>JAKCOX010000001.1:7848314-9108314 GCA_022605575.1 Laterallus jamaicensis coturniculus
ATGATCCACTTTGTAGGATATTGTGTTATAGAGGGCTATTGGCAGGCACGTGGGCAGGATTGTTTCAAGCCCATTTCTCTAAACTGCAGCAATGTTAGTTCTTTGAAGTACAAAAAGCAAATCTTTGCTTATTCTTTTTTTTCTTTAATCCCCATCTGTTACTAATGTAAAATGACTGAAAAAGTCAATTTTTAATTAAATTGGAAAAACAACAGGGTCGATATCTGTTAAGATGTATTTGGTTTCGGTCACACTTCACCTATGCATCAATGTTTCATGCTGAATCCTCAGTGGCTTCCATTCTTGAGCCTGTCAGTGTGTCCTAAGTGCTAGTTCCTCCTAATGAGGTGGGTAATTCAGGTAAGAGGTAAGTGGACAACTTGGCAAGTAACACACTATTTTTGTCATGAGAAGTCTTTAGAAAATAGTTTACATTGAGGGTTATGACATGATGAGAAACTTAGAAGTGTGCTCCATCAAACAAGCCTATGGTCTTGCAACATCTGATTTATTTATTATATATATATATGCTAGTAAAATAAGCTATCTTTCAAGCAGGTGCTAGAGAACATATGGTTGTTGGTCTTTTGTGTTAAGCTTCCTACAAAATGGATGAGATTTCTCACCTTGCAGGGAAACAGCCCTGAAGAGCTTTGTGGAAGTGATGCAGCTTGTATATGGAAGTGCTAACTATCAGTTATTAATGGCATCATTTGTCATTCGGTGATTAGTACAGTACACCCCTGCAGTGAAAACCAGATGTTTGTCACATCCCCGCTAGCAGACTTTCCCTGTGAGGTGGCAAGGAGGAGGGAAGAGCTGTGAAACATTGCTGTGGAGGAAAGCGATTAAACAAACACAAACAAATTGCTAAAAGGATGTGTGCCTGTATGGTTCAGCCAGAGTGAGCTTCTAAACTGGTAGCACAACAGACTCCCTTCCTGTGCTGGATTCTGTATCTAAGTTAAAACAGATGTAGCATTGATTATAGGGAAAATGATAAAGCCTTGTATGGATTTCAGCACTGCTTGCCAGCACGAAAAATACTTGTTTCACACTGAATATGGCCCTTCCAGTGTGGCCTGACAATCATAGAATGGCAAGGGTTGGAAGGGACCCCAAGGATCACAGAGCTCCAACCCCTCTGCCACAGGCAGGGACACCAACCTCAGGCCTGGAGCTACACAAGGTTGCCCAGGACCCCATCCAACCTGGCCTTGAACACCTCCAGAGACGGGGAACAATGAACAGCTCTAATGCAGGTGACTGTAATAATTTGAAATAACCTTGATATCCTACTAAGCAATTAATATGCAAGGTGAATCTTCAATACCCCTTCTTGCCCACTCACCAAGGTCGTGACCCCATCCTCCAATTCTTCTGCCATCTGTAAGCTGGCTCTGTAAGACTGTGAGTTCAGGCTTTGGGGGAAACTCAGATTTCTTGCTGGTGTAATGATGGGTGTAGGAATGATGGTTGCTGCAATCAGTATTCAAAATGTTTGTCTACAAGCTGAGTGACTCATTAATTACAGGCTATAAAATGCTACTTTGCTTCTCCTGCCCCTTTCAATCTAATTTGCAGGCATTTAACTGAGCCTTTTCCGGGTAACGTATGGGTGCAGACAAGGAAAGAATACTCACTAAAATGCTGGCTTAGCTCTGTGAAATTGCTTCATCCCTGAAATGACCCCTTATGAGCACAGGTGAAATACAAAGCTAAGCTAGGCGGATGAATTGCCGTGGATGGTTTCTGGTAGATGAGGATTGTTTATGCTTCCTCTCTTCCTGCTTCCTTACAAGTGGGATTACTCTTTCATTTACACACAACCAAAACTGTGTTTGATCTTCTTGATAATTATCTCTGTTGCATGTTGCCATATAGATTTTTTTTTTCTTTTGCCTTGAATATCCCTGAGAATGGAGATTCCACAGCATCTCTAAGCAACCTGCTCGCTGTTTGATCAGTCTCACAGTGAAAAGGTGATTTGTTTTAGATGGAATTTCTTATCTCTTAGCTTGCGTCTCTTTTGTCTTGTGCTGTCACTGGACACCACTGAGAACCTGGTTCCCTCATCTTTACTCCCACCCATCAAGTATTTATAAACATTGCTAAAATCTCCTGGAGCCTTCTCCAGCCTAAAGAGTCTCAGCTCTCTCAGCCTCTCCTCACATAGGAAATGCTCCAGACTGTTCCTCATCTCTTTGGCCCTTTGGACTTGCTCCAGTACATGGATGCCTTATACTGGGGAGCTCAGAACTCCAGGTGTAGCCCCACCAGCACTGTGTAGAGGAGAAGGATCACTCAACCTGCTCGCAACACTACTAATGCAGCCTTGGATGCTGAAAGTCTATGTTATGTTTAATGCCTACTGAAGCTGCTTTAAAAAAAGGAGCAGGGTGAGGGGTGGAGATAATTCTTGTCTCTGAATAGCATCACTACTCAGAATCTTTGAACATCGAGGTTTATCCTTAACAAAAACCTCATCTGATAATACATGCATGCTGTCTAACATCAAAAACCATATAGAGGTGTTCTTGCAGTAAACTAAAAGTGTAGTCAGAGGTGAATGTTGAGATAAAATATTGCCTTCAAATATACCTTGTGGAGTCTTGGATGAACAAAAGGTTCTAAAGTCTGCAAGCCTTTATTTGTTATTTCTGATGTGCAATTGTGTTAGCTGTGCACAGGAAGAGTTTATGCTGTTAAGTCTACAGATTCAGAGCTTCCATCCCCACAGGGCTGGGCTTCTGTGTGTTCAATAGATGTAACCCCCTAAGGTGAATATATTATTTATTTTTTAAAAATCTCCATCTTTGTTAGACAGATCAAGGTAAAACCAGCTTTACTTAGTCTTTCTTTACTGAAAAACATGCTGTAGCTTCATTTACGATACCTCCTATGAATAATCTTGGCTTGCCATATGTATATATTGAAATGGTTTGTCATAGAGAAATAGTTGTGCATTTAGGACACAAAAAGGATAGAGAAACTTGAAGGTACCTAATGAACATCTGTCTGGTTCACTGCTTATAAAAAAAAAGGCAAAAAAAAAGCAACCCAAACAAAAAAGCTCAATGCCCTGTGCTTGTTGATCTCAATCACAGAATTGATCAGGCTGGAAGGGTCAGCTAGAACAGGTAGCCTGGGACAGTATCTGAGTTTCAAGCAGCTTCACGCATGGAGAATCTATAAGGTCTCTGGGAATCCTATTCCTGAGTTAGACTACCCTCAGAGTTAAAAAAAAAAAAAAAATGAAAGAAAAATATGTTTTTAAGGAGAGGAGAGGGAACCAAAAGACTTTTTTCTCCTATTTCCATAGCAGTAGATCCACTAACAGTTTAAAGAGGTACAGTTAAAACCCGGTAACTTTTCTTAAGGCTAACTACTTGGAAAACTGTAAGAGGTACTATATATATTTTTATTTTTTTTTCCTCCTGAATGGATTTTTGGAGCTAGATTTAGAGGAACCAGAGTGACTTCAGACCCAGCTGAACAGAGATAAACAGACTAAACAGATAAACTGCTCATGTCCTTTAAGATAAACTCCTGCAGTGTACCTTGCAATATTACCTGTAGTTGTAACCTTCGAAATGGGATGACAACAACAGATGCTCAGAGAAGCTTTTCCAATCTAATTTACTCTCCTATGTGTTAATCCCTCTGGTTTACTAATAGTGCTTCTAAAAATAAAAGACTTTATGTGCAAAAAACCAGCTTCATCTGAAAAATCCTCAGATCTTTTAAGGAATAAATCTCTTGGGGTTTTTTTAAAAATTGCTTTGGATCTTATAGAATAATGCATGGTTTGTTTTCACACCCAATTTCCATTCATTGCCTATCAGTCCCATGAACTTTTAAAGAGGAGAGGAAAAATGTAGTTCCTTTCTATTTGTCCAGGTCATTTCAGACAAGTTTGAGCTGTGTTAGGCTTCTCATTGAGGATGCCAATCATCTGATGAGTTACAAATTTACATCAGGGTGGATTTTATAAACTTGTGCTGCTCCAAGCCAACATAGCCCTATTGTTATTAAGGGCGTTGCAGGAGGGATCTACAGCAGCTGAAATCTGGACTCGTTGTCTTTTATTAAATAGATAGCCATTGTCAAGGGATGTGGCAATCAAAAGCTTATTCTTTGAAAAACAAAACGTAGTATCATTTGTGTGTCAATGGCAGCACATGCTGCCTGCATTTCAAAATCCTCAGAAGTATTCAAACCCGCCACCTTTCTGGGTGGGAGAGTTGTGCTGATAAAAGCAATGCTCTTAAACTTCCCTGTCTCACAGAAAGAACTTGATTCCTGTCTGTAAGATGTGTCTTGTTTCCCTGCGCTCCTGGTATGGTGAAGCATATTACATTCTGGCACTCTGGAATGTTCATGCATGGGAGGAATGTCTGTCTTAAGCTGTTTTTTGGATGGTAGAGAGGTAGGGTTAGACAGGTGAGGTGGGGGTGAGGGCTGACTGCTTCGGGAGTATTGGAAGTGTAAATATATAGGAAAAGCACATTATGATTTGATATTGGGTTTTTTGCTGCATAGGAACAGGATCCAGTTCCAGTCTCAGGCACAAACACCTGTAACAGAACTAGAGGGTCAAATGAAAGATACATAATTATCTCAAGCTCACTATAAGGCAGGAGGAGTAGGATGGCATTCATGTGTATGAAGTGAATTCACAGCAAAGTCATTCTTCCTTTGTGAAGCTATTAATGCAGTGAGAATTTTTTTCTCCTACCATGTTTCCTTTCTTTGCATTCCAGTATTTCAATGTCTGTGCTGATTTAGTTTTAATTATCAAGCCTTGATGCAAAAGCACTCGGTTACGTGATAGAACATATTTTCTACCAATCCATACTCTACCCTTGGTCAAACTTGTCTTGTTTTTGCCTTGGTGAACCTTAAGGTGAGAGTGGTTCAAGCAAAGTATGCTAGCTGCTTGGTTCTAGCAATCCACATCACATGTCTGTGGTAGCTCTGCAGTGAATGTAATGCAGTGTCATCTCTTTCTTTTTGTTGATCCACTTCCCTGTAAGCTGTAAAGTCAAAGCAGACAGTGGGTAAATTTCTGAGAGCTCTGAACCATTTTCCAAGGAAGCTGTAGTGACATGACCATGTCTAACAACAAAGCAAAAAGCTGCCACAACACCAGTCACACCAGTGGGAGTGTTTCACTTCTGCCCAGTGAACATCAGGAGGGTTGGGTGCAAGGTAAAAGTCATGCGAAGGCACACTGTCCAGTTCCCAGTGGCAGGAAAATTTCCTCGAGCATGTTCAGTTTGCTTGTTTTGTGGCAATACAACCCTTTTGCTGTAGCCAGCATTATGTTTTCAGATAGATTCAGAAGGTATACACTAGAGAGAGTGAAAAATATAAGGACAGGTAAAAAAAAAAGCTCAAACTTTTGTGTCTGTAAATCCAGAGGGAGTAATATGGGCTATTTCTTTCCCTGACAATGGGAGCAGCTAGCATAGGTCTCTGTTCGCAGTATTCCAAACCCTTCTGTCTCTAGTCTGTGACTGAATGGGAACAATGGTCTTTGAAGCCAGTATTATAGGCATTGAAATGCCTTTTTTATGTCTAGAACAGTCTTTCCTGTAACATGTGTTTTGATGTTTTTCCTCCTGTGGGCTGGGCTACATTTCATGCATATACTTCATCTGTAGCTGCATGGAAAAGGAGTAGAAGGGAGAACTGTAGTCCTTCAATTCTACTGGCAACCCCTGAGTTAGAAATCCATGCCCCAGAGACATTGAGGACGAAGTTAGCTCTGTTTATTTTTGGTGTCTGGAAGCCAGTGGATACCTGATGACTGGTCAACTCTATGAAGTCCCTGCTAGGAAATGGCATAAAGTTATGTAGCATGCTAAATGTGTTTATTTCAGTCACTTTCCACTTACCAGACTGTATTCTTTGTCAGCATTCAGCGGAATTACCAGCTAGTTTATGCATTCGAAGAGAGATATCTTTTAAATGGCTACTAAATGCATGACAAGGGTAATTCAGCCACTGGCAAGAAAAGATATGAGGGCTATTGAGAAATGTATGTCAGTCCAATATATGTATTCTGTTCAATATACAGAATTAAAAAAGTCACAAAGTCAAGTGTGTGTAGCAGTAAATATGGAGGAGAAAGATGAAGGGTGGGGATATATGGAAGTCAAGTCTCTCTCCATCATTAATTATAGCCCAGCAGTGCTGATCCTGAAAGAGGAGAAAAAAACCTTGGAAGGTAAGGGGCAGCAGTCAGGGTGTTTGCCACAGAGCTCAGTTTGAATAACAGCAACAGTATCCAAACACTCAGCACAGAGGGTTTTTTTTGTGATCTGCGTTGTACTTCAAAAAGAATTTGCGTGACTCCTCGTTGCGAATCTCTGGATCATGGCAGGCAGTATTGATATGTGGTGCAGAAAATGAAAGGCAGAGAACAAAGGCGGTGCTGGTTGAGAGGGGAATAGCAGATAATGAAGAGGAACACAGCAGATAGAAGGCTTTATATCATTTAAGGGATAATAGATGAGAAAGATAGTTCACTGCAGATAAATGTGGAATAATGATGACTTTGATGAATTCTTTTCACCGCAGCCTGTGTTTCACAAACCAGGGCTTTTTGGAGGGGGGAGTGGGATAAACCCCCCCAGTACTAGGAGTCAAATGGCATAGCTATATTCACTGTTATCAAATAAGGAACAGAAGGAAAATTGCTCTGTGAGTCAGAATGGTACTGCTTGTAGTGATCTTGATCTGGGAGACTCAGGAGTGGGGCAGAACAAAAAGGGAAAAAGAAGGGGGAGGAGGGAGGGAACCCTAAAGGCAGAATAAAATATTTCATTAAACCAGAAAATGAGGAGTTGGGAATACTGTGCTTGTGTATGTGGACTTTTGATCTCAAGATGACATGCACAAATGAAGCGAATTGGTCCTAAAAGGGTTTCCTGCAGTTTATTGCCAGGGCTTGCATTTGGAAGCAGTGATAGTATATGTATTTATGAGGCAGGTTTTGACTGTAATTCTCTTATTTTATTGGGCTGAGGAGAGAAGCCTCAGAAACAGAGGAGTAGGCAACACTAACTCAAATGATCCAGTTTTCCGTTTGCTGATGGCAGGAGTGCAGAGACCCCCGATGCTTGTCTGGGTAGGCCTTTCTTGCTGATGGAGGCCTGGAGGAGATAATGTGACTTTTGTTTGCAGTGTTTTGGAGTTTTGGGGATGTGCTCTCTTGTTTTGTTGATCAAACTCCCCAAAGGAGACCCCTTTGCTCCCTGCTAATGTGCAAGGATTTCACATGACAGCATACCCTGTGTGTTGCTGTGAGGAAGGTGTTTCCTGCAATATTCATTGCTTTTTCCTGAGGCACTCCTAGCACAGCAGAGATACAGGGTAGAATTGCTCCCTTAGCTGTGGAACCCAGTGTAACTTGCAAAGCTCCTAAACTGCTTGAAACATTATATTCTCAGCTCAGACTAAGGATAACAACGTTCCTAGATTTGTGATCCATGACAGGGAGCATGTTTTTGGACATTAATTTCTTTGGGGTAAGAGAGAGCTTGGCACAAACTGCCAAGAGTCGAAACACATGATGTGGCTTGATTTATTTTTAATAATTATTTTTTTTGGGGGGAAGAAATTTCTTAGCCAATTGTGTGTGTTTCCTAGAAGCAACAAATATTCATAGGGAAATACAATTATTTCTAAGCTTTGCTCCAATTTGGAGCTGAGTTTTGTTCTAAAATACTGTAGTTTTCAGAGGAGCGAAAACTCCAGTTTTCACAAGTGCTGATGCTGTTTTCTGTCAGCTAAACACACAGCCCTCTCTACTGCTTCCCCTTTCCTCTCTTATTTTGGTGCTGCTCTTACACCTCCTACCACTGCCTAGTGTGAGATGCTGTCTTTTCCTCATAGCTTTTTCTGTAGCTGCAGCTCTTGCATATTCAAGCCTTCTGTGCCCTCACGAATGGTGTGAGCTGACCTTGTCTCACTTGAAACTGAAACTCGTTTTGAGTGTGCTCATACCCTGCCTTTTTCTTCTGCTGCTCCCATTCTCACTCTTTTTCCCTATTCTAAATTGCACAGTATGTCAATACATTAAACTCCATTGGAAAAATGCTGAGGACTTGTATACCTGATCATGGTGCTGTGGAGTTGGTAAGGCTGTGCACATGCCCATTGCCAGTGTGAGTTAAACCATATTAAGCACTATTAATTTGATTGCATGTCTGAGAGTAGAAATACTTGTCTTTGAAAATGTCTCTGCATCCAAGGTGGTTTAAGGTGTAATTGCTGTTAGAGCACCTTAAAACCATTTGCTGGTTATTCTTAGTCCCATCATATTAGAGCTGGCTGATCTTTATGATTGTCCCTATCTTTGTCAGGGCAAAACCAGCTGCTTTAGTCTAACGTCCAATTACATTGATGAATTTAATCTTGATGGATTTGAATGAAATAGATTAAAGTATGATCATACACTCTAGTGAGAAATAGGGATGGCAAACTTCTAGTCTGTGATGAGGGATAGACTTTTGGGATACTCAGAAGCAGATATTTCAAGTATTTCTCACTTGGACAGATAAGGAAACAGGAATAGGAATTTTCACTTTTTGCCTGCCTATTTTTATGGATAAGTGGCCACTTTGGCTGTTTAGATAACATCTTGGTGACTTGAAAGCCTAGATCCAAAATTTGAAGTATTTGTCCAGAACCCAAGTAATAAGATGGATGTTGAGTTGGATGTCTGATTCTCCAAGTCAGTGAATATGTGATCTGTGGTTCTGTTGCACTCAACTCTGGAGTTGACAAACCTTTCTGCTTGGGGCAAATGGAAGTTCAGAGCTGAAGCAGAGCAGGGCACTGTCTATGTCCTGTGTGGAAGCTTATGACAAAAAAAAAATTGCTTAGTTCCCACTGAAGTTAATTTAGATGGTATGTGCCAGAGCAGGCTTGAGATGTACAGTACAGGTGGGGAAGATTTGAACTGTGTGCTATTCATTTCAAAGTTCAGAAAACTGCACTGGAGTGTTGCTACTTGATAATTTTAAGACTGTCTTTTGAAGTGTAGAGACTTTGTATTTTATTCTGATGATATTTTCCACACTAGTGGTATTTTAACTTTGGAGACTGCAGTGATTATAGAGGTGTTCTAGGACGACATTTGATACTGACTTGAATGATTCATGGTAACATGGCTGAAGTTGTTTTCAAGATTTTGTGGACTTATGTGGCAAAAACTCTGGATCTCTTCTGAGTATGGCTGCCATTCTTTCCTGGACAGACAAGCCTTAATAAGTACTTTGGAAGAGGGCTTTTTTAGCTTTCTACATCTAACTTTGGTTACCTTCTAGAAAGCTGAACCTCTGATAAAGGAAGTGGAAGCAAATATGTGTGTATATATATGTATAAAATCTGACATGCTAGGAATCAAACACTTTTTTCACTCTCATAATGGCAGTGCAACACAAAGCCTTTTAACTATTTTGTTTAGATGATAACTGGAGATTTAAAAGTAAAATATCCTGTTATTTTCAACAAAGGAGCTGCAAATTGTGTGGATACAGAGTGCCTTTGTGGTTTGCTTGCTCATCACCATGTGAATTAGGCTGAGGCCCATCTATGTTACTTACTTTGACTATGGAATCACTTCCATATATTTTGGTTGTCACCTTTGTGCAGATACTGAGAGGCCCAAGGAAGTTTTGCATGATACTTTGAGGTAAAGATTGTAAGCACTAGAAAAAGACAGTTATATGTAACATTGGCTTATTAAGTGTGCAGTTAAATTTCTGTGTTATCAAATAATAACATTAGGGCAATGAAGCTGGTGTGAAGGGTCTGGGACACAAGTCTGATGAGGAGCGGCTGAGGGAACTGGTACTGTTTAGTCTGGAGAAGTGAAGACTCAGGAGAGACCTTACTGCTCCCTACAGCTACCTGAAAGGAGGTTGTGTGAGCTGGGGGTCAGCCTCCTCTCACAGGTAACTAGCCATAGGATGAGACGGAATGGCTGCAAGTTGCACCAGGGGAGGTTCAGGTTAGAAAAGAGGAGAAACTTCTTCTCAGAGTGGTTGGGCAGTGGAAGGGGTTGCCCAGGGAGGTGGTGGAGTCACTGTCCCTTGGGGTGTTCAAGGCAAGGTTGGATGAGGTACTTGGGAACACGGTTCAGTAAGTAACGTAGGTGGTAGGGGGACGGTTGGACTAGATGATCTTGGAGGTCTTTTCCAACCTTAATGATTCTGTGATTCCGTGATAAATGATGTAGACATAAGATTTTTGTCTAACACATATTGTTAGAATATAATGAGGTATCATTATTGTGCTATACAAATGAGGAAAGATAAATTGCAGTTCAGGAAGCCTCAATTCAGTTCATGTGTAAATGCATATTAAAAAATAATAAACTTAATCTTAAGTGCTCCTTATCCTACAGCTGATCTTGAAGCCATTTAATTTGTTAATGGTAACTGCTGTGTTTAGGTGCTTCTGGCATCAGAACACAGGGAACAAAACGAAAAGGTTTAAATGTTCCTTTGTGCATCTGAGCTGTATGAAAGATGACTCAGCTTTAAAAGATACTTCTGTACAGCTGGTAAAAGAACTGTGTGCATTCTCAATCATTCTGGTGTAATGACTGAGCAAGAGAGTGCAATTGAAAGAAAAGACTATTTAGTTCTGTGTAAACAAGAAAAGCTTGGCCAAGGTCTGACTGATGCAGGAGAGGAATTATTTAGGATATCAAGAGAGAAAACTCTTTCTTCTATAGTAAACATCCAACTTAATATAATTTAAAAGAAGGAAATGTGCTTATTGATTTTCAGTAGGGACTAGAAATCTTTATCAGCGATTGAGTTGATAGAGAATATATTTGTAACTACTGAGACTGCTGGTCGTATTTTGAAACATTTCAAATTAAGTAAGCACATTTCTTGCTCTTGCACTTTCTCTTCATAAAAATTCCATATATATCTTTTAGGAAGGCATTGATTTGTAAGGAAGCTCTACACAACCAGCTGAAAAAAGCTAAGATGCAAGGGGGAAGAAAACAGACTGAACAGCTGAGAAACTCAAGCTTTCTGTTCACTTTTCATTTCTGTATGTGGCTAGATTCAAAGTTCTGGTGACATTAAAAGAGAGATGTCTGCACCATTGTAGGAGCCATATATATCAAGTAGCCATGATTGCACATTAGCATTTTTCTTTTAGTCAGAATTGCTTTCCTGGGACATGTGAATGTGTGCCTGTGTATGTGCACCCACTGTTATTAGACAAACCCTAGACCTTCAAAACATAAAGGTCCTACTATAAGCATGTATCTGTTCTCCATTCCTTCCCCTAACTGTTGAATTAATTTTGTTTTCTTAGGTTGATATATTAATGTAGAGCCCTTCCAGCTTCAGTTTCTTTCCTCCTGCTATCACCCCTGCTTAATACCTATTATTTGTGCAGTATGATCCAGGTTGATAGGTGTCAACATATCATTCAGTGCCATAAACATGTAGCATTTTTTTCCAGAATAAGCTGTTCCCACAATAAGAGCTAATTTGCAGGGAAAAAAAACCCCAAACCTGACAAAATGGCAAAACCATATTATTATTAAAGAAAAAACATCAGAACAAAGTCTTTTCAGGGGATCCCAGAGGGTTGGAAGACCCCTATGAGAAACACTCAGCCTGTGAAATGAAATCAAGAGTGAATAGCTTCTGTAAAACCATAAAGAATAAAGCTGTCAAAAATACTTGTAGAGGTACTTCAAGGGCTTTGTCCCAGAGACTGTGTGCTGTGCTCTTCGCCTGAATTTCATACTCAGTGCATTCAACTGTTTTGCCTTAATCCAGTCTTCACTGATCCAACAATAGAGCTAAATAAGAAGTATTAGTAAATAATCAAGCAGGGCATGAGTTAGAGCTATGCGTAAATACTCACTGCTTTGAAAAGCAAGAGAAGAACTGAAGAATTCAGTAGCAAAATAAGATAAACATAATCCCACATCCTGGAGAAAGCAGAACCTGACAGTGATTTTACCAAAGCATTGTGATTTTTTGAAAAGCTTTAAAATGAGAAGTTGAAAGGTTTTGATGATCAGCCACAGTTCATGAATGAGTAAAAGAGCGAGCTATTTCTGGTTGTATTTTTTGCAGGGAGGGGAAAGCTCTGATGGTCTCGGCCCTTCAGGGAACAGAGGATTGTTCACAGAAAAATGTTGTGTTCTTTCAATAGATGTAATAAAAGTGTAACAATGTTATTTTCTATTTGTGCCAATGAGAGTAGAACAAAGAGTTCTGTTCTCCAGCAACATTTGAAGAGTTGCTGCTTTTGGAGCTTGGGCTTCTCGCTTGCATAATGGAGCCTAATGCTATTTCAAATGAGATCTTTAAACTGAGCTGTTAAAATGTGATTTGCAGAAAATATGTAGCTTGGTGTCAATGTTTTATAGCCATCTTGAAGGTCAGGTGAGATTCTGGAAAATCTTTTCTGAGCTGTTTCTATGCTTCATTGCACAGTACATATTCACTTATCTTTTTATTATTCTATTATACTGCTTTATTATACTATTATTGGCTGAAATTAGTCAGCACAGAAGAGGAGGGGTTTAGTATCCCAAATGCAATCCTTGTAACTTGGATTTTTATGATGATGAAAATGGAGCTGCAATCATGAACGCCTTTAGGGAATACTGATACTCCAGTGGAGCTGCCTTGCTAACAGAGGGGAAAACTTCTGTATCTTCCACCACTCAGGTGCACTTATCAGAGTTTAGCATTAGTGAATGAGCCAGCATGTCAAAGGTGGAGGCACAAAAATGTGAGCACTTTCGGCCCAACGGGCTTTCCCTGCTCCTCATTAACATAAAAGAAACAAAGAAGTAAATATTAATTGTGTTTCTGTCACAGGCAGAGAAGATAGAAGACTTATTCATGCGCTAAGGGGAGTTGAAACTCTGGTTGACCTGTTCTCTTGTATCTCCTGGTCCTTATTTCCTCTGAACTGCAGTTTCTGATGGTAGCGATCTCTGCTGTTGGTGCTGTGGGATTTGGTGTGCCAAGGATGATGCAGCACCCTCCTCGTGTGCTTCTGGAACCTTGCTTGTCTTCTAGGAGTAAAGTAACAAGAAGTTTTCAACCAATTTGTTCCTTTGTTGTGTGCAGACCTGCTGAACAGCTGTTCAGGCTTTAATCTGTGACAGAGATTCATCAGAAGCAGAGGTGGAAGCTTCCTTTGGAAACAGAGGATTCAACAGTACCTTGAGTGAGGACAAAGGATAACATTTCCTGAGCAGTTAAGATAATTCTGAAGGGCATCTAGATAGGATAATTCTGTGCATCTAGATCCTGGTTATAGCTGTTGTTTCAACTAACACGCTGTAAATGACGCTTGATGAAGGTCAGAAGATCAGAAAGCAGGTGTGTTTTGAGGTGGAGAGGCCAACCTAATATCAAAACCTGAAATGTCAGCGTAGGAATCTGTACCCATTGCAGGAACTGTGGGGCTATGTGAAAATGATCTCCTGGTTCCTTTACTGTGGCTTCTATTTCCTCCGGTGTTTATGTGAAATGCAAGACATTTAGCATCTGTTTCTTTTGAGTTGGTGGTCTATCCATATGTTCTGGTTTTAACTCTCCATTCTTCTGTATTTCCTCAGGAATGCTTTTCCTTACATGCTGATGGTGGCAATGTCTTCCAAGGGAGGAAATATTTTCATGAACACTCAGGTGTTATCTGTGCTGCGTTCTCCCGCATGGCTCAAAACCCTGGACACTGGATTGAGGTATTTTCAGAAAGGAAATGATTTTGCTCAGTTCAGCTTTTCTGGTAACAAGTTATATCTTCAGTTATAAGCTGAGAATTGCCTGCCCTGAATAGTCCAACCTTTGATCTTAAGCTTTTTCAGCTCTTATTCTTGTGGAGCGCTGCTATTTTGCTGCCTCATGCTGATAACCCCATTCCATGTAAAGGACTCTTAACCTAAATAATCCATTTCCTGGATGTACCAAACCAGCTTTTCCTAAAAAACTCATATTTGAAAAAGGAGGGGGCAAATCTCACCAGTATATATTTTAAATTTGGAGTCTTAGGAGTGGGGATATGGGGACAATGAGCGTTGTTGATGTTCTATGATATGACTCAGCTGAAATCTTTGCTCCTGGAGAAGTTATTCTCTTCTGAGAGTGCCATATGCTAATATCTGAGGTTTAACTGAAACACTGTACAGCTAAATATGTATTTCTACAAGTGGATACAGCATGACCTGAAGGATGTGTTTTTTAAATGATAGAGAGATAGGAGGTACTCACCAACTGAGGCAGAGTTCCCATTTTATTCATGGATGAATGGGAATAATTTTTGTAAGAGGATAGCGATGTATGAATCAAATGTTTTTCTTCTCACTGACAGGACAATCTTTATAATTGCAGATGGCCATGCTTCAGTTGCCTTACACTATCAGCAAATGACATTGAATATTAGTGCTTCTGCTGTATCCACAGGAAGCGGTTCAAAGCTGCAGTTCTGCAGAATGACTGCATATTTGGGAGTCTTATGCTGCTAAATTTAAGTCTTTCTGACTTGAAAATTAGATCCCTGGTGCTGCAAGTGGTTCCAGAGTGATTATTTGTACCACAGCAAAATATGGATAAAGTTGTGATAATGTGGGTCTCTTTGCATATTGTATTTATAGAGAGCAGCTATTTTAGTATGAGATATGAGGAAGAAGTGGTTTTGGACTTCTTAGAAAATACTGAGATGTGACAGAAAGGGAAGGCTTAGGGGTATTGAAATGACTACTTCCAAAAACAAGGATACAGTTGTGGGAATGGCAACCTGGGTAATGCAAAACTCTTAAAACGATGATCACAGAATCACAGAGTTATAGGGGTTGGAAGGGACCTCAAGAGATCATGGGGTCCAACCCCCCTGCCAAACCAGCTCCCCAGCTCATACTGCACAGAGAGGTGTCCAGATGAGTCTTGAATATCTCCAGAGAAGGAGACTCCACACCTCCTGGGCAGCCTGTCCCAGGGGTCCCTCACCCTCACTGGGGAAAAGTTCCTCCCCATGTTGGTGTAGAACTTTCTGTGCTCCAATTTGCAGCCATTGCCCCTTGTCCTGTCTCCACTGACCAAAGAAAAGGGGCAGGCCAATTCCCCCTGCACCCCATGCTTCAGATATTTATAAACATTGATTAGGTCCCCCCTCAGTCTTCTTTTCTCCAGGCTGAACAGCCCCAGCTCTCTCAGCCTTTCCTCATAGGATAGATGCTCCAGGCCCTTCATCATCTTGGTAGCCCTTCTCTGGACTCTCTGAGGGTTGGCTGGCTTCATAGAGGTATTGCTTTCTCATCACCACTACAATTAGCTAAACCAGTTAAAAACAAGTATGGAGATGAAAATATCTCTTGAAGTTGGGAAGTATAATGATGACATGGTATAACCTGACTGGCAGCGAAAACAACCACAAAGCTGTTTGCTCAATGCACCCCTGCCCCACTTGCCTCCTCTTCACTCCCACAGTGGGAAGGGAGAGAGAATCAAAAAGGTAAAAAACCCACCAACTTGTGGGTTGAGATAAATTTAATATTTACTATGATAGAAAAGGATAATAAAAATAATGATAAAAGAATATACCTACTTTGGAAATATGTTTGCATCAGAAAAAGAATCAAATACCTTTCCCACTATCCCAAACATCACCTAGTCTCTCATGGTTTAACCCAGCTGGCAGCTAAACAACCATACAACCGTTTGCTCACTGCCCCCTCCCAGTGGGATAGGGGCAGAGGTGTGTGGGAGTAAAGTTCATGAAAGAACATACAAAGCATGTGATGAACAGCATAACTTCTCTTTCTGAAAGATGATGCTCAGCCAGTTCCCTAGCTGCTCCACCTCCCGACAGACTCACCTCTGGAAGCTATGCTGAGGCACATGGAGGACTGAGAGATGATTCGAGACAGCCAGCATGGCTTTACTAGGGGTAAGTCCTGCCTGACCAATCTCATGGCTTTCTACAATGGAGGGACTGCATCAGTGGACAAGGGAAGAGCTACGGATGTCATCTCTCTGGGTTTCTGCAAGGCCTTTGACATGATCCCCCACAACATCCTTCTCTCCAAGGTGGAGAGATGGGGATTTGATGGGTGGACTGCTCAGTGGATGAGGAACTGTCTGAATGGCTGCATCCAGAGGGTGGTGGTCAATGGCTTGAGGTCCAGATGGAAGATGGTGACAAGCAGTGTTCCTCAGGAGTCTGTGTTGGGATTGGTGGTGTTAAATATCTTTACTAATGATATTGACAGTGGGATTGAGTGCACCCTCAGTAAATTTGCGGAAGACACCTAGCTGAGTGGGGAGGCTGATGTGCCAAATGGATGGGATGCCATCCAGAGGGACCTGGACAAGCTGGGGAAGTGGACCTAGGTGAACCTCATGAGACTCAACAAAGCCAAGTGCAGGTGTCTGCACCTGGGTTGGGACAATCCCTGTTATCCATACAGGTTAGGGGATGGTGTGCTTGAAAGCAGCCCTGAGGAAAAGGGTTTGGGAGTACTTGTGAATGAGAAGCTGGACACGAGCTACCAATGTGCATCTGCAGCCCAGAAGAACAACTGCATCCTGGGCTATGTGCAAAGAAGTGTGGCCAGCAGATCAGGAGAGGTGATTCTGTCCGTCTAATCTGGCAAGATCTCACCCGGAGTACTGTGCCCACCTTTGGAGCCCTCAACACAAGGACATGGACCTGTTGGAGTGCATCCAGAGGACGCCACAAAAATGATCAAAGGGCTGGAGCACCTCTCCTGTGAGGACAGGCTGAGAGAGTTGGGCTTTTTCAGCTTGGAGAAGAGAAGGCTCTGGGGCATCTTATAGCGGCCTTCCAGTAACTGAAAGGTGCCTGTAAGAAAGCTGGAGAAGAACTGTTCCTGAGGGCATGTGGTAATAGGATGAAGGGTAATGGTTTTAAACTAGAAAAGGGGAGATTTAGGTTGGATATTAGGAAAAAGTTCTTTCATATGAGGGTAGTAGATCGCTGGCACAGGGTGCCCAGAGAGGTAGGGAAGGCCCCATCCCTGGAGGTATTAAAGGTCAGGCTTGATGGGTCTCTGAGCGACCTGATCTAGTGAAGATGTCCCTGCTCACTGCAGGGGGGTTGGACTAGATGGCCTTTAAAGGTCCCTTACAACCTTACACATTCTATGATTAAATCCCCAGTTATATATGGACCATGACATCATATGGTATGGAATATCCTTTTGGCCAGTCTGGGTCAGTTATCTTGGCCATGCCCCATCCTGGCTTCTTGTTGGCATGGCAGTATGAGGAGCTGAAGAGTCCTTGACTACTTAGCAACAAGTAAAAAGTATTGTGTTCTCAACAGTATTCTCATCCTAAATCCAAACTGTGGCACTATACCAGCTGCTGGGAAGAAGATGTAATGCTATCCCTGCTCAAACCTGGGAAGATGACAATGCAGTTCTTGCCCACCTCTCCCATAGCATTGGGAACCTGGATTTTTCTGCTCACCTCTCACATCCACTCTTTTGGATGCACATCACTTGTCTTTGGCTCTGTGCCACTTGCTCTGGTTGGTGCTTGATAGAGGAAATTACAGTTCTGTCCAGAGAGCCAACCAATGATCACTGAGCAGGGTAAGCTCTTTAGAACAAGGACTGGATCTTGACTACATGCTCTTCACTGACAGCTGCAGTCTTGTATCTTGGCATAAAAGCTTTGTGCTTGGTCTTTTGCATGGCGATGAGCACCTTGCTTTCAGTAAGGAGTTTCTCCTGATAGACAAAGTCTAAGTCCTTTTTGTATGCTCTTCTGGTCCGTACAGAGTAAAATTTTCAAGATACATTTAGAGAGTCATGAGGACACTTCTGTCTTTACAGGGCAACACTTTTGAGTTGTGAGGGTCAGAACATTTCACGGTTACTTATGAAATATAATAATTCAGCCTTAATAGATGCAGCTGGAGATAGGCTACTGCTATTGGAGTAAATGGTTATGGTTTTAGAGCTTATATGTCTTAGAAAGCAAGCTCGTTTATGAAGATTATTTGGAAGAGTTGCTGGATTGGGATGGAGATAAATGTTGGGATGGGAGAATAATAGAAGGGAGTTAACTCAGATAATGCGTCCCACTCAGTTTTTCTTGGGTGCCTTGCAGTGATTAATTGCATTCTATTCACAACTGCTTCTATGTAAAAGTGGAAAGACCAGAGACATTTCTTTATGGCATTGTCACTTGTCTGGCTTAGAGGTCCTTAGGTTAATGTGGTCTTTATAAATGCAATCTGTATTTTATTTTTCCTTGTTCCTTTTCAGTAGTACTGTTTCCTTCAGGGATTGATTTTATTTACTATCTTTTGTCTGTGGTGACTGTACTTTTTAAGATACCTCAACAGTTAGTTGGAACAGTCCTACCAAGTTGAAGTTCAATGTTTCTTTTTATGCTTATTTTTCTTATTTTTATTTTATACCTCTCAATCACAGAATCAAAGAATTGTAGGGATTGGAAGGGACTGCAAGAGACAGAGTCCAATGCCCCTGCCAAAGCAGGTTCCTTAGGACAGATCATACAGGTAGTTGTCTGGATGGGTCTTATCTCCAGAGAAGGAGACTCCACAGCCCCCCTGGGCAGTCTGTTCCAGTGTTTTGTCACCCTCACTGTGGAAAAAATTGTTCTGTGGAACTTCCTATGCTGTACCTTGAGGCCATCGCACCTTGTACTGTCTCCACAGACCACTGAAAAGGGGCTGGTGATTTCCCCATGTTTCCCACACTTGAGATATAAACATTATTAAGATCTCTTAGTCTTCTCCAGGCTGAACAGTCCCAGCTCACCCAGCCTCTCCTCATAGGGGAGATGCTCCAGGCCCTTAATCATCTTTGTAGCTCTTCTCTGGACTCTCTCCAGGAGATCCCTGTCCTTTTTATCCCAGGGAGCCCAGCACTGGACACAACACTCAGGTGGGGCCTGACCAGGGCAGAGCAGAGGGGGAGGATCACCTCCTTAGACCTGCTGGCCACACTCCTCCTGATGCACCCCAGGATCCCATTGGCTCTCTCAGCCCCCAGGGCACACTGCTGGCTCATGGCCAATCTGTCATCACTCCCAGGTCCTTCTCCACGGAGCTCTTTCTTCTCCAGCAGGTCATCCCCCAGCCTGTACTGATACAAGCAGTTATTCCTTCCCAGGTGCAAGACTCTACGCTTTTATTAAGCCTCATCTGGTTTCTTAAATCCTACCTGTGAGAGTGGTTTTATTTTTAGAAGACATTTGCTTATTGCTTTCACATGCTAATTAAAGTGCATCAGCTTCTGCTGCCCTTAAACTTGACCAGGATGAATTTCAGCTATATGTTCCCCATCTCTTATGTGTTTCTTATTTCTGTAGTGGGCTTTTCCATACATTAGCAATGCTGACTTGTACTTTCATTGACTCAAAGCTAAGTGTCAAAATCCCTTGTGTTCTTCCCTCAGTTTTGGGGTTTCTAAGCACTCAGTATTAGATATTTGTCTGTGGGTTCAGTGTGGTCTCTTACCATCATTGTCTTTACTGTGCTGTTAGACTAGAAAAGTAAACAATATAACTTACGGGTTACTTTGTTGAAGACATTGCTTTATTACTTGGACAAGGCAGTAAATATTCACAAACCACATATGCTGCTTATCTACCTAATCTATCCATTTTAGCATACACTGCAAGTGTTACTTTCATATTCAAAGAAATATTTGAGCATTAAATATTTTCTTAACTCTGTTTTGAATTTCCACCTGTAGTGCACACTTAGCATCTTTCTGTAGTGTATTATGGTAGGAGGGAAATCCCCAGATTATGTGTTTTTGAGGGAGTGGATCAGTGAGTGCTGCACTGACTTTGATAGAGCAAAAGCCCACCCTCAGTAGGCTCTGTCACTAATGTGTTCAGTAAACCATCTAGTTAATCCCTTTACAAATCCTTAATCATGAAAACTTCCACGTTATTTAGATCTTTTCCATTAGTTTTTTTTTTTCTTTCCAGGTTTACACTCCTGGAAATGTTTTTTTTACTCAGGCCAATTTCAGTTAATATAAGAATTATGTTTTGCCTGACAGTTGTTTCAAATAACTTACCTAAGGAGCAGAGATAATATCTGGAGCTAATTCCACTGGTACTACCCAGGGATGTATATAAATCATGATGTACATTTCACTTCCTTGACCACTGATTTTCTGTTCTTTCTAGAAGTGCTGACTGGGACCACAGCTACATTTTCCCAGATATCCATGAGATGTGGTCTGGGTGGGTGTAGGGTGGTTTTTTTTGCTGTTTTGTTTTTTTCATTTGAAGCATGATCTATGATAAATTAACTTAATGAACTTAAAGCCAGTGCACAACTCTTAATTTCTAGTAAGTTTTTCCTCTGTTTTTGTCAGAGATCACTAGCTGCTAAAGCATAACAGCAGTCTTCAATCAGAAGTGAAATTAACGTCCTCTTTCAAAAGAGGCCTTTGAGCTCTGAAGCCTGCTTGAAGCAGGTCTAGCTTTGTGCCCCAGCTTCTTATAACCCTGCCTTCCATCAGAGGTCACTGTCTCCAGAGTCCTGCCAGCATAGCATGTTGTGTAAGTGGTCCCTAAACCACTGCACAAACAGTCCTCTGAGCTATTTCAAACAGGCTGAAGGGTTTGGGCTCATATCTTGGCATTTTGCCTAATAAATGTGTGCGTGTAACTCATGTGATTCACGCCAGAAAAGGTGCAGGTGGCATCATTTTCTGTCTCGGTGACAGATACTCAAGATGCAGTCTCTGCTGGCAGCTCTATATCATATTTGTCCTTTGTATGCCATGGACAGTGGAACAGCTGAGCAGAAATGGCCACTGCCTGAGCTGATGTTAACACAGTGACATTCCCATCCAGTCTGGGCAACGATTTGCCCCAGAGAAGACTTTGAAAGAGGCAAAGGTGTGTCTGTTGCACTGATTATTGATGTGGATTGGTGCCAGGTGGTGGATAAAGCTGTACAGCCTCAGGATACTCTACAATATTTATGGGAAATTTACCCGCAGGCTGGAGGGCCCAATGCAGCTCCCTCCACTTTCTCTGAGGCAATGCTGCTCCTTGCTGGTGCTGACTCAGTGATTCTGTGTCTTGGCTGTGCAGGTATGTCCTGAAGAGCCTGGAGCCAGACCTGGGTATTTATCTCAGCAGGGCTGTGATGGCCAATTAGGTTAAGTTACAGTGTATCAGTACAGACTTTGGCTGTAGTTTGTGCTGAATAATGAACTTGAGGTCAGTCCCCCCTTAGCCTGTAACACCTGCAAGAAGCACATTTTGAACAGAAAACTTCTCAGGTCTGTCTTTTCCCAATTGGCAATTTATTGCAGGTTAGCTGTGTAAGAGAAACCCAGGGTTTTTGTGGCAAAGGTTTGCTTTGCTGAGAAGGTGTTCCGAGTTGCTGTTGGTTGCCAAAAGGTCTTAATGGCTCTGCCCAGCTTCATCTGGCCATATCCTCTGCCCATGGCACCCAAACCTTGCACTAACTTGTTCCTAGGCCTGTTTCTGGATCATTGTTTGGGTTTCCTGAACTGTCCTTGGACCTGACTTACTCCTTTACATCTCTCTGATGATCACTGGACTATTGATAGGGCACACTGATATCACCACCCCACTTTGGCCCCCAAGTTCTGATGCTGTGGTGTGGAACCCTGCTGGTGGGGTTACTGCCCAGCTTGCATTGTGGTCACTGCCAGCTCTTGGTTCACCATCACTTTAGGAAGTAGCCTCCTGACAGTAATAAGTAAAACTTTATGCTTTATCTTGTAGGATTTCTGAGTGTTTTCTAAGTAGCAGCAAGACTTTGCTTCTGAGATAGGGAGGAGATAACCAGGTGGTGGTCATGCAAGAGTGGAGATGCTGATCAAAAGCAAGTGCCTATTTCTGATTTATCAAGTGAAAAGACATCTGTGATGCCAAGCACATGAGGCTGAGCTTTATTTCTTGTGGTCCTCTGGAAAGTTGGTTCTGACAGGTTTTCATATCCTCATTTCCCTCTCAGTGCTCCTTTCCTCCTGCCATAGGAGAGCTGGGATACTGCTGGGCTCTGTCATTGCCTGCTTGATCTGCTGAAAGGTGATATGAGAGACAGGGGTTGTCAGCTCTGTGATTCTAGCCAAATCCAACTCATCGACTTCTGGTGCTGCATTACTTATTCCTGTAATTTAGCTGCACTCTGTTGATTTAGCAGTAATTTTAACTTTTTGGCCTCTGATAATCCCCATTCCAATATAATTTTTTAGGCTGCAGAAGCTGAGAGCATGGCAATTTGGTCTGTAGCACAATTACTAATTCTTGAATGCAAAATAATCTCCAACTTTCAGTTCTAATAATGGCTTAAATAAAACATCACTATGCTGTGCCTTTTTAATATTACCTTGATTTATTAATAGATGAGTGGAAACAGATCTATTTAGTATCTTCTGGGATTCATTTAGGATTTTTCCTTAATTGAGCTATCTGATTTTGCCCTGGGTTTTGGAGAAGGTTTTGCTGACCTTGTAGGATGTGAAAGGCCAATAAACTGTCATTGTGCGAGATGTGTTCCCCTCTTCACAGGGAGCAAGCAATACATCTGAAGGAAGCAAGCCTGAGGAAAGGCTCTGTTATTACACACTCCATTGGTTAGTGCTTGCCACCTACTCTCTTGCTATAGGAGGTTTTAATTTTGGCAGTGAAGACTGCTTCCAAAAGAATCTCACAGTGTATTTATTACATTCCCTGAGGAGACAGGAGATAACACAAGCTTGATCCTCAAATTTTTGGAACTGAATGATTATCCTGAAACAACAAGATTTGGGCTAGTTTTGCTGTTTTGTGTAAATTCTCAGAGAATGGTACTGCCAGATGTTCTCATCAGGAAGAACAACAGTTGTTTCAAAAATAATTAATTGCCTTCTGTTGACATACAATTAAACTTTGATCTCATTGTCTTCTCTCCTGACCCTTGGATGTGTTATAGGATCCTAATCATCCAGTAAAGACTGTTTAAAGAAATCCATCAAACCAAAAACTTTTATTTTAAAAGTGTGTAACACAGATGTTAACTAAGAAAGCATTTTTCTTGAGCTGCTGGTCCTTCCAGGGAGGTGACAGTGAGCTGCTGTGTCAGTGACACAGAAACTTCCCAAGATTTTTCAGTTGGATGTGATGTAGGCTGTCCACCTTTTCTGGTCTTGTAGTCAGGGTGCTGATGAGCAGCAAGGGATGTTGCTCTGCTATCTTTGCTGCTAAAGCAAGAGCAGGAAAGCACAGCATACACACACCCCTTCTCACTTCTGACTGTAGAAGCTCACTGCAGACCTCATCACTGAAGCACTTGTGTTAACGTAGCATGTGTGTGGGAATCAGAGGTGGCTTACTTATTAAAGTTTCAAGGACTTTAAAGGTGTGAGCAGGTGAGATCAGGAGAGGCTGTTGGGCTTTCATGACTCACAGAATGGAATTATTTAGGCCATTTGCTAGCATAGAGGTTTAGATCTTCCACGGCTTGGCAAGTTAAAAGGTCTCTGTAACTGAGAAAGCCATAAGATCCCTCAGAGACAGATGAGTTAGACTAATCCTGTGGTGAAGGGCAAGGGATGGTTCCTTAATAAAGATTAGTTCTATTTTTTGGTTAGATTTCAATCGTGAATTATCAGGGGAACTTAAGAGGACATTGTTAAATTAACCATGTACTTAGTTCTTTTGTTGAATGCTTTTTTAAAATTCAGTTTTTTATTTCTCCTTTGTAGTGTTTTATAGATTAGCAATGTTAAAAAAAAATGTTGTGGCTATAACAGGGCCTTATAATTATCTGCAAAAGCTGGTGGGGAAAAGGAAGGCTTAAAATCTGAGACTTGGAATTACCTGGGAGAACTTGGGTCAGTTATTCCCATCGCTGGTGCTCCACTTCCAGCCTTCCTACTGGCAGCTGGGATCTTTCAACCCCAATTTCCTCTGGAAAGTGTGATTCACTTAGAGCTAAGATTTCAATAAGCTTTTACAGCCTAATTAAAAAAGATGGGGATGTATTGGCATAGTACAGGGAGACTGGAAAGGGGCATTTGTTCAACACCAAACCTCTGTGAAAATATAATGTTCAAACTTCACAGTGCCTGGATTTCAGCCTTACATGCACTTACTGGAGTTGAGGGAGTTCTGATCACTTCAGAAAAGCATTCAAGTCTGGGACATGGAGGAAGGTGTACTCTTATCAAGCCTTAACAATAAACAGAAGTGACTGAATCTTCTGGCAGCTGGATCCAGGTCTCCTGGTCTGCTCTTGAGTGGTTACTATTTTCTTCAGACAGGAAGAACTTGTTCCAGGTCCTGGGGAAGTCCCTTATACCTTGCAGTAAGCAGCAGTTCTTTCTCTTACAGATTACTGGTGGCTTCCCCCATCAGCATGAAGTGGCAAAGTAAGGGAAGACTCTTCCTCCCTTCTGGATGTGAGTGGAATTTGGGATTACAAAGGTGGTCTTAATCCAAATTTTTTACCCTGCTACATGTAGCTTTTCTGCAGCTGCCCTGAGTAGATGCTAAAAGTGAAGTTTGACCTGCAGTAAGTCATCTGAGAGTTCTTCTTTGAGTGGGATTACCTTAATAATGGAGAACAGGAGATGTTACTACAGAGCAGGTAGGCCCACCAACCCCAAAGTTAATTAAAGCCTGGACTGTAACATTTTTTTGTCACCTTCTGTAAAAGAGGCTCCTGTCTCCCAGCTTTTAAAGCTTTACATCCAAAGGATCAGACTTGAACAGGACAGTCACAGCCTGGTGAATAGGATTTTTGTAATTCCTAGACCAAAGCTGCAGGCTTTGTATCAAGAGGATGATGCAACACACTCTCTGGGTTTGCTCCAGCCAGGCTGATTTTAGCTATGATTGCCCAGCAGTCAGATGATCATGGCATCATTTGGCTTCAGTTTAGCTTTATTTTACAGTAATAGCAGGCAACCATCTGTAAAAATAAAAGATTGTGTAGTGGAGTGGAAAGGAAAGGTGATGTTGGAGGACCCAGGCAGTTAGCAGTCACCACAGGAGAGCTGCCTTCTCGTTGGGTAAAGCCAGTGTAAAGGGAATGGAGAGCAACATCAACAACAAAACCCCAATGGATAACTGGGAACCAAAGGGAAGAAAGAAATATTATGTAAGCTAACTCTGTCAAACAAACATCAAAATGTGACCCCTTAGTGGATTTGAGGGCTGAGAAGAGAGAAGAAATTGGCACCATCTATACTGAACTCCTTCTGGCATAGACCTCGGGATGCTGATGACTTGTCAGCTCTACCCTCTGCCTGAGGAAAACTGATGCCATCAAACAGATGGGCACTGGAAGGATGAATATAATACCACAGAAAAGATGCAGATAATACATATTACTATGAGGATTAATTATCTATGTAACAATTTAAAATATATGATACTTTTCTGTATTATTGTGGACTATGAGTGTTAGTATTATTGCAGTTGTACTAATATCTAGTATATATTTAATCAACTTGGCAAGATATTAATTAAGCTAACAATAAAATCTTGATTCTCTATATAGCATGATCCCATTTGGCCCACAACCAGACTTTGAGAGTACCAGTCACATGAGTTTCCCACACCCTCCCTTTCCTTTTTAGTACTTCAACTTGCCAGAATTTTAAAAAATTGTCACTAGTTATAGGGATTTTTTTTAACCTCACCCTGCTACTTAACATGCCTGAGGAGTACAGTTTCCTTTTAATTGCCTGAAGCCTGTGAATGGTACAAGCTCTGTTGTTCCTCCAAAAATAGGATTTCTTCTATAATTAAGATTTGTGTCAACTGCAGAGGTCTGTATTTCTAGAATGTATGAAAAATAAACATGATAAACTGTAAAACCAACGTAAGGGATTACAGTGACAGAGACCAGGGAATTCTCCTTGCTGTCTTGCTGTCATTCAATCTTCCTCAGAAGCTGCATGATCTGCCATACCCTCTGATGCTTATTTAAAGTTGCTGCTTTCCTCTTTATTTTCAAGTTCTGCTGCTATAAAGAGGAAAAAGGGGTAAAAGTAAATAAAAATTTCAATTCTCATTGTTTGAAGTCAGAAGGAATAGATCTATTGCTCATCACAACCATGCTGTAAGTAGAAAGATTTGAATTTTATGGGTTAAATTGCTAACTGAATCACAGCAGTGTCATGAATGCTGTGACTCATGTGGTTGCTCCTTGAGCACAATCACCTGCCCAGTGCATCCTTCCTAATGTGTGGAAGAGCAGATAGCAACATCTTAGGTTTCCACAGCGAGGTTACTCAGGTGCACATCTGAGAGGGGCCAGGATTGTGCTGGGCACAAAAGCTCCTGAGAAGCTACTCCACTGTCCAGGGCTGCAAAATTTCTTTCCTTACGAACTTTCAGCAGACGAAGACATCTTTATGACAGAGTTTCACATGGGACAAATAGTGCTTTCTAGGCTGTGTTAGGGGTTCTTGTTATGTTCTACCAGAGAGCATGCTGTCACTGCAGTGGATAAACAGTGGTAAATGTGTGCTTTTGTACATTTTATTTCAGCATAGTAACTCAAGCAGATAGCCAGAGTGTAAAGTTTCTTTCTGCTTACGTTACTCATGCATGTTGGTGTTAATGCTCTGAGGGCAAGGTGTGCTGCATTTGCACTTCAGGAACTAGAGCAGCACGGATTAGGATTTCATTTTCTTTTTACAATGCTTGAGCTGCCAACCTTAACTCACAGGTTCTGGTTTCTGAATTAACCATGGAAAAAGCTTCAGGAAAGTCCTCTTTCTTTGAAATAGGCCTGGCTATTGTAATATGTGATGTTCTTTTACCTCCTTTCAAGGACAAAAATCACAAAATTATTCAGAAGCTGCAGGGAAATCTTATGGTATCTTCAGCAACAAATGTTTTTTTTTTTTTTTTTTTTTTTTAAAATTAAAGGGCTATAAGAAGAGTGGACATGACTTATTAGGTGCTTGGTACTTCACTAGGGGAATCTGCATATTCCTTTTCTCATTAACTTGTGGATTACATAAATCAGGATGTTGCAAAGTGCTCACAGAACTTGGTGTTCCTTGTATCCCTTCCTTGCTTTTGGAGACAGTGAGCTATTATGCGTCTGTCATATTAAAACATGCCTCCTGGTAACAGCCCAAATGTTGTGAGCTACTTTAGTGTACCTGCAGATTGCCATGAAGGATTTCAAATACCTCTTTTGAGCATCTTTGGAGCTGCTTTATCCATTACTGTCAGCAGTGTGAGGAAACTAGCTTGAAAAACCACTCCAGACAAACATAAGCCAAAGTAGGAAATGCAGTAGAAAAGAAATATAAAATACTCAAATTGCATTTTATACTAGCCCACGTTCTGGTAGACTGTTGAGGGTTTATCATATAAGGTGATGTTTAATTTGTGGGGAAAAACAAAGAACTAGCTTTCACAGAAGGGCTTTTTGTTTGTCCTGAAGTATGAGATGCCTGTAAAACAGGGCCAAACTTTGTGAAACCAAGTGTGTTCCCTAGGTGGATCTGTAAGTTGTATTTGAACTGAGCTAGCTGAACCATCCCTGAGGGATGTTTTCTCTGACCCTGGTGTCTCCTAATAGTTAACTATGCAATCCATACAGCTCAATATTCAACAATTCATTGCCCTGAGTTGTGACAAATACCAACCTCTTTAGCACTTCAGACCAAAAAACAGGTCTGGCACTTACCTATATGGAGTTTATGGAGTAGCAGAGATCATTATAGGATTATGTCAGGGATGGTTGTTCCTGTTTGGTAGAGACAATTGGTTTTTGTGGGCTCCTTGTAGTGAGATTTTTTGCAAGGACTCTCAAAGACCATTATGCACCTGGATTTAGTTGCAGCATATGAGGACAGAGTTCAACATTCCTCTTTCTCCTACACGACTGTGACTAGCAGAAGGCATGGGAATCATTGCACTGGATTAACCATATGGTCTGTTTGTTCTGGTGTCAATCCATGAGGTTGACTGATAGGAGCTGGCGCAGCCAGAGCCACAGTGACAGATCCTGAGATACAGGGGAGAATGGGGGGGCTGCCTTGCAAGGGAAGCCTCATGCAAGTGGAGTGACCTGGCATCATGCTGTAACTCTCTTGTGAGAGAGGCTGATGTGGCATAGGCGTTGCCAGGGCAACGGTGGCCACACCACTGCCCTTCCCCTTGAAAAGGTCTCAGGTAGGCTGGGCAGGTAAGTTCTGTCTCTCATCACCCGGGGGGTTGTCTCACCTACTAGCAGTCTCTGAGGCCACAGATTACCATGGCCTCCACCAGAGAGAGGGCTTGCCCCATAAACAGCGTGGTGACCCAGACCAAAGGCCTGCCCAGGATTGTGACTATGCAAGTAATAGGCAGTGCCAGGTGCTTCAGATGAACATCCCTGGAACAGGATGTCCAGAGAGGTTGTGGAAGTCCCATCCCTGGAAATATTTAAGGACAAGCTGGAAGAGGCTTTAGGCAACCTGGTCTAGTGGAGGGTGCTCCTGAATATGGCAGGGAGGTTGGAACTAGATGATCTTTGAGGTCCCTTCCAACCCAAAGCATCCTATGATTCTATCTAAGGAAAGGTAATGCCTTCCCCTGTGGTGTCATCCTAATCTCTAATTAGTAGAGTCCAGTTAAGAAATTAGGGTTTATATCCTTCCCAGTTTTTTTTTGTTGTGTTTTATTTCCTTAACAAAATTAAGTAACAGGGTAACATGTAAGACTGTGACATATAGTCTTAAAAATCTTGGTCTCTTTTTGCCATGAAATGGTACCAAGCATGTGCGTGAGTTATAACTGTTTCAGTAGATTTTAGTATTTCTCTCAAATACTTTCTGGACAATGTAATCTTTCTGTTTATACAATCTAGATGAAACACAAGAGGAGCTCAAGCTTTCCCCCACTAGTCTATCATTATGCCACAAATCAGGAAAGGGCCATTTTAAATGCAAATTTTGTTTTCTGAAAAGATTGCCAAGCTGAAATGTGCTGAGTAGTGCTGCCTGCATTCTGAGTATTCAGAATGTGCTAGGTCTGGTAAAAGACTATAATTTTCTGCTATAATAATACAGCTGTTGGGAATTACGTGGTAGCCAAATTCATATCAACTTCACCAATAATTAGAAACAATCCTACTCAACCCCAAAGACAAAGGCAAATAAGAAAGTAATTACTGGATGATCATATAGTAGACTGTTTTGAAATGTTACCAGGACAATATCAAAGATGCAAAGCTGAACCTGACTTCATAGTCCCAGCTCTTGATTGTCAGAAGACAGCAGAAGAAAGAGCTGATAACTGATTCAGTGAGGATGGCAGATTACCACTGATTTGAAGATAAGAAACTAAAAATAGTGGAAAAAAAGAAGGAAGTGGTTGTTCTGATGGTAGTTATTGGGAGCCATACAACAATTTCAGGGGGAAAAAAAAGCCCCACAGTCAACTATTTCTTGTCCCTATGAAAAAACTCATCTGATCGATCTTTTTCACTTATAAGAAAAGCGAAATGATTATATTTTCCAGCACAACTTTGAAAATCAAAATCTTTCAGTCAAAAAACTTGTGGGTGTGTTTTGGGTTATTTGTGGGTTTTGGGGTTTTTTGGGGTTTGTCCTGTATGTTGGTTTTTTTTTTTTTGGATGCTTAAGAGTGAAAGAAAACCCCAAATATTAAAAATGCAATTTTTAGGGCAATACCTGCCAAAATAAGTCTCTGAAATCCAGTTCAGAGAAACACATTTGAGTTAGTCTTAACCTACATTCTTAGGCTAAGAAAATGCCTAAATATTTCATTGCTTTGCTCAAATTGTGATATGGATATAAACTACACAGCTTGAAAATGTGAAAGGACTAATGAAAGTAAAAAAAAATGGGATTGTGATGAGTAACAGGGAAGGCAGAGCTGAAACCTGCCATATTAAAAGAGGAAAGCAATGAAGTGGGTGAGGTCACTGTGTTAGAATTGGGGGGAGGGGGAAGAATTACACAGCATCCTGTACATTAATTAGCAGTAATGAAAATAATTGTTCCCTCTAGCTTGAAACTGTGGCTAATTACAATTAAGTGTTCATTACTAGCTAACATAATTAGGCCTTCACTATGTTTCATAAATGCATGGCTTAAATTATGCGGGGAGGGAGGAAGTGTCCTTTGTAGCTCTTTCCTGTCTGTCTTTATCTCCTTTTCCACCTACTTCCACAGCTGTTTCTTAGCCTTCTTTCTTAGGCAATCCCACTGTGCGTGCTAGACCTGATTATCAAGGCAATTTCTTGACAAGCCTGAGGTACATTTATGTTGTTTGTCCCCTCGTGTCAGGCAGGATCAGTAAGACCCAGCTTTGCAGGGGATTTCAGGAACTGAAGCCTTACTGAAGCTGTGCTTTTATGCCACTGATCCCAAATGCATAGCTTAAGTAATAAGCTTTTGTAAAATGAGGGAAGAAGGCCCTAAAAAAAAAGGGGGGGGGGGGGGGATCGGAGGGGGGAACTCCAACACCTAATGATTTTCTGCCTTTCTAAAAATAGTCTCCTTATAATAACAGCACATCCGGTACCTTAGCTCTTGTAGGCTACTGTGTCTGCAGTGGATTTGTGCCGATTTGTGTTTTCCACTGAGATCTGGAGGATAGCAATGGGATAGAAGTTGCAATGCTTTCTGTTTCCATGGGGAATAAAATAACATTGACTCATTCATCATTTTCTCTTACATCCTAATTTAAATTTATGTTGCATATGAAAATAGTTCCATTTAGCCTTGTCCCTTATCTTTCTTTCTCTTCCACCTTTATTTTCATTGAGTCTTGAAACTAAAAACTTAGATGTTCAATAGGAAGCAGACATTAATGTTTAGCTGTTCTGATGCTTATCTGGCAGCTAGAGGGTATACATGTTCTAGTACATTGCTGTCAGAAGACCTGCTACTTGTCTCACCAGCTCACAGGTGAGGAGGGAGGTCATCTCCATCATCATGTGGTCTGTTCTGGTCATTAGCTCTGGAAGAGCTGGAAGTGACAGAGAGATTTGGGGGGGGTTTATTGCCAAGCAAGGTGTGCAGTGATGCCTGCCTGGGGAGAAAGGATGGAGAATGGAGAGCTAATTGAGCATAAAAACAACGATGGAAAAGGCAAACGGTGGAAGAAGGAGGGAGAGTGAAACAGTTGGAAATGAAAAAGCTCTTCAACAGAGAGAGCAAATAAGCAAACAAAGGATATCAGGCAGTGATTCCACTGGACTGAGCAAAATAAGCAAAACTGGGCCTGGATAGTAAGTGGCAAGAGAGTGTTGGGGCTCCTGGGATTCACCAGGGCTTGCCCTTTGCCTGTGCTGGGTAGAAGCCTGCTGCTCTGCCAGGGAGCTGCCTTTCAGGTGAGGTACAACAAGGCAGATACAATCATGTGCTTAGTTATCTGAGACCATAATGGCTGGTTTGTCAAAACAGAGTTTTTTCACCTTAAGTTCTGGCTTGTTTTCAGCCTTGGCAGTTCTGTTCTGGTGGTAATCCTAATATTGTCCTAGTATTTCATTTTTTAATGGCTTTATTACTTTGTTTCACCTCTTGACCTGATGTCTTGTGTAGCATTGCTGTGGACTCTTGAACAGCTGTTGTGTGTTGAAGTGAAGTTCTTGTTCCCTGGGATGAGAAGCACGGTTCAGTGATAGCTAATAAAGATTTGCCTTTGTGTAAAGCTTTTAAACCTAAAGTGGGAAGAATGATTGCATTACAGAGTGATGGTAGAGTAAGGACTGGAACTCCACAGAGTTGGTAAAATTCTATGAATTTCCATGGCCAGGCTTTAAGATGAAGGAAGACAATGTCCTTTACAGGCTTTTCAGGAAAAGTTATAAAGCCATTCAGGTTGGAAGGGACATATGGAGGTCTTTAGTCCAAACTCCAGCTTAAGAAGGGTCAGCTGGGCAGACAAGAGGGGCTATTCAGAGTTTCATCCGGCCCTAAAAACATCCAGTGATGGATGCTGCGCATCCCTGCAACCTCTGCTTGACTATCCTAGGGTAAAATAGTCTTTTCTCATGTTCAGGTGTAACTGTTTTTGTTTCAGTTTACGCCCATTACCTCTCATCCTTCTACAGTACTGTGAAGGGCTTGGTTCTGTATTTTATTTAACATAATGAGACATCTCTTTAACGTTCCTTCTCTCCAAACAATCTATTTTCCAAGCTGAACAAGCCCAGCTCCCTCAGCATCTCTACCTAGGGCAAGTGCTCCAGACACCAATCATCACTGTGTCACTCCACTGAACTTCTTTCAGTTTATTGATGCCTGAGTGGTACCAGAGGCCAGAACATTGAATGCCATGTTTGAATGGGGCACAAGAAGTGCTGAGAATCACTGCCCTTGATGCACCACCTGTGCTGCTGGTAATACAGACCAGGATGCTGTTGGCTTTCATTGTGACCAGGGACCCCTACTGACCAGCATCCAATTTGGTGTCTACTAAGACCTAATGTTCTATTTCCATAGAACTGTTTGCTGTGTTGTTGTGAGGGATTCCTCCTTGACAGGTGCAGGACTTGATATTGTTCCTTGTTGAATTTTATGGAGTTCCTGTGTCCCATTTGCTCTGAGCAGCAGTCCTGCCCTTGAGCATATCAGCTGCTCCCTGACATGACTACCAGTTAGGGACTACATGCAAGCCTGATGAGAGTAACCTTCATGACTGACTTCCTCCAGGTCATAGATGAAGGCTTGAGTAGGACAGATTGCAGAATAGCCCCCAAGAACATTCTGCTTGCTACCTCCAAGTCAGTCCCATGAATTTCTGTCCTCTGAGCATGTCCATCCTACCTCTTTCCTTCCATGGTAATGAACCTATGTATCCAGTGTAATGTACAACTGTAAATATGAGTCTGGGGAGGAGAGTGTTAAAGCTAAAGTTGAGGTACATGTCATACATTGCTGTCCCCAGAGCTGTTAGTTTTCACCTAGAAGATGATCAGGTTGGCCATACATGATTTATCTTGGTAAATGCACCAGCACTGGTTACAACAAGCAAAGAAACAAAAGCATTGTTCTCTTCTTTGTGCAAAAAAATCAAACTTTTCTCTTTATTGGGCCAGTTAGTATCTTGTTACCTCTGGTAATTGTTTTGCTGCTAGTCTCTCTCCCTTTTTGTAAGTTCCTGTGAATTTGAGCTGAGAAACGGGGAATCTGAATTCTCTTCCCTGGGAAAAATGCAGCAGGAACCCTCTGTTTATTCCATCTCTGTGCTTGACGGCTCTCTAGGCTTCACAGGTGTCTGTGGAACGTAGTGTGAGGAAAAAAACCGGTCCCTTTGCCTGATGCCCTTGTGTGGTCTTGCGTGGTTAGAGCCTGGCACTCTGCTTGCTGATCGCTGCATCTCAAGACCCGCTTCTGGAGGCAGCCAACTCCAAGTCCGGTAATTCCTCATGGATTGAAAACAGAGCGGTGGGTTATTTTTCTTTGGGAGGCTGACCTCTAGTGTTTCAGCGTGACAAGCTCAAGGAAAGAGGAGCCGGAGAGGAATGAATGCTCTGTGGATTGATGCCCAAAATATGCCTGCGTTGACTGACATTTTAGAAAGCCTGCAGGATAATTAATTTATTTAATAATAAAAAAAATTGAAGTGTTGCTATGGTATCTGGAGGTGTATTTATACCACTATGGCCACATAAGGATTCCATGATATTTTTAATCTTTGTTTTAATTACTGAGTTCAATTTTTTTGAAATTGGAGGGCCCTCTTAGATATTTTTTTGTTGTTTTTTGATTACGCAGTGTTCTGTGAGATTGAAATATTAATTGAAACAAGAGCTGTCTCTCTCTTTCCTGAGACGAAATCAAATAATCTCTGAAGCCCCAGCTATATGCAAGATTTGATTAAAAGTCTCGTGGAGGTCACAGCAACAGCTACAGCTGAAACAGTTATTTTTTATACATGAAAAGCATGAGCTTAGTCTTAGAAGCAAGACAAGAGGTATCTATTATTCATGGTGGGTTTGTGTTTCTGCCTATGCAAAAATCTAAAATACAGGCACGTTTTTATTACTGCAGGTCAGACCCAACAACACACCTTGGTTTAGCTGTGAGGTGTTGGGCACTTTTGCATTCTCACTGGTTTAACATCCTTCTGCTTCTACTCTCCTGTCCTGTTTTTAGCTGGCATAGAGTTAATTTTCTTCCCAGCAGCTGGGCTGGGGTTGACAATGTTGATAACAGGCTGATGTTTTTAGCTGTTGTTGAGCAGTCAGGGACTTTTCAGCTGCTTCTACTGCCCTGCCAACTAGGACAGGGGCACCCAAGAAGCTGGGAGGGTACACAGCCAGGACAGCTGACCCAGACTGGGTGAAAGGATATACCATCCCTTATGATGTTATACTTATCTATAGCTGGGGCTTGTCTGGGATGTAGGGCAGCTCCAGAACTAGCTGAGCATCATCTTCAGGTGGTGAGAAATTGTGCTGTTCATCATATGCTTTGTTCTCATGTTCTTTCATGGGTTTTTTTTCCTCCTCTATTCTCTGCCCCCATCACACTGGATGTGGTTGTGTGTTGTTTTAGCTGCCAACTGGGTTAAACCATGACAGTTCAGCTGATGTCTGGGATAGTGGGAAAGGTATTTGATTCATTTTTGATGCAAATGTGTTTCCAAAGTAGGTATTTATAAAGCAAAATAAGGAGCTTTTCATTTCTTACTATAGTACTCCAGAGGAAGCTGTTTGTTCCACTGTTTGATCACTTTTATGCATGTTTCATAACCTTTAAAGCTTATGGAATATTTTTGTTATGAAAAGAGAGAATTCAATTTGTGGTCAGAGAACTAACTTTTCAAAATAAGAACAAGAGCTTCTCCAGAACTTATTTAAAAAGCAGCACAAACATCTTTGTAGAGCAAACCAGTCTTAGCTGTTCTTGAAATTTCTGCCTTAAAGAATCCTTCCCTGCTCTGAATGTGAGTGCTGGAGGACGTCAGGACCAAAGGCCATTGAGAAGCCACCTGTTCAAGTCCTGAGTTTATTGACACATGGCTTGAACGAGACATGCGGATGGGTGGTGGTAAGAGTGGTAGTCAGTGAAGGATCTGGAGAAGAATGAATTCTTCTGTCCTTTGATCTCTTGAACATGTCACATCATCTGAGTTTAGGCTCTTGGTTTGCTAGCTTCAGTTTCCTGGAACCTTGTCCTGAAGGTGTGTGAGGCAGTTTTGTATACAGGAGTTAACAGCTTTGAACAAGTCTGTTTATTGTAGTTGTGGTGTGCTGCTTTACGCTGCAAAATGCTGTCTCATCTAAGGTCTGCATGCAAACAAGATACTTTATATAAACCAGAAATAGGTGCTGCTGGGAAGTTCTTGGGGAAGGGCTTCTTTTCATGGCATAAAAGTGAGAGTTTAAGAAAAATGAACACCCATTTTTCCCATAGAAAAAGTAAAATTTAAGAAGGAGTAGTAAAATGTAAGCAGGAGTAGATAAGTAGGAGAGTTCTAGAAACACAGAAACAAATCTCCTGGCATCTCTGAAACATCTCACACCACAGCAATAGGCCTGTGACAGAGACTTTTTAGCATGATTGAAAAAATATGTATGTTACTGTCACATTAAAGGTTTTGTAGTGCAGTCATCACTGTGTTGTTTTTACATGTCTTACTTCTCTGGAAATTGTTATGTTTGTGCTGATCTGTTTGTGCTGTAAAACATATCTGCAAGAGAGAAAATTACACAGGACTGTTTTTCCCTTGTACCCATCTCATACCACTCCATATCTGTGGTGAATGACTACAGCATTCTATTGCAAACTTCTTTTCAAGGCAACAGTCACTGAATAGATGACCAGAAATAGCTCTCTTCATGTCAGGAAATTCAATTAAACCATTCTGAAAACGAGCATGTAGATGCAGAGGAGTCACTTTGCTTAATAACACCTCTTCTGCTAACATTACTGCTGCACTGTTCATGGTTCTAAGACAATGTTAGATAGATCCCAAACATACGGTGTTAGTTACATTTTAACCATGAAGGGGAAAGAGAAGCAGTGCATGGCTCAGAAAGTTGATAGGATTAAGAAATGCTCATCTCTGCTGGTAGTTTGGGGGTTGGACTAGATGATCTCTGGATGTCCCTTCCAACCCCTACAATTCTGTGATTCTGTGATTTAGATCCAGGTGACTGTTGTATGGATAGCAGCAAGGTCCATGGTTTCAGTTAAAGGGAAAACAAGTAACAGCTTCACTGATAAATGATGCTAGTGCTGAGCTCAGTAGAGGCCAGACATTGGGCTGTAGAGACTAATATCCCTTTGGGACGTGTTTTTGGAGAACATGGAAGCTGCATGAAGAAGTTTGCACCTCTTGTGCTACTGCATCACCTGTTTTACACAGAACCAAAGCTTTGCAGTCTTGCCTGTCACTGCCTTGGGTGCGTTTCATGGCAACAATCCATTTAACTTCTAGGACTAAACTGTGTTTATGAGTAAGACAGAATGAGATCCTCAACTTTTATTGTGAAGGCCTAAAATTACCTACAGATCCAGAGAAAACATTTTGAATTTCAACTTTCTTAACTCAGAAATTGATAACTGAGGATATTAAGATATCTGCATTGCACTTTTTTCTGACACGTTTGCAGTTGTCTAGTATAAACTGGTGTTAAAAAGGTGCATATAAAGTCCTTATGATTTGTATGCTTCTTTAATTAAACAGATTTTTGCACATAGACAGCATAGAGCAATTTCTATTTTGAAGAACCCTTTGTTAAAAAACATTAAATCAAAAAAGTTTCTAGAGAAACATCATTCTGTCTTTTATTTTTTTAAAGGAAACTTCAAACTATTCAAAGTGGGTAGTTCTATTCTTTACTCTCTCAATTTCCTTTCAGGCTGAAAGGTAGGGTTCAGCTGACACTGCAGACATTTGTACAAAGGCTAGATAAATTAGATTCCTGTCATAGTCAGTGGGGAGAAATTGATTTTTCAGGTGTCATTTGTTTCTTCAGAAATATATACCTAAATTCACTGAGATAAACTGATACTTTAAGAGCACAATTCCTTTCTATTAGTGACAGAATTTCATTAAGTTCCATTTTACACTGATACTTAATTCTCTTATGGCTAAAAATCACTATTTCAATTTTTGTAAATATTGCAGAAGATGCTGTGTTGGTTCTCGTTGGCTTAAATCTTTCCTTTAAGACATCACATCCTCACCCTGTCCATGCTCTTGATGTGCCCTTCATGTTGTGGGTGCACCTGACCTGCTTTGGCACAACCTTTTACACTCATATAATTCTCCTCGCTCTGCTCTGTGCTTCTCTTTCCTCATACTAGCTTTGGCACCCAACCTTTCCTCATCCCTGTTCCATAACCATTCACTTCTGGTTTGTATATCTGGGCCTGACTTCTGTCTTTTAAACATGGTTTAACTTTTTCAGCTTCATAGTTCCATGGTTAAGAAAAGACCAGTTCTTAACACTCAACATAGTGGTTTTGTCTGTGAACCTGAATAAAATAGGTGGGCCTCATCAACCACATTGCTTGTCTGCAAATAAAGCTCTATTGCTGTTAATTACTTCAATTGAACCAAAAAGTTTGGAGCCTGTATCAGAAATTATATAGGCTCACAAAAACAGAAGGGTTTTGTTATTTTTTGGTTAGAGGTGTCCTTCCTTCCACCAAAAAACCCTCAAATTATTACAAAATATTTTGGTTTTGAAATTAGTAAAGCTCTCCCAAATACAGTAGCAAAATGCTGCTTAAAGGCAAAATTGAAAAGTTTGTTGTTTGGTTTGTGTTTTTAGCTGTCAAAATGTTTTGGCTTCTCTAAACTTTTTAAGGGATGGGTTTCAGCTGAAAATAAATCTGCCAAGCTTGCATGCATCCAAAAAGATTTTATGATAATGCATTTTGTATTCATGGTGGGATATTGCACTAAAATGTTACTGCTTCTTTGGTTATAGAAGTCTTTCTGGTGCTAGTGGTTTGATTTATAAAGACAGTTGGGCTTCTTGGTTAGGGGGAGATAAATGCCATCAGAGGTGATCTGCCTCTAGACCTAAATATGGCTGAGTAGCTATGTCCTGACATTATACTCATGAATTTGAATCCACATTTAGATGGAGATACATGTGGATCGATTAATGATCCTACTATAACCACAAAAATAAAGAAGCAATTCAGGATGCCTACAAAAAGGCATCTAGAACCTTAAAATATGCCACTGTCTCAGTGATTTGAACGTGAATGATGTTTTATGCAAGGTATTTTATGAAGTGTAGACAACTAAACAGTCTCTTTACAGCATTCCAACTTTCTGGTTAAGCTCTGAAGCCTTGGGGGAAAAAAAAACAAGGAGGGGAAGAAAGCTCAATACTGACTGAAGGGAAAAAATCATTGAGAGCTGCTGTGAGCATGGGGCTCTGCCATACCCTGGATCAGACCCAGAGTAATCTCTTGTTGTGCAGAAATGGTGTATTGTTAGCTTGCACTGTTTTTGAACCAAATCTAAATGCAACACACTTTCTTTATTATTAGCTGGTGGGTGATTTATTTTTTTTGTTTGCTGTCTCAGACTGCTCTCTGAAAAAAAAATTGACAATGATGATGTGTTCATGCTCTTTCTTTCTCTGTCAAGCTGTCTGTTTCATCAGCTCAATTTTTATGTTTCAGGCTGTGTGTGAACAGTTGTTGAATCCCTAATAGTACTTCCATTTGCCAAGCTAATCTACTTCTAGTACTTAAAATTCAACTTCACATGAAATCTTTGGCAGCAAAAAGATCTATGCTCAGTAGAACCTGTGATAGTTGACAAAGAATCTTTTGAACTCTAGGCTGTAGTCAGAGCTGTGACTACAGAGGAATTAAGTCACAGATTTCATCACCATACTATTTTAGGAAGGGGAATTTAATCATAAAATATTTTTTTTTGAAAAACAAATATAGATCATACTGACAAGATCAGAGAGCTCTTGTTAGTCAGACTGTTCAACAGGGAAAGTTATGTAGGCTATGGCTCAAATGTAGAGTGAAATATAGGAGCAGCAGTTTGTCTTCGAATTGTTGGCTTTCTGGGATGTTCTGGTAGCTCACAGTACAAAGTCTTTCATAAGTTTAAGTCTATAGCAGTGGGTTGAAATAATTGCCCTAGCCTAGTTAATGTATAAGATCTCATGATATATATTATATTGCTCAAAGACTAAGAGCGTGCATATCTATGCCAATATTTTTTTTTCTTTTCTAAGAACCCCCCTCACATCATGTGGTGAGATTGCACGTAGCATTTTGCAAAGAGCCCAGCAGTTGTAACAGCCCCATAACCTGGTGAGAGCTCCATTTTATCAGGCAAACAGTGCTTTCTGCTGCTCCTTTGCACTGCTGAGATTGCTGGTGCCACTCTTCATTTAATCACGAGCTACATGTCCATTTAGCATCTGGACCTCTGATTCTACCAGGGTAAGCTGGTGCAGTTTTAAAGTGCAGTGTTCCTCTGGCTCCTGAGCCATCAGCTTCTTCTCATCTTGGCAGAGATTTTTTTTCCTGCATTCCTTTCCACCTTTATAGACTTCCCTCAAGCTCGAGCCTTCCTTTCTTGAATGTGCCCTTCTTGAGTCCTTATTCTGGCTGCCTCATTTTGCTGGTCTTAACATTTTAGTCACTGAGCAGTTTCCAGTTATTGGCAGGATAAATAGAATACCCTGTGTCAAATCTCACCTGTATTTTTGCTGCAAGAAATTGAGCCAGAAGCAGTACGCTTCCTGCTTTCCAAAAGTGTCAGTCCCAAACTAATGCTATAAGAGATTTGAAAAAGGAAGCCAAAGCAGAAGAGGAGCATAAGACTGCCCTTAAAATGGCTCACTTGAGGCCATTGGGAAGTCGATTGTAAAGTGTGGATCTTTGGTCGGTGTTAGACCTAGCTTGTTCCCTGGGCATCCAAACTGAAGGATGTGGTTTGGAGGTACATTTTGTATTGAACATGTGCTAAGCCCCAGGATTACTTTGTTCCCTGAACTTGGAGTGATGATAGGGCTTCTTGGCAGCACAGTGGGGCTGGTGGGTCCAATTAAAAAGATTTTTGTCATGCCTGTTAGAGTTAAAACAAGAAGGAAAATGGTTTCCAGAAGTTTTTTACCCTGATTATAGTAGGTAAGAAATAGTTGGCCAAGGAACTTCAGGGTTATTAACAACTTCAGGTGATGGTCAGGTTACCCACCAGAAGGAACAGGGAAAAGATTCCCCTCGGCTTCTCCTCTGAATACTAAGTACCTGGATAAGGAAGGTTGAGGGCTGCTTCTGAGAGTGAAAAAATCCCAAGCTTTAAAATCTGACTTGTGAATTATATTTTCTTTAGATGGAATTTTTATGGCTACTGTTGGGAGTGAATTAGCAAGGAAGCAAATTTGATCCAAAATAATAATTTCCCTAATTTAAAAGTTTGAATGCTACTCTCTTTCTTACACAGACCAAGTACAGCAGTACATTTTGTTTCAGATGTCAGTGTGTAAGCCTCCTTTCTCTTAACATAGTGTAGCCAAATACAGCAAATTGCAAATGGGAGGAGCATGTTGCCTGCCTGTGTCTGTTGGGTTACCTGGCTGGTACAAGGCAGCGTGCTGAACTGCTCAGCAAGGCAGCAGTGCTGCTTGGTGCTAGGTGGTTTCATTTGACTTTGCCTCAGATAGAAACGTGATTCCCAGGTTTTAGACTGTGCTCTTCTGGTAGGATGGCTCAGGAGCTTCATTTTTTTATTTACTTCCAGTTTTCCTCCTTTTAGGAAAAAATACCTTAGGCAAGAAATTTTCCTGCCCTGCTCAGGCGGGATTTGAGTTCTTCCTGAAATAAGATTGTTCTAAAATTCAAAATTTGTAGGCATGCAAATAGATCTTTTAATTGTTGTGCAATTGCATGGGGAGTAAGCATATCAGTGCCTGCAATTAAAGACTCAGTAAGCAGTTGAAAATGTTCTTAGAAATTTTCAAGTGCGTTCCCAAGTGCACAGGTATACCTATTATTGCATATCCTTATGACTCTGGAGTGTACAGGGGGACCTGATTTTAGCATGCATGGGTAGGTTGAATATTTTAGTCCCACAGACAACAGTAAACATGCATATTTTATGCTTAGTGTAAATTAGCCGTGCAGGATATCAAATGAGTGCCCGAGGGGAGGTGCAGTGTGTTGAAATCTGAGTACAAATGAAATCTGTTTAGTACTCAGAGTCAAATCCTGAGCTAGCTTCTTCACTGGTGTCAATCAGACCAGCTCCATTAACTTCAGTGGAGCCGTGCCTCCGTGTTAGCTGGGAGAAAGGCCTACCCTGAATTTTTTGGCATAGTTCTGTTAATAGATGAAAAATGCTTTCATGCAATTTTTTGGAATGTAAATTTACTGTCACAATTTATAAATTGGTCTGTGAACCATTCTGCTGGGGCACTGCCTGTCATCATGAAGAGCTGCTGGAGAGAGGATCCAGGTCTGATAGAAGAGGGGAAGCTCTATATGTGCGCCAAGTAGGGTTTGGTTAGATGCTGACCATCTGCCCTGGGAACTGCACATCCTTTCCAAGGGGAAGACTTGCACTTAGCATCCTATGAGGTTTCTTATATTTTAATGGCTGCAAATTGCACTCAGGCTGGCATTTTCCAAACAGCTAGATGACTCAGAAGTTGGAGACCTGTTCCTTGTCAGAAGGACTCAGGGTCCTAAATACGTAAGATTTTTAATCGATGTTTCTTGAAGCCCTGAAGATATTTAGAAAAAATTTATCCTCTGATATGAAAGTGATAGGTACTTTCAAAATACCATGGTTTAATTAGCTGACCCTAATAAAATGAAGTCAACCTGAGCATTCTCTCTGTCTGCCAGTTTTAATTACCATAGAGAAGAAAGAAGAACAAAGAGTTAGGAATTCATTTGTCCTGATTGAGTTTGATGATCTCTCAAAACAGACCATCAAGCTTCCTGAGAGGGGGCAGAAGGTGTCCTCATAGCAATGACACAAGCCTGCTTTAATTAGAATAGGAAGGATTTTGAATGTTTGCTCTCTTGAGACTTGAGTTAGCATTGGGAAAGTACTGAAGAGCAGTTGTGTTAGAAATTAGGACTGCGAGGAGTGTTTGAAAGGAAAAATTAAATTTCTCTTGTGTCTAGATGTCGAGAGTTCCTATGTTACAGACATCAGGGCTGCAGTATTTATACTGTCTCTATTGTCATTCAAGAGTAAATAAAATGGCTTAATATCTTCACTGCTTATGTGTAAACTTCTTAAATGTGGGCTATGTGGGTGTCTTTCAGTAGGTATTGCTAAACTAAGTTTGGGGCTTTGCTAGATTTAGCAACTAATTCTTACAGGTTTTGGTTTTGGATGTTTGCTTTAAATCAAGCAGAGGCCTTTGTATGCCAGCACAAAGCTTTCACCTGGGTCCAGTAATCGCTCATGTCATTAACTGCATGCTCCATCACCCCTAAGCAATAGCAAACAGCAGCATATCCTTAATTGTTTACCCTACATTCTTGGAGTTGTAAATACTCCCATTTTTTTAAAGGCAGATAATGAATAAATTATAGCTGCAGTGTCTCATTTCCACCCTGGGGTTATGTTTATTCTTGAAGTGTGAAACAAAAAAAATAATGAAGATAGTAGTAGCATCTTTCACAGACAATCAGTACAGGCATATATGCTGAATTACATTAATTATTGACATATGATAATCGTGACAATATTTGGACTGAGGTTTTTAAAAATCAGAGCTTCAGTTTAGTCCTTCTACATGTAGCCAGTGGGGCTTTGTGTGAACCTTAGATGTGCTGGATTCCCAGAGCTCTTCCTAGGATGCTCACAAACTATGCAGGACAGCTCTGGGTGACGATGCCAAGTGTATCTTCTTTGCAGGAGGGGAGTCATTAACTCCCTTATACCCAAATCTCTGAAGACACCAATTTATTCCCCCTTACTAACTTGTCTTCCCCTGGCACGTCTGCAGTGGCCCTCTGCTTTCCATCACTGCCTCCTGTACTAATTGGTGTACCTGAGACAACTGTTGATAGGTCAGCTCGCTGCTCTTCTTTTGTCTTTTATTGCCTGAGAAGGAAGGGATCTGCTTTTTGCTGTAGCGAGATATATGGAGGTGAGGGACCCAAGATCACCTCCAAGTTATTGTGTTAAAGTAAATACATTGTGAGTTATGGCACTGCACACTCTGTAACCCGCAGTTGCTTGTAGTTTATGAAGCTGTGACAGGAAGCAAAAGCCTGTGTAGAAAAATCTTACTTTTTTTATATATTACACAACTGCAAACATTCTCTACAGTATAGCAGGCCTGTTGCCTCGTTTGCTAAATCCTATCCATATCAATGAGGGATTTAGGAAAACAAAGTTCTGAATGGGATGGGTCCAAGGCATAATACAAGAACCTCAATAGAAATGTTACTTCACATGCCAGCAAAATTCATGGAGGGGTTTTCTTCTTAACAGCCTGATCTGCAAGCCTTGTTCTGTGTAGGAGCACCTGCGTGGCCCATTGACAGATGGGGAAGCGTGTGGTATTTGAAATATTAGAAGAATACCCATTGACAGATGGGGAAATAATGTGGTATTTGAAGTATTAGAATAATGATAAATCTAAGTTATCCTTTTTATTTTCATATTTGCAAATAATTGATATTGCATACATCACCAGTTGCCAATTCTCAGATAAGGGGTTGGAACCTACTAAGAAAGTCTGATTTGGCTTCTTGCTGTTTACTTTATACAATAGGATAGTAGAAACATCTGGCATATCATGAAACTTTATTTGTGACTAGTGAATTAAATGTGATAGGTGTCAGAGAGAGCACTCTCCCAATCCATAGTGAAATTTTGATCTGCTGAATAGCAGCATAAGCTGTAGTCTTGGCGTTGTCACTTAATTTGCTGACAGTCAGCAAATCACATTTAGCTGTTTTAGCTGTGAAAATAGGGTTCAAAGTTAAAGTGACTTTGGAGGAACCCTGGACACTAGAAGGACTATAGAACAATATGTCAAGAAGGAATTGCTCAATGACGTAGCCCAGGTGGATGGAATTGTATACAAGGCGATTAACATGCACCAGGCCAAAAGCCATGTGCATTGAGATATATTGGGTATCCCAAGGATTTTATTTTAAGATTATTTCTCCCACTTGGTCAAGCCTGTACAAGCTAGAGAGTGGGCCTATGTCAACCTCATGAGCTTCAAAGACAAGTGCAAGGTCCTGCACCTGAGTTGAGGCAATCCTCATCATCAATACAGGCTGGGAGATGAAGTGATAGAGAGCAGCTCTGCAGAGAAGGACGTGGGGGTGATGGTGGATGAGAAGCTTGACATGAGCTGACAATGTGTGCTTGCAGGCCAGAAGGCCAACTGTATCCTGGGCTGCATCAAAAGGAATGTGGCCAGCAGGTTGAGGGAGGTGATTTGCTCCACCACTCCACTCTCGTGAGACCCCACCTGGAGTACTGTGTCCAGTTCTGAAGTCCCCAACATATGAAGGACATGGAACTGTTGGAAGGGGTCCAGAGGAGTGTACTGAAGATGATTGGAGGGCTGGAGCACCTCTCCTATGAAGACAGGCTGAGAGAGTTGGGGTTGTTCAGCCTGGAGAAGAGATGGCTCAGGGGAGATGTTATAGTGGCCTTATGGTATCTGAAGGGGGCGTACAAGGAAGCTTTTTTGAAAGGCATGTAGTGATAGGATGATGGGGATTTGTTTTAAATTGGATGGGGTAGATTTAGATAGGATATTAGGAAGAAATTCTTCATTACGAAGGTGTGACCTCCCCCTCCCTGGAGGTGTCCAAGGTTGGGTTGGACGGGGCCTTTAGCAGCCTGGTCTAGTGAGAGGTGCCCCTGCCCGTGGCAGGGGGGTTGGAACTTCATGATCTTTATGGCCCCTTCCAACCTAAAGCATTCTATGATTCTGTATTTGGTCAAAAGTGTTGTTAGTGCTGTTTTCTGATCACTTATGCTCACATGGTCTTTAACTTGTTCATATTTTGAGTGTACCCTTTGTCTTTGCACTGGCATGGGTTTAAAGCGTAATTTATCTTAGGTATAAGAAGGATGCTTAGACATCATTTATCCAATAACATAATTACAGGCAGCTTCTGTGAATATTCATCACTCAGGAGAATCCAGATCTTGCCTGTCTCTTTTGAGCATCCTTCCGGAGACTTTTAATTGGACACTCGGTCTCCCACTTGAAAGGAAGAAATATTTTTCTAAATGATCCCCAAAAGTGAATGAAAATTATGGATTTATTACTGTGATGCACATGCAATGTTATGGAAATATGTAAAAAGTAGGAAGTATAGCTCTGTAGGGAATCTAAATTCAAGTCTCTTCAGAAGGTAAAAAGGAGTTAAATGTCAGATTCATATCATCTTGATATTTACTGGATTATACTTCCAGTATGGTTCTTCCAGAATTGAATAAATGTGTTTCTTTGGTTACTAGTATTGCCATTATGCAATTAAGTTAGCCACTCAACACCTTTAAGTGGTAGTGGTTGTTAGTATTATCGTCTTTTTTGTGTCCTATTAAATCATGAGGTTTACTTTTTCTACATTTTTCTATGCTCTGCCCCATCCCACTGTGGGGGAGAGTGAGTGAACAGCTGTGTGGCTGTGTTAGCTGTTGGCCAGGTTACTCTACAACAGGTGTATGCAGAGGTTTAGCAATTCTCCAATGTCCATGATCTCATATAGCCCTTATCAGTAGGAAATATAAAGTTCACAGAAGAATTTGATAATACAGATGTTTAATTAAATCAGCTATAAGTTGGATGGGTTATGTAGTCAAACTTTCCAAATAATGAAAAAGGCTATAAATGGCTTTAATTGGTACCTGGTTGAAATGCTGGAAGAAGAGTTGACATGGTTTTTAGGTGGAGTTGGGGCTATTGCTGTTTTGTGAGTTTGAGATCTCATCAACATAATCAATTAGGCAATTCTCAGTAACACAGGTAGACCAGTTCATACTTTTTGTGAAAACAATCAAGCTGTCTGTCTAATATAATTTTACACTTTCACATGTAGTTGGTCTTTTATCAGATGGATATTACTTAGCAGTTGAATGCTGGTGTAAGGCTTTCAGGTTATGCCAAGAAAATAATAAATTCAAACAGTGGAGCTAATATCCTGTACCAGCTTCTTTCATCCCCTGTCCTACTTCAGCCTTCCTCCAAAGCTGGAATCAGAAGAGCCTATTATAAATCTCCAAACACCTTCTTTTATTGAAATGACACACACAAAACGTTAAACAAACCTGTGGATTTCAAAAGTGGCTTTGTTTTCAAAATAACTGCTCACTATCAGGTGGCAGAACTGAATTATTTTTTCTGACATGAGAATAATAATTTTAATTTATGTGGTGTCTTGACCATCTTTTTCTCCTTAACAGAACCACAGATGGCATGAAAGTAGGATCTAGTAAGAAGAGATTTAAGTTTAAGGCTTCATCCAGCATCCTCTGCTTGTTGGAAGCAGGTTTTGATTTTCTTAAATTTTTTGCAAGAATATGTAACTTTAAGTGGCTGCTGAGAAGGTAGGATAGTAAAACTTAATCAGCTCTCTGTAGATGCCTACCAGATGAAAGGGACCTGGTGTATTCAATAAACAACACTTCAGGAACAAAGCCCTGGTGACCAGGAAGGCACGTAGCCTCTGGAAACTGCGATTTAGGTGAGCAACCCCAGGTTGCAGTGCACGGAATTGGAGGGAGCTTATGGTGCCATCAAGAAAAGGAATAAGCATGAAAATAATTAGTAAAATGTCTCTGGTAGGAAAACCTTGGTGATATAAAAGCAAAGTAGTGGAGGCATCCTTCTGAGGAAAATAAAACTGATTTCAGTGTTACACTTGAGAGCGTAACCCCATCAGAAAATACTAACATTCCACAGCCGTGCTATTCTCTGCTTGCTTCTTTGGCTGTACTATTTTCTCTCTTGTTAGAGGCATGTCCACGTAGGGTGCTTCTAATTGTCACTTTAATGTGAAAATTTTTATTGTGAATTACTGTCTCTTATTTTTCCTCTCATTGCTTGGAGGAGTTTGCTGTTGAAGCATCTTGCTCAGTGTGATGTTCAGTGCAGACTGCTTTCATATCGCAGCTGGGAGCCAGGAGGTGGATTCCTTTTCCTTAACAATACAGAACTGTTTTGCTTTGCTCCTTGGAGGCATATTGCAGGCTATGGAGAAACAGAAAGGCAACCATAGCCATAAAGAGAGGGAAAAGGGGGGGAGAGAGGCAGCTGTAAATACATTATTGAATGCCACAAGAATATTCTGGGAATAGTGTAGTTTTAATATAAGAATAAGGCTGATAAAGACTCAGAAGTTGGTTATTTTAAGATCTTGAAACCCAAAATGCCTTAAGCAATTTCACTTTAATTTGCTCTGGTGAGTGTGTAGACACAAGCGTACACACAGAGCTATAATAAAACCAGACTAACCCTTGTTCCAGTGTGTCATTTCATCTAGTTCCTGGATGTCAGGGGAACACTGAATAAAGTCAATTTTTGCCTTCCAGAACAAAGCACAGTTCTGTGCTATCAGCAAAAGCTGGGTATACCTGACAGCCCCCTTAAGGCCATTCTTCAGGGCTAAAAGGAAAAACAGAAGATACCCTTTTTTCTCATTGATAGTAATCAGCATATTTGGTCCTTTTTCCAGTTGATTTGGTTCAGGGTGAGGGATGCTCCTAGGAACTTCCTCAGCTCTTGGTGCTCCAGCTTTGCCACGCTTGGGAGAAGGAGAGTTCGTTCCTTCTCTCTGGGAATTCTGGCTGAAAAATGGCTGGTTCATTTTATATCCAGCTTTCCAGGTATCTCAAATAGTTTTGCTTAAAGGTCTGGAAAATAGAGAGATTCCTCAAATGTGACACATCTAATATCATTTAGGAGCATTTTTTTTTCTGTATCTGTTGGGATTGTTATATCTCTACAGGATTTCTAGTAGCGCTATTGCACTGGAGAGACTGAGCCTGTGCATGTCTGGCATTTTTTCAATTTTTTTCCCTCTTTCTCTTTAACCAACAGTGGTTACAAGCATTGTAAGCACTTTTTTCACTAAAAATGTTTTTAGTATCGTAGGGAGTGAGTGCAGTGCAAAGCTGAAAATCTGTTTCTCTTCAGATGTCTTGATCCAGAAGACCTCTAAACCCCACAGAAAACTTCAGTTGGCTTTGTGCTTTTGCCAGACTTGTTGAAAGGTGATTTGGTGGTGGTGGTGTTTTGTTTTTGTTCTAGCACTTTCTAGGTTTCTGTGCTGTAGTATTGTGTGGCTGGCCTTTAGTAATACAGGCTGAAAACACTGTGGAGGTGTGTCTTCAGTACATGTGTCAACGTGTGTGTTGCTGTCAGCTCTAGATGTGGTGTGGCACCTTGTGTAGACCAGTTAGGCTTGCTGGGAACATTCTGGAAAAGAAGAGATTTGTTGTGGTGCAGATTGAGTAAACCTAAAATACTATCCACAGTTAGCAACACAGAGACTAATGCATATATGGCTTGCGAAGGCTCATAAACTTTAGCTAATTTAGTAGGAGGCTCTATTCTCCAACCTTATTGACAATAAAATATTTTAAGTAAACTCCAATAAAATGATTGCAGGGTTTCTCCTGCTAATCCTTATTGCTGTTGTCACAGTGCAACTATTAAAGTAATGGCATTTTAATGGTAATACATATGTATGCGTGTAGAAGTCAGATGCTTCATTGTGCAAGCCCAATTATACATGTCTTTTGGTACAGAGGTCACAATTACTAAGGCAACATTTGCTAGCTGCTTACACTATAGTGGTACCAGTGAAACCAAATTTTTTCCTAATCGCAGCCGAGTAATACCCAAAAGTACATGTCCTTATGTGTAAGGTGAAAATATCTGCTGTTAGAGCAAAGAATAGTATTGCTGCACATACAGCAGCATTATAGATAGCTGCCTATATCTAGTAGTTGTTGGCTACCACTTTAATGCCAGCACTTCTGTAGGGTTTGAGTGTGATACCTTTTAATCAACAACCAACAGGAATCACCTCTGACGTGCATTACCACCTGTAGATAGCTGGCTCAGAGCAGAAGCCTAACTTGTAGGTCGTTATATTTAAGTTGAATCTCTTCTTTGGGAATTGTGCAAAGATACAATCCTTGATCTAAGTTTTTGAGTATCTGAAGACCTACTCTTTCTACTGACTAGAGAGGTTTTTTCAATTTTATTTACTCTCTGATATCACACTCAGGACTGTGCTACTTAACATAGCTGATTCATTGAATTACAGAGTTGTAGAACAGGTCAGGTTGGAAAGGGACTTCAGGAAATTTCTAATACAATCTCCCAAAACTTTCTGTCCTCTAAGCTGAACAAGCCCAGCTTCCTCAGCCTCTCCTCCCTCACAGGGCAAATGTTCCAGATACCAATCATCATCGTGGCTCTCTACCTAACTTCTTCCAGTTTATTGATGCCTGAGTGATATTGGGGGCCCCAGTATTGGATGTCATATTCAAGATAGGGTGTAACAAGTGCTGTGAAGAGCTACCCTTGAAGCACCATCTGTTCTGCTGGTAATGCAGGCCAGGAAGCTGTTGACCTTCATCGCTGCCATGGGTCCCTTCTGACCTGCATCCAATTTGGCATCAGCTGCTCCCCCTGACATGACTGCCAGTTAGGGATCACATGGAAGATTGATGAGAGTGATCTCCATGGCTTCCTTCCTCACGGTCATAGATGAAGGTGTGAAGAAGGACAGATTGCAGAATAGCCCCAATAGCATTCTGCTTGCTACCTCCAAGTAGAGTATGAGCCACAAATCTGAACGTGCCCATCCTACCATTTTCCACCCATGGAAAGGGATCTATGCATCCATTGTAATGTACAGACTTGAATATGTTGCTTTCTTGGGAGTGTTAAAAGCTAAAGTTGAGGTAAATGTCATACATTGCTGTCCCTGGATCCTTCAGTTTTTACCTAGAAGGTGATCAGGTTGGTCAGGCATAACTCTTGGTAAATCTGTGCTGTTTTCAGTACCCTCTCTTTCCTGCACGCAGAAATGCGTTTCAATGGGGACCAACTCCAGCAACCCTCTGCATTTATATATACATTTGGTTCAGTCGAGTTAGGTACTGTTTTATTCTAAATCTATAGGTACTAAACCTAGTATGTATGCTTAGAGAACCCAAAATTCTTTATTAGTCCTTAAAATATTCTTTATTAGTCATTAGGGCTGCACAGTCCTTCATACAACTGAAGGCAAATCTGTTGTTGGAAGCCATTAACTCCTGTTGATTTAGCTGAGCAGTTGATGATGCTTTTATTTTCAAATTCCATTGAACGAAATAATTTATTATTTAAAAATGCAATTTCTTTTGTAAATCATACAGGGCTGTTCAGCAATGGAAGTTGTTACTTTGAAAATCTCAGATTTGATCAATACCACGTTCCTTGGGGTACTGTTTTATTTGACATTTCATACTGTCATTGTGCATATTAAAGAAAAAACTGCATCTACTACTTAAAAAAAGTTGTGGGTTTTGCATACCCTGTGGTGTTCACTTGTACATTTTTGTTATTCATCACATATCCTGTGTTTAGCCGTAACCTTGTTCTGAACTTTGGAAATTTCAAGTATAAGTTGTAACACATTAGTGCAAGTAAATCAGATGCTCTCTGCTCTATGTGGTATCTGCTTAGTGTGGTACATTAACCTGAATCATGTTAAAGAAAAAAAATTTCTGTTATTTTTGTAGATTTTTTTTTTTTTTGGTTATTTTTTGTGGTCTTTGGAGTGTATTCTGGATGTGTCTTGTGTTATCAGTGTCCTATGGACCAAGCTTCTTATGGTAGAAGAGCAGTAGTAATGCAGCACTTTGGCAAACCTGCACACTTAAAATTCTTTAGACCCCGAATTCCTCCCCCACCCTATACCCTTCCGCTGCCACTGTTGTCTTACTGTGGGAACAACCAAGCAGCTTAATTCTAGATGTGGCTGCCCCATCCAGGAGCTGTGGTTTGTTGCTTGGTGCTTTTCATTACTGTTAAGTTGTTGGAGGCCTTGAACCATCAGTGAGATATTTTATATATATAATATATATATATATATAATATATATATATATAATATATATATATATATATGAGGGAAGAGAGAACTCCTTAACTGTTTCAGGGACATGAAACTATTGGAGAGTGTCCAGAGGAGGGCAATGAGGATGGTGAAGGGTGAGGAGAGGCTGGAGGCCCTTGGTTTCTTCAGTGTGGAGAAGAGGAGGCTGAGGGCAGACCTCATTGTGATCTATGGTTCCTGATGAGGGAGAGTGAAGGGGTAGGTACTGATTTCCTCTCGTTGGTGGCCAATGATGGAACCTGAGGGAGCGGTATGAAGCTGTGACAGAAGACAGTTAGGTTAGGAAGATGTTCTTTACTGAGAGGCTGGTTGGGCACTGGAACAGGCTCCACAGGAAGGGGTCACAGCACTGAGCTTGACCAAGTTCAAGAAACGTCTGGACGATGCCCTCAGTCCCATGCTCTGACTTGGCTGGTCCTGTGTGGAGCGAGGAGTTGGACTTGATGGTCCTTATGGGTCCCTTCCAACCCAGGATATTCTATGATTCCATGTTATTTCGCAGTTACAGTGGGGGGGGGGGGGGGAAGAGTGATGGTGGGTGTTGGTTATAATTGCTAACTACTTCCATCAGCCATGACAAGTTAGACCACAAGCACAAGTACTTTACATGTGTGTTCTGTCATTTAACACTAACTAAATTTCTAGACTGGTTATTTTGTCTGATCTAAATTCAGGACATGTATGTCCTTGATGACTACTGCTTAGACTGTAAGTGACAATAACAAGTGCCTGAGGAGACAGATTGGAAGTGAATCTCTGTTATCGCAGACATTAGCACAGGATAGCCATACTGCGTGTTTTCAGTGCAGTGTAGGGATGGAAGCTGCTAAGTTCAATCATGCTTTTTGTGGTTGTATGGAAAACAGATGTGCCCTGTCTTCTCTAGCACTTAATTCAATATCTTTGTCAATTTAAGATAGCCATTGGCAAAAAAAAACCAAAAACATCATCAAGTAGTGGTTATGTGATTTGCATAAAGTCTCGATCTGCTTGTTTAGTCTACAGACTCAGTAAAGAGTTGATACATTTAATATGGGTTCTGCTGTGCTGCATCTGCTACTGTGTAACTAAAAAGTGGGGGGGGGGGGAAAAGGAAAAATACCAGAAGAAAAAATTAGAATTTATTTCCTTGGAATATTGGAAGGAATAATGTGTGAATGTGAGGGTCTGACAGGATTTTTTCCCTGATTTAAATTTCTGGTTATAAATTTTGTCTCTGACAGAATAGCCTTTTAGCTAAGAAAAGAACCTATTTTGCTGAGGAACTAGGAGATTCATAATGTTTTATGGGCACTGGGGGGAAGTGTCAATCTGCCAGTGGGTAAGGAAGGTCCTCCAGCGGGACCTGGACAGGTTGAATGGATGACCGGAGGCCAATGGAATGAAGATCAACGTGGTGAAGTGCTGGGTCCTGCATTTTGGTCATAACAACCCCAGACAATGCTACAGGCTTGGGGCTAGGTGGCTGGAAAGCTGTACAGAGGAAAACAATCTGGGGGTGTTGGTCCACACCTGAACATGAGCCAGCAGTGTGCCCAGGTGGCCAAGGAGGCCAATGGCATCCTGGCTTGAATCTGGCCAGCTATTATAAAAGGACCAGGGAGGTGATCACCCCTTAGTTCTCAGCTCTGGTGAGGCCACACCTCTAATACTGTGTCCAGTTTTGGGCCCCTCACAACAAGGAAGACATCAAGGCCCTGGAGTGTGTACAGAGAAGGGCAACCAGGGTGTGAAGGAGATGGAACAGAAATTTCATAAGGAGCGGCTGAGGGAACTGGGACTGTTTAGTCTGGAGAAGAGGAGGCTCACGAGAGACCTTAGTGCTCCCTACAGCTACCTGAAAGGAGGTTGTGGTGAGCTGGGGTTCAGCCTCTTCTCACAGGTAACTAGCCATAGGATGAGAGGGAATGGCTGCAAGTTGTGCCAGAGGAGGTTCAGGTTAGAAAAGAGGAGAAACTTCTTCCCAGAAAGAGTGGCTGGGCAGTGGAAGGGGTTGCCCAGGGAGGTGGTGGGGTCACTGTCCCTTGGGGTGTTCAAGGCAAGGTTGGATGAGGTACTTGGGAACACGGTTCAGTAAGTAATATAGGTGGTAGGGGGACGGTTGGACTAGATGATCTTGGAGGTCTTTTCCAACCTTAATGATTCTATAATTTTGTTTAAATGCTCAAAGTAAAAAAGCAGAAAGATGGGTAATGAGACATTAGCATAAATGTTGTTTAAAGTCTTGGGGTTATTTGTTGAAAACAGAGAGTGGCTTTTACCGAAAAATAAGGAAAACAATGATAGATCAGTGACTGCCATAGTTGATTGTTATTATTGATGATTACAGGTTTTTTCATTTATTAACTTTAAAAATCTCAACAGAGCATTTGCTAACTAGAAGTTAAGGGCTTCTGCAGATAACTGGTATTGTTCAGAACAACAGAGAAAGTGGTGGTAATAGAATAGAACTGTACTGTGAGAAATTTAGTGATAAACATAAGGACATCTGTGGTATCAATGATCTGAGCTTAACAAGACCAAAGACTGAAGTCTTTAAGCAGGAGAAAGACAAGCTTATGTACACAGTTTAGAATGATTAAGGTCAAAACTTAAAACTGAGAAAATACAAGGCACCTGTTACTCTTGCCAAGCCTACTTCAATAACAAACAAAACAAAAAAACTCTAGTTAGGCAGAAATTCAAGCTCACTGCTTTACTAGTAACCTTCATAAAACCTCAAAAGATTTTAACTATTGCTTAGTTTCTGTGTCAGCATATGTATGTTTGAATTCCATCCTTTTTCAAAATAGGCACTGTCACACTTAAGTTATCCACCTGTGACATTACATGATGCTGGATGCCAAATTCCTTCATTTCAGTTATGCATTTGAATACTCAGTGGTGATTTCCATGTATTTCTAGAAATGCATTTTGGAAGAGGCAATGATGAAGCACTTGTCACACTTTCCTGGTATGTAAAATTCTTCTACTTTTAAACATACACAGAAGTCTGGTAGTTCTGTATCTGCTTTCTGACCATCCTCCTTGAATGACACACTAGAAGGAAAGGAAGCCATCCTGAGGGATCTTGACAGGCTGGAAAGGTGGGCCCAGGTGAATTTAATGAGGTTCAACACTGCCAAGTGTCAGGGGTGGCACTTGGGCTGGAAGAATCCCAGACACAGATACAGACTGGGAGAAGACCTCCTGGAGAGCAGCCCTGCTGAGAAGGACCTGGGGGTTCTGGTGGATGAGAAACTTCACCTGAGCCAGCAGTGGCTCTTGCAGCTTGCAAGGCCAATGGGATCCTGGGCTCCATCAGCAGAGGGGTGGCAGCAGGGACAGGGAGGAGATTGTCCCTCTCTACTCTGCCTTCATGAGGCCCCATCTGGAGTCCTGTGTCCAGAGCAGGGACCCCCAATACAGGAAAGATGTGGAACTGTTGGAGAGGGTTCAGAGGAGGGACACGAAGATGCTTAGAGGGCTGGAGCAGCTGCCCTACAGAGAGAGGCTGAGGGAGCTGGGCTTGTTCAGCCTGGAGAAGAGAAGGCTGTGGGGGGACCTCATTGCAGCCTGCCAGTACCTGAAGGGAGCACACAAACAGGAGTGGATTCAACTTTTTAAAAGGTCAGACAATGGCAGGACAAGGGAGAATGGATTAAAACTAAAGGAAGGAAGGTTTAGATTAGATATTAGGGGGAAGTTTTTTACAGAAAGAGTGGTGAAGTGCTGGAACAGGCTGCCCAGAGAGGTGGTGGATGCCCCATCCCTGGAAGTGTTCAAGGTCAGGTTGGATGGGGCCCTGGGCAACCTTGTGTAGATCCAGACCTGGAGGTTGGTGGTCCTGCCTGTGGCAGGGGGGTTGGAGCTCTATGATCCTTGGGATCCCTTCCAACCCATGCCATGCTATGATTCTATGACATATAACTTTGGTCCAGTTGCCTCTCTATAGCACGACTGTCATCTTCAGTAGAAGGCAGGGTCCTGTTTCTTGCACCCTTGAGCATTCCAGCTACAGAGAACATGAAGACTTTTATAGTTAATGAAGTAATTAGTATAAGGACTCTCTTAGTTTGGAAATCCATCTGTACTTGCAAGATGGAAAGATACTGAAGAGAACAGGTAATTGAAGCACCCCAAGATACATGGCCAAGAAAGGGATCCTCAAGGATTATTCCTCTGTATAAGAGCAGAGAAGGCCATGGTGAGGGAAAATGAAGAAACAGAGATGATAGTTGCTTTTCATTTTTTTATATAATTTTTCAGTATTTCATCACTTCTGTCTTGCACCCACCCAAGAAAAAGACGTGGGTAAGGGACTCTCTAGAGGTTAGAATACACATGAGTAGTTTGATATTCAGGTGCAGAAACGCATACATTATAGAGGGTGTTTAATATTAAAAGGACACATATCTGGAAATAGTTTGGTTTAAATATATGTAAAAACTGATTCATTGCAGCATAATTTTAGTTTTGAAGTCAGTTGATTTCAATGTATTTTGGGACTGGAGTAATGCAAGAGTGAATCAGTTCCATAATTATTTTGGGAAAAAATGTTATGCTAGTAGTTCTGGACAATTTTTTTCTGTATGAGTCATTACTGTTTAGGGAGGGAAACTATACCTTTTTTTCATACTTTTAAAATGAATTCCATCTTGCATATGCAGAAATGTTTCTTTTTAGGTTTCATTGGGGAAGTTTTTTTTTTTTTCCTCTTTAAATAGTAGATGTCTCATACAAGTAAGAAAATTCTGGCATGCTTTTACGTGATAGAATTAAAAAAATCTGTTTATTGTAATAAATACAGAGGGACTGAAGGTTGCAAAAGCTTACTTTGTTAAGAGTTCTAATATTAATCTACTAAAAAAAATATTTGCCACCACCTTTGACAACAGAAACTGTTAATCAAAAAGAAAAAGTCAAGTTCATAATGTTTTCTAAGTGACAAAGAGGAGAGGGCAATGTTTTGGCTGTATGTTAATGGAATACATGACTAGTGAGGGAGAAATGTTAGTACATTTATTAACTGCTGCAGAAACATTGGCATTAATGCAGCTTGTAGAGGGATTTTTTGAGATTGGGTTTAAAATACTTTTTTTTTGGGTCAGGCTTCATTAAGATGTATGAATTGCATTAATAGATATGCTATGTGCAGTTCCTTAATTAGCTCAAAAAAGTGCATGGATGAGCACGTGGTAACATAGCTGGCACAAATCTTCAATATCTGAAATATTATTTAGGGTTTTTTTTGTTTAAATTGACTATGGTAGATAGACAAGCAGCAACCAAATCAGGAAAGTAGAGGGAAAAATGTAAATATATTCAAGTAGCACTGAGAAATATTGAAACACCAATGAGGTGTGAACTCTATATCATGTCACCTAAATGTTCTTACAGAGAATATTCTTCTTCTGCATTTTCCATGCAGAAATGTAAAATCTTCCTCTCTATTTATTAGAACTATAACTTAGTGTGAAGAGACAGATGTTTCAGGAATAATGGAGAAAGATACATGGCTAATTTTGACTAGTATATATTTGTATTTAATCTAAATCTACCAAGTACCAAAGGACTACAGTCTGTTTGCCTCAGTGTTTCAAAGTTTTATCTCTGCTGGCAGGAAGCACTCAATTGTGGTCAGACTTAGTATTTATGTCTGATGTTGCTGCCCAGATTTCACCTGGTCAGGTTTAAAAATTATGCCAGTATTGTCTTATTCAGAGAGAGAGAGAGATAAAGAACATATTTCTGGAGATCCAATATGAAAAAGCTTGAAAAATTATACTGGTGTACACAGAATACTGGTAGGAGCATCGTGTGACATCAAGTATAGCATTGAAAGACTAAAGAAAAAATATCTTCTCCTGACAATGGAGGCACATAACAGAAAAGGTGGGGAAAAAAGGGGAGAACAGTAATAGTATAGGGCAGGTGAATATATTAGAGAGCAGCAAGAGTGCCAGGGATCTGTTTTATCTAGAGGTGTTCTGAGAAAAAATATTGATAACAGTCCTGCATGGACAAAAAAACCCAGCCACTCTGAACCTCAATCTGAGGTGAAGAGTCAGAAGAACCACTCCCACACAGTGTCATCAGACTTTATGGAGGGGCTTTTTTATGTATTGATGAAAAAGATTATTAAAAGCTTACCTTGTTAGTCCCTGAATGTGCAAAGACTTATTTCTCAAACATGCAGAATCATGAGATTACTTGATTTAGTAGGTGCTAAAATAATATTTTAATATTAAGAACCTAGAGAGAAACAAGAAATAAAAAAAAAACAAACCAAAGGGGTTGGGAAAAAAATCAAACCCAAACTAATCTACCCACCCTTCTCTCCAAAACATCTAAAAGGAGTAAGATACTGATAAACAGACCTTTGTTGGCTCTTAATCCTTTGGCATGCATGCTGTTTCAATAAGTATTACAGGTGGGTTCATGACTGAAGCATGGAGGATTCTCATTTTGTTTGAATTGGAGAAGTGCGGCTGTTTCTTCCTCCTGATAGCAATGCCAGATTACATGCAGTAAGAAGATGCTGACAGTTGAACCTTAGCTTCTATCATTTGGTCGTCATTGCATCAACAGTCATTCCTGCAGAGTTCAGAGAAGCTGCTAGTGAGAAATAAAATAGTTTCCTTTAGATTGTAGGAAAGTGAAAGCCTATCTTTGGTTAAGAAGCCTTCTCTGGTTGAAGGACAAGCCACTGAGGATCCAGAAGACTCAGAAAGTTATACTGTGGCTATTTTCTTATGGATTTTCAGTAAAGGTTGTGAAACATTGTAGTATTTCATTGCACCTTGGCATGGTGATATCTCACAATCCATGTTTATGGCAATGTAGTTCTTCCATGTTTTATTAGATGCAGTTGCTGTCTATCTTCCTAATAATCTGATTTTAAGATTTCTAGTTGATAATTTTAGTTCTTTCCTCTCGTATTTTATGTTTGCTATCTATTGATAATTGGTCACCATTCATTGTTGATTGTAGGTGGCTGATGTATTAACCTGTGGCATTTCACTTGTTATTTTGTACATTTAAATTTGCATGTGCATATGTAAAATGCTGAAAATAACACTTGAATACAAAAAGCTGGCTGGGTGTCTAAAAATCATTGGTTACTGTTAATAATTTAGAGTGATGACTTTTGAAAGATGCTGCTATGTTCTGCTTTTGGATTATACTACTTATATATGCAATGCATTTTGTAATCTCTTTACAGTTGGGAAAAACAGAGTAGTTTTTCAGACAAAAAATGCTTTAAAACTGGTTGTATCTGATGAAAAGGTTTAAGGATGAGATGATTTAATTAATGGTGATAGGTGGTAGTAACAGCATTGTGGCTAGTCTGTCTCATTTTAAGCCTTTATTCTAGTTAGTATTTAAGTAATGTGCCTAATATTAAGAATGCATTTAAACACTTCCTTTCTGGGTGTCTGAATCTTCACTTGGTTTAATGAAAATTAATGATCAGTTCTGTCTTTAGACCTGCAATGAGAAATAGCATTAGAGCCTGCTCATACAGCTCTGTCCTGGCAGCATTTGTAGCTGGGTTGTAAAGAAGCCACAGGTAAACTGTCATTTGTGGGAAAAGATCGAATGGTCAACATAGAAATAGTCCTAATCCACTAAAACAGCTTCATGTGTTTTCTGCAGGTGTTGTCCTTGACTTAAAAGTATTATGATCTGCTGTAAAAACTGCCCTTTTGCTTTGGGTGGAAAAGGAAAATTAGGAAAGACCTGGAATAATCACATGAAGTTGTTTGGATTTGTGATCAGTTTAAATGGGTGTGATATGCTGTGTCTGCTCAGCAGAAGAGGTGGTGGGAAAAGACAGAGGAAATAGATAGGATTTTAGTGCCATTCTGGTGTCCACATCTCAGCCAGGACAGAGCTAAGAGAATGTTTGATGAAAGGCAGCCGAACTGGTGGTGGTGGTGTAACTGCTGCTGTTCGAAGAGGCACTAGGAAGGCAGGTTTGACATACTCGTTTTCAACGGTGCGAGGCTGAGAAGGTGTAAGACTGAGATTTATGAACTCTAGGAGGTGGTGAATATAGCAAATGTAATGTTTCTGTGCTAGGGATATTACTTAAAACTATTACTTGAGGCTATTAAAGGAAGTTCTTCCTTACTCAGGGGTTAGTGAGCACCTAGAATTTGTTGCCAGAGGACGTTGGGCAGGTTGTATCAGCTGGATCAGAGAGGCATTGTGCACATTCATTGTAGGTGCCTATAGGAAAGCTGGGGAAGAACTGTTCCATGTAGCAATAGGATGGGTAATGGTTTTGAACTACAAAAGGGGAGATTTAGGTTGGATATTAGGAAAAAGCTCTTCAATATGACGGTGGTAGATCACAGGCACAGGTTGCCCAGAGATGTAGTGGAAACCCCATCCCTTGAGATACTCAGGGTCAGGCTTGATGGGGCTCTGAGCGACCTGATCTAGTGAAGATGTCCTTGCTTAGTGCAGGGGAGTTGGACTAGATGGCCTTTAAAGATCCCTTTCAGCCCAATACATTCTATGAAAAGCAGCTTCATCCTAGTGGTAATAGCTATGGATTCTGGGAGAGTGTGAGGGGAGCTAGTAGCAGAGTGTGACCAGGCAACCCCTGCCCAGTGTCCCCTGCTACCACAGTCTAACTGAAAGAGGGCTGCACTGCAGGGTTAACTTGTCCAGTGCAGTGTGGTATTCCTTATACACTTGGCTTTGATTGGATTTAAGTCTAGCTAGGATGGATATCTCTAATATTCTGTCCATGGTCTGTGCCCGAGACAGTTTATTTTACTGCTTAGACAGGTTTTCCATCCTAGACCAATGGCCTTGATGCATTTATGTAGCCTCCAGTCTTTATCTTGTAGGTCAATGAAGCAACTACTTTACCAGGTGACTGTAGGAAAATTGTAGGAAAGTGGTTTTGTTATGGACACCAATTTTGAGGATGCTCTAACATGTATTTGCCTTACATGACTACAAATTATTCCTTCTGTTTTGTCAGAAGTATGCAAGAGAGATGGTGACAGATGGAAGTTTGAACAAATCATTCTCAAGAAAAACAGGAAGAAGTTTGCAAAGGATACTACTTTTTTTTTCTCCTCAGTAGCTGCAGCCTCTTGCTCCTTGGATATTGTTGTTACATGAATGAGGGGTTAACATTCTTCTAAGTATTTAGAGACACGTTCTACCCCTTTTCCAGGGCAGCCAGGGATGCTCCAGGGACCATGACTTGCTGTAATTTCTAGATTTCCATAGTCGTCCGTATTTACAGAGGATATGAATTAATATTAAATGAAATAAAATTAAGATAAAGGGAGAAGAATGTAAAATCAATGGGAGACTTCATGGCTAGCAAGTATAAAAATGACTGGCAAGTCCTAAATATTTTTGTACCAGCACTCAGCCAAATGAAAATCAGGTAAGCAGTGACAACTGGTTTGAATTTTGGGAAACTGGTGAAATCTTACTCTTCCTAATCCAAGATGTATTAATGCAAAGACAGCAATATCACTAACGTTCCTTGTGGACTTACACCCACGCATCCTTAGCCTCTGCATAATTCATTGACACTATTTAAATATACATGTAGATTTTAAGTTTGGGCTTTAAATGGATATACCTTTTGTGGAGAGAAAAGAATGACAAGATTTACACATTATGAAAAAGCAGGTAACTTAAAACCTCCCGCTCCTCCTTTGCAGCTTTGGGTCCCCATGGTCCCTACCACCTAAATTCAAGCCATTATACTTTCTGTCTCATATACCCTCAAAGGCACTGGTATTCTCTCAGGCAGTGCAAGTCGATTAAGATCCCCCTTAAATCACTGAGCATCCTTCTCTTAACTCTTGTCTGCCTGAATTGGTCCAGACTGTCCAGGATCCATGACATTCATACCTAGATCAGAGCCTCAAAATGCTAGGTTTTTTTAACTGAGACTGCAGTCGAAAAAGTACCTCTGAAACACCTCATACTGCCACAAATAGCAGCAGAATCACAATACAAAGGTCTTGTTGTTGTTGAAATTGAAATAGCAAAGAAAACCTGTAAACATACCCATTATTTAACACCAGTAAATCACAGAATCGTAGGGATTGGAAGGGACCTCCAGAGAGGGTCCAACCCCCCTGCCAAAGCAGCTCCCCAGCTCATATTGCACAGAGAGCCGTCCAGATGAGTACTGAATATCTCCAGAGAAGGAGACTTCACCAGTCTGATGTATACAGTAAGCTCTTTTAACAGATATATAGGGGGATTTTTTTTTGTGTGTGTATTCTTTCTAACATATTCTCATTCTCAGATTTCTTTCTGCTTGAATCTCAGGCCTTATGATATGTTCTCCTGAAGATTTAACAGCTGCTGCTTCCCTTAAAAGTTGGCTATGAAACCTTTTGTCTGGTAGAGGATCAGAGGCAGTGCCACCTGGGAGAAGAGGCAGCCTATCCTGCAGAGACCAGCCCTGTTCTGATGCACCATTCCTGCTGTTTTTTCACAGCAGTGAAATTGGTGGCTGCTACTCATTTTGCTTTCAGGTTGTTGAGACAAGAAGCTCTTTCTGCTCCTGCCTCATGTATTGCAGCACTGTATACGATTTGAAATGATGTTAAACAGACTGTTACGTGACAAAATAAAAGCAGACAGGAGGGCAGGGAAAGCAGAGTGTGACATTCAGTCATTATGTAAGATATTCTGGTGCCAACAGTTCAAATCCCTGTGCCAATAATGCTGGAAAGAATAATCTTTCAGGAGACTTCTGCTATCCAGTGCTGGATTTCTGCCTCCATTTTGCTTTCATGTTAACTTATGTGAGACACTGCTCTGTTTCTTTCTTCCCCAGATCTTGAAAGCAGAGCTTAAGGAGCATGCACTGTATTTTGTATGCTTTTATTCTTCGTGTTTGGCCTATGTTTAGACCATGAACAGAAAGAAAAGTCACTGGTGTAGGACTTCAGATTCCAAATTTACCTATGAGCAGGAAATAGACAACATTGCAATAAGTAGTATCATCACTGGCTTCTGACCTTATGCTTAGAGTATCTTAGTGGTGAGAGCTCTTGTTGTAGGTTCTTTGCAAGATCAGACAGATGTTCCACTTGTGTTCTGTGTTTTCAAGGTTTTGTTGTATTTTCAGCTTTTAAAATGAAAAACCACAACCAAATAGATACACTGGAGAACAAAGCATTCTCCAAATGTTTTCCTAGTTAGTCATTCCCCCTTATTAGCCATGCTGGCCCTAGTCTGAAAACTGTTGGTAGGTGGTTGGGTTTCTGCAGCTTCTCTTAGATGTCTACTTGTGAGCTGAACACATCTTGACAGGTTATTTTTCTTAAGGTGCATGCATATTTACCCATCATAGGTGATGAGATTTCTCTCCTTCCCTCTTTCTGTTGCTGTAACTTGTGAACACTTGTGAGCTTTCTTCTTTTCCAGGGGCAATGACATTATAGGAACAGGTGGAAGCCAAAACAAAAGAGACTGTGTTTACACTGAGGTTTCGAAGCACAGACCTGTCTGACCCATCTTGAAACTATCTGGGTCTACTTCAATTTGGAGTCCAGTACAAAAGCCACATGGCACCTGGGTCCCCACTCAGGCGAGTCACTCCTTGTGAGCTCTGTTTCACATCAGCTAAAGGGCTACAGCACCCAGTTGAAACCTGGTCTGGTCTTGACCTGTAGTTGATTTTTGGATTAAGTTGCGCTATACTCAGTCCCAAGTGTCTCACCCAAGGTGACAAAAGTGATTATCCATTACATGTTATAGCAGAAGCCAGCTGCCTCAAGTCGTAGTCTTGGGCCCTCAACACTGAACCATTATGTTCTATTGTAAGACATGCCTTGGAAAAGCTAATTGTGTCTATCTAGGTATTTCATGCTTGTATTCTTTCTCAGAGAAACTATACTAATTTCGGCAGATCTGCTGTTAAGTCCTTTTTCAGCAATTTCCTGCCTGTCAATACTTCTGCAGATGAGGGGTCTTGAAGAAATGCTATTTTAAATAAAAAATGCAGTTTGTTAAATGATGCTCACAACATTCACAACATGCAGTCTAAATAGGGAAGGGAATAGTTAAAGGAGATCTCGCAAACCCTTATAAATTTCTGAAGGGCAGGTGTCATCAGGATGGGCTCTTTTCAGTGATACCCAGGCACAGGACAAGGGGCAACAGACACAAACTGGAACACAGGAAGTTCCAGCTCAATGTGAGGAAAAACTTCTCTACTCTGAGGGTGGAAAAGCACTGGGATAGACTGCCCAGAGACATTGTGGAATCTCCTTCTCTGGAGATACTCAAAACTGGCCTTGACCCAATCCTGTGCAATGCATTCTAGGTGATCCTGCTGCAGCAAAGGGTTGAACTAGATGATCTCGAGAGGTCCCTTCCAGCTCCTACCATTCTGTGAACACAATATATAATTAATTGCTCTTACAATAAGTATTATTTTCTGTCAAGTATAAATAAACATTTAGGAAATCTCTCTTCTACCTTAGTTTATCTGTTGGGACATACCTGTATGACAGATTACTTCAAGCATTTATCCCTCACTAGTTATACATTAATTCACAACTGGTTGCTGTTGTCATAAATCTATTAGATTAATTTCCTGTTCAATAGCTCTGTCTTGGTTCTGGCCAGGCCAGGGTTGACCTCCCCAATCAGCCAACACAGGTGAGCTGAGTCAGCCCAGGTGAGCTGAGTTAGCCAGAGCTGTTTTCCACACCCCCTGACCCCACTTGCCCATAAAAGAAGCTGGTTGGGGAAGGGTGGGGGCTGTTTTTTGCCTCTAGGACAGGTGGAGTGTGGTTGTGACGTTGGGTTGGTTGGTTCTTACCATCGGGCAGCCCTCTGCAATGGTCAGGTCAGTGAGGTACTGTGTGTTAGCACTGGGTGTGAGTGTAACCAGCCATTATTGTTCTGTATTCACTTTGATATTTGGCAGCAAACTATCCTTATCCCAACCCACTGTGGCTCTGCCTGTTTCTCCTCTGGGAGTGAGCGAGCAACTTGGTGGGCATTTGTCCTCTAGCCAGGGCCAAACCACCACAAGCTCTTATCCTTTTCTCCTGCTTTCTCAATTTTTTTGTGTTGATAGTTATATGAACTGTGTTTAAAAACTAAACAAGGAACTTGATTAAATACAGCGAGGGAAGTTGTTGAGATGTTATATGTTTTTTAAAAAGTGCACATAATTCAAATTTTGCATAGTCATGCCTGTTCCATGATTTGTGTGCACAGATGAATAGTATCTAGAAGCTTAATTGAATAATTATATGGACAAATACCAATTTCTGTTTACACTGGGAATACAAAAAGGCTTAGCTAAAAAAAAAAAGCACCACCTCTAATTTATAGCCTAAGGTTGGCTATATGGTCTGTTGTGCAAATCACAGATCATAGATATGTCCCCTAACAGGTTCAGCTATTAAATTTTTAATTGTGGGCTGTGTTACAGCATTAGAAGACAGCTAGGGCCAGTAAGGATGACAAAACCATTGCAGCTGAGTGTAAAGTTTCTCTGTAAAAGAAAAAAGGAAAACTCTTATCACACTGGTGAAAGCATATCTAGCATGCTTATTTTGCTGTGTTAGCAATGGAGATGTGAGACTGAAAGTGAGAATGATTAAGTCTTTTGCCTATTTCAAAGAGACCTAAACACATTTTAAATGCTTTGTAGACTTGGGACCTGCTACAAAGGATGGTTCACACTACAGTGTTTTGTAAAATGTGCAGTTGTGAATGGCTTTCAAGAGAGATTTGAATTAATCTTGTGTCTTGAATATAAATGGCATCCTCAAGAAGGACTCACATTTCCTACAGAATAACTAGGCATGTTTAGCTGAATGCTAGTTTAATATTCATATCAATAAAATTATAAGGCAATAATGGTGTGACCCAAATATTCCTTTATGTGAGATTCTCAGCCCAAGAAAATGGTTGGGTTTTTGGTTTTTTGTAGTAAGTTTCTGTGTAAAATTCAGCTTGGGGGGAAAAAAAAAATCAAGATGATAGAAATAAAAGAAAGAAAATCACTTAACATACCATATTAAAAGAGAAAAATGCCTTTGCTATGTCAGTTGCTCTAAATTCTCTAGCAATCATCATGCAATTGTACTTTAATTGCTGTATAATTACGTTCCCATATACGTTTTCAGTCTGAATTTCCTTTTAATGTTTGACACATTAACTTTTTTCATCAAGTGTTAAATCTGATTCAAAGCAAAATCTATAAGAAATTATTATAAGATGATTAAGTTATAATTATAGAGATATTATTTGACATAATCAAATTATTATTTATATACCCTCAGACACAGAGATGTGTATTTATTATAAGTTTTACATACGGTTACTGTATCTGTGATTTTCTTTTTAAGAAAGGAGATAGAACAGATAGTTCTCATGGAGAAAAGTAGAGGGCTAAGTCTTGTAAACAGAGCAGAAAAGTTCTGCTAAAAAGCTGATTTTTAGAAAGAAGAAAATATTTCTTGTCCTATACGCCATTGTACTTGACTTCTATCCCTCTTCTTCTGGCCAGAATAGCTCTTCTGGAATTAATAGAAAGCTCTTGAGCTTAACTCTAATTGCATGAAATTGAGTTTTCACCCAAGTATAATAAGCCAGAAAGATTTTTCATTGCTTTTCATGTTTTAAATTGTATGAAAAAAACCTAAGGAAGATAATGAAACAGTTGGTCTTTACAGCAAAAATACTGCAATCTGGATTTTAAGTGGGATGGCTGGCTGGGTGAAAATAAGGGTAAGGTTTGTCCCCTTCTGTCCTGGGCAAGCTACCAACAGTTTTCATATCACCTTAGCACCTCATCAGGCTCATCATTACCTTTCCCCCAAGGGACAAAACTTATAGGCTTGTAGTGGTGGAAGCAGCTCAGCAGTCTGCCTGAACCTCTGGGCTTGGCTCTTTTGCTGGCACAGGATCTGAAAAGCCTCCTTCCTCTCAGCAGCTCTGAGGAGAATGTGCAAAGCCTAAACTGTAGAACTACTTCTGGCCAAAAACTCTCAGTGCAGAGTCCAGGATGCTCAGATGGTTGAGGGTTAGTCTTTAGGAGGTAGAGACAAGGAGAGGTAGACTTACAGGTAAGACTATGTCCTGTGGGACTTGCTATCTGGGTGCTGATGGGGTCTTCTTGTATCTGTAAGGAAGGAAGAAGGCAGAATAGCATCTGCAGGAACAAAGGCTTTTCCTCTTTTACCTGCTATAATCCAGAACTGGAGTGGAGTGGTTTTGGTTTCTTCTAACCAGGGTGACAGGAACGACACACAATGCAGGAAGCTATACCTGGAAATTGTAAAGGTGTGCTTATATGTAAAGATTTGTGCCTTAGGCAGATAATTTTGTGATAAATCCTTGGTTGGCTGCTAATATAAGTGTCTGTCTTTTGTGGATTAGACAAAATTCTGTAGGCAGCACATACATTAGCTGTATGTGAAAAGGCAAATTCTGCTTTTCCTTGTGGAAACAAATCAGGGTGGGGTTTTTTATTCACTTATATTTATTTTATATAGAGATATAAAAATAATCACACCATCTACTGCCTGTGTTCCAGTTTAAGAAAAAAAGGGGAAAGAACCTGTCCTTCATGTGATTGTATATTTTGGCTTGGGTAGGTTTTGCTTTTAATAATGAATGTTCTTCAAGTGGCTGTGGTGTCACCTGAGTTTATAATAGTTTTTTCAAACAATAAGTGCTGCAAGAGCCATATGTACCCTCATAACCTTGTCCTTCAAATTAGCATTAGCAATCTGAGGGGGGAGTTGATAGGTTTAATAAAGTGCTTTGGCAGCAAATAATCTATTTAGAGGATGTTTATAATTTAAGAGCATCGTGCCAGTCGTTTTGAAACTGCATGTCAGCAGGAATAGAAATATTGGATGTGAAAGCAAAAACTGCAGTGACAGAACTGGTAGGGAAAATACCTGTGGTTTTTAAAGAGACACAGAAGCATTTATGTTCACTGCTTGAAATGCTCTAAAGCATGGATGCAGAAATGGGTTACTAAGTGAGATTCCAGTGGGTGCCAGGGGTAAAATGTGCGTTCTCTACAATACTAATGTATTCAGTTGAAAAGCAGCTTACAGAGCTAACAGCTTGCACTCACAGGAAATCACAAGCAAACCTACCGAGGGGCTGTGAGAGGTTAGAAAGCTACGAAGGACTGTTTATATACAACAAAACCCCTGTCTAGTGTTGTAGGTGAGAAAAAGCTCTTTACTCAGGACAGGTGATGTTGTTCAGGCTGTGAGATGAGCACTTGCACAGGTGGTAATTGGGTGAGGAAAGTCCTTCAACTTCACAAAGGCAGCTCAGAGGAGATGATGGGGGGTTGGGGGGTGGTGTACTGTGGGCCTTGTTGTACAGTGTCCATAATTTACATACAAAGTTATCCTTTGTATTCGAATATATGGTTTAAAAAGGACAGGGATCTCCTGGACAGAGTCCAAAGAAGGGCTACGAAGATGATTAGGGGCCTGGAGCATCTCCCCTGTGAGGAAAGGCTGAGTAAGTTGGGACTCTTCAGCCTTGAGAAGACTAAGGAGGGACCTAATTAAAGTCTATAATTATCTGAAGCAGGGGATGCAGGGGGAATCAGCCAGCCCCTTTTCAGTGGTCTTTGGGGACAGGACAAGGGGCAATGGCTGCAAGTTGGAGCACAGGAAGTTCCCCACCAACATGCAGAATAACTTTCTCCCAGTGAGGGTGAGGGAGCCCTGGGACAGGCTGCCCAGGGGGTGTGGAGTCTCCTTCTCTGGAGATAGGCATCCAGACGGGTCTGGAATATCTGAGTGATATGTCCTAGGGAGCTGCTTTGGTGGGGGGATTGGACCCAATGATCTCTCGAGGTCCCTTCCAACCCCTACAATTCTATGATCCCCTTTGGTCTTCACAGGTATCCCATTGTACTAGTGCTTCTATTATGCCTATGAACTTCACAGGAGAAAGGAGACAGCAAATTTAATGCCTTCAGAATGCTTAGCTGAAAATTATTTCAGATTGGTTTATGAAAGGTGTTGTCATATGGCCTGAAAATTGGGGTATCCAGTGATAGATACATAGGAAAGATGAGTAACTTTCAGATCTTACCAAGTATCTTTGTTATTGATCTGGAAGAGAAATAAAATGGAAATTCTGAGTGGCAGCTTAATCAGGAAAAGTGGTGAATGCTGGTTGAGGGTGGAGAAGTTTAATTTTACACAAGCACTTAGAAGCTGAAGAAAGGGGCAGAAAATATATTAAAAATAACTAAAGTTCAAGGAAGTGAACTTAATATATCCGGAAAATAATTTAGCTATTCAGTGGGAGGAAAAATTCAGCAAGACATCAAGGAATGAAATTGAACAGCAATTTTTGTTTTATTATGCAGATGAAAATCTGGAAGAACTCCATTGATTCCTAAGAGTAGCAAATTATACCTTCCTGGCACATGAATGTGATTCCTATTGATATGTCTGCATGCAACTCCCTTCTATATCTGAGAACGGGGTTTGCTGTTGCAGAAGTACAGGTGGTCTGAAATCAGGAGACGGCTGTGCACCAGTTTCCAAGCTTAACTGAACCTCTCCCCAGCCAAGGTCTTAATTATGTGTTTAGCTTTAAGCTGGCTGAAGTCCATGACCTTAAATTTAGCTTTCTGGATGAGAGTTTTTGTGCATGCTGTTCACTGTGGAGGAAAGGCATGGTATATTACCCTGATCTGATCTCTCAGCAAAGTAGTTCTCCTACCCCACAGCCCCTGGGGAAAAATACAAATTCCCTCCTTAAACTGGATTAATCCCAAAGAAAGTGCATAGATTTATTTTGCCATCAGACCTCATCCCTGACCTTGGGCAAGTCACTTAAACCATCTGCATCTCTAGACTCAGCATATGCTTTTCAGCTTACACCTCTTCCATTTTATGTGCTGTTTATATCAGCTGGAAACTCAACTGTCTCCTGTCATGTGTTTTCATGTTCTAAATACTGTAGACTCTGGACATTTCTATAATATAAAAAAGCATAATAGCAGCATAGAAAAGACATCAAACCAGAGGTGAGAAAGAAAAGCAATGTTTTGGATGCAAAATGGATTGTCACTTAAACAGAAGTGTTTTCATTATTTGGTCTGGAGAGTGAGATATTCAGCAGTGTCCTTTTCTGAGGTGTAACTTGTTTTGCTGAGGTACATGCTGCATAACAACAGCAGCACTGGGTTCTGCCTTTATGAAGCACTGAAAGGCAGGCTGTGTGTAACACAGCCTAGGGTCACTGGCAGACTGCTGTCTTTAACAGAGCTGCTGATTAGATAGTATCCTAATTATAATACATTTAAAATTTTTTGCATAATTTTTAAAATGTATGATTCAGTGTATACTTTCAATTTTGGGGCTACTTGGTCTTCTGATTTCTGTCAAGGCTGAAGCAAGCACAGTTCAATGTTCACTGAAAGCCTTGGGCTGACTGAAACAAAGAAACTGCTTGTGTTCTTGGTCATTGGCTCCAAATTATAATCTAAAATGCCAAATGCCTTTTCACCAACCTCCCTTACTTTTCTTTGCCCATTTTGGTGACGGAGTGCAGCACATGCACACACCCCTCCCCCAACCCCCTCACCACTCCCCATCCTTCATCCGTTATAACCTCATAAATCCATGAGCAACAGTGATCTACGGCATGGACAATATGTCACCTAATGAGAGATGGTAACTTTGTCACCCCCAACTGCTCCCTGTGTGTGGGGGGATGGAGGAAGGTTATGCTAATGTGCCAGTATCTGGGTGCATAGGTGGTCAGACAGTCCTTGAAAGGGTCCTGTGTTTCACTAAGCATAAATAGAGTTCAGAAGTCCTTAGCTATTGTAGAGCAAGCCACTACCTCGTTGGGAGTGGGCAAATATACTCCCGTTACTGATGCCACTGTACAACAGTGGCTTTTGGCAGACCCTTGGTGTCCTGACTTCATTTATTGCGGATTCAACAGGAATATTAGTCTGGAGCTTATCAGAATTTCCCATGCTGATTTTCTAAGCACTTTTCTCACTTTGACTTGCAGTTTTGTGCTCTTATCACAGAAGGGGTCTTCGGGACAGAGCTTCTCTGGTCAAACACATGTACTATGTGATTGCTATTTCCCTCTCTTTGTTTTGAAATGTGCTATGTCTGGAGAGCATCTTTGTTTTCACTTCAGTATTGATGGATCGATATAAGGCATCGTAGGCCCATGTGCATCACGCTTCTTGTTGTATGGCTTCTGTAAGTCTAGGTTTTGAAAGTGTGAGTCCTGTGGTGGAAGGTAAAATTGGTATGACCAGTGGGATAAAAGAGGGCCTGCTGCTCGCTCTTTTACAGGGACAGATGCTTTCTGTGAGGGCTAGGGTTTTGCTATTGGGAAAGGAGCTGTCAGCAATGAAGGTGAACTTCAGAAACTCTAGGTAGAGAGTATCCCAAAGAGTGTCTAAAAGGAAATCAAAGTAATTTACTTTTTGCATTGTCTGAGCTGGATGTTTTCCCTGTGACTTATTACCTTACTATCTATGGCTTGAAATCTGTATTCTTTGCAACCTGCTGTTTTCTCAGGGCTATACATATGTTTATAGGCATAGCCCTTTCCCACATTTATTTCTAATTTCTTTTTAAAGTGTTAATTTCCATTTGAATTATTTTGGATTTTGACTAGGATATATGTAAGCCAAGATGTCTGAAAAAACTGTGACCTGGCATGTAAGTGAGCCCAGTGCTTGATTTTGTTTAATTCATCATGAAAATGTAGGTTTGGTTTGGGTTTTTTTTTTGTGTTTTGTTGGAGATTTTTGGGGGTTTTTTTAAAGCTTTACTCAGTCTAGAGACTCTCAGCAGTTGAAGACATCTCTCATTTATTTCTTTTCCTTTCTTGAACACAATCTCCTATGCCTGCCTGGTTTGTTCAAAGTGAGTTCAGCTCACTGCAGTTCCCCCTGTCATGTTCAGCATCTCCTTAGCCAGGAACTCCATACCTGTTGCCACTGGACATGCATCCTACATTCTCCTGCTCAAATTGCTCCTTGAGCATGTTCCCCAAAGAAGTCTTTTGACCTTGGCTATTTATAGAATAAAAATTAAAGTTAATACATTTAAAAGGCCCCAATACCCTACTGCACTGTCTTCCACTCATATGTATTAGTTTCCCAAGTGGCCACATAATCATAGTGTCCTCCTTCTGCCTTGCCCTTCCTTCTCTTTTACTTTGCTTTTAACTTTCTCTTTATAAGTTCTTTTTTTTACTGGTGAATTCATGTTTACAGACAGTCCTGAAGTCTGTGTGCTATTCTGTTTATATGACTAGTGAAAATTGTCTACGTATGTGAGAATCCCTTTGAGTGCTCCCTGACTACCCTTCATCATTGCAACCTTGCACGTCAGCTTTTCTTTGTGTTAATACACAAAGCCTTGCTGACTAAGCAAGTAGATGTTGTGCCCTTCTCAATTTTGCTGCTGAAGGATCTGGTGATGGCTTTTAGTATTGGGAGGGAGAAGATTAGCCAAGTTGGAGGTGAAACTAGTAGCTAAGATAGAAGAGGGATTTGGTCCTGTTCTCACTTCTGCAACTTTTTGTTATCTGGAATCTTTTTACATCAGATGTTGATGCTCTCATTCAGTTGTCACTGTCATTCTCTATTTAATTCTAAAATTGTCCATGGCTGATCATAATCAGCACATGTCACTGGGCTGATGAGTTATAGAGCTCCACGATCTTGCTCACCTGGGAAGACAGTAAAGGCATTTTGCCTGCCTTTTGCCCTCAGTGAAGGTTTGAGTTAGTTGCTGGGTGCTAAAGCACATACATCACACACTCATCATGATTTTTTCTTTCTTGGTGTGACTTGATGGAACCCAACAAGTGTCTGACCTGTCTGCGTGGCAAACATATAAATCACAGCTTCAAGATAGAAAATACGTGGTAACTGTTTTCTCCTTGATAATTAAAGTAGGACCTTTAAAATAGGGCAGATGGTAACTGTCTTTTGAGAAACTGGACATAACTCCACTGCTGTGTTTAGTGAACAATATTCTGTGTCTGCAGGCACAGATGAAATGTCTAAGTTAGAGAAACAGCTTCTTGTGGTTGGATTTCTGGGTCAGGAAGTCAGTGGATGCATCTGTCGCTACCTGTTGTCCTACCATTATCATGAGCAGTTCAGGTGTGTGCTTTTAAAAATAATACTTTGACACAGACACATCATCTCAATTACAGTATACATCATCCTAACTACAGTACTAGGCATACCTCTGGGACCATAATTACCTTGTAATCCTCTGTGGTGAGAACTACTGCAAATGAATAATTCACAGTTGCCAAACAGAAGTGAATGATTCTTATTAATTTGGAACTTTTTGTGGATGGGCTTTCTTCTGGAAAGTATCACAAGGGAGCAGATCAAGGATAGCCTGAACCTTAGAGAATTTCTGGCTATTAAGAAAACAATTGAGTTATTTTTTTATTCATGCATTATGAAACCTAATTTTCAGTTCCTTGATTTGGACCTTCTTGCCAGACAGCTTTTCTTTTTTCCCCACTTGGGTTATTGCCAAAAAATAGTATAAACAAATTAGCACTTTCTTTTTCAAAAGCTTTAATCTCATTGCTTGTGCCATACCAAATAGCAAAGAATAGACAAACCAGAGGCATGAAATCTTCTTAAGTTTAAAGCTCAAATTAATTTAGTCTCCTTGATATTTTTAGCTTTGAAGCAAGTAGATTGCTTTTGAAATATTATGTTGCCTATTTAATTCTAACAATGTTATCTTTTTCATTCACTTTCTAATGGGAGTGCAGGGATTTTGGCAAGGTGTGAAGTTGATTATATGTGTGTATTTATAAGGAAATACGCATACACCTGTATATAAATTTGTGTCTAATCTCCAGAAACTCTTTAAGGGGGAAGATCTGGAATCATTGCTAAATTATATCTTTGCTTTGAAAAAGCCCCTTTATTATCAGCTGTAATGTGATATCATCTAGCTCGATGCTTTACACGTTCCAAACGAAGTACAATTATTTAGATTCTTGTAACAGAGAATTATTCAAATTATTGAATATATATATTTCCCCCCCCCCAAATAAAACCCCCCTTTTATTTGAGTAGGTTATATTTTTAATTGGAAAAGAAAGCTCTCACAAATCAATTACTGTGAACCAGTTTTATTTGTGGTAACTTGATATGGAATTAAATTCAGGTCAAGCTCAGAAGTTAGTGCTAAATTACTATACTTTGAGGCATGATAAGTCATTGTGAATTCTAATTCTAAAGTCCTATTTTCTTTTGTTTAAGCAAATCAGGCTGGTCTGTATTCTAATACAGACTTTTTGTGTGCAAGTATTTACAGATACAATGGAACTTTTGCACACACAAAACTGCATCATAAGGATCTTGCATTTTCTACTGCATACAGACAGATTTGCACTTGCAAAATCAAGACATAACCTTGAGTGCATTCAGTTTTGTTCTGCCTAAAAGATAAAGTTTGCATTTAATATTTATCTCATTTGAGATTAGATGGAACTGCTGAAATAATGTTGAGAGGTGCTGATTATTGTAATATTAAATCAATATGAATAACCCCCGCACATTTTATATTGTGCTGAGCTTTTATATTTTGTTTTGATGAAGACAGAAATTTAACCAGCATCCTGAGGCTTATCAGTATAAATCAGCAAATATATATAACTTCTATTTGCCTGAATGTTAACATTTGGAACAAACTCTTGGAAAGTTGGAAGGAAGTCCAAGTCCTGGCTCTCGCATAATTTTTGTAAATTAATTTACTGGACTATTTGGCTGTTCAATTAGAATGATAAAAGCTGAACTCCATTAATTAGCTTGTTTAGAAAATGTCAAATTAGAAAATTAATTTGAAGGCTTTTGCCAGTGAACATGGCTCTTTGCTTTTTTGGGAACTTCTAAATGGTGTTCATGATATAGCTATTTCATATAAGTCTAGGGAATGGGATTTGTGTTCCTTGGAAACAGCTAGTAATTCGTTTTTTCAAGGTGTAGAGGTTTGTTTGGCTCTCAAAAGCCAATGTAGAGCTTTCTTCAGGTGGCAATATGCAAAGCTAGTCCAACACTAGTCTAAATGGGACCACGTGCACTTGTCCATGTGCATCTGAAAGAAGAACTTGTTCTTTCAGCTTGACGTAGGACAGATCAGTGTGGACCATTAACTTGTATCTGTCTTGTATTCTGAATCTCTCTAGGAATGATAGTATTGGGAAGGGTGAGCAAGTAAATACTTTGAATATCTGGTGTCTGTGTTAATTTCTGTGGCTGACATTTTTATTTCATTACTTATGCCACATGAGGCTAAAGTATACCGGAAACAGGGAACATCCAAATGGCTCCTGCCAGGCCTCCTCTTTTCTTCTTTCACCAGGCCCTGCAGGGCTGAACTTTTCATTTTGTGTGGTCACAATACTTGTGACTGGCTGCCGGGTGGATTTAACTCCATCCACCACCAGTCTTTGGGCCCAGCCATCTGATCAGTTTTTACATAGTGAAGTGTATGCCCACCTAAACCATGAACAGACAGTTTCTCCAGGATAATGCTGTGGGGAAATGGTGTCAAAGGGTTTACTAATGTCTAGGTAGACAACATCCTCAGCCTTTCCCTTGTCCACTAAGCAGATCACTTTGTTGTAGAAGGAGGGCAGGTTAGTCTAGCTGGCTGAGCCTGTTCATGGGGTTGTTCTGTGTGCCATATGATGGCACTCAAGATGATCTACTCCGTAACCTTTCCTGGCACTGTCAGTCAGGCTGACAGGCTGTGGATGAGTGCCACATTGGCTAACCTCCAGTCAACTGGAACCTCCCCAGTTAGCCAGGTTTGATAAACGATGGAAAGAGTTTTGGTGAGCACTTCTGTCAGCTCCCTCAATATCCTTGAGCAGATCTCATCCAGCCCTATAGTCTTGATGGCCTAGCAGTTTGCTAAGCTTTCCCCCTTGGATTACAGGGGCTACAGTCTCATCCCCATTCCTGTCTTCCAGTTCAGGGAGCTGGATACCTGGAGAACAACTGGCTTCACTATTGAAGACTGGAGCAGAGAAGACATTAATAACCTTGGGTTTTTCCTCACCCTTAGTAGCTATAATTCCCCTTGCATTCAGTAAATCATGGAGATTCTTCTTAGGCCTCCTTTTGTTGCTAATGTGTCTATACAGATTTTACTGTCTTCTATGGCAGTAGCCAAATTAAGTTCTAGTTGGACTTTGGAACTTCTAATTTTCTCCCTGCATAATCTTACATCTTTGTAGTCCTCCTGAGTTACCTGCCCCTTCTTCCAAAGGTCATAAACTCTCCTTTTGTCCTGAGTTCTAGTCAAATGTCTCTGTTCAGCTAGGCCACACTTCTTCCTCACTGGCTTGTCTTCTGGCACTTGGGTATGACCTGCTCCTGCACATTTAAGATTTCTTTCTTGAAGAATGCCCAGCCTCCCTGAACTCCTTTGCCCTTCAGGACTGCCTCCCAAGGGACTCTATCAATTAGACTCCTAAACAGCCCAAAGTCTGCACTCCTGAAGTCCAAGGTAGCAGTTCTGCTGATCCTCCCTCCATAGACTCCCTTTCAATTCTCAGAGAATTGAAAACTATAATTTCATGACTGCTATACCCAAGATAGCCTCCAACAAGTCCTTCTGTGTTTGCAAGAAGCAGGTCCAGTGGGGCACCTTCCTTCATTGTGTAACTCACCAGCAGTGTGGAAGTTTTCTTCCACATGCTCCAGAAACCTCCTGGACTGTTTCCTCCCTGCTGTATTTTATTTCCAGCAGGCATCTAAGCCTGCAAGTAGGTGTAATACCCATGGGAATACCTCCATTGTGCTTGTTCTGATTGATTCAAGGAACTGTGTTTAATCTTAAATCTAATTCTCTGCTTTTTAACAGAGACACTAATTGCAGCAACTAAAAATAAACTGATCAGGCTAAATTTAAAACTGGATTAAATCAATTGTCAAAGCTTGACAGCAGGATTTCCTGCTGATGAATGCAGGGATAGCTATTATTGTTGCTGTTTTCTTATTTTGTTTTTCTTCTAAAACCTGCTTTCAGGTGTCATTGTCCTTATAATATTCTTTCCTTCATTTATGCATGCTATCTGGATACCTCCTCCATGAAAGTGTTTGAGGCTGGGTTGCATTGGGCCTTGAGCTGCCTGGACTAGTGAGAGGTGTCACTGCCCATGGCAGGGAGTTTGGATATTGGTGCTCTTTAAGGTCCCTTCCAAACCTAATGATTCTATGGATCTGAGTCTATCTGGAGAACTTTAAAGTGTAAGACACATGCTATGAAGGCAACCACAAGAATGGAAGATAAGGGACCCTAGTATACACTGTAATTCAAGGACCTCACTCTTGTGATGAATGCCATTCCTGTTTTGGGAAGCTTATGTGGTCAGTTGGTCAAGGATAAGGTCAATAGCACAGGCACATTTTTGGTGTTATTTTGGCTCTTTTTCTGAAGGAAAAATTAAGTTTACTGTCTGTCAAGGGACTTCTTCCCTTCCCTGCATTCACCCCCAGCAAAATCTCTAAAAACTGTTGGCAAGTTTTAACCACTTTGGACAAAAAGTTGAGGATCTGAAAGACAAGTTTCTATAAGTTTCATGAAAATCAGTGGCTTTGTAGATGCAAGAGAACCTGACTGTTGTATCCTCAATGAAAAAATAACCAGTGAAAAAATAGGGTATTTGTTCTGTTTGGTCTGCTGCTTCATTCAACACAAGCATGTTTAGCCAATTAGCATAGATGGGTAGTTTCTAAACACCTACAGAAATGCAGCCTCATGTCACCTTGCAAATAGGGAAAGGAAATGTTGCTGTGATTTCATGTCCTCTGGGCAGAGTTGAGGGATCACAAAGCTGTCTAAATATATGTGAAAAATCCCATAGTAAACATTGATTTAATTATATCTGTGGCTAATAGACAAAGTACAGAGAAGGAGTTCCAGTTTTGTCTCAGTTACAAATACATTTTTACTCTGATAGCTAAAATTAAACTTGTGAAAGAGGTAAATAAAAATACTGCATACACTCTAAGGGTCTTATGCTGTGGTGGTTTGTTTTTCTTTTTTATCAAGAGACTGTTTAATCTGCTCTCCTGAGTACAGTAGTCTTCCCTCTCTTGCCTCATCATTCTCCAGTATAAATAATACATTGGGCACACGGAGATATAAGTGTATTGAAAATGTTTCATTTTCTGTGGGCAGCAGTGATACTTGCAGGCATTTCCATGGAGCCATTTAAAATTGTATGAACACTTCTGCTACATGGGCATGAAACGATTTTCTTTTGCTTTCTCTACCTTCACCCAAGGAAGCATTAAGAAAATAAAGTGTGTGTCCAGCCTATTGACTTCTGATTGTGCATAGAGTAAATTAATATTAACTGCAAAAATTCCTTCTATCAAATATGAAAATCATCCAAAAATTAGTTTCCTCCTTCATTGCACTTGATATATGTCTAGTAAGATAGTGACTGAGGGGGTTTGAGCAAAATCATGCTTTATATCAGTCAGTTTAGATTAGATTTCTAAGACGATTGTTGTGGGCAATTCTCATATAAATTAATGGTTAATTTAATTTGACCTTTTAAAAATGTAAACACTGTAAATAACTGCCTTAAATATCTTGCATAAATTGCTTGGTTTAATAAATGTAGTTTGCTTTCTTTTATTTATTTCATTCTTACTGTGTTTTTTCAGAGTTTTCTCCAGTCACTTCCCTAATGTAATAGAATAGAAATGGAAGTCAGGTGACTGCCAAATGGCTAAGCAGCTCTGAAGAGAATGAAAATAACTAGACTTGGGTATTTAGCTGTTGTAAAATCAGTGTCTTCATACTGTTCTCTCTCAGGAAGTGGCCCCTGTGGCCAATGCTCACCCAGGGCACTTGGTGAAGAGGAGGATTGCTGCCTGAGGAGTGCTGGGCTGCAGGGCTGATGCTCTCCTGTCCTCATCTGGGATCTTGTTGCTAGAGTTCCTCCCTTCTGAAAGACACAGATACGGCTCCATGGCCATCGTTTAAGGCAAGTAAGTAATAGCTAGCATTTTCAAAGCACCTTAGTTGCCCAAATAATGCTTTTAAGCTGTCAAGCTGGTTCCAAAGAGAGGTCTGAGAATAAGCTACCTAAAGCCTCCACAGCTCCTGAGGGTTTTGCCATAGGTATTAGCCCTAACCTACATGTGGGATTTCCACCTGGTCCATAAAATGAACAGAACTACTTTGTCAAAGTAATTATTTGCAGAATTACTAAGTTAACTACAGTGACAGAGATAAAAAATGCCAGGTATGTACCTTTGAATAAGTCTCTATAGTCCTCAGTATCTGTGAGTAGATGAGGGGAAATGGGGTGAGGCCAGTAAGTCAAATGTTGTGCAGAGGTAACACACCAAGGAGTGAAAAAGCAATATTAGCTTGCAAGAAGGAAACATTTTTATTTAAAAGAAGTTAGAAGATGCCTGAAAAACAAATTAGGAAATTAAATCCCTAGACTCAGCATGGAGGCAGATAAAGAGCACCTTATTTGCATCAGAGACGGGACAGCGTGCACACCCTGGAATACAGAAGGAAAAAAACCCAACTGTGGAAGGTAAGAGCCCTTGTAATGTTTTCAGAAGGTAAGATAGAATAGTTTATTGAAGCTGAAATCTATCCTTTAGAAATAGACTTGGAGTCTAAAACAATTCTAATGAAAGGGACTTAGGCAGATAAGAGAAGCAAAGCAGGAGTTTGAAGAATGAATATTCAAAGGTACAAAGAAAAGGAATACATGATTTAAGGTGATCATAAGTAATCTGCCTGTTGGGGAAAAATGTTGGATCTGTTAGACCACTAGAGTAGAGAGAGGGAAGCTGAAAACCTGGCAACATGCTGAGCAGTGTATGAGTGTTTCTTTGCAGGCTGAGGGTCCTGCCCTCCCTGAGCCCAGGAGAGGTTAAGTAGCACTTTGTGAGGACATTGACAAGTACCATTATGGTGTGCAAAACATAGATTATTTTTGGGGAAGGAATTTTAAATCCAGATAATCTTTATTTTGGGGTTTCCATCTTTGGGATAGCAAACTCTAAAATGAGTTATTAACGATTGCATTTGTATCATATTGTATACGTGTGCTGATCCATGGAGAGGCAGGTAGGATTGATTATTTTAACATACCACCCACCTCCTCAGACTCAAACTGGAGATCTCTCTTTTTGTTGACTTCTCTATGTGCTGAAAATATATTGTAGAAGCTTTTCTGACCTCAATCAATACAGCCAACAACCACAGTTAGTGGATTCCCTCCCACCCCCATCTTAATTTTCCGCAGTTGAAGCAGTCTTTCTAGTCTTTTAAAATCTCAGTGTAATTTTAATCCACAATAAATCTCTCAGCATTTTTCTGTTTTGCCTTGAGATTCTTTATACACTTGCTTTATAAATGTGACTGCCATTAAGTTGGGCAGAATTATAGGATTGATTATGTTCAGTTGAATTCAGCGAGATTTTATTATTAATTTTGATGGAAAATGGTTCACACCTTAAATCTGTGGAGGGGAGAAAAAAATAAACTTCCTGCTGTTTGGAATTAAGTACTTCTCAAGTTACCTGAATTAAACATATACATATTTACTCTCCTTTCATAGATCTACTTGATCAATTTTTTTACTTGTCTATATTTAGCATTTCTACCTCTTAGCTTTGCTGCACAGAATAGTAGGAGTTAGAAGGGCCCTCCAGAGCTCATGGGGTCCAACCCCCCTGCCAAAGCAGCTCCCCAACTCATACTGCACAGAGAGGTGTCCAGACGATGCCGGAATATCTCCAGAGAAGGAGACTCCACACCCCCCTGGGGAGCCTGAACCAGGGCTCTGTCACCCTCACTGGGAAAAAGTTCTTCCCCATGTTGGTGTGGAACTTCCTGTGCTCCAACTTGCAGCCATTGCCCCTTGTCCTGTCTCCACTGACCTCTGAAAAGGGGCTGGCCAACTCCCCATGTCCCACATTTCAGATATTTATAAGCACTGATCAGATCCCCTCTCAGTTGTTTTTTCTCACGGCTGAACAGCTCCAGTTCACTCAATCTTTCCTTGTAGGGTAGATGTTCCAGGCCATCTATGTGCCCCTCTGCTGGACTCTTTCCAGGAGATCCCTGTCTTTTTTGTAGACTTTGTCACTTTCTCCAGCAGCATATGAAAGAAATTTGAAAGATTTTCTTAATAGCACTGTGGGAAAAGAATTGTGTAAAATTGGTCCTTTACTTCACATTTAGAATGAAACACATCTGGTAATATGCCCATCTACTTCCACAGTGATATGAATAGTTGTCTGCCCATTTATACTTTTTAGTTTTTATTTAAAATAACCATTTAAGATAACTGTCATTTCTTTGTGACTATATATGGGTTTTTTGGTAATAATATCCAATTTCTTAGCTCTTGGGAACAATAATTATAGCTGATGATAAGAGTTGGTTATATACAGCTGTCTAAATTGCTTTATTCATGTGCTTGGCTTTTACTCATTAAGATTTTGCAGGTTCATCAGAGATTAATTGTCTGTCTTTATTACAGGTATAGAAAAATCAGACTATTAACAAGCTCCAGCTTATAGTATGCCTATTTATGCTTTAAGAAGTTAAATACATTCTGGTTTCATCTTATTGCTATTGACAGGCTGACTTATTATTTAATTTTCACAATCTAAATAAAATGCTTATTAAGAAGACATATGTCCAAAACTGTGATGTTAGCAGCTCTTTTTTTTTTTTTCTTCCTTTAACTTCACAAATTAATCTATTTATTGTGTTATCCCCCTCCAAGTTCTGACTACGTCATCAAAACAGTTCTGAACAGCCCTGGTTAATCAGCAGCTGACAACTTTCTAGATATAACTGCAGATGATAAGGGCTGATTGAACTGAAGTTAATTTCCATTTGGCTTTTTTACCTTCTAATTATTTAGCAGCTGAGTGTCAAAACCCCTTTACCACAACATGCCTTCAGGGCCCTTAGTAGACAGTACATAGCTCAGCAGAGTTTAGCTACCTCAAAATAATTGTTACAGCTCAAGTGATTTTGAAATATTTGAAAGCTGAGACACTTCGCTGCTCATGAGAGCATAATGAAAAAATCAATTAAAATACAAATGTACTAATTAATATATTAAAAAATTAAAATTCCAATAAGCATATGACAAAGTTAACAACAGACTTGATAAAACACAAAATTAAGGCTCCTCTGAATATTGAATTAGTACAAGCAAGAAATGCTATCGCATAACAGAAGATTTATGACAGTGTACTTGGTGAAAGGAAGGCATTTTTAGGCTCATGATTTGATTTTTCCTAAGATGTTGATGGGAACTCATCCTTATTGCATTGAAAATGTTTTGGGAGAAGGGATAGTCTTAATGCATTTATGGGATTGGTTTTACCTATATAAGTTAATATAGATCTCCTGACATTCAACCTAAAATGCACAAGCAGAGGAAACTACCAAATTAAGATTAAGATGTCCTTCTGCCTAACAGAATCCACAAAGTACCTGCACTTGGGACATAACAATCCTGTGCAGTGCTACAGGCTCAGGGAAGAGTGTCTAGAGAGTTGCCTGGCAGAAAAGGACCTGGAGCTATTGGTTGACAGCCAGCTGAATGTGAGCCAGTAGTGTACCCAGGTGGCCAAGAAGGCCAGTAGCATCCTGGCCTGCATCAGGAATAGTGTGGCCGGCAGGTCTAGGGGAGAGATCATCCCTCCCCGTACTCAGCTCTGGTGAGGCTGCACCTCAAATACTGTGTTCAGTTTTGTGCCCCTCACTACAAGAAGGACATTGAAGTCATGCAGCATGACCAGAGAAGGGCAACCAGGTTGGTGAAGTGGCTGGAGAGCAAACCTTACGAGGAGCAGCTGAGGGAACTGGGGCTGTTGAGGCTGGAGAAGAGGAGGCTGAGGGGAGACCTTATCGCCACCTACAACTGCCTGAAAGGAGGTTGTAGAGAGGTGGGTGTTGGTCTCTTCAGCCAAGTGGCAGGTGACAAGACGAGGGGGAATGGCCTCAAGCTGTGCCAGGGCAGGGTCAGATTAGACATCAGGAAAACGTTTGTCACCAAAAGGGTTATGGGGCACTGGCACAGGCTGCCCAGGGAGGGGGTTGAGTCACCAACCCTGGATGTATTTAAAAGATGGGTAGATGAGGTGCTCAGGGATCTGGTTTAGTAGAGGACAGGTAGGGTTGGATTCAATGATATTGAAGGTCTTTTCCAAATTAGTGATTCTGTGATTCTGTAAATTCACCAGGTCCAGTGCATGTTCTGTCCTGTTAAACCGGAACTCATCCTTGCCAGGTTTTCCTTGAAATACCATTTCAGTCCAAATAATCACAATGGCTCCTTGACTCTGTCATGAAGAAATCCCAGTAGCCAGACTGTGCTTCCCTTACATTCAGGATTCTGTCAAAGCACATTCCCATAGATTCCTACCAGAGCACCTGGTGGCATAAAGTGAGAAGGTATGGATGGCTCTGTTTCGACTCAGATGGAAATATAATGGATTTTGGGATATACGGAATCTGTCTGATGAGATGCTATTTCATTGGTGTCAGTGACATGTATGAGACAGGACTATTAGGGTTGAAAGGGAAATATTTGGGATATATGGATTTTTCAGAAAAATAAATATTTTAAGAAATTAGTAAATAGTATTCTTGCTTATTAGCACTTGAAAGAATATATATTAAAAAAGATGTAATTGTAAGGAAAAATGTGTCTGGTAAAACTTGAGATAGGTGAGGATTGCATTTTCTTGCAAGTTAATGATAGGAATATTTCTTTGTGGCTACTTAATTCTAACAAATTATGTTTGAAACAAAAAAAGTCACACTAATTTAAAAATTCAGTGAGACTCCAGGCAAAGTCACAAGTAATATTAGCTGTTTTACTAAGTGGTGATCCTTTATTCTGAAGTAGGTAAGAGTACCTCTGCATTTCTTCTCCCTCTGTGTGCACGTCTGTATTCATACACATTCATTGAACCAAAGGATCTCTTAATTTGCTGGAAGAATTTGAAATACAGGAGGTACTGTACCTTCTTTCAGATGTGAATGTAAAGTTCAGATTCCAGTGATTTATTGTCTTTAAAACACTGCTATTTTCTGCAGGAATTAATCATAATTTTGAGAGTATTTCTAGTTCAGGTAATTACATTCTGCCAACCTGAAACTCTTCCCGTAGCTTCAGTTAATTAAATATTCCTTGTCATTTGTCTTGAATCACTGTACAGCATATCTATCTGTAGGTATAAAAAAGAAACATCAATTAATTTTTTAACCTGAAATTTACTTTAAAACCAAGGAAAAGTTTGTTTTACCAAAACCATATACAATAAACATGTGAAATACTTTGTACGTTAAATAATATTTTAAAATTGATTCAGTAGAGAATTTCTCACACATTATTATATGGGATGCAAATTATATAGTTGGTGTCTTTATCAATAAATTATAATTGAGTTAGACCCACCAAGAGAGCTAAAACATCTCTGTATTGTATTTGCTAACGCTTGGATGGCTCTGAGCAAGCTAATTCCCTTGAGCTATGTGGTCAATAAGGTGCTTTGGGATCCACTCCCTGTTATAGGGATCATTATTAAGAAAAATAAAAGTTATATTAAATGCTCATATTAATATTAAATTTAAACATTCAGAAGACAGACAAATAAGCCATCTATCAAAAGGATTTTTTTTTTGGTAGAAAGTACATTAGGGAGTTTAATACTAACTTTGAGAGCTTCCATATTTTCTCCCAGTTGGCATGGCTGTAAAATTATTCTGGCAGGTTAAGTTCCAGCACTTTTTCTCCCTGTTTTTCTTTATATGTTAGTAGATGTACTGTCCTGAAGCATACTGATGGTGCTATTGAGATTGATGCCCCTAAGTATCTCAAGATTAATAGCTTGCATATGTAATGACAGGCTGAGTATGAGAGAATGAATTTGTGTAGCCACAGCAGGTATCAGAGAAGACAGCATTTTGAGAGATCTGCAAGGACAGTGGGGAACCTGGAAAAAAAAAATTAATCCTTTCATCCCTCCAATATGAAGACTTTTAGTGGTGCAGTGGTCCATGGCAGTGTCTACTCAGATCCTATTAGCAGGTAGACATGGAAATGATTTCTGAGAGACACAGTGGATCTTAAAGAAGTTGTAAATTTGGATATTAAATGCTCCTTTTGTTTCATCTGACTGTAAAAACCTACCAAAGTCCCAGAGTTATCGAGAAGAAACAACCAAGGTTTTCCTACATCCAGAGACATCTCAGTGGATTTCCGTACAGAAGAGGACAAATAAGTAATGGTGTTGAAGACAGGGCTCATTCTCTCTTGGCTGTGCTTACTTTGCAAACCTCATCAGAATAAAAAGTAGCAGCTGTGTGTCCCCTTTGTCATTCAAATCTACAATCCTGACATGAGCCTGATGGGTAGGAAAATATAATTTTTGCTTTGTGGGAGATCCTTTTCCTGAATGTTATCATAATTTTCCATGTTTGCTATTAGAAAAAAACCCAGCCCAACAACTTAAATTCTCCCTTCTGCCCCCAGCCTCTTTCATGGATGTTTAAGGTGTCTGGCAAAATCAGTGCTGGATGGAGTAGATTCATGCTGTTCTGTATTTTTTTTTCACCAGTATCTACATTTTGTAGTATTTTATGGAAGTGAATCTAAACACAGGCTTTATACTGTTCTGCTAGAAGTCCAGCCACCTGCTCCACATGCTGGCAATTTACACAATTAATTAATTTCTTGCAGCATGGATGTTCTGCCATTTCATTTTAGCAGCCTTAAAGGGACCCCACATTAAAGGTACCCTGAGACCTTTGTTTCCATTCAGGGGAAAAGGAAAAAAAGTACAAATCACATTTGCTTAGATGAACACCAAGATGAGCTGTGTGCTTGAGAGAGGCTGCAATTTTTTTTTTCCTCTTCTTTTTTAAAGGAATGTGTAATAACCCATCTGTTCTCACAGCTTCCATGTATTTTCTGACATCAGGGAATCTATATTTCTGCATCTTGTTGGTCTTTGACAGTATAAAGTGTAGTAGAATTGTAGTTAGTTTTTGAATATTTTTTTCCTCTAAGTAAGAGGAACTTGGGTAACCCGGTAGCTGAGAGGCATTTCTACCTCTTGGGTAAGTCTTTGAAGATGCAGGAAGAATTGTTGGCTGAGATTTAATTGTTTAGGAAAGGAGTATCTCCAAGGAATTATAATTTCTTTTTATGGGTCTTAATATGGAAGCAGTCTTGACTGTCAACTTTGATTTCTGTTTCTGAAGGTGTTGGCAAAGTCAGGCATGTGACCCTTAGGTGGCATTTGTCTTCTTTTTCTAAGTAAAACAATCCACCACTGGAGAATTGTGTCTTGAAAAATGGTATTTTCTACAGTAACCTTTTCAACCACTAAAGAGATAGGAATCATTAATTTTCTCCTGTTGGAATGCAAAGATTCACTCTGGAGGTCATCTAGTCTAACCCTCTGCTACAGTAGGATCATCTAGAGCAGGTTGCAAAGGATTATGTCCATACTGGTTTTAAATATCTCTGGAGAAGGAGACTCCACATCATCTCTGGGCAGCCTGTTCAAGTGCTCTGCCACACTCAGAGTAAAGAAGTCTTTCCTCATGCTGACATGCCAGTTGCCCCTTGTCCTGTCAATGAGTACCACTAAAAAGTCTGGTTCTATCCTCTTGACACCTGCCCTTCAGTTGTTTGTAAGCATTGATGAGATCCCCTCTCAGTCTTCTCCAGGCTAAACAGCCCCAGCTCTCTCAGCCTTTCCTCACACGAGAGATGCTCCAGTCCCCTCATCATCCTTGTCACCCTCCACAAGACACTCTCTTTGTCTTTCTGGAACTGGGTATCCCACAACTGAACACAGTCCTCCAGATGTAGCCTCAGCAGAGTAGAGAGGGAGGATAACTTCCCTTAACCTACTGGCCACCCTCAATGTACCACAGACAGGGATGTTGACCAGTACCCAAGGGCAGCTCACAACAGCTTTGGTGAAAATCTAGATAATGCCAAATAGTACTGCCAATGAGCTTATGCTCATATTCTACAGAAATACATTGTTGCAGTGTATTTCTTCAGAACTCAACCCCAGTAATGCTGCAGTGTTCCTTAGAAAAGGGTTAGGTGAATATCATATTAAAAACTATGCATCTGCTTTAGATTCTTTCAGAGTGGAGCAGAGGTTGGGCAATGTAGATGATACCTTTGTTATTTGGATTAAAAGATGTGAGGAAACACTAAATGCATCTCAGGCAGAAAAGAACACCCAGCAGCAACCTCTGCCATTGAAGATCAAGTATGACTGGTACCAAACAGATTCTCAAGTGATTGTGACTACCATGACCAGAAGTCCAGATCTGGGGCCCCCAATACAAGAAAGATGTAGAACTGTTGGAGGGGGTTCAGAGGAGCCACAAAGATGATGAGAGGGTTGGAGCACCTGCCCTACCAAGAGAGGCTGAGGGAGCTGGGCTTGTTCAGCCTGGAGAAGAGAAGGCTGTGGGGGGACCTCATTGCAGCCTGCCAGTCCCTGAAGGGAGCAGAGAAACAGGAGGGGAATCAACTTTTTAAAAGGGCAGATAATGGCAGGACAAGGGGAATGGATTAAAGCTGAAGGAGGGAAGGTTTAGATTGGATATTAGGGAGAAGTTCTTTACAGAGAGAGTGGTGAGGTCCTGGAACAGGCTGCCCAGAGAGGTGGTGGATGCCCCATCCCTGGAAGTGTTCAAGGCCAGGTTGGATGGGGCCCTGGGCAACCTTGTGTAGCTCCAGGCCTGAGGTTGGTGGCCCTGCCTGTGGCAGGGGGTTTGGAGCTCTATGATCCTTGAGGACCCTTCCAACCCTTGCCATTCTATGAAGTATGTCCCTCTAGGAGGCAGTGGGGGAAAACATCAGATTCCTCCCAGAGGTTTGAGGGAGGGCTCCTCAAAAAAGCTAGTGAGTCAGAAAGCCCAGCTGAAGTGTCTTTACACAAATGCACGCAGCACGGGTAACAAGCACGAGGAACTGGAAACCGTGATGGCACTGGAAAACTTTGATGTAGTTGCAGTCACGGAGACATGGTGGGATGATTCCCACTGTTGGAATACCCTTGTAGAAGGGTATCGACTTTTTAGAAAGGATAGGTTAGGAAGGAAGGGTGGGGGAGTTGCCCTCTGTTAAAAAGTGGATAGACTGTGAGGAGCTCTCTCTGAGAAGTGGCCAGGAGCAGGTCGAAAGCCTGTGGGTCAGAATTAGAGATGGGGCTAAAAAAGAGCAGCTGGTAATAGGGGTGTACTACAGGCCACCTGATCTAAGAGAGAATACTGATGAGGCTTTCTTCCTTCAGCTGCAGGAGGTATCGCAGTCACAGGGACTCATTCTGATGGGGGACTTTAACCACCCAGACATCTGTTGGGAAAACCACACAGTGACCTGCAAGAGATCCAGGAGACTCCTGGAGTCTGTAGATGACAACTTTCTGGTTCAAATAGGTGATAGACCAACCAGAGGAGATGCATTGCTGGACCTGGTGCTCACCAACGTGGGGGAGATCATTAAAGGTGTTAAGGTTGGAGACAGCCTGGGCCGCAGCGACCATGCCCTAGTTGAGTTTGTGATCTCAAGGGATGTGGGCCTGGCGAAGAGTGGGATCAGGACACTGAACTTTAAGAGAGCAAACTTTAGGCTGTTCAAGGACCTGTTGACCAAGATCTCCTGGGAGGTGGTCCTTAGAGACAGAAATGTTGAGGACAGCTGGCTACTCTTTAAGGATGCCTTTCTGAGAGCTCAAGGGCTCTCTGTCCCTCTGAATAAGAAAGTGGGCAGGAGGGGCAGGAAGCCAGCGTGGCTAAGTAAGGACCTGCTGGTCAAACTGAGAGAAAAGAAAGGCAAACACAAGCTCTGGAAGCAAGGGTGTGTAGCCTGGAAAGAATACAGGGATGCTGTTCGGACTTGCAGAGACGGGGTCAGGAAAGCCAAGGCGCAGATGGACATCGATGATGGGATTGAGTGCACCCTCAGCAAGTTTGCAGATGACACCAAGCTGAGTGGTGTGGTTGACACCCTAGAAGGAAAGGAAGCCATCCAGAGGGATCTTGACAGGCTGGAAAAATGGACCTGGGTGAACCATTCTATGATTCTATGTTCTGGGAGCTGTTCAGAACTGAGGTCAAACATATCATGCAGTATGCAAAGGCTGTCACAGTACATGGCAGGGATGTTCCGTGGGGCATGCATATAGTGATATGTGGTGCCTACAAGAATTCTTATATACATGTATATCTTTAAGCTGTAGGAAGAGGGAAAAAGCTGTTTGAAGAAATTGTACTTACCATGCAAACCTTCCTTCCCAATGGAATTCTAAGACTGCAACCAAGGTAAAACATACTGGGGCCACTTGAAAGGGAGCTTTTATGTGCAGTACACATTTGCCTGACACTGTTGTGAAATGCTCAAACATACAGATGGGTCTTAGTCTTAAAACCTGAAGGCAGAATGCTTCAGTAGCGTAAGCATGAAAGAGCTTTCCCTTTCACCCTATAGCAAACAGTGTTACTTTTGCAGATTGTACACCCAATATTCTTTTCTCCTCTGCATCCATGTGTTTCACTTCCAGTAATACCAGTAAGCCTTTAAGGGGAATCATGTCCTCATGAGTCTTTAGAAACTGACAAACTGTGTTTTGTCTAATTTCCTTCCTATGCTAGCCTCTGTTTTAGATGTTTGTGGTAGGCTTGTTCAAGACTATAGCTGGGGGGGGATTCATGTAATAGAGACAGGTTAGTTAGGCCAGGCAGTTTCACATCACTCTATGGCTTTATTGTCTTGTGGACTTTTTCATTAGCTACTTTGTTATCAGATGTGGGTTACTGACAACAGTCTGTTTTCAGCAATTTATAGCTGCCATACTTTGTAATATGACTTAAACAATGCCTTAAGGGGGTATTTTTGTTGTTTAGTGATGTTGCAGCTAAATTCTGTCTGGAAGCTCACACAAGAAAAAAAGCAGTTATAACTTAAATGTATATCTTTCCTCCTATGGAAATTCTTGTTGTCCTAGTGCCTTATTTGCAAAAGCCTATATTTGTAGTGCTATTTATCTTCTGGAAGAGAAATGTATGAGACCCTAGAGATGAGTAATGGCTTTTCTTAATCAGCCTTTTGAAATGCCATTGTCTTGTCAGTCTTTGTTAGAACATCAGCACAGTGGTGGGTGTTTTGTAGCATAATATGAAACAAGGTGCTTGCTGCTAAGGGCTTGTAATTTAAACAAAAAAGCAGCAGTCAGAAAAGGGACTGGCAGACACTAGCACTTGAAATTCAGGGCCTGGGTGCTTTCTGCACTGAGGACAAGAGTGAGGGAAAGAATGAACAAACATCAAATGGACCAGAGTTGCCTTGTCCATGCCAGTGTAATCTGCCAGGTGCTATTTAGCAGGCAGTGGTTGCATTGATTTGTACATTTTGGGTTTATGTAGCTTCTCCTTGCCTGCCTATTTTGCTGTTACATTTTCTTTGATCACTATCTCAGCGTTATGTAAAGATTCAGCCTATATTGGACTTTATTATGATTGGTCCCTGTTTTTGTGGCTCAAAATCTGAAATAATTGCAAATTAAAATGGAACTACAAAATGTTCAGTACAATGGAAATGTGAATTTTCCCATCCAGGACCTAGTCAGGGCAGAAAGGGACCACCATTGGTCATCAAACTGTGTTTTAGACATGCCCAGATTAAATGCACCCTATCCTATCCCTAACTGACCTTTTCAGTATAACTTTCCAATGAAGGACCTGCCACAACAGCCCTACCCAGTTAGTTTCCATGTTTCTTCATTCCAATGACTAAAATAATCATAATCTCTAACCTCACTCCAAATAAGGTATATCTTTCCCTCCTTCCATAGGAAAACTTTATCAACTCCTTCAGTCTTTTACTGTAGGTTGGTTGCGTTTTTTTCCCCCTCTGATTTATCCTCTTGTTTTCTTCTGGATTCTGTCAAATTGTTCTCCTTGTTACTTTAAAAACTGGCTATGTAGTGAGGCCTCATCTGAGTGAGGAAGAAATAACTCTTAGGTGGTGTGTGACTCTGTATTAATGTACTCAGAGTCGAGGCTTGCTGTTCTGTCAGCACTGTTGTGTGGTTAATCTTTGTGTTCCAAACTTAGGCCTCATCTTTTTTCTGTTGCATGGCTGCAAGACCAGTCACTTCCCATATAATGTATTTCTGGTTTTGATTTCTCCTTATTCTGTGTTCTTTATTCTGTAATTCTTTTTTCAACATGTTGTGCATGTTTTTATTGAAATGAATCCTGTCAATTTAAAACTCTCCAATTTATAAGGTAAACTTTGGATTCTCATCCTATCTCTCAGCCTGCTTGCACCCCCTCTCCTTGTGCTGGTTTTACAAGTATACACTCTAGTCCATCATCCAAGTCATTAACAAAGTATTGAATAGAATTTGGTAGTCATAAGATGACAAGCAGAGATAAGTAGGGAGTTCAAGGCCCAGAGATGTGGCATGATTTTCTAAATAGAGGAGGGAATCAGTATTTTGTTATTTTTCTCCTTTCCCACAGGGCTGGAGATGGACTTGTTAGTAGTGATGTAAAACTTCTAGACATATTTTGTACAGGCTTCACATTCTAAATTGGTTTAAATTGCAGTAAACACTGTTACCTCTGTTTTACAGATGCACAGGACCAAGTTAGGCAGCTGGCTAGTGGCAGAGCTAGTTCTGACAATGCACCTTCCCTCAGTCGCACCAGTGATGGGATCCCTCCACTGGTCTGCCCCACTTCTAATGGTGAGTGCCTTCCCTGTTTTTCCATTTGCCCTGCAAGAAAGTTGGCGCAGTAAAATCAACTATCTGCATCAACTCGGCATGTTCTCCACCTTGGTTAGTATTCATAATATGGTCGTGAATTGGTTGGTGAAACTGATATTGCTGACAACAGAAATACAAAGGATAAAAGAAAATCACATAGAATTAACCTGGTATCACATAAACCCCCTTAATTACTTCTCTCTCCACTCCCTTGGTGTAAATGGGTGATGTATAACACCCCTGTGAATGCAAGTTGAGTGTCTATCTCATCTCTGCTGTTTATTAACACATAGGTGAGAGCTTGATACTGCTGATTTCATGACTCTTAATTCAAGATAAGTGAATATGTTACAGCACATGGATTTATCTGTTGTCTTTCAGCTCCTCCACCTATTGCAGCAGGAATTATATTATGGGGTTGAGTTCAGTGGTGAGTGCTAGGATTTGAAGGATGGGGGATTGCTCTACTTTCAAAACAAGTGGTAGTAAAGACTTTGGTGCTTTTTCTCTGCCTTAGTTGTTTTTTAAGTTCTGCTATTTTGTTCTGGTATGAGAGGCAAGGCTTTTTTTTTTAAAAATATACTCTGTTTACTTTTGGGTAATATTATCACTTTTTTAACCTAAATGACAGTACTTTCACCTCAAATTTAAATGCATTTCAGCAATGAATTTGCTATTAAATAAAAGAGGATACTATTATTTGAAAAATAATAATTAGAATAGATTGAAATAGAATTAACTTGAGTGTTTCCACATACTAACATCTATTGCAAAATGTATCATGACACCTCATAACTCTTAAAGTCCACCGAGACAAAAACAGGCTTAAGAAAAAGAACAGTGATGTGATTGATACAAGTCTTCAAAGATGTCTCCTCTCTTAAGACATGAAGGGTAAAGATTTAACCCTGATCCTAAAACTAATCCCAGGTATTAGAATCTGTGGCAGAGTTTGCATTCATCAATGCCAGGGAAATCTCTGTAATTCCCCCAAAAGATTAGAGAAACGGGGACCTGCTTAGAGATACAGTTAAGAAAGAAGAAGTTGCCTTAGTCTGCAGCTGCTAAATTACAATGCTCAACATTTATCAGCAAAAATTTCAATGCAGAGCATTTTTTCTGGTGTTCTCAGCCAGGGAGCCCATGGAGGGATGTAGATCTTCCTGTGGTAGAGCCAAACAAGGTTGGTATATAGCTCTGATTTGCAATGTTAAGGTTGCCCTTTATTGCTGAGTGCACAGAATGCTGAGGAAAATCACAACAGGAGAACTAAAACACCAGCCTTCTGTTTCATTGTGGGATATTTATTGGAGGACTGCTGGGAGAGGAGACTGCTGGCAGAACTGACCTTAACAGAGAGACATGGACCTGCTTTTCAAAGGGCTATGTGCATGTGTGGCTGTCAGGAAGTTCAACAGGGATTTCTAAATTTTAATGTGTTTCCTGAACTGCAATATTAAGGTCAGTGATGAACTTTCTTACTTACTGTTCACTGCTTTGTATGGGTAGATCGATGCAATATCATCTTCATAACTATTACAACTATTTACACCAGGAAACAGTGGGGTGCAATAACACCTAGTCCTCTTGCTGGAGAAAATTTCCACTTAAAATACGCTTCCATTCTGGGAGATGTGAGAATAATGTGGAGCTTCAGGTGGAAGGAAATTGTTTCTGTTATCAGAAAATAATTGCTAAATTACTTTAGCCTAGAACTTGCTGATTTATTTAGTCTAGATCTGTGAGCCTAAGGCCAAACCACCAAGTTCTTTCTCCCAGCTTTGTGAACAGCCTGACACAGAACAGTAAATGTTTCCTGACTTGTGGATCATGGACAATAGAAGAGGCTCAACAAGTCAGATGTAGTCCCAAGCTGAATCTGTCATTTTACTCCTTCAGTTCTACCAGAAATGCTACTGCAGGAGAAGGGACAACTGAGGATGATGCTGCTGCTGCTGAGGAAGCAGGTACCAGCGGGAAACTTAGTTTTCTCTTTGTTCCATAGCTGGCAGCAGTAAATTGAGTCCTGAACTGCAGGGTGGGAAAATATCACTATTTCACTGCTGCTTCTGAGAGCTGACCATTGCTTTCTAAACATTATAACAGAAAACCTTGCACCTCTCTCTCTCTCTCTCTCTCTCTCTCTCTCTCTCTCTCTCTCTCTCTCTCTCTCTAGATTTCACACATTGCTTCATTTGCTTGTTTCAACAACTTAATTGCAACTTTCTCCTCTCAACAGAAAGAAAAATGAAGCTGTTTGTTTCTACACTTCCCCCTGCTGCTGTTTGTCACTATCTGTATATCCAGCACATCCGAAGGCAGGCAGTGGAATATCTCATCTTCTTGTTACAGTTTTCCTTCCTAAACAGTCACATACATACCCTTAAGGGGTACAGCAGGGCTCAGTGCTGGGTCCTGCACTTGGGTCACAACAACCACGTGCAATGCTACAGGCTCAGGGAAGAGTAGCTGGAAAGCTGCCTGGCAGAAAAGGACCTGGAGCTATTGGTTGACAGCCAGCTGAATGTGAGCCAGTAGTGTACCCAGGTGGCCAAGAAGGCCAGTAGCATCCTGGCCTGCATCAGGAATAGTGTGGCCAACAGGTCTAGGGAAGAGATCATCGCCCCCGTACTCAGCACTGGTGAGGCTGCACCTCAAATACTGTGTTCAGTTTTGGGCTCCTCATTACAAGAAGGACATTGAGGAGCACGTCCAGCAAACAGCAAAGCTGATGAAGGGTTGGGAGAGCCAGCCTTATGAGGAGTGTCTGAGGGAACTGGGGCTGTTTAGTCTGGAGAGGAGGAGGCTGAGGGGAGACCTTATCTCTGTCAACAACTACCTGAAGGGAGGTTGTAGCCAGGTGGGTGTTGGTCCCTTCTCCCAGGTAGCAAGTAATAGAATGAGAGGAAATGACTTCAAGTTGTACCAGAGGAGCTTCAGACTGGATGGATATTAGGAAAACTTACTTTACCAAAAGGCTTGTCAGCCCCTTGAAGAGACTACCCAGGGAAGTGGTTGAGACACCATCCCTGGAATTATTCAAAAGACAAGTAGATGTAGTGCTTCAGGACATCATTTAGTGGTACACTTGGCAAACCTGGGTTAACCATTGGACTTGATCTTAAAGGTCTTTTCCAGCCTAAATGATATTGTGTGCTGCATGTTGTGGGACACCAAGCTGGAAAGCAAAGGACTTCTGGAGTTTGGGTCATCTCTTGTAATCCCTCTGTCACTTGGTCATTTCTTCTGTTTTGTAGAACTGATACTATTTGCAAAGCAGTGTCCAGCAATAAGGAGGGAATGTCTGACACTATGGCTCTTCTAAGCTGATAGACATTCACACAACCCACTTGATAGTGTTGAAGTCGCTAGTGAGTTATGTGAATGTCCCCTTCACCATGTCTGAATATGTCTATTGACTACAACTGCTTGCTCTTCCTGGTTAATGCTGTAGTGAGGGGGGATGATGCTGTTCAGGGTTGTAGGAAGTACAACTGTCATAACCCTTGTTAATGTAGTGACACTAAATAGAGGGTTGCACTACTCTATTTTTTGCACTTGAAATCTGAGGACAGCAAATAAATACCTCATTTGGAGCCCTGTTTGCTAAGCACTTCATGTTTAGCTTTAAACTGGTTGCCAGAATGTCAGTTAATACATTAACAGTACTGAAGGTGGCTGTATTAGGCTGTTCAGATGAATTAGGAGGCAAGCTGACGTCTTACCTCAAAATATTTTGAAAAGCTGACCAAGTGTGCAAGTTCTAACTGTCCTTCACACAATTGTCCCTTGCCCATTTTGCAGCAATATATCTTGCTAGCCACAACTGCATTACAAGGGTCATTCAGGGAGTTCAGAGAGATGAACTGCTTTCAGACTTTTTCTCCAGCCCATTAGGCACAGGCTCTCTGTCTTCAGTGGCAAATGTGACTGTCTTTCTGTCTATTTTTTTTCCTGAAAATACACATATTTGTGGGCACTGGAAGGAAAAATTACAGTCCCTGCTAATGTTTAAAACCTGTCTGATGGCATCACAAAGCCAAGACTGAGTGCAGTATGTTGTTCAGTACTTGGAATATGTCTTCTTCTTTGGAAAGGACCCAATTCAAGAAAACACAAATGATAAAGGGAAGCTGGTGGAGTTTATTACTCTGCTCTATCAGAAGTTTCCTTTCCCTGTACCTCTGTGCAGAGGCAGATCTATCTTACTGTTGCTAGTGAAGATTCAGAATGGCACAAGCAGGTTTTTCTGCTAAGCATGCAGAGTTTACCTTTTTTGCTTTGATAAACCTTTTCTGTGGAGATCCTGCAATGATGCTAATGATTCTACCTGGTCTCTCTTTCAACTTTTCTCTCCTTCATCTCTATATATAGTGAGGGAGCTGATCAGAACCTTATAGCTGGGGCTACAAAACTATGTCCATTGCAATTCCAGATTTACTGCCTGTTAATATTTGCATGATGCCCAGCTCCCACAATGAAATAATCTTAATACTCAGATAGATTCTCAGACAACGTGACTGCTTAAGGAAAGGTAGAAGTTGGTTGAAAAAAATTCATCCAAGAGTACCTTTGTGTGCCTTCCTCCACTTTTGATTCAGCCTGTTTTAAGACTACAAGAAATCATCAGTGGGCTGTATCTAGGCATGGAATGATGATCCAGGTGAAGTTTATAGGGAAAATAGTTAACTAACAAAAATCATCTTCTAAAATAAACACATTATTGATGTAGCCTCATCTTACTTAGCTGTATTTTTTTTCCCATCTCCAAGGCTTACTGTGCACACCCGTGTGAATCATGATAGCACAGAGCAGCACTGTTTCACGTCACACGTGGTCACTGACGTCACAAGTTATTGCAATCTAATTTTAAGTCAGTTCTCCCTACTAAGAAGGATTTAAAAAATAATTAAGTGCAGGAGCTAGTAAAAGTCATTAGAAGCCAAATTTCTTAATTCCAACAGTGTTCATTCTCACTTTTGACAATTCCCTAAGTAGGAGATTACTTACATAAGAGGGAATGAGAATAATTCTCTTTATATAAAAAATTAATAAGTAGAAAAAATATTTCTCAGAGGTTGAGGATAGTGTGGGAGCACATTTTTTCTTCTTTGCTCTATTACCAGTTTAGTTTTGTCTTTGTGCTTTTCTGGGAGAACAGTGTCTTTTATTCAGGCAGTTCTCCTTGTTCTGCCTGACAGTGATTTGAAGCTCTTGGAAATAAAAGGATCTGTAGGCTATCCAGGCTTTTATTTCTTCCAGATGTGCTAATATCCACTGCTGAAATACGGTGTGCTCTGTCTTGTGGCTGATCTCATTCACCAGAACTCATCTGTGTCTTCATGCTATTGTTGCTCCCCAAAACCTCGGGGGGGGGGGGAGGGTTTTTCTGCAGCTGAGTGTCTCTAAGGGGAGAGATTTCACTTCACTATGGTATTTTTAGACATGCTGCTTCAAAAAAAAGTGCTCTCCTACCTGATGGTGTTGAGTGGGGTGGAGCATATCAGCTCCCAGCAGCAGACATTAGGCTTCCCTGACCCAAGAGCAACCCAAACTGCTCTTCCCATAAATAAGTCCAAGTGCCAAGTCAAAATCTAACATTCTAGTTAGTGTGCTTAATTGAAAGCCTGCTTTAGTTTAAATGTACCTTTCTGACTCAATACTCAGCTTTTCTGTACAGCTGTATATAAACACCCATTGTACTTTTTCCCTCTTCTTTCCCACTCCCAATTTAATTTGCAGTTATCTGTTATAGTAGATGACACTTCTGCAGATCTTAAAACAGCTCTGATGCGTGCATGCTAAGGTATTTTGCAAATTAATGAGTTAAAGCACTTTTGTAGGTAGGAGTCAGGTTGAGCAAACAAGTCATTAAATAACTTGTAACTGATGACACACAGCAGCATAATTGCTATGATAGATTCTGCGGAGTTAGGCAACAATTGGCCTCTACAACAATCATGTATTTTTCACTTAATTACGGTAACGCTTTATGGATCCAAGGACAATTCTTTCCAGCAATGAAATATTTATTGACTCTCAAATTCAGGTGCACATGTAGATTTTTGGTAACATTGTACTGGTACATGCAGAAATCCAGGAAGCAGTGCTACATGCTGAGCTGTGTAGAGGATCGAAGTTCTGAACTCAAATGCTGCTTGCCTTCAGAATCTCATTTGAAGAGAGATAATTTTGTTAATGCCTGGAGTACAAAGGAACTGAGGCCGTTTTTCTTTTTCTTTTATGATGGTGGGGTTGTTTGATACAAGTATTTGTTTAATTTTGCTTTGAACTGGCTTTATAATAGCAAACATAATACAGTACAAAAAAAGTTTGAAATATAAAATAGTACTGAAATGAGACATACAAATGTTTCAATGTTAAAACGAATCATTAGGGGATATTTTGCAGACCAAAGTCCTATTTTTGCAGGATACTGAGGCTGAATTTATCTCCGTATCCTGATATATAAAAGTAAGTCCTTTTGAAATGCCTCTGACTGGTAACTGCTTGGCATCCTGAGCAGAAGCATATGTTCTTTTTGTTCAGAATTTGATACTGAAAGCTAGGATTTCACTAGGAAGACATCCAATGGGATGTATTTCGCTTTCACACACCAGGTAATCTGTTTTAAAGCTGACCCTAACTGTAGGTGTTGAGGTGTACTCTCTAATGCTACAGCAAGGCACCATGCACCCAGAGGAATGTCTTTTGGGTAAGCTGGAAAGCCTATGTGCAGACCACTTTTGAGCATTTTGATTTAGGTTCCAGTCATGATCCCAAACCCGTGCAGAGTACACGAGGCTGCTGAACTCCAAAACAGCCTTAACTGAATGGATGCATTTGATGGGGATACAAAAAATTAAGCCAATAAGCTTGAAGATTTTGTTATATTTTCAAGATAACAAATATTACAACAGCCTTTGCAAGGTGAAAATGCTACTTAGGTATGAAAGCCAAGAAATTGTCACTTAATGTAAACAAAGTTTTGGGGTTTTTTCCCTTAAAAAAATCTAAATGAGAACAGCAGGAATTTATAAGTAAACTGAAGCTGACCTAGTTTCTATTATATTAAGCCACTATTATACCTCTTATACAAAGGCTAGTGTTAAGTACTGATTAAGATATGTACATTTGTTGTTTAGATAGCTCTGGTATACAAAAATGAGAGTAGAAAAATGAAACATTTTTCAGGAAAGGGCTTTGACATCCATCTAGATGAATATCCTCCTGTGACTTGGAGGGGCAAAAGCTCCTAGGATTTGAAGAATTTTGCTAAGGACTTCAAGGAGATCAGTGTTTTGGTCTTGGTGTGTTACCATTAGAGGTTGCTGTTTCCAGACTAGAGCTGAAAGCATACATATTGTTTGAAATCCGCAGTTAGGGGGCCCTTGTGGTCCATTAGTATTTTATTTTCTGTGAAAACCCAAGATCTAAAATCCTATTATTTATAGATAACAAAACATATTCATTGAGAGAAGAATACAGTCTTTACTCCTTAATCCTGCCATAGCCTCATCAGTCACCTACCCTGGTCTCTGGAGAAGGATGTACTTCATTTTTGGAGATTTGAGCTGGAATTGTTTTTTCAGAGCCTGCCTTTTGCACCTGTTGCCTGAATAAATTCCTATTGAATTATAAAGAAGACATTGCTGTGGTTTATCTGTCAGGAGATACAGTTTTCTGGCAGGACTCTCTGCCTGCCTGCTAACTCTATATGGTAATGTGTTTTGATACTTGTCAAAAATCTATGGTTGATCACAGTTCAGGGGCAACATTGGAAGCCTACTTCAGTCAGGAAGAGACAAAGTTTGCTGTGAGGGGATTTTCATAAACATACTGCTCCGGGCTATATATGCATCCTCTCTCTCTTCCTATGGCCCCCCAGCGTCTCCCTCAGCAACTATTAAAATATACAGGCCAACAGCCTTATGTATCTGGACATGTTCAGGGGAAGGAATCTCAGCATAAAAGGGGTAAAGGGATAAATGTTTCCATGGCAATACATTTAGAGTGCATGGATCAGAGGCAAAGATGGGTCTTATTGTTACTGTCACATCAAGTGCTGTCAAGTCACATTCAGTGTTCTGTACAGTAATTGAACAAGTCAATTAATCCAAAGGAAACGGCCTTACACATGGCCAAGGCTAATCAAAAGGCTGCTATTTAAGGCATCGCTTACAAGTGGTTGCATCATGAACCTGCTTTTGGCTGCTCTTACTTAATATCTAGAGGCTTTTCAAGAATTCCTTGGAAGAAAAGAGAAGTGGTGTTTAATCACTGCTATCCTTAATTTTCTTAGGAAATAAAATTATATTCCATCACAGATTCTAGCAATGACTGCATTGGAGACCTTCAGTATATTTCAATACTTGGAGTGAAGGGGGTTTCTTTTCTGCAGTTTAGGTAAAGTGAGAAAAATTTAAGTGTAAAAGAATCTTTGAATAGTATGAGGGCTTTTGATTTATATTTACATGAAAAATATTGTTCAGGGACAGTCCAGGAGTCCTCTTCTGTCCCAGTGCCTTTTCTTTGATAGTAGCGAGTGTTGGATGCTTATGGCAATAATATGGGAACTGACAACTTGCAGAACTGCGTTTTTTCCAACTTTACATTCTTGCTCTGAAGTGCAGGATCTTCAGGAAGTTATATATGCATTTTTAATATCCCTTGATGGACTTCCATTAAATTATCTGATGAGGTTTTGAGCTTACGTATTCCTTATGTAAGTCCACGCTGTCTAATTTATCCCTTTATACTTCCAGCATCTTGTGGCACTGAATTCAGCAATATTTATGGCATTTCTGAAAAAAAATCTTACCTGAGTTAAACAGGATATGGTGTCAGCACAAAAGAAAGTGAGTATAAAATGATATGAATGTATTTTAGAAACAAGAAGAACAGTACTAGCAATTCCAGTCAGGTTGTTAGGGGTAGTCCGAAGAAGGAACCTGAGAAGTTTATCAGAACAATTATAAAATGTATTTGTAGGTGACCAAACTCAATGACTCAGGTATTTTTCTACAATAAGTTCCTCTCTTTTTCTAACTTTTAAACCACTGATGGTACATCTTTCTTGCTACAAAGCATGAAAAATTAGGGAGCACAGCTCCTGTCAACATTAATTATAGCTGTTATGAAGTCAAAAGACTGTTAGGAAAAAGGCTCTTAAAAAGCATTTGTAACTGTAAAACAAGGACTGATCTATTGTTGCCATTAAGAGCCTCATATTTCGAAATGCACTATAAATCTTATGAGTTGTGAAGACCTATTATGTGTAAACCATCATTTTGGCACCCTGGAAAATTGCCAGTTGAGTTTTAGTACATTCCCTTCAGTCTTTAGTTGTGGACACAAGAACAGTCATAAATTGCCTTAGGGCATTTTTATTTCCTGCCTCGTCAGGATGACTCCTCTGCTGTATTTACCCTTTCAATTGCCTAATTTGTATACACTTTCCCTGAACTCTCTAATTAATTGGCAGGCAAGACTACACACTGGCTGGAAGTAATTGAAGATTACTCTTAATTGTAAGAGCACACTTTTGTGGATGGTTTAAAATACATATGCAGATTAGAGGCAAATATAAACAATAATTAATGTGGGAATGCAAACAGTGCATTGGTTTGGGAGGTCTGCCATCAGGCTTTGTCTGCTCTTCCAAACCTTGGTGCTACCAGCCTGCTTTTAGGCTGGGGTGTACAGCGCTGTGGTTGCTGCTCCCTGGCAAGGGCTCTGAGGAGGTGGAGGATGGTGAACATGGTTTTGGCTAATAAGGAGGTAACCCGCAAATTTAAGGCATTTCCCCACCTGGCAACTACCTAGCTGAATTCCACCTCTGTCTCCTCTTATCACTAGTTGAAATAAATCAAATGCCAGAACGGGTCAGCAGAGCTAAGCTAACATTTCTTTGTAGGGTTGCAGTAAATGCTGAGCAGTCCAGGCCCTCAAAGGCACCTAGCCTTCTTGGCAGGAAGATAGATTATTATGTAGATGTAATGAAATTCTGACTTAAACTGGTATAAATCCAATTGGAGTTGGCCCCTCTAAAGTTGGCTGGTTGAAAGTGTTGCTTTTTATGTCCGCTGCTTTACGTGCTTTCCTGCAGCATCTCCTGAACTACATAGGTGATTATATTAGACTAAGATTCTGAGGATTTCTACATCACTTTAGCCAAGCAGACAGACCTAAGTACACAGCTGGCAGCTGTACATCTGACGTGCTGGTGCTAGTCAAACAATAGAAAAGACAATTCTCCTGTACAAATATGAATACTGCACAGGTGCCTTTGGGGATAGGTTTGAATACTTGAGTCCCTCTAGAGCTATTATTATTTTAGCAGACTGCACATACTTATGCTGAGGCAGTCTGATTTCTGATGATTTGTTCATTCAGACTGTTTATCAGTTTATGGAGTGGTCTGCATCCTCAAAAACTTGCTTTGATTAAAAATCCTAGATAGCTTCTTTCTATTTAAAGCTCTTGGTAGGGTTAAAAGTGATTCATACTGCACATTAAATTTGGTATTTCTGCAAGTGTGGAGATGCAGTGCTGTAGTAATTTCCAAGTATTTCCCAGTGTCATTCCCCTTGAAATTACTTACAGAAGTGATTGAAATCTTGTCTAAGTAATCATGTTGTAAATATTGAAATGATACCTGCTTGAATTGTATCATGCTGTCAAATAGCTAGCAAGATGCTTGTGTGCAAGCTCAGCAAAAATGAATGTGTCATATTCTGGTTATTCTGTGTGATATTTGGATGAGGTAAATTGGTAGATTTTGGATTTTTGTTTAAAAGTCCTTATATTTTCTTGGAAGTGCTCACTCAGACATTAAGCATATGTTTCAGTCAAAACTTGTGTTGATTTTTGTGATTTATCTGTTCAGAATGCAAATCAAAATTGGAATTAAGGAAGAATTGTGTTTGTAAGAGTCTGTTACATGTTGGGTAAATCTTCACAGATTGCTCTATGAGAATTCAAGCTTTATTTTGGAGATTTTTCTATGAGATAATGGGTGCTATGTAAGAACAACTTATTTTCAGACCTGCAGTTTTTTATGCTCTGGTTTAAAAGAAATTATTATAAATTGCTTCTGTGTCTTGTTGAACAAAAGGTATGCCTTCTGAAAGGAAATGAAACCAAAAAACAAGAGTAAAAATAGCCAGCCAACGCCTATAATGTGACTTGCTAAATTCTGCAAAAATAATATCCTTTGAAGAGTTTCCCTCCACTATCAACAATAAAATGAATTCTTGTTTTGGGGAAGAGAAGGTGAAAATATCTTAGCTTTTCTCTTTTAGTTCCAAGAAAACTTAAAAAGTAACCAGAATTATTTGGACCCTTAGTGTGTTTATTACAGTGTATATATATATATTAGTGCCATTAAATTTCAAAAGATGTCTTAATTTTTTTCTATTTTCCCCTCTTCCTGTTGGTTTCCTACAAAAATGTTTCTGCCAGGTAGAAGTTGCCCATTTATATAGCAGCGTATATCCTTGTAGAGTTAGACTTATTAAAACCTGTTGTAATTACAGAGGAAGCATTCAGTTTTTACTGTGGAGGAATGCTGGAGACATGCTGAGAAACAGAAAAGTTTACAGCATTTCACATCCAATGATTGAATTCTATATAAACAATGTAGTTTCTTAATAGTAGGGCTTTTTTAAACAAAATTTATATGTGATATGGATTGCAACTTTTTCCCCCTCAAATATTATTTTATATCCCAAATAACATTCTTGGGAAATTATTGGCCAAACAAGCAGCAAACAAATGTATTAAACAATGTGAGCTGTTGTTAAATAACAACGTTTTAACAGTTTAGGTATAATAGTTGTCAGTATATATGTTCACTGGGGTAGAATGTGTTTTAGACTAGGAAAAATATGTGGTTTCATCTTGTCTCAAAATACCATGTTGATGTGGAGTCTTAATCACAAAGTGAATTTTTAGATTTGTATTCAATTTCAGGCCCTTGTTATTAGATGATAAAAAAATGAGTCATTGCATTAAAAACTTGGATTGCGTTTGACAAGGTGCCCAGTAAAAACTGTTTTGTTAGCAAATTTAACAAGAAAATATCTGAAAATCTATAGTGGTTTACAGATAAACAACACAAAGATTGAAAGAAAAATTGCCTGAATTACTCACTGGGGTAAATGTAATAATTATTAATTAATTTTCTCTTGCCCTGCCTCTTGTTTTGCTATAAAAAGCTTGTTTCTAATCACATTATGGAGGTTTTGTCAGTTATAGTATAATTTTACTGCATCTGTCAACTGGGAGAATCTAGTAAAAAATATTTTACCCAAACAGATTACCTCTCTGGATTGGCTGTGAAATACTAGTTGCAAGTACTGTTTTGAGTATTTGAAATCTGAAGTACAAAATCCATGTTGAATAGCAGGAGCCAAATTATTTCGGTTTTCTGATTTTTATTTTTTTTCCCCATCTCTTTCAATATAGCAACATACAAATATATTTAAAATATTTAATACCAAGAATATGCATAGTGTTCAGTGGAGTTTAAACTAAAATGTTGTCATCTAAGTGAGGCCACTTGAAAAACGTGAGGCCAGAACAGGCTTGCTTTGAATCCAGTGATGCAAGAGCTTTCAACTAAAATGCCTGATTCCAGATCCATTGGCTTTTTGGTACTCTTGTGACCCCAGTCTTTCTCACCTTGCTCACTGGTTTCTGAAGGAAGGGAATCTGCATTCTGATGGTCAATGTATGTCACACATTGAATGCGTCCCGTTCAAAGTGTTTTAGCTGAGGCATCTGCTTTGCTTTGTTTTAGATGAAAGTGCTCAGGTGGGTTTTGTGTTATGCTCAATGGCTGCGCGTAGGGAGATGACTGCTTTTCCAACACAGGATATCTAATATGTTGCACGATTCACTGCAGAGAATCTATCCACGACTCCTCTTTATGTCATGATAGATTTGCTTTCTAAATATAGAAATAACATATAGCTCCATGCATTGGTTTGGGCCAAAATTATATTCAGTAACAGGCAATATTAATGGATAAGGAATACTACAGCAAGTTTAAGTTGACAGTGTTGGACATTAGCATGCAAGTTAGGATACCTGGGTATCCTATTTGTAGTTCTGTCACTCACTGGCATTGGGGAATTGAGAATGTTACTTATTGCCAATTTTTCAGAATTGTTTTTTTCCTTTTTCTCATTATTTTCCTATCCAGCCAGAGAATTGCTGTGTATTGCATTTAGGCAATAGCATTTTAGCTGTCTTTGGTCTTAACATCTCTGGCCTCGTATTTCCTCAGATGTAAGGTACAAATAATCATCCTTGCACTCTGTTACAGATGCTTTAACATTCAGAAATAGCCAGATTCCTCTATAATGCTATTTCATTTTTAGTTCTGGTTTTAGGATGTACAGGGTATCCTATTAGATTTAATTCAACAATTGTTGCAAAACCAGGTAAGACGTAATAAAATTTTGGGTTCAAAACCTACTTGTCAGCTAGAAATGAAAAACCACCCTTAGCTTATTCAGGCCATTTGTGTCAATGAGAAATTAATCAATCCATTGGCAGGGAAGCTGGCACATTACTGTCCTATTTTCAAAATAGATTTCTTATATTATTTTAAAAAGACCAGTCTGATTCCTACTGCAAAGGCATATAATAGAGTAGGCTCAGAGAAGTTCAAAAGAGATTTTTTTCTTGTGTTTGGGTTTTTGGGGGGGTGTTTCTATTTTACTGGGTGTATTTTGTCTTTTATAAATGACAATAAAGTAATATTGCTTCCCACAAGATTATAAATTATTTCAAAAATTCATGTTTTTGCTTGTAGTGTTAGGAGAGGAGAATTTTATCTCAGGATCTAACTTCAAAATGTGTTTTTCTCTGCGGTGGCAGTAACACTGTTAGTATGCACAGTCCCAGGAACAAATTAACATATTTTTGCAGCTTTAGAGACTCTGATAAGCAATTCTTTTGTGGACTGCCCAACACACCATGATCTGCACACCATAGATGTCAGTCTTATTCTACTTCTCATTTCAAAGTCGGCAGCAAAACTCATGGCATGCAAATTGCGGAGAGTGTGAAAATGTTCTTGTATAAATAGTTTCCTTGGTCATTGTCCATATAAAATGAAAACCAGAAAATATAGGAGCATGATTCAGAGGATTACATGGTTTTCATGGAATAATTTATTGTATGGATTTCATTCTCTGTCTCATGTTTTTTCCCTCTGAGAGGGAGCTGCAAACAGTTTTTTCTTAGACTTGCAGTTAAAAATAGTGGGAGGATTATTATTCTTTCATTTTAGAGAAAGATTCATGTTTTGATGATAGGGAAGACTGGTCAAAGTGAAATGACTGGAGGTTATGGATCATATCCAAGTATTGAGAAAGCTGAAGCTCTTAAACATAGGGTCAGTCTGTGTGCTGTTTGATGTTCTTGTGATGCTTGACTCTGCCTGATCAAATCTCAGCTGGTTTCTGGATCAAGGGAGAAGATATTTAGTTACAGCTACTTACCTATGCCAACTTGCATTAAAAGCTTATTGGATAATGGTCAAAGGGAAAACAAAAGACTGTGGCTTGAGCAATTAATTCTCATTTAGATCATAAACATTTTGTGATAAGGGGCTATATTTTCATTAAGTGTTTGTGAAGTACAGTACACTTGACATTTATTTTTTTTAGGATAATTCTGATGTATATCTTTCTGGAAATGCTCTGAACTTAGTTTCCCAGATAGTAGATGACCAGCTATGGGCAGTCCTACAGCTCGAAGTAGCAATTTACTTTTCCTCTCCATTTCTGTTTTTAATTGCTTTCTACCTTGCAAGTGTGCATCTTTAAGATGTATAAACAAGGGATTCAGCAGTATGCGGTGTATAATGCTGTATTTCTTATGATGCTGCCTTGGGATGGTGTGTTACCTGGTAGATAGGCTACAGACAATATGGGAGTCATTGGTGGGATTTTCGGTCTACTACTTGAAGTGGCTCCTGCAAAAGCTACGTTACTGTGCTAAGTGCTGCAATCATTGACAGATATAGGGTGGACTGCTTTCAGCCTTCTTAAACCTCTTTTGTTTTCTATGTTTAAATCTTCATTATTGGAGGGTTTTTTAATTCCAAAAGGAACTGGCCATCCTCTTAAGCTGTTTGGTGCCCTTCACCATTCCCATACAGGAAATTTCAACTGAGGTGAGTTTCAGAAATGTAACTTGAAAGACAGTGATATCATCCTTCCTTAGTTGGTTCACCTATCAGGACTATTAATTTACTGAAAACACAGATTAATTTTAACCTGCATAGGCCCATCCTCACACAAAATACATCACCCCCATTCTCGGGCACCACACACTCTACAGTTAACCTTAATAAGAATAAACTTAGAGTGTGTAGTGGGGAAGCAATTATCTGTGCCTCTTTTGACTTGAGTTTTTCTATTCCAAATGATCTGGTGTTGCTTTCAGATATCCAAATTTCCTTCTTCCTGTTGGGTGTTGGGAGTCAGAGAAAACATGTGTGGAACATAAGAGTACTGACTGATAAACCAAGAATATTGCAGTATAAAGCAATTTGCCTATGATTCCTGGAATTTTACTTATTGCTCACTTCCATTCTCCTTCCTTCTTTGTATTTCTTTGGCTGTGCTTTTTTTTTGGTAGTTCTTGTTTATTAAATAAAAAAACTCCAGTTAGATGCTTAATTTTAACCTGCATAGGCTTTTTGGGGTTTTTTTTTGATGATTCTCATTCAAAATCCACACAAACCAGCCTTTCAGTTGGGCTCTGGGTTACACCCGTAAATAGCTGAAAGTGAAATCTGACTACAATTATTTAACATGGAATATAGGTGAAATCCTGTCCTGGTTGAGTTTAGTAGCAAAATTGCCTAGTTCAGTAGGGCCAGGCTTTCAGCAAAAATTCACATCCTCCCCCTTCAAAAACATTAAAAGATTCTTTTTAAATTTTTTATAATATGCTGAGGCATAATAAACTGTTAAATATGTTGTTTGCTTTCCTTGTCAGGAAAGGGACAGAATTTAGATCTTGACCACAAATTACTAATCTCTGAGGCAACATAAGATTTTTCTTTATTTAATCACTGAACAATATTTTTTTTGTGCTAAGAAAAGCCATGCCTGGCATAAAAAAAACCCCTGAGGAGTTTTTGTTATTCAAGAACCTGTGTTTCTTTTCTACAATTGACAGATTTATAGCTGATAGCAAAGTTCAGAAACCAGGTCATCAGTGGAGTTCTCAGCTTAGTAGTAATTGAATTCAGTTGATCCTCATGCAGACTTGACGCTGTCTGCCTTGTATTTTCCCAAGTGGATCTTCCCACACAGATGTCCTGCTATTGAGCACTATGTTCAGTACTGACATTTCCTGGAAAATTGCTACTCTCAGCACCTTACAAAATAATTGAAGGACAAAACATTTCAAATCTATGACTACCAGTTTACCATTCAGTATTTAATAGGTGTTTATGAGCATAAATACTTTATCCTATGACAAAAGTCTCCTAACTTTATTCCTAATGTCCTGGTTTTGTGTGTTTGTGTTTCCTGGAGTATGTGATCTCCTCCTTCTCTGTATCTTGTTTTAGGATTGTCACACTTGTAACTTCAGATTCTTACCTTCTCCTTGAGTTTTGTATAAAAGGGAAGAAAGAAAACTACAAAGATTGCAGTTGGGCAGCATTTTTGCAGTTTCTCCCTTTTCTAATGATATTAGAGCCATCCAATTAATTGTCTTCTATTAGTTTTTCTTCTCATCCACACGGATGAGATGGAGATTTTCATCCCAAATCTCTCTTTTTGCATTACTGATTTTAGGAAACTGTTTTTTCTTCTAATCTTTCTATTTTAATCCATGTGGAAAGCCATTTTGACATCAGTCTTTTCAGTCCATTTCAGTCTCTTTTGCTAGTTCCGTAGGATTAGAACTACTTTACTATTTGTTTGATACTAAGGATTGTTAGTTTTCCTCACCAGGTGGCATGGTTGGAAATAGAGGCATGAAAGACTGGATAGAGGCTTCTGTGGATGAGTTATGGATGTACATTTTTCATTTCACTTGGCATTCATTCTAGATAACACTGAAATTGTGCACTAGTGACGTTGCATTATGAATGGATATGATATACTATGTAACTTGAACTGTGGTTGTGGACATCAGTAAAAATACAAGGGTGGATGGGAAGATATGGTAAAAGTAAAGGCTTTACTTTAAACAGGAACATGGAGAGTAGACAGATTTAAACACTGTTGCATAGGATAGCAAAATGACCCTTTCTGTATGGATCCCCCTTGAAATGGGTGCAAAGTGTACTTCTGTTGTGTATGCTGGCAGAGGGGAATTAATCATACTAGGCCAAGAAGCTATGCTGGTGGAGGAGAACATATAGCTAATTATTTATATCCATGGAAACTGATCTTAGACACCATAGATCTGACAGCTGCTGCAGAGTCTTTCTGTTCAGGAAAAGAAAAGAAAAAAAGGGTTGTCTACTGAATGTTGCTGTTAAATATGAAAATTCAGGCACCAACATTAGGTACTAAATTAGCTATGGAATAGGCAAGTAGTTAGTATGAAAGAATTAAATTAGTGATGTGAATGAGAAGTCTCTGGCAGTTGGAAATTGTAAATTTAGGGTAATTTGTTTGGTCTGGGTTTTGTTTTTTTTTTTAAGACAGTCCTCAGGATGGGAGAAAGAAATAAAGTGATAGGGAAGGGAGACTGCAAGCCTTACATTGAACTCATTCACTACTCGGGGCTAATTTACAGTGATGACCAAAATTTATGATATTTGTCTTTCAGGCTGTAGAGGAAAACTTGTAGCAGCTGATATCTGGATATGCAATTTATTGTCTTTTTTGTCTTTTCAATAGTGATAAACCAGGTCAGATGGTACCCCTCCCCAAAAACCCAGCCAACCAAACCTCCACACAAATCAGAGCCTTTAGTTTATTCACCTGTATCCAACACTTTTCCTCCTGTGGCTTTTCCCTTTGAACATGAAGATCTTCCAAGTGGCACAGGTGGTTTCTGAAGCATGTTTCACGGTTCTCTCTCTCCATTTAGCACAAATGAACAAAACTGGTAGGTTTTGGTTTTATATGTACCTTGTAAAGATTTCTGTCTGGATTCAACTTTAAGTCTTGACTGAGGCAAAAAGGAGGACTGGGTTTTTGCACTTCTGTCTCACCCAGCAATGTCCCTATAGTTAGGGCTAAATGAAAGGCTAGTTATTGCTAAATAAAAGAAGAGCAGATAAGAGTTGTTGCATTTAAGGCTGAGTGGTGTTGACTGGCTTATCTGAACACTGCTTAGAGCTTTCTCCCTGGATAGCAGACTCTGGAGAGCTCTTTGGTGCATTATAAAACAGATCTAAAAGTGAACTAACAATGAAACAATGCAAATAGTCAAAGGTCTGGTACTTGGATTTGCTCTTTGGCTGCCTTTTTGGTTAGTGGTACAAGCATAGCTTTAGAGGTTCACTTGTTAGAGTGTGTAACCTGCAGACCCTAAAGGGCATCCTATGCTTCCATTATAGCATCACCTGAGTAGCAGGAAGAATTGGACTTCTTGTTTGTCCAAAATTAAGCCTCCTGGGGATGGTGTTAATGAGCTGTGCAGGAACAAATAACACTGCCCAAATAATATTAGTACTAGAATGAAGTGTTTTAAATGATTTGAAAATGTAGAAAACTGTTTATTCAAAATCTATGTTGAGTGAAACCAAACCTTCTCCTGACATGATAATAGCTGTGTGGGATTCTCTATGCCATCACTCAGCTGTGAGCAGGCTGCACTATGACTCACAGATGCCCAGGATGATGGGTCATCAAAAATTGCTTGGGAAATGGATGAAAAGGCTTTTTTGATGTTCATTAATGTGTCCTCTACATACAATCCTGGAAAGTGACCAAACCACCGTGAGTAGAACAGCCTTATATCCTGACATACACGAGGCACACAGAGCATCTTTGTTCCTCACAGAAAGCATAATTTCAGGGATTGTTAGATCCTGGATACAGGAACATTTGGTACAGTGCACGACTCATATTAACTTTGTTACCATCTAAGTCTTTGTGAGTCATGCTATTCATCCCCAGTGACTAAGCAGCATATTTTTGAGATTTTCTTCTTTAATTTATAAATACAGCATATAAATATTAATATGATGAAGTGAAGGTTAAAAAGTAACTACTGATGCTTAATATCTCCTGCATGAGGAGAAGATACCTGGCTCTGGAAATTTCTTTATGGAACAAAGATATACAAAAATCAGCTAGATGAGAAAAAGAAAAAGCAGAAAAGGATATATTGCTCCCTGGGCACGATCTTTAAATTCAACTGGATGCTTTTTGACAGATACATGTGCTAGTGCATCTGTGCATTATTTTGACTTGACATGGAAATGACTGGAAGACTCTCTACAGCTGTTGGTGTTCTGCAGCTCAGCCAGGCGATTTTAATTGGGCCCTTCTATCTTTAAAAGCTAGAAGGGAAAAGCTTGTTCTCATTAAGCCTTGAGAGTTACTGTCAGCCTCAGTATAGCTGTGACTGTGCCATACGAATTGATGACAACATATATATATGAATATTGTATAAATGTACTATTTTGATGGGAAATGTTCTTTATTGCGTGCCAGAGGTTTAACATTTTTAACTTGCTCAGTTTCTTTTTCTGGAAAGTCTTGCAAATGTTTCTGGTACATTTACTTCCTAAGAATGCTGAAGAGGCTTGGTTGTTTTGGTCAAAACACAGAAACGCAGCATTAACTGGCTGTGGAGAATATTCTTCTTATTGAAGTTTTCTTTAAAACTTTGAGTTCTATAGAAGAAGCAAGAACATGCATGAGAGAAGAGCCTGAAGGAGTACTTGCAGGACAAAGTGAATATAATACCAATTAGGAAATGCATACCAACACATCACACCTGTTAAAGTGTTGTTCTTGCAAATTATTCTGGGAAAAAAAGGCTGTTGATTTAGAGAATCTGAGTGTTCAGAAACAGTGTTTCAAAGAAAATCTTTTGCAAATGTTGGTTTTGTTGTTTCTGAATGTTTTGAAGCTTTATATGTTTGGATTACAGCGTATTAGCATGATACTTTATGGTTTGTAGATCCTATTTGAATCAGAAACTGCTTCAGGAGATGGAGTTGATGTGTCTGAGGGTGAAAAATTGAAGGATGTTGATAACAATATTTATTGCTGATCTTAACACAGCTAGCATTTCATAAACAGCTTTATAAGTAGCTGATTTTGAACATCATCAGGAAAAGTATAGCCAATGTGTTCTGCTCCTTCTGTAGGTTTCAACAATGTCCGTATCTAGTGAGAAGACACAAAAATATTTGCAAAAATAAGTGTATAGAGGCTTTAAAGGGGATGAGCACCTTCTGAAGGGGAGAGGAAAGAAACAGCTAAGCAGAGGGAGAAAGTCTCTGGAGCAGGTCTCTGTATGTTTAAGAGATGTCTTGTGCTGCTGTTACATGTACTTTTTGGATTGTGTCTTACAATATGAAATAACCTTCTGTGTATGTGGCAGCATCTGGCTGTGCCTCTACCACTTCCATCCCACCAGGATGCTTCATGAACATGCTAAAGAGAATGAGAATTCTCTGTTTGAAGGTTGATGAAATTGCAACTTATTTGAGATCTTTGTTTCTTCATAAATCAACCTCAAACCTGCCTCCCTACTCCACTTGCAGAGACAGAGGGAACAGCCTGTTGCCCTGTAAAATGCAGATTAAAATCAGAAACATTCAGAAAAAAATTGGGATGATCAAACAAGCAGCTTCACTAGCAGGGATGCCTGCCACTCTGATCACCATGGTTTATTGATTCCTCTGCTCTTTGCCAAATTAATTACTTGAGAGAGCAGTTTATAAATGAAAGAATGAATTTCTGGGCTAAGAGTATCACTGTGGCACAACATGAACAACTAGGCCTTGAGTTTCTAGGGGTGGTTAGTGTCTGGCATTTAAATTCTTATGCCTGTTCTATGGCTAATTAAACAGCTAATGGACTGGTTTGTATTTGGGCATGGTCTCATTAAACAGTGAGACTTAGCCCTACAAGGCAGTAAGGTTCCCCTGTTGCTCGTGATTTAGCAAAAAAAAAGGTGTAAATGCATAAGGCTAGGCTTGATTTTGGTTTACATTATTCCCACTGTTCAGCTATGTGTTTGGTAATACAGTATCATCACCTGCTTTTACACCTTTGTCATGCATCAACTTTTGCAGAAGATCAACTTCACCTAGGTCTTTCTAGTGCCATTTTAATCATGAGGGTTGAAAGCATCACTGCTTTATCAAAGAGATTATGGGTGATGCCCAAAATTGTCTTGCTTGGAGATAAGGGACCTATCAGTCACTAGATCAGTAGTAAAAGCTAAAGGTATTTTTTTTGGTTGTCTCACCCAAGGAGGCAGTTAGACTGGATGATTCTTTTCCTTGACTTTTTGGCAGAAAATATACTCACATGAGGAAAGTTTGAAGTTTTGTCAGAGCATGAATATTCATCAGGTCACAGAGAGATCCGTGGCCAAGCTCCTGCTGATTATACTCTAGTTGAGTGAAATGCTCTATTGTAATGGCCTGTGCTTCTGTTGGCCAACAAGGAGAGGCAGCAGCTGGTTGCAGGTGAGCATGAGCAGAGAGGACTGATAATTACCAGTCAGCACGGACTAATCAAGATTTGATGGAATATGCTGGCCTGGCCAGGGAGAGGGTGCTTTGTTGCATGGCATCAGGAATGGAACTGGCACCAGTTTGGCATTAGTTAATAGTTACAAATTAGAATGGGTATTTGAACCTGTGTGTATATATATTAAACAGTAAGGAGGCACCTCCTTGTACTGCTTGTGTTAAAGCTTGCAAGGGCACATGGCCACAGGGATCCTAGGAGAATGCTTGAACTGGTCTGAAGCAGGGTGAAAGAATGACAATAGCACTCAAACAGCTGGAAATTATTAAAAGAGGAAGAATTACCTTCCCCTGTATGATATATTGCCAAGTGGTTTCCAGATGAGCTAATAACCTTGCAGTCTAATTAGAGAAAGTCCCTTACATCTGCGCTGTAGGGCTAGTGGAAAGGGTGAAAAATAATTTAGCAATTTCATAAACTGTTGAAGCTAAAGCCAGTGACCAATTCCAGTGTTTATATAGCAGATGGCATGACTTCTTAAAAGCCTGTTTGATGTGTTTTTGGCACAACTATGCTTCTAGTTGAGAAATCTTTGAAGCTCTTAAAGCATTAAAGCTGTCAGCTGGACTAAATGCCTGTTTAATATTTTTATAGAATAATGCTTTCTCAGAAAGATGCCTTTCTCTGTCAATAATAAGATCATAACCAGATCATGTAGATTCTGGAAAATAAACCAAATACCTGTAGCATTCAAAAATAAATTTAAAGGCAGAATTAGAAAATGGCACATGCTTTTGTATTTTACACTATTTTTAGGGAGTTAATTTTTCACCAGTGAAGAAATCTGAACTAAGGATCCAAGCAAATGAGAACTCTATTCAGCAGCATGCCCTGGTGACTAAGAGAGCCAATGGGATTGTTAATGGCATCAAAAGGAGTGTGGCCAGCAGGTCGAAGTAGGTGATCCCCCCCTCTACTCTGCCCTGGTCAGGCCCCACCTGGAGTATTGTGTCCAGTTCTGGGCTCCCTGGGATAAAAAAGACAGGTATCTCCTGGAGAGAGTCCAGAGAAGAGCTACAAAGGTGATTAGGGGCCTGGAGCATCTCCCCTTTGAGGAAAGGCTGGGTGAGCTGGGACCGTTCAGCCTGGAGTAAAGAAGACTGAGGGGAGACCTTATTAATGTCTATAAATATCTTAAGTATGAAATGCATGGGGAAATGGGCAGCCTCTTTTCAGTGGTCTAAGGGGAGACAGGACAAGGGGCAATGGCTGCAAGTTGGAGCACAGGAAGCTCTGCACCAACATGCAGAAGAACTTTTCCCCAGTGAGGGAGCCCTGGGACAGGCTGCCCAGGGGGTGTGGAGTCTCCTTCTCTGGAGAGATTCCAGCCCCGTCTGGATGCCTCCCTGTGCAGTATGAGCTGGGGAGCTGCTTTGGCAGGGGGGTTGGACCCCATGAGCTCTGGAGGTCCCTTCCAACCCCTATGATTCTGTGATCATCTACATAAATATCAACTCACATGTGGATGAAATAAATAGGAATTTTAACAAGGCTTTAAAACATTTTAATATGGTAAGAGTGTTAGCAGCTGAGGTGTATTATAGCAGTGAAGTCCATATAAATAAGTTGATGGTCTTCCAGAAGTGTTTGGGGATGTTTCTGCATAACAGATTATTCAATTAAAAATATGACCAATTTTTTTTAATATATTTTTAAAGTACTTTTTAAATTTTGAGAAAAAAATCCCAAACCAACACAACCAAACCTTTTTCTACCAGAAGCATAAAACTGAATATTTAACTTTGTATTAGATCATTTGAACAGAAACAGCTCAGTTTTCTTCATTAATTCAGAAGGGTATGTCTTGGATCCCTTCAACATTAAACTGAATCTTCCTGTGTTGTTTCAGTGTACTATGGGAGCTATATTTCAGATGCTGTTTTTCCCAGTTATTCAAAGCTCCTCCTCAGATCCTGCATAAACATAAAAATCTGACCAGTTCTGCCAAATGGAAATTTCATGGGGTTTATCTGTATTACTACAGATCAGGCTTTAAATCCAGCCCAAAAAACCCCACATTTGCAGGGTCATGAAGTTTTAATGTTCCCTGAGAAACTTGGGGAAACACCTGCTAAAAGCCAAATATTGCAATTTCTTACAGAAAAATGAAAACTGGTATTAACATTTGTTTTCTTTTCCAATAAAGAAAACAGGATCTGTGATTAGGCCTACAGCCAGAAAAGCCCTTAAACACATGTTTAACTTCAAATTCATGAATAGCCTCATCAGAGTCAAAACATTAAATTTTTTATCCTGAAAATCTGTGGCTTTTTATAATTGGCAGTTGCAGAAGAGACTGATGAATTAGAAGCAGATTTAGGATTTAATAAAAACTCTTAATTCCCATATCCAAATGAAAAGGAATTTGTTAGAATTTCATACAGTCTGAAATGCTTTGGCCGGATCCTCCATGTCTGAGACATCTCTTTGTTGAAATGAAAGCAGAAAAACTGGTCCAAGTCAGTTTATGTAAATATCTAGACAGCTGTCCTGTTTGGGTTTGTTTTGTTTGTGTGTGTCATGTTACACACACACCGCCTCCCCTGTGCTTCTGTCTTTTAACTGAATAGATATTAAATGTGTCTGTTCAGTTTTGAATCTGCTCAAGTACTCAAGGATGTGATGACTTTTTAAAGCTGCCTTTAAATCAATGATTTAAAGCACATTTTGCCCCTTTGGTCGTCTCAGGCCACCTTTAGTAACTCACATTGGAGTTGTCACTAACCTCTCTGCTAACAGAGTCCTACATACTGGTGACATCTCCCCTGACACATTTTTCTGGTTAGACCTCATGTAGTTGAAGTTTCCAGGCTTCCAAAATAGAATAAAGCTCTTTAGAAATGCAGTTATCCTTGCCCCGAGGAACTGTGACTGAAAATACAGTCTCACACAGGTCAGGTGTAGGTTACTGGTAATTATGGGGTGTTTTTCCATATTTTTTTGGTCTTTTCTTCATTTTTCAGATGGGCTAGGTACATTGATGTGGGTAGTCTAAGCAACTGAGATACATATGCACCCAAGGAAAGTCCTCATGGCGTGGGATACGGAGCATCCCCATCACTTGCCATGTTAGGCTCTCCGTACTGCCCATTTTCTGTGTCTTTCCCTGCTGGATAGGCCAGGCAGATTCCCAGCTCTGTTCTGACACTACTTTTCATTATGGTAGCTGTCTTACCTTGCAATTTGTGAATGGATCAAGCACAAATTTTAGAGCTGAGGGTACCCTAAGTAGTGGCATGCTTGTAATGATAGGTTTTGCATGCCTGGATAAAACCAAGTTTATGATCATGGCAGTAGATAGCTTGTTAATGCTGCAAAGCACTTCAGCTTTAAAGGAAGACCTTTCAGTTAACAGCAGCCACAAAAAAATAGGGAAAAGGCCACAGGGGTGGAATGGCTGAAAAGAATTTGTGTTGTTAAAATCCCATTTTACCACTGCTACCGAGAAGCAATTCCAAGTTTTCTAATGTGGCTGATATGCTCTAAGAGTGTTGGGGAAGACAGCAGGCCTGCTAGAGGCCTAGCTCTCTTCTCCCAAGATTTAGGCCCTGACAATATTCTTTTGTTCCCATGAGACAGGAAAAGTTCCTCATGCTGAGAGGATCCTAATAATCCCATTCTCAAAACACAGCGGCTTTGCTGATAGGGGTACAGGCTGCCCTAAACCAAGCAGCAGTTATGGGAAGGTATTTGGGAGTAACAGAACATGTCAGGAACCAACCATAACAAGAGGGTCAAACCAGCAGGTGTGTGGTTGCTTTTAGGCATTAAAGGTAAACTCAGGCTGTTTAGCTCTAAGATAGGGTTATCAGAACTCGTTGTAATCACTAACCAATCAATATGATGTGAACAGTGTGTGTAACCAATGAGCAGTTTTCAGCTTGCCCTGTTTGCAGTAAGAAAGGTATAGAATCTGGGTGATTTCACCTCATAAAATGGCTTCACCTAAAATTCCTATCAAATTGCGTGTTGCTCTCTGCCGGACACCACATAAGAGTACGCTCAAGTTAGTGAATTTAGATTTGGAGGATTTGGATGCTCTGCTTTGAAAATGGGGAAAAAATAGTAAAAATCCATGGTTGGGAAAACTTGGGAGGATTTAACACTGTGTTAGAAACCTGGCGATGCTCCCACTCTAACTGGGAGCCGTGCTCCAAATGAAACGACCAAAAGCTCGCTTACACATTACCTCTGACTGCAAGAACTGCAAGAGGGAGTCTTTGTTATTTAGGCTTGGGCTAGGAGGGGGGCATGCGAAAGGGTTGAGGATTCATTTCTCAGCGTGAGCCAGCTTCCGCGCTCAGTGGCCTGCTTTACACTCAGGCACTCGTCTGTCAGGATTATAGATGATTTCATATTATCAATTTCCTTGCCTTTGATAGTGAAAGGGAAAAATAAAGAAGAAAAAGGTTTTTCTGCGAGTTTGAGCATCTAATGGTACTTCAAGCTGAACGACTCCAGTAGATGTCACTGTGTGCCCCCGAGTCACAGCCACCCCTGTTTAGCTGTTTGCGGTGGTGTCATACACCTGCTGTCAACAAGGCTCAAACATCTTGGTCATGATGGTCCTGAATTCCAGCTGTCTCGGCGTTGCTAATTTCAGCTCTTTGCTGAGCAGCGTGAGAACAGATACCTGCCAGTTCGCCTCTCCATCTCGGCGACAAACGTTGAAGCTGGGAGGCAGCGTAGCTTTTGATCCACTGCAGCAGGATGCACGAGGACGGGGATCCCTGTGCAATACAAGAGGTAGGCATAGGCTAGTGTCGGCAGGGTTATGAGCAGTCCTGAGTGGGTTCTGACAACCTTAGTGCTACAGCAGAGAAACAACAGCCTTGCTCAGTGTAGCAGCAGAGCCTGGGCACGCAAATATAGAAGCTAAAAGAAAAAAATTTGAAAAAAATCACCAACCCTCAAGAGTTTTCTAAATATCTTGTTTCCAGGGATCCTGAAATTATTATTTTATTTTTTTTTAAATTTGATTGCTTTATTTGATTGTTTTGCACTGAGGATTTTCCTGGGACTTTGCACAGGAATACCAGACACAGAATAAACCTGGCAGTATTTTGTAGGCTTTAAGCTTCCTTAAAGAAGATAAAAATGCCTAACCTGTGAGGGAAGACAAAAGAACAGACAAGCAACAAGGATAGAGCTGAAATTACAGAGTGGGCATGACTGTAGAAGAGGAGAAAGAAGAAAAAGGAGGAGGAAATGTATCTATCTTGGATATGATATATAAGAAAAATCAAAAGAATTATTAAACTGTTTGTTGTCCCAGAGCTTCTGAACCTATGAATGACTCTCCAGGAGTCTCAGAATGTGATTTTAAAAGCCTTGAACTAATATTCAATCCCTTGTCCTCCACTTTTCCTTTATAAATTTCTTTAATAACCTGATTTTTCCTCACTCTATCCTAGTGCTAATGCAGAAGTGAGAGTGCTCTGTCTGACCCAAGGAGAAGCTGTGGCCTTTGATGGACTTTTCAGCTATGAATTTCTTCCTTTGTTGGTCCCCAAAGTGAAGCTCTGAAAAGAGGCTTTATTACTCATATGAATTTTAAGGAGAGGGCACTTGTTTGAAGGAATGAGTTTGACGGTTTAACATGAAGAACTTTGGTCCAAATGTCATAACTTTATAATAAGTAGGCTCAGGCAAGCTTGTTATAGCAATTCAAGAAACTAGATCCAGAATAAAGCAGAAGTTGTGATACTTTAACATACTCTTTGTTGCAGGTCTGCCCCTGTGTCATGAGATAAAAACGTCTGGGTGGCTAATGAGAAGATATTTTCAGCCTCTCTGGGCAGTATGTGTTTTCACCTTTGGGAGGTTTAGATCACTGAAAGGACAAAGCAGCAACTAGCTAAACACTCTTATGAGTCAGCAACATAGGAAATCACATATTGTGTATTTCTGTGATTCTCTAGATGCTCTCACAACTGGCTATCCAGTCCTTGCACCGAATTGTTGAGATATCACAAAAAAACAGTGCTGAGATTTACAATTGTACAGTCAGACATAGGATGTTACTTGCACATTAACTACAAATGATTTCAGAATTACCTAAGGTTTTGCATGTGGTGATGTAGTGGGGTTTTTGTAGCTTTTACTAGGTGTGTGTTGAGTTTCTTGTGAGGTAGAAACCGGTATATTATATAGCCAAAGACAAGGAGTCTGATTTTGCAGCTTCATTCTGGCTTTCTGCAGCACATGCCTGGAGGAGAATCATCTCTGCTGGGAAAATTTCTTGCTTCACTAGAGCCTCCCTGGTAGAGAGATGTGCAAAGACAGGTACAGGTTGTGTTTGCATGTATGGCTGTCCTCCAGGTATGAAAATCCTTAATGACCTCGAAGGAATGGCTGGAGTTAAAGCTATCTGGCAGCAGAATTTATGTGTGCACAGACTGCAGCTGGAATTGAGTCAAGAAGGTGAAATGATTTCCTTATTTGTCTTCCTCTATTCCTCTGTCATGCAATCCCAACAAGCTGCAGTCTCACAGCAGCCTTAGCTGAGTCTGAAGAAATCCTTGAAAGCACAGGGGAAGCTGTGAGTTCATCGTACTATAAAGATCTATAAAGGTTCAACTTCACTTTTAGCATTCCCAGTGACCAATTTGGTGTCAGGTCTTCCTTGATATTCATAGCCTTTAGTGGCTCTTTATGGTGATTATCAGTAACATCATAAAGAAGGCTTGTTGTTTCATCCTTAGCAGTTGTTAGTCACTGGATGATCTTAAAATTTTCTTCTACCTTTTTAAAACATTCATAATTTTTATTTCCTACCCCCATAACTAGCTCTGAGATAAGCCAGGAAGAGAAAGGATCAGGCTTTTGAAACTGCTAGCACCTTCGAACTCAGCCACTTAATGACTGCAGTAACATATTGACTATTACACCAGATTCTCAACTCATCTAAATCAGCAAAGCTGCAGAGGCTTTAATGGAGATAGGATGCTTTGTAACAGCTGGAGATGGCACTCAGAGTGTTACCTAGACCAGACTTCTATCTTAATTGTCTTAGGCCGTTGAAAATAGGCTATGTGCAAGGTGTCTGAGTTAATGGTGAAGAAGTAATCATAACACTTGAATTCCCTGATTTTTGAGTGCTTAATTTCTCAACTGTGATATTGCTTTAATGTTTTTTCAATACTCCCAGTCTCATATAGCTGCTTTATGGCTCCCACTCCCAGTATCTCAGAAGTGCACCCTGCCTTGTGCCATTGCTGGGCTTCGCTGGCTCTGGAAGAGATCAGGACTCCTGTAGGATGCCAGATTTTCATTTTGAAAAACACTGAGCCCTGCTGATTTAGACAGTGCAATTCTAAGCACTTTCCTCATGCACTTTGTCATAGAAAGCTTATGCTGGAGGTTCTCAAATAGAAAGCCCTTGAGTAAAGCTATAATCCTAGCTTGGAGCAAGAGGCAATAGACCTGTCAGTAATACAGTGGCATGGGAAATGCTACTGTAATTAAAGTTCACTCAGCTTTTCCTTTATAAATCTCTGTAATAGAAGCTTTGTGTGCTGGTGCAGCCATTTTAATTTATGTTGTTTTGAAACTAGGTAATCAGATTGTCAACTTTAGTGTGATCATTTCTCCATGAACTGATTTTGCAAAAGTATGCTTAAACCCATCAAAATGAATTCTTCTGCATGTTGCTGTAAAAATAACCAGAATGGTTTTTAAACCTGCCACCCCAGGTTGTTTGGGAAGCTTGTAAGTTCAGCTGCCAAAGTGAGGAGACTGTACATAATGGTGAAAAATTAGCAATAATTAACATCCTTTAGGTGGGTAAGATTTACCCAAAACTTAGCAGATGATTTGCCTGATAGCTCATAGGCTTTTTTTTTTAAAAAAAAATTCTATATGCTGGCTATTATTTTGCAAAATGCATAAAAGATCTTTATTTTGGAGGTTATATAGAATGCTGGATTTTTTTCTATTTTCAAATATTCTATAAATACTGGATTTTAAATAGCTGTTGCTATATGCACTGGCCTAATATCCCACTGAAGTCAGATGCTGGGTGGAATTAAATGTAAAGCTTTTAAATATTTAATCTCAGTATTATTGTTAACTTTTTTTCAAGAGTAGATGGGAGGAAAAAACCCAAAGCCTATGTACTGTGCCTTCATGTGAATGTTTGTTTGCTTGAATGATTTCTATAATAAAAACCCATAGAGAAATTAAAATCTGTTAAGTTTGCAGCAGGAGAAACAGCAAAATTTTCCACACATGTCATTAAAAAAGAGTAGTTCTCTTGGCTGTAGGGTTGGCCTACTGAATTACGATATAAAGACTTCACAGCCTCAGAATTTTGCCTCTGGGAGGAAGCTGAGGAAATTTCCCCTTCCTTCCCCTTCCTTCCCCTTCCTTCCCCTTCCTTCCCCTTCCTTCCCCTTCCTTCCCCTTCCTTCCCCTTCCTTCCCCTTCCTTCCCCTTCCTTCCCCTTCCTTCCCCTTCCTTCCCCTTCCTTCCCCTTCCTTCCCCTTCCTTCCCCTTCCTTCCCCTTCCTTCCCCTTCCTTCCCCCCCAGCTTATATATAGTCTGAGATTGTCCTACCTATGTTTAGGTAGCATTGTTTAACTCATTCTGAATTATTTTCAAGTTCGTATTTATATCCAGAAACAGCTGCAATTTAAAAATAACAGGAAGCACACAATGCTATAATGTTATTTTAAATGTTGAAATGGTGTCTTGAGAATCACATGAATGTTAGGTAGTTTGCTGCAAGCTGCCCAGGTCAGGCAGAGTAAGCTAGCAGAAGTCAGGGGTCCTGGTCCAGCTTTGCTGGCAAGTCCTCCTTATGCAGGTGGAAATAGCAGCAGCTTTTTGATAATAGATGCCTGGGTGAAATGAGCTATTCTGGGAGAAAATCCTTTAAAATATTTTCCTAAGTAAAACCACACTACCTTTGGCTAATACTGAAATACTATTTAAAAAAAAACCCTCCACACACGCCTTCCCCTCTCATACTGTATTGTCTGGAGGCAAGTGCTAATAAATGTGCTTCCTTGGTGCCATGTTTACTGGTCCTGTAACTTACTATATTGTCTGGAACAAGTTGCATACAGGTCAAATGGGCACCTTGGAAATCATAGAATCATAAAATGGCAAGGGTTGGAAGGGACCCCAAGGATCATAGAGCTCCAACCACCCTGCCACAGGCAGGGCCACCAACCTGAGGCCTGGATCTGCACAAGGCTGCCCAGGGCCCCATCCAATCTGGCCTTGAACACTTCCAGGGAAATCACCCATTTTATTTCCAAGTCAGGCAACCCTTCTATCCCCCTCCCCACATGCTATTCCCAGACTTAGTCCTTTTTTGACCTCATGTTTAGAGCTTCAGACACAGTGCCCATACATGACAATGAGATAACAAGGCAATGTATGTGGCCCTGCAACACACACTTATTAAGACCTGGTGACTGTAAAGTCATGCCTGGTCAACCAGTCCCCAGCTCATCGGGAAATAGTGACAAGTAAAAATTGCTGTTCCCCTTTAATCAAATTTTGATTCCAGAAATAATGATATGGGAAACAGATGCTTAAATGATACCCTCTTTTTTTGGAAGGCCAAAAAAGGGTTACCAATCTGACAAGTGGAAGAAGGGGAAACTATGGATTTATATTCTTTCATAAGCAAAGCCACTACTCTTCTGAAGGTCACTGTCAGTACCTACTGGCGGACAGAGCTGCAAAATCAGAGAACAAAGAATTCTTCCTTTGCCTGCAAAGTTAACTTTGATGTAAGTGGATTAGTAAGAGCTCATCTTGGTACCTCCTCTGGTGGACCTGAGCATGGTGTATCCTTGTTAAGATAAAAGCAGATTGACAATGTGGGTAAAACATGAGCAAAATTATTTTACTACTCAACTACTTGCATTTGTTTTTACATCCTCCCTACTCCTGTGCCAGTGTGTAGGGACCTCAAGGGACAGCCTGCTCTCCATGTCACTTTGTCCTCTGATTCCCTCTGCCTTCAGTGTGGCTTTGGCTTTGTGTGAAGTGAGCTGTGATTTAGACTTTGGTGCTGTGACCATGGTATCTCACTTGGACCAGCACATCTGACATATGAGAGAAAATTCTGCTGTAGGAGAGACATGTTGAAGCTTTAACGTGTCGAGATCTGCAAGACAGCCTACAAATTTAGTGGCCTGTTGGGCTTATTAAATAGTATCACATTACAAGAACTTCAGCTGCACAAGATCATGGTTTTTTTCCCCCCTAGCACTTTTTGTTACAATAAAACCACAGGCAGGCAGAATATATTGTTTTTAACAATAGGTAAGTAGGATAGAAGTGCCTTTAACTTCTTGGGTGCTCTCTCATGACACTTCTTATTGCTAAGACCATATGAAATATTTTGAAATAAGTTTAGGTAGTAATGCTGCAAATCTTCTCTTTGCAAGTTTTCCTAAGATTTTCCCTGGGTTTATTAAGAATAGTCTACAAGTGACTTTGTAGCTGAACTATATTGCTGCTGCTTTTTGCTACTACTATACTTTTTTTCTTCAACAGTTTATGTAAATAAAATCCTTTAACAGACTAAGTAAACAAAAAGTTTTATTACCATTAAATCAATAAAAGCTCTTGCTGAATTTTATTATCACCTTAGTACTTGTAAAGTTTAGTTGTTCAAACACAGATGTGAAAATGAATTCCATATGAAAATGAATTACATAGTAACAGCAGATTTTCATCATGTAAAGACTTTATAAACACTTGATTTGCTTTTAATTTTAAAGAAGTTGAAGCATCACTCTTTGAAGTTCTGCATCTCTTCCATGACCTAAGATTCGACATATAGTAATAGAAGGTATGGTTAAGAGCTACTTACTACTTCTCTGAAATGGTCAAAATGCTGGAGTTAAATGTAGGTGAAAGAAAGAATTATCCTGTAATGAAGGGAAGGTCTGCAGTGAGTGATCAGCTGGCTACTCACAAAGAGTGGCAGGGAAATAGTTTGCCCTCTCAGTAAAACCTGAGGACTCAGTTTGAGATCATGGCTGAGATCCTTTCCACTGTGCCATGTTAAATGATTCAGGGTCTCCCCTCCAGATGTCAGCGAAAGATTTTGTTGTAGCGATGGTAGCAATCATAAAGCAATGGCTACACTGACATTAAAGAATGATTACAGTCTTTATCCTTCTCTAGGTTAAAGAAGAGTTGGCAGGGAGCTAGGTGGTCTGAAGAGCCAGTAATGGAATGACGGTCGGTCCTCAGCTGGGCTGCAGCATCTCCATGCTGCACGGAAATGCATCTCCAGGCACGGAAATGACAGGGAAAGACTGGGAATCACCAGGGGGTTTTTAAGCTCTGAGAGGTTTTGAGGTAACAGTTCAACTGGAGAAACAATTGTATTTTAGATCTGAGGTCTCTCACTTTTTACAACTAAAGGGATTAACCTGAGGTTTTAGAAACATGATCATGTATGCTTCCTTTATTGATAGCATCTATACTCCTATGGAATTACTGTCTGTGGACTTCTTTAACTCTCTATTGATAAAATTGACTAAAATAAGGTGCTAAAAATGAACTCTTGAGGATAGCTATGAAAGAAGAAATTACACTTTGTTTATGACTGAGGGATGAGGCTGTGTGCAAAACGGATCCAACAGAGGTTTTTCACTGCATTTTGTTTCAAGTAGGGATGTTCCACAGCATGGCTCTGATGTTTACTGTGTAAGTACTTTATTTTACTACGGCAAGTATATTATTTGCTATCACTCCTCTTATTTTCTGTCATAAAGGTCAATATTTCCCCCATTGGAAATCACATACCACCTCTGTGATTGTTGTAGCTTTTATGGAAGTGCAATGTTAAAGTAAGATCTACACTGTTAGAGACTGTCTTGGCAGCTCTAAGTTCTGGACGGTCTGGAGGGAAAAAAATTCCATTGTCATCATGTGACTGTTCCTGTTTTCTGTGGTATCAGTGGGGATCTTTACCCTTTTTTTGGCATCCAAAAGAAAAAAAATGAGCTGCCACTGATGTTCAGTAGCATGTGAAACTGCTAATTTTGCAATCTTGCAGCCACTCATTAAAAAGTGCGATTTTCAAAGGTTGGGAAAACAATAATTATTTTGTTTGAATGGTTTTAGAGTTTTCAGCCTGAACATTTTCTTTAAAGATTCTTTGAAATTTCAGTCAGAAAAGAGCTGATGCAATTAGTGGGAATATTATTTGAAAATGCATTTGTGTGCCAAATCATATTTAGCAGGGCTTGAATGAAACAAGTTCAAGTTTGATGGTGTATCCTGTGGTGCTCTTCAAAAAATATTAACCACCTTTACGTGTAAAAGTGCAAATTATTATTCCAAGGTATGTTATTATACTGCAGTGCTCCTGTGACTATAACAATACTCAGTGTACTATAAATGATTGGGAAAATTCTTCTCTACACAATAAGAATTGTACTATGGTTTTAATTAAGTGATCCATTTCAGTAGAATATGGATTTCAACTGGATAATAGTCCCCATCAACAAGATAAATGCTAATTCATAGGCTGGAAATTATAGAAAATAAGCATCCAGGCAAAGTGGTAAACCATTAGCTAGTCGCAATGTTCAGTGTCACTGATATTATTGCTATTGTAGCTAACAATTCACATAGAAATAAGAATATAATAAGTAGGAGATGACAGTGGCAGGTAGACCACATGTTGGAGTAGATGATTTCTAGCAGCTTTGAGAGTATATAAAGATCCCTTTTTGATTTGTCCTTAAATCACATACCTTTTAGTCCTGAGGCAGCCTGAAACCACTCTCCTGTACAATTGTACCAAATTCCAGTAGTTCCAATACTGGCAAAACATCTGAGATTGGTACAAATATCCAAGCAAGCTGCACAGAATCCTCCTTGCCTTTCTGTATAACCATACTGGGTCTACCAATGGGTGATAGTAATGGAGCAACAAACCAAGGCTTCAACTTGGGAGAACGCAGGGTGGAGACACAAAGAAATGCAATAGTGTTGTAGAAGCAAGGAAAGACTATTCAATCATTCATGTTAGCATCATGGGAGGCTGTTTGATTGTGGAAGGGTGTTAATGAAGTCTAACTACAAGGTAAATAGAAATTTTACTTCAGTAAATTACTTTCCCTGAAAGCAGATTATTCCCTGAACACTTGGGAACTACCTTCTTTTAACTGTTTGTACTATCAGATCTCAGAGCTATGACACTGCCATAGGACAAGCCCCATTTCAGAGCTGCTGAACACTCGTGTGCTGAAGTGCACCGCTGTTCTCATTGATACCTCACTGGGTATGGATATTGGACTGGCAGCTGTGGGGTTGAAAGTTTGACAGCTAGTCCTTTGTATTGTCAGGAATGATCCTTTAATTTATGGGGCTCACTGGAATACATGGCAGTCGTAGGGGTTGACCCCTATGTGGTGCTGGCTGCTGTGGGTGGTGCCCAGCACAGGGGAGCAGCCTCTACTGCAGTGGCACCTTCTGCCTCCAGTGGGGCTTGGTTTACATCCTCAGGCTGCCAGGTTGTACCGTGGAGGTCAAAGTGGGTTGAAAGAAGAAGGCCTCAAAAAGTTTAGAGAAAGTTTAGAGAAGGACTGGGGTCCTGGTTAGGGAAAGTGAGAGGTGTGCTTGAGGTGGTGAAAGGATTAAACAGGAGTCCTGCCTGGGGCAGGTTACACAGTACAGGGAAGGAGGGGACCGGAACAGCTCTTGCATGTGCCATGTAGCTCAGGGCAAAACTCAGAGGAGCTGTTGCTGCTGCAAGTAATATGGGTTAGGTCTTCGTTCCTTCAGATTTTAATCTCCAAGTCTATTTTATGTGTGGTGTTCTTTCAAGAAAGTTTGTTTGCAATAGAGGGCATGGACGCATGTTTCTTTTCTACACATGTGGTGAGCAAGACAGAAGAGCTGTCACAATTCGCTGTAACAGTGCCCTTGCAAGGAGGGAAGTGAGGTGAGTTAAGGTTGCACAGAGAGTTGAATCTCTTCCATTTCTTAACTTGTCTCTGATTAAGACCACGTATCATGTTTTTCATCTAGTGTTTATCAAGTAAGCTGTGCCATCCAGCACCCCTTGCCAGCTACACGTGGCAGTTCCTCTTGATAATCTTTGGTCCCAGGGTGGCAGGTGTGTTGTAAGGAGGTCTGTGGTGCCAGGCCTCGGGCACTCTGCCGATAAGGAATAACCCTGCATACCAAGTCTAAACCAATACCTGCTTCCATGGAGAGATTTTAAATTGCAGGTGTATTTTTCTGCTACTTATTAGAAAATGGCTGGATGATGTTTTCTTCCTTACCTTTTGGATAGGACCAGATTGCAGTGCTTCCATGGCTTATGTAGTAATGGATTCTGGAGAGAGAAAGTGGTGATAAAATAATTTATTTTTCAGTAATCTGTTAAACTCTTCCCTTGTAAAACTCAGAAATGGATCTGTAGGTATTACAAATACATGTAAGATATTATGCAGATTTGGAAATTAGAAAAAAAAAGCATAATTAGTTAAAAATTATGTAAAATAATTGTGTTTTGGTTTAGTTTCAAAATCATCCACTCTAAAATTGCTGCCCCTCTACTCCAGTCTTGTGAGAACCCACCTGGACTACTGTGTCCAGTTCTGGAATCCCCAAAAAGAAGGATATGGAACTATTGGAATGGGTCCAGAGGAGGGCTATGAAGATGATTAGAGGGCTGGAGCACCCTTCCTGTGAAGACTGGCTGAGAGAGTTGGGCTTGTTCAGCCTGGAGAAGAGAAGGCCTTTTTATAGGCTGTATTATAGCAGCCTTTCCAGTACCTGAACGTGCCTACGAGAAAGCTGGGGAGGGACTTTTTAGAAGGGCATGTAGTGATAGGAAGAGGGGGATTGGTTTTAAATTGTAATGGGGTAGATTTGGATTGGATATTGGGAAGAAAATCTTCATTAGAAGGCTGGTGAGACACTGGAACAGGTTGCCCAGAGAGGTGGTGGCTGCCCCCTCCCTGTAGGTGCTCAAGGCCAGGTTGGATGGGGCCTTTAGCAGCCTGGTCTAGTGAGAGGTGTCCCTGCCCATGGCAGAGGAGTTGGAACTTGATGATCTTTACGGCCCCTTCCTAACCATTCAACGATTCTATGAAGATTGGCATGCTGCTTTGGCTATTAATGAAGCCTGCCAATATACCTTGTTCTTGGAGTTAGACCTCTGTGGAAGTGTATGATTGTTATGTTAAACTCTGAAGGCAAATGTAAAACTGGCAGCAGTAATCGCATCTTGTTTCATGACTCAGGCACAGAGAATTATGTTACCTATAATAATGAGAACTTTGAACATTATTGAATCTACTGTTGTCCAGCAAATTATTTTTAAAAGCAATGCATTCATAGGTTTTGTATGGTTACTTTAGGGAGCAACAGGTACATTGAAATTTCTAAACTGCACTTCCAGTTTCATTGTAGGATTTTAAGTCAGCCATGAGTTTTTTCTGTTTATCCTAAGTTAAACGTATTGTTTTATGCTTGACTTTGTCAAAGAAATAACTTTCTCATAAACAAAACCAAGCCCATTGAAGAGGTGCCTGTAAACACCCAAGAAGGCGAAATAAGTGAAATGCAGGTAACATTGGAGAGCAGCTATTTTTATTAAACACCACAGTTTGATGCACATATATTTTTTTCAATGTGCCAACATCTATTTTTGAGATTTGCTTGGTTTTTTGTATCATGTGAAGTCACAAATGGGTGGACAGGATGAAGTTGCTTTTATTAAATACAAATTAAAATGTATTATACTCTTTCAAATGAAAGAAATAACGACCATGCTGAAATCACTTACCTCCTGAAAAAAGAGCTAAAGTAAATTCAATCAGTAGCAGACAAGCCAGACAGCTGCCTAAGGTAATCAGGAATACAATGGGCCATGCCAATTACACATGACAAGAGGTAATTTGTATATAGATCACTTTTGTTAACTGGACAAATTTTGATTCCTGTACTAGCTTTGAGACCTGACTTTGATCTCATGCCAGTGTTAGCTCCTTGCTTTCGATTTTTCTTGACTGGCAAAACAAAAAACAACATACACTTTGTATCTAGAGACAACTGAGAGTCTCCCAGCGTCAAAACACAATGTAAAATGACATTAGGGCAACTTTTCTGCTGCCTCGCTGTGGATCTGCTTCATGGACAGTACTGTTATGGACACTCTATTAATTCAAAAGCCTTTTCTACGTCAAGTGAGAGAAGCTGTTTCCCACTACCAGCTCAGAAGGTAGACAACATTTACCATGTCCTCATGCTGCAGTTACATTATTTGTCCAGTACCTGGAGAGACCCACAAGAAAGCTGGAGAGGGACTGTAAATAAGGGCATATAGGAGTAGGACAAGGGATAATGGTAAGGGGTGTATATACATGGTAATAAGAGTAGGGCTAATAGGTAAAAGGGGCATATATACAAGGGGTAATAAAACTGAAAGAGGATAGGATTAGATTAGATATTAGGAATAAATTCTTCACTTTGAGGGGGGTGAGGCACTGGAACAGGTTGCCCAGAGAAGCTGTGGCTGCCCCCTTCCTGGCAGTGTCCAAGGCAAGGTTGGATGGGGCTTTGGGCAACCTGAGCTAGGGGAGGGTGTCTCTGCCCATGGCTGGGAGTTGGAACTAGGTGAGCTTTAAGGTCCCTTCCAACCCAAACTATGCTATGGCTCTCTTATTATTTACTCAGTGTGATATCCAGCCTGTCCTGAGGAGTCACCGAAACAATCCCAAACCTACTTTTAACTAATAAATTATAGTAAAAAACTGTGATGTTCTGTGTAGCAAAGCAAAAATTGTATCCTGAGTTAGCAAGATATAAATATTTGGATTTTTTTTCATAATGATGAGAAAAGATACAGGCTATATTTTCTGCATATCTTCAAGACCTCCATATCAGATGTGTCACTGGAATATAAATTGTCATTAAGTAGATTGGGTAATAGAGGTCTCACTTTTAGTGAAGGGTGACACAGGATAGGATGACTTCTTAATAGGTTTCCCCTCTGACTTCACAGGATTGTTAGTGTTTAACCCCCTGAATTTTGTGAGATAAGAGTTAATTTATCTGGAAGATACTCTATGTGATAGCATGGATCTGGGACCTCAGGGACCATAGTTGCATAAAGGTGACAAATGGAAGTGAGAAACACTGTTCAGTTTAATTGATATTCCTGAGGTAAGTGCTGCCCAATGCTCTGGAGGACCTGTTGTGCATGAAGTTAGCTAAGACCTAGCCCATCAGAATAGCAGTGATATTTAGAGATGCTGTCCTTTATTAAGGAATTGCCTTCTGGCTTGTATATTTTGACTGCTTCTAAGCTATATTTATGGTTTACTATAAAGGGTTTTACATAAATTTGTCAGCTAGTGACAGTAAAATCAATGCACTCTTGTGATTGCTATCAGCTCCCCATAAAACCTGTTTGCTTGTTTTTTCTTTTACTCCTAATTGCAATGATGTAGGTTTGAGACTTCTTGAAAACCCAGGAATAACAGAATACTTATGTCATCTTTCACATAAAATTATTTATATGAATGAAGGCTTCTTTAATAGAAACTTCTATGAAAAACTCCAAGTCAAAACCCAAAGACTAGAAACGACTTTAAAATACTTTCCCATTTCAAGTAATTTCCTACTTGTCAGTAAATATAACTGTACCATATTTCAAACATTGCCAGACAACTTTAAAATTTTATTCTGCTTTCTAGCTCAAATGAAGCTATGTGTATTTCAAATATATCTTTGATATGATTCACAGACTTATTATGGAAAGGTTTAATTTGCTTTGGAGCATTTTTTTTTCAGGCACCTCATTTAAAAACTGAAACAGCATTTTAGTTATTTCATGTGGTGTTGTGGCCCTGTAATTAAACTGTGGATTTAATTAAACTGTGAATGGAGTTAAAGGAGAATTTATTACAGAAATGTGTGCCACGGTTGCTGACTGCTTCTTGGTTCAAGTGGTGGTCCTTTGCTCATTTACTGTTTAAGCTGGTCTTCTGCCAAGCCTGTTTTTAGGTACAGGTCTGACATCCACCTCCTTAATAGCATTCACCTCTTCCAGAACATAAGTGGCATTGACCACTCATGCCATAGGAAGTGATAACTGGCAGATAAATTGTTGTCATTTCCAGATCACTTGACTTGATCAGACTATGTTCTAAACTAGATGTGAAGGGGGAAGGGTAATATGCCAGGCTTGCCTATGACATAGTGTGGGAGGATGGACTGTGGTCGGAGGGAAGGGGTACAGGTACAGGCTGTCCACCTGTTCCCCCGGGACATGCTGGGAATGCTGCAGTACAGTTAATGTCCTGTAGAGATGAGCTAGGGGATCTTCTAGTGATAGAGGCCAACAAGGAAAATTCCATTAAATGTCTTATGGGAAATAAAGGGTGCCCAACTAAGAAGGTAACGCAGCCCAGATCAAGTGTCTCTACACAAACACATGCAGCTTGGGCAATAAACAGAAGGAGCTAGAAGCTACTGTGGTACTAGAAAGCGCTTCATTATGAGGGTGGTGAGACACTGGAACAGGTTGCCCAGGGAGGTGGTGGCTGCCCCCTCCCTGGAGGTGTTTCAGGCCGGGTTGGATGGGGCCTTGAAAAGTCTGGTCTAGTGAGAGGTGTCCCTGACCATGGCAGGGGAGTTAGAGCTTAATGATTTTAAGGTCCCTTCCAGCCCTAACCATTCTACGATTCTGTTAGAAGTTCTTCAGTAGCAAATTCAAAGTTTGAAGAATTATTATCCAGCAGTTTTATTATAAAAGTTTTTAGTAAGAGGGTGATAGGTTTTGATTTCTTTTCTGTTGCGTAATGGTGGAAGACTTGCTTTTTTGTTAGTGCTTGGTGTTTGTTGTTGCACGGCAGTTGTTTTGAAGTGAAGAACTTAGTGGAAACAGCTACCTGGTATTCAGGTGATTTCAGCTTTGGCTGTGGTGCCTGCTGAGTAGGAGCTCTGAAGGCCTAGTGGGACAAGAGGAATTGTGACCATCAGTGTCAAAACTCTGAAATTCTAAGTTTATGAGCTGGTGCTCAGGTTGCCTAGAATAGCATTAGAATAAATGTGATATGTGACCAGACTGTGTGTGAGTGTTAGATGGATATATCGTAACATTTGGAATGGTGGTTCTGAAGCACCGTTTGTGCAATATCAGCAACCAGCAGTTAGTCCACTTCTCAGAGGTTTATGGTTGGGTAATCCTGTGTGATATTGATGGTTAATAGATTTCTTTGAATTGGGGGTGGGATGATGCTTTAATATTGTCTCATCTCCAACCCCCCACCCCTCCCTGGTCAGTCTTGATCATAGTGAGAAGTTTCATGCAAGTGGCTCCTGCTTCTCATATTAATTGAGATTGTAAAAGGAGAGACTTGAGTTGTAATAGATTATTCCACTCATTGGCTAATGAACCAAATTCTTAATGGAATTGTTTGAGAGAGGAAAATGAGAGTTTAATCCTGCAGGCCCAGTGCTTGCCTGAGTACAGGTACCACCTGTGACTGAAGGTAATTTATAAAGGAGTTAGAAGCCTGTCAGAGGGAATGGGGTCTGGAGAATTAGACTGTTACAAATTCTGATCTACCTGCATCTCAGTAAACTTGACAAATAGCAGTGAAGTCAGTTCACTTCTCAGGGGTACTTTTTGGTTGGTTTCTTGTCAGATTTGCAAGACCTAACTAGCCTTGTAACAGATCAGCAAACACAGTCTAACCTTTGAAAGGAGACCTAGAGCAAAGTCCATTGAACACTTCTAACAGAGAACTTGCCATCTTGCAATGTGTAGGTGGCAAGACTCTCTTTTGGAGAGTCATGCTTTTCTATGTAGTGTGGTCTACCCTTATTTCCTAATGATCTATTACCATGTCACATGTATTACCATGTCACATGTCTTCCCACTCTGCTGTGGTGAGTGAAACCAGGGATAAAGCGCTGCAAGTCAGCTGAACCAGGTGAGCTTAAAGTGAAGAACTTGTAAGAGCATGGCGTGCCTCAGCATAGACCTGGCTTTCAGCTGAGAATTTGGGCCAACAGTAATGAGACTAATTGTGAAGATTAAGGACCCACTGGGATTTTCAAAATAATTATGTTGTCTACTGCTAGCTTTAAGTACCTTTACAAATCAGGCCCTGGTCCTCAAATTTGCATTTAGGTGCCTAGCTGCCAAAGAAATCAATGGACTCTGAACATGAGCGTGGAGAACAACGAAGGTCTGCTCCTGGATTCTTTTAGGGGGATTGGGATTTTTTTTTCCCCTCCCCTATTATTGCTATTAAAACTATGTAGTTTAAAAATGCGAATAGCTGTCTGAATGCTTGGAAGGTGCTGATGTGAGTTGTTTTAGGCTACATGAGACATCCAACTCGTGCTCTGAGTAGCCCATAAAATTCTGGAAGGAAACCTAAATGCTTACCTCATCTGTTGATACGCACCAGTTATAAACAAAGTAGGCTAGTGCAGGCAGTTGTCCTTTCTACCCTGATCCCCCGAGTGTTGCCTCTTAATGTGAAAGACAGCAGGATTTCACCTCTGCTTTAAGTTTCAGACAGTGCAGAACATTTGCTTCTTAAATCTGTATTTAGGTCCTTGCATTTAAGCAGTCTGATGCTAAGAAATGCTGAACACTTTCACTTCCTAAGGCAGGGTTGCCTGAATTTTCAAAGATGCTAAACATCTGCCATGTATTTTAATTTCTTTTAGAAACCAGCTGTAAACATGTTGTTTTCAGAAACTTTGTCCTGATGGTAGTGCAGTGTGGTATGGGGTAACATGAAGGAAAGGTGGATTTCTGCTTTGGCTGCGCGTCCTTCTACAACAGATGATTCTTATTTTTTTGGGTTGTTGAAGTATTTTGCTTTATTAAGTGAAAATAACCACTGGATGTCTGACTGGCTTGATTAAAAGAAGCGAGACAATCTGTAGCGAAACTGGGAAATTGCCTTACAATGTTGTTATAATACTGAGAGAAACTTTTTGCTTAAAATAGTGGCTATTGAATGTTACATTATATTGATTTTACTTTCTTTTCTGTTTAAAATAAATTATGTTTAACTTTGTTTAATTAAAAATATATATTTGTTATGCCACAATACATTACATTTTAATTTCATTTGGTAATTAGGCAATTTATTGGAAGGTGAATATTTGATTAAAATTGTGGTGCTAGAGTGTATAATAGAAACCTCATTTAGGGTAGTATCTAGATGATGTGTCAGATGCATAACCGCTGCTGACTATGAGAACCTCTGGTGTAAATTGTTGCTACTGTACTGGTTTCATTGGTGGCACCTAACCCAGGTGGTATCAGCTGGCAAGAGAGAAGAAAAGCGGTTTGGAGCTGTATTAGGTTTTGAAAAGGAAATCATCGAGGAAAGCAAGCAGAAGCTACTGGATGTGAACTGATGATTAGATAATAAAATCAGTATAAGAGGTGGAAGAACAGACTTGTCACCAAAGGACATGGGGAGAAAGTTTCCTTGATTGGCAAACTGCTGGTGAAGGGGTCTAGGTGGTAAACAAGTGGGACTCCTTGTTTGTGAGCCTAAATGTGATGTTATTGGTATGATGGAGGCCTAGAAGAGACACATGACTGCAGCTTCAAAAGCATCAGGTGTCCGAACAGTCAAACTGTTGCTTTTTGTCATGTTTGAGTTGGAAGCAAATGATCTTGAAAATTTAGAAATGAATCCAGAGTGAAATGTGGTGTAGTAGTACATAGTGCTGGCAGCAAATGGGGAGACAGTTGTTAAGGAAAGCATTTATCTTAGAGCTGTCCTTGGTATATAGGAAATATTCTCAGACCAGGTTCTTTTAGATATCTCATGCAAGGAGAGTGTAATGCTTTATGTCATACTTATTTATTTTAAGATATTTGATTCTACATATGACTTTTGATTCAGCAGTGTGATATGAAATATACTGAAAACACAAAGCAAGTGCAAATTACACTGAGAAAAGTATAACAATTGCAATAAACAATTCACAAAACCGGTGTGATTCCTGTTACCAGTCTTAACTATATGCTCACCTTCAAAATGGTGGGCACCCTCAATTGCCAGGAAAGAACACGTGAGTTGAAGCCACCTCAAGCCTGTTTGTGCTGTTGGAAAATCTTTTTTTTTGTTTATTTTTTATGCTCTGGTTGAGCCACTTATTCACTTGCCCCATCTTGGTTTGGCTCACTCAGGGAGACTTTTATACCACCAGCTGATCCACTCAACTGTTGGTAGCTGTTTATCTTAATCAAAGACCGTTCTCTGACCCCCTTTGTGTTATTCTCTGAATCTCAAGGGCACATCACCCTTGCCCATCTGCTCTAAGTGTTGTTCCATTGTAGGGGTCCATTCAGCGACTCACGTTCCACCGTCAGGGGTTTAGTCAGTCACAGATGTCTGTAGGGGTTTGCACTCAACCCATGGCATTTTGATAAAAAAGTAGTATTCCCCTAGCTCATGCTAAAGGAATGAAACAGGCTAATGCACCTCAAAATAGAATTGTAAACTGACAATTTTTACACATTGGTGTTTCTGGTGCAGTGCCTAGAGGGACTACTTTTTAACCCTAAGGTATTTTACATTTTTGTTTTAATCTGCAAGTGAAAATGCAAAATCATCACCAATTTAAGTCTGCAGACAACTGCAGTTTGGGAGAAGTGGGTCAGTGGCAAAGAGAATAAGCTGAGCGCTCAGAGTAATGCTTAATGACTGGGTAAGGCAGCCACGGGGAGATGGTGTTCGGTAGGGCCGAGTGTAAAAGCAGGCTTGTAGTAAAGAACAATGAACACTCTTAAGGCATGGGAATCTCTCTTCTGTGGAAGAGTTTAAGGGTACAGACCAGCTGAAAGGGATCCTAGTGTATGACCTTGAAGGCTAATATAACAGTTGGATTTAAGAGCAGCTGAATGCAGAGCTGGAGAAAGTCACAGCACTTGAAATGCAGGAGCAACTCATCCCTTGGTGTGTTCTCCCTTGCCAGGATGTTTCATCAAGAGTGTTTTCTCAAAAAAAAAAAACCCACCTAGCTCAGATTAATTTGGGAAAAACATGTTTTTGCACACCAGCTGAGGCCCCAAGCCTCTCATCAGTCAGAGCTGCTGTGTGAAAGAAGATTGTTTCTCTCACTCTTGCTTTGTGAAATCAGTGGGCAAGGTAACCCTTACAGAGTGCTTGAATTGCTATTTTTTCTTACCAGGACACTACAGAACAAATAGAATGTCCCATTATGTCTTCTAAGGGTGTGACATTGCTGTCAAAGTTTACATTATATGTCAAATTAACTCCATGTCTGCAGGATGGAAATTTGATTAGGTTTTGCACATTTATTGCAGGGAAATCCCATTTCTTGTGCTGTTTCTCTGGTGGATCATCTTTTGAGTGTTGAATTTTTACTGCTCTTTCACATTGGTCTCTTTTTCTAGATGCCATGCAGAAATAATTTCTTTTATCTAGTTAAAGAGCTGTGTCATACCTGTCACAGACAGCTGATGCTCTGCTCTCCCTCCTTCTTCTGCTCTTCTAACTAGCTCTTATCACTAAATTATGTTCATCTGAAAGACCTTTTCTATTTATTACAAGTTCTGTTTTTTTTCAGTTCCTTGTTTGCCAACATATTTGACCAAGTCTCTAATGTTATTTGAAAACCAATGCCTCCTATGGATTGTATTTATAGCTTTAATATGAAGTGCTTCAAATATTTTAGGAATTTAAGATTATTTCCTTTGACCTCTCTTCTCTGGTCAGATAATGTGTGGATTCCCAAATGAATTTTAGAGGGCTTTAAAATCTGTTAGGTTCTTTATGTACAAAATTTGAGACAATCTTTTTGTATCAGTGCCACAATTATGTGCAGAATAAGTGTGTGTGTATATATATATGAATAAACATTGGTAACACTTGATAACTTCTATGTAGGGGGATTTATGTTCATGTAAGTATATAATCACAGAAGTATCTGCACGTAAATATGCATCTGTGAGAATGGAATTTGTTAAAGGATGCAGCCATCTATAGCTGTAGGGAGATAGTACCGCTATCTGATGAGGTTAATATCTTCAGCAATGTTTTGTTAACATCTTTTTGTTCTTTACTGAGCTTTTTAAGAAAGAGAAAGCAAGCATCTGATTTCACTGAATCACAGAACAGAAGGGGCTGGAAGGGACTTCTGGAGATCTAGTCCAACCCCCTGTTAAAGTAGCTACAGCAAGTTGCACAGGATTTCATCCAGGTAGGGGATGGCTCTTCTCCAGAGAAGGGAACTCCACACCTCTCTGGGCAGCCTGTGCCAGTGCTCTGTCACCCTCAGAGTAAAGGAGCTTTTCCTCATGTTGAGATGGAACTTCCTGTGTTCCAGTTTGTGCCCATTGCCCTTTGTCCTGTCACTGGGTACCACTGAAAAGAGCCTGGCCCCATCCTCTAAACTTCCACCTTTTACATATTTATAAGCACTGGTGAGATCCTCTTTATTTTCTCCAGGCTAAACAAACACAGAGCTCTCATCCTTTCCTCATATGAGAGATGCTTCAGTCCACTCATCATCCTTGTAGCCCTCCACAGGACTCTTTCCAGCAGTTCCCCATTTTTCTTGAACTGTGGACCCTGGAACTGAACCTGGTATTTGAGATGCAGTCTCACTAGAGCAAAATTCAGAGTTAGTTCTCCTTAAGTCCAGGATTGTAATCCTACTTATTGCAGTACTCCTTCCATGTAGGATCCTTGATTCTACCATCTCATTGTCACTGCAGCCAAGGTTGCCCCCAACCTTCCCATCCACATCCAGTCTTTCAGTTTGTTAGTACAAGGTCTTGTAGCATGCCTCTCCTCACTGGTTCCTCTACCTCCTGTGTCAAAAAGTTATCGTCAGTGCTCTGTAGAAACCTGCTGGCTTGTGTGTGCCTAGCTGTGTTGCCTTTCCAGGAAATATTAGAGTGGTTGAAATCCCCCAGTAAGGACCAGGATCTGTGATTGTAAGGCTACTCCCAGCTGTCTGTAGAAGGCCTCATAGACTTCCTCCTCCTGATCAGGTGGCATGTAGCAAAACCCCACAACAGTGTCACTTAACCTGCCCCTTTATTCTTACTTATTAGCTCTTGACTTGCTCTTCCTCCACCCCTATGTGGAATTCAATACATTCCAGTTGTTCACCCACATAAAAAGAAACTCTGCCACCTCATCTTGCTGGTCTATCTTTCTTGAAAAGTACATGGCCATCCTTGACAGCATTCCAGTCATGCCAGCTATCCCACCATGTTTCTGTAATTGCAATGAGATCATGTTACTGCAACCACAAACAGGCTTCATGCTGTGTGTGTTGGTGTACAGACATTTCAGAGATGTAATTGAGTACAGAGGTTTCCCTGGAGAGGTGCAGGAGGGTCTACCATATCCACACTCCCTCTTGAGGTGGCTGGCTTTCTGGTTTTCATCTTCGGATGCAGCTAAGGAACATTTGTAAATGCTGTGATTGACCTGGCTTATTCTTCAGTAGAACGTCATGGCATGAGTGTTGCAAATTTGAACCCCTCTCCCCTAACTCCTTTAGTTTAAAATCCATTTCATCCAGCTGGCCAGCCTGCTGCCAAAGATTCCCTTGCCTCTTCTAGAGGGGTAGATTCTATCCCTTTCTAAGGGATGGGATTTTCTTCTGCTTTCATAAGAGGAGTGCACTGATTTCTCTTTCCATAGGCTCTCTTCAAAGGTTTCTGGGTACTTGATCAAAACACTGTCCAGAGTGGAATCTTTCAACCTTCCGATATGTCTCTTGGCACCTTATGCTAACCAAATCAAAGAAGAAATTTAGCATCATGAATTGATGCTTGTATATTATTGTACATTATTGTAGATATGTATATTATTGTATTTTTAATATATATAAAATGTTGCTAAATTTTCTGACTGTCATTAGTGACCATGAAAAGATAAGGTAAAGACCTTTTCATTAGTTGTGTTTTCCAAGTGAGGTTGTGTGGAAAGCTTATTTCATAGAATCATAGGGGTAGGAAGGGACCTCCAGAGATCATGGGGGTTGGAAGGGACCTCCAGAGATCATGGGCTACAACCCCCCTGCCAAAGGAGCTCCCCAGCTCATATTACACAGGTCGGCTTCCAGACAGGGCTGGAATATCTCCAGAGAAGGAGACTCCACACCCCCTGGGCAGCCTGTCCCAGGGCTCCCTCACCCTCACTGGGGAAAAGTTCTTCCACATGTTGGTGTGGAACTTCCTGTGCTCCAATTTACAGCCATTGCCCCTTGTCCTGTCCCCTTAGACCACTGAAAAGGGGGTGGCCATTTCCCCATGCATCCCATACTTAAGATATTTATAAACATGTCCCCCCTTATTCTTCTCTAAGCTGAACAGCCCCAGCTCTCTCAGCCTTTCCTCATAGGGGAGATGCTCCAGGCCCCTAATCATCTTCGTAGCCCTTGCCAGTTTCATGCCCAGATGGGCTTTATCCTTTCTAGTTGTGTCCCTACAGGCCCTGACAACATTCCTATATTGTTCCCAGGTGCTCAGACCTTTTTTTCCACAATTCATAGACCACTTGCTTCCCTTTGAGTTTACCCATGAGCTCCCTGCTCATCCACGCAGGTCTTCTGCCTCTCTTTCCAGATTTCTTGCTCAAAGGGATGGACCTATCCTGGGCTTGGAAGAAGCGCTGTTTAAATGCCACCTAGCTCTCACTGGCTCCCTTACCTTCTAACAGCATAGCCAATGGGGTAGCTCCTATTAGGTTGCAGAAGAGATCAAAGTTAGCTCTTCTAAAATTTAGGGTAGCTACCCTACTTTTTGGCTTGCTTCTTCCACTCAGGATCTTTAACTTTGGGCCACTTTGTCCCAAGTTGCCCTAGACCTTCACTTGCCTAATGAGCCCATCCTTGTTGGTTAAAACAAGGTCCAGTACCTGCCCTCCCCTTTGTATGTGGTCAGAATGTGTGCTATCAAGAATTACTGAATGGGTGTATTTCAAATTTCAGTAAAGTTGCATAGTGAAAAAAAGGTCTTGCTACGGTAAAGGCCTCCATTGGCAAAGCTCTAATTGACTAAAGGCTACATGAAGTACTTGTTTAGAAATATGTTGATGTTTTCTGATCAGTGATAATGGGAAACTTAAGATTTACCTGCAAGCAAATTTGCACTAGTTCACTACATTGGTTAAAGTAAAGCAATATAAATTGTTGTGGACAGACTTAGTTAAGAAAGGCTGCTTCTAATTAAATTGAGCTTTACTGAAAGTCTGGCTTTAATGGAAATAAGAGGTTCCACTTTCTTGTTTGCAGCAATTTAGTTTATGCTCTTTAAAATTTAACAGAAGCAAATTATAGTGTAGATGGCTTTTTATAGATTTGAACTGTAAACATAGGAATACGCTCTCAGTGGGTGATATACTCCTGCTGAAGTTCTCACCATGTTCATAGTGGTATCTGCAAACTCTGCCTCCTTTCCTGGGTATTTTGTGCTGCTTTTGGCTGAATGCACAGAGTGGAATGGATGAATTCCCTGTGAACGTGAGGTTTGACTTGGTACCTAGGGAGACTTAATTGCCAATCCAAAGCCTTGTTTCATACGTTTTAGCATTGTGTCACCTCTTGTTGAGGGCTGAATGCAAATCTTGTCCTTTCACTCTGTTGTCCATTGTCCCTACAATATCCTGTTGAGGTCCACATGTATTTAAATGATGGGCATCATGTTGCCCAGTGGATTGGGAACCCTTATATAACAACACATTTTTGAGAGAAACATTGGCAGTTACATCCATCTGCTCACATGAATAAGCAACCATGAAATTTGTTTGTTTAATTAAAAGCAATTCCCAGTCCTCCAAAGCAACCACCCTTTTACAGATGCAGGAAGCCTATAACAGAAAGGCAGATGCATGAGTTTATCAGATTTCCTGAAGTCTGCAAGCCTTATAAACTTATGAAAAAGTGATTATGTGTATGTATTTACAGAGGTGCTAAGAAACTTAGCTGCATGACTGTTGCTACTTTCCAGAACAGCTGTAAGATAATTGAAATTCACCTGTGAGCAGTAAAATACTGAAGGTGTTAACTTCTTACATAGAAGAGGCAGCTGGTGATGTCAGCAGAATGCTCTGGTGATACACGGGACTGTCAGAGCAAAGCAGATTCTCGAGGTTAGTAGTGTGCTAATATAAATATGGAGGATATCATAGAAGGGGGGGTGGGGGAGTGGGTTTAATGCATAGGGAACACAGAACATTGGATTCAGACAGTGTTTGAATATACATGATATAAAATGTAAATAGCATGAAGTCAGTAGCATCATACACTTTTTAGAATAATATATCCTTTTACAGGCTCAGAATGACTGTTGAGGGCACCCACAACAGTGTACCTCCCCGTAGAGGGAGGAGGCACCATGAAAGGAATAGTTCATGCATCCACTCAAATGTTTCAATCGGTTTCTTGGTTAAGATTATAGCTGTCAGTTGTATAGTTTAAAAATACATTACTGAGGCTGTAATGCCCTCCTCGTTTTTAATAATTTTCACCAAAGCAAATGCCACTCCAGAGATTTGTCTGCTCTAACAATGCGTTTGATACAAACTTCCCTAAGGCACAAAGCAAGATGGGCAACCAATTTGGAAATTATAATAATCCAGTCAAGGTTAAGATTGCCTTGTTCTGCTGGGATATTATAAAATTTGAACCATGTACATACATCTAAAATAAATTAGCTGTGGGTGGCTGCTGGAGTCTTATCACTCTAGGGAACTCTTCCTTTAAATTTGAGATGCATTGGACTCCTATTATCCGGTAATACATTAATTTCGGTGGCATATATTTTTAGATTAATGTTGGCTCCAAAATTATTTGAGTATTTGGATAAAATGGGGTCACAAGAAGACAGTTTGAAAGGCAAAGAATATAATTATTATTTTATAGTCCATGACCACTGGCAATGAGATACTTGCATCTCTCCTCTGTTTAAAATATCTGCTATGCTCTGAAGGAGGTTACAAAAAAGCAGCTTTTAGCTGACCAGTGCTGAGGGTTTCAGATCGCTATTTCAAAGCAATTTTAAATATATGCAATACATTATATATTTTCCTTCTAAAAATATAATTATTTAAAGCTATGTAGTCCCTAAGCTTGTGTATGTGCTCCCTGCTAAGTTCCAGTGTGGGGCTGCAGAAGAGCCCACAAATCCTAGAGCAAGTTCAGGGCCTGAATCAGTCAATTGAGACACAGCAAGGGAGCAAAAACCTGTTTGAAGGACTTGGAATCCAGCTGTAATATTTTATGAAAACTCTTTTTATTGTTTTATAGTTTGTGTTGTAGGTACATGGTGAGAGGTAGGCCAAAAGGATTTGTTAATGTTGTGGTGGTTCTACCAATCCAGAAGAAACTTGAAACCTTTGATACATGCTCAGGCTGCATCTAAACCACCCTGCAGGTGTGCACATTGATGTGAACCAGGGTCATGTTCTCCTGGTTGACTAGTGGTTACTATCCATTGTCCAGAAAAGGAAGAAGCCGTGTTGGTTCACATCTGTCTTATATTTAGGATCTGGCTAGGGCATAACTAGTTTAGACACAACCTCTGGGACTACTCCCAGTCATGTGATCTGTTATGAAGCCTTCTGATGACTCCTAGAAGAGAAGGACATGGAAGTGAACTTGGTGTACATTCTTGGAAAGTACTGACCCTTTTCTGGCTTCTATCAGGCACCTGTTGCATTGTGAGAGGATTTCAGACCCTTTCAATATGTCGTAAGAGATTATTAGTGACGCAATTAAAAGGAAACAAAGGAGAAAGCTGGAGGGACACAGATATAGGCAGCAAAATAAACAACCTGCTTGGGGGCAAACAGAAGGGAGTAAGATGTGGGAAGCAAGACTCAATAATTTTTGTCTTTTTGTTAATGTTGCACAGACCAAATTATGGTTGAATACACTGACAAAGAATCCTTAGAGGTGGGAGAGGGAAAATAAAAAGAAAGAAGGTCAGTACAAGCACAGAGAAAAGTGTGCATCTGTATATAAAAAGCAGATTCTAAAAGAGAAAATTAAATTTCAATTAGAAGTAAGAAATATTGGTGGGTATTTGTTTGCTTTTAAGGCAACGGATGAAGTGCTGTGGAGCGTGAGAAGGAGCTGATGATGGAGAGGGACAGTGTGTAGGCAGGAGTCTGTGGGGCTAATGACCTAAGAAACTGCAGAGAGAGGAAACAAAAGATACTTAGGAGTAGAAGAGACAGGATGAGATATGAGATGGGGAACTCGGAAAGGAGAAGTTGGTGCAGGCGTGGAGCTTCCCAGGAAGTGCTCAGCAGCTGCGTGAAGAATGGAAGGCAACGGCAGCCGATGAGAAATGAAGTACGGCTCAGGTCCTAGGTGTGTGTTTAGGGTATGTGTGATAAATTGCCTTCATTTGTCCAACCATCCCGTCTTGCAAAGGGCAGCACAGTCATTTTCTCTCGCTGTTAACTCTGCATTTCTCACCAGAGTATCTCAGAGGAACCAGGTCGCTATGGCTTCTGCAACCTCCCCAGACAGCCAACCGATCAAACGTAATCAGTGTAATCCCCTTCCTGCTAAAAACTGTAACAGGTCTTTGTGACAAATTTTCAAGGAGCCCTGTTTTTCAGAACAGACGTTTTCACAGAATGTGATGATTATTAGTGATGATTAATGTGATGATTTTTGCATGTTCACTATAGTTACTCCTTTTTTTTTTCTTGGCATTTTATATCTGTATGACAACAGAGATATACAATATCTTGCCTGTAAATCTGTTCCCATTTATCTGAACTCTTATGCATAATGACTTCAGACAATTCTTTAGGCTGTGATATGTCTTCTTTTTCTTAATGATCTCAGTCTGCATATGAACTTGATGGAATTAAACAAGCAAACCTGGCCCAGGTAGCTGGTTATCACAAATATCTGTGCATCCTGAAACTGGTATGTGTGTTGAAAATTTTGTGTTTCTTCTCTGGCTTCGTACACTAATAAAGAGGTGAATATCCCAGAGCCTCAGGCATTTGGACCAAAATATATATGCTATTTTATTCCCATGTGCTCACTGAAGAGCGTGTAACTCAGAGGAGTACCTCTCCACGAAGGTGCCTTTAATATAAAGTCTCACTGAATTAAAATAAAGGCTTGTCCTTGCTGTGCACATCAACCCTCACTGACAGAAGCACTCCATAATGTGCAGCCACTGTAACAATATGGTCAAATGGAAAACAACATAAAAGCCATAAAAACAGTTAATAAAGAAAGTTATTTAACATTAACCTTAAAGTATTTTTCACATTGAAGTATTTTAAAGGGACTAGAGCCTTTGTCCATTTGTGCTGAGAGAAGCTCTTTCCCAAGGGCCACCGAGTTAATTGGCTGCCACACCAGAGTGTGAGTGTGTGCCACAGCAAAGAGGAATAGATGCAAAGCATTCATACTAAGCCTGATAATCTTTATTTCCCCTTGTGAGACTGAAAGGGTTTGTCTTCAGTCCCACAGGGAATGACTCGGTGCAGCAGTATTTACACAATATGACCAGTATTCAATATATTGTAGGGCAAATTCAATTCCGCTTCATAAACCTCTCACTGTGTTTTCTTAATCAATAGGAATAATACATAATAGTAAATATTATATAAATGTAGTTTTGCATCTCTGTCAAGTGGCAGTGGGTGTCCTGAATCTTGCTGATTCACTTCCTAGTGTAAATACTGTAATTTAAAGCTATTTTTATAGCCCAAACCTTTGGGTTCTTGGAGAGAGTTCAGCAGTTCCCACGTTATCAGTTTCAGTTTTCCATCGTTTCTAGAGAGTAAAATCAGCTCTGCTCAGAGACCAAGCCCAGGCTCAGCTCTTACCTCCTGTGCAGAGGTTGTGTTCTGAAACTGATGTCTGTGCAGACATGAATTATCAAAGTGAACTGATGTGTTTTTCCAAGATTAAATATGTAGTTTCAAGCTAAAAATGGATTAACAGTGATACCTATAGGCCCCTTTTTTGTTTCCTTCTTCTTATAAATGTTAACTCTCAGTAATTTTTACGTCCAAAACGTGACCTGATCTTTCATGATGAAAGGGAAACTGATGAGAACAATTGTGTTTGTGGTGTTCACAAGTGCTAGGAAGCATCTGTTTGAAGGCTCTCACTTTTTATTTCACCGTGGAGGGTAACCCTGACTTGATTTGATGCAGAACAAACTTTAAGTGTGGTGTCAACTGCTGTTTAGCCCAGAGCAACAAAGCTACTGCAAGGGTGAAAGCAGACCACTAAAAAGGAGAGCACGTACTGTGGAAATATTTTACATGAACGGAAACTGCAGAGATTCCCTGTTTAGTTGAGAAAGAAAGTAGGGGGACAACAGAGAATATGGTGACAATGTGTTCAGTGAGTAGTTAAGGTATATCAGGTGCCCTTCTTTGTAAGTCAGAACCAAGATCAAAAAGTCTTAAAACCTCTGGTCTGTATGAGACCTCCAGTTTTAAAGTATGGGTTGGATGTTTCCATATTTTAGGAGCTGAACTCCTCTTGCCTTTCAAGGAGACGTCAATATAAAAATGCCTTTTGAACTTGAACCTCTAACTTATACATCATTAATTAGCTGCTGATTTCAGTGACAGCTGTATGAGATTGGTAAGCTCTCCCTTTTCCCAAAAATGTTGAGCACCAGTCACTTCTAATGACATTGGTGAAAATAATCAAGGCCTGGCTTCCTAGAGAAGTTAATCCTTAATTTCTTTTGTAAATCACAGTTCTATACTCTGGAGTACAATTAGTAAGCAAGTGGACCATTTAATTGATTCACCAAAAGGCCTCTGATCATAAAATGTGAGTCTGACTAAATTTGATGGAGGCAAGGCCCAGACATGCCTTGCTACCTGTTGAAAATGGTTTCATTGTGAATATTCTGGTATAAGCATACCCTTGTGATAGCGTGTGCGATAACTGTAGCTGGTTTGTGATCGTTTATCGTTTGGGTAAAAGGATATTTCTGGATGCAGCCTTTGCCAGAAAGTAAAGATTTGGTTTGCTAAGGTATCTTAGACTGCTGTTCCATTTTTCAGTGCCAGAACACAGTGTCAGAGGGATACTGAGATTCTAAATTGATATGAACCATGAATCGCTTATAATTTATTTGACTTCAAAAGAGGAATGGGGGATGGAGTAAAATACACAGTAGAGTTAGATCTTCCTGCTTTTCAGGGACCATTTTTTTCCTTTTTTTGTTTCTTTCCCTTCCTGACTTCTGTAGCATTGGTATTGAGTGTTTGAGATGAGGATTTTTGATTTTCTGTTGAGGTATGGGTACTGAGTATTTGAATTTTTGAGATTGTGGATTTTTGGACAAGATGTACCCCACTACATTTTTGTTACATTTATATGTACTTTATTATTATTTTTTTGACAGGTAAGATTTAGAAAAGTGTTAAGGTAAGGGCTGAACCTTAATATTGCATTGCTAATGGCATAATTATTGTGCATAGTTTAACATGACTTAAAATGTAACATAATTTGTTTGTGTTTATTTCAAAAACATTAGTCTTGCTGGAATGTTGTACAGCAGGGTTTCCTGAACTTTCCATTTCCATCCATAGTTGTTGGTAGGGACAACAGTGCCAGATTTTGTGCCAGGATACAATGCCTTGAAGAAGGTTGCATAGGGGCTGCTTGTCTGTGTATCAGGGAAAGCAGTGTGTGTGCTCAGACTGGTTCCTAGGAGTTGTCTGCTTTTGGTGGTGGTGGAAAGGAGGGTGCCTGTTTGTCCAGTGTAGCAGGCAGGATCTCTCCATCAATGCAGCCAGGCTCTGGGAGGCTCAAACTTGGTCCCTGGTGGTGGGGAACAGTCTCCAAAGAAAGCATGCATGCGCTTTGAGGAGGATGTTGCTTCCTGGTCCTTGACCGTGCTGTGCCGCACACCTCTCTCTGCAAGAACCTGGCTGTGACCTTGTGCTGAGCAAGTGAGAGTTGTAGCTTTTAATGTAAACAAAACTATCCTAACTTAGACTTAGGATAGCCACAGGTGGGAATCTCCTGATACAGTCAGAATTATTGCCCCCCAAAAAAGCCTTTAACTCCAATAGTTGCAGTTCTTTTGGAACAGCTCTCAGAGAAGGGGGAAGAAGAAGAGGTAAATAGGTGGGGAAGATCATGTTTTTCTTCCCCATTTCAGCAACCAGCTGGAGCTGGAATCTTATTCTAGTCTGTGGTGGATAATTTGCAGTAGGGGTAGCCTCTTTTTAACAGCGATGAGTAGCTGGCTGTTTCCTTTGTGTTTTGAAGAGCTCTTAATGCAGCGGAGCACACTGGCAATGTTTGTACTCTGCAGCTTTGCCAGCTGTGCAGTTCAGTGGTGCCTGTATCACTTCTCAACCCACCACTTCCCAGTGCTTCCCCCTCCCTCTCCTACTGTTCTGTTCTTGATTTATAAAATCAGGCTTTTAAAGTGATCTACTGGTATATAAAATCTCTATTTCTTTACCCTTGCAAATCTTAACTGCTCTGTTGCAAATCTGTTTTGAAAATCTAATTTTTATGGTGGAGTCTTGAGTGTCTTTCTTTGGGAATAATTTTTGTATTTAATTCTTGTTACAATCTGTGAGAGAGAATGCTGTAATGGCAGCTCAGCTGTAGCCAGTCAATATTTTTTTAATGTCTGTCTGTTTTTTTATTCAATATCTGTAGTATTTTTTGCTTATTTATAATAGATTGTATTAGATTTTTAAAAATGTATTCATAATACAGAGGAAAGTATTTGGCCTTATGCTATGTTGTTACTTAAGATACAGGGAGGTCTTGATATCTTCCCAAATACATGCAGGATATTTTTATCCAGTGCTTTCTTAGAATATTTTTTTCATTTCACTATGCAGGCCAATGAGATGAGAATGGCTAAAAAAGCCAAACAGCACCCACAGCTCCCAAAGCTCCCACAAAACTACAAGTCTGGTACCAGAGAGAGAAATGTATGTGTAAAGATTTCTGTTGCACTGTGCATTGTGCTTAGTCACACAGTGCTGGCATGTCGCATTACATCATGTCTGATTACATATTGCACACTCATACATAACCACAGTAAAAGAGTATCATGTGGTTAGAAACTCTTCCAGTCTTCTAAAGTTGAAAATATTTATATGTTATTTACTTTTTTCCCGTGTTATTTAAGTAAATTTTTGGGTTTTTTCCTTTTAAACAGACATGGGGGATAAGAAATACAGCAGTCTAGAGTAGATACTCCCTAACTTCTGTTATCAGAGAAAGCCTTGCAATCTCTCCCAGACCTGTGGTCATTTCATTGTGAATATAACTTGCCACAGCATTCCTGAACCTTTGTTCCAGCTGGAACATAGTGACTAGCAGAAGGGCCTCTGCAGATGGAGCAAACACCTATATGGCAGAAAAAACCCCACCCAAACCCCCAAAAACTAAGGAAAAAAACCAACAAACCTTCAGCCATTTCTCTCTTCCCTTCCCTGAAGTCTTACTGCCCTGCTATCCTATTTTCTGCTTGTTGTTCCTGGAAAGGGGCTGCTGCACTTCTGGGCACAACGCCTGTACAGTGTAGCAGACATCATCTGTCTTTTGAGATGTTTATGTAGTTGCTGGAAAGCAGAGACAGAAACAAGCTGCAGCTCAAGGATGTACTTAGGACTATGTCTTGATCATGCACTTTGAAAAAGCAGGTTTGCATTTCTTTAATCCTATATTCTTGCCTGTCTCTATACTTTTTTCCCTCCTCCTTTTTTGTTTCATGTTCTGGGTTTAAAACCTGTGGAGCAAGCAGATGAACTCCATCTCTAAAAGGCTTTATCAATACCTCACTGACATGGTCCTTGGTGCAACAGTATTTGTGCCTAGAGGTGGAAGCTGAATCTTACTGGTGGAAGCATGTTTGTTGGTACTTAGAGTATGGCTATAACATGGTACGTTGGTATGGCTATTTTATTCTGGATGTTTTGTTAGTTGCCTTTAACCTTTGTAAACACAAGGTGTGGAGGGAAAGATTTAATTTCTTTTTGACTTACATAAGTAAGTCAACATAGTTGACAGTTGGATTTCTAAAATATTGTGATTGGAAAAAATTATGTGAATCCATGGTGTCAAAATAGATACCAGAAAAAACATTAAAAAATAACCTTGTCCCATAATCACTGCTGAAATGATTTAAATTCATTTGGAGGCCCCTAGGTCTTTTTTCAAGCTATCTGGAATGTGTAGTAACTGGTTAATATTTTTATTGCATCTGTCATCCAGCAGCAACTGGAGCATTATTAGGTTAGACGCTGTATCTATACATTGTGAGGGCTTTCTGGACATGAGGAGTTTATATTCTAAAGTAACATGACAAGAAGAAAGATTTTTGGAGGATCTTGTTTGCAAGAAGAGGGAGTGATGCTCAGAGTATCACATGATTTTCCCAGATATCACTATAATACTGCTGTCAGAGCTGGGACGTGTGCCCAGATACCTTCAATCTGAGTGCAGCTGCCTCGGATGTGCAGCCCATCTTCCTCTTGATGCCTCGGAAAGCTGGAATCAAAACTCAATAGCCTTGGTGACTATTAAGCAGGTATTCTTTATTGCAGCGCTGGCCACACAGGGGATGGCTCCTCCAAATGTGTGTCCCCATTAAAGCCAAATTTCTCATATTTATACAGGTTAACTATACATATTCATTATAATTTCTAGGAAAAGGCAGAGTTATGCAAATTATTTCCAGGAAGTAATTTATATTAATTCCTCTTGGATAGGGCATGCTCAGTGACACTCAGGGGGTCTTCCAGTGGTCTTCAGTGATGAAGGCTGACCATCTTCCTCTCTCTCAGCGCATGCTCTTTATGTTTCTTCTCCAAGCTTACCTGGGCTCCTAACACCTTCACCGACTAGTTAGTTTTTCACTGAAAACAAGATATACTCTGTCTTTTAATTGGTCATTAGTCTCCTTATTTATGACTCCTCTATCTCCTACTTCCTCTAGTTTCAAGGCTGTTGCACTATTATGGTTAAATTTTGTAGCTGCTTTCATGAAAGAGCTTATGTGATTACAGCCAAATTCTGCTAAAATTCAAAATTAATCTATTCCTAAAACCACACAAATTCTTACTTCTTTATCTTCAAGGCTGTTACTGTTGCACTGTTATGGTTAAGTTTTGCATCTGCTCTCACAAGCAGCTCACACAGTTACAGCTTTCTCTTAAAGTAGTCTATTCTTAAAACTATGAAAATTCTTGTATTAAAGTTACATTGTCTCTTAAGCTACACCTATATCAATCTATTCAGCATGATTACTTTTCACTGAATCACTCTCTAACAGAAAGTTGTTTGGTTATTTTTGTTGTTGTTCCTCCAAAATTGTTTATAGTATGATTTCAGGTGGGCACAGTTTAAAAGGAGTTCTATGCTTAGCTCCTGCTATGACTTTGAAAATTACCTGCTGGCCATTTTCCCTTTATAAGAGGAGCTCTGAACTCATGGCTCTCTAGCACTTCTAGGGCAGCTTCAGACCTTGTCTTAGACTGACTGTCTTTGTTATTGAAGGAAACAAATGGGATTTGTGTCATAACAGGTTGATGGTATAAAAGGAAGTTATTCTCCAAGCATTTTTTCATAAATTAATGCAGAATTGAGCTCTTGGCTTAACAAATGTATTTGAGGTTCTAGAGAACAGCAGTTGATTTTATTCCTCACTCTTTTTTTTTTTTTTTTTTTTTTTTTAAACCTATATCTAATTTTCTGTAAGCTACATTTGGGATATTTAAACAACTTTGTTCAGAAATTATTTTTCCTTTCCTGCTTCTTTGTATTTGGAAATCCCAGCACTCAGATACTGAGCAATGGAAGATATTTACCAGTGGCAATATTTTATTTCTTGGCAAAAACTGCAGGCAAATGAGATAATTTTTCTGCTACCTTCTGGAGTTGCTTTTGGAGTGTATCACACAGTTGATGTAATGATGAGCTCATCGGCCTTCCTTGTCCACCTGGACACACTTTGGCTTTGATTCTTCATTAATTCTGTAGGAAAACAAGCTGTTTTGCCAGTCCTATTCAGCAAGGGACTGTCACAGATGACTGTTCATTTTTAAAAAGAAATAGTATTTTCCCCTAGCCATATATACTCTTTAGGATTCCCTTCTGCAACTTTCCAAAAACTCAATTCTGTCCCTTGGAGAAGGTGTATATAGAAGCTGAATTTTGGAATTCAGAAAGGGATTGGAAAACTAATAAAAGTGTGACAGAAGAACTGCTTATTCTAAAACAAAAGATACTTGCATATTTGCAACCTTGAAATTAAATAATAATAGAAAAGAAAAGATAGTGTACTGTGGATTAAGTGCTCATCTTTCTGAATAAACCCAATATGAAACTAGAGCTTAAGATATTCTCTTTCCAACAGTAGTAGTTTTCTCCATTTGTTTTACCGGGAACTGAAACTTAATCGTGTCTGTATAGCACTTGAAATTATTGTAAAGTTATTTATGTTTTACTAGCAAAATGCTCAAATTAATAAAAAACACATTACAATGACTGTAAGCAATGCAAAAGGGAAAAATAATTTGACTGCAGTGTAAAATTCTGTATAAGTGATGAGATGATTTCCTGCAAGGTGTGAATCCTCTATTATTCCTCTCTGTGGAAGGAAGCATTGAAATTTAGCCAATAGGCAAAGCGGCTGACATTATGTAGTCAAATGTTTTGAGAAATAACTCAGGTAGAGTGAACATTTTGGGGTTTTTTTTTTGTTTGTTTGTTTCTGTCTAAAACCTATCTAGTTACATTAGGGTTCTCTTGTCTTTCAGGACTATGTCGGAGATGCAGACTTCTAGGGGTATGCCTATAATTTTCAGTTAATTGGGAAATGTACTTTCCACAGCCAAAAGGGACAGACCACATGGGTCTATCAGAAGTAACCAGTAGTTCATTCCAGTTAGACCAATGTTCCTCTTTTCTCATTCTTTTTCATTTCAGAGTGAGTTCCAAGGGAGTTGTGGCACTGACCTTGAGTCCTGTGCACATAATACTCTGAGAGGAAGAGGACATGGAAATAGATGGGAAAATCAGAGCAGCTGGCCAGGGATAGTGAGAATTTGATGCTTTACAACAGAAAGTTCTGGCATGTCCTGATTTATTTCTTTTTTTCCTTCCTGTGTTTGTGGCAGAAAAGAGAAAAATGCAAAATTTGGTCATGGTTTTTAGAAGGCTTAAAGCAAGCACATATTTTTGGGGTTCACAAGACTTCACATGGATAACTCAGTGAAATGCACTTTAGTATAACACATTTAATTTTGAATATGATCCTTGTTGGCTGAAACCTGTGAGCCAGCAGAACCACCTGGCCACACAATGAAGTATGCATTCAAGGAATTCAGAACTAGATAAAACATATGCAGTGACCTGGTAACATTTATCAAAATGCTTCACTCCATGCCAAGGTGCTCTACTGAAAGTTTCAGTTGTGTCTCATGGCATGTAGGCATTTTGTGAATTCTGGTCTGAGAGAACTGGAGGGTTTGGCTCATTGTGTAATTCATTCAATGAAAGTAGTCACTTCTAGTGTTTAACAGTGCATGGGCAGCTTATAGCATGCTGTGGAGTACGTAATCTAAGGGAATAGCAAAGGGAATTTAGGGAGGCAGGAGGCAATTACCTCAACTGGAATGCAGCCAGGAGATAGGAACTAACATTGCAGTGCTTATTAAACCCCGTGAGTAATGAAGAGCTATCTTTTACTGCCAGATAGTAATGGATGCTGTTGATGTTGGAATGACTCAATATGATTCACTTTTTCTGGCAAGAGGTGAATGACTGACATTGTCAATAACTATGAAGTACTCACTGGATAAAGCAAGTCTTTTGCCTACTGTCTTGTGGGCTTCTCTCTGGCAAACTCATTTTCCTCTTCTAAAGCCATGGTTAGAGTACCAAGAATCCTGTAAAGGGCATTCTGCTTGATTTGCTAGGCGTGCAGCCTAATTCTTTGTTGCCAAGAACTTGTCAGGCATGGTGAATAATTTCTGAAAACTGGCAAAAAGGAAGTTTGCAGGATTTAATTTTCTTTTCCAGGATATTTCAAATAATCTTACCGAATACTTGTATATCATAATTTATCAAATATCATCAAAAGTTATTCCACAATTTCTGTAAATATACTATTACTATTCCTGTTATATAGTATTTTTTCTTTTTAATATGAAATCACAATGTATATGTATAATAAACATTTAAATATTTAATCATGATGCTGAATCCTACATTTGAGCCTATGCTTTTGACTTACAGGTTTACATGATTTTTAGGTTCATATCTCACCCTTTATTTGAAAATTCTTAAAAAAAAACAACCTGAAACACTCTTGCCCAAGGCATAATGTAGAGCTACTGATTATTTGTTAGTTTTTAAGTAGAGATGAAATAGAATTATTTCAAAGGCTTACATTTCTCAGAGGAGCCTCCGGACCCAACTGATTTCAAGGAATTCTTTAGGAGACTTGGAGAAATCGAAATTAGCTTTGTCTGTATGTTGTGCCTCCCCATAAACTGTTAGAAGAACTAGTAAAATTTGCCTGGGGAGACAATATGGTTTTGTTGATAACCCAAAGCTCAGAAATCTTCATTTCTCTTCCAGTTTGCTTTCTCTCTAAACATGTATCTTCTCCCATGTTTTGTTGCTTTTGTTTAATTGGACTGCCAGACCTTTGGTCAGGGACTGTTTTACTGTGTTTTATACATAGTGTATAGCATAATTATAATCTTAGTGTATGTAGCTTAATTATAATCTTAACAGTATGTTTGATTCTCAGCACTGTTGGGAATAAATTTCAGATACTTCAAAACAATTTGAAATTACTGATTTCACCAAGATTCATTCAGCAAAGCACTTGACTATGTAGTTCACTTTAAAACTATGAATTCCACTCTTAATTATTACTGAGACCATTTTAAGGCTTGAATTTAAACACCTGCTCAAGTGCTTCATAGTGAAATATATGCTAGAGCAAAGCTGCTCAGAAATGCATTTTTAAACATAGTTTAATTCATTCTAACTCTGTCCCTTTTTAGAGACAGACTGACATAGGGAGGAGCTCAAAGCTCTGCTTCAAATCAGACTTGAGAAATCTAAAAAAAGAATGGCTTTTTTTTTTCCCTTTGAAAGTTAGTAAACTTTTTCCTTTATATATGTGTGTGGCTATGAGATGTATTTAGTTGCAGTAAATTTCACTACCCTAAAGAAAGACCTCTAATAGGTATGCTAATGCAATGTCTCCATATTTTTGCCTACTTGGCAGTCAGATGTTTGCACCCAGTGTTTCAGTGTTTGGTATTTGAAATAAAATTTGCTGGTGATCTGGGTTTTTTTGGTGGGTTTGTTTGTTTGTTTTTAAATGTGCAAGTGGAAGAGCTGGTTTCTAAGGAAATAAATGTGAAATCTGGAACATGGTAGTGTTTGTTGGCTGTTGTGATGGAGTATTGATATATTCAGAGAAGGCCCCTTGAAGCAAAAAAGCCCCTGAGAACTTAAGTTAAACAAAATAGGCAGGTCTTGCTTTGAGAAACACATTTTAATTTGAAGAACACCCTGAACTGTGGGTATACTCTACTGCATAGCAAATTCCTTCTCCTGGACCATGTGGCTGGATGAACAGCGTGTAGCCGAGGGAATGCATATGACTTGCTGTAATGTCCCAAACATTATCTTGTATATCCTCCCTGTGCAATTCTGTATCTACCTAACTTCACAGAAAGGGTTATTGGGCACTGGCACAGGCTGCCCAGGGAGGGGGTTGAGTCACCAACCCTGGATGTATTTAAAAGATGGGTAGATGAGGTGCTCAGTGATCTGGTTTAGTAGAGGACAGGTACAGTTTGTCTTCATGATCTCAAAGGTCTTTTCCAACCTGGTGATTCTGTGATTCACTCAAGGGCTTTATGTATAGACTGCAGGTAGGTGTGGAAAGCCCTCTCAGGAACTCTTACAGAAAGCAATAGCAAAGAACGATGGACCAGCTTTTCTTACTGGTGACTGTCAGAGCTGGGAACAGAATGTGGATCTCTGAGCTATGGCCACATGTTTTCAGCATTTTGAACTTGATCTAAAACCTTTTAAAGCCAATGCTGTAGTTTCATCCCACCACTGCTTTTAATAGTCTTGGCTGGTTATTTGAAGTGAATGAGAATGCACAAGTTGAATCTGGATCATTTGGAATTAGCCATTCTTGCTTTCCCCTCAACACTGCTTATAGACTGCCAGTCTTTGACCTCTTTCCCTGCCCAGCCAGTCAACTACAGATTAAAGGTCTCTTCATTCTTTTTTTTCTTCCCCTGCTTTCAATTTTACTTGTATTTTAAGGCTCTTGATTTACCTGTAATAAAACTCCATTCTCCACAACTGTCTTTGGATGCAGAATGTTATCAGGAAGATGTGTTAAATTTTATTGCAGCATTTCATAAATGGCTGCTGCTTATTCAAGAAAACCCATTTCAGCCAGCTAAGTGAAAATAAATAGAAAGATATGCATTATTTACAGGACATAATGTGAGTAAGTAGGCTGCATGCACAAATAGCAGATGAAAAACCAGCAGATGTTGATAGGAAAATGGCTGTTAGGGAAAAAGCTTGTCTTCAGGCACACACACTGTGTGTGTATATATATGTGTGTATATATATATACATATATATGTGTATATATACATATATATGTGTGTATATATATGCACACACACTTTATTAAAAACAGGTAATCAGTTTTTCATAATTGTCATCCACAGTCTTCACTCTGAAACGCTGGAGACACTGGCATCCTCTTCCTTCAGCAGCAAGATCACATCTTCGAGTTCACCTTGAATACTGTGGTCAGTTTTGGGCACCTTATTACGAGGACACCTAGGTCCTGGAGTATGTTCAGAGAAGGGCAACCAGGCTGGGGAAGGGGCTGGAGAGCAAACCGTACGAGGAGATGCTGAGGGAACTGGGGTTGTTCAGCCTGAAGAAAAGGCTGAGGGGAGACCTTATCACTGCCTACAGCTACCTGAAAGGAGGTTGTAGAGAGGTGGGTGTTGGTCTCTTTGCCCAAGCAACGTATGACAGGACAAGGAGGAAAGGCCTCAAGCTGTGCCAGGGCAAGTTCAGATTAGACATCAGGAAAAAGTTCTTCATCAAAAGGGTTATCAGCCACCGGAACAGGCTGCCCAGGGAGGTGATTGAATCACCAACCCTTAGATGTATTTAAAAGCCAGGTATGTGAGGTGCTTAGGGATATGATTTAGGTGCAGTTGGATGATCTCAAAGGTCTTTTCCAATCTTGTGATTCTGTAATCTTAATTGCCATCATCTTATGTAAATAGGAGGGAGTAACCTCTTCAATTAGGAGATCACTTTCCATTCTGGAAATCAAGCTTTTGCTTGATTTTCCTAGCTGGTATTTTCATCTGTCCCAGAGAATGATCAGCAGCCAGCATGGCATGCATAGTGCTGGCACATAGGATTCATCCAGACAAACTGTTTCTTGCACCCATATATCGTACATTATTTGAGGTGTATAATTTTCTTGCCTGTTGCAGGGTTAATCTCTTCATGTGGAGTAAATGAGTTTGAAAAATCTCCCCAGTTAATCTACCTTGCTAGTGGTAACCTGTCATCTTGGATGTAGAGTGTGTTATGTCATTGTCAGCTGTCACAAGTTAATTAGGATGGATAAGACAGGGCATGAGAAGCTACCAACATCCCTGAGAAGCTGAAGAGCAAGAGTTAGGAAGCAAAAAGACAGAGCTGTTCTGCAAGGGAAAGGAAGATGGGAGGAAGGATGAAAATTCTGCAGAAGCCTTTCAGGGAAAGCCTTCTCAGAGGTCTCTTTGTGGCAGTCTGATAGCAGGTTGCACACCATGCAATGGCAGAGCAGACTTGAGGCCATCCTTCAAGGATTCAGGTTTTCTGCAGCTTTTCAGACCTTACCAGAATTTCTCCACAGGTAGGAAGTGGCCAAGAACCTTGCAGACATGAGTCACAAGACAAGAGATGTGATGCTTATGATTCCTTTATGGTCTAAGATGTCAGATTTTGTATTATTAGCTGGTTTGGGTGTTCTGTGAGGAATTATGGAACTCAAAATTAAGAAGATGGGATAAAAATATTGAGCTAAATATTAGGCTGATTTTTGTTCCACAGAAAACCATTTACCCATGATATGACAATGGGACAGATGTGTTTATATCTGTGTCCTGTGGACCTAACCCAAAGCCAAAAGCTACCATTGATCCAGAGGGCTCAGAGTAAAGAGAAATCTGTATACACTTAGAAGGAAAAGGAGCAGAATAGATCACATTTTTCTGTATACATCTGAATAAATTCAAGGTTTCTGTTGATAAATACACTGTAGCTGCTGTAAGGAACATTTATAATATACCATAAATATAAATGAGTTCTGGGATGAAGAGACACTATCTTGGAAGATGAATCGTGAATGCATTTTTTCATACACTGGGGAAAGCTATATGATTATGTCTTAGTTAACTCATAATAAGAAAATTCTTAGCCTCCTTCCCTGAGTAAGCTACTAAAGAAGCTAGGACCTGGGGAAACAGTGCTTTGCTTGTTAAATGGGCTTCTCCTGACAAGAAGGAGAACTGTTAACACAGTTCACTGATTACATTAAGGGACAGTGAAAAGATAGTTAATTAACAAAAAGCAGCCATACAGTAGTCTTATATCTTATACAAGAATCCTCCTAATTAAGATATAAGCTATTGATAGTTGCAAGTTTTTCTTAGTGTAAATGATGGTATGTGAATGAACTGCTATGCTTTTATAGGAAAGGTCAGGACAAGCACCTCAGACTCTTCAGCTTTAAAATCCCTCAACATTTCAAATGGAGATGGTTTGGTTTTAATCAGTGTTGCCTAACAAAGCACTCTGCAAAAGCTACAACAATTTAATTTAAGTGTTTTTAGGTTAATATGTCAGGCCTATCTATTATATTGCAATGTATTGTATATTAACATGCCTCCTCTTTTAACACTGAAATTAGTGTTGAAGTATCAGATGTTCCCCTGAGATTGAAATTCTGTTTTCTACATAACTCTGAATGGATCTGCTTCTCTTCCTGTAGTGGTTTGATTTCTTAATTTTTTTTTAATGCAATTACTCTTGATTTATACCACTAAATGAGAAGGTGTTTTTAAAACCAACAAACGTGAACCACCTGGGTTTTCTTAATTGCCCAAACGAGTTATTCACATATGCCTGCTTTATATGTGATGGAATTATTTTACTTTATGCCCAAGTTTCTATTCAAGAGGAAGAGGAGTGTGCATTTGCAGTGCTGTGCCAGCTGAAGTGATCTGTCAGTGTACTGCAGTGCAGTTTTGTGAGGACTTTCTGTCTCTGCTAAAAAGCCATGCCTTTTACTGGCATCTTTAAAAGCCAGTGTCTTTGTGCCATCCTTTCCTCTGTTTCTGAACTGTCTTGAACGGGTACTGAAGCATTCTCAAGCTAGCTATGTGTGATTCTGTTTTGTGTGGGTGCTTGAACTCCATTTTAATTTTAGGTTTGGGACAGGTGCGAGAGATGCTGTCAGAGTGGAAACACAGCGACTGGAAGAAACCTCTTGTATGTTTTCTGTTGAAGGGTCCAGTGTGTTCCTAAATCGGTGTGTTTGGGAGACAGAAGATTATAAACAAGACATTTTGAAGATAAAAAGATGCTTTAATTTGTGCATCTTTCAAGGAACGTTGTACAAAGATTTGGAGTTGCTCTGTTTGGAAGATGAAGAGAAGTAAATCTGAGCACTGTAAGGACCTCTTTTCAGTGGTCTGGGGAGACAGGACAAGAGGCAATGGCCGCCAGTTAGAGCATAGGATGTTCTGCACCAACATGCAGAAGAACTTATTCACAGTGAGGGTGAGGGATCCCTGGGACAGACTGCCCAGGGGGTGTGGAGTCTCCTTCTCTGGAGATATTCCAGCCCCGTCTGGACGCCTCTCTGTGCAGTATGAGCTGGGGAGCTGCTTTGGTGGGGGGTTGATTCTATGATATTCATAGCTATTTTATCCTTCATAAAAGAAGGCCTAATTGAAATAATAGTTTAAGGACACCAAAGTAGAAAGAGCTTCCTTGCTATTCCTTTCCTTCCTGGTCCCATTTCATTGCCATTAACCTTTTTTTGATGGCACCCAAATAATATCACCAAAAATATTTACTCACATGATAAAAAGGACATATTCTACACATAGATGTCACATTGTTCACTTTCTGTGTGGTTAAACTTAAGATTTAATAAGCACACTAGTTGCACATTTATACTGATGCTGTTGACTGACAGTGATTTAGTTGAAAGGGTGAGCCCAGCTTCTGTTGAGGACAGCTCTTTTTACTCAGGCAGGTGGAGGACTGGCCTTTGTGAAAGTAGTGATGTAGAAGGCTACAAATGCTGGCAAGTAAGAAATCAAAATCGTCTTTAAAACCATTAAGTCTGAATCTGTCTTCTAATATAGACATAGACGCCATCGCTGCTGAAGGCCAGGTTATCCTGAGTCCATTATTTCTCTTAGTTGACTGTCGCTTTCAGCTTTTGCTTTAATTGACCATAACTCACAAATACTGCCTCTTCTTTTACACTAAGTTCTGTTTCTCTGTTTGAAAAATGGGGACCAACACTTATTTCTGGTGACAGGCCCTTACAGTTGTTAACACAGGCTTTATCTCTGAGGAATGAGGCCTCCCGTTTTGCTGTGACCTTGCCTTGTGTCAAGCAGCAAGGTGATGTCTGGGCCAAACCTAACGGCAGCCCATGGTTCCTGCTGCAAGGGATTCTTCTTTTTGCTGCCTGGGATTCAGTTCTGTGCCTCCTCAGGGTGATTGTGTCACCATCCCTGGATGCGTTTAACAGACAGGTAGATGAGGTACTTAGAGATATAGTTTGGTATGGGACAGGAATGGTTGGACTTGATGATGTTAAAGGTCTTTTCCAACCTTGTGATTCTGTGATCCCTTGTGCCCCTCTCCTTTCAAGTAGGAGCATTCTGACACAGTGTGCTCTGGCTGTGCTCCAAGCTACTTTTTGTGACATTCTCTTGTATGTTATGTGTGTTACCAGTGCAGATGTGGTGCCTAGAGCATCCCAACGTAGTGCCTCTTTCCAACTGAACTTTGTGAAGGGTTTATCTTTGCCTTTCCAAGTCCTTGCCATTCCCACCTTCAGCGCTAGGTTTTCTTCCTTGTTATTACATTGACTACTAAGGAAGTAGTAGTGATAAATTATTACTTTTAAGAGTATATTATTCCCTTCCTTTTGTATATAATTTGTCTGTTGGGACTTTCTAATACTTGGATACATCAATGAATAGCAATTTCTGGACAAATTAAATGTTAATAAGTCCTTGTTATAGCTGTCAAGAAAAGTAACACTAATTTAATAATACATGATGGTTCACTGATAGAAATTACTGATGCGGTCCAGAAAGCCTGGTGCTTGCTCAGGACAACTTAACATGGATTCCTTGTAACAAAACCATCCAGGCAGGCTTGTGAGCTGCTGCTTTAGTAGCTTAATGGGTATCTTAGTACAGATTTTCTCTCATTTCACTTCAGAGATTACTTTCTTTTTAAAAATAAATGCCTCTTTTCAAAAGCATTACCTATTAAATGCAATTTAGCTATTAAATTATATTGAAATAAAAAGAGAATATTTCCATTAGCTTTAATGGAATGAGAAAAGGATTGTTGGAAGTGTGAAGAATTCTTTGTATAGATAGATGCAGCAATATGTTTGTGCATTGTTTCTACCACCCATTGTCTGTGGCAAATGCTGGGTTTGTTTTCTTTCTTTTTTTTTTTAAATGCAGCTGCAATAACATAAATTATTATCTGTCTTTATTGCTTTCTCCTACAGGACTCTGTGATTTGTGACTGCTTAATAGTTTAAGCTTGCAACAATATCCTATGAACTTGATAAAAATTATCTTTCATAAGCAGGACAACTGAGGAAGGGATGAAATAATACAACTTACCAGAGTTCACATAACATGATGTGAAACATAAGTGTTTCATAATGCCTTCGTTAATGAGCAGTGTTGTTCTCATTAAGCTAGGGAGAATGGATTTGTTAAGATTAGTTTAGAGTTTTCTTTATAATGTTTAAGTAAGAAGCTATTTTTTTCTTCATACTGCTGGTTCAGAGATAAATGCATGGTCTGAGAACGAGTCTCCTCTCAGTAGCACACTGATGTACTGCCAATGAGGAGACAATGTGCCTGTCATGTTTATATCTTGATAAAAATATTTCATGAATCTAAGGGGAGAAGCATGCAGAGTGTTTTTATTAGTTTGCATATACGTGACAAATGGCACAATTTTGGAAAGCCACTTAGCATGCCTTGTAAAACGTGATTTTATTATCCATACTTATAGTTTGATACCATCTTAATTTTTTTTTTTGCAAATTTCTTACTGTAGAATATTTTCAGTGTATGAGTTATTAGTTTTCACACATTTTCTTGCCACTCCTGGGATTTTTGCCACACTTTCTTAATAGCATATGATATTGTGTGGTAGATGTAACTGGTTAACTTTGCTGCTCAGCCCTGCAGAATTACTACAAAAAGGCCAGAGGGATTTGTTCTCCAAACCATTCCACAGTTTATCTCTGTTTCTACTGAAACAAATATGGTGTGTGAAGGTGAAATCAATGCATCTTTTACATATTCTCTCCCAAATCTGTTGTAAATCTTTAAATAGAAGAATGTAGCTTTGTAGGCAGACTTCTGACCCGTTCTGGCCTATGTATTTTTTTGGTACTTCTTTTTCTCATGATCTGCTCAAGTGATTTCACTCTAAATTTCATTCTTTGCCTGCACCACTTGGGATGCAAATTGTTATTCTTGGTATGTAAATTGTTACTGGAGACGAGGACAGCTGCAGTCATCTGTGTTGGTCTGGTAATGTGCTCTGCTGCGTGGGTTCCTACTGAGGTGGCCCTGTGCTTCTTTTAAGGTTAGGACAGCCATTTGGGATGCATGAAAATATTTCACGGCAAATTCTGCCTAAACGGGTTTGGATGTTTTGTCTGCAGAGGGAAACTTAGCTTCTTCTAAGTTAAGCAGGCCATTAACTTAGGGAAGGCTTTACAAAATCTGCTTTGGTGTATTTCTCCAAGCCTCTGATTCCACCCTTTGTGCTTCCTTTCAGTGGAAGATATCTAAAAATGCTAAAATTGCCTTTTTTGGCATTCCTATCAACCCCTAAGGTCATAATGAGTTCAGGGGGAATTTAAGCTGCAAAATAAATTATTTATCAACTGTCTCTTCAGATTTGAACAGCTGGATTGTTTTTTAAATAAATGCACATAACTCTCAGCACCCTGTAAGTTAGATGACAGCAATATAATAATGACAGGTTTGATCCTACCACAACTAAATAGCGAGTATAGGGAGTCTGGGATCCTTTTTTACATTGGCAACTTTATTGCTCTGCAGCTGGGTGAAGAACACAATGGAAATGTTCCATCAAGGTTATAAAGCTTAACCCAAGTTTATTTTCCTTTTTCATCTGCATTAGAAATACAGAAGCTGACCTTGGCTACTGTGGGACTGCTATAGCTGTACTTGTCTTAAAGGCAGGAGATAAGGACAGAGTCTGCTAAGGTCACTGAGCAGTACAAAACGTGCAAAACAGCTGTGTTTGAAATTGCAAGGAGAAAGGTAGGAAACCAAACTGACAAATTGGCTCATTTTGTCTGAGTGGGAAATGTGAGTGAGTCTGGTGAAAAGGTAATCTAACTACTTTATGCTGTGAAATTGTCTAGTTAAGTAGCTTTTGTATTTATGTGTGTGACATATGTGTATGTTTGGATATCTTTAACCTGGTAGAATAAACACCAAATCTGCCAGTATCTAGCAATCTTAATTCATTTGAGGAATTAATCCTAATTTAAGAAAAATGTGGGTCCAGAATGAAAGAAGTTTCTTCTGGCCTTGTGTCCTGGGCTCAGCTAGGACAAGGTTAATTTTCACTGGAAGCTGGTAGGGGACGCAGCCAGGACAGGTACCCCAAACTAACCAAAGGGGATAGGTATTCAATAGCATATGATGTTATGCCTGGTATAAAAGGGGGCTAGAGAGGGTGGGATGGTTTGGCCCCAGGATGTGCAGCTCAGGGATGGTCTGGCTCTGGGATTGGTCTGAGCTGTACAGTCTGAGTTGTGTCATTCAGTGAGAAGCTGCACTGTGTGTCACCAGTTCTGTATGTTCTGCTCTAAGTGCTGCTGTTGTTATTTCCCACTGCCTGTGCTGTCCCAGCAAGCTGTCCTTACCCCAACCCATGCAGTCTGCCTTTGCCTCCCCATTCTCTTCCCCATCCCAGGGAGGGGGGTAAGCAAGTTGCTGTGTGGTGCTTGGCTGGGCCTGAACCTGGCCACCTTGATTTATCTGGTTTCATCAGGGAAATTTCTCTTGGAATTTTACTTCTCTAAAGTGATATCTAGGGGGAGACCAAGATAAAGAGCTGAGCAGTCAGGGGCTGAAATCTGTGTGAATTCAACATACAGAAATGCTAGGAGCAGTCACTGGCCCTCCACGGCTGTGAGGTGTTTGTGTGGAGGTTGGAGCTGGAGCTCTCACCTGGAATCCACCAAATCAACTATACTTTAAATTATTATATAAATCTACTGGCCTTAATTCTGGAGTAGAGTTATTGAAGCAGAGCTGGACAATATTTTCCTGTACTGAGCGTAGGAGAAATTGCCTAACAAAAGAAAGAAATGGAAGTTTGTGATGTAAAATTTCCTTCCCTTCAGTGTCTGTCTTGAAGTGGTCCTGCCTAGAACTGTCCCATGCATCTGGTAGATACACATGTACTGGGTTTACAGGGCCTGTCAGCAGAACATCAACATTTTATGCACATCTTTCCTGAAGACAGTGAACAAAAAGGTCTTTTTGTTCTGGACTCGTGTTCATGACAGTGATCTTATTTTGTTTTAATTGTGTGATAAGGAGCATGTTAAATTGAATCTATAGTGGAAAAAAAATCAGGCTGATGCACATAAAAAATATTCACAGGGAAGAAAGATAAAACAGAATATGATGTATAGAATGCTCTAAATAGCCTTGAGATTTTCAGTGTTTCTGTTAGTGAGAGTTTGATGGACGACTGTTTAGCTGTTATTGATAAGTTTTTTCTTGCAGGCTGGATGAAAGTGTTTTTTTCCCCTCATTGAATCCCTCATGCTAGTGGTGGCTTCCTTTCCCACCTGCACCACCCACATTTCCATCATATTGTCCCAGTTTTTTCTCCCGTGCTCCACTCCTCCATTCTGCACCTCCCGGCTTATAAATAATGTCCTGTTGTAGCTAATGTGGCGTTGGCAGAGTATATAATTTTTGCAGTGGCAGGATATTTATTTATAGCCTTTACCATCCTCTACTAGTTCTGGATGGGTTCTCCACCCCCCCACCCCCCCATACCCCTTCTGCTCTTGACAAAATGAAACACCTCAGCTTCACTGATCTATTTTGGAGCTTGTTTGAGCATCTAAATTTTCCATTCATCTTTTAGACGTAGGTACATTCTCAGTTACTTTTAAACTAACGGAGTGAAACCATCCAGTTATTCCCAAAATTGTTGAGTCTCCAGATAGAAGTGGCAGTATCTCTTTAGAACACAAGAAGCTTCCATAGTAAAAAAAAAAAGCCCAAATTATGGCAACTATCTACCTATCTTTCTGTCTTCTACCTTTCTATCAATCATCTATCTATCTATCTATCTCTGTTACTAAGTCTGGGAAAAACATATTATTTGGGTAGGTGTAAATACAATGCAACATTTGTAGCATGAAACTCTTGGGGAACTTGCATGAAACTGGAGGAAAGCATGCAAGAAATTCCAGATGCAAAAAAATTCTGTGCAATATTATTGTCAACTTGGTGTTTTAAATGAAGATATGCTCAGTGATCTTATGACTCTCTGGTCTAACTGTTATAAATATAAATAGTGAAATAGTGTATATATATAGTAAATAGTATAAATATAAATAGTAAAAGCAACATCTAGAAGCATCCATCACTGAGTATTTCTATGTGACTTGGAAAATTAGAGTTTGTTTTGTATCCACATCCGCTTTTATACATGCAACTCTACTAAAATAAGGATAATATTGCAAGTGTGCCAACTTACTGAAGCAATTTCTGGTAGCTAAATTGTAATAAGTAATACTTTTACTTGAGAATAGGTTAGGACAGCATTTGAAGAACCCTGGCCTGATTTCGTAGGTCTATTGATCTTACTGGCTGTCATGTCGCTCCTCAGTAATCTGCAAACAGCAGGCTATATTGACTTTGTTTAGCCTCAGCTCTTGTGGCAACCTCTGTTCTGATCCTCTCCCACATCTTTTGAAAGATAGCATTCCTGGTATTACTTTAGCAGCAATTTCCTTGTTATGTTTTATCTGTGATGTGCCTGTGTGATGCTTTTTGCATAATCACTTTCCACTACATTTTACATCCTTTCTTATATACCCCATGGGATTAGACTGTTAATTTTTCCTTGGTATAGGAAAAAAAGATCCTATTTGTGGCAAGCAGGGCAAGGCTTGGCAGGGAATGGTTGCAAAGTGGTGTTAAGTTACTACTGTGCTTGCTGGATTTTGATTTTGTCTGCTTGAAAAAAATATTGGGAGGTAATAAAAAAAAAAATCTATTTAAAAGAAGCCCCAAATCTCAAGTCAGTAGTTTGTAATTTTTATTTCTGTGCATTGACAGAGGGACTCAGCATAAGCACTGTGCAAATTTGAGGCTAACTTCTTGTTGTGGGGTGGATAGAAGGGCTGACTGAAAAAAATCTAGGTAAAGACTTTAATTTGGTAAGCTCCTGATGCTGAAAAGTGGGAAAGGAAATAAAAAATGTTAAAGAAATGTTTTACTGTTCTATTATCACCTAGCACTGGTTGGGAAGCTACTGGCAGCTGTACCCTCTTGCACAGCTTTGAAGAAGAGAAACTCCTATTGAGTCCAGGATACCAAATCCTGACGTTGCTAATAAAAAGGTCATTTTTCTGAGTGCCTGGTATGTGTCCTGAGTCTCTGAATAAGTCTGGGCTACTTAAGGAGTACCATGCCAAAAGTCAAACTTCTGGTAAAGTAACTAGATTGCCTTCTCCTTGCAGGGTATTTTGCCCTTCATAAATGTCCTCATTATTCTCATAATTAGAGATGACCAGAGTGGGGATTTTCCTGTCAGTAAAAAAACCTCAAACCTAAAAAAAATATACATTTTTGAAACCTTTCTTTCATCAAGAATTAAAGCAAAAAAAATTCCAAGTACATGAGAATGGTGGGGGACAGGCTGTTGACAAGCAGGGCTTACTGGGGAAGCAAAATGAGAACTGGTAAACAAAAAAGTGGGTGTTCTTTGACTGGTGAGAATTTTGGGCTAAAACCAAAGATAGTACAGGTGAGGTCTGAGTTATCTTACTGCCCTTCAGTCAGACTCTTCAATGGTGTTGCTATGGTTCCATGGAAAACACAGTTGCAACTGAATCAGCATTTTCTGAGATGAACATTATTTTGTCAGCATTCTTTTCTGAATTTTCTTCCCCCCACAAGACCCATGGTCATTTCACAAGGTAGAAATGGATGTTGCTCAAGAAACGCAATCCCTTTCAGTGTTTTGTTCTGTGACTGAAAGCCTCATTTCCTGAGCTCTGACCCTGCTTTGGATGCAGAATGAATAACTGCTGACTTTTTCCTCTTTCTGAGAGAAACTTCTGTCAGGTTAAAGAAAAGGATAGGAAGTCAGGATGTTATTTCAAGAGAGGGAAGACTTGCTAGAACTCTGGGAGGATTTGGGACTTTGTGCCAATGTATATTTTCCTGTAGTAAAGTAGTGCAAAGGCTGATCTCACTCTCAGACAGACATCATGAGCTGCCCTGGGGGATGTAACATTTTCAAGCTCTTTCATTTCAGAATGCTAAGTTTCCCTTTCATCAGTGCCATTAAAGTGACTTCACACACACACACCCCTCACCCCCCCACCCCTGTTCTGAATTGCATGGTATTTAATATTTCATAATTAATGGATAAAGAATGTGAACAGGAACAACAAGGCCCACAAAGGGTCTTTTAAAATGCACTTATTTAAGATTGTTGTTTAAATACCACAGGGCTGCAATTGATTGAAAATACAGTCTTGAATTCCTCAATGCACAAGCCAATAGAAATCTATAATAACCTCTGGGGAGAGAAAATCAAAGTTTGCAGATTCAGTGACTGTGAGGAGGCTCATCAGCTGCAAAGCTGAGTGTGCATGGTGTCAAAGCAGTTTTGTACTAAACAAAAGGATGCTTTCTTAAATTATTTCCCTTGCTTTATTTCTGCACTGGCTAATTCATATTAAACTGCAGAAACGAAGGGAATGCACTCCTGCCTGTAAATTAATATCAAACATTAAAAAACACCTGTAGAGTATAATGTTGTATCTTTTGTGGTGTTGTGGACAATGTAGAAAAATACAGCAACGTGGTGGTTACTCGCTAGCATTTCACTAAGAAAAAGAATGACAGTGATTAAGGTAATTAAGATCCATATCCAAGGATATGACAATATAGACAATTAGAGGGACTGCCTTGAAATAGTTCTATATCTAATTCTTTTATCATGTCATGTTTAACTTCAGTTGAAGAATCAAACTGATTGAAATTAGAAGATTGAAATAAACATGATTACATTAAAAAGGGAAATTCAGAACTGATAAAAGGAAATAATTTTCTGTACAACTTCTGATTAAAGTGTAGAACTTTCAGGCACAGGAAGTTATTGAGGTCATGAACATAATATTTAAGAAATGACAAAGTAGGTATTTATATTGGATATCCATAACTGTTCTAATTAATGACAAGTACTCCTAGAAGGATTTCAGTCATTGAGCTTCAAGGTTTAAACAAATATTGGTTGAAGATGAGGTTCAGGCACACATTATTCCACGTCTTCTACCTTGTTCTGGAAGGAGATCCATTGAATGAAAAGCTGGTTTTGCACTGAAGAAGTCAAACAGCATGCTACCACCTAGCATATAGTCAGCAGGCTGAGAGAAGATATTTTTTCCCTCCATCAAGCACATGTGAAACCACACCTGTATGAGAGATATGGACATAATAGAATGAGTCCAGTGGAGGCCACCAAGATGATCTCGGGGCTGAAGCAGAAGGTGTGCAAGGAGAGACTTAGCAAGCTGGTTTGTTCAGGTTAGAGGAAACAAAGGGCAGATCTTACTGCTGTTTAAAAATACCTAATTTGAAAGAATAGAGAAGATGGTGCCAGACTCTTCTCAAGCATAAGCAGTGATAGAACTGGATGCATCAGACACAAGCTGGAATGTGGAAAATTCCTTTTCAGTTGGTTATTTCTTTGTTTAACCATGAGTGTAGTCAAACACTGCTTCTGTGAGGGTGGTATACCTTGTTTGGAGAGGGTATGGGATCTCAGTTTTTAGAAGTCCTGAAAATGTCTTGGGATATGGCTGTGAGCAAACTGGGGTAAGCTCACTATAATTCATAGTTAAATGAGCATCATATAAAACTATTTTGGAGAATATATTTGCTTCAGAAATGAAAGTATTGGTGATGCTTATCTTCACATTTAGTATCTATTACTTGTGGATAACTCTGCAAATTTCAAATGTTTCCAGTAGTCCCATACATTTACTGGAGGTTTTACATCTAGCAAGGGTTTTTGGAGCTGTGGTTTTTGTGTTGTGGTTTGCTTTTTTATATTTGTTGTTGTACGTTTATTGACCACTCAGGAAAAAGGAGTAGAGTAAGTCCTGGGTGACATATTATTTACGACATGAATGCTTAAAGCTCAATGTCAATTCTTTTGAAGAGGCTGGTATGCAACGTTTTTTAGGGTAAAGTTTCCTAAAGAAACTTTTATATAGTTCAAAGACTATATAATAATGTTACTGTTGCTCTTGTGCATTTATACTATAATTTGTTAAATAATATCTTTTTAAAAAGTTGCTTCTGTATTAGAACTTGCATTCATGCAGTAACTAGTTGGAAGCTATCTATATTAAGCCTTGTCGAAACAGATATTTTAAAATTCTGAAATTGTCTGCAGATTATATTATATTCAACTTTATAACACCTTCAGTTAATTTTTAAATGTAATTTTTCAATAATTCTGTCACTCAGTTGTCTAACAAGTTGCTCACAGCATAATGAAGTTTATTCTTAGACAGTGAAAGAGAACAGCCACCTCCATGGGGCTTATACCTGGTTTTTTAATGAGAATGTTTTTTGTTAGGAAAGAATGTACCTGAGGGTTGATGTCTTGGGAAATAGATTTATGTAGTGATATTCTGGAAACACAGCAGAGGGATATATGAGAGTGTGTTATGGATAATGGGATACTGTGCTAAGGAAGGTGAGGGACATTTAGTGCACTACTGAGCTAGCTAGCAGAGGGAAAGGAGCTGTTTCAGCAGCACTGGAAAGATGAAGGTAGAGCATTAATGAACTTGAGGGTCTGATGCAGAAGAGGAGGTGAAAAACAAAGATCAAGAATCATAGGATGGTTTGTGTTGAAAGGGTCATTAAAGGTCTTCTATTCCAACACCCCCCTGAGGTGAATCTTCAACTGGATCAGGTTTCTCAGAGCCCTGTCCAACCTGACCTTGAAAGTTTCCAGGGTCTGGGTATCTACAACCTCCCAGGGCAACCTGTTCCAGGGTTTCACCACCCTCATCGTAAAAAAAATATTCCTTATGCCTAGTCTGAATCTTTTAGCTTAAAACTGTTACCCTTTGTCCTATCACAACAGGCACTATTAAAAACTCTGTCCCCATCTTTATTATAAGTCCTCTTAAGGTACTGGAAAACTGTTAAAAGGTTTTGCCAGAGCCTGCTCTTCTCCAGGCTGAACAAGCCCACCTCTCAGCTTTTCTTTATAAGTGAGGTGCTCCAACCCTCTGATCATTGCTGTAGCCCTCCTCTGAACTGTCTTCAACAGGTTCCTGTCTCTCTTGTACTGGGGACCCCAGAGCTGGAAGCAGTACTCCAGGTTGGGAGTCTCTTGAGAGTGGATTAGAGTGGGAGAACACTGCTTTTGCTGCAGCCCAGAATACAGTTGATTTTCAAGGCTGCGAGCACACGTTGCTAGGTCATGTCCAGCTTTTAATCCATCAGTACTACTAAGTCCTTCCTCTCAGGGCTACTCTTAATCCCCTTGTCTCCTAGCCTGTATTGATACTGGGGGTTGCCCCAACCCTTGCGCTTGGCCTTGTTCCAACCTCATGAAGTCCTCAAGTTTGTCCATGTCCCTCTTCCTGGCATACTCAGGTGTGTCAACCACATTACTCAGCTTGGTGTTGTTAGTAAGCTTGCTGAGGGTCCACACAATCCCGCTTATGTCACTGATGAAGACACTAAACACTACTGGTCCCAGTTACAAACCCCTGAGGGTTACTACTCATCGCTGAAATAGGCTAAGTAATACAAGAAAAGAAATTCAAGTAATTCTTCCTTGTATTGCTGAAATGTTGCCCTTGTATTCATTTTGTAATTAGTATGACAGTAAGAAATGCTTTGAGAAAACACACTTAAAAAATCTAGGCTATTCAGTACAACAAACATACAAACCAGCTTCAGCATCCAGACTTTGTAACCTTTAAGACATTTGTATTCAAATGGTTGAATTGAAGCAGCTCAACAGCAGTACTGAATTGAAAGTAAGCAATTTGCCAAATCTGACAACTTTTTTTTGTGGCATTAATTGAATTGTGACCTAAACTGCTATGAAATCTCCGTTCAGCTGTGTACAGAAATGTGAAGCACTTGAAGTAGCGTTCAACTTGTAAATGCCAAATATTTTCCCTAAGCCTGTTTGCATTTCTAGCACATTTTTGTCTGCTGCTTCTAATTCCATTTGATAGGAATACAAAATGAGGCATTACTGTAGTTGCAACTATATGAAATGCACAGTGTTCATTTGTCATGCTGCATTAAACTGTAAAGGCATTAATGACCAATACAGGGAATGGTGTCGTTAAACAGCGGCTTAAATAGACAGTGCTGAGATCATTAATGAAGCCAGTAGATAGGAGATACTAACTTCTGGGACAAATTACCACTATACCCAATTTATTACTGTATAAAGTCCATGAGATGTGGAAATCATGTTGAAAATCAGTAGGGATGTAATGCTAGTCTTGTTTGAAATGAAGAGATAAAGGTTATTTGTTAAACAGAGTAGCTTCATTACAGGCTTTAGGTGTTGCTTTCCATTGCTGGTCCCATGGGAACTGGACCATATGCAGCTTAACCCCTTAACATGGACTGCTGGATTTTCAGCCTGTGTGAATCTCATGATACCTGTTTATGTAGGTGTGCTGAAGCTACTGTGTAGATGTACTGTCTCAGCGGATAACTGGGTAGCTGAGTACTGTACAAGCAGTTTACACTCTCTTTTACAATGTAGCTGTTTATACTCTGTATAATCTCTTACTTAGCTTATCACAAATGCACAGGCCTTAAGCAAAGCATCCTGTAAGGTTTTATGAGAAGACATGGATTACAGTTTTCAAAACACTTCAGCTCTGATTCCAAAGGAGGTGCTGGCAGCACTATGCATTTCATACAGCTGTGTCTTGAGTGGTAGGTTTTGGGAATGCCAAACCAAGTTTGGCACCTTTGTGCCACAATTTTATGGAGTGAATGAAGGGGAAAGGGTTGCCTGCTTAGGATGAAGGCTATGGCAAGTCCATGGCTAGTGAGGAGAGGGTGGAGGGGAGGGTGACAGTGAGACATCAACCCTAAACCACCGCACAATGAGGTGAATCTGAAAGCTGGTTTCTCTCACAAACTTGGGTGACTTCCTGGCCTTCTTAAGAGGTGGGGTCTCTCTATTGCTTCTATCATTGTGGATAAGGGTGGTTAGTGGTGCTGATCTATGTCTTATGAGATAGCACCATTAGAAAGCAGAGCCACCACCCAATTTTTCTGTAATGGCTGAGCAGCAGGTGCAGTCTCACAGAAAAACAGGAACCTCAGATATGAGTCTTTCATCAGTGAACACACATCTCCTCAGAGAATAAACCCCTCACCTGCCTAGCAGCCAGGCTAAGGAGTCACCATTGTTCCCTCACATTTCCTGCTGAGCTGGAGTTGCTGGGCAGCCATGGCACAAGTTCATGGAGCTAGGCAACAGGAAGCCTAAGGTATTAGGTCCCTGTAACTCAATCATGGAAGTTGACAACATCTCCTCTCCCTTGGCCACTTGTGTAATTTAAAGAGCAGAGCCATTGCAAAGGCAGAGTGGTGTGCTGAGCATTGCTGTGGGACAGCAGCAGAGACAGCTCTCATGTTTTTACCAGCTGCTGCCACTTCTGCCTCCTACTCCATCTTTTTCATGAGACCACAAAGCGGTGTCATCCTCCTCACAAATTCTGTTGTGAGCAGAACCCAGAGGAACCTGGGACGAATGGGTGTCCTGGATATGGAAGCTGCTAACTGTAGACCTGTGAGACAGTGATTGAATCGAATGCATGAGCAAAGCTGCTGCCAGATAACCCACTTTGAGAACCAGAAATAGCACAGTGCGTTACCAATGCTTGGACCACAGTGGAAGTGGTGCAAGCACATTTTACTTGTGATAAAGAATGTCACCATATGATGCTGAGGATATCTCCCCTGTCCTGTGTGATGTAGAGAGGCTCTTAGATAGTTGACTTTCTTTGGAATGGTGCTATCCAAGCGATGAGTCAGGTTGAGGGTTTTTTTTTGTGAATCCTGTTTCTGAATGTGTAACTCCAAATTCCTCCCAATGCACATTTTAAGACTTCTCTCTCAGAACACATTTTGCTTTGCTTGTGTTGCCTGGGCATGTAAATGCATCTCAAACTCAGACCAGAACGAGACTCAGCAGACAGGCTCCAGAGATGTGGCCCAACTCACTGACATAAATAGCAAGGACTGAGACAGGGCTGAGAGTCAGTCCTGTGATTGGAAAGACTTGTGAGGTTGGAGAGGCCACAAGGCATTAGAAAATGCTGCTTCAGGGCACTAGGCTATTGAGTGAACCTTAGCCCTGCATCAGGGGGTATGTGTTCCATCCTGTGCTGCATGCTGAAGAGGACTCATTCTGGAGATGTGAGGTAGATACACTTGATGTGAGACACTTACCAATATGGCTGTGCCTACCCTCACATTTCAGACTGCTATTTCAGTCCTGATGCAGGTGCCTGTGTAATCCTTTAATGTAGTCAGAGCCAAATACACTTGGCGAGGGAGCAGAGGAGACTGGCTTGTGATAACGCCAAAATTTAGAGCCTGGAAAGGGATTGGCCTGAGGCCAGCACACTCTAAGGCTGCAAGAGCACCTTGCTGTCATGCTGTTACCTGGAGAGAAGGGTTTTGAAAGCCAGGGTCGAGAGACTCTAAGGCTAGAGGTCGATTTGAGTGGTTTAATCACTGGACAGACTAGGTCCTGACCTGGGCAGAGCAAACATTGGGAACAGACTGGTCTTGAAGCAAACATACCTTGGATGCCTAATTCTCTTAAGTGCTCTGGGAAGTGAGACTGTCTAGAAGGTGTACACAGATGTTGTGGAGAGTGAGATGAAAATTTACTTTTTGCTTTCTGAATCATGTTTTCTTGTGTGTAAATGTTCATTGTCCCTGAAATGATCCTTCCAGAAGGCAACAGAAGTAAAATGAAATTAGTAGTGCTTTTCCTTAAGAATGACTACTACTTCAGTACCTCTTCATGTGCTGTCTGTTGGCATGGAAACATGATGCTGAAGCTTTAAGAGCTCATCTGCAGAGACCAGAGTTTCCAGGAAGACCTCTACCTCTCCTGACTGTCTCCAGCTGATCTGTCATCTGCAGCTAAATCCTATTTGGAAACTGAGCACAAATTGAGTCAGTGTTAAGGGACAAAAAGAAGGAAGAGTTTAAGCTCCTTAATAATGAACGCAGCAGGGCATAAGGGAAGAGCAGAGGATAGTACAGGAAACAGTAATCTGAACTGTGGAATACTATCTGATTTTCTCAGTTAAATTTACTTGGCTCTATCAGTGGCAGATTCTGTCCAGTTTCTGTACTTTTATGGCAGTAGTACACATTGGTCAACACTTGCTTTCAGTCTGCTCATGTGATTGTGGTTATGATAATGACCAGGATAAGAATTGATATCTGCTTTTTTGACAAGAATACATTAGTGTATTTATACTTTTAAAGACAAATGAGTTAGATGTTCTTAAGAATTTTATTGACATGTATTTATTAAGTCAATTTACCTGACTAAATATAAATATCACATCTCATTGTAGAGATTTTCATGAATGCTGGTCTCTGTTTCTAATAAAACTACCCCCATACTTATGCATAAGATATGTAGGTGTCTGCTGCCCCTAAGCCCAGAAAAAGTAAATTATATAAAAATGACTGAGAACATGTTAAAGGTTTCTCTTCACTGTAATACTTTAACTTAGTTGTTCTTTGACCTGCTGCACTGTGATTTTTTTTTCCCTGTGAAATTCTAGCAAAGACCTGTTGGATAAAATAATTTTGTCCCAGTTTGCCTGGTGCCTTTTTCAGTCATGTCATTACCATGAGCTCTTTAGCACACTTGTGTGAAATTGTTGTCCAAATATTTTCAGCATGTCTTTGCTGAAGTACTTTGTCACAGGGATTCACTTAATGGGAAAACTTGAAGAGGGTATCACTCATATCTTTTAATGCACTGCATATTTGACACAAATCCACAAAATTGATGGTTATAGCTTCAAAGCAGCCCACAGTGGCACAAATAGCTCGTCATTCTGGCAGAATATTGTTTTAACATGTCAAAGTGTATTTGAGAAAAAAATACGATTACCCGTGAATAATGCTCTTGGCCTCATTGTGGTGATTAAATAGATGCTTGGTTTGCAGCGAGTTCTGCAGCCCTCTGTTAAGCCTGACCTTTTCTCCTGGCTGCAATGCACCGTGGCACATTAGCATGTGTTCTGCTCGTTACAGTGAGAGGCAATTGCTGTCCTGAAAAACGTCAGATATCCCTGTTAGTACATGATCTGCTTTCCTTCTCCCTCAGCCTTAACCTACTGTCACTGAGTATCCTGAATAAATGATGAAGATACTTGGCAATATTGCAGAAAAATTGATCCTGGCATCTGGCACGATGTCTTTGGAATGAGCTCACATTTTCAGAGTGCTGTTCCTCTCTCTGCCCCTCTGCCTCCCTTTGTCTTACATAAGTATTTATGTCTTTAATTCTGAATCCCTCATATAGTTGGAGGAGCATAATGCTAAGGTGCCATAACTGAGGTTCAGAATGAGTCTTGCATATAAAACAGTAATAAAAGGACCATGGGTATACAGGAAAAGGGAAGTCTAAAAGTCCAAGTCTTGCTTTACAGCTTAATGAGCATTTCTTGACTGTTCTAGCAAGCCTTTTTGATGCTCTTGCTTGTTGGTGGCATGGGGGTTGGTCATGAGAGAAAATTGGTATGACCATGCTACAAGTAACAATGGGGACTGAATCCTGCTCTTCTTAAATATGAATTAACTTCATTTGTCACAGTGGAGATGTTTCAAACCAGTGCTAATGTAATAAAATCAGAATTGAACAATGTGTCATTCAGCAACTAAAAAAGACCATATATTGACTTAGCTGGGGTAATAAGATAGGACTGTGTTACTTCAGCCTTTCCTACTTTTGGTGACGACATTCTCATCCCTCATCCCATCCTTACAGGGCTGTTGCTGCTGTTACTGCGTACTGCAAACTGTTGGGTCTGCTGTCCCATTCACCCGTTTATTAGGTGATAAACGAAACCACTGTTGATGTGATTGACATGATAACAATGGATATGTCTCCTTGGAAGGAAAATGCATGCAAAAACATGGTTTTATGGTGACCAGCACAAGTTTCTCAAATAAGAAGTAGTGTATTAACTCCCACTTCCTACCACAAAAGCTCTTATAGGAATAACAAGTATATTAGTGAAGTGTTTGTCTCCCATGTAAATGCTGGCTGGCTGAGCTCCTGTAACAATAGGTCAGCTCATGCTTGAAATCATAATGCTTTCAGATCATAGAATCATAGAATGGCGTGGGTTGGAATGGACCCCAAGGATCATAGAGCTCCAACCCCCCTGCCACAGGCAGGGTCACCAACCTCCAGGCCTGTGCAACCTTTTTGTGGAGGGGTAGGGGAGCAGTGCAGTTGCCTTTAAGTGATGGGACTGCTTCTCTGCGATGTTCACTGCTTCTCTGTATTGTTAAGCATCCTTAACAAAGCCTGCCTTAAAGAAGAGTATTTCAACTCTGCTTTTATTTTTCCTCATGTGAAGTAAAAAGGCTGAGTTCACTGTCTACAGAATGGGGTCCAGTTCTGAATTTTCATCAGCATGACATTAATCAAATACTTTAATTAGTTAATTAAAATTAATGTGGTTCATTTAAAATAGGTTTCTACTAATGTAATAAAAATGTAACTAGGCAAGGAGTGGAATTATGCATTAGAAAGAACATGGGTTTTACTCTGAACTTACATAGCTGCAAAGCTCCCTCTATCTGTCTATGTAAATTATTCTGCTGTTTTCAGTGTAAGATAGAAATAGTTGGATAATTTGACCTTTTGAATCTGTTCTAATTGGCTTCCTGCTGCTAAGCAAACTATCCTCTCAGACACTGTGTTCTTTCATTTGGAGAGGCTTGTGTCACTCCACTGAAAATAGAGGTCATATCCTCAGTTTGTGTGTATTATACAATTGCCTTCAAGTTAATAGTTATATCTGCTTTCTGACCTGGGAGTTATCCCACATTGTCTCATAAACATGTTGCGTGTATGGAAATAGATAAAGGCAACTAAGTGGGAAGAGATGGTTTCAATATATAATGAGGTTGATATGCTTGGTTTCTGTTAAAATCTCCAGCATGATCTCTAACACCACATTATTCACTCCAGTGTTTGTTCTCAAGCACCCGGGCTCCTGCTTTAGCGATGTGTTAATGCTTGATCAAGCCTTGAAGCTTAAAGGTTTTAAACATAACACTGAAAACAACTTCAGCTAAGAGGTGAATTACGAACTTTGATACTCTGGTCTATCATCTATGCAGAAGAGAGAATCTTTCACGATGCACTGTGCATACAAATGCTCCTTATAATCCCTGCAAGTTGGAAGAAATTGGCATTCCTTGATATTAAATTAATCTTCTCTAAAAAAAAATAAAAATAGGGTGAATACAGAGCTTAGAGATAAAAAATAAGTTACTGTATTTTTGCAGCAGTGGAGCACTGAAGAATGAGCTGTGTACTGAAGCAAAGGACATTTGAGAACAGCTAAATTCTTGTGACCCCCTTCCATTAATCCCACCTTTTAGCTGCATGACCTTCCATGTATTTTCCATATCTTATTTTTTGAATGACATGCATTTGCAACAAATGGCTGCAAAAAAACCCCAAAACAGATAAATGAAATCACCCTGAGAACTGAGTTTCCCTAGTCCTGCGATGACCCAATTAGTTTTTGTCTGAACAGTTAATACTGTATGTTGTTGCTCAATGTTTTTCCTTCCCTTCTGCCTATATGAGCATCTCAAAGTGTGACTTTCAAAAGTAGATGGGGAAATAAAGTTCTGCCTTGTTTTCAACTTGGTTATCAATGTCTCTTTCCTTTAAATGCTTTTTAAAATTCTCTGGAGAGGAGGAGAGAAAATTATACGCTTTCTCTGAAAGGTAGTATATCTTCTGTTATGAGTTTTGATCTGCATTAGTGGTTTTAACCCTTAGGTCTTCTAACTGTCCATTTAGCCTAAAAGAAGAATGATGGCTTAGGTTTGTATGGCATCTCTGATAAGGACATTTGTTCTTCCTCCTGCAAAGCCATTAGCTCTTTCTCTGCAATTTAGTTTTGATCTTTCTGGTATTAGTTGGACAATGATGTGACTATAAGGCAATGCTTGCTGTTCATTTTTATCTGTGATATTTAGCTTGGGATGACAGATCCTTCTGTTGCCTCGCTTAATTTCCAGACATCAGGAAATCTGGTGTGATGACTAGGAGGACTAGAGAGATCTGACTCTTGGCCCAGTTATACAATTTATGAACTAGTTCACTTCTGCAGCTAGAACTTTTTCATTTATTTTCATCACCTTAGTGAGATCAGGGCTGTAAAGAGGAATGTTGTTGAAAACTTTTAATGAACTTTTGGACTCTAGTAGTTTGCTATGTGCCAGACTGCAGCCCAATTGTTGAATCAAGACTGGGTTTTGTGTACCTGAGGAAGTCACCAAACCTCTCCTTGCCTCAGCTGGTGAGGAATAAACCATTTATGTTTCAAAAATACTTTGAGATTGTCACCTGGATGGAGTCATAACAGTGCAAAGTGTAAACAGTGCACCACAACCTATGGCTCAGCAAGCTAAAGAAGCACTGAGGAACAGGTACAGCTGAACACTATCCTGGTATTGCTGAATCATCTTTATGTCCCTAGGGACTGTAGAGCTTGAAGTGTAAACATGTTTTTCTTTCTTTGAAATACATTGCAAAAAAATTAATAAGTTGTTTATTTGCAAGATGACTGTGTCTTTGAAAGTCTTCATACCCACATTTTAAGTGGTGCAGTTGAGATGTGGTGTTGCATTATTCACATATGACTTCTCACATGTTTTTTCAGTAAAAATAATTTGTCCTTAACATATTGTTTGCAAAGTAAGTTTCCACCTCTTGGGTTAAAATTCTGAGAAGGCATCTTGCTTTGACAGGAAAATGTACAAATACAATTTTATATCATTCCTTCTCATGCCCCTTGCTATGCCTGTGTGAAGAGTACAGATCTGTGGATTTCTGCCATATGTAGTTGGTTTAAAAAAAGTGACAGTCCAAATGTCAGAGTTTTCCCAAATGTCCCTTTCCTTTTTAGATCTACATATTCATCATTGTCTTCTAACGAGGTTTTCTTTCATGATCTGAAAAGGGGTTGGACTCAATGATCTCTTGAGGTCACTTCCAACCCCTATGATTCTATGATTAGAGAGTGCTTTAATGTTTATTATTGAATGATGTTCACAGAGGCTACGACCAAGAGTTTTGCATCACTGATAAGAGATGATTTTTAGGTTTCCCAGGAGCACAGCTGGTTTGCTTTTGCTCCAGAAACTTTTCTGATGCCAAGACTCATGGAAATGCTATTTCAACTTGGTGATCATGTGATAGATTTACATTACCTACAGTCCTTTGTCAGCACTGTGAAGCCTGTGCTCACATCACAAAGACACCATAGCTTTGCAGGCTGATGGATCTAAATATAGAATTGATAAACATCTAAAGAAATTCCTACCATTTCCAAAGTAAGAAAGAGTCTGAGATAGGACAGGACACCACAGAGGGGTCCTTTAATCTCATTTGGGATGCACAGACTGAACTCTGAACCCTATCTGGAGTGTGGCTGTACGTGCAGAAGAACTTTTTCACAGTAAGGGTGACAGAGCTCTGGGACAGGCTGCCCAGGGGGTCCTTCTCTGGAGATATTCAAGCCCCATCTGGACACTAAGCTGTGTGACCTGTCCTAGGGACCCTGCTTTGGTAGGGGGGTTGGACTCGATGATCTCTCGAGGTCCCTTCCAACCCCTACGATTCTGTGATATATTAACTCCAGAACACGTATGTAATTTGCAGCAAGCTTTAAGTATCTTAAAAATATAGTTGGAAGAGAAGAAATTGTTTGCAAAGATTAGCATTTGGAAGAGTGTTCCTTTTAGGATTAGCAGTATATTTGTCAGCAGACTGTGGTCGACTCAGGTTTTTCAGTTTTTGCAGCAAATGTTTTTGAATGTTTACTCTATTGATTGACGGTGAATATTCAGTGTTTGAGCTCTGTGCCTACAAGCTGTGTACCTACAGGCTATTGATCAGAAGCATTTTATAATGGTTTTTCTGCTCCTTGATTAGACAAACATGTAAGCACTCTGGCACAAATAATTGTGTGGGTGAAGCTGAGGCTTGGTTGCCAGGAACACACTTTCTTGGGTTTTTAAAATTTCTCCAAAGCCTTCGGCCAGAAAAACAAGGTGACTCAAACATTTTCAGAGAACGAACCCAAAGGGCTTAAGAAAAGCTGAAAAAAAAGGACTTGAAATATCCAGATAAATATTTGTGGCTATACTTCTTTAAGCAGTTTCCTTGTATTTAGAACAGCGAAGAAGGTCACAGAGTATGCAGATCCAAATGGTCACAGCTGTAAATAGCAGAAGCATTAAAGATTACTGCTTAATCTGGGAGAAGCACTTCTGTTGATCCTCATCCTTCAGCTGTGATCCACAGAAACCCCACTGGGTTTGACACAGACAACCCCCCCTCCCATGGCACTATGAAAATGGTCTGCACTGCCTCCTTGGAGTCCTTAGCTGACTGATGGCTGGGGGCATTTAGGCAACAAGATAAGATACATTTATAGAAAGACTTGGTTTCCAACAAAGCCAGAGATTCCTGTTGTGCTGAGGCCTGGGTATAAGTAATAGGGGAAAACTATTAGCTAAGGTCTACTTAGGGAAAGAAATGCTCCACAGTCCTTGAGTACTGTGAAACCCCTAATAAAAAAATAAAGAACACGAGAGCTATTGAAAACACTGTTCAAACTCTGATCTGGATCCTCTGAACTTGTCAGCTTTATCTCATAAACCTGGGGGTCATTTAAGGGGTCAGGGAGAAGTGGAAAAATTTTGTGCTTCATCCATTGAGCCACTGGGAAATGCCAAGCTGTAAGACTCTGATGATGGGTGCCAGCAGACGTTTGGAAGTCATGTAGCAGAAGATGGCACCTCTTCTCTCTAGCACTGTTCTAAATACAACCTCAGCTACATAGATAAGCTGAGGCTCAAGGCTCAGGGAGAGTATGAGAAGGGTGAATGCCAATAAAACACTTCTCACATTCAATAGTGTGACAGCGTTTGAGAGTCAGAGGGAAGGCCAGTTTACTTCACCCTAGCCCAGGTTCTACCTACCAACTGTCTTTGGGCACAGACTCTGTGTATTTTTACCATGGTTCATAACATGGTTTGTCTTGGGAGTGATGCAGACTGAATTAATTTTTTTACTTAATGCAGATTTTCATAAATTGTTTGGGAACTGTGAGAGTATTTGTTCACATGTCTTTACCAAAGGCTGAGGTTAGCAAAATATGTGGTGTTCTTTGAGGTCCTCCCTTTCACAGTGAAGCAAGGACAAGGATCTAGTGAAATCAAATGAGAATTTTGTTCTTGAAACAGGTAGGCCTAGGACTTGTTATTTGTATTTATTGTTCACCCTGATTGGGCTACTGAAAAAATGTACCCAGGCAAATAATGAAATAATTAATGACAAAAAATATGTTTTTCTTGCATAAAGTCTTTATACACCCTTTTATTTTCTAGTGTGCTGAGCCATCCAGCTGACTAATACAACACTCCTTTTGTTGCTTTGCTTCTCCTAACTTTCAGCAGTGATCAATCTGTCTGTAGTGGGTTTCTCTGTTGAGAGGGACCATTATTTTGAGGCTATCGGGGAAGTGCCAGCAATGTGGGTGAATAGTATGCCGTCAGTCCCTTGTAGTGAACAGGGAGCAAGAAGGCTGCTGTATGTGAACAAACTGAGCTGCCTTGCAGAATAACAAGCAGACAGGTAGATTCCTTTTTGCTACATGACTTGTTGCTACAGTGCTTTCCCTTTCATTTAGTTACCTGTGTTTGCTCTGAAGCATATCCGTGCTACAGCCATTTTTCACTTCTGTTTATTTGCCAATATAAGACATACATATGATATTCTTCTTGCTCAAACTGAGAATAGCACTGAAAACCTTTCTTTTATGTAGCAGAATATACAAAGTGCTTTGAAGGTCCTTCAGTGAGACAGCTGTAGTGATCTAAGACTTCAAGGCACACAGAACACTCAGGGACACAGGTTGAAATTCTGGTCTTGGCCTTGAGCTTTGCTTTTACATGTTCTTGTCAGCTGGTTTTTTGCTGCCTTCCAGTTTTGAAGTTGCTGATGTAAGATGATCATGCTTCCTACAGTCTCTCTGTAGTGCCAAAAATTGCCAGACTTACCACAGAGAAAGAAGTGCAAGCAAAACTAAAAAGCAAAAAACCCAACCTAACCCCAAAACAAAAACCCCAACCAATGAACCAAACAAAATCCAAAACTTTGAGATCCTGATGCCTCCTACAATGGCAGTTGTGGAGATGGTTCAATCTTTAAAAAGATCACAGAATCACAAGGTTGGAAAAGACCTTTAAGATCATCAAGTCCAACTGTTCCCATCCTAAGCTAAACCAGATCCCTAAGTACCTCGTCTACCCCTTTTTTTAAACACATCTAGGGAAGGTGACTCAACCCCCTCCCTGGGCAGCCTGTTCCAGGCCCTGACAACTATTTCAGTGAAGAATTTTTTCCTAACATCTAATCTGAGCCAGCCCTGGCACAACTTAGTGCCATTTCCCCTTCTCCCATCTCCTGTCACCTGACTGAAGAGACCATTGCCCACCTCTCTACAACCTCCTTTCAGGTAGTTGTAAGCAGTGATAAGGTTTCCCCTCAGCCTCCTCCAGGCTAAGCATCCCTAGCTCCCTCACCTGTTCGTCGTAGGATTTGCCCTCCAGCCCCTTCCCCAGCCTGGTTGCCCTTCTCTGGACTCACTCTAGGACCTGAATGTCCTTCTTATGGTGAGGGGCCCGGAACTGGACACAGCACTTGAGGTGCAGCCTCACCAAAGCAGAGTACAGGGGCAGAGAGATCTTTGGTGAGTCTTCCAGCTTTGTGTAGTGGTCCCTGTGGACCACTACAGAAGCTGGAGTTGTGGTTTCATACTGCTTTGATCACAGTATATGTTCATTCTGTTTGCATTGTTCATTCTCCAGTTTGGCTGGGCATTGCTTCTGCTGCATGGTACGATATGTAGCTGTGTAGTCATGACCAGTTTCGGTTTACTGGGAGGGAAGTGTGGCTTCTGCTAGCCTCTGTACTCTCTTTGCTAGCCAACCTGGGGAAGGGTCACAAGTGGAAGTGAATCAGTTCTGTGAAATTTGGGCTGAATTACTAAAATCTGACAGCTGCGCGCATCACCGTATAGCTAATGGGAGGTTTGGAAAAGGCTTTTACGTGAATGTAAGGGTGATTATTTTGCCTTTGACTTGTAAATAAGCTTGCACACTGCTCTGACTTACAACACAGCTATTTCTGGTCCTTATCTGTTACATCTCATTATATCTTGTACTTTACATTTCTTGAACTTTTAACTTTTTCAAGAATGTAATTAATGTGCTTCTGGCAAGCATTTGCGTATCATTATTGACATATTTCAAAGTAAGCTCGTTTCTCATCTTCTCATTGCTTCTTTGAATCTTTCTTTTATTTTTTTTTTTTCCTATGGAAAGAGAACACTAGGTCCAATTCCTAAAGGATGTAACCTAGATACCGAGGGCACACATTTATCTGCTGTTTGTCTATGCAAAGCTGTAATCCTAAATATAAATACTCATCTGTTAATTATTTGCATGCACAGAAGATGATGGATGCATCCACACAAATCTCCTTCTTTTCCTTTTTTTTTTCCCCCTTTTTTTTTTCCTCTCTCTACTTGCATTAAGGAAGAAATTTGTGATGCTGAGTTATCACGGAGTGGAAAACGAATAAAATCATCTACTTTTTTTGTCAGTGAGAACAGCAACAGCTTAACTTATATCAACTGTACACTGATTTTACACATTGACTATATTACTGGTTTATACTGTGGTTTTTTAAATACTCTTATTCTTCAGTTTGGGATTCTTTTATTTCTTTGGGGTTTGGCCTGGAGAGTACACATTTTTGTGTGTTTCCCTTTCTTGTGGCACAATTCCATTGTTTTGGGAGGCTAGGACAACGACAGTGCCAGGACTTGAAAAGGTCAGAAATAGCCACCAATTTAAATATTCTCACTTTTTTTAAAGCTCAGCTTTTCTAAGAGAAATTTGTTTTTTTTAAAGATTCTTGAGACTTATTTCAGTGACATGTAGGTTGTGTTGTAGAACAGCAGTTTCATTAACTCATTGGAGATATACCTGAAAGCTAAACTGTTGCTTGAGATGCTTATTCTGACAAATCCCAGCCTCATAGTCTAGATTCATTGGTTACAGGCAGAAGTTATGAGTATGATCCTTTGACCCTGCTGTGCTGGAGACCTATGAACCAGTTGTACCTTGTGAACTTGGTGGTAAAACTTAGGATATACACTCAGTCCTATATCAATATGACTAAGCCTGTGTGAGCCATGATGCAGGGAACAGATGTCTGTAAGAGCATGGGGACTGCCAAAATATAAATGGGTAAGTTATAGCAGTACTTTATAACAGTTAAGCCATAAAATAAAAGAACAAGGCAACTATGTGAGATAACTGTAATGCATGATACTGGTAATGAAGCACCAAAGCCATGGTGGAGTTTGATTACTTAAAGGAAATAAATTAAACAATTTTCAAGGATTGCTAATGCCATCTTGCTTTGAGAAAGCAATCAAAGCACATTGCCAGTACTGAATGAACAGCAGACAGTTGTAGCCAGTGAGCAAGAAAAAGGTCTAAATTGTCTCTGTAGTTTATTTACTCAGGTTTTATACAATATGAAAATAAAAAATTTACAAAATTGTTTTGTGGATTATCTCAGAACACCTAGTTGTGCCCCTTCTGAGCTGGAAAAAGAAATCTCTGTTCTGCTGCTATTAGTGATTCCTCTTTCTTAAATAGCTTTCAACTCTGCTGCATGGGGAAGAATCAAAATCAAAGTGGGATTTACAAAGTACCTGTTCTGTTGAAGCTTGCTATTACCTTTGTTTCAGTGCCTTAGCTTTTAAAAGAGGTGACCTTTGCAAATTAAGAACTACGGTGTGTATATATATTCAAGAGGCAGGAAAGGATTTATGGGTGCATGCATTTTCAAAGTTTCTAAGGTTTCTTCATTATCTTTTGAGTGTCTCCATTCAAGGGATAGACATTGTAAGCCAGGCTTGTTTTTCTTTTCAGATTTAATGAAAGCTAGAGACTGTACGGTGAAAAGTGTGCTTGCAATAATGAGGTTACAACATCAAGGCACTGAAAGCACAAAAAGAGCACCTTCTGCACTACTAACTGTGCGTATCACACATGCTTGAATTTGAGCGTTCCTGAGTATCACTGCTCCAACACATTCAGATCCCAATGGCTGGATCACTGCAAGGAGGTACCTGTGCTCTCCGTGACATCTCAGACCTGAAGTTGTCCCTTCCTGAGGCTCAGCTAGGGCAGGGTAGATATTCCACTGCTTGATTTTGCACACACAGAACAACTGATTTCATCCTCCACAACACAAAGCGACCACTACTTCTGTCACCCAGAAGGTAACACGGTAGTGCTAATACTTGCTTTTTTTCTTCCTACCTGTGTCAGGTTCCAATCTTGATGGTTCTTCCTTTGCTGTCCAGAAGAACTAGTTCTCTGTCTCTATCAGCCAGGAGCTGGAGCCCAGATAACTCTCCTCAGACCCCTTTAATTGTTGCATGCTGCCATGTTTTGGCTTTCTTTGATACCTTTGCCCATGGTGTACTAGTCCACTGACAACATGGAAATGAAGCTTTTCCCCTCCCTTATATTGTTTATACATGTTTCCAGCCTGGCCACTTAGAATTCTGTCTTTACTACAGTTTTTCCCACTCATCCATAAACATAGCCTGTGTCTTCTTTCTACATTGTCTTATGTTTGGAAGCTATCTTTTCAGGTTGAGCTTGATAAGGCATTGCGTTTTTCTCATTAATATTCTGTCTTAACATTTATCACTTCCACAAGCTAAGAAGAGATGAGTCTCTGCAAATAAAACCCTCATTTCTGGTTGAACATCCATGTGCTGGCTTGACAGCAGAAGCCAAATGATCTTGTTCTGCTTTCTCTTTCTTACTTGCATTATCTACATCCCTCTGAAAAGCTGGCAGTGAGCTCTTCACACCCAGTCTTGTGACACGTGTGAATAGAACAATGTAAGATGTTGTGTACTAAACATAAGAGTGTTTATTTTAGAAAAAAAAGTGAAGTGGAAAAGAAAGCAGCTGAGTGTTGAATAGCTGGTACAAGAGAGAGATTGTTGAGGAGTATTAAGTCTTATGACATCATGTGCGCAACAACCATATGGTTGTTTTCTGTATGAGAAAAGCCTTGCTTACCTGGATGGTGTTTTTACGTTAGCCATCTGATTTGGTATCCACACTCCCAAACAATCCTATTTCTGAATTTCCTGGATTCAATAGGGTGCTTTTCACTCCGTTCTGTTGTCATTACACTCATTAGACTTGGCATTGAGAGGCTGTCTGGTACAGGGATGGAACATGGTTTAGTGGAAATTCAAACTGAGAGGCTTGTAGGATGCCTTGAAAAACAAATAAAATATTTTGAAACAGAAACAACACAATTTCATATTCCAGCTGTGAATGTTTGAGATGTTTGTGTGATGTGGTACAGATTAGAGACTGTGTGATAATGGGATGGGAAGTAGGCAGTGGTATTTTTCACAAAGAGATTAGTCCTAAAACTCACTGTGTGCATTAGTGGAAAGAAGCAGTAGCAAGCTGGTGAGATTTGCTGATGGTTTTTGTTCCATTAAGTCTTGATTCACATCCATGGAAGTTAATATATACATGTTAATTTCTGCTTGACCTCATGTGTAGGTGGCTAGAGGTAACTCTCATTGCTTATTCCATGTCTTCCCTTTCTTTTCTCCCCAAGAGAGCAACACAATGCTCTCTAGCATTTGTTCTCAAGAAGAGGACAGGGCCTCTCCTCTGACCTGTGCATTCTTGGCCAGTTGATGAGACATGTGAGAGCACCCCAAGCTATTCACTTTTACAGTTCCTCCATCTGTCAGGAATCTTTTCTGCCCATCTTGGATATAATTTCTCTCAGCATAGGCCCGCAGGAACTCTCTACAATCTGTCTGTTCAACGATGAGATACAGATAGATATATTGAGATACATATATATATATACACACACACACACACATTCTTTTCTCCACAGTGGCATGCTGAGTGTGATAATTAATTCAGATAACTGCTTTGTTGCAAAATCCTAGCTGGAGTCAAATGGTGAAATTAATATATTGTCCTCTTAACTACAGTTGGCCTCAGCTGTTGTGTTAAGATGATACCTGTATAGCTGGTTTTCTTACAGTATGTTTTAGCTTGACCAGATTAGTTGCCTTGCTGTCAAATAGCCAACTTTTTTTCTGGCAATGATAATATAAATTCAGTGTACTGACAGTAGAACAACTCCATCAGATGGAGTGAGGGTGGTGAAGGTAGAATTGCATGTTCTTAAGAAGTGAATAGAAAGTATCACATTTGATTCTTTCTTAAAGGGTGGGTGGTTTGTTTGTTGGGTTGGGTTTTGGTTTTCTTTTTCCCCCTTTTTTGTAAGGAGACCTTTTCTTTAAAAGAAAGATTTTTTTTTTTTTTCATGTGTTGCAGAAGCAAAAGTCTATTTGGTTGAACCTTATAACACTTTTTTAGTGTGCAATAAATAATTCTTTTGTTGGATCAACTTCTCCCTTTTTTGTTTTTTTGGGTTGTTTTTTTTTTTTCTTAGTTTATGCTTTACATTTGGTTGCAATATGCAACTCATGGGTGTAATGATGCTTTGTAAATTTAACAAGAGCAGGATTATTGGTATGGTCCAGATTATCAAGTTCCCTATGTATTTTACAGTAGAGGAAGTGACTTGTGAAAACTAAGGCATTGATGACATGAGTATTGTATAGATGTAAAATAAAATGTGGTGAGGATTCAAATGATGTGCTTTCTTAGTAGCCAAACAAAGGCTGAGATAAAGAACAATTGATGTGGTTTTAAGTTGAGATTGCTTGAGGGGGAGGGGTTAGCTATTTTTTTTTTCAGAAAAGACCGGAAACAAGGAGAAATTCAGTAGTGTATACAAGGAATGTATACAAGTATTCTGCTACAGTCAGGAACTGAGTGCAGCTCTTCAAGTCTTAGGTATGTGTTTCAATAAAAGACGGGGGTTTTAATTTGTTTATGAGACTCTTTTTTGATTATCCATGTGATATCATTTCAGTAGTATTGGGAAGTTGTTTGATGGCCACTGAATTGAATGTATTTAACTTTTTCAGTTGGTGCTCGCTGTTCATTTGTTAATGTTCGTTCTTGATTCCTCTTCTTCTTCTTTCAATTGTGCAGTAAAATGATACATTTTAGAGCAGTTGATTTATTAAAAAAGGAAGAAATGCTTTGCACAACAACCATTTACCCCAGAAGGAATAATGTTGTCCAGCCACAAAACCCAAATCATAGAATCATAGAATTGTAGGGGTTGGAAGGGACCTTGAGAGATCATGGGGTCCAACCCCCTGGCCAAAACAGGCTCCCACGGACATATCACTCAGATAGGCGTCCAGACGGGTCTTGAATATCTCCAGAGAAGGAGACTCCACCACCTCCCTGGGCAGCCTATTCCAGGGCTCTGTCACCCTCACTCTGAAAAAGTTCTTCCGCATGTTGGTGTGGAACTTCCTATGCTCCAACTTGCAGCCATTGCCCCTTGTCCTGTCCCCATAGACCACTGAAAAGGGGCTGGCTGATTCCCCCTGCATCCCCTGCTTAAGATAATTATAGACTTTAATTAGGTCCCCCCTTAGTCTTCTCTTCTCAAGGCTGAAGAGTCCCAACTTACTTGGCCTATCCTCATAGGGGAGATGCTCCAGGCCCCTAATCATCTTTGTAGCCCTAAATCCAAACCCAAACCCCAAACCAACCAACCAAAAAAAAAAACCAAACCCACAAAACTTTTCCATATTAAGCAAGTAAAAAATATGACGATTTAGGTTGGGGGAATTGTAAAATAAATTGCCTGTATAATGTAATTGCTAATTGTACTTGATTTTTAGTATGTCAATTCCTTGCTATTTCTACTCAAAGATCACATAAAAGACATAGGAAAAACAGAGCATAAAGCACCTATGGAAATTCTTGCCTAATTCCTGAATGCAATGTCAGAATCAAGAGTTGAATTGCGACATTTTTAAACAATTCAAAATAATTCATTGGGAGGTCACCTGACTTCAGTTATATGAACCATTTTTAGAAAATCATTCCCATTTAACTGCTCTTGCGTATTGCAGATCGTTGCCTAAGAAAAAAATGTGTAAGATTTCTTGCTGATGATCTAAAGAATGTAAGATAGCTGGCAGATGGCTTACAGATATCATTCTGAAATATCTTATACTGACAAATAACAACGGTGTGTATAATTAGCACTCTGCAGATGGTATGTAAAATGATCTGCACTTAGTACTGAAATTCTTTTTCTTTTCTGGATTTTTTTTTTTTTTTTTGGACAGACTATTTTTGAGAGTCATTTTTGAATACAAGGCTTGTAGTGCTGCTCAGGATAGACCCAGGCGTAGCTGAGAATGTATTCTTCATCTAGTTTTGTGTGAGAAGCAGCCCTGTGGCTTTGGGCTCCATGTGTGGAATTTGACCTGGTCAGGCTGGAGAGCTGGGCAGGGAGAAATCAGATGAAATTCAACAAAAGCAAGTGGAGAGTCTTGCACTTGGGGAGGAACAATCGCATGTATCAGTACAGGCTGGGGGTTGACCTGCTGGGGAAGAGCTCTGTGGAGAAGGACCTGGGGGTCCTGGTTGATGACAGGTTGGCCATGAGCCAGCAGTGTGCCATGGGGGCAGAGAGAGCCAATGGGATCCTGGGGTGCATCAGGAGGAGTGTGGCCTGCAGGTTGAAGGAGGTGATCCTTCCCCTCTCCTCTGCCCTGGTCAGGCCCCACCTGGAGTATTGTGTCCAGTTCTGGGCTCCCTGGGACAAAAAGGACAGGGATCTCCTGGAGAGAGTCCAGAGAAGGGCTACAAAGATGATGAAGGGCCTGGAACATCTATCCTATGAGGAAAGGCTGAGAGAGCTGGGGCTGTTCAGCCTGGAGAAAAGAAGACTGGGGGGGGGACTTTATTAATGTCTATAAATATCTGAAGTATGGGGTGCAGGGGGAAATGGGCAGCCTCTTTTCAGTGGTCTAAGGGGACAGGACAAGGGGCAATGGCTGCAAGTTGGAGCACAGGAAGCTCTGCACCAACATGCAGAAGAACTTTTCCCCAGTGAGGGTGAGGGAACCCTGGGACAGGCTGCCCAGGGGGTGTGGAGTCTCCTTCTCTGGAGAGATTCAAGTCTCGTCTGGACGCCGACCTGTGCAGTATGAGCTGGGGAGCTGCTTTGGCAGGGGGGTTGGACCCCATGATGTCTGGAGGTCCCTTCCAACCCCTATGATTCTGTGATTCTGTGATGTGCTGCCACATTATAAGTAATAATGACACATAGCTAGATCATATTAGACTAATGTAAAATTTGCAGACTTGTAAAGAGAGTAAGTTGAGATGAGGCCCATTTTTCTTTTCCTCTGAATTTATTGAATTATCAGATGTTTTCAAGCATGCAATGCATTTGCAGTTTCCAACACAAATGTTTGTTCTTGCACTTTCATAATGGACTTAATACTGATCTCTGCTGAAGTTTTTTTCACCAAGATCTTGGCAAGTGCAACTGGCAAGGAATAGACTTCAGTGACCACTTACTGTAACGAGGCTGGGACTACTATTTATTTGTATTATTGTACCAGTTAGGGGCCTTCATCTCTGATCAGTTCCCATTGTGTTTGAATGATAGAAACATGAAAAAAACCTAATGCCTTGCTTTAATGAATTTTCTACTTTGTGTAGACTAGAGGCTAGAGTAAGGAAATAGGAAAATGGGATTTTGTTATCTTAAAGTATGATGTTTTGTGTTGTATTTCTTCTGAGGAGAATATAGAGTTTAGAGGAAAGATGGCATAGGGAAACATGGAAGACAAGTGGAAAGATAATAATTTCAACGCTCACAGCAAATAAATGATGTCAGGAGATGTTGTAAGCCTAACGGACTATAAATAGCCTTTCAATAGTTAATGAAAGATTTTGGAGAAGAGGTAATGAAGTACATGAAAACAAAGGAGGAAAATTAGCTTATGATTTTTGTGATAAAGGAGTCCATAAAGGGATACAAAAAACTGGTGTAGTTGAAATGATTGGCTAGGAATATGATCCCTCCTGCTGTGTTTGGGATGGCTATGAACAGGTACGAGCTTTGTTTTTCAAAGCCAGAATAAATGATGTTACAGTAAGCAAGATGGAAGCAAGAGTGTGAAAGTGAATTTAGGTTGCATGACAGTAGCCAGACAGGAAAGATTATAACTCAAAAATAATAAAAGAGGTATCTCTACAGAATTTGGATGTGTGCTGAGAATTGAAGATGAGGCAGGGTTTTATCAGCCTGCACAAGCAGCGAAATGGTGACTTATAACGATCAAAAGAAGAAAAAGGGACGGTGGAAAGGAGAGGTCAGGAACTCTTTTCAGGTTTTCTTGCACTTCAGTTCATGGCTAAGAATCACTGAGAAGTCAGCCAAGATATGAATTTACCTAGGAGACAAATATGAAGTATTCACAAGTCCTTGGTGTGATGGCAAGGTGAAGATATCAGCATTTCTGATCTCACGTTACCCTGGGATGTGCCGCAGAAGTGACTTCTTGCAAACATGAGAGGAGTTAGATAGATGTGCTCAGGGAAATATGAGAGAAAGGAGAGAAAATAAAACCACAGAACCAAGAAAAGCTGATACCCGGAAAAGCATGTCACAGCACATGAAAATTCAGTTCTTAATTTAAAATCAAAATTATGAAGCAGCCATTAGAGACTGAGAAATGCTGAGCAGAGTGTGTGAGCAAGAAAGGCAGCAGCTAGATAGGAAGGGGTTGAGGCTGAACTGTAAAAAAAGGGATTTGTGATAACTGGTACCAACAGTGTGTTTAAGGGTCTCAGAAGTGAGAGGTCAGAAAGGAAGGTGACAAAAGAAAAGAGGCAAGTAGGTCATGGGCATGTTTGCAATTTAAGGGGAAAAGCCAACAGGGGAGAGAGGTTACAAAGGGAGAAGGCCCGTAAGGCTGGGTCACATGAAGGAATTAGAGAAATTAAAGAAGAAAATAAAATGCTAAGTCCTACATCCTGTCAGAGGAAGGTGAGGAAAAGAGGAAAGAAAGCAAACAAAAAAGAGAGAGATGATAATGTATCATTTCAGTGCTCCCTTGAAGTCACTCAGCTTCTTGTGCAGAAACAGGAGTTGAAATGGGAAGGTGCACCAGTCTGAGGAGCCAGAGATGGTTCAGAAGTTTGCAAGGATTATAGAAATGTGCAACAGGATCCTGAAGTGACCTTCTTACAGTAAATACATTGGAAGAGACCAAAATGGCTTGTAAATTCAATAGGCAAGTTTTATTAGAACATAAACTCTAAGGAAATCTCTGACAATAGATAAAACTTCAGCTGAGACAGGTAAAAGGGTTGGTAAACAAAACTGGTCCCTTTTGCTCTGCTCTTTCAAGTTGGTAACCTTCTTTCATGCTTGCTTCTTAACTACTCGGAGGCCTTCCTTGGAGAGCTCTCTGCAGGTTGCTCAGTGGGTTTTTTTTTCCCCATTATATCTGAGGTACAGCTCTGTGGCTGTTTCAGGTAATGTCAGTCTTTACTAGCTTCTGTGGCTCTGTGTCTCCAGGGCTCTGGGGTCTCCATGCTGACCTCTCGTACTTCCTTGCTGCATCTCTCAGTCTACTCCACCTGAGCAGGCTGGGTGCTTTGCTCCCCTGAGACAGCACACTTGCTCCCAGAAAGTCCACCCTGACTCATTTGTACACTGATTAAACATGAATATTTGCGTGGAAAATTAGCATGGCACATGGCAAAATGGGATTTCATTCAAATGGAGAGAGATTTACTTAATGAAATGCTGAGAGCAAATCTATCTATAGTAGACACCCCATATTGTTTTTTGCTCCAGAAATACTGAGGCAGGAAGTGCCTCATCAGTAGGTGGGACTAAAGAGGAAAGAGTCATCAGTGTGCAGGAGAAGTTTGTGTGCTTGTGCACAGGAATCAGCACTACTGAAGGTGAGAGAGCAGCCCAATGGAAGGGTAGGCAGAGATATCAGAGTTGGGAATCATAGCTGTAAAAGAAAGATGAGATGCAGGAAGAACAGTGTGTATTGACATGCTGCAATTACTGGAGTGGAAGGACAACCAGTGAGATGTGGAACTGTTTGGCTGTGGAATGTGTGGGTCACAAGTGTGAGAGAGAGCTGAAGGCACCACAAATTGTTGGGAAAGGTATGTGTGTGTGCGCGGGGAGGATCAGTACAGTGGAGCAGGGAGAAAGTCTGTAGTGATTGTGAAAGAAAGAGGAAGGTGTTGAAGCAGCAAGCAGTGTCTGAGAGGCAGCTGGACAGGCCTGCTATGGTATGCGCGCGATGAGAGGTGAGAGCTGATGGCTCTGTAAGGGAGATGCTTCATAGAAACCTTGTTGCAAAGCAGTGTCTGTAAAGTGTGGGCCATCTGCTGTACATGTATGTAATACAGACCTCACAAAGCCTGCAGACACGTTTCCTTGTTATCCTTCTCCACACCAGTCTTCCTTTCTGCCATCTGTACCTGCCTTGTCAGGGAGGGAAAGTAGCTGGTGGAATGAATTTCAGCAATAATGAAATCGATTTTGGAAACAAAGATAGACCAAAGTGGATTATGTGGCTCTGTTCTACAGGGGTATCTAGTGCCTGAGCGTTACTGGTTTCAAAATACTCAGGGGGAGAGCTAGCAGCTAAAAAAAGAGCAGGCCACCCAGGTTGGGAGATGAGGAAGACCTTACAAAGAATCACCTGAAAAACTGTTGGGATAGCATGCATCTGGAGAGGAGACAGTTCTTTATGACACTGCATGTTGGATTCAAATTACAGCAGTCTGTTTTCAACGGCAGGTTCAATAAACCAGATTGATCCACCTCCACCCAGCCCAGTATGCAGTCAGAGCACTGTATTTTAGTACTCCTTTGTATCTTCCTGCTGCTACAGCTATACTCACCTCCCAAGATACGAGGTCAGCTGGATTTATTGCTTGGTGAGGCTGAAATGAACACTTGGAGATTGAATAATCTTTTCCTTTTCAATGTTTAGGTCTATTGTGCCCACCTTTTCTGCTATTATTCCTGGTGAGGAATAATATCCGAGTTGACTATGGCATTTAGTGACACTTTCAGAGAGTTGTCAGAACAGCACACCCAGGGAGACATCCTCTTTTACCTCTTCTTTTGTACTCAGGTCTTCTGTAATACCTCGTGCCATTCCTATCAATAAAGCCTCTTCAACCTGATGGTACCTGTTGCTCAGCCTCTCCTTGAATTCAGAGGGTCAGCTTTGGTTATTTCTGGTCTGCCTCCAGGAACACTTTTAACTCTGATCTGCACTACTATTTAAAATGCTTAGCAGAGTGAGTAAAATTAATGAGAGACCTGAAAACTGTCTTTGGGTCCAAGGATCTACAGGAAAAGCTTCAATGAATTTCAGTAACGTGGGGTTCTTAAATACACTCTTGAGATTTACACAGTGATATTTTCCCCAGAGTTTGTGGTGCATAACTTTATAGACCGATAAACTCTACATCTCTAAATGTTCTTAAGTTGTATTAAATATATTGGGCTCCTACAGGTCAATAGAGGTTCATCACCTAATTCTACAATTCTAGTCTCCATTCGCACTTCAAGCTTTCGAGGGTGGTCAATGAACTGTAGTCATGATGTGGCTGGTTAATCTAGTTGTAAGTGTTTTTTATATTGATCTAATACGTTGGATTCAGTACCAACCACCATAATGACATGCGTGCACCTTTGTGGACTGCAAAAGAATTGTTGGGGTTAAAATACCACAAAGCCACAGACACTAGAAAAAAATAACTGACATTTGGAAAATGTATGTGAATATAGTGGAGCACAGTAGAAGCCAAACTGACAACTTCATTTCATTATATGGAGATTCAGTCTAAAGACTAACAGTTAAAAACACAAGAGAGAAGAAGGTAATGTTCCATGTTGGTACATTAAACCTCTTGTTTATGTTTCACTTAGTGGGTTCTCAGTTTTTGCAGTGACTGTATTCACATCTGGAGGACTTCCTACTTCTTAACAGGGAAGAAAATTATAGAAACACCCTTTGACTAGGGAGTGTTGTGGATGAAAAATAGCTTAAGTTGTGTGTGTGTGTAAAGAATGTTCATGGTTGGGCTTTTGAGTATTTATGCAGAAGCCTGCTACTTGCCAACTGTAACTAGTATGGGATAGATTTAAATTTTGGTAATCTGGACTAAACTGAAGTGGCATGGCCTGAATCCTGCAGTTAATATGGAGAGATGAGAGAAAACCACCACCATGGGTGGTAGTCACTTCTTGAGTTTCTGCATACAGACTATCTTGATTCAGAAAAATATAATTTTGTGGGCCTGGGAAGTAGGCAGCTTGGAAGACAAAAGAAGGGTTCCTGCAAGGAAGAAATTATTTCAGGAAGGAGGAGGGGGTCTGGAAATAAGAAGGTGAAGGTCCTGGCTGGAGGAAAGAACTTGAAAATGGAGAAGAACTCAGAGATCAGAGAAAAGTGTGAAGATGACTGCTGGGGGGTACTTTGGCTCCTAATGGCTGAAATGGTTTACTGTGAGCAATGGAACATCATGAATTCATGTGACTTTCTGCCTAATGTTTTCAGACCAGCATTGACCAGGGAAGGGCAATCAAGGATGTAATGCAAGAATGTGTCAAATAATCTAGTAGAGTAAAAGCATTAACCATATTGCTTCATAAATAAAACCCAGTATCCAGAGTTACTACAGGTTGTTTTCTTCCTTGCCTGGGACACAAAGAAACTTGGGAAAAATGAGATGTACCAACACATTAATTCTTGGCCTTAGTTTTCTCAGGGCAAGAGGAGTGCAAGCACTGAGGCACTTTTAAACTTCCCAATGGACCATCTTTGTATACACATAATTTTTGTACCACCCAGCTACCAAAAGGATGTACTGTGAAGTGCAAGACCACTGGCAAGTTTCAAAGCTCCATCCTTGACAGCAATTGTGTTATCTGCTTCTCATTTTCCTCTCTGTCTTGGGCGGCAGCAGCAGATGGTGTAGGCAATGTTGAGTGGTTTGCATAGTCTGTCAGCCTTGAACCACCTTGACTTTGTGTAGATGGCCCTAACAGTGATTGAGGACTTCACACTGATTTTTAAAAGGCTCACACTGGACCATAGAAAAAGTATTACAGGAAGTTTGGGATCTCAGTGTTGGCAAATTCACATTCCTGAGATAGGGTTTGACTGTACGCAGGCTCTGGGATTTGCTTTCTCTTTCTCTGCAGAAGATCATAAAACATGAGAATAAGAAATGCTTAAGATCAAATGTAGAAAGAAATCTTAAAGCTATTTACTTTCCTTTCAGTGGTCCTAACTCCCATCTGTATTACTTCATAGTTAATGAAAAGTAATTCCTTTTACTTCATTGGAGCTTTTCCTGATCTGAATGTCTGAGTAAGGGAAGTCTCACATGAATAAACCATATTACATACCTGAGATCCCTGGGATTTCTTTTGCACTGTTACATCTGCCAATCTTCACAGTTTCTTCTTTTCAGTAGGCAAAAGTCACTCCAAGTAACCCTTTCATGTCTTCCTGTGCCATGCCACAAATATGTAGGTTTCATTATTTCTTTGCACTTGTTTATATTGCCCAAAAACCATGGTTAGGATCTAAACTCCAAAGAATGAAAGCACAGATCTGAGGACAGTCCCTAAATAGAAAAAGGGAGAAAAATCTTCCCAAAAGCCAAATTAGACAAGAAATTAAGAGATACAGGAATAAAATGACAATTGTTACAAGCTGGAGAAAGAGACAATTTGGAAGAAATGTTACTAGGAAATGGCAAAAGATTCTTCAGCCTTAGAAAGTAAAAAGAGCAATGATTGAAGAATGTTTGGGTGTCCAGTGAGGGAGAGAGGAACATAATACAAGCATAGCTAAGAGTTGAACTTGAATGGTTTGTGCTGGGACTTAGCAAGCCTAGGATGTTGACTATGAGAACAAAGGCAAGATGGCTGTGAAGTTATGGAAATGGAAATTAACGCTTTCTAGATGAGAAGCCAAAGAGTTTAATGCTTTCAAGTCAAGAGACCAACTAATTTCCATCCCTCAATTCTGAAGGAGCTGGCACATGAAATTGCAGGACTGCTGGTGAATATTTTTAATAAATCTCTGGGGGAAATGGATATGGTAACAGAATAGCAAATGCAGTACCTTTATTTAAAAAGGGGAGAAGTGATGCGAGAAAGGACAGGCCATTAATCTCACCTCAGCTGTGCATGCATGGCTTAGAACAAAGTTTGAAGGAAGGACTAATTAAGACACATGAGAAAATGGGCAGTGGGATAAGGAGCAACAAGTACAAGTAAGCTAAAGAAAAGACAGACACCTGACTCTTCTGTCTTAAAGAAATGTGCTCAAAAATTTGAAATAGCGCTTCTAAGCACCTACTTTCTGGAGAAGATTCTTAATTATTGTTTCTTAGCATTTCAGACTTTACAGTGGTTCTACTCAGCATTGCCTTCCAGACTTGCCTGAAGTTTCCTGATGAATAAACTGATCTTCAGTAGTCATTTAAACCATAGCTGTGGTCTCCCTGCATACCAGACACCAAAAACTAGATGCAAAGCTGAGCTCTGTAACGTATTACAATATTTTACATGATTGTTTCTGTAGTATTTTGTTTTTAATGTTGATAATAGCTTTGTGTGTGCAGTTAAGTGTCCTCATTTTGAAAGGACAGCGTGTACTGAACCAGCCAGAACATTATTAAGATATTTTAGTGGGGTTTAAATCTGCTTCAAAACAAACCCATAACGTTCAACATTTTTCAAATGCTATTTTAGGAACAGCCTTCAATCTGTTGTTATGAACAATCAGTTGGTCAAGCAAGCAAAATGAAGAGACATTTTTTGGTGACTGTTATGCAATTTAATGGTAGTATCTTAGAATTACTTAGCATATGTTCACACTAGAACTATTTTTATGATTCTTGTGTAGTGTAGAGATGTATGAAGGAAAGTCAGGTTGTATTAGGTTAAATGGTATCTCAGTTGGCTTCCATCCTTCAGTTCAGCTCAGGTATTTCTACAGCACATTGTAATCTGCATTACAGACACATGCATGCCACTTTGGTAACCTTGGCTGAAGCATGGATGATTGTACTGGATGTCATGCTGAATCATATATGACTTTTTGCTTCTTTAAATTACTAGATCTTTATGCAACAATAACCCTATATACTGATAGAGCTGTGCAAAGTAAAGGAACTAAATGCTTCTTGAAAATTGCTGTAATCAGCAATATGTGCTTAAAATGTGTTTCCTTTAAATGTTAGTTTATAATTTTTGCTCTGTATATAAATGAACCTTATGCATTTTGAGCTGCTTAGAATATTGCTTCATCAGAGAACTTTAATTGTGACATCCTCATTAAAGTTTTTGATTTTGAAAACACTTCTGATTAACTGCAAGTTATCTTACGGACTGCCAAGAAACAGGAAGCGTATTGCTGCTTGTAGGTAGTGGGGAATAGCAGTGATGACCTTCACCTGCTATCTACCTAATGAAGCAGGAAGACTTCCTGAGAGGTTTTCAGAAGGATTTGCATGTGATGCCCATATATGCTAGGTAGGAGTAGCTTTTACATCTAATTCCAGCTCTCTGGAGATGAAGTATGTCAGAAAAAGCTAGACACCAAGGAGTAGGACCAGTACTGTCCAAAGGCTGTGCTAAGCCAAAGACCTATGTGACTGTCATTCAAAAAAGTTTGCAATGAGGGAGTGAGGAACATGGAGAAAACACTAGCTTGTTCTAGGCTACAGGTGCAACAAGTTAAATGGTAGAATCTAGTAAGCATCAGGAAAATTGCAGTCTACTTGGCCATTCCAACTACATGTGGTAAGGTGATTTTTAAAATTTATTTTTTAAATTTCAGTCAGCTGGTAGCAGATGTTTTTATTTTTTATTGTCCCTTACAGTCTGCTGAAACATATTTCTGCAGTTCCTAACCTCAGATTTCAAGTCCTGTTCATTTTGCTGAGAATGTATGTTTCTTGTTTTGAAATGCTTGCAGCAAACCAAGATTTTCCCCCAAGTTTAGCCCTGAATCGCTTCTGTCCATGGAACCACTTAGTTACATTTCTCTTGTCTTTTAGTCTCTTAGCTCTTATAGATGTCTTTCTGCTGTTCTCAAGATTAAATTTAGCTGATGAATGTAAAAGGAAGAAATTCTTCCCTGTGAGGGTGGTGAGGCCCTGGCACAGGGTACCCAGAGAAACTGTGGCTGCCCCCTCCCTAGCAGTGTGAAGGATAGGCTGGATGGGGCTTTGGGCTACATGGATTAGTTGAGGGTGTCCCTGCCCATGGCAGGGGGTTGGAACTAGATCATCTTTGAGGTCCCTTCCAACCCAAACCATTCTGTGGTTCTATGATTATGTGTCAGGTAGGTAGCCTACATACTGATAACCTGGATGTTGCCAGATAGTATCTAAATTCATTCTGACTTAGAGATATTCCTGATTTCAGCAATATGTAAAGTATTTAGGGTGGAAAAAGGGATGAAGTTACATTACCTAATACTACTTTTTGCGATAGGTTGACCCTAGCCAGCAGCTGCACACTTACAGGGTTGCTTAATTACTTCACTCCTGCTCCCACCCCTGCAAGATGTGGGAAAGGATAGGAAGATCTAAAGTGAGAAAACTTTTTGGTCAAGATAAAGACAGTTTAATATGTGAAGGAAAGAGGGAAAGAGCCAAGAAGTGATGCAAGGGCAAGCACTCAACACCTACTGCGCTCCTATTGTCAAGAAGCAGATACTTATGTTGTACCCATCTCTAACATTTTTGGTTCTTGAAGAATCCTCCTATTGTGTCAGAATAGCACACGCTAGATTTCTAAGCCCAGTGAGTTGTAAAAATGCCCTCTTATGCTTCATTTTTAGATTGTGAATTGTCTGTCTTTGTACCTCTCTATTTTGTGCATCTTTGTTAACTTACTTGAGAGAGGATTTCATATCTGCCTATTTAGAACATTCAATCACCCTCAACAAATGCTCTGATTCACTTAAAGATGAAGTTACTTTGAATTTCTCTTTCCCTTTGAAATGGTGACTCTGTTTCTTCTCTGCTTTAGATCAAAATCAGTCCAAAATTCCATGAAACTCTGTTTAAGACACATGCATATCTACCACACAAGCACAATCTAATGTTCTGCATTTGTAACTGAGCAATAGCTTATTACCCAGGGTGACTTCACAGAAGATTGTTGTCTGAAAAATAAAGGTATGTTGAAATAAGCCATGTAGTTAGTTTACACTTCAGTACTAGATTCATTTTTATTAAATTACAGTTTTTCACACAGTCTGCAAAATAAACAAGTTTAAGTATAAATAAGTATAAATTAAAACTTGAAAAATTGAAGATGGCTAATGAGTGCAGCATCTTGATGTCTTTGGTTTTTAAAGCTGATAAATTATTGCTATAAAAGCATGAAAAATGCAGAAGTTTTCACACAATAGCAACTTAGGTATTCTGGTTTTGCTACGAACACTTAAGTCTTTTTCTTTAGCTATTCACAAGAAAAACAAAATAAATACTAGAAATCTCATTTCTTGGTTTCATGAACACTGAGAATGAAGAGTAACTTCTACTCTATGACAAGTGAAGTCTCCTTGCTATCAATTAAAAGAAGTTTCCTACTTCAGACCTGTGTGTTGACTTAATGGTAAATTTTCACTTAAAATAATCCTTGGCATAATATGCTAAGAAGTGTATGAAAGACAATGCACCCAAACAGATATTTGCTTGCATATTTTCCACTGGATGTAGGAAAGAAATGGCATAGATTCATTTTGGGCTAGGAACAAACATTATTAAAATTTATAAGCTTAGAACTGGGAATAATATATGTAATTACTGGTAGAATATTTTCTTTAAAAAAAGAAGGATCATACTGTGGCAAAAGCTATCAAAATTAAGCCCTAAGGGAGATAGAAACTCAAGTTTGTTCTATTTTTTCATTGTGCTGTAGCTGGGTGTCAGGGCTGTACCTCTGTGCACACCTAGTGCATTTAATTTATTAATTCCCTGAGTGGTCCAGGATCTCACTGATGTGTCTTCCTACATGTGACAACCCGTTTGAGACAATGCATTGACTGGAGACAAGGTGATTTCCAAATTGTAGCCACTTTCTCAACAAAGTATATGACTACAGAAAGTCCTGGGGGTTCCCCCAGGCAGCTCCTGCATGCCTAGATCAATTTATCTGCTGCAGTGTGCTGATGTTAATCAAATTCGGAGCTGAGTGAGGAACCTGGCCATATTAGAAACAAGTTTAGGTGTTTCCTACTGAAGAACCGACCAAACTGAACACAGGTAAGGCTCTTGTAAATAGTACTATTCTAGAATAATACAACTATTCTTGAAAATGCAGAAATGGTCATTTAGGACAGTCTTTTGTGCCTATCTAAGATAGACAGGAGAAGCTTTCTGTACAAGGTGGGGTGGTAAATAGTGATGCATCATGCAGAGCTGGAGCAGTCAAGGACAACCAGGCCAGATGGCTATAAGAAATCAGATTAAGAGACGTTCAGGGAGTATCCCCCAAATTCATTTGAAGATGCTGTTGGAAGGATGTTACCGAGTAAGTCTTATTTCAGTTGGAGAGCAACTTTTTGCTAAGATACTGAGTGCTATATGGCTGTAGAAATATTTACCCAGGATAGCACTGACCACTTGACTGCATGCCTAGCATCAGTGGAAGAATTATCAATATTTGCTGGGTCCCCAGGGTCCCAATGGCTATTCTGAAACCAAATCACCTAGTAGAATTTGCTGAATAAAAGTTACGTTATTTCATTCTGAAATTATTCCACCATCCTTCAGGTTATCTAGTCAGTAACAGGATTTGTTCTTAGAGGCTAAAGCCTTCAGACAATGGTGATCAGTCTTTGAAATGCTAAACTTGGGTGATGGATAGCTCCTGACACTGTGACAAGGAGACAGGAAGGTATTAGAAAGATGTTAAACAACAACAGAAAAGTGGGAAGTGGATGGTAGAGCCAACAGAGTACTAATCTAGAACAGACCCATGCATTTACAAAACTAATCAAAGAAGTTGAACTAAATTATTTCATATGCTGGCTTATTCATAAACATTAATTTGATTGAGATACTATTAATGACACCTGGGGGTGGGTGTTATTGCTGGAGTAAAAATGATAATCAGGAAGTAATGTGTGAGAAAAATTGGAGAGGAAGTGTAAAATTGCACTAAAAATGACATATCCTGTTGCCAAATGACTGGTGCCTCAGAGACAAATCATGTTCAGTGCTTGCCAGTTTCTCAAAGCTGAAACTGTTATTAGCCATACAGACTGAATTTGGGCAATAAAATAGGATTGACAATTAGGAACTAGTTAGAAATATTTCAGTAAATGTCTACAAATTGATGACGTAATCCCTGACCAAGTTACCAAGCATGAGAAGTGCTCATGTTAAAGAAAAAAGATGTGCCTAGACAGCTAATGAAAGCAAACTTAATACCTTGTTTCCCTGTCCAAAGGACAGATATTAGCCATTTTTAAACCAGTCTGTACTTTGCTTAGTTCACTGATTGCTTATGTCACCAAAGTAGTTCAGTTAAACATAATTAACTTCATAAGCACACTGCTAATACACTAGTGCTCTTAGAGGGACAGCAGGAATCTAAAAGAATAACGATTAAAAATTGAGTCATACCCCTTCAGTCCATTTTTTTGTGGGCTTATGCAGTATTATATGCATGGAACCCTGTGCTTTATTGAGACTGTTCAAATGGGGTGAAGAGGGAAAGAGCAAGTCAGAAGGTTCTTCAGCAGCAACTGCTAAAAGGAAAATATCCCATATCTGCAGATCCACACAATTTGCAAAGAGTCTTTCTGGCTCATTGATGTCCATGTTTAAAGTTTTGAAGTTTTCGAAATCATAACACACTTCCCTGAAATGAAAGAAAGAAAGTTTTTCAAGACTTAAATACACCTAAAGAGACCATTCTTGGTGATTCTTGGCCTATCAGGCTGGCATCAGTCCTGGACAAAATACTGCTAGACAGTATGCCTTTACCATTACTACTATTTAATTCAGAGCATTGATAATTTAATGGCAATGTGATTAAACTTTGATAAGACAATGCATTAATACTACACAACTTTTTCATTAGGAATAAAAATGTCATGAAATCAAATTGTACAATACATGGATGAAAATAGCTAAGTGGTGTGTCTCAAACCTGAACTGTAAACAGGAAGAAACGACTCCTGTCTGAAATTGTTGCTATTTTTGTGTCTCTCTTTAGAATTGGCTTAACAAGATGATATGTAGCACTGGTGAAGTTTGAAGTGATGCAAGTATTGGTGCCGTATTCTGATGCTATGATTTTATTTGGAATATGGCAGTTGCTAGAAGAGAGAAGACAGCTGATGCAGAATGACCTGAATTGGTTTGTTATACTGAAAAAGATTAGGAGGAACCATCTTTTAGTATGAAATTTGTCCCATGAAGGTAATGAAAGTAAGGATGGAGAATTCTTCTAGCAGGTGATGTTGGTAAAGTCTTGTAACTCTTGTGGATTGTTACCCAGGTGTGAAACGAGTGTAGTGTCATGACCATCAGACTTTGGCTGTATATACAGGGAATTACCACACATTTGGGGTACAGAAGGTGCTTTATTTGTACATTTGGTATGTATGAACATTAATGGACTAGAGTATAGATCTGTAAATGAATTCTAATCCAGCCAAGTCCAGGCCTGAAAGACACTTGGCTGACTCGCTGCATTTGGCTATGGGGCCATGAGAAGGTCTCTACATTGTCCTCCTCTGGGAGATCAAGATGCATAATACCACAAATGATACACAAATAAAGAGTCCACACTATGGCTGTTTGGTCAGGCAGGTATGGGAACAATAGGGTCAGGAGTCTGGGAGTTGAAGGTGACAAATGCAGATGTGAAATAAAACACAAACAGGGAAGATAATTAACTTTTCCCTTAGCATGAAAAGCACGGTGGTTGTCTGTCCACCTTTAGGGGCTTGCAAAATGAAGAATGAGGTTCCTCCCAAAGAATGCACATTGCTAGTCCAAGAAAGAACATTTCTACAGAGCCCTCATGGCTTACCTTATGCATGAAGCCAGTCGTAGACCACAGCAGTCCCTCCTGGCATCACAACCTGGGTTAGCAACCTCACAAGTAAAAAAACTTGGAAAAAAAGAAAGAAAATCATTGTACTGTTGTATTGACTGATGCAACAACAGAGTTGGGATGCACCTTTGTGAGTCTCCCAGTAAGCAAAGTAAGCTGGAGCATATCAGAAAACATTTCAGAAATTCTCTACATGGGAAAAAGAAAACTTCAGGCACAGAAATTTTATGAGTGTCAAATTACCAAAAGATAAAAATACAGCAAAAGAACTTGCATAATTTACATTATTTGTATGGGTTCAGTTTAGGAGGTTAATATACAATACATGGACACCCCATGGGCATAGTGTCTGGTATCAGAGAACGGTACCAAATGCCAGATGTGACAGCCTGTGAGCTGGAAGGTCAAGAATTTATCACCCTTTCATTAAATAATCAAAATGGAAATTGAAGAATAATGAAAAGGGAGAAAATCAGCAACTATAATGCAGCAAGATTAAAACTAGCTCTTTCAGGATTACTGTTAAAGTCCTCTAGATTTTAACAGTAAATGGCAAGGTTGTGTTTTTTGTTGGGGTTGAAAACTCTGAGCCACTTTCTCCAGCATGATGACCTTTCCATTGCAATTTTCCTTTTGAGTAAGTTGATAATAGGAAAATAAGAAGGAAGATAATCTTGCCCTGATGTGCTTGGCCCATTCACTGCCTTGCTAGATGCTCAAGACTCTTTTTTTCAAATGAGAAAAAAAGCCCTTCTTTCATTTGAGAACTTAGGAGCTATTTAGCTTTAAATCACAGGAGATACAGAAACTTCAATGATTCTAGTAGTTTGCATTGTGTGAATAATTATGTTTTTCCTATGAGAAAATGAGATTATTACTTGGTTTTATATGTTGCTTCTTAATTCAAGGAGAGGTTTGCCTTTTTAAGCTTTGTTCTAAAGAATGAATTTTTCATTTGCTCTTCCTTTTCCCTTTCCTCCCCTGCCCTTTTTACCTTCCTTTTTATTATGTCATTAAGAGAGCTAGCTATATTTTGGCTGCTATTGGCTCAGACACTGCAATACAAAGAAAAGAGGGTGTATCTTCCTCTTTAAAATACAGAGTTTATTGAAAGAAACGTGAATTTCATCTGCCTGTAGACTTTTAATGGCACTTACAGATTAAATAAATACTAAATCCCTTGCCTGACTGCAAAAGTAAGGGAGTGTCAGTTTTCCATATAGGCCATCCTATGTTTGAATATCTATACTGATTAAGGCATTAAATTGATAATGCAACTGCCTCTAAAATAAAGGCAGAGTTCTAGCAATTTTGGCAACAAATCTAGTCTCGTAATAATGTGATTATTTTATAGATTCTTCTTTTGCTAGGCTTTGATTCTATTTAAAGGAAAATAATATATTCTGCTGTTCTTCTGCACAGCAACAGGGGAAGTTGGGAGTAACAGAATGTTCTATTAACTGAACTAATGGAGCAGCTCTTTCTGCTAAACTTGTATAACCCTTTGGAAACACCATGTGCTGCTTGTTCACTTTCAGTCTCTTTCCTAATCATTTTAGCAAGTCAAGTAAGGTCCTTTCCTTCTTTAAGGATGTTTCCCTACATCACATTCTTGAAGCCTCACTTGCTGCTAATTGCAGTGATTGTAAATATGTTGACACTTAAAGCTTGGTGAGTGCTGAAAAGAAATCTGCAAATATTTATTTGACTTAGTAAGCACATTTGCTTTGGCAGTGTTCACACCCCTTGGAGATTTTCTTTCACTAGCAAGCTCTTAACGGCATGAATGGTTGCAAAGCAATGTATTTTGAGTAAATAGCGCACGTGTCTGGAAAGCAAATTTCAGAATCAGATTGGTAAATATTATTGCCATGAAACTGGCTCTTAAGCAGACTGTTAGACCTGCTGAAGTTGGTGTGCTATCCGGTAGAAGAATTAGCTTGTGAGTTTTCAACAAAGCTTATGAGGGATCAGTGAAACTGCCAGTTTACACCAGCAAAAAAGCTTGACTGCTAAGCCATATCCATAGAGCCATCTGGGCATCATTACTTGAGATGTGCACTGTTCGTCCTTGGGGAAATGAGGGATTTAAATGCCAAAATAAATGTACTGTGCTACAGTTTAAAATATACACTGAACTCTTTTACCATTCTCATCTATCTTTTCTTTTAGAAGCTGCAGAGCCCTGCAGTGATCAGTTTATTAGTGAACCTCTATGAAAAGCAGTGCTCAAAGGAATCCTATTCCTTTATGTCTTCCAAAACTCCTCCCATCTTTCCCTTGTATGATTTTTGCTGTCAGCTCTGCATACTTGAGAATGAAACAGTAAGAAAACATGCTAATGAGGCTGGAAGGGAAGAATGATACAGTCAAGGAGATAACAGAGAAGAAAGGAAATAATCCTTATTTCTAAAGCACTGTTGTTTTAAAGAGGAAAGGGAATAGATAGATCTGTAATTTTTGACTGGTAAATTTCACACTTGTACATGCATACCATGAAAGGCTGATAAATTAAGTTAGAATATTATAAATTGTGAAGCTTCCTTTTTTCACTACCCTTCCATCCCTGGTATCCAGTCTTTTAATTTTAAAACATCCTCAGGAATATTACCCATTGAGGCTAACCACAGGAACAAGGCCAAGCATAGGAACTAAAATCACTTTTTTTCTTCCAATTCATCTTTAATACATATATTGCAATGTTAGGGGGGAAAAACCAGAATATTAGTTTTCTGCAGCATTTCATCTTGCACTGCTCTTTAGGCTCAATTTACTGAATCCTACCTAAAGTTATGTATAAAAAAAATAATTCAAATGATAAAAATATGCTGATACTCAACCTTGTATTTCAAGGTTAAAGAAAGCAGTTTTCTCTTTTATATGGGTGCAAAATGTAAGATGTTGACAAAGCTCTAGGAGGAATTTAAGGCAGAAGAAGGAGTTATAGTCCCTTGGAAAATGGAATGGTTGCCACGTAGTTTTTTCTTCGGATGCCTCCCTTTCCTTTGTCTCAGTCCCTGCTGTTTAGTTTCCCTGGTTGTTAGCCAAAAATCTTACATCCATTTAGTATCAGTGTATACAGCTTTTCCCAAAGTATTATAATAAGAAACCTAATCACCTGCAATGTTTGCAAGCAATTTAGTGTTGCTGTGTGTGTATTCAGTGTCTTGCAAAATGCAGTTAATTGTTTTAATCATTTATTTAGTGGTATCTGATTAAACATGCAGACATATCACCATAATTAAGCTAGTTCTGCTCTGAACTTGATACATATCAGATTAGATGCTGAGGTCTAATAGCTGGTAGTTGTAAGCACTAGTTGCACTAGTGAAAGAAACGGATGAAAATCATACAGAAGCTCAGGAGGGGGAGTTTTTACCAGGCCTGCAGAAAACTATCACCCTGGCATTAAATGGTGTGAAAATGTACTTCCTTTTCAGAACTCTCAAACTAAGAATGTTTCTTCTTTCCCCCATCCCTTTTTTTTTTTTTCCCCTTTCTTAAGTGACGTGCAAAATTTCAGTAAGAGACTCTTTGTCCTGAAGATCATACCTTTGAAGTGTACAAGACAGGCAAAAATGTGGCAGAAGGCAAGAACTGTTATAACTAATTTACAGGAAACTGAAACTCAAAGATGTTAACTTTTTCCAAGATCAGACAGGAGGCTGGAACTGTGAATCAAGGTATGGACCTTAAGGGCAAGATGTTCCTTCTGGATTTGTTTGCTTAAGTATTGGAAATAAAATGTTTGTGATCTCCAGATTTGACATAGCGGGGATAGTTCTCCCTTTGCAAATCTCCATGGAAACTCATGATACAGGTTGAAATGGAGACTGCGAGGCAAAAGTAGAGCAGCTCTGGGCTCTATAACTGTAGCAAAGAATTTTCTGTGAGGTAGCATCTTCCTAAAAGTGGACTAGGAACTGTGAATAAAAGAAGTGTCTTTGACAAGGGCTAAAGCCAGAACTTTTATTGTCGCGGCATGGCACCTCTATTACAGGGTTATGGATTTTAAGGGCTAAAAAGTAGGACAAATCTAGAAGAAAAATCACTATGTGAGTGAACTAAATTTGCTTACTGTGTCTGTAGGATAGGACTGCCATTGTGTATGCATAATTTATTCTGTATTTTTCTGGATGTCCACCACCAGAAAAAGTAGAAGTCTTGACTGACAGACTTTTCAGATTGTCTTTATGAATGAAATAATGGCTACAAAATAATGGCTAATGAAGTTTTCCTTAAATTAGTACATTTTGATGTTTGAAAGCTCATTTAAGACATGCAGATTTGTTATTTGCTTATGTTTATTTCTTTTCTATATACCTACGTTCCTTTGCTGAGAAACAATGTTAGCTGTAAATACCAGTTGGCTTTTTGACTTTTAGTTTTGGTATTTTTAGTTACCCCTAAGAGTGCTCAGAATAGCAGCTCTGAATTTCCCCTCAAAGATAGAGTTGATATTTGTGCAGCAGCCCTGGTTCTGCAGTTCCTTGTGTATTAAATTCTTAATATTCTTGCATTTAAAATTCATACCTCCAGGTGCTGCATTTTAAAGGAATGGGGTCTTTGTACATGCCAAAGCATGCACTAAGTGATAATCAACATAACTCCAGGAAGCTTAGAAATAACTCTCATTGCACAAAACTACTTAAAAACATTTTAAGTCCTATAGAAATTACCTTAAATTGATGAGACTTTGACTGAAGTAGTACTGACATCCTTGCTAATGTTAAATGGAATCATGATTGTTAGTCTAATACACTGAATAAGGAATCTGCCTATTGCAGTTTAAGAATTTGGGGCAGAGAAGTCTCCTGATAATCCATTCACAAGCAGAGGAGGTGTGTGAAAACTGTTTAGTTGACTGTCCCACTGAGAGAACACGCTGTGCAGCAATGGCATCGTGTCCAGACACAGTGCCACTGTGCCCAGCTAGCACACTGGTTAGACTCAAATGGGGCATTGCTCCCTGCAAGCTTTGAGGCATGGTCTACCGAGGGAAGTTGCTTTGAATTTTAAATAAGTAGATTATAGTCTCACTTTCTTGTTTTAGGCACATGGACTGTGCAGTCAGGGAAAGGACCCTCCTACAGAGAGCAAGAGCGGGAGCTAAATGCAAGTCTGAAACTCCTATTTGGAAAAACTCATCTCTCTCCATCAGCTATATGGTGAGACCAAGAAGAGCAAGTCCCGAGTTCGGCAGCTGATGTGGGGTGGTGAAATCCTCTGCTGCATCCCTCAACTAAAGCTAGGATTTCTGTTGGAACATTCCAGTGAGAGAACACAATCTTTCAAGCAATTTTATTAGTTCAAGCAAATACATTGCTTGTGTTACAGCAGGAAGCTAACAGACTTCTGGCTCTGGACCAGGCTGCTCCACACTGCTGTGTTCCTGTTTTGTCCTCCTGGACTGCGGGGAAGATGGATCCTGCAAGTGCTGCTGAGCATGCCTGAGCCAGCAGTTAGAGGACCTGCAGGCTCTCACTCGGTCTGCTGTCAGTTAGGGTAGGACCTAGTTACTCTGCGCTTGCCTTTGCACAGAACAGCTCAAAATCTGACCTCTTATATGGAAAAGTTTATTTGATGAGTCAAGAAATCTGAAATTTTATGGTGGCAGTTGTGATTCTGCTTTTCTTGGAAATGCTTTTGGGAACATAGTATTACCAAGTGAGAAATAGGGTCAGAAAAAAGCAGAATCTTGACTCCTTCTAATGCGCAAACATGTGGGTGTTTGCCAGAAAAAATGCTTTCTGGCTTGTACATAAACTTTGTCTTGTCTCCTCTTACTGGTCTTCCTATCTCTTGAGACCTGTTACTCTATGGTTACTCCTTTGCAACAGAGAAGACTCCACCAGGAGCAGTTTCTTCTTTTAACTACATGGACTTCAAGACCCTCCTGTCATCCCCCCACCCACACCACCCCCTTTTTCTTTACAGATGGGTTAGGTTGTCTTTGTCTAGCATTGCAGCTGTTGATATTTCTCTTTATGGGAAAGGTCTTTGGGGTTTTTTTCTGTCTAATGTTGTTTTTGTGGTAACTTGCCCAGAGTAGGAGTTGGAACAAATTCATTTTCCTGAAATCTAGTTATGGGAGGGCTGCACCAGAAGATGAGAGGGAATATGAGAGGATCTCCAATACTGTGTTTATAGCTACCTGTCGCTATTGATCATTAACTAATCTTGGTAGAAGTATGGCTTCAATTTTCTTTTTTCAATGTGGATTAAGCAGTGTTGCCAACACACATTTTTCTCTGTCAGGCATTCCAGTAAGTATGTGGCACATAAAAGTTTGAAAGCCATCTCCTCAGATTGCTATTTAAAAAGGACTTTTGAATGACTCAATTGGAGATTTCATGCTTTCTGGTATTGAAAAATTAGAATTTAGACTTTCAGCTGCCTTAAAAGGTTGCAAAGAGGATATAAAACGGACAAGAGAATTTGGCTATTTGAAAGTAAAAAAGAAAAAATAAATATAGGGTAGTGAGGGAGATGTTTGCTTTTGAAATGGCTTGAATTTGAGCTCCTGTTTTGCATACAATGTTAACCCCACAATCAAAAAAGGAACCACCTTATATCTGTCAGGGTAGCACTGAGAGCAAGACAGTGGGATATTCTCTGCGGTCAGCAGCACCCCGACCTGCACGAAACACCTACTCATACACAGGTGCAAATTTATTCAAGGGAAACAGGGAAGTGCCTGGACAGACTGAGATTTGGAGGAGGACCTTAAGCAGTCTATATAAAATGTCTAAAAGCAAAGGAGGAACAGTGTGTGTCCATGTTTTACCATGTATAGCCGTGGGACCCTCTGTACCCTGAGTATCTCTTCTGGTCTGGATCCATGGGACACTTATTTCTAATGTTTCTAAGGCATGGTGTTTCTGAGTGCATGGTGGGGGAAAAAAAGGCAATGAATGATCAGGGTGGCAGAATGTCTGTGATCTTTTTACTTAGCCAGACACTGGTACCTCACTGTGGGGAAGATCTGGGCTCTGGGTGGCTGGCTGGCTTACAGGAGGCGTGCCAGCTGGTATCTCCTTTCTGAACATCCCTTTGTTCTCCATCCCACTCTAATTACTGTGCTTCCCTGTGCTGTGAGAGTAGTCCCTTGGCATAAGGCAGGTGTTGGGCACCTTAGCAGTAACTTGGTCCTCTTTGGACCAGCAGATGCACCAAAGAACTGCCACAGGTAAATGCAGTCAAAGCATAAACTGTGGAAATTCAGTGGCCTCCTTTGTAGGACTGTCCACTACAATCCACATGGGAACTGAAAGATGTTACTGGGACATGTTTTATCACTGGAAAGGGCAGCTGAGCTCTCAAGCAGAGAGAGTGTTGGCATCCAGTTGGTTTGCAGTAATTTATCAGGATTTTAGCAAGTCAGTTACTCTGGTTGTTGGTATTACAGAGCTGAGGTATTACAAGTAAAAATCTGCAAGAAACATAGGAAGGAAAAGGTATTTCATCCAAAGAGAAGCAGTGTGGCAGGAACTTCTTCTCCAAGGGCTGTGGGAGCAAGAGGTTGCAGTGCTGACACCTCTTGCCATCAGATGTCTGTCTTGCAGCTTGGAGCAGGCTCCAGACAGTGCAGCTGTCTCTGTTTTTATGGTGCTGCAGTTCATGTGTGAAAAATCATGGTAAATCCTCAGCCCTTCCTCATTTTCCCCCTGCAGTTAGCGTTTTCCATGGCCGGTTTCTGTGAGATCATTATCTTGTGGAACTGAGGCTTAAGGTGTCAGGTATGTATGCAGGAGGCTGCCTACCCTTCAGGGGGTCCTGGAGAAAGAGCTGCCCTGCCTGCTCTGCTCTCTCTGTAAATACAATAAGAAGTAGTCAGGAATTTTGGTGGCATGAGAAAGGATTAATTCCCTTGTCTGAAGCAGAGGTGGATGCTAGCTACAATCTGGTTGCTTCTCAGTAGTGAAACAAGAATCATTTAGTAAATAATACAAAATGCTATTTCAGTAGTAGCAGTTCAAGAGGATGGTGCATGTTCTCCACTCAAAGTAAAAACAGCTGGTTAACTGAGATGCCTGTCACTCCTGCATGTACCTAAGCTGGTACTTAGATGTGATATGCAGGTGGTCCAGCTGAGGGACCACAAGTTGCAAACCAAATTCCCCAAACAGCTGAAAACTGCCCTGAGTTTGAGGCATGATTCTTTTAGGTCTTTCAGGTTTCTTTTATTGTCCTTTCATTAGTTATTCATTTATTTGTGGGTTTTTAGGTTTGGTTGATATTGCTGAACAGCAATAAAGGAATGCTCCAACTACTTTCCAACACACAAGAATATAGAGAGTGCCATGAAGTGTTAGCAACCTTCCCAGAGCTATCTCAGTGCAGGGGAGCATCTGTAAGAAAAATACAAGTCAAAGATTAGAGAATATACAAAGGAAGATGAAACCTGCCCTCACAAAAAGAATGTTATAAGTGAAAGAAAATCTGAGAAGTTATGCAACTTGCCAGCAAAAAACCCTAAAGCTTATAGAGACAAAACAAATAACGTCAAACCATTGAAAGTTATAGTAAATGCAGAGGTTATTTCAAAAGGAGAGTTCTACCTGTAAGTTTGGAATAGAGAGTTTCTTTCATATTGCAAGAATGAATGAGGAAGGCAAGAGTGGCACGAGATCAAAGGGCACTTACAGGATGTGCTGAACGAACGAGGGAGAGACAGGCAAGACAGAAAGCCAGATCAAAGGACACTAATGATAAAGAAGCTCTGCTTGCCTTCTCTTACAAAGGAACACAGTGAGTCAGCAGAAGTTCACAGAGTATTAAAAGAAAAAAAAAAGTCTAAAAGGAGATCACATTAGAAGAAAGCTACATGTGTTTCCTGACCATCAGGAGATGAAATAATAATGGGATGTGGGTGACATTCTTGCACAAGTTTGAGTGCAGGTGCTTTTAGCTTTCAAACTATGGATTAAAAAGACCTTTAAGGGAGTGGTCTGAAAGAAGCTAAAGTAGCTGGCACATTAAATGATGGTCTCATTATGGGGCTTCGTGGAGCCTTGTCTAGAGTGCTTTGAGTTCAGGTCTCCTCCTAGCTAATGCCTGACTGTCAGTAAATAGAAATGGTGCATGTGTTTGGTTTTTTGTTTTCCTCTGGGGCAATGACAGAACTAATATTACTCTTGTCTACTTCTGGAAAGCAAAGCCAACTCTATCGATTAGCTAGGGGATGTGCCATTGAATGTGTAGTGAAAAGAAGCTTTGAACCATACTCTGGAAAGGCACCTAATTAAGGATATCAAACACTCAATTAGAATAATTAGGAAATTGCTCAGTATAATATTTAGCATTTAAGTAATATTTGTTATCCATAAGTCTCAGAGGACTTCGTGTGTAGAATATGTAGTGTTTTTATAGTACCTTTACTGCTGTTTTTCAGAGTCAGGCCTGTTCGTGCCCAAGTCCATGAGTGATGTGTGGAGGGCTGTGCCACAAATCAGGATGAAATCTGGGAATATAACTCATTCATGAGACTTGAAACCAAGGAGGGAAATCAGCCATTTCAGAAAATTCACATCAGTACATTGCATGTAGTCTAGGAGGAGCATTGCTCTAGGGGAGCATTGCTGACTATCTCTGGAATGGGAAAGGGAAAAAACCATGATGATTCTTCTCTGAAACACAGGTTTCGGTGTGTTTATGCCTGTCTCCATCACAGGCCCTACTAGCAGTGTAGTGGTGGTCAGTGTGGCACAGTGGGAGAGAGGAAATCTCTCAGGAAATTCATCGCACTGTTCCCTTGAAATAAAATGTATGGTTTCCATAGCCTTGGGAGACTGATGGAAGAGGCACTCTTGTGACCAGCCTCTATGTGTGTATACTAGAAGTTAGCATGGAGCAGTCAGTAACAGCAAGATGAGGGACTTTCATCCCAAGGTGCTGGGTCACCTCCTTGGCTGGTGTAGCTGAGGATCTTCTCGACTCTTTTGCACTAAATTCCACTAAATCTTCAGATTTGCTGATACAAATGAAGCTTAATCCTTGTCAAGCTGTTTGTTGAGTAGGTGCAGTTAACCAGTGAGTGCTTCCTTCAGAGTCCCATTCCTTTGTGCCACCATTTCCCTGTGTCTGCCTCCAGGATGATGAATATAATCCAATATGACGAATACAATCACTGAACCTTATGTCTTCACTGCTTTCTGCTCAATTTATTGTAGCTGGCTTGCTTTTTGGTACTACCTCAAATTTTTGCTCTTGATTTTTTTCTTATTGAGTACAGTGTGGAATGAAGCAGCATGAACTAGACCTAGAAACACAGAACTTCCTCAGCAGTTATTCTGCTCTTTTACATCTCTCAATTTTAATGCATTTGGGCTCGTTCCTTTTTTTCCCTGATCAATGTTCTAGTGCTCTTACTTCTCATTTTCCTTATCTGCTTAAATAGTTCCTGATTTCCTGAGTCTGCTGTGTTTTTACCCTAGAACTGGTTTTTCCCGAGGACTGGCTGTCGGACCGAGCTCAGAGGGTCGTGATCAGTGGAGCAGAATCTGACTGGAGACCTGTGACCAGTGGTGTCCCCAGGGCTCAGTGTTGGGTCCAGTCCTGTTTAATATCTTCATTGACACCTTGATGAGGGAATAGCATCCACCCTCAGCAAGTGCTGATGATACAGAGCTGGGAGGGGCGGCTGACAGGCAGGACACTGTGCTGCCATCCAGAGACCTGGCCAGGCTGGAGAGCTGGGCAGGGAGAAACCTGATGAAATTCAATAAAAGCAAGTGGAGAGTCTTGCACTTGGGGAGGAACAATCGCATGTATCAGTACAGGCTGGGGGTGACCTGCTGGAGAAGAGCTCTGTAGAGAAGGACCTGGGGGTCCTGGTTGACGACAGGTTGGCCATGAGCCAGCAGTGTGCCATGGGGGCTGAAAGAGCCAATGGGATCCTGGGGTGCATCAGGAGGAGTGTGGCCTGCAGGTTGAAGGAGGTGATCCTCCCCTTCTCTTCTGCCCTGGTCAGGCCCCACCTGGAGTGTTGTGTCCAGTTCTGGGCTCCCTGGGATAAAAAGGACAGGGATCTCCTGGAGAGAGTCCAGAGAAGGGCTACAAAGATGGTTAAGGGCCTGGAACATCTATCCTATGAGGAAAGGCTGAGAGAGCTGGGGCTGTTCAGCCTGGAGAAAAGAAGACTGAGGGGGGACCTAATCAATGTTTATAAATATCTTAAGTATGGGGTGCAGAGGGAATTGGCCAGCCCCTTTTCTTTTGTCAGTGGAGACAGGACAAGGGGCAATGGCTGCACAGGAAGTTCCGCACCAACATGGGGAGGAACTTTTTCCCAGTGAGGGTGACAGAGCACTGGAATTGGCTGCCCAGGGAGGTGGTGGAGTCTCCTTCTCTGGAGATATTCAAGACCCATCTGGATGCCTGTCTGTGCAGTATGAGCTAGGGAGGTGCTTTGGCAGGGGGTTTGGACTTGATGATCTCTCGAGGTCCCTTCCAACCCCTGTGATTCTGTGATTCTGTGAAATCTCTGCAACTGTATTAGTGAACACTTCTGTTGAAGTAGTTAGAAGAATATATTCCATTTTGCTACCTCTTTCCATAGTTGAGAGAAATCTCCTCATGTGTTTTGTCAAGTATAAGATTGTATCTCCATCATCCACCATTTCCTATGTTTAGGATTTTTGATAGAAGGTTGAAAGTGCCAGAACTGCCAGAGCATAAACCAAATCTAAGTAATATTTAGTCCTTTCAAAATGTAATTTATTTTTCTGTTCCTGTCCTCCAGTATGCTGATCAAGTTGTGTGGTAATTCTTGAATGAGAGGGATCTGCCTAATATACCTGGATTGTTTGTAGCTGTCTAACTTTTAAAATGAAAATAACTTCACGGAATTAAAAGTTTTAGTTTGGGAGGGAATTTGTATTTAAGATATCAACATTTTTAGCTTACTTTTAGCCCTGTCAGACATGGTAACAATGAGAAAGAAGACTCAAAGATTTGGGAATTTTTTAGACACTGGACATGTGGCAAAAGATACTAATTTTATATATTTCATACAATATATACATGTAATATATAGTAATGCTTTAACATATATAAAACTTTTTGAAGATGAAAGGTGTTATAGTCTCTTTTACATGCAAGGGCCATATGGTGCAGTCTCATATACTGCTATGCCAAAATGATTGCTTTCCAGAAATTATATTATGAATTTGCAATAAAAGTAGTCCTTGCCAAGCCATTTGTGGTGGCATAAAAAGAGGATAAATGAGCTTCCATAGAAAAAGTGGAACAACTCATTCCAGTAGCGTGTGAATAATTGCAATTAAATTTATCATGCACCCTAAACCCATGGCAGTTTTAAAGTTTTGCTGATGTAAAGGGTGTTTGTAATTCGTCTGTCATCTCCTGTGTGACCATCAGCACAGGCCAGAAGACGTGGGTGTTTTTCCTGCTTGTTGCCCACTACTCAATCCCTTATGTTGCTACATGTCTGTGCATCCTGGCCAGAAAGAGCTGAAGGTTAGGAGTTATGTTCCATGTCATAGAGCCTGAATAGAGGAAAAGATATTTTGGCCTTTTCATGTTCAGATCATCAGAAAACACACCTTCCTTCTTAAATGATAGCCATGCTTTCAGATGCTTTTTATTTTCTCTGTGACTCTAGCTCTGTCATCCTAGATCACTGAAGCAATGTGACCATTCGGATATCATGACTTAGTCTGACATGGTCTGTGCAGTGCTTCCCAAATCAGTGGTTCTTCACTTATGTTGTTTTGGATTATGGGCTTCAGAAGTTCTGCATTAGGTGACAAGGAATGGGGTGTATTTGCCAACAGTTCTGGCTATTGCTCTGTGGAGAGAAATGGAAGAAAATATGGAGAAAGAGGCTTGTGATACCCCTGTATTCTTCAAAGTAGTTACTGTGGCTGAGACTGATTTATGAAGAATACTACAGAGTTTGTTCTCAGAAGCAGAAAGGGGAAAGGCTAGTGATGTATTGTTTAAACAGACCTGCATTCAGGTTCATCAAGATTTTAACTATGATCACAGAATCACAAGGTTGGAAAAGACCTTTAAGATCATCAAGTCCAACCATTCCTATCCTATGCTAAACCAGATCCCTAAGTACCTCATCTACCCCTTTTTTAAAACACATCCAGGGAAAGTGGCTCAACCCCCTCCCTGGGCAGCCTGTGCCAGGCCCTGACAACGCTTTCAGTGAAAATTTTTTTCTAATATCTAATCTGCCCCTGCCCTGACACAGCTTAGTGCCATTTCCCCTTGTCCTGTCTCCTGTCCACTGACCATCACCCACCTCTCTACAACCTCCAATATTGTAAGAATTAGGTGAAATCTATGCATAAAACTATTATCACACCATAGAGCCCCGAATCCTGTTTCTTGAACCTTCAGAGCATTGCAGAGAGCTTTTGGAGCTTCTGACTCTGAGAACATAAACCAAATTCCCTTCCCTCTCCAGCTGGGAAAAACATTGATCGTAATGGCAAGAAGGACTCTCAGGTAGGTTGCCAGGGTTTTCATTTGGAGCATAAGAACTTGTGTATTTCTACTTTACCCTAGAGATACCTAAATGCTATTGCCTGAATTAATGAATCCAGTATAATCACTGATGATGCATTCATTCAGTTTCTGCTGGTCAGAACTATATGTAGAATTAAAAAAATCAGTCAAGTAATAAAAAATAACTCCAAATGCTTTACCAGAGAAATATATGTTGCCTCTATCAAATGAACAGAACACGACACAAGATCCAGTGAAATCAGAAGAATGTATTTTGGTCAGGTTCTGTGCTTGGGGGCAGAAAGTGGACATAGGTCAGTTGATGTTGCCTGAGTATCTGACCTTTGGATGAGGTAAAATAAAGGGGGGAAAAAAAAGTACATACTACAGCTAAACTAACGTTTGTTAAAGAGAGCAGAGGGGAAATAATAGTGCTAGAACTACAAAAGAGATTGAAAGGGGATTGAAATTGAACTGTACAGGCTTATTGGTAGCACATTATCAGCCCAGGGTACTTTTTCATTATGGTCTAGCTGGTTAAAGTAAAGAGCATTAAGAGATTGAGGAAGGCATTTTGAGCAATCACCAATGAAAAATACGGCTAATGTAGCATTCTCAAAACAAACAATGGCTTTCAAGACAGAAAGAAATGAATTTGCAGGGGAGAAAGTCCACCCCAAAGCCTGCTAAGATGCAGTTTAAAAACAAACTAAACAAAACCCTGAGAAATAATTATATTATGCTACACATTTTAATGACAGGCAACATAGTTTGTTACTCCACTTCTCCACTTTCTCCTTATTATTGCTGCAGATTAAAGATGACCTAACAAAACATTGCCTTCAGCTGGATTGCTCATTTCCTGCATCTTTACAAGATCCCCTCCATTTTGTCCTCCTAAGTTGTAAATTCCTGTTTATTTCTGCATCTGCACCTGAAATCCACTCTGCTTGTTGTGTAAAACTTCACACATTATTGAATGGACTCAACAACTAATAGATAGAAGCCATAATATCAGTAGAAAACCAATATGAAATGCATAAAGGTCAGAATAGCAGTGTCTTCCTCCCAGCTGTCTTGCCACCCCTATTTTGGCTGTTCCTGATAGCTGAAGATTCACAGTCCCAGCTCTGAACTTTATGCTCTCTTTTTTTCACCAATCTTGGTGTTAGGGATATTTTCTGAGTCCTGGGAGATATTCACTTGTGGAAGAGACCAGCACTTTAATTTATGGACTATGGCTAGCTCCTTCACTCCCTCTCACACATTCCCATTAGTTGACACCACAGCGTGTACCACAAGGAGCTGCGGTTGAAATCCTCATCAGTTTCAAAAACTGTCAGGATTAATTGTAAACGTGTTTCCCCTGAAAAGATAAAAATCTCACCCTGACTGTTCAAGGAGAACTGGGAGCCCTGGAGAAGTCTCAAAATCTTTTCTCAGTGCCATGTTGTGAAATGCCACAGACATAAAGCAGGCTCTATAAGGAATGCCTGGGATAAGTATAATTTGCCTTCTATGCACGCAACTTTACCAGTTTAAGCTGATATGTTAAGTAATAGATCTGGTTAATTTGACTGTCAAAATGCTAAATGACATCACATTTATAATCCTATAATTAAATTGTAATCGAGAAGGGTTGGAATCAACTAGCTAGCTGTAAATGTGCAGCAGAGTCTTGAGAGTTAAGAGTTGTATGAGAAAAACTGTAATTTCAGTGTATACATTTCTTCTCCTTCATGCAGCCTGCTTGTGTACCTTGATTATTAACTGTTTCAGGGTCAAACTCACTGGTTATGTCTCTTAACACCACTGTGTCATGACACTGTGCCATGATTTGCAATCAAACTCCTGGGTGAGGGGGACAGGGACATGGATGGATGTGGGGGAGTACTTTTTAGAAAAAACATATTATTGGATTTGCCCTGAAGTCAGATGGAAATCATTCAAATAAAGCAAAACAGAGAAACAAGTAAAAATAAACAAAAGAAAATGAATAGCTTAAGAAGGATATAAATGTGAAAAAGGGAAGGATGAAAAGCAGATTGGAAATCTTATGGAATATTTTCTAATGATAGCAAAATGTGTTACTGACTGGGAGATAATTTTACATTGTTGTATGTGTGTAATATTTTTAGCATAATAGAAATAGGTATAAGAAGTAATTGTATTGCAATATACTTGCATAATAATGATCCTTGGCATAAGGTGTGTTATTTGTCTAGATCTTTGCTTTCATGAGTTGCTGTGATCATAATACCAAGTACACCTTCCTTTGTAAGAAAAGAGGCTCATAAATCTTCTGCCCAAAGCAGTACAACAGGAATGTTCTCCACAATCCATTGTTTACATCTCACCTTCTTTACTACCCTTTTCAGATCGAGCTATTAAAAAAATTGTCCTAACATTTTCAGTAGTTTAATTCTGTTACAGATTGTTTTTTTTAAAATTACAAGAAATTAAGTTAGTTCCACCTCTACCTGAGCTGTTATTGAAGGCATGTTTAATGTTAAGTACATTTGAAAAGCCTTCAGATGAACTTGAAACATTTGCACTGATGTATTCAAAAGCAGCACATATTCCCTATCTGGACAGTGCAGAAGAGGCAAGTAAGAAATACATATCCAAGATATAAATTTGTACCTTTTGGCACATTTTTTTTTTCCTTTCTTATTATGTTTTATTTCTCCCTTTATTCTTTACCTCCTCCCTCCCCCCTCACCCCTTTTTTAATTTAGATGACAAACAGCTAGTGGAGAAAAGGTGTATGTGAGTACTTTTAGAAACACCCAAGGTCATAAAAAATATTTAAAATTAAGGAAAAAAAAAACCAACCCAACCAAACACAGGTGCCTTGAAATTGGGAAAACTGTTGACATCCTAGCCAGCTGCTTGTGAAAACTCAGCTGCAATGTTCTTTTGTATCTGTAACCATGTGACATGCAGGGCAGAAATAATAAATGGGTTTATCTCAGCAGAAGCCCAAAAGATTAGTATTTTAGAGCTCTAGTGACTGAACACAGGGGTGTCCATTTAAAGTAACAGTGTTTTCCACCTTTTTCTTCAAAGGGCTTCTATGGAACTTAACCTCTTCATAGCAATGAATACACTTTGTGCCCTTTTTGAATCTCTGGGCAGGAGGGGAATTCCTCCCATCTTGGTTTTACTCCTAAAGTTAGTGCTTCATGAGTCCTTAATCTATTTCATCTTAACACAGTGAATAATGAATAAAATTACTGCCCAGTAAAACTGTAAAATAAAAATACAAACTTTTGGACATGGATTTTTAAGTTGAGTTTACCAAGAATTTCAATAGCTGAATATATATTTTACATGATTTATAAGCTAAATACTTGATAGTTTGGACAATACTTGCGAAAAATCTCTATCAGCTGAGTTTAAAAATTTCTAGCTGATTAAATACTGCTGGTTCAAATGCCAGCATGAAGAGCCCAAGACCTTTGGTGAGAAGTGAGTACAGTGGATAGTTGGGAAATCTGACTTTTAAAATCTGACTGGTAGTTGTGGCATGACTGGATTAGGCACAGATCAGTACCACCAAAAAACAATGACAAAAGTGACTGGATCATTCTGAACCCATGAACTCAGATTTGTCTAAATTACACCACTTTGAGACTTGTCTCAGCGACACCCTAAGAATCCTGGTCTACATTCCAGTAAAACCCAGCTTTTTTGGGGAAAAGAAGCCTTCTGGGCACCTTTCAGGAGATCACTGGAGGGGAAGGACTAGGCGTGTCAACCTCAGATCTCTGGCTCTCACTTACATGAAGAGATAAAATAAAATTGTAACTCTCTTACAGCATAAGTGAAGGCAGCTGGACAGCCCACAGGCTGGTTGGGGATGTGTGGAATGGGTATGAGAAAGAATGGGCATGAGAAAGAATGGGCATTTGGGAAACACAGCAGTAATGGCATTTTGGCTCAAGAAGCCTAAGTATTTCTAGTTATCCAAGGAAGAACAACTGAATATTCATATTTTAGTGCAGTATTTAGCTCCCTAGGTCCCTCTGGGGAGATGTCTTAAAAAAAAAAAAAAAAAAAAGGCAGCAAAATAATGGAAATAATGATAATAAGCCTATAACTGTGTGTGCCAACAGTGGAATGAATTTTCCTTTACCCTGTTAAAAATGTCCTGACCTTTCCCATAATGAAGTTATTTCATCTTTCTTCTTTTTGCATCAATCCTCTTTTGATGTTTTCTCATCATCTTTATTTACAAGAAACATTTTTAACTCTGTCATCATCCTTGCAGAAATAGCATGATATGTTCATTGATTGTTGAATTAAAAAAGAAATATAGTTCAGTAAAGGAAGTTTGAAATCTTTGGAAATATTGTGAGGTTACCAAGAAATGGAAAGAGAGTGGTGGGTTTGCTACTCAGTTACAGGATTTATTCTGTTATTGTCAACAGGCCAGTGATGTTAAGAACAGCTTTCTGAAGAACTTGGACTGATTGAAGACAATAGGCTGAGGCTTTAAAGGTTCTACTTGGGCACACTCAGGTGGTATGGTTTAGGAAGTGATTTTGCAAACTGAATCATGTTTTTTAAATTCTTGGAGCCAGAGGATATCAGAGACTGTAATATCTACCAGACAACCTCCACCTGGTAGCCCAGTTTGAATGGAATTTGTTAGGTCCCAGATTTCCCCTTAGAGCAGCACAGATACCCTAATTAAATCTATTCAAATTAGCTTGGGTACCAGAAGCAGTGTAGCTGCAGCAGTGAGAAACATCTTTTCTACGTGGTTTCTAGGATGCTGGTTGGTTTACAGCTGATTCTGGTACCTTAATATAGTATTGTTGATTTTAAGGTAGGTTACTCGTAGAGAAATAAAGCAGAACTGTTTGCATTTGTATCATCACTTGAATAAGAAATTCCAGACTATTATTCTGCTTCCTTGGAGACACTGAAGTATTACACCTCTATAGTAAGTAAAGTAAAATTTACAAAACATTAAAAAAAAAACCACAACAAAACAAAAATTCCAAAACCAAACCACTCACAACTAATCAGGCAGAGTTCCATTTAAAGGTCACTTACTAAGTATTTACAGAGCAAAAGCAAACAGGCTAAGTCAGTAGGATATTTTATTGCTAAAGCTCTACTCTTTTGGAGAAAAACAGGATTGTATTCCTTATTTTCACATTATTTGGATGCAGCCCTAAAAGCTGCCCACTGTTCTGGCTTTTCACTGTATTTGGTGTAAAAAGGAACATGAAATGACCTGATAACTGAAGGAGTGACGAGTGCTCTTACAACCCCATTATGTGTCCCAATGCCTCATGTATACTTTGTGGTTGTGTATGTTTTAGAACTGGATGAAAAAAGCACAAAGCACCATGAAAAGGTGCTATGTTTTAAATCAGATGAGAGGAAATAATAACAGGAAAGAGAAAAGGCTGGCATTTTATAGCTACCTAGGTTTAGAGTGTATGATTGCTCATTATGCTTAACAGTGAATCATGTCCTCACTGAAAGACCTACCTCAGGTCACAGAAAAATACACACAAATTGCAGTATCTAACATCGGGTTTTGTCCTTGTAGCATATAATTTACAAGTTAGAAACAGAATTTCAGGGAAAACTGGACAGGCCCTCCTTTGCTTTTGCGATATGGGTTAAATTACCTGTGTGGCACTTGTAACAATGTCTGATTCATTGAAAATGTTTGCCCTGACTCTATTGACTCCTGAGGAAGAGTTGCCTTCTAATTAACACTCTGCCTTTCTTCAATTATGTTGTCTGTAAGTGGATGTTTATGGCTTGTCATGTTCTTCTGTTGGGCTATTTGTTGTAAATATATCTTTCCCTCTTTTTGACAAGGGATTAATAATTATTCAGGGCTTTATAAAATTAAATTATTTTTACTGTAACATCTATAAAGCTGATTTTGTAATAGTTATTAATGCCAATACACATTTAAATATTTTACAGCAACTATGTCAATAGTGTATTACTTGTGAATTTACTAGAACATAGTCATTTGTTGTTCTGCAGATGACTCCACTCATTGAAGTGCTAGAATACACTGGTTTTGTCTTTTTCTCTTCAGCCTAGGCAGAATGAGGTTCTTGAGATAAAAAGGAACTTTAATAAGGGAATTTTTTACAAGATGCTGCTGTAAGAAGTGCAAAGTCTTAGCAGAATTATATTGAGCTAAGTTACAGAAATTAACTGAGGGGCAATTAGATCATTTCACAGATAAGAGACTTTGGTGTTGCTTCCTCCCCAAGGGAAAATCAGCACATCCCAGAGTGTGGAGCTAGCCTGGGAGATCCCTCAAACTCCTGACTCTATTATCTGGGATGATAAACTTGAATGAGAACGAAGATTTGAGCTATCCTCCATGCACCCTGTGAAATACACTCTAGAGCTGCAAATTCCTTTGTCACCCTCCCATATTGAAGAGTGGCTGGAAAGCACCCAGATTGGCCTCACAGGACCCTCTGACATGATGGAGCCACTGGACATTTGGCAGAACAGAGTCCCAGTATGGTATCTGGCTTTTTCTGCTGACTGCACTGTGATTGGAGGCAAAGCGTCAGTGGAGAAACTTGGAACAAGTGGTGGGAAGTGATTTCAGCACAACAGAGTGGAGGAGCTGGAACGCTCTGCGGCATCTACCATTGCTGGCAGCACAACAGTAGAACATTGAGGTAGAACAGAAGGGGATGAGCACAGAGAAAGTGAGAGGGTCTAAGTGGGGATTAAAAAATGCTAATGAAACAGCTGTAACACCTTAGCTTCATTTTGTGTTTTCCCTGGTGTTCACTGATGTCTGCTGTCCTCAGTAATCTCTACTGCATGAGAGCAGTGTGATTTTATTTCTTTTCTTTCCAGCTTTCATTTTACATAATGACAGTTAAATTGTAATAATTAGTACAATTAATGAAGCAATAGTATATATATTGGTAAGAATTCCTTTTTTTCTTGACTATTGCTGTTACCCTGCAATGTGAGCCCATCTGTCTGTGCACTTCACCCACACAAACTGCTGGTTAAAGCCACTGCATGTGCTGCAGCAGGGTTTAAAGTCTTTTCCTGTGTACCCAGGCAGGTGTTCCTGCCACCCAAAGAGTTCTGACGACCCTGGGGATAGCTGGCATTTGTTAAGTACTACTTGTCTTGCACTTACCTTGGGTGAAATCCCTCACGTCTTACCTTTGCATGCAATTTTTGCATGTGTCATTGAGGCCTTAGGGCATCAGAGTTACACATTTTGGTGGATTAGTTTACAGGACAACTTTCTTTCATTTCTTTTCTCACTCTATGCTGGCTGTTGTAGGCTCTTCTTCTGAGACAATCTCTATTCTTTCAGTGATAGATTTAGATGTCACTTTCCCTTCTTCTGATGTCCCTGCAGAGAAGGAGAAATGACTTTCAGAAGACAAGCCAGCTGACAAGGCATGTGATTTTAAAGCAGAATCACAGACAAGACTGTTGGAGAGAAAAGTGCCTTTGGTGAGTGCATAGGGAGTGATGACTGATCCTCATGGCAATCCAACACACTTTGTAGCAGTTCCTGCTGAGAACAGCCAAAACCTTGCTGGTCCTGATGACCCATATACTACCGCTGCCAGGGAAATACTCCCCTATTAGCTCTTTTGAACATAGATAAACTCAACTGCAAATCAGCTTTTCTTCTCTAAAGTCATGCCAGTAATGCCAAGTAATGACAGACAGCCCAGCAGAACCAAAATCTGATGCTTGTTCAGTTTGCCTGAATCCGTGGCTTCCTGTTCTTCATACGGTGTGGATGCTCTTCTTTCCTGCTCTGCACATTCACATTTGCAAATGGGCAGCTTCTCCCTTCAGGGACACACAGAGATGGGCTGGCATGTCTCTTCTGACTGTTCTGTCACCCAGCAAGGCTCTGTTCTTCTGAACCCACATGCAACTTGACAGGAAGAAGAAAGAGGCAACCTCTTTTCTGTAAGAGAACAAAAGGCATGCTGTGTTCCACACATCTTGGTTTTATCCCCCAGATATTACACAGGATACTTTCTCCAAACCTTTCTTGTTTTTGAATTTTAGGATCAATGAGCCTTTAGTTGCTTCTAGTGAAGACTGAAGAAGACCAGAATCACAAATTCTCCATGAAATAGAGGTAGATGTGACGGGCTGTGATTTGGAAGACGACATGATTTAGAGAAGAGCTAGGAATGTGAACAGACAAGAGGAAGTAGACTTGGTTTTGTTAGAAAAGGTTCATGACACAGTCCATACAACAGCAGGTGCATTCATAGAGAAGTTACATGCATCCACTGACTGATGATCCAGCACATTCCATTAAGTTGCCAGGAAATGAAAGGTTTTACTGGAATTGTGCATGGGTCTGGTCAGATGTTTTCAGAAAGGGGTATGTGACATTGCAAAGCAAAACAGTACAATGTGTTGGTGATGCTGCTCCTTTTCTCAGTGGCAAACCCAAGGATGTACTGTCTGTATACTAGTATAGCTTGTGTGTGCTGAATTTCTTGAGGAAAACTTCACATACAGAAAACACTCAGTTGGTCGTGGAGTTAGGACCTAGATTTGAAAGTTTCTGGCTCCATGTACTGTGCAACCATTCTTTACTGAAGTGAAATCCCTGTTAGATCCTTTTCCTTTTGCTTGTATTCGTGGTAGCGACTTTCAGTTCTCTCACTACATCCAAGGGAAGAGTTAAACTGCCAATTTAAAAAAACTTGAATTAATTTTTGTTACTTTTTACTTCCTTACTACAATGTTTGGTTTGTATGGTAGGTCGAAAAGACGATATCAGATTTTCTTCCTGTTTCACCATGTTCCCAGACATCTGGTTACTCAGAGATTTGCATAGCATGGGTGCATTTTTCTTTTTCAAATCTTTCAACTCTTATTCTTTCCTCCCTCCCTTCGACCTCCCTCAGCTTCTTTCTTATATTACTTTTTTATTTGTACAGGACCTTTTTATTCTCATCACTTGCCAATTTTCACCCTTTGTTTCATCCGATCTCAACTTCTGTCGTTTCTTTCTTGCTTGTGATATCTGTTCTTGTGATTCGTATTAATATGGAATAATGTTGGGGTGCATAATGACAGAGCCTTGTATGGTCATGGACCTAGGAAGGACAGTTTAAGATTCTTGCATGTGCTGAATGAAGTATGTTGAAGCAGCAACAAACTACATAAAGGATGTGCAAAGCTTTGCCTAAATGGCCACAATGTAACACATTGTGTGTATTATGATACCTCAGGAGAAACAACTTGTCTCTGAAAACAAGCTAATCAACAAGAAGAAGGGAAGAAGAAGGAGGCACTGACTCTGCAGAACCAGCTGCCTGATCGATAGAAAGACAAAAGCTACAGGATGTCTTGAGGGGGTTGCTTGGCCGACACCCCAGCATGTCAGTTTAAGATGTATACGGTTATGTCTTGTGGGGGTCTCCTGGCAGCACTCCAGCCTGTCAGTTTAAGCCAGTGGGCTGCGTTATCCCTGGAAGGTCTATAAGCCAAGGACTGGAACTGTTCAGGGTGTGTTTTGGTGGAGCGGAGACTCCCGGCACAGCCGGTGCTGACCATGCCCTCCAGCACCGTTTGCTGCCTTTATTCGTTTAATAAATTATTCAATTTGGTTAAAATCCTGTTTGGGGCCAAGTCATTTATAACCGATAGACATGTAGCTTTACTCCACACTCAGTTTCAGGATCTCATCGTTAAAGAAGTTCCTACTTCTGCATATGTACCCAATTTCTAAATATTAGAGAATAACATTCTCCAACATGACTGCATAACAGGTCACCATTACATAAGTGTTCTTGCTTACTTAGAAGGCCAACCCACAAGCTCTGACACTTAATGCTAAATGCTTCTGAATAGCCCTCAAAATTGTTTTGGAATGAGTAACTGGTGAAAGACTAGCACTCCTAGAATCATAGAATGGCAAGGGTTGGAAGGGACCCCAAGGATCATAGATCTCCAACCCCCCTGACACAGGCAGGGGCACCAACCTCAGGCCTGGATCTGACCAAGTCATTTATAACATTGCTTCAGGAAGTACCTGATCCACCTGTATTTCACAACCTATTGCCTGTGCCCCTATCTACTGATTTTCCACAGTGTTTTTCACTGCACTGATCAGCAGTTTTTAATTTTGTTTCCAAAATGTTTTTTTTTCATTGTCTTTCAGCAAGTATTTATTCTGTTGTCCTACCTATGCATTACTATGTCCTTTTACCTTCACCTGACTTTTATCACGCCATAGTGTGCAGCCTCCAAAATTCCCTATGCAAGACAAAATTTCCAAGCTGGGCAAACTATTTATTTTTTTTAAACTTGTGTTAATTTTTCATTATGAAGAAAGCATAAAATTTGAGACTTTATAGAAAATTATTTTAATTCACAAACATTATCATGTCCCAGAAGGTTTCTGTACTTGCATTCTGCATTTTGTGCCTTCCTTCTGTCTTTCGATCTTGGAAAGGAGAAAAGCATTTGCTTGGGCGGTAGAGGAAGGGGATCACACCAGAGAAGCTATTAGCACTGATTGCTATCTTTAGGTGTATCAGGACTAGGAGTTTGAAAACAGTTTCCCCTATGAAAGGTAAGTGTACAGCATGTAACCCTGTCATTTGCACAACCTCACTTGATCACTTATAGTTTCTGTATTGAAAGTCTTCAGATTCCTTCTCCTGTGGGGCAATATGAAGAGAACAGAGCAATCATGCCAATTGGCACGTGTCTGATTTTGAGGTTTAGGGTAGAGTAGGAGCTTTCTGATCCCAGGTCCTAAATTGGAACCCCTTTTAAAGAAATGGCTCAAACTGCACTGTAAAACCCCTAAGGTTTTGCTGGCATTTCTCCTGCTGATGGGCTTTATCCGGAGCAACGCTGTTCTGACTTGTACTTTCTAGTCATGGCCAGACTGGAACTATTTCATTTTGTCCTTCAGCTCACATTGCTTGTTCCCCTCCCCAGAGCTGCCTTGCTTTCTTGATCTGTAGTTTGCAATCTGATTCTGTTTCAGCCTTCATTTTATTATGCTAAGAAGAACAAGTTCTTTTAGTCTGCCCTCGTACCAGGCTTGCCATTCTCCCTGCACTCCTAGTAATTCTCCTCTCTACCTTCTAAAGTTTCTGCATATCCAGTCCAGCTGGAGCTGCAGGTCCCCAGCATGCCTGAAAACCAAGCCTGTCTGGTGGTTAGCTCAGTTCATTTTTTAAAAAGCTGATGCCTGTAATCACAGAATTTACATGGTATTAGCATGGATGTTACAGAGAGATAATGCTAGTGCTGCCACAGAGACCCAGCACTGTCCTGTCCTTGATTTGGTTCCCTAGGCATGTGCCCCGTGCCAGTGTCACAAAGGTGGCCTATCTTCTATGCATTCCTTCATGCAGCTGTTAAAATAACACCAGCAGGCATTATAAAATAATAATGAATAATAATGATCCCAGGAGTAGCCTGCCCCTCTATTAGCTCAGCTGGAGGGTAGGATAAATTGTAGCATGTTCTCGTTAAAAGTCAGAGGGGGATACCAGGCAGCCCTGCTCTATGCAGATGCTTCACACGTGGATGTCTGCAATGCTGTGTCTCTGTTGCCTCACCCGTTTAACAGGCGACTTGGCTGCCACCAGCACTCCCTGTTAAGACGTTTTTGTGCCTGGTTGTCAAGGTGGAGTAAGAAAGCAACTCCGTGTTCCTGTCTCTGTAATTCATGCTGCTAATGGATGCCTGATGAAAAATCGTTTAGTACAAAGGAAAAGGCAGAATCATAGAAGATCTCATGGACATCTCTTGGGTGATCCCTCATTATCCCAGGATATCTGCAAGTAGAAAGAGCTGTTACATGTTGCCTCAATTTCAAAGAAAATAAAAATACTTGAGAATCGGAACAAATGAATATAGAAAATCACAGAATCACAGAGTTGTAGGGGTTGGAATGGACCTCGAGAGATCATCAGGTCCAAACCCCCTGCCAAAGCAGCTCCCCAGCTCATACTGCACAGATAGGCGTCCAGATGGGTCTGGAATCTCTCCAGAGAAGGAGACTCCACCACCTCCCTGGGCAGCCAATTCCAGTGCTCCCTCACCCTCCCTGGGGAAAGGTTCCTCCCCATGTTGGTGCGGAGCTTCCTGTGCTCCAACTTGCAGCCATTGCCCCTTGTCCTGTCTCCACTGACCAAAGAAAAGGGGCAGGCCAATTCCCTCTGCACCCCATACTTAAGATATTTATAAACATTGATCAGGTCCCCCCTCAATCTTCTTTTCTCCAGGCTGAACAGCCCCAGCTCACTCAGCCTTTCCTCATGGGAAAGATCCTCCAGGCCCTTCATCATCTTCGTAGCCCTTCTCTGGACTCTCTCCAGGAGATCCCTGTCCTTTTAATCCCAGGGAGCCCAGAACTGGATACACTACTCCAGGTGGGGCCTGACCAGGGCAGAGTAGAGCTGCTGGCCACACTCCTCCTGATGCCCCCCAGGATCCCATTGGCTCTCTTAGCCACCAGGGCACACTGTTGACTCATGGCCAACCTGTCGTCAACCAGGACCCCCAGTTCCTTCTCTACAGAGCTCTTCTCCAGCAGGTCATCCCCCAGCCTGTGCTGATACATGCGGTTGTTCCTCCCCAGGAGCAAGACTTTACACGTGCTTTTGTAGAATTTCATCTGGTTTCTCCCTGCCCAGCTCCCCAGCCTGTCGAGGTCTCGCTGAATGGCAGCGCAGTGTCCCATGTGTCAGTCACCCCTCTCAGCTTTGTATCATCAGCACTTGCTGAGGGTGGATGCTGTTCCCTCATCAAGGTCGTCAGTGAAGATATTAAACAGGACTGGACCCACCACCGAGTCTCTTCCACCAAAACTTAATGTCCACTGATGGGGATTGTCTTCTCCCTCACTGAGTGTGTATAAGATGCTGTGAGGCCTTGCACAGTTACTCGGATCAAACATCATATCCATTCTTTCTGTGCTGTCAATGGCAGTGAGACAGCCAGACCCAACCCATACGGCAGCTGGCTAGGCATTTTATTTTGGTTTTGTCTTTCTAGAATCATGCATGGTACTCCCGTTGGCATCACAGCAAAGCTGCTTCCAGATTAAAAATAATTTCACATGTTCCTGAAGGAAATATCAAGGAGTAACATCTCTGATAAGCCAATAAATGGCTTTCCCCCTGCTGATACTCCTCATTTCTCACATGGGAGAAGTATAAAAGAAGGTTTTTTCTTATTTTAGGAATTTGCCAGCCATTGTGGAATTAGAGAAAAGAGGTGTGGAAGAGACTAGTGAAATTTAATGAGGAGGCAGCATCATGCATGAGACCAATAACGAATCATATGATCACTTCGGTTAGCTTGTGCATGCTGGTGAAATGTTATTGTTTTTACTATCATTTATTTCACAGTTTTGCCTATCTCCTCAGCTGTAATTATCATTCCATCGGGTTTCTGTCTAAGAAAGCAGAACCATCTGGGGAAATCAGCATTGCTTCACTCAGTCTCAGCTGGAATTAAAATGATCTGCTGTGAAGACGAAAGAGGAGAGGAAAAAATCTCAAGTATCTTGTCATGGGAATTATCCAGGTCTGTTGACCAGCATCTACAGTTCAGTATAAGAAAAGAGTTTTATTTAATTAGATATTGGAATCTACACTAGAATTACACCCAAAAAAAAAAAAAAAAAGGAAGGAGAAAGCTTGCTCCTGTTTTTATATAGCAGAGTTGCTGCCTTGAAATTGTGGTGCACGTGTACTTTAATAAAAATAAATGAATCGTTCCTACTTATAAAGATGACAGGATGAGGCCAGCATGTGTTAAAATCAGTGAAAATATATTAATTCTATTTCCTAAAATATGACCTCATATTCCCAGGACTGCAGAAATGGAGGATGTGCAGTAAATTAGCCCAACAGCCTCTTACCTCTAGGTCTGAACCCAGCTTAGATCACCGGTTGAAATGAATCTCTGCCTTCATCTGAAGCAAGTCTCCTCTGAATATTTATTGACATCACAAAACTGCTTTGGCATCTGGCACAATATGACATGATTAATTGTCACTGTTCAAAGAGAGCAGGGATACAGTTAAAACAGAGTGCTGTTGTTTTTTCTGGAAGTCTGCACAGTGAGTGCTAAACTCGTGTTGCTGTCAGGCCTACGCTTTCCAAAACTCACAGGAGACTAATATGAACAACAAAAGTTTGTGTGTATGTGGGTAAAGGGAGCAGGATAATCAACCAACATGTTAGCAAGACACTCAGTCATTCAAAATGACCATCGATCACACACAATTCCACACCAATGTCTTAATTGATGCTTCCTGCTTATCATTTGAATTTGTCTTAAAAAATGATCAGTGGAAAGAATACAATGGCTAAATGATCAAATAATATGAGAATATGAGAATTAAAGTCACATCAGGAAATACTGTTGTATGAATGCTGGAGCAAAAGAAGCCTGATATTTTATGAATTTGTATCCAGTGTTTTGAGAGGACAGGATTTATTAAAGCATGAGTTTTTCCTGTTAGGATGCTTCTGTCGTTTCTCTTCCGAGCAGATCCTACAGTACCAGGTAATGACTTATTTTGTTGCCTGCCTCTTGGTGAGGACAACACTGTCTCTCCCATGTCCTTCCTCAGTCATCAAACATCTGGCAGCGTGTTGCTGACTCTACCTGCATAGCTGGGATAAGCTGGAATCGGAGCCTTTACTCAGTACTGCATTTTTTTGATACTCTGCATTGCCCACGTGATTGGCTGTGGCTGCAGTGAGTCTGCAGTGAGCCAGACAATTAAAGATCTGGATGGGAGGAAAACCCAAGCTCTCAGTCATAAAGGCAATGTGGGTGCAACTTGCCCAGACCATTCAGCTTCAAGAGCCAGAGCACAGCATTTCTGTTAAATTTAGGTGAACCTGTTCAAAACATGGATGCTGCAAGATTTTGTCACTGCATAAACCTTGCTCCCCAATAAAAGCAGGTCAGCCACGGGCCAGGAGCTGGGAGGAGCTCATATATTCCTGCTTTTGCCCTTTTTAATGAATTGGGGAATAGCAGATGATGACATCTGTCAGTTTCTGGAAAATGAGTCTCATTAAAGCCTGCATCACGGCTGCTATCCAGTGTTAGCAAGGAAAATGCTTTAACTGATTAAAAAAACCACAGTAAGGAAGGCAGTATCACCACCACAATAAGGTTAGAGTTTTTATTTGTTTTGTTGGGTGGTTTGTTTGTTTGTTTGGGGGGGGGGGGGTTGGGGTTTTTTCCTGTTATTTGAATTAGAGCTGGAAGGAGACTATTGGTTTGCTGCACAAGAAGGTCAGAAAAAATGACTGAAATTGCCAGCAACAGTATGGATGTAGAAAGAATGCTTTCACCCATCAACTTTTACAGCAGCTGAGCAGAACGAGAAACGTAGGCTTCAAGTTTTGTAGAGTAGCTTTCCTCTGCCAAAACCACTAGCTAGCTGGCTGCCCTCAGTGGGTGTTCCTGGCACACAAAACCAACAGGAAGAAGAAGAAACAAAACCCACAGAAAATTACACTCCTGAAATTTGACCGTGATACAAGAATATTAATAGGCAGCACTGTTTGTTAGGGACATTTACTTTTGTACCTTTGTTTCCACTTGCTATTGTTTGTAGTGGCAACACTGAAGAGCTGTTTCTGTGGATGAATCTTCCTATGCCGTTGATTTAAAAGCACTACATGAAACATAATGGAAAGAAGTGGGGGGAAAGAGCTTGTTTCTTCTTCTGCTGTTTTGAATTGCCACTTCAGGTGGCTGCACTGTCTCCACTGATAGGCACGCAGGCACATCTCTCTCTGAATACATGCAGGCATTTTTCCCTTTCAGGAAAAAATGGTCTTACTGCTTTGATGTGATTTGGTTTACGTTTCAAAGTTATTTTATATTTTATGAAAGTATGGATTCATAAAAATGCACCCTTTATTAGCAACTAAAGAGGTTTTTATTACATTTATTATCTAAAATGAGGTGGCATATAGCAGGGAATTAATTGAGCGCAGCACCTGTATCTAAAGGGCTCAGATGTTTAGGAAACATCTCCTTTCCCTCAGCAGCTAAGTGCCCTTCATCACATATAACCTGGGGTGAGGGAAGGGAGGGCAGCGTATAGACCTCAGAAAGGGGCGTTACAGGTATGGATCAGTGATGAAACTTAAAAAGCTTTGCTTAAGAAGCCAAAGAATGAATGAATGTCACTAGATTTTGTGTCTGCAGCTATCCTGATCTCACTTTGCCAGATCTTCCTATTCTGTGTTCAGCTTGTGTTGTAGATCACACCTCATTTCTTTGGTCGCCCATCAGACCACCTGAGCCAATGTGGACTAATTCTGACTTGTGACCTGATCCTGCTAGTTGCATTTTGAATGAGATTACAGTGATTGTTCCCAAGTAGGATTTGCTCTTCCCTTTTATTCTTTTTTTTTCCTGGTCTTCTTTCTTTCTTTGTTTTTGTTTTTTTTCCCCCAAACAAAGGGCTCCAAGCAGCAATGGCCAGCAAAAACACTGCCAAATAAGCATATTTGAAGTGTGAGGTCCCCTCTTTTATGCTTTTCTTATGTTCTGTGGTGCAAACTGTCCTCCTGTTAAGCAGAGTGATGATGTACTTAACATGTACTTTCTTTCCATGGTGCTGGGATTTAGATCAGGTGCAGTGCAACCATCAGAATTGGGACAGTGTAGATCAGGAGGGAAAGCTGAATGCCTTTAGATTCAGTCTATTCTGAGATATTGCATGTGGATATTTCAAACTGGCTGTAAGAATATGGAGGGTGTAAAGAAATTATCTTCATGATTTGAGATGGACTTTTGGAAGTGAAAGAGAGATTAATTGTTCTGTACATTTAATTTATTTGAAAAGAGGTTGTTCTGGTGCTCACGTTTTGAAGACTCGTTCTCCAAATCCCATACATAGAGGATGCAAGCTCTTCTTGGGCTTGGGAAGTTCTGTTATCTGCAGAGGATGGCACTAGAAGTAATGCAGGTCTTGACAGATACACTGCAAGCTGTAGGATCTGTAACAAGGCTAAAGCAGGCTGAGGAGCTGATAAGTTGTGTCACATATGTGGGTAGCTCACAGGGATGAAATTTAGAGATACTCATTGGCTGATCACACTAACTTGCAGGATGAGACAAACTGGAACTGCTGATGAGAACCCCACCAACTTTCAGTGTTCCTTGCATTAAAAAGTGCTCTCTTGGAACCACCCCCCTTTTTGTGTTATTTCTTTTGCAGATTTAGGCTTGGATGTGATCTGTGATGGTAGAATATCCTGGCAGAATAGCTTATATCTCTCAGTCCGTTTTCAGAATGAGAATGTCATGAAAGTGGGCCAAAAGCAACATCAGAGTATGCAATTTGGAGCAGTTTCTTGATTGTAGTCTGATGTTTCCCACTGAATTCCCTATGGATTTCATGTGAATGTCTACAGAATTCGCTGTAACATGGGACAGATTGATGTACATCATATAACTATTTGGCTCAGGCAAGCAATTGGTTGGTACACCTTACAATGCAAAATTCAATTACTATGCTGTGGTCACTAGGAGATCTTGCTCGTTAGAGGTCATTCCAGCAAATTCAGGACTCTGAAGGCACCAGTTAACCTTAATGGCTGTGATCAGCTCCACCCGGGAGCCACCCCACCCCCCACCTCTGCTCCGTCCTTCAGGAGCTCTTTTTAAGCTGGGTTTTACTCTTCAACTGAGTGATGCTGTGGGTGTGCTCCTTCCAGGTCCTGCTAGTTCTTTGGATCTGTGGACTTGTTCCCCTGCTTTTGCCTGATCTACGGACAGGCTACCTTGCTGTTCCTGCTTGCCAGGCTCTGGCGCTATAGGCTGAGCCCAGAGAGCTGCTGCCCAGCCCGTGTTGTGGCTGCCATCAGCTCGCCTTCCTTCTTGGTGCAGGTAGGAAACTGCCCAGGGTTTATCTAGCTGTATGCTTTTTCACTGTTGTTATTCTGTTCTCAATAACTTCTGTAAAGCGTGGCACAAGTTAAAGGGTTGTAACAGCTAACACGGTACAAAGCAGTGCTTTGAGACTTAAATTGCTGCATCCAAAAAAAATCTGCGATTTCCAACGAAAATCAAGGTGGTTTAAAGTATTGATGCATGTGGCTTAAAGATTGCGTTAAGACAGCCGAAAGGCTTAGCGGTGGGAAATGCTGTGGAAACCCCCCCATCTGTTAATGCTAACTTTTAAAAATTAATTTGGAGTTAGGCAGTTTCATCGTGTTTGAAATGCAAGTGCTAATTTTAGCTGCCTCGTCGTTATTGTTTTTTGTTGTTGTTATTGATTCTCTTAATTCTTTAACTGGGCTAGTGCAGTTATCTTGGCTGGGTGCTTTCTGAATGACAAGCAATGCTGCCTACCTAGCTTTGCAGAGAGTGAAGAGAAGCATATGGAAAAGGGTGTAGGGGTTTTTTTATGCTTTGGGAAGTGGGGGTTAGTCTGGCAGACCTGGGAGTGGGGGAGACACAGGGCGATGCACATCTTCTTGCAGCCATGCTGCTAAAGCAGTCACTGCAATGTATACCCATGGGCCTGTGTGAAAAAAATGAGGCTAGGTGCACAAGCAGGGTACAAGGTGCTTTCAGCTGAAGCATTTACATTTTATTCACTCCCCTGTTGCACTTTTCAAACGCTGAGCCCAGAATTGAGGCACCCATGGGCAGGATGCAGGAGAGGAATGAGATGGGCGTGAGCAGAGTTTCTCATGGCTAGGTTGCTACTAGTGGAGAACAGGGAACACTTATTTCCACATGCTGTAGCTTTTCCAAACGCAGCCGAGGCTCCCCAGCCGTCTTAGTTCCCGTACAAAGTTTGGGGGCCCAACAGTGGCTCTAGACACATGCTGTTTTCATAGGCTGCAATCTCCTAACAATTTATGAAGTGGCAGATGTACTTGCAGCAACTTAGATGTGATTGCCAAAGAACATTAATTTGGCATCCTGTGCTGAGGACTCTTGTTTTTAATGCCTCTGCTATTCACTATCATTCTACCGTCACATCACAAAAACCCTTCGGTAGCTGCTTGCACAGTTTGGAGCCACCCTGAAACAACTGAGTCAGAAATCATCCATGTAATGCTGTTGTGTGTGTGTATAAAGCATCGAGGTTCTGCTCAAGAAACTAATGAGCTTGTGGGCTTTCCTGGGTTTGTTCTTTTTCTTTGGCTGGTTTTGTGTAGGTTTTTAGCATTTATGTGGTGGGTTTAGTTTTGTGTGGTTTTGTTTCCTAAGACAATTTGATTTTATTTAAAGGACACCCCCTCCCCACACCCCCGCCCCCCCCCCAACCAAAAACATTTATCCAAAAATCCATCTGTGGCTCACCAACAAAGAGAGCTGACAAGCCAAATTACCCTTGCTGCTTTCCTGTTATCTCAAGCAAAGGGCTTAACCATAACACTCAACTATGTGTTTATTTGGTTGCTTCAAAATGATATGTGACAGAAAAGCCAAATCTATATGCAACCATTTACCAATTCTGCCATTGGATTTAATAAATGCTGTTTGAGCTTAAATTCCCTTGCTGGCTTATTTTGGGGAATTGCCCACCACTGTGGAATCTGAAAGTTCAAGAGAAGAAACTATGAAAGGGAATAGCTAATTTCTTTACTCTAGCTGCTGTTTCATTGCATTGATTAATCCACATTTGCAAGTTCCCTCAATTTATGAAAAATTATTGGAGTGGCAGTGTGCAGTATGCATAGCTGAAAGCTGGATTTTAATAAATGTGGGCTATTTAGTTCATAGGCTGGCCTTTGAAATCCATCAAGGCTTGTCCAGCCTGTTCTGAATAATTTTAAGAAATCCGTGTATAATTAATGAAAAATGCTATCAGATCTCTTGCCTGTGGGCTATCATCCTTATTTCCAGCAAATGTGAGGTTTGTGCAGCAGACTGGGTTAAACTTTCTGAACCTAGCCCCTTCTAGAATGGCTCTGCCTGCTTGCTAATATGATTTATCTTTGAAAGATATAAATAGATAAATGAAAAACAGTTGTTCAATAGTGTACCTGAACTAGAGATAAGATTATATAATGTGTCTAGTGGTAGTCAGTGTCTCGAATGTATTTCAAACAACATGCCTTGGCTCAAATTCAGATTTCTGTTTGATGAAGTAAAGCTGCAGCCTGGGGAAATAAAAAAAACAACCCTATTTGAAAGATTTAATCCAAAATGTTGTCCTCATCACTAAAAGCTTGGGTGCAATGCTAACTTATATCAAATTTGTAATAGGGTAATTTGTCATAAGGCCTTGATTGTTACAGTCACAGTGACCATGGTGAGTTATCACTGGCTATTAACTGGACGTTGTTCAGTGGGTAAGCACTCTTGGCAGGCCTGTGTGGTGGCTTAGCCCTCTCTTCCTCAAGGAGAGCTTTTGAAATCTCTGTGTGAAATTAAGAACATCTGGGAGGCATTTGGTTGCAACGGGGCGAGTGTCTTGCTCAACTAATAGCAAGCTAATAATGTTTCCAGAACTTTGTGGAATATGTTCTGGGTTGAATCACCTTATACCTATTTATGTTCAGCTAATTGTTGAAAATAGTTAACCAGCATTTTACCCTTCTCCATCCTTGTAATGAAGGGAGTGTGTGGGGAAGTGATTTTAAAGGATCTGCAAAGTTGTGAGGTGTGGAAATTGGGGTGGCGAGGCGGGGAAGAAGGCAGTTCTAGATAAAGGTACCTATGGGAAGCCTGTGGACAGGCTTTTCTGGGTTGTGGATTGGATGAGGCAACACCTGCTGTTCCCTTTGAGTCAGTAAAGGACTGAATCTTGTCTGCCCTAATCTAAATATTTGATTGCTTCTACTTAAAAGTTCTCTACTGCTTTCCTCCCTTTCCTCCCCCATTCTAGCCATATCTGTAGAGAATTTCAAGTTGTACAGATATGGCTTGAATGGGGGAGGAAAGCAGATACTTCTATATAGCTACCAAAATTCCCATTTTTGGTTGCATAATATGTAAGTATAGCTTAGATATAAAAAATAGCTACTTGAATGTATTATAAAAATGTACAAATAAGCAGAATGTATTTGTCATGGTGAAGCAGACAATTGTATTTAATGACCTTTTTTACTAAAAAAAAAGGCAGCTATTTTTGCCCTAGTTCGCTCTTAAAACCTCTGCCCTTGGGGCAGCTTGTCTGAAGGTCACCAGGCTAATTTGAAACCTGCTGAGTTTTCCCCTTCCACGTGTTTTCCCCCAAACTATTTTCGATGTGCAGTTCTGGTTGTTAATCTTGCTGAGTCACTTTAAGAAAAAAAAATAAACACAGAAGGGAATGTTTTTAATTGTGGAGAATCTAGAAGTGAAGTCTGTGAGTGTGAAATGAAGCTAATGCCCGTGACTGAGGGAGTTGTTGCCCAGCCTTGCTGGCTGCATCCATGGTGCTGTGCTAGATCTGGCCAGGCATCCCCCTTATTTGCAGGCTTGAAGCCTAGATTTCCTTTGCCTGTCACTTAAATTTCCACATAATTGTTAAAGAAGGGCTTCTGCCATACTCCCAAGGCTGAGTAGGAAGTGACTGTGCTCAAGTAAAGATATTTTTATCTGGAATGTCCTCTCCTTGCCTTCGTGATGGGTTTCATCCATTTCCCCTAGTGCTTGGCCTCCCTTCAGCAGCTGAGGGATGGATCAGGATATTCTCCATAGGTAATGCTGCTGATTTCAATTAGATCATCTGAAAGTATGTATAGATTTTGCATAACGCTATTTTTAAAAAGTTGTTGTATAAATGTTTGTTTAAAGAAGGCCTCAGTCACAGATAGCTGATAGATCCCATAAATAGTCAAGGTGGGGGGGGTAGTCAAGCTAAGATGACTCTCTGTAATGAATCTCCCACTTAATATTAGACCTCCCTCATTTCCAACTAGAAACACAGAGTTCCACCAATAGCTTCCCACCCTACCTGTTCTGGTACCCCAGGGTGTTGGTGCCTGGGTGACCTTTTCCAGATTTGCAGTGCAAAGGTGTTAGGGGCCAATGGTATGTGTCTTTGCTTGATTTTTTTTTTCTTTTTTTTTTTTTTTTTTTCCCTGTTTTAATTGATTCCCCCACAATCTCTACAACTGGCAGAGGGATGATGGCCAGTCTGGGAGCAGAGTCCAACTTTCCTTCTGTGCAAGGTCATCTCTGTTAGCGGTCGCAATTGAGAAAAACTTATCTATGCAGAGCAGATAAGCAGGCACTTCTTTATTCCAGCACTGGGGAACACGGGGGGTAATTCCACCCAAGACATGTTCACCCAAAGGTACAAACCTGAGCATATTTATACAAATCTTAATGAAGATTGTTGCACAAAATGCTCGCGTCTTAGCTTGACCTTTACAATGATTGGCTCTTGATTGCTTCACTTTATCTATATTCTTATTCTATGAAGATCATTGGTTAGGTATGTTGATTATTTTAAATACAAAAGGGGGAAGGGTATTGATTAGCATATTCATTATTTCCTGGAAATCATTATGATATATTAATGTCCTTTGAACATGCGTAGTTATGTTGAGCGGGGGTCCTCTGGTGGTCGTCCATAGTCTTCCTCACTGTGTCTGCAAGTGAACCCTATCCTTGCACAGGCTCACTTTGTCTTTGGCTGCTGTTTCGTGACCATACCCAGTTTCTTCATATACTTATTGTTTTAACTCAAGGTCCATGACTGGTACCCATTGTTTTAATCCAAGGTTTGTAGCAATAAGGACACAGCATTTTGTTCCGAACAGTTCTGTTCTAGTGTTACAACTTACTAAAATCAAATATAATCAATTGTTCGTAACAATCTCCACTGAGTGTCCCACACTAAGCCCATCACCAAATAGTAAAATTGTATGTTTACAGTTTCATATTGTTTAGTGTATGTTTACACTTTACCAGCTACCTGCAGAGCCTCCATTAACCAGTAGAAACAGGAAGTTTCTACTTAAAGTAGAAGTGCAAGTGGGAGAAGGAATTTTATGCCATTGGTCTTAATCAAGAACTATGATTTTTATTTAAATCAGTTTTCCCTGCCCTCTCATGTGCTTTTCTTTTCTCACTGGTTATAAAACCCAACCCATGTTATGACTAAAAACAACAGTGTATCATGTTAGCTATATCACAAACCAAACAATATTTTATGTTTTTTAGTCCGAGTTTAGTGGTTGAAATGTCAACCTTGTAGCTCACTAAGCTCTTTAAGAGTTGAGAGTTTATAGGAAAATTATTATGGTTTTCTTCTTGATTTAAAAATGAATTATTTCAGCCTTGAAAACTGCTCCTTAATTAAAAAGTAAATCATATTATATGTTTACTGTGATGAACTGATAATAATTGGAAATTATTATTTTATTATCTTGCATATCAATAAAATGGAATAGTATTTGTGAGTGGGAAATCAAAATGACCTTAAAATTCGGTCTCGGTGATAGGTTCTTTAATGTGTATAGGCATAGGCATTACTTTGTATCTATTGTGGCTTTAACACTTTTATTATCTTGATTGTCATATAGAAAGAAAAAATTATTTTCCATCACACTTTAAATATTATTCTGTAATAAACCTTGACTGCGCCATTAAATCTTCAGGAACTATTAACTGCTTTTACAGTAGAGGAATTTACATTTGGGCATACTGTAGCTGTTAGCTAAAGTACAAGACATTTGAGGGTTGAGCTTAATTCTGTAATGAAAGATATTTGTCTCTTAGTATAAGATATTGTCCAGCCTGCTGATGAGGTGACAGTGCAAAGCTATTATCAGTGCCATGCATGCAGGTGTGGTAGAAGTGGAGAAGAGAAGGCTGTGGGGGGACCTCATTGCAGCTTTCCAGTACCTGAAGGGAGCAGAGAAACAGGAGGGGATTCAACTTTTTGAAAGGGCAGACAATGGCAGGACAAGGGGGAATGGATTAAAGCTAAAGGAAGAAAGGTTTAGATTAGATATTAGGGGGAAGTTTTTTACAGAAAGAGTGGTGAGGTGCTCGAACAGGCTGCCCAGAGAGGTGGTGGATGCCCCATCCCTGGAGGTGTTTAAGGCCAGGTTGGATGGGGCCCTGGGCAACCTTGTGTAGCTCCAGGCCTGAGGCTGGTGCCCCTGCCTGTGTCAGGGGGGTTGGAGATCTATGATCCTTGGGGTCCCTTCCAACCCTTGCCATTCTATGATTCTAGGAGTGCTAGTCTTTCACCAGTTACTCATTCCAAAACAATTTTGAGGGCTATTCAGAAGCATTTAGCATAAAGTGTCAGAGCTTGTGGGTTGGCCTTCTAAGTAAGCAAGAACACTTATGTAATGGAGACCTGTTATGCAGTCATGTTGGAGAATTATTCTCTAGTATTTAGAAATTGGGTGCATATGCAGAAGTAGGAACTTCTTTAACGATGAGATCCTGAAACTGAGTGTGGAGTAAAGCTACATGTCTATCGGTTATAAATGACTTGGCCCCAAACAGGAATTTAACCAAATTGAACCATTTATTAAACGAATAAAGGCAGCAAACGGTGCTGGAGGGCATGGTCAGCACCGGCTGTGCCGGGAGTCTCCGCTCCACCAAAACACACCCCGAACAGTTCCAGTCCCTGGCTTATAGACCTTCCAGGGATAACGCAGCCCACTGGCTTAAACTGACAGGCTGGAGTGCTGCCAGGAGACCCCCACAAGACATAACCATATACATCTTAAACTGACATGCTGGGGTGTCGGCCAAGCAACCCCCACAAGACATCCTGTAGCTTTTGTCTTTCTAACGATCAGGCAGCTGGTTCTGCAGAGTCAGTGCCTCCTTCTTCTTCCCTTCTTCTTGTTGATTAGCTTGTTTTCAGAGACAAGTTGTTTCTCCTGAGGTATCATAATACACACAATGTGTTACATTGTGGCCATTTAGGCAAAGCTTTGCACATCCTTTATGTAGTTTGTTGCTGCTTCAACATACTTCATTCAGCACATGCAAGAATCTTAAACTGTCCTTCCTAGGTCCATGACCATACGAGTCTCTGTTATTATTCCCCCAATGCTATTCCATATTAACATGAATCACATGAACATATATCACATACCCAAGCAGAGTAGGGATATGGAATTTATTCATCTAAGTGTGACTTCAGAATAGGGGGACTCTTCAGTGCGAATGATGCACGTCAGGGGAGATGACCCAGTTTTGTGTAGTAGGAGTTTTGGATTATATGAATCCAGATAAACAGGTCTGCAGTGTACTACGTGTTGTATTTAAATACAACCTTGTCTTTACCACATTTTTAAAAAATAACTGCTGCTTGTACTAATTATCAAAGCTACGAAATTTCTGTATGGGGAAAAAACATTTCCTTCTGCAGTCCCTTCTGTGTTCTGTTGTGAAGTCACTGTGGTCAAAATTTATGAGACTACAGGTGGTTTTGAGAGTAAAAGCAAAATCCTAAACCCTGTATCCTAATTTCAGTGCTGATTAAAGAACCAAGTAAAACTTGGTTTAGGAGAAGAGTTGTTTATAAAACTTTCCATAATCAAACACAACTGGGATAAAGGAAGCTGGGCATAGTAAACTGTTTTTGTTTCAACTTTCTCTTTATTCAAGCATGCCTCTGGGTAGTATCCATTGTTTCAGAGTGAATTTTCATTAGTCAAGCCCAGCGATTTCAACAGAACTAAATGGGAACTGTTAGTGTCTCTCAAGCTCAAACCAATTTCTCAGTTTTCTGATTTTGGTCAAAATAATCCCTTTTAGGGTCTCCTTGTGGGGGGAAAAAAAGAATCTGATCCCTGACCTAGAAATGAGTAGTCATTATTTCACTGATGGCAAAGCTGCCAAAATATACCTGGAAGCGAAAAACTGTACTCACAGGTAGCAATGTCAGATGCAATGTTGTGCTTGTATAAATGTACATAGGTTAAATAATCTGAAAATTGATGTGTTTTAGCTTGAGCTCTGTTATCTAGAAAGGATTTTTTTTTATTATTTGAAAGAAGTCAGTTTCTTTTTTTAAGTTTCCTTTTATAGCAGAGTAAGCATACGTCTGTGATGCAAGATAGTCATGGTATAGTAAAGAGCTGCTGAAGCTGCACAGCGTTTTAGTAAATCTGTGTTCCAGTCAAGGGATATTTGAAGTAGAGTGTTGGTCATGGTGGCCTTATGAAAAAGCAAGTGTCAGATGCAATTAGGCTATTTCCCATTTAGTATAGAAATATTACCTCATTTCTACTGCAGCTTAATATTGCAAGTGTCCTTGGTGACTGCTCAATGTATGTGGGGGGTGGAGTAAAGCTAATAGAGGAGTACAAATGGGAATATGCTGACCCCATTCAGCCCTTCCCGAAGCACTCTTCATGCTTGGGAACTTGATCAACGAAAGCTCTACAGGACCCCTCCTTCTGCCTGTCACATCAAACTGGACCATGCCACTTCACAGAGATGAACTAGTCTTGTGAGGTCACGCTCATCTCCATGTAGAGGCAGGGTTTTCCCCAGGGACAGAAAAAGTGGAGAAGCATGAAGCTGGATAGTTTGATTCTGCAGCATCTGACACAGAGCACTAATCCTGTGTATGTACCAAACGTTCAGTGTGTTGGGTGATGATCACAGAAACAATGGCTAAAGCCAACACTGCTCTTATTTTCCAGCTTATTGGAGCCTAGTGCTGTTTATTCTGCAGTGTGCCCAATGTTCTGAGTGGCTCCCCTGTGACATTTAATAGCATTGAAATCCAGTATTTTGGTTTGGAAGCTGAAATGTAAAGAATATTGAATGTGTACAATTCCAACTTTCAGGTAATATATAAAGTTGGTGTTATAGATAGAGCCTGTATGATCTAAATGACATTCAATTACACTTTTTGCATTGCTGAAAGGAATCTCAGCATTCATTTTATGTACATTTATTACCCATTCAGATGTCTTTGAATGTATTGTAGCTTAGAAATGGCTGTATTAAGCTCAGCTGGGCATACTGTGTTTTCTGTTTTATAGTGTGTATTAGCAAATGGAGTAAGTCTCAAAACTGACTTTAGTATGAGCAAGATTCTGACTCTGTGCATTAATTTGATAGACTTAGGTAGTGGGGGCAAGTGCCCTAGTTGGCTTTCACATAAGCAGCTTTCTTTTGCTTTGCTGGTTTCAGCTAGCTTACAACATTCTGAGTTTTTAAACTTCAAGGTTGAAATTAACCAGGTATCTCCCCAATTTACCTGAGCTTATTCACAATTTAAATACAAGACGTATTTACCAACATTTTTGGAAAAAGAATGCTAAAAGATGTTTATTCAATTGCACAGGCTGTATCTGCCTTGTTTCTCTTATATGTAACTCTAATGTTTTAAGTCTCTAGGCATTTTGGGGGTTTAATTGTTCTGTGATAATTTCTTAGCACCTCTTGTGCCTGTCAATTTTATTGTTGCTTAGAAATAAGGAAACAGTAGCATTATCCCCACCCTTGCCCTCAGATTTCACTCCCAAACTAGTCTGATTTATTCTTAAGCTATAGGTGAGACCTTTCAGGCATCATGTAAACCTACCCAATGAACACAACTTGGCATTTATCTACTTGTAACTCAGGTAAACTTCCTGTGGAATTTGTGGCCTAGTCACTATCTTTAATGTGCTTCCTTCTTTCTTACCAAGATGCTTTCATCAAATTCAAGCATTGAGTATGAATTGATGGGTTTAGGTACTAATGATAGTGTGCTTTGATCTCCTCATTTAAATGTTCACAGGCTTTTAATGCTTGGAGTTTTAATAACTGGTCAGCAGTGACGTAGTTGGCAAGTTACAATTAAGAATCCAGACAATTCTATGTTAAAATTATTTCTTACATAGATATTTTAAAAATAACCCCCTCAAACTATTGGGTTTGCTGTTACTTACAGAGAGATTGTAGGGTAATTTTATGTGCACAATATTCTCTTAATACAGAAAATTCCCAAGCGATAGAAGCAAATCTTAAGAATGCTGTAGTCATTTGAGTGAAGACTGTTTCTTACATAAAACATATATTTTTTTTTTGTTTTAAATGCTGAGCAGCTTACTATGTGGTTTATTTGTGGATTTTTTTATTCTTAATTTTTTTCACCATCTAAAATTGTAAGCTACTACATAAATATTTGTTCAGGTTTAGTGGCAAAGTGACAGAGTAATGTTTCATGTATAGTACTTTATTGATGGAACAACTTGGTTGAAGTCTATAGGGAAACTCTGACTATGAAAGGAATTATTTCAATGCTAGCATCATTTCCAGGGGGGTTTCAAGCATCTTTTCAGCCATATTTATATAACACTGCATATACATAACAGGTAACAGAGATAGGTTATATTTCAGTTTTGGTATTCTCAATGGTATTTCTGCCCTCCTGTAAGGTGTTCAGGAATGTGTGAAATTTCCAGGCTCTTTTTTGAACAAGTCTAGAAGTCTGGGAAATCCATGTGTGTTTCAGTGTAATGAGCAGGAGTTTAATCTCTGACACGAGCTTTCTGCTTCATTTATCACTTTCACGTTTCAGTCTCCTATACACAGTGGATCTGTGTCTGATATTTAAAAACAAAACTCATCACTGGGACACATAAAAAGAATAAATGAAATGTCTTGTTACTGCTCCGTACAAACTATGTCTGTGATGGGCTGTAGATAACCCTCTTTGGCTGTTCCCTTAAAGACTGCTTCATAAATATGTGGACCACAAAACAAGGGAAAGGCTCATCTTTTCTTGTATGAAGCTGGGGCACTGGGACTGAGCGTTTCAAGTGCTCTGTGCCTAATTCTACTACAAATTCTTGGCTCATTTTGCTCAAATAATTATAACTATTTAGCTTCATATAAATAGTTGAGACTATTATATGAATATAGTAATTTGACAGTCCAGCTGTGACAATCTGTGCTTGCAGAACTCTGGAATTATGGAGTAAACGCTGTTACATAAATTCAAGGATGATTTATTAATGGACCTTTTTGGTATAAATTTGGGGCAGGTGTATGTGCCCAGCTGCATTAAGTGATTCGTGGGCAGCCATAGTGACTTAACTGATGTTATGTAGGAGGTTGATGGTAACACCTCAAACTACTGTACCATATAATGACACTTGTGGACTTAAGTCTGTCTCCATCTTTTAAAATTATTCATTCCATTCAAAAATTACCTTTTTTTTTTTTTTTTGCAAAACAATATTTAAATATAACTTTCTCTAAAGATTGTAAGGTGGCTGCTTCTTTCACTGCAGATACAAAGGAAATCAAAAGAAGCGCTGACTGCATTAGAACTTGAAATAAAGTATTTCAAAAACTCAAGGTATTTAGGTATGTCACTTGGGCCAAAATATCTGCTAGAGTCATCTGGCCTGTTAAAATTATGAATATAGCTGTAAGTTAACAGGTTTGCCACTCCTTGGAGTTTTCCAGGGATAAGTAGATTAGGAAAAATAGAATAAGAAAGAATGATAGTACTGAAAGGTCTCTAGGTCACAAAGTATGTAAGAGGGTTCCTTACCTGTATAATTCTTATTTATGAATGTTTTAAGTATCTGAGAAGAGGAGTTGTGTGCTTGAGTCAATGCACTCTGAGTTATTTTCTCTCATGCAGCAGTCAACTTCATGATTAGCTGTCTGTCCTGTTTCAAAGTAGACAGCTAGTTATGATAGGATTTTTGTGCAATCCAAACTCTCCTGCTGGGTCATTTTGTTCCTGATAGTTGCATCTTTCCTGGGGTAATTTGAGTGGGAATGGTTACTGACAAGATAAACTAGTTCTGGATAACTTCTTGCAGCACTTATGAAAGCCTTTTCTGACATCAGAACCTCTTTTTTTACCTTTCCCACAGGAAAATGCACCTTTAATACATGAGACAGTTCATAGAATCTGTGACACTCTGGGATTCTGCTTACAGAATGAAAAGGTGGAAAAGGATCCACAAAACAGCTGTTGCATAAATGGCCCATTTCACCTTTCAGGACTCTCCTGCTTCCATGGAAAGCATGATGGGTGGACAAAGCTTGCAGAAAGAAATAATCAGCTCTTGGCTGAGAAGGAGACCCTAACCTCTGAGTCCCGCGAGAGGTTTTTGAGTCAACCCTGTTATCCTTCAAAGGCTGTAACAGTAGCAAGGAGCGCTGATCTTTTCATCCTGCAGCTTTAACGTGGTTACTATCAAGAGCTCTGCAGATACTTGAGACAAAACTGACCTTTGAGCTTGGAAAATCCTGGATGTTCTGGACTTTCTTGACTGTGGGGGAAAATACGTAAAAGAAAAGTCAGCATTGGTTTGTTAGATTGTCACTCCAGGCTTTTAAAGGTCACCTTGGAAAAAACAGTCAAACAAATCAACTGGTCTGGAAGAAGCAAGTGCTAAAACTAAGGAGAAAACTTTCCATAAACTTTATTTTTTAAAGCTTTATGACATAAAACCTGCAGGTGATCTAAAGTAGCAGGAAACAATTGGAAGAGAAGACTATTGTAAAGTGAGACAGCTTCTGAACCTGCCCAGCATGAATTCCCTTCCTGCAGATACATGTGGGTTCTGTGTCTCCATCGATCTTATTCCTTGCTGTTTCAGAAGATACTGTTCCAGAAATGGGTAAGTTTGCTTTTCTTTCCTCCTAATCTGCAGCAGTTCATGAGAATTTAAGCATATTGACAGTTAGCAGTGAGGTTTGGTTTTGTTTCTCCCTTAGTATTTGGAGGTACACTGTTAGAAAAATTGTGGTTAGTCTGGAACTTTTCAGAAGGTTATGGGTATCCTGATTGATGCTTCCTTGAGACGTTATAGCCAAGCCAGACAATCACAAACAGTATGTACTGAGTGTGCAGGCTATTACCACTCTGGGGTTTAAACTTTTATTTTTGGTAGGCACTGCAGCGTAACCACCTGGTGGAGTCGTTGTACCCGACTATACAGTACAGACTTGTAGACTAGAATTTGGTTCCTCAGTATCTTGCACAGTGTTCTGTGTTGGAAATGTTTCACAGGCCATAAAGCTGTCCCTTCTGCCAGCTGCAGTTTTTGAAAAATCATGGCTTGCTGGAGGCTTGACTCTGCTCTTGCTGGAGGATGTGTCCCACATTTCAGATCTGTTTAGATGCTGCAGGTCCATTGAAAATCTTTACTCTGTAATGAGGGCTCTCTTTAAAAGCTGGACGCACCTGAAGTCTTTATCTGTTTGGTGTGACCCTCAACACAAAGTAAATACGGTACCTAAGCAAAACATAATTGAAATTAACTGGTGGTTCTTTGATAGCTTGGCTAAGAAAAAATACCCCTTTGCTGAATATGTGTATGCAGATGCCAAAGATCTCTGGTGACAATTGAAGGATTAAACAACAGGTGAGATGGAAATGGTTTTCCCTTTCCCTCCCTTTCAAAAACAGATGCTTTGACTGGGGCAGATCTACTTCTTGTATCATGAAACATGATGTGAGTCTCAGTGAAAGGGGGATGCTTTATTTAAAGTAGTATTTCATAAAAAAAGATTAATTTCTCAGAGGCAAAAAGCAAAGCTTCCTGAAAGAACTGTGATGTTGATCCAATTCCATTACTTTCAAGTTTTTGATGCCTGCTGAAGCATAATGTTGTCTCAGTAGCAAAAGGGACTTTTTCACAGATTGTAAAGAAGTTGTGACATTTCTCAGATTCATAATAGTTTCTCAGAAGTTCAAGCATTAACTCTTTTATGCTATCACACATCTGAACTGAAAAAACCCTTTGTACCTTATACCAATTTATCTTTTGAGGGTTGATCAGTTGTTACAGTTCATGCATACCACAAGCTCTCAATTCCTAGGAATATGTTTAGCTTTGCTATGCTCTATCTGTACAAGAGCTTCAGCTCAGCTTTTCCTAGTTGTAATTGTTGTCGTTTGCTTGAATTAATGGATTTTGCATTAGCACAGCTGATATTAATGCAATTAAAACACTTAAGTACAGAGGAGCTGATATTCCAGAAAGCGTTTGTGTAACCGGAGAGGAGGCTGTTATTTTCTAGTAATAGAATAGAGATATGCTATTTCATTGCAGGTTCAGTGGTAATTATTTACACTGATGAATAGAGAAATGGGGCAAAATGTTCTGCCCCAGGCTTTTACTGTAACTTGTTTGAAGCTGAACAAAATATCTAATGCTTCTTTTTCATGAAGAAGAATGCAGATGATGTGACAAAACACGACTGGGGAATCACATTGTGAGAAGAGCCTATCTGTGAGGAAATCAGGGTAGGATGTTTCCCAGAGGGCCAACCAGTGCAGCCCTCTGGCTTCTGAAGGCACGAGTCTGCAAAGTGTGATGATCTGGCACTAGGCTACTGAAATACATTCTTAAAAGTACAATTCTTATTTTCTCCTTTCATGAAAAAGCCATTCTTCTACAGAAATATCTATTGTTTTGATGTCAGAAAACAAGGTTGGTTTAAGTCATGCTGGTATTTAGTACCCCAAAGAACATGTTGTAATGAACAGGTGAGGCTTTTACATGCTTCCAGGGAAAACTTAATGAATGGAAGAATAATGTATAGGAGGAAGAGTGTTGCTCCTTACCAAAGCAAGCCAGATGTTGCTTTGTGGGGCTGTGGGCTGATGCACAGAGATACCTGAGCTACTGGAGCTTTGCACTGAAATAGGGAAGCTGTGTGTGGCTACATTAAGAGCTCTCTGCAGACCTTACTGGTTGTGGGGTGGATTTCTATGGTTCTGTTGGTGCCTGAAATACAATACACTGCTTTGTAGATGCATCAGATCACTGCTAACCATGAGGTTAGAGTGGAAAATTTCAGATCTACATGTTCTCTGGCAGGGCACAGAAGAGAGTGACTACTTCATGCTTTAGGTTGTCAGCTGTTGCTCTGAGAAACCTGCAGATATTTATGCATGTACCCCACTCTGTCCTTTGTAGCAAAGTGTTGCTGATGCCAGTTGTCCTAATGAGAGCAACAAAGTATGGTTATGGATCAGATACGTTTTCTTCATTCTGAGGTTTTAGGCACTAAGCAGCGCATCAAAGGTCAATATAGTTTATCAGCTAAACTGTGTCAGTGGAACTTTACTACTGTTATCTCTTCCAAAATATGAATAAAAATGAAAAAAACCCAGATGATAATGTTCTTAAAGCCAAAAGAAGACTAATTCAAGTAATAATCCAAACTAGGTGAAAAGATAAGACAATATCAGGTCAAATTGAAAAGGTAAGAAGGTAAAGAAGGGGTAACTTGTGGTTTTTGGAATGACTATCTTTAGAAGTGTTTTTTGTTTTGCTTGTCTTTTTTTTTTCTGTTCAGTAAGTGGATTCTGAAACAGAGCAGGTGAAAGATGAGTATACATTTACAATAGAGCAGTGAAAAATGGAAATTTCCTGGTAGTGCTTTATTGCATCTTCCAGTATATCCTTGAGGAATGCAGCACTCGGGTTTCAAGAGCATGTAATGTCATGGAGGAGGAGTCATGAAAAGACAAGAAAGTTCAAGAATAACAACTGAGAAAAGAATGATAGGTATGTGAAAGAAAGTATTCTTTATAGGTAGTAAATTGGGCATTAATAGTTAAGTTTCAGTAACATTAACAGCTCAGAAGGCAGACAGCAGTCCCAGTAACCTCCCAAACAACTGAGCAACAAATTCCCCAGAAACACTCTTTATACAGCTTGTAACATGGTAATGCTAACAGTCATGCTGTAATTAAACACTACAATAAAGGAAGGATTATTAGAAGAGTAAACATTTTCATGCTTCATGTATAAGCCAACTGCCTAAGTGCTGGGGCTTTAGATGAAGTATTCCCTGGACAAACTATTCCCGATTATCTACGGCAAGGTTTCTGAAGGGAAATACTCTGTTAGGTGACAAGTAGGGTTTGTGCCATGCTCATGTTATGCTGCCGTAGGTAGTAGGAGCTTGGTCATTAAATGAAACAGAATCAGTCTGTGACTCCAAATGTCACTGAACAGCCAGCGCTGCCTTCACTTCTCTCTGAAGTACCTTGTGCTGCCTCTAGGATTCTCATCTGGGTGTAACACTGCTGACAGATTATAGCAACTCCTGTGATCCTTGTTTGTTTCCTTTGATCTCTCCTAACAAAATACTGCTTGTTCAAAACAACTGAAGGAAGCAGAAGCTGGTAATTTTCTTAACTTTTTTTTTTTTTGCAGACCTATACTGGGTTTGGTGGCTGATTGTGGAAATAAGCCTAGGATTGCTTTAAAGTTTGGTATACCTTGAGAACTATTTTGAAACTTTATTTCTAATTAAAATGAAATCTCAACCCATGTGAGGTTTTTGATAATTTCAGCCTTTGTTGCAAGAACAGTTCTACACAAGTAAAGTTCTTCTATCATGGGAACTAGCTGCTATTGTATTGCTTTATATTATAGTTGGTAAATTCACCCCACACACAGTCTCATTGACTTCAGTGGGAATTTTCCTTGAACAAGGAATTAAATAGACTTCAGAATTAGTTCCCCCATGAATTCAGAATATTAGATACCAGCTCAAGTTATGTTGCATGCTGTCAGTTTTCCACCTGTTTAAATTCTTGAAGCTGATGCAATAAAATTTTCTCAAGCTTGATAAGAAAAGTTACGTGTAGTTTGAATTACCTGCAGAAGTCTAGGAGTTTGGTTAGTATGTGAAGGCTGCTCTGAGGTTCTCCTACAGGAAGAATTTTCTGTACAAAGCTCCATATTTCACCCCTGTGAATTCTGCGTTACTTTTGTGTTATGCATTTAAATAAATAGGAATAACTTTTTTTTTGGTAAATGATTAGTAAATACTAGGCAAGAGCATAACAGAAATAGTACAGCTCAGCATTGGTGTTTGAACTTCAAATATGACCCTTGGTACTTTATTTACTTGTTCAGTTTTGTGTGTGTGTGGTGAGAGAGAGAGAATATGTAACTATTATATGGGAAATTAAGGATGAGATTGTCATTAACTGTGCAACATTACAAGAATGCATCTTGTAGTGAGTGTGTTCCTTCACATGAAAGCAAGCTTTGGCACTTAAAAAGTCTTTCATCTTCCTTGGCTTCTCTACATGTGCTGATCTGTCAGGGTAAATATATGCCTGATGCTAGCAGAGGGATATGGTAACAGACTTAACAAGTGCCCAGTGGACAGTTTTTCTTTTACTTTTCCATCTCACAGATAAAGTGATTGATTTGCAATAATTTTCATTAACCTTGATCCTACCTGTGAAGGCTGCTTCCAAGTACTTTTTTCAGTTTTTTAAAAATCAAATACTTTTCACAAGATGTGAATTTTCATACTCCTTATAAAAATATATTTCATAAATGCTTAGTTTTGAGGCTGCAGTAGCAAGTAGGCTAGAGGCCCACACATATCTGTTCTAGATGCATAAACGTAGCAGGTTCTGGTGATTAAGTCAAGGAAAGAGAAGAATTTTCTACAGTGAAGAAGATAAAATTTTACATTTTCTAGCTGAACGTCTTGTGTGTAGTATACCCTTGTGAACTCCCATTTGTTTAACCAACCAGAAATATATTTGGTTTCTAGCAAGTATCAGTTCCATATGTGATGTGTTTTTAAAACTGTGTGGTGAAATATATGTGGATGTTGTGCTTTCAGAGTGTGGGATTTTTCTTGGTGGACATTAGGAGCATATGATCTTAAAAATACTTTATCTAGATGGATTAAATAACGTTTTTCCTATTATTTTTTTCCTTGCTATCATTTGAGATTGCTATAGATTAATCTCTCCCCTAGAACTGGGTGAAAGTCAGGGGAGAGGTCTTCAGGTAGAATAGATGAGTGCCACTTGTCTTGGTTGGCAGGAAAACTTTGCCTTGCCCCTGCTGATGATCTCGTTCTGAGACTATTTTCTTCATGAAGAAATGCACTCCAGCCTGCCTCTCCTAACAGCCTTGTTCCCCTGAGATGCCTGTGGAGCCTGGCAGGTCTGGCCTGGCTTCCAGTGCTCTAACGACTTTCTTGTCCCTGCATTGCTCCTCACCAGGCAATACGTTTATTTTCATTGCCAAAAAAAGGCTTAGATTGCATCCTTGTTTTGGCAAGTAGAAGCACAAAGTATTAAGGGGGAATGGATTAAAGCTAGAGGAAGTGAAGGTTTAAATTGGGTATTAGGGGGAAGTTTTTTAGACAGAGTGGTGAGGAGCTGGAACAGGCTGCCCAGAGAGGTGGTGGATGCTCCATCCCTGGAGGTGTTCAAGGCCAGGCTGGTTGGGGCCCTGGGCAACCTTGTGTAGCTGCAGGCCTGAGGTTGGTGTCCCTGCCTGTGGCAGGGAGGTTGGAACTCTATGATCCTTGAGGTCCCTTCCAACCCAGACATTATATGATTCTATGATTAACACCGAAGTGAGGCTGAAGTTATACTTGCAGGATCCCTCTATTGGACAGTGTGGTAGTAGAAACTGTGTTTGGTTTAGCTTGGAAATTCTCTAGAAGATACTTCAGCAGTAAATAATCCAACAGTACCTAGTTTTAGTCTAAAATAACAGACCAGATGATGACTTTTTTTTTAAAAATTTCTTCGCTGGTCAAACTCATATCAGAGTTTGTTCAAGTGATTCTGAATAAAAATGTGCAACCTTGGTTTTGGATGGTTTATGTCTAATACGAAAGCAAAATACTTTCTTACTGTAGTAGGCAGGGTACTGAAGGTAGTGCAATTCAAAAATTGCTATTGTTACACAACGTGTGACAAACCAGGTGGTGAGTGCAAGTAAGGGAGGAGAGTCGTGTGCTGTGCTGATACTCAAAAAAAAAAAAAGAGGATTTTCCTTTTCCCCTATGGTATAAGCTGATATAATTTATCATTTCAAGCTCTTCTGTGCAGATCTGGGTAGCAGATATTGCCACTATGGAAGCTAAGATTTGTATGAAGCCACATGATGTCAGCAGCTGTTGCATAATGAAAAATACTAAATATATTGGAAGTTTTCAGTTAGTAGCTCTGCAGGGCAATTTCTGGCTCTTGGGATATTGTTTGCCCAGGACCTTACTGTCCATATGCAATGCCTCTCTTGATGGAAAAAAGATTGAAGACCAAGATGAAATGTCAAGATGTCAAACTTGCTGTTTGTGATTTTTTTTTTTTTCTTTAATGAATAATGTTATTGCTCAAGCTCAACTTAAGTCCTCAATGTAATTAATTGATTTTGGAATTAATTACTAAATTCATTGTATCTTAAGGATATTCATGTGGGGGAAAAATGGATTGCTGATATTTTCAAGGAAGTTTGCTGTTTGACACTCTGAAAGTTATTTTTACTATTGTTCTGTAAACCTGCTTCAAGGAAGATATTTATGTGACAGATTCATGATGAGTGTGTTCCAGGTAGGTCTACTTTCTGATTGAATGTGAACTGGGAAAGAATTTTCCCTGTGCTTACTTGATCATGTAGGTTTATTGCCTGACAGAGAAAGCAAGACAGTCCTTACCTCAGAGCATGGCAGGACTCTCTTTTTCTAATAAAATGACTGTCTGAAAAAGCTGTGAATCATTGGCTTAAGAAAGAACGAAATAATCTATTTGAAAAGATTATGGAACTGTATGCTATTCCAATGCAAATATTGAAGCTTGGTATAATCTCTGAGCACTGTGATGGATGCATCACACTCTTCCTGAATGAGTGCTGGTGTTTTTTGAAGAAATCAAGCTGAAATGCTTTTATGTGTGTCACTGACCTAGAGGCTGCTAGCAAGTGTATCAAGCCAGTGGAAGATAGGGTGGCTTTGTACTTGTGGAACTGTGGCTCCTCCTAATAATGTTTAAGTGGACCTACTGCCCGTTGGAAGTATCCAAGTTCATTTTCCACATGCTTCTCAGGCTTTGACAGTGAGATCACAAAAACAGTACAGATTAAGAGCACCCTGGACTCTGTTTAATAAGTTTTGACACTTGTCACTTGGCCAAAAAAGCTCCTAGTGCAACAGAATCCTGTATTTGAGGGTTAAGGCTTAGGCTATTAATCTGTGATTTGTGTGTTTTAAGAGCTGTTGTGGTGAGTATATTTTGAAAAATGTTTTTCCCAAGTACATACTGGTCAAGATGACTGTATTTTACAGATCTTCCTCTCACAGATGTTTTTCCTGTACATTCTAAAGTAGACAAAGAAAACTTTTACACCAGAACACTTAATGCAAGTATATAGGTACTTTTAATTTTCTGTGCTTTTTCCCCTGGAGAAAGCTCTGAGGAGGACAACAGAGAAATGATCTAGATGACAGAAGCATTATAGTCTGCCTGAAAAATGTGTATGTTCCTGGGCGTCATGTGGCATTGTTCACTAAGTGAAACTCAAGATGAACACTCACTTCTCCATCCATTTGACTCCTATTGCATCCTGAGCTGATCTAAGAGGAATTGAACTGTAGAGGGTATGCTGGCTGGAATAAGGGCAGGCAGGGTATTCTTATTGCAGCTGAGAAAATCCAAGAGCAGTGCAGCATGTTGTTTTGTCAGAGGGCTGAGCTTGGTTTGCTGGGCTGCTGGAGGAGAGAAATTCAGCTTGGCCTCACGTGGCCTTGTTAGGCTGCTGCGTGAAGCAGAACCAGTAAGAATGTTAAGAGGAAGGGAGTTGACCTTTACTTAATGGTAGGGTGACTAAAAAAGAATGGTCAGAAACATATAGGTGTCTGTCTGTCTCCTCTGAGCCTACTTCCCCCCGACCCCTGCATCTTTTTTTGGTGGTAATGGGCTTTTTTGTTTCTCTCTTCCCTGCCACACCCCCACCCCCTCCCCCCTTTCCTCCAGAGACTTCTCTGGTTTGTTATTCTTGCAAAAATGCTTCTCCTGCAAAACACATTGTGATTTATTTTCTTACAGCACTGGTGTGTTGCATCACAAGGGAAAATGTGCTGCTGTCTGTTGAGTACTTCTAAGTTGTGACCCAATGTTATTGACCTGTACAGTAGTGCTTAAGTTATGGTATGGATAGGGAGCTGGAGGTTTTGGAGTACCAGGTGTTCAGGGAGCTTCTTGTGAAAACATGGAGGGCTATTCAAAAAAAAGCATAATGGGTCATCTATTCTGTTTTAATACGAGTTTGTTGTTAACAAGTGCAAATAATGTGAACAAATCAGCTTGGCCATCTCTGGTTTGTAATATGAGGAAGTGCCTGCTGGTGCTTGCAGTGTCATTGTGGTGTTGGTGATGATGTTTGAGACCTTCAAGTCTTGTCCTTTCTGTGTTCCTTGGAGAGACTTCCATTCACCTGGCTTCATGGAAAACTGGATTCAACTACTGAAGTATGGGCTTATTTTAGATGAGGTATGGCTGGACTGGAGTTAGTCATCTGCTGCCCTTCCCTGTGATGGTCCCACAATGCTCTCTGCCCCCTGCCTCTGCTTGCACAGGCCAAGGCCGTCATGCTGCATGGGCTTCCGCTCCAGAGAGCAAGGCCTGGGGAGGAGGTGGTGGCAGAGGGCTCTGTGTCAGTAATGTCACCAGCATCCGTGTATTAACCATATTGGTGTCCTGGGTGCCATTTCTCCATGCCTGTATAGAGAAAAGTATCTGCAGACCTCTAACAGAGGAATTAAATGGTACCAATCAAAAGAAAAAAGAAAGTAATTATTTTGCAGTTTCAGGCAGCTTTGTTATTACTTCTCATTTGTAGTCTACCAGTAAAGCAAAGAACACTGCTTGCTGCTTTTTCCAGAAGAGGTTTGGCTACAAAGAGGTTGTGACTTAGCGATGCAGTGGATTTTGCTAAGCAACAGAAGACCTGAAACTGAGGTTGGTTAGCCTATACCAGTCAGATCAAACTCCTGCAACCCAGTTATACCCTGAGAGTGGGTCACTTCAGGAGAAGCAATTTTCTTTGGTTAAAAGCAGTGTCCCTCTGTCACAACACACAAAGGTGTAGAGTTCTTGTATTTTTAAAAGCACCAAGGAAGTGTTAGATTAGTGTAGAACTTTGTGCTGTCTCAATTCTCTACCATACCATGATGCTGTATTTGGAGCAGCCAGGGAATAGGTATCTGTGATCTTTTCTCTGGTCAATACCACTAATGCTGACTACAGGGTCAGCGAAATGTTTCTTTAGACCTTGCTCTGATTCCTTACTCTCTTTGGTTTACTTTTTACACTTGGGGGAAAAAATGCTAAAAACTCTTCTAAAAGCATCTGATCTTCTATACAGAGCTAGTTAGTGCTGCAATCCAGCTTTTATTAGGAGGAAAACCCCAAGTTACAGCTTTTTAGTATGAGAAGCAGGTAACTTGGCAGTGAGAGCTAGGTATCTCCTAAGGTGCCTTGGGTCTTTGATTTTTTTTTTTCTAGTCTCTCAAGGATATTTTCAATTAAAAAAAAGTATGATGAATGAGTATGTGGTGCTGGTGGGGACAGCTGCTCTTTGTATGTGTGATTATAAATTGGGATAGAAAGTGAGTCTGGACTGTGGTAAATTATGATTAAATAAAGTGCCCTTCTTGTTATTTCCAATGGAAGAAAATTTCATTACTGTATTGATTTACAGTGATTAGTGTTTTCTTTCTCTATTTTTTCTTTCTTCTGAAGCTGCATTGTCAGTAGAGTGGCCATTCACAGCTGCTTATTGATTCTAAACAAGGCTGAAAGATGATTGAGTGCTGTGACTTTTTGTCCCCTGTGTTTTCTCCTTGTGCTCTGGTGGAAAAACAATTAAAAGGTTTCCTGTTCCCAATAACATCTTTGGATGTTCTCTCAACCTCTGAATATACTGCTAGGGATCGAGATGGAAATGCCAATGACCTGACAGCCCAGTCTAAAATGAATGCTCATCATTTTGTGAGGTAACAGCTATAAACAGTGCAATCTGGTTCTTTAGAACAAGACTGAAGCATTAACTTTATCTGTAGAAGTGTAGACATAGAGTAGTACAGAATTCCTAAGAACAAAAAGATTTAACAGTTTAGCTGTACTGTGGATTGTTTATGGTAACTAAACACCTAGGAACATGTCTGATTAGCTGATCAATGAGGGGATGTTATTATGTTTTATATTATCCTGTCACTGTGATAATGACATGTGTTTCTATATGTATATGAACCAATAAATAGGATTTAGCTCTGCCAAATATAGTTTGAGATTATGGAGCAGTGTGTTGCTTCAGCATTTTTTTGCTTCACACAAGTGTGTTTCTTCTCTCACTGGTGCAAAATGTGGACAAGTGAAAACCTAACAGACTGGTGAAAAGAATTGTTGCAGATGGGATAGATAAGAGGGATGCACTTCACTCTTGAGAAAGGCAACAATATGTTTATTGATATAAAACAAAAAGGTGTAATAGTGTTTGGTAATAAATGTGACAGTTATTAAAGTAAGGTAATCTTGACTAGTTAGTGCATAGAGAACAGGGTCAGAGGAATCTGTCAGGGAGACCCTCCCGTTGAGTCACGAGGTTCAGAAGGAATCCCCTTACTTTCTAAACTCCTTCTCAAAGAAGAGCCCAGGTGCAGCTGGGTTCGGTCTTATTCCCAGACTTGCTCAGCAGTTTATGTCTAAAGGATTATATGTACACAATCAATCCTTTATATTTCTTAGCTAAGATCACAAAGTTTAGTGCACTTATTCCCAACTCACTTACCGAGGATCTGTTGTGGCAAGGATTCTGTCAGTCTCGAGGAGTAACCTTGAAAGGCATCCCTTTCAAGGGGAGATCCTGACACGCAGCCCGCTGTCATCTCAGGAGAGCTCAAAGGGCTCTTGGGCTGCTCACTATTTATGGAGTAAGATGATTGGCTCATAGTCATAATCACATACCACCTGTAGATGCCAGTGGACACTGAGCAGTGTCCGGGTGGACACATTAGCATAGATAGCCCTTGGTTATTGTGGTGTCATCTGTCTTCCTGAACTCACTGTGAGATGGATGCAGACATCACAAACACGAGTGGTTATCAATCAATCCATATTTACAGGAAGCCAGGAAAAGATGGGGGCAGCGGGGGAAGCATACCATCACAGGAACAAAGGAGATACTGGGGGAAAAACAGAAGTTTTAATTGTCAAAATAGTGTCTTTAAATTGTTCTGAGAGCTATTGCAGTTCAGTTGTGCTGGCCTGCAAGGCTCCTGCTTACAGCTGCCACCTCTTCTGGGTGTCAGGCAGCTGGGTTTTCTGTCTGCTTCTACCACTCTCCAAGCATGCTCTTCTGTATTGCCTGGTTTTGTCCCTGGGGAGCTGTGGACTCAGTGTTAAGCACTACCTTCTCTTTGACAATATACCTTGCAAAATGACAAGGAGAATCTCCCCTTGTTGGTGGCCATGCTGTTGTCTGTGTTGCTCCCTGTCACCCCTAAAGAATAGCTCCTAGTGACTGTGGCATCTCACAGGCATTGCATTTAAACTTGTCTGGTGGTAGGTTTACACACTTTTGACAAGGAAGAAAAAGCATAACAGTTAAACATTCTTATTCTTCTGATCTTTCTTTTTACTAGCCCAAAAGGAAATAGGAGACAGAGCCCAAATAACTAGAAACTAGTGTATATATGTGCTGCATAATACAGCTCTGTAAGAACTTGAATGATCTTTCTGTGTAGGAGTCTGACAATGAAGGCTACTTGTTTTCCTGGAGAATCTAGAATCCTGGAAAAACTCTTCAGTGCACCCTGAACTTGTGCAAGAAAGTATTCTTGACCCTCCTCCCTCTTCTAACAGTTGGTTTGGCATTAGGTATTTATCTTGGATATTTTAAAGACCTCTGTGTTGAAGGGAGAGAGCAGAAATTGTGTGGGTATCTTTGTTGTGCAGGTTATTCCGTGCACAGCAAATCTTCCTTAAGACAAGTTCTTCATAGCTGCATCTGGAGGATGATGAGTACACTGCTGCAAGGAAACAATCACAAAGGGCTATGAGTGTGTGGTCTGTCACTAGCCCAGTGGTGCACACAGCATGGTACATAGGCAGTGCTAGTGTTTGGGCTTTTTGGTGTTCCAGTATGGAAAGCAAGCCCTGCTGCTCTTGTACAATGAAGCAAAAATATTTGTCATCTTCCTTATGTGTGTGTTGTGTGGTTGTGGTTTTTCTTTTCCCCCATTAGATTTGTTTGCTCTGTCACTAATGTTTTGACTCTGGCAGATAGGTATTTGGAGATCAGGCTTACTTTAGCACTGATGCTGACAGTTTTGTTACAATAAAACTCTTCTAGTGTCCTTGTCATAAATCACAGCCACTAATTTTGAAACTTAAATTACAGGTATGCCTTATGACTTGCCCTGTACAATTAAAGTGCGTTATAAATACCTGCCATGGATTTTAATAAGGAGCATAGTCTGCCATAGTACTGCCAGCTATCTGCTGGTTGGTTGTTAATTTTTTTTTCCCTGCTATTAATTATAGTGAGCAACACAGCTGTTGTCAGTTGTTAGAAGGAGCACCAGCATCACCACCAATGTGGCTGGAAGTGTGCCACTGTCTCTTCTGAGAAAGGGAGTATTTATGAGAAAGTAAGGCATACTGTAGACCACAATAATATTCCTCTGACTGACACCACCTAGAACAATTGCAATAACAGTAAAGCTCAGTGCTAAATAAAATTTCAGTAAGCTAGAGAGAAGTTCTACCTAGAAAACTGCTATCAAGATCTTGCACTAAGCTAATACTTGAACTTTTAACCATGTGTTTCACTGCAAGTGATGCTGCTGACCTCCCTGTGGGTGGGGGGTAAACAGCCAAGGAGAGAGATGTGAATGAGTAAGAGATACTGGACTTCTGCATTTCATTAAAGGGGAAAAGATGCCAGGGTTTCCAGGGATAGAGCATTGAAGTTAACTATCAAGAAAGCACTTATATATACTTGGGAGAAATTTAGCCAATGCCAGCCTACCTGAATTTTCTAATGCATCATCTTTTTTTGTGGTTTGGATGAGTCTAAACTAAATACTATTTGCTACTGGAATTATTCCATATGGACAGGAAAAGAAAGATTCTCCCAATACTTTCTTTCCACCAAGGTTCCATTTCCTCCTTATATTGCACTGTTATGGCTGTGGTAAACCTCTGACTTTTGCTCTGTAGCTGTTACAATCATGTATAAAAACCCCTGCCATTTTTTGATACTATGAGGAACATCTCTCATTGAACAAGGGTGTACAGGACTGTTTGTAAAGGAAACTGTATACATTCTCCAAACCTGTATCTGTGTGTGTTTGCCTTGGGTAGAAACGTGCTTGTTTTGTCTTCAAGATCCTTAGTACTGGGGAATTATCTAATTTTTCTTTTCAGTTGAAAGAACTCTCTTCATCCCTCTGTTTTCTGGTTAACTCAGAGTAAGAAAGGGCATATAACATTACAGTATTATTTGTTCCACTTGTGCATTGCTGTTGATGCAGTATGATTGTGCTGTGAGGGAGCAGGAAATATTGAGTACTATGACATTTACTCTCTGGATCTTGGAGAAGAAACCCACACCAGCTTTGTCCTGGGCAGCTCTTTGCATGTTCAAAATCTTCCCCTTTTCAGTTCTGAAGTGACCAGCTTTCCAACTCCATCCAAGACATGTCTGTTTTTCATTGGCTTAAACCACATGGCCCGATTACTTCTTATTAGTGGCTTTCTTCATAAAGGATGTAATGTAGGAATGAGTAAAACTGCCTTCTGTTGTTATTGGAGCCCAGTGAACAGCACCTCTGAACTACAGAAGACTGTACTAAGTAATAACGTGGGTTTGATCCTTTTGCAGTCTGGTTTGGGCAACTTCTTGTTTCTCTTGGATTTAAAGTCTTAAATAGAAAATGCACCAACAAGCAGATTTATGTCTATTTGAAGAAATCATTCAAGTTTCAGCACACTGGGGGGAAGTCTTCACATTGTCAGACTCATGTATCTAATACAGAAACTCTGGATTGTTCCATTGACTTCTCACTGTTCGTTAGATATCTGGCAATTTAGGAGACTTAGTTGTAATGTAGAGGTACCAAAACAAAGAGAGTCTAATACTGGAGTTGGTGAAACTCCCATTCAAAATCATAAATGCATGCAGCTGAGTAATGGGAAAATAGCCATGTTATTAAGGAAGAAAAAAACCCCTTTTCTTTTATCCTTAGAAATTGGCAGTCTGAAACTGTAGTGAATATTAGGGGGAAATACTAAACTACTGCTAATGCCTCATCACTCCTTGCACTTTAGTGAAAGCTGTGGAAATAAAATTTTAGTCAATATATTGCAAATGCATTTCCATTCTATGCCTCAGATCATGCATAATGTCTTACAGAAAACTTAGTTATTTGTTGTGAGTTTTACAAAAGATACACATTGATAATCTGTCATAATATTGAAATATTTTGGTTTTCAAAATCTATGCCCCATATGTAGTGCTGCTGAGGTTTTGTTTCTATCTCCTTGCTGATTTGATTTATTACTAACTTTATCTGAAGGATATAAATGAGGGTAGAATTGCTTGAAGCTGCCATTTAAACTGCACATTTCTTTGATACAATATAATGAAGAAGCAGAATGTTTTCCCATGTTGTCTTTTTATCCAGCGTCCTGTTTAGCTTGGTGGAGATCAGAATCACAGAATTGTAGGGGTAGGAAGGGAGCTCCAGAGATCATCAGGTCCAATCCCCTGCCAAAGCAGGCTCCCTAGCTCATATTACACAGATAGGCATCCAGATGGGTCTTGAATATCTCCAGGGAAGGAGACTCCACCACCTCCCTGGGCAGCCTGTCCCAAGGCTCTGTCACCCTCACTGTGAAAAAGCTTGTCCGCATGTTGGTGAAGAACTTCCTGTGTTCTAACTTGCAGCCATTGCCCCTTGTCCTGTCTCTGCTAACCACTGAAAAGGGTCTGGCTAACTTGCCCTGCATCCCATGCTTAAGATAACTGTACACACCAATTAGGTCTCCCCTTGGTCTTCTTTCCTCTGGGCTGAACGAACAGTCCCAGCTTATTCAACCTCTCCTCACAGGGGAGATGCTTCAGGCCCTGCATCATCTTTATAGTCCTTCTCTGGACTCTCTCAAGGAGATCCCTGTCCTTTCTACACCAGGGAGCCCAGAACTGGACACACTACTCCAGGTGGGGCCTGACCAGGGCAGAGTAGAGGGGGAGGATCACCTCCTTCGACCTGCTGGCCACATGCCTCCTGATGCACCCCAGGATCCCATTGGCTCTCTCAGCCACCAGAGCACACTGCTGGCTCATAGCCAACCTGTCATCCACTAGGACTCCCAGGTCCTTCTCCATAGTGTTCTTCTCCAGCAGGTCACCCCCAGCCTGTACTGATACATGGGGTTGTTCCTTCCCAGGTGCCAGACTCTCCACTTGCTTTTGTTGAATCTCATCTGGTTTCTCCCTGGCCAGCTCTCCAGCCTGGCTAGGTCTCTGGATGGCAGCACAGTGTTCCTGCATGTCAGCCACTCCTCCCAGCTTTGTATCATCGGCACTTGCTGAGGGTGGATGCTGTTCCCTCATCAAGGTGTCAATGAGGATATTGAACAGGACTGGACCCAACACCAAGCCCTGGGGAACACCACAGGTCTCCAGTCTGACTCTGCTCCACTGATCATGACCCTCTGAGCTTGGTCCAACAGCCAGTTCTCGACCCACCTCACTGTCCACTCATCTATCCCATGCTCTCTCAGCTTTGCTATCAGGATGTCATGGGAGACAGTATCGAAAGCCTTGCTGAAGTCAAGGTAGATGACTTCTACTGTTCTCCCTCCATCTACCCAGCTGGTGATGACATCATAGAAGGCTGTGAGATTGGTTGAGCACGATGCATGAGTAATTTTTTTATATACACACTCCTGCTGCTCTACGAGATTCTGAGAAAAACTTAAAATTGTTCTTAACTGGAAAAAAATAAAAATAGCGTCAGGGCACATCATATGTAAAGAGCTTTTGGTTTTCTGCATCATGAGCCAGCATGCATAACCTACCTACCTGGCAATGGAAATATCTTTACTTCCTTTGCTAGCTAAGCTGCATACATTCAGGTGTTGTAATCAATGCTCTCTTTCTTAATTTTCATCTACTGTGCCTTGTAGTCTGTGACAGTTTTTTGCCATGGTGATGTGAAATTTTAGTTATAAAGAATGAAGTCAGAAGGAATGCCATGTAACTCAGGCAATGGCTTGGTCTTCCAATGGAATAGCTTTCCCCACAGGTGGAGGTCAGTGAATATTTCAGTATTGTACATAACTTTCTGGAGATCTGAAAAACACTGTTTTCCTTTAGAGTATCATATTGTTGGGATGTGACCTCGGTGAGACTTCGTATAGTACATGAATGATGTGAAATGGGTATAGAGATGTTCAGATGGCCTGAGGGAGGCAGAAGCCCAATTCATGCTAGGGTCCACCAAAGAAAATGAGACTGAGACAATCTTTACTAAAATGAATTGGTTTGATATTTCGGCTTCTCAATGGAAGCTTGGGTTTGCAACCAACTTTATTTTGTCCCATTTCACACATTATGTTTTTCCCAAGGGAGAGGGAAAGAAAAGACAAGTTTTTTTTAGTGAGCAGAAATTTGAGCAACAGCAAAATCAAGAAAATTTTCATTATTGGCTAACCCAGTGGGATAGACCTTAGTCAGTAAAGGATGTGTGGGTAAGGTAGTTTAACAAATACCAGTGTTTCCTTGTCCCACATAACACCATTATCTATTAGATTGTTTCAAGATTTAAAGAAAAAGTAGGAAGGAAACGGATTCTTTTTTCTGATTAGCAAATTCTGACCAAATTGGAATAAAATTGCAGAGTGGAGAGAAAATATTAATAAAATCATAGAATAGTTTGGGTTGGAAGGGACCTCAAAGGTGATCTAGTTCCATTCCCCTACCATGGGCAGGGACACCCTCAACTAATCAAGGTAGCCCAAAGCCCCATCCAGCCTGGCCTTGAACACTGCCAGGGAGGGGGCAGCCACGTGTGCTGCCTTTGAATACCAAGCTGCTTGAGCTCAAGCATGTATTCTTGACATTGTGAAAGTGATTTGTGTAAATGATCTAACTTAATGTTAAATCCAGCTCATTAGCCAAGTGCTCAGGGTATAGATAATGAATTAATTTCAGATGCTGTGGATTGACTGTTAACAGGTCAGTAGGACTGAAAGGGGTACGCCAGCTTTTGAATTTGTCAGAATTTGTAGTACCCAGCCTGTATTCATGTTGGGTAGGTACAGTAGCTGCAGAATGCTTTGATCGTTCTAAATACTGTATTAAGATTTTTTTTTTGTTAAAAGTTGTCCAATGTATAGCATGTGTTCATGCATGGTGTGTTCTTTTTCTAATGTAAGTAGATTTTAAGTTCTAATAAATGGTGAAGCTGGGTTTGGATGATGAATTCTAGTATTGAGCTGACTCAGCTAAAGCCCATCTGGCACCTGAGTTAACATTAACACATTACTGAGCAGCTCTCTGTCAGGCTGAAGCAGCTTCAATTTGAGTATTATGTAACAGAATACAGTGTAATGTACATACCTGAGCTTGGTCTGGGGTGCGATGTTATGTGTGTCCTGGTGGCACAGTGTGCAGGCCATTAGGAACAGTCTCAGCTGATCAACAGTCATGTATCATGTTTGTGTGGTTACCAACTCCAGACGTGTAGCATATTTGAAATCTTGACCACACCTGAACCTGCTCCGTGGTACCTTAAAGTAATGGAGAAGCTAGAAATGTCTAAACATTTGACAATGGGACATCATCCAGAGGGACCTGGAGAAGTGGGTCCATGTGAACCTCACGAGGTTCAACGAGGACAAGTGCAAGGTCCTGCACCTGGTTTGGGGCAGGCCTGGTCATCAATACAGGCTGGGAAATGATGTGCTAGAGAGCAGCCCTGCAGAGGAGGACTTGGGGGTGATGGTGGATGAGAAGCTTGGCATGAGCCGACAATGTGCACTCGCAGCTCAAAAGGCCAATTGTATCCTGGGCTGCATCAAAAGGAGTGTGGCCAGCTGGTCGAGGGAGAAGATTCTCCCCCTCTGCTCTCCTGAGAGCCCACCTGGAGTACTGTGTCCAGTTCTGGAATCCTCAACGTAAGAAGGACATGGAAGTATTGGAACAGGTGCGGAGAAGGGCCATAAAGATGATTTGGAGGGTTTGGACACCTCTCCCATTAAGACAGGCTGAGAGTTAGACTTGTTCAACAAGGAGAAGAGAAGGCTCGAGAGAGAACTTATAGCACCTTCCAGTACTTGAAGAGAACCTACAAGAAAGCTGGGGAGGGACTTTTTAGAAGGCATGTAGAGATAGGAAGAGGGGGATTGGTTTCAAATTGAAAAGAGGTAGATTTAGATTGGATATTGGGAAGAAATTCTTCATTACAGAGTGGTAAGACACTGGAACAAGTTGCCCAGGGAGGTGGTGGCTGCCCCCTCCCTGAAGGTGTTCATGGCCAGGTTGGATGGGACCTTTAGCAGCCTGGTCTAGTGAGAGGTGTCCCTGCCCATTGCAGGGGGGTTGGAACTTGATGATAGTCAAGGTCCCTTCCAGCCCTAACCATTTTATGATTCTGTGATTTGTTTCTATTAATGCTTTTCTGAGCCAGAAACAGATTATTGAAAGGTTTCAAGCTAGGTATTCTAAGCTAGAAGTTGTTGGCTTTCCATGTGGGTGCCTAGTGGGTTTGTCATGGAACAAAGTCAGTGCCAAACAGCCAAAGAATTTCGGTATAAAACTTTTTTAGGTGGGAAGCTCCTTACAGAAGTGCATATATCAGCAAAGGAAGCTTGCAATATGAAAGAAAAAATGCTTTTATAATCTGCTAGAAGTAATCTTGGCATCTGAAACTGATGTGGCTTTAGTCTTAGCCTGAATGGAAAGCCTGAAAGGAATTTATTCCTGCTTCTTTCTGGTAAAAGAAAGTGGATGTTAATAAACACTGCAACAAGATTATAAAATACAGAGATACTTACTAGCTGAAAGAGCTATTCTGTTGAACTTTATACCTTCTTGCAGCTTAAAAGAATTTGTTTTTGCTAATTCTACAGATGTCTTCATGTCTAACATGGGTGTCTTAATGATACTTCAAAATCTCGTGCAAACACTTTGATTTGCTGCTATCATTTTTAGTCTGGGAGATGGAAGTGAAGGCTTATCTTTATCCTGCATCTGAACTCTCCTGTGCCTTGGTGTTGGCAGTCACTGCTGAGCTACCTTCTTGCAGTAAACTTGTGGGATGCTGATCATCTTCTGCATTTACAGTTCATCTTGCCTTGTGCATGGCTTGTATAGAAGGCCATTCACACTCCTTTTGTACTTATACAGAGTGGGCATATATGAGTGTAAGTTTTATAGTGTTTAAACATTTTCCATTTTATAGATTTGTCCTTTCTTATTTACAGCTCACTTAGACAGAAGTTGGTCTTGCTACTGCTGACTTGTTCTCACATTTTCGCAGAATCATAGAATGGTCTGGATTGGAATGATCATGAGTTCCAACCCTCCTGCCACAGGCTGGACCATCAACTTCCAGATGTGATCTTAGACAAGCTTGCACAGGTCCTCATCCAACCTGACCCTGAACACGTCCAGGGACGGGGCATCCACCACCTCTCTGGGCAGCTTGTTCCAGCCCCTCACCACTCTCTCTGTAAAGAACTTGCCCCTAATATCCAATCTAAACTTTCCCTCCTTCAGTTTCAATCTATTCCCCCTTGTCCTGCCAGTGTCTACCCTTTTAAAAAGTTGATTTCCCTCCTATTTATAATGTCCCTTCAGGGACTGGCAGGCTGCAATGAGGTCCCCCCGCAGCCCTCTTTTTTTCAGGCTGAACAAGCCCAACTCCCTCAGCTTCTCTTCATAGGGTGAGGTGCTCCAGCCCTCTAATCATCTTTGTGGCCCTCCTCTGCACCCTCTCCAACAGTTCCACATCTGGGTGCCCTCAGATCTGAACACAGTACTCCAGATGAAGCCTTGTGAGGGCAGAGTGGAGAAGGACAATCACCTCCCGGTCCCTGTTGTGTTCTGACTTTCTGTAACATGCAGGGAACACCACATGATCTCTAAAATATCCAGAGAAGAGGCAAAAAGCCCACATTTATGAGGTGATGGTGTTGATTCAGCCTATTAACACAGAAGCCTGTGATCTGTTTTGCTTTTTGATTGGTCACAATGATATCATGCTTTTGCAGCAGTAGGTTTCCCTTCAGTGGAGAATATTTTTCCACAGCATCCCTCAAGCTCCCCTAAATAGCATTCCTTCCTTGCTGGTCAGTGTAGCTCCTCTGCCTTCTGTGCTTTCATTATCTTGCTTTGCAGTTATTTTACCCAGGGGACTCTAAAGCACCTCTAGTTCTCACACATTACTTGTACTGCATGTGTGTGTGTCAATGATTCTCTGTGGCTGACCACAGGGACAAAGCTGTAAACTTTATCTTTGTGTTGGGCATTTTTGCTAATTTTCCACATGAAGAGGTACATCTGGGAAGCACAGCACCAAATCACACTGAATTCAAACTAATGTCTCCTCTTCCCCATCTGCCTCCCCTCCCCAAATACAAGACCTGAGCATCATTTCTGGCATGTTCATTAACTACCTACAGCAGGCAACTGCAGCTTTTAGTGTGCATGGCCTGCAGCTATGGAAGGACTCTGGTTACTCCCTTGCTTGCTCTGCTGTGTGTGCTTTTCCCAGAAGTTTGCCTTGCTGTAGGTTCTTGAGGTACTAGGGCTGTGTACAGAGCACTGAGCACCAGTCTGGGAGGTGTTGGGAAGAAAGGGTTTGGTTTGATTTGAGTGGGTGGTCTTTCTGCAGGGTGGTGACGTGTTTAGTGCTGTTCTTCTTAGTGAAAATGGGTTCCTGAGTTCACCAAAGGCATCCTCGTGCCATGGTGGAGAGAGAGGTGGGTATTCAGGTTTGCTTGTGCAAGTATATTTTCTTTTCCTCTTCTTCCTGCCCTTTGTTTCTCCTTCTCTTAAAGTTTAGAGTTGAAGTAATAGGAAAGTAGCCAGTAGATCAAGGGAAGAGATTTTTTATTTTTATTTTATTTTGTTTTTAATACCCCTTTAGCACACTTAGTTGATATCTGGCTTTGGCCATCCCAGGAGGAAGCCAGTCTGCTGGACCAACACCACCAGGGAGATAGGGCAGTCATTGCCTGGAACAAGAGGCTGTAGGGCTGGGGCTTGTTTCCCCTGGGGAAGGGATAACTAGGTGGCAACTGCAGCCCCCAAGCATCTGTGGGAGGTGACAGAGAGGTACAGCCAGGCTTTTTGAAGAATGGTGGTAAAATAAGAAGCAAAGGGCATAAAAATAAATAAATGGGAAAGATTCCCTCATTATGAGGGTGTATCTTTCCAGCTAAGGCCATGTGAGAGCTGACAGGCACAGAGACCATTTTAGTCCATTTCCCACTGTATTCCCATTGCTGTTCCTTGGCATACCATTTGCTTCTTGCATATCACATCACTCCTGTTCCATGTGTGATTTGCTACAGATCACATCCTTTTCTAAAGGCAATATGCCTGTGCAGTTGACAATTCCCATGAGTCATGTCTGGTACCTGTCCTTGAGGCTTCCCGACCAGTGCTTAGAAGCAACTTCTGCAGTAGCTGCTTCTACCTTCTATTTTGTTTTTCTTTTCCATAGTATAATTAAGCTAGCAACTGTTGTTTCTCCCCATCTCTGCTTTTGTAAGTTAGAACCTGATTTTCACTTACCAGTAGCTCATTTGGTTTTGTACTTTAACAATTCTGAGATTTATTCAAGCTTTTTCTTAAAGACTTAATGTTTATGAAGCCCAGCTGGTACAAAGAAATGTCACCAGTAATTTCTAGTAGTTTCCTCTGGCCTTCTAGGGTATTTTATACTTATCCTAGTGGTATTAATTGCACTAGCAACTCAATCTTGTTAATGGAGACTGACATAAATGGGATTTTATGTTCTTTGGCCTTCCAAATGCAATTTGTTGCTGGTTTTGCTCTCCTGTGGAGCAGTCCTGCACTTTATTTGCTCTTCTTTCTCTGGCTAATCTGCTTACAGAGGAGACTTGTTTGTTGTGACCTGCATCTCATTTCATGGCTTAGCTTTTCTCACTAATGAGCGTTGCTTCTGTTCTTATTTGACACTTTCTTCCTGTGTGAGGTGGGTGAAGAAGGTCTTATTCAGGTGGCGTAGCAGCTCCTGTATGACCCAGTTATCATAGTGCAAATGGGTGTACGATGTCTGAAGCTGTATTTTTTTGCACTATGCCTGCATGGGTTGAAAGCTTGGAAGCACTGCCTTCAGCAGAAGAAAGGTGATTTCAAAGCTGTTAGATAATTAGGATGGAAATTCCAGATTACACTCTGACTGCTGTGGATATTTCATATGCTGAACATATTGATTCCAACTTGGGGCAAAAGGATTTAATTATAAACAGGTTTTTTTGAAAAATACAGATCTATGAATTCTTATTTTCCTTTGCTTCCCTTTTTGTATACTTTTAAAGGTTTTATCAAGTATTATCATATACCTTTCCTTTCAGGGCAAAATAAATTTTTATTTTTAATTAAAAATGCAGGGTAATAAGGATTTCTTGCATCTGAACTTCTTCTCTTAACAGCCATGGTTAAGCTTCTAAACCATTGCACAGTAATTAGGTTTATTGCAGTGTGCCATGGTGTAGACTTATTTAAATTCCTAACATACGGATCTAATTTTGTATCTTGATGGCAGAGAGAGAAAGAGAATATGTAAAAAGGTGTTACACTTTTCACTGCTCTGTTATTGGAAGGTGATGAAATAAAAATCAAACCACCCTAAGTGCAAGGGTAATGTGCATGGGATAATAATTCCTTTTAGCCTCAACTGTTTTATACAGGGCTTTTGAAAATATTATTGAAAGTGATGCATAGTAATTAAAATGTGGTGATATTTCCCTTCCAAGTAAGCATACACATCCTATCAAAGAGCAATTGGATGATCTTAGGTAAATTAATTTTCTGCATTCAGACATGTTATCTTCTCCCTGATTCATACGTTGCTATAGCAACAATTGACTTCACAAGGCCTGACTCAGCTCCCAGAGAAATATGAAATGCCCTGGTTTATATTTTTCCTGTGTAAGTCATGGAGGTGACTGCAGTACCTTATCTTTATACCATGAGTTTTCTTTTTTAACTTGAAAACTGTTTATTTTCCCTAAGTTGAACACATTCCCTTTGTTCTGTGTTTGTATTTTTACAATATTTTTATTAGTGTGACTAACTGACGGTTACAGAATGAGAAACACAAATGTGATTTTTGAAAGGTGACGTAAAAGGGTAATTGTGCTATTTTAATATCTTATTTTTAAGATACTTATGAACTCCTCTCAGTCCCCAGAAAAGACATCACATGGGAAGAACCTGGATGCCATTTACATGTACGCAGGCAAAATATAAGTATGCAAGATAAATGCCCACATTCACAGTCCCCATAAAGCAAGCAGGTCAGAGTCCTGGAGCAAAGAACATGGAAGTGAAATGAACAGAAATATTCTTGACTAAGGTGGTTAGAATTTACTATGGTGCATGCTTGGCTTAAAGACATGTTAAAGATTATTTAGTGTTATACTAAAAGCAAAAATTGTTTCATATATGCCTGTATGTGCTCTTTCAGTAGTTTAAATACATGTTTTGTGGTTTTACAAAACAAGGATTGGAATCTCACTATAGAATGTTTGCAATGTATGCATTGATGCAAGTTCTGACCTTTAAGTGTGTACAAAATACAATCTCAAGGAAAAACCTTTTGAAAGTCAAAAGATCCTGGTCCCACTAAAATCTAATAATTTCATCTGAAATGCATACAATGAAGTGTTTTTTCTTTATAGTTTTACATGAAACTTGCTGAAATGTATAAATAGTATTCTCAGTTGGAAGGGACCCATAAGGATCATCCAGTCTTAATTCCTGGCTCTGCACAGGGCCAGCCAAATCAGAGCACATACCTGAGTGTGTTGTCCAGACACTTCTTGAACTCTGTCCACCTGGGTGCTGTGATCACTTCCCTGGGGAGCCTGTTCTAGTGCCTGACCACCCTCTCAGAAAAGAATCTCTTCCGAAGATCCAACCTAAGCCTCTCCTGTCAGCTTCATACTATTCCCTCGGGTTCTATCACTGGTCACTAAAGACAGAGACCAGTTCCTGCTCCTTTGCTCACCTTCGTAAGGAAGTCTTAGACCATGAGGTCTCCCCTTTGACTACTAAGAACCTAAGGTGCCATGAACACTGAAAAATGCCCAAAATGCAAACACATACAGCAGAGATTGATACTTTGTTTTCTTAACTTGTATGTTACATTTGCCAACTTCATAGATTTTTTTTTTTTCCTTGTCCCCTCTCCCAACCATAGTAAGTGAATAGTGAATCACATGATTGAGTTAGGTTCTTCATGGACTGTAGACTTACAGCAACAGGATTTTCTTGTTCAAGTATATTTAAGAGTGATGCAGGAGCCAAGTGGAAACGTACCTCACTCTTGCAGAACTTTGTGCTGTCTCCACTGTGTCTGTAGGGAATGCACATGTCAGCAATGAAAGAAAGAAATATTAAAGACAATAATAATACTCTGTAAAGGCTTTGGGAGCAGAGTACCTATGGCTCATTTTTGTGTGTTGGCGACTGTACATGGTATGCAGTGCATCATCCACAACAGATTTTTGTTGTTGTGTATAACATACAAAATGGATCCATCATGGTATATTGCAGTGAGGAAACTACCTTTGCACTATCAGGAGCTTGGACCCCTTAGAGGGTCCCAACTGTAGCCCATCAGTGGGAAAAACTGAGTCCTCATGACCCCCTAACACTAGCTTTCAAGACACTGTGGGTATAGTGTACGTCACCTCCACCATGGACTTTCCTCTTGAGTCAAGTAGTACAGGGTTGCATTGATGTAAATCATGATACCTTTGGATGTGGAAGCATGCCTTGCAGTTCCTTGATATGGTCAAGTTCCAGTAAAGTCATAGTTGCTATATCGGAAGTAATCCCTGTGTTACTGATACTTATAGAGGACAAGTGAGGGGAAACCAAAACATAATCTGGTCATGACAAAATCAAATATAAAACCTTGGACTTGCATTCATCTGCATATATACCTGGGTGGTGGGCACGTGGTCTGCCTGCATGCTTAGTTTCCAGTTACATTGATCTCAGATGAAGCATATTAGCTTTTATTTAGGGGTTTTTTCTTCAAGTCCTCAGGGACTGTGGATATTCACATTCTCTCCCCAAAAGGCTGCATAGCCTTTAACTGTTCTTGTTCAGTTACAGATGTCTCTCTGGATGTTCCTCTGACAGATCACATACTGTCTCCTGTTCTCGACTGACTTCTTAATTCCTTGCTTTGCTTGGAAAAAGCACTTTTCCCTGGCTCGTGGATGACTTTTAAGTGTTAAGGGTCACTGTCCGCTCACCTTTATTTTATCAACTCATAAGTTGATAGGACTATAAATGGATTTAATAAATGAAGCTGCCTCTTGACTGAGACTAGGCAATGATAATCAATCAGTTTGGAGTGACAAAATGCAGGCTGCTGTACCAATTGGCAGAGCTAACTGCTCTGCATTTGCAGCAAATCCCCTGTAATTTTTAGTGAAACCAGACTGAGTTACTTCATATTCATATGCCAAAGTTCACAGCAAATTGCATTATCTAGGAGGTATTTCAAACTCCTACATCCTTTCACAGAAGAAAGGCTAAACCTGTAATTTACGTGTACTGTTTATGAGGCAGTGACCTTGCATGGAGTTTTTAAGTATGCATTTAAGAGTTCCTTTTACAGCTTTTCACCAATTATTAACAGAAATAATTTAATTGAGTTCTAGGGTAGATTTTTTTTTCCCATTAACTTATCATTATGAACTTATAATGGATGTTCTAATTAGACAGTTTTTCTAGTGGGAATATTTAAATTAAAATTGGGACAAATATCTTGAACATGCTCACTAGCTCTTACTAGAGGCTTATTGTACATCCATAACTTGCTTAGTAAACAAAGGTAAGGAAGGAAATTTATCTGAAATACAGGGTGTGACTTTCATGAGCTTCTCCTGAGATACTGAGTTAGACATAATATGCTGTTTTCTGAATGCTAAAACACTCTTTCTGCCTCTTCCATTTTTCCCCCTCCCCTTCCCCTGTTGGAAGAAAATGTTATAGTATTTCACAGTCAAAACTCCCAGAAGCTTTTTGGTCATGGAAAGTTGTCATGGTGATGTTTTCTTCTAACCTGTGAAGGAAACAAGTACATGAGTATTGGAAATTCCCATGAAATCAGAGCTTTGAGTTTGGGCCAGGGTTCTTTTTACTTGGTGTCATAGCTTTCTGAATAAGCTTTTTTAATTTCATCTATATCTTGAATAATTTTAAAGTCTTTAAAAAATCCTAATCTAGGTCTATGCTTTTTGTACTTGTCGTATTTTGCGACCTTGAGCAGTAAAGTTGTAGCTGGACTGAAAAAAAAGTATTTAAATTTTTAAAAAAATTGGTGTCTTGTGATTTTTTATTTTTTTTTTTTTTTGGTATCTCATGTCCATCTGTCGTGCTGAGGATGATTAAAAACTCTCTACTTACTCTGGAGGATTCTGCTTCCAGGTAACCTTTGCCTTTTCCATTCACTCCTTACCTCTAATCTACTACAATAAAATAGGATGGGACCCATGTGGGCAAGAGCTTAATATATCAATAGGAGGACAAAATAAGCCATTTTGAAGATAGTATCAAATTGCAGAGGTATCCAACCGTTGGATAGATATAACCCCTGGAATAAATCTACTGGTCTGTATAGAAGTCTCTCTTCTCCAGTGGCCTCTCGGCTAATGGCAATGGGTTTTGGAAGTAGGCAAGTTGTTCTGGTGTCTTGAACTTTTCCCTACCCACTTTATTTTTTGTGGGCACTGTGCAGGCAAGTGCTTCCCTGGTGAACCCAGCAGAGCCATCCCATGGAGCAGGGCATGTCCCTTTCTGTAACATCTAATTATAGGATTGGAAAGAGATGCAATCTCTGTATTGTATCCAGAAAAGTGCCTGTCATGTAACAGTTGTATCTGCAGGCTGTATGTGCAAGTCCAGCCTGTGCTTAAAAAATGATGACAAAATAAGGCTTGGTTTTGCTTGATTTTTGATGGACTCTATGAGAGACTGTGTGGCCTGCTTTGGTGGAGGGATACTTTATTACCCATAAAGCATCTGCATAAGGATGGCAAATTAAAACCACCAAGGTCATTTTAATTCTGGAATTGTATGATATTCTGTTGAAGTAACATTTTGATGGTATAAGTAGTTATTAATACATTTGCTTTTTATAGAGAGTTGTGGGATAGTCAATATAGAATCAAGGAATGCTCTGAGCGCTGAATGATTGGTGCCAATATTAGCTATTCTGATTAATAATGCAGGTGAAGTCATTGCATATGTTACCTATAATATAAATTACCCCAGTAGTACATACACATGTGAATGCACATGCACAGCTTAGAAAATACGTGATTGGACAAAATGTTGCTGTATTTTTTTTTTCTTTGAGTATTCTGAATAACTTTATTTTCTTGGATAGTTTCTGTGACAATTTCTCACCATTGTAAATCTGTTACCTTGTGTTTTTGCTTTAAGTCTGTGTGCATCAGAAATAATGTTCTGAGATGCTTTGTTAAACTGTCAAAATTTGATTCCTGTTTGCAATTAGGTGAGATTAACAGACTTTAATTTGCACATTGTTTTCTTAAGTAAAAGATCTCAAGTGTGCAAACTGAAAAATAGCGAGGGGGTCTTGGAGTGGGGAAATGTAAAACCAAGGAAAACAAGGGGAAAAAGTACTTGTAATGCCTTGTCTGCATATGGGTTATTTGTGGGGTTTTTTTATGCAAGGTTTGAGATGTTGTCACTGCATTGATGATTTATTTTTCTTCAGCCAGCAATGCCCAGAGGGCCAGTCCTCGTGCGGCAAGGTGTGAAAGGGCATGTAGCAGAACTGGGACGGACCAAGCCTCCCAGGATGTTCTAATAGTGCCATTTGCTTAGCAGTTATGTGTCCAGACATGGTTCATTAATTCTGATGGTACCTAGCCTGCTAGTTTCCTCTGTCAGCTTCCTCAGAAAAAGAAATGCTTCTTTCAGGGTGTTGTATTATAAGCAGACTCTATATCCATACTTTGTTGAAACAATTCTGTGCCCTCCCTCAATTGCCTTTTTTTTGGTAGGGTATTTTGTAAAGTTTGAATTTCCTATTGCAGTTTTGTTTGTCTAAATCGAGTAATAGTTTATGGAGGTGTTTTGTTGGTTTTTTTCCTGTCGGCATATTTGCAGGGAAAAAAGATGAAGTTTGCATGCAGTAAGTGCTGTTCTCAGTAGGACTCATGAATAGGAATCATTAAAAAAGCTAAAGTAGTGTTCATGATCAAATATCACAGTTTAATTACCAGCCACAGGCTTTAGACAGGGAAAGAACTGTTTAAGTCATCTTTGCTTCTGGCAATGGCAGCCTTCCTGCTTATTGTACATTTTCCAAGGCTTTGTCCAGTTTAATTATAAACCTTTAATTAGCAGTACAAGGTAAGTAAATTTTCCTAACATTGTATGTTTCTCACTTGAACCTTAAATACATTTGGAAAGTCAATTTGCATAGAAAAAAATGCCATCTCCAGGAGTTATTTGCAGTGCCTTATAAATAACATTCACATATGGACCTGGACTCAGGTATACTTATGTTCTAGGCTCAAGGGAGTAGTTAAGCCAGAGACCACAGCAGGACAGAGCGTGAGGGAAATAGTGATTTTTCCATGCAACTGGCATATCATTTCCTTCATGCACTTGTGTTTTGAGTGAAATTAGACAATAACAAAAGCAGATCCCTTTGAATCCCTGTAAAGCTGGATGGTTTAGCTGTTGGGTAAGCAGTGCAGCCCATTGAAGAGTGAGGATGTAGCCCCCGCTAAACTGGGTTCAAACTGTATGGGGATAATTTAGAAAGTAAATATACTTGAAATAGAAGTTCCCAAGGACTGTATCTGACAGGTACCTGACTGGGATAGTGTCTGTCTCCTGGTTGAGACCAGAGGTTCTGATCTGGGGGCCTCAGCTCTGCCACTCCGGTTTGTGCTGTGGCAGCTCAGTTGGTTGCAGCCAAGGTGACTGAGTCTATGTGACTCCAGAAGCTAGAGAACGAGCAATAAAGAAAAGTCAGTGGAAAAACTGTTGCCAGGATGCATGACATCAGTATCTTTTCTCTCTCTCAAATGTAAAATAAAATACGTATGCAATGAAGTCTTGGTCTCTATCTGAGAATGACTCTATGATTTCATTCAGCTAGGACTCCCGTTTGTCATAAACTCGTAACAAGACGTTATGCACACTTCTATAAGAAGCAGCTCAGTGCTGCTAAAAAAAGTAGGTTTTGTAATGTTTTTTTGTTTTCTGAATGGCCTCTCCTCTAGCTTTCCTGACTTTTTATCCTTCTTCCCTTTTCTCCTTGTCTGCACAAGTGTCTGTTGTGTGTCTTGTCATTGTATTCTCCCCTATCTATTTAAAGTAGTGTTGCAAAACTGCTCGTTGAAGGAAAGTTGAGGATTTTTCCAGGTATGGGTTCTAACAATATTAAAGTAGTACTGACAATGACCCAGACACCATGATAAAATCAACTAGTAGGGAAAAAAAAAGATACTTAGGTTAAGTATAATAATAATGGTGGCATATAATTGTACTTCTCCTTACAATATATGCTTCAATTTTGCATGGTATTTAGCATTTATACTAGCTGTGTGAATACTAGCTGCATTACGTTACAAAACTAAGCATTATGAAGTATGTCCAGTCTTCCTAATGATGCATTATCGCCCCAAAAATTTGATCTAGTTTCATTAACATTAGTTTCTCATCTTCTTTAATGAATGCAATAAGGGGAAAAAAGAGAAAAGAAGGTCTCTTCAGGGAGGAAGATCAAAATGTTCCCTCAATACCACGGACACTTAAACTTTTCATTAAAGAAGCTAATTTGTATGAGGGATAGGTGAGTTTGTGGCAAACCCAGTAGAGGCTATGAAAATATTTGGGCTTAGGCTATAGGCTAAGTCTCTCTCATACAGAAATTCTTGAAAACTTTGCATGCTCAAGATTTTTTCTCTTATCCTTTATCCAGGTGATGGGTGTGGATATGATCTTTAAGCTCACTAAATCTTTGTCAACTCCTCCTTTTTTTTTTCTCGGAAGGCTCACCCCTAGTAACTGAGCAGAAACGTCTTTGCTCTCCCATGTCTCTTAAAATTATTTTGAATTTCTTATTGCAAGTGTCAAAATGGTTTCCCAAACAAGTTTCTGAATACAGTAATAAAAATCAATAAAGGAAGAATTGTCTCAAAACATGGGCTGTGTGAACACAGGTCTATGCAAGTACTGGCACCTTCCTTTGGGGGAAGCAGCACAGTCCCTCTGATATACAATACCTTGGATTCCTGTGACTGCTTTTGTTTCTGCCCCCATCTTGCAATTGCTTTGTTCCTCAAAGGAAGGGAGTGCAAACTCCCCTTTTAGCCTGCATAAGGGTTGATCAAACAAAAGAACTGGGGGAAAGTTGGGTTTTTTATATCACTTGCATCTTTTTTCAGTGCTGTCTTAATCAGTGTAAATACCAGTGAAGAATCTCTTTTATGGAGAGGTTCTAGGTTAGGCAGTTAAAGGAAAGAGCTTTCTGCAACAGTATTGCTCTGAATAAAATTTTCTGTTTGTGATTTAGAATTTTAGTGATTAAAATGTAATTAGTGACTAAACAGGTGAGAATGAAACGAAAGTCTCAGTGGCATGAGAGGTTTCTGACTCCTAGAAGGGTGCTAATCCCATTTGAGAGGTTTTTTTTTGGGGGGAGGGAGGGGAACCCCAGTAGTAATTATCTAATTAATAGGCATCATGGTCTGCTTTCTGTAACTGCCTTTCAACTGATGTATTACGGTTATTAAAAGTACAGTTGCACACTGCAAAAACACGAGGGTAAACTTGCAAGTAGGGCAGGGCACAATTAAAACTGGAAATTGAGACCTGTAACATTAATTAGGAAATCATTAACTACTGTTTATGATAATATGCCTTCATGTCTTTCCTTTCGCCTCCTGGCCCTCCCCTATTGGAAAAAAAATAAAATTCTAATTTATCACTTCATAAAGGAAAGTGCAATTATACTATGTTTCCATGCAGTCTCATAACGGCTTGGGGAATGAAACCTGTGTTTCATTTCATCCTTAAGATGTCCAAAATGTTCTTGTGGTTAAGAAGAGTGAGAAAGAAAAATGGTGAGGAGGAGTGGATAGAAGGGACTGTTTGAGGAGAGGTTTTGAATAAAGAAGCAAATACCCTGAGTCTTTGTCAGTATAAAGATTATATTTGGATTAGATTGTTTTTTCAGTTAAGAGTGATTTAAATGTGGGAAATTTAATTTGAGAGAGGCTGATAGACAGGCCCCAGTATACAACTGATTGTATTGAATTAAGTGAAAAGACACGAAAATTTGGGTGTTTGTAAGACTTGTGAAATTTTTATTGGAAAATATGAGATGGGAGATTTATTACCAGGAACTACAAATCAAAGTAGTTTGATTCATCCAAAGCTGGCATGCACGCTACCCATTATTTGTGATAATATGTTCTTTCATTTTGTCAACATTGTGAATATTTAGTAACAAAGAAAGCTTTCAGGATTTTAAGACACTTCATTAACAGAGCTGAAGGTAGACTTGAGTAAAAAATCACCTCATTTGTTGTTTTCCATTTGGTTGGCAAAAAGGCAAACAAACCACTATTCCTGCTTAGAATGACAACAAGCTTTCCTCATTCTCAGAATTGTTGATAATTAAGAAAATAAATGTTGTGAGCTTGATAGTGAATTTTTCTCTGTGTGTTGCTGTGATTGGGGTTTTAAAATATTTTGACTTCTAAAGAGGTTTTCAAGTAAACGTTGTTTTCAAATAGGAAGAAGTTGCAGATCTCATTTTGTGTGGGAACTACCTACTTAAAATTGTGTCTGGTGGGTTTTTTGTTGTGTGGGGGTGTTTTTGGTCTGTTGGCTGTTAGGGTTTTTTCTTTGGAAGTGAGAATCGTGGTGGGATTTGACAATGTTGTCTGTCTCTAGGTGAATCCTTACTGAGTACAGGATATCCACCCCACCACCCCCATTTCTCCCTGACATAACCAGTTGTCACCACCAAAATCAGACTAGGGTCTAGAAGGTCACAGAACAGCTTGAAAGAGTCCAGTGCAGGGCCACCAAGATGATTGAGGGAGTGGAACAGCTTCCTTATGAGGAGAGGCTGAGGGAGCTGGGCCTTTTTAGGTTGGAGGAGACTGAGGGGTGACCATATTAATGTTTATAAATATGTAAAGGAGGAGAGTTAGGAGGATGGATCCAGGCTCTTCTCAGTGATGCCCAGCAAAAGAACAAGGGCCTCATGTGCAATCTGGAGCAGAGGAAGCTCCATGTGAATATAAGGAGGAATTTTTTCACTGTGAGGATGACGGAGCACAGAACAGGCAGCCCAGAGAAGTTGTGGAGTCTCCTCTGGAGACATTCAAACCCACCTGGATGTGTTCCTGTGTAATTTAGTCCAGGTGATCCTGCTTTGCCAGAGGGTTAGACTAGATGATCTTTCGAGATCCCTTCCAACTCCTAATGTTCTGTGATTCTTTAACAGTTTTCACTTACATGGCAAAATCTGTTGCATGTGTAAAAGTAAACTTGAAAACGGGTACACTAGGTCCCCAGAAGATGCATCAAGACAGTAAGCGCCACAGGTCTAGCAGTATGCAGAGGGTTTGTATTCATCTCAATCCAGCTTGCTAAAGAAGATAGTCTGACTAGTTGTGTTTGAGGAGGATTAGGGTTTGGTAATACCTATTAAAATATCTCTACTGAGTCTGGGGACACGATGTTTTAGGTGGATTAGGAAATTCCACATTTGATGCAGAAGAATCTTATTGTTGGAGATTTAACAGTTGTTTTTGGTAGCTGGTAGTTTGTAGCATTTCATTTAGATGGTAAAGATAGCCATAAATTGTCATTTCTATTAACACGTGATTTGTACAGACATAAGTCATTATAACAATTGAAAGCACTAATCATCATGATAATGGAGCCTAATTGCTAAGCTTCTTAAGAACTTTAAGACAAAATCTATGCTAATACCATCTGAAGGCTAGCAGCAGTTTATTATTTCTATTTTGATCAAACTCCTATTTTGCAGGGGGAAAAAAAAGGTGTTCTAATTATGTACTTGAAAAATGACCTTGGGATTGTACATTCAAGCAGACAATAGGGGCATTATCTTCTTTCCCTCTTCAGTAAGTAAAGAACTGTGAATTCTCACGTACAATCTAATAGGTGAACATGCTCTTATTAAGAATAGATAATCAAGCTGTTGGAAAAATTTAATTAAATTCAGTTTGCCTTTTTTTTTGTAAGGCTACTAAAATAAAAAGGGGAAATAACCCAACCTGCAAATAATCTAAATTTTAATGATCTCCCTTCAGTGCTGATCTCCGTACTTAGGATGCTCTGCAGATGTGTATCCTGTACATCTCCATCTGTGTAAGAGGTGTTTGTTAACTACAGAAGGTCAAGAACCACATTTCCTTGCAGTGCAAAAGCTCAAATGCAAGGGTGATATTTCACACCAGCACATCATTAGTCTCCAAGTATTCACCTGGAAAATGGGAGCACTCTGCTGTATAAAGGCCCTTTCTTAACAGACTTTCACTTCGATAGAAAGATTGCTTTCTATGCATGCATTGCAACAGAAAAATCACTCAGCAATGCTTTGTCCAGTCCATGACAGTAATCTTTCTTACTATGAGACAGTAAATCTTTTTGAGCTGAAGAAACAGTGCTTTTAACGCCTCTTTTGTGTAAGCTAGACTGTACTCTAAAATTGCTTCTGGTTCTCTTGCAAATACCACTTAACGCTGTTTTTTTTCTGACTAGCACCAGGATCTTTGCTGCACTTGTTATGTATGATGCTATATGAGCCTAGTGGCTGTTGTTCTGTGAAGCACTTATTCCCTAAATAAATAGTATGTGCATTTCTAGATAATTCATGCAAATCATAGTGTGGGTTTTTGGTTTGGTTTTTTTTTTTTTTTCTTCCCCTCCATTCTTGCCTGAGGTCTTCTCAGAGGGTGTTTGCTACCTCTGGAAAAAAAAGGCCTTTCTCTACACTTGTCAGCTCTACCTTCTGGTCTGGTCTGTACCATTTGTTCTCTTTCGTGTTCAGCTATCCCTCAGTTTTATATTTGACTTGCTTTTTGCTGAGGCCTGAAGAGTGTAAGCAAGTAAATATTTCCCTGCATCGTATAAATGATCTCTTAATCAGTATTTGAATCTCTAGCAAACAGTTTGCTTCAACTCTGATGTTAGGAAAACTGTCCTGATATACACAGGTGCTTGGTTTCTGCAAAGTTTCATATACACTATTAAGAATTTATCTCAAGCCTTTTACAGGTATTGCCAGTAACACTGATACAGATTACTTTGCTGTGTGTTTTATGGAAATACATTAAAAAAAAATAGAGGCAATCTTCTGCAGCAGGCTGTAGCCAATATGCTGGGCTTAATAAGCAAAGTTATGTTTGTCTGGGGGACTTGTTCACAAAACATAATTGGAGATGACAGCTTGGTTATGAGAAGCTTGATGTATACATCAGTTTAAAAGCTTGTCACCTACTTGATGCATTAATTCAAGTCCTTTGTGCAAGCCAAAGTTCCTATTCTAGGCAAAGCATATGGTCTGTCACTTAGCACATGACATGTTTTTAGATCACTGTGTCTGTAAGCGTACTATCCCTGAATGCGAATGTGCAGGCATGCCCTGTAAAAGCTAACACCAATTTATTATCTGTTGAAATAGTTCTACTGTATTATTGGGACTATTTATAGCTTAAATATGGGGAAAGATGTTCAGGGTTTAGCCCACAGCTCTCCTTTACTATCCTTTGAATTTTCCCTGTGAGAAATGACTTCCATTCACATCCACCAGCTGAAATAATATTCATAGGAGCATAAACATATTCGTGGGAGCATAAACATATACACTCATATTTCTCTGTAATAGTCGTGTTGACAAGTCTCATAAGTTCATAGACAATTCACTTTGCTTACTGGGTACTGAACTTGATTTTATAAAAACTGCTTAATTTGTCAGGGTTAACTAGACTTTAGCTAGATAAAGGCAAACTGAAATAAAATGCCTGAAAATAAAACCCCTTTGAATCAAGCTTTAGACAACGAGCTGTTCATTTACACTTTTGATCAGCAACTGTGAGTAATAGCAGAGAAGTAGAATTTGTGATCAGGGTTATACATGTAGCAATGATTTACTCTTCAGTGCATCAACATAGGCTCTAAAGTTCACTCACAAATCATGCAAAAAAATCAGTAATTGGGGGATACTTGTAGTCTGAAATTTCATATGGTTACCAAAGCATATGCACATTAGATTAAGTGCCTTTGTACAGAATTAGCTGGGTTGCAGACTTAATGGACAACATTAAAATCTCCGTTCTAAGCTCAACGTCAAGTAGCATGCAACTCCATGAATGAAGCGGGCTATTTACAAATGTACTGAACTTGCAACCAAGATTCCCCTCCCCATGGAAGGGTAGCAGTTGGAAAAAAGACATTTCTAAGACATTTTTATAGAAAGAGTGGTGAGGTGCTGGAACAGGCTGCCCAGAGAAGTAGTAGATGCCCCGTCCCTGGTAGTGTTCAAGGCCAGGTTGGATGGGGCCCTGGGCAACCTTGTGTAGATCCAGGCCTGAGGTTGGTGTCCCTGCCTGTGGCAGGGGGGTTGGAGCTCTCTGATCCTTGGGGTCCCTTCCAACCCATGCCACTCTATGATTCTAAGTAAAATCCTGAGTGTGTAAAATACCATGGCTTTGAATGTTCATTTGTATTCTGGATTGTTACTTAGTGTTATTAACCTTATTCCATTTCTTTTCTGTCTGCAGCTATTGATATAAACGTACTGTCTTTGTTTTCATATGCTGATTAGCAAATGTCAGCAACAGAATGTGAATATCTGCATTTGTACATGTCCTGGAGCATCTGCTTATACGTGTTTTGCTATTAGTTATTCACTTTATTTTATCAGTGGTTGTCACCATTCAGTTGGGAAGCAGAAAAGGTACTTTATGACTTGAGTAAAAAAAATTGCACGGCAGCCTGCTGAATGCTAAATCTTGGGATGCAAAGTTGTGAAAAATACATAGGATGTGTTTCACCCAGTCTTGAGAGCAAGTGTGTTCCTAGACTGCTTGAAGGGGCAAGCTGTGGGCAGCATTGGTGTCACTTTTCCACAGAACTGTGCCTCATTACTATTGTTCCTGCTACTTCTGTGTCTCAAAGCAAACATTGTCAAGTGTGAAGTAAAGAAGTATTCAGTGTGGTGCATGGCATTCATATCAGTGGCTAATAAATATATGCTGATATCTTGAGTTTAGGTATCAGTACTGGTTATGTTTCCCTGTTCTTCCCCTCTGATTTTTTTTTTCTTCAAATCATGTAACAAAGGAGGAACATCCCTCCAAGTTCCTATAGGGACAAAACTCGGCATAGAACATGTGAAAATTGAGAAGTACAGGACCTTATAAAAAAGTAAAGTGTGTCTATTTGCTTTGGTGTTTCTGAAGGAGGGCTTAGAAAGCTTGTGCAGAGTTGTGGCAGCAGCATTTAAAAAGGGACTGATAGTAAAGTGCAGAATCATCCCTGAAAACGTGTACCGAGGCCAGAATTGAGACACAAAATGGAAGTATCAGTTGTTCTTGCACTTTCATTTACAGAGATTTGTGTGCATGGATTACCTGAGTCTTGAAAGACAAGGTTCAGCAGGCTGAGGGAGCAAGAGGGGTGGGTAACTGGCTGCGACGTGGACATATTCAGCTTTGTGACGAATGCATCTAATGTCTTCTGTTTCCTGGTAACAAAATTAGCAGCCTTGCTAGCTATGTTATTTACAGTGAGCAGTTCAACATATGTTCTGATTAATGTTCACTTTGCTTGAGGTTTTCTCTTGTCTCCCTCTTTTTTTTTTTTTTAAAAACAGCATGCCAAATAAACTTCAGGTTAGTAGGTGTTAGTTTTGCCGGCTGTTGCACTGGGGATAAATTCTTCTGGAAGCTGTGGGAGATGAACACATTGCTGACTTGAGAAGAAGAAGCAGTGGATGCAGGTGCAGGAACGTTCTAGTGGACTGAGCAATCAACAGAAAACTAAATGGTTCTCTTCTAGCTCTTAAAGTAAAGAGCTCTCTGCCTGGCTGTGACTCTGGCTGGTGTTTTAAACCACTGAGTTACTGTTGACATTAGCAGGAACAGACTTAGGTTGGCACAATGCACCATAGAAAATAGTTTTCCTGTCTCACTGTTTCTTCTTTCGCGTGGGACAGCACAGAGGTGAATTGCACTGTCAACAGCTCTGCTCAGCTGAAGTTTGGGGGTTTATTTTTTAAATAAAAATCCAGTATTTAAAAACACTGATTCCTATCAGTGCTCGTTTCATTACCTGTGCTGATATACTTAAGAAGGCTACGCTTACTAATTTATCTCAGGAAACAAATTCTTGCTCAATGAGCAACTACATGTAGGAGATGCTTATTGATTGTTCTGAGTTACAGTAACAATGTATTTAAGGTTGTTAAGCATGTGCTCTGGCAATGGCTTTTGAGGATTTGAATCATTTTTTTGAGTTTGAGTATGTTCATTGTTTGAGACTAGTTACGGCATATGAATTTTGTTCTGTAGTAGTTGGGGACTGTTCTGTTGGGTTTGAGCAGTGGATAGGAGTTATCACAAGCTCCCCAGCTGCCTCTCTGAGGAGTCAAATGGGTACTTGAGTGCTGTGGTGCTTCTTCTCAAATAAGGCTTTCCTTGGAAGTGTGCATGTGCTGTAATAAAGGTAAATGCAGTTAAGAGTGAGAAAGAGGCATCCTCATAGATTTAGAGCCTAAGCATTAGCTTTATTTTCCCCTCAGTTAATTATATTCATAGTAACCACTACTTAGTATTGCTCATGAATGTGGTAGGGTTTGTTTTTGGGGGTTTTGGTGAGCAAGGGAGAGGGGGAAGCTTTTAAAATCTTTGGTGACAAAAATATTTAGACATATTATTCTAAGCTTAGAATAAATAAAAAAATACTGTAGGAGAAACTTGCATTTGCAGTGGTGCAGTTCCACTGATTACAGTAGGGCTTTGTGAGAGTGAAATCAATGTAAAATTAAAGCCCTTATATTTATAAAGTGCTCTTTGATCAAGGGCCGCGGCATTGAATAAGTCTTACAATATCTGTAAAATAAAGTAAAAATTTCCTATTGAAAAATTATACAGGGCTGTTAACAATAATTTGCTCAAGGCTGAAGATCAGAGGAATCAAGAATATTCAGTTCACTGTTTTGAAGTGCTCTGAATGAAATTGTCTCTAACATGCTTGACCGATGCTGCTATGGTAAGGTAAAAATATGTGTGAGAAGAAAACCATTGTGGGAAAATCTGTGAGCCACTTTCATGATTGTATTTGGATACAATCGTCTTAATAGAAAGTAACCGTTACTTTCAGGGTGCTATATTGGATTTACATGGAGTAAAGAAAACCAGAAATTTAACACTCGTGCAAAGACTTGGTAAACATAAACTGCTGTTCCTCACATCTGTTAAGAAACAAAACAAACCCAAAATCTCACCCCCCCCCCCAACTGTGGCAGTCGCATCTTTGCGTATATGGATATGTGCATGTACTATTGATTGCACATCAGTCCAGTGATGAGAAGAGGTATCATTTCCATCCTACAGAAGGGGTTTGACAGTATTTCAAGACTTGTTTTAAACCTAGATAGGATAAGAATCTTTCCGTAGAATAGAAAACATGTTGCTGCAAGCTAGATTGATATAATTTCATCTTGCCCTCAGCTTTACTAGGACCACTTGGTAGTTTTAGTGCATCAGATGCTGTATCACCATTTGCCTTTATGGCCCGAGATCTTCAGGTTAGTATTATCACCCATGATTTGCTGTCGCTCCAATTATATGACTTAGTTTAATCAGGTAGCTAAGTTTGGTGTAACACAGGAAATATATCCTTGCCAATGGGGACAGTCTACAAAGCAGAATGAGATAAGGGTTACTTCAGCATTTCTAGGAGAGGCAGATTGATCTTGAGTAACTGGGATATTGAATTTCACCTGTCATTGTATCTAGGTGATGCACCCTGGGGACAAAAATATCTTCAATAAAACAATGGGCTTTGAACAGTGTTATGTTGTTCAAGAACAAGATGCTGGTGTTGTCCTAAATGACAGGATTGACTTGCTATCTTGTTCCAGTCAAAAAAGTGTGAATTGAGGTTTAGAATTACCGGAAAAGGAATGGAAGACAAGACAGAAATCCTTACTAGGCCACTGAATAAATCCATATTTCAGCTGCATCTTGAATACTGCCTGGAGTTCCATCTCATACTGGACATTAGAGAATCACAGAAGCGTTAAAAAATGTGTAATGAATCATCAGAAGGATTAAAAAAGGCTTCCCTAGGAAGAAAAATAAGATGGGAAGAGAGTGTAGAGACAAGTGTGATGCAATGAAAACTTTGAGGAGTTATGAGGGGATCAAGTGAGGTAAATGTCAAATTAACTGGTTGTTGCCATTATAAGAAACAATGGGCATCACTTATTTGATGGTTGATTCTTCACAGAACATGTAAGTGGATTATGGAACAGGGTTTTGAGGTGATATAAAGCTAAATCACTGCTGGACCCCCCCAGAAGAGTCTTTTGGGATGAGTTACTGTTTCCCCATCCTCACACAGGTCCCTTTGCATTCACCTTTGGTCATTCTGAGCTAAGTGTGTTTGCTCTCTCTGAGTATAACTGGGCTCACTGCAGTAGTCTGAAACTAAATTGGTTTGTAGGTGGACAAATTTCAGTTGTGAAAAAACTCCATGTTTGAAATGCATAAGTAAATCCAGAACTCTTTGTATACAGATTCACTTACAGCTCTTTGGTTTCAGCCATATTAACATCTGTGCTCTGTAATCCCGGGATATATTGATAAGAGCAGGAGTGAAAGTGACTGATATTCCTTTGACCCATTGGCTCACTGGGGAGTTAAAGCAGATGCCATAGAAATTCAGGAGCATGAAGATGAGCAGCAGTGTTTTCCTATATATCAGTGTATGAAAATGTCTCTGTTGTTTTGTTCTGAACACGAGGCTTATGGGGGCTTGTACAACTTTGTCAACCAAGGCAATCTTTGGCCCTCATTCTAGAGGGAGGCAATAATTTCTTTCTGTTAGAGGTACTGGACTTCTAGCTGCAAAGTGGCAGGACAGTTTGCTTATTGTGGTAAAGACTTACCCATATTGTAGAGGACCGAATTGGTTAAAGAATTTCTGTGAAGGATGTTTATCCCAACTTAACTTCTGCCCCAGGGGGAAGAGGATAGGGGTGCCACTGCTATGGGGCACAGAAGCCAAACAGGAATACCTTTAAAGATATTCTTCAAGAAAATAGTGCTCGTGTAAAATGGAGATGGTCTAGTGGAGGATGTCCCTGCCCATGGCAAGGATTTTGGAGCTAGGTGATCTTTAAGATTCCTTCTAACCCAAACCATTCTGTAGTTCTATGACAATGGATTTCACTAAGGGTTAAGACTGATTATTTTATGCAGGAAGGATAAATATTTGGTTGTTTATCTGAATCAATGACTAGATTATCTTTCTTTGTGTTCTGTCTAGAAATTGCCTGCTTAATAAATTAAGCAGCAGCAATGTTCATAGTGAGGGAAGGGAAATTAAACTGGCAATTGAAATTTTGCCACAGAAAAAAAATACCTCTCCATAAACTAAACACGTTTAAATAGAGGCATAGGAATTGAAAGGGAACTTATTCTTCCTCCAAGAATTCTTGGATATGATAGTATTTCCATTCTTGTTTTCTGGATGAACCAGCTCTGTTTGAAAATGTTTTCCCCCTAAGTGATATGAACTCTTTTTCATGAGTAGTAACTTGACTGAAAATGAATTTCCAGAAGAACTGCAACTAAATCTCACTTCATTCTGGGTCAATTTGGCAACTAATTTCTTGTTAAATAATATTGATATTTTTGTTATTTTCTTTTATAAATCAAAATGTAGTCTTTTGGCATTTGAAATCTTGCTTCCTTGTACATTTGAAGCAAGGCTTGAGATGAAAAATCTCATCTACATAATACTTAATTTCATTTTGGAAATCTTTTAGTTTGCCAGAAAAAAAAAACCAGATCTTCTCAGCCAAAGTGAATATATGTGTGTAGTTTGGAGTTATACTTCAGCAGACCAAACTGTATTTATTGATTCTGTACCTAAACAGAGGTTTCCCAGTCCTAATGTTACAATTGTCACAAAATATTTGTCTTGTGTTAGTAGAACCACAAAACTGGCATTGATGTTGCATGTTTGTTGTTAAAGGTTGTTTTTTCTTCCCTCCTTCCAGTGGCAGGCACTGAGAGAAATAGGAGGATACAGTCTGTAAACACATGGCTATGTGGCTGGTGTCATCACAGCTGTTTTGGGTTTTTTGATAATGGGATGACCCATATGGCACGAAATGCTGGCAGCCGATGAGGAACACATTTCCCAATGGGGAATGAGGGTCTTTGCCAAAAAGTTTGCAGGGCTGATTGACAGGGCTTTGAACTAGATGTGAAAGGGGAGGAGGTTAGTATCAGGACTATGATGAGCAGCAGGATGACACGCCAGAGTTGCAGGGATGGGGTGGTAGAAACGGCCCTCAACCTGTTGCCTGTGGCATATAGTGGGCACCATGTCACAGGAACAGTTTCTATGGAATGCTCTGAGTGGGGCAGGGGGGTGGAAGGATTGTCCCTCTAAGAAGGTGACATGGCTGCTGGCCCAGCTGAAGTGCATCTACACAAACACATGCAGCATGGGCAAAAACCAGGAGGAACTGGAGGCCACCATGCTACTAGAAAGCTATGACGTAGTGGTCACTACTGAAACTTGGTGAGATGAATCCCATGACTGGAGTGGGGCTATTGATGGCAACAAGCTGTATAGAAAGGGACAGACAAGGAGGGGTGGAGGTGTTGCCCTCTATGTTAAGAAAAGGATAGAGAGTGAAGAGATGTCCCTAAAGAATAGTTATGAGCTGGTTGAAACTTATGAGTAAGAATTAGGGATCATGATGACAAGGGGACCCTTGTGGTTGGGGTCTAATGCAGGCTGCCTGATTAAGGGGAGCTTATCATTGAAGTCTTCTTGCACCAGCTCCAAGAGGCATTGAGCTCTCAGGTTCTCATCCCGCTGGGGGATTTCAACCACCCTGACATCTGTTGGAAAAGTAGCATGGCTGTAGGCAATCCAAGAGACTCCTGGAATGCCTAGAAGACAATTTCCTGAGACAGGAAATAGCCCTACTTGAGGGGAAGTGATATCGGACCGGATGGTCACCAGTGCAAGTGAATTTGTCAGGGATGTCAAGATCAGAGGCAGCCTGCGCTGCAGTGATCATGCCGTGGTGTGGTTCACGCTCCTAAAGCATATGAATCAAATGAGAAGTGTAGTCAGGACCCTGAATTTCAGGAAAGCCAACTTCCAGCTCTTCAAGGATTTAATCAATAGAACCCCCTGGGGAACAGAACAGAGCTTTAAGGATGCTTTCAACAAAGCACAAAAGCTCTTGATACCCAGGTGTAAGAAATCACAAGGAAGGCAAGAGACCCACACGGCTCAGTTGACACCTGCTGGTCAAACTAAAAGACACAGGCAGTAGAAGCAGGGACAGTTATCCTGGGAAAAAGTGCAGGGATGTTTGGTTTTGTAGGGACGAGGTCAGGAAGAGCCAAGGCGTGGTTGGAGCTGAACTTGGCAAGGGATGCCAAGAAAAACAGGAAGGGCTTCTATAGGTACATGAACCAGAAAAGGAAAGTTAAAGGAAGTGCACCCTCCCTGATGAGTGACAATGGTGAACTGGTGACAACAGATGATGATCCTGCTTACTGCAGGGGTTTGGACTAGATGGCCTTTAAAGGTCCCTTCCAACCTTACACATTCTATGATTCAATGTTTTAACAAAGCTTTTTATTAGCCAAGACTTATGTCGTAAAACATTGTGAATAATTTCAAATATTAGTTGTTTCTTGGCAAATCCTAAGACTGCACAGGCTATTTGAGATGAGGAAAATGTTACATCAACACAGTTCTTGCACACTGTGGTAGGTCCACCAGCATTAGAGTGGTCTGGCACTTAGTTTAGTTGAAGGTAGTTGTGCCAAGAGAATGGGCAAATTATAGACAGTGTGCGGTGTACATATTGTCAAACGTTCTGATTGTTGTGACATCTTACCAACATTTGGATTATGTCCTCTTACTTGAACGAATTCAATCCTGACATTATCACCATCAAAGTGGCAAAAAGATAGAGATACCTTGCTATTCATGTTACCTAGTTGTGTTAATTCATAATTAATGTTTGGAAACCTAGTATTTATAAAATCTTTTTCTGGAAAGAAAATAGCACCCTTGTGCTTTGAATGAAAGCACGGTATAGTTCTGATCAAGGTAAATGAAAGGATAAATAAGGAGATGGCAGGTGGCCAAGGGAAATTAAGCTTATTTGGAACACATTATATACCCATAAAGGGTGGTTCTTCAGTTGTATATGTCGAATTGATTTTGTTTTTACAGGGTAGTGCAGGAACTAGTCTTGTAGCCATCGTGTTTCTCGATCAGTCTTCCAGGAACATGCAGGAAATCTTTAACCTGATTGTGGGAAGGATGACAGTTCTGCCTCTTCTATGACATTGGTAGGTGATTTATATATACAGCAGAACTGACAATGACATATAAATTTACAGCACGAAACACTTACACCTGAGCTTTATCCAAGGTTTAACAATAGTATTGAAGCCTCACTTTTTAATGATGACAACCTAGACAAGTATAAAAAGGTACAGATAGAAAGTATTTCTAATCGGATGCTCCATCAAACACTACTGCATGAAGAAAGGGGGGAGAGAAAGGAAGAAAGAGATGCCTCAGCCATTCTCACTGCATTTCCCATTTCTCTTTGTCCCATCAGCTACTACTGTAAATTGTGGTATACACCTAAGAAGCAGGTAATTTTTCTTGTTATAATAAAACTCTAGTCTGTTTATGAAACTCAGTCTGTGTGCCTGTGCTCTTATATGCAGACCATCTAGTTTAAATCAAATGCTAGCAAGAAGTCAGTCTTCCGCTGTATTGTTTTCCTGACAAAAAATCCTCATGCATCATGTTTAAATGATTGTAGAGTAATTGTTCCATCTCTTTCATGGTTTATTTTTTTCATAATATCAACTTGGTTGGGAATGTAATCACTAACCTGTGCATAAAACCAACCATTTGTGCAAAGAGCACCTGAGAAGTAAGCATAGAATAAGCTTCTTTTCATTAAAATGGTAATTTTATTGCCACCAGTAATGCTCACGAAGAACTGATGTGCAATGTTGACTCAGGGTAAGGTATGTTGATGTAATGAAGAAGTTTTGTCAGAGCATGAACTTGCTTACCCATGGCTGTTCCCACAGATCTGGCTTCCAAAGTTGAGGTGGGTAAAATGAAAACTTAAGCATGGTATTGATTTTTGTTATTGATAATGTGGCACAAAAGCACTGTGGAACTGAAACAAAGAGTTGATACAGAATTCAGCCTGGAACTCACTGACGAAAATGACTTCACTTTTATATAAATTCACGCCAAGCTCTAAAGGAAGAGTGGGTTTTTTTTTGCTATGTCTAAGCAGTTAGAAAATAGATGGGAGAAGGACAGTTTTTTTAAGCTGTGTAAAACTGAAACAAAAAAAAATAGAAGTGGGCACAATAGTGATGCTCCTTTTCATGTTGTTTCAGGGAGACTTTGAAAAATCCTTCTTTTGAAACAGTATCACATTGTGGGCCAGTATTCAATTTGCAGCCCACTCTAAACACCACATTCTTTTTTGGGTGGTACAGGTGACTAAGTTGATATTCTTCACTTTATTTTTATTCAGTTTTCTTTCCATTCTCTTTTGTGGCATGATTTTTAAAATTTTCATTCTTTTATTGATTTCAGACTATTTCTCTATCAAGATCACTTAGAATTCCAAACTAGTGGTCCAAGTGCTTGTAGAGATCTTGTTGACCTACACAGTTTCTTTATTTTACCTTCAAGGTTATTAATGGCATTTTTGAACAGGTGCAAGCATAGAACACATTCCTAGGTTGAAATAACTCCTTCATTTGACAAAAAATTGTTGATACTCAGACTTGCACTGGAGGCTGAGTGAGAACCCTAATGTCACGCTGCTGTGTGCTGTGGGGTCTGGGGGGGGACAGTATCCATTGCTACTAAAGAGTTTGCAGCAGGCAATGTAAATCAGTAATTTTATATGTGTAAAGCTTTACAGGGTGCTCGTACATCTGCAAAATGGTTATTTATGCATAAGTGAGGAAAGGTTGAAAAATCATTGGCTAAATTGGTTTTACCACCTTATATAATGTAATTTCTGCTGTCTTTTAGAAATGCATTAAAGTCAAGAAACAGTGCATTTCTCTTTTCCTTTTCTGTAGTCCTGTCACAGAATGTTGGATTGATACAGATTGCTCTTGGCAAATCCATCTCTATTTAATGTTATATGATATTTTAGATGCTTAACATGCCACTTCCTTAAAAATCTCTTTGGGTATCTTTGTAGATTAACTCTTCTACTAATTCCCAAGGTTCTGTCTAAAATTGCATGTTGCATTTCCTCTTTATAGGCATAATGACTTTAACTGGCAAGTAAATATAGCTGGGAATATGTTATTTTTATATGTTTACAAGGAAATAACATAAATGTGAAAAACTAAACCGAAGAAGGAAAATAAAAACATCCAGTTACCTGGCTCTTGATGTAGTATAACTATGCTCAAACCAGCTCTAACATACCTCAAATATTAATTAATGGCTGTTGCTTTTTTGCTTCCTTTTCCTGAAAAAGAAGGGGAAAATAATTGTGGTGGCTTGACCACGGCTGGAGGCCAGACACTTACCAAAGTCTCTCTATCACTCCTCCTTTCAGTTCCCCGTTCCGCCGCGCCCCCCCCCCCCCCCTCCCCCCCCCCTTCCCCCAGCAAACATGCTCCCATGTGAGTCTCTCTCCCTCTCTCATCTCTGTGTCTCTGTCTCTCTCTTTGGGCTGCAAGTGCCGGCAGGGGTTTGCTCCAATGTGGGTCACAGCTTCTACTGTGTCTCCACCTGCTCCATCATGGGTCCTCTCCACAGGCTGTAAGTGGTGTCTCATCCTTTTTCTTGGGCTGAGGTAGGGCACCTGCCATGGTCTTCTCTATTGGCTGCAGAGGCATCTTTCTCTCTGGTGCCTGGGGCATCTCCCTCCCCCCCACCTCTTCACTGACCTTGGTGTCTGCACAGTTCCTTACATCTTCTCACTTCCTTCTCTGATGGAAAAAAGTGGCTGCTTGTGGATTTAATGTGATTCACAGAGGTGCTGTGACAGTTACTGGTGGGCTCAGCCTTGATCAGCTGTGAGTATAGCCTTGAGTCTAGCTGCTGGACCTAGGGAAAGTTCCTAGAAGATTCTTGCAGAAGCCACCCCTGCGACCCCCCTCCTTCACCAGAATGCCACCAAGCAAAACTAGAACAGCACAGCAACTCCAGTTGTGGATGGAAAACAATTTATGACATGTCTATCCTTTGACCTGCATCAGAGGCAGAAACTTTTTGCACAGTAACAACTTGCTACTCAGAAAACTTCTAAACACGGCATTCAAAGTTACATGGTCTGAACCCAGTGCCTTAGTAATGATTAGCACTTCACTGTTTGCTCAGCATCTGGACATAGAAATGACCTCAAAATTCCCATCTGAGTAGTCTGTTTCCACATCTTGTAGGTGCTGTATTGTATTTCTATACTGTATTTCAATCTATTGTAGATGCGTTCCTCCTACCTCTGGAATGATGTCCAGCAAAAGTTTTTGATCTAATAAAAACTGAGTATAAAGACTTACTCCTATATTTACATCTTGATGTTAATAAACCATTGCTCAGGTTGCACCAGTGGAGGATTAAAACCAAGTCAGAGATCAAATGGCAAATGCTGTTGCAGTCTAACCAAATGGTGTCATGGACAAGTGGAAGAAAATAGATTATGAAAGGTAACAGCATTTGAAAATTACTGTAAAAAGCCAGTTGAAATATTATGAACTACTGGTTTTTATTTTAGTTTTGTAAGAGGCTATTACAGAATGGAATAAAATACTACTTAGGAAATTCCTTACAAGATTAGTTGTTAATGAAAGTGGCAAATACTTTTCTCTGCCATCTTCCCAGCTTTTGCTTTGAGGTCTGACATGGCTTTCTTGAATAGTTACGAGTCTAGATATGTTTAAGTCATATCTGATGTTTATAGTACTGCATGAGTATGTTTTTGCTGTACCTAGCTTGAGAGGTCTTATAGTGAAAGAACTTCCTTTTTTTTAGTGAAAGGTGCTATCCAGGTTCCTCCCATTCAGCAGCATTTCCAGTTCTCTAATGGCAGCTTGCAGCTGCTTTTTATTCTCAGCATGCTTCTGGTGTCATTACTTCTCAGTTTCTCTCTTCTGCTAACATCAGGGATCCTCCTGAGACATGTCATCTCTATCACTGCAAGTCAATATTCATTTGCTTTCTTCAAGGTCCATAGCTCTGCCCCATACAATACCAGGGAGAGTCTCATTCTTGAAGCAGCTAAGCGGGAGCATAATACCCCAGTCAGTTGCTGGTGGGCTTGGTTCCCACAGTTTGTAAGTCCTAAAAACAACAAATGGTAATTTACCCAACTGATTATCCACTGTTTTAAAACCCAATCAGCTGTTTACAATGTGCTCCTTTCAGTCATGCACTATGAATCTACTAAAATCATACTGGAAAAGCAGCGTTGTGCTATGAGGGCTTGTCTCTCCATGTGAGTCCCTTTATAGTGCCCTCAGAAATAAGGATAAGCAAAGCAGTTTAAATAAGAGCAGGGAAATGTAAATCCTGCCAACTTTTTTCTTTCTTCTTGTTTTTTTTTTAAAAATCCACAAAGGTGAATAATGCAAAATGAAGTGCTGAGTGCATTTTCCTCCTAAACTTTATTAACTTTATTGTGTGATTTATATTGTTTGGCCTGTTGGTCATTTTGAGCTAGGCTTACAAGAAGATTTTAGCGTTGCTTATGCAATTGCTTTTGTTGAGTTTGGTCCTTCCCTGGAACCAGGTCACAGAAGAGTTTTCACTTCAGAGTGAACTTGATAGAAAAGTCTCAATTTTGGAAAAGGAAATCCATGTAACCAAGGTTTACATGCTTCCTCCCACCCTGGAGCAGCTTCTTAAGGCCCTATGGAGAAGTTTTCAATGTTTCAGTGTTCAAGAAATGTTTCAGCAGCTAACAAATGGAGGCCCACAAGGGCTCAGCTGTGTGAATTAATTCACCCTGTTGGCAGCTTCAATGAGGAGCCATTGATGGGAATTTTCTGTGTTCTTGAGGGATATGGTTCACAAGCTACTGGCTGAAATTTTTGTTTCATTTTGACTAAATACCCCAGGCTCTCAGTGGACTCCCTGAGCTCAGTGAGCTCAGTACGACTGCTGATAATGCATCAGTGGCTTTCAGAGTCCCCACAATAGACCTGATGGTCACTCATAGGTAGAGTGCAATTGCTACCAGGGACTGTAGCCAAAAGGGCTAATTTTATTGAATAAACAGTGCTGAAAAGTCTAAGTTTGAAGATATATGGAAACTGTACTGTAGATGCTGACACGAGGAGCCTAAGTCTCTTGAGTTGTTGATACCTTTCAGTAGCTGACTGTATATTGAAGTGCTGGTGTAGTACGTGTTAAAAATACTATGGAAGATGTATTAAAAAATAAAACCTTTATGCAACAGATACAGGTTTTTGCTATGATAATTTTTTTTATTATAATATCCCTTTGTTATTATAAACTTTCATTTATTTTGAAGTATTAACTCTATTTTTGTATAGTGCTGCATTTAATTTGCCAGGAGAGTGAACCTCTTCCTAATGGTCAGGAGGTGTATGGGTTTGCTGCACAGTCTTGGAACAACTCTCTAGGAGATGAGGCTCCTTTTGAATGTGCAAATACTATCACAAAGTGGATGACCTCCCCCTAGACTTCGCTCCAGAAGGGAGGGGGTGGTAGCAACTCTGCAGCAGGACACTAAACAGCTTGGCTGAGAAATTGATCCTGGAATTAAGATGTATGAGCTTAGGGGGTTTTTTTCTTATTTTTCCCCTCCATGTGATTTTTACATTAGTGTGTGTACATTATATGCAATGCATATGTTGTGTGTATAAATATATGTATATGTATGTAATTCAAAACAAAAAGCAGGTCAGGGGGTATTTGAAAGTTACTTACCAAAAGATATACATAAATATGCTTGATGTATACCTTTTATATGAAAACTAGCTCTTTGTTTTTAGGTTTCCTAAAATCATAACTTTCTAGAGTAGAAAGTATGCATTGGATTCAGTTGTGTTTGATTGTTTTGTGTTTTATTGAAATGATTATGTATTCTGGGCTAAACCAGTATTAGGAAACGTTTTCTCTTCCTTTCCTCTTCTACTTCCTTCCTCTTCAACCCCGAGAAAAGACCGAGGAAAACTAATATTTTACTTTAATCTTTATGGCATAGAGATTATTAGCATTTTATGCCACTGAGGTCACATTGAGACTTCACTGGAAGTGTAGAGGAAATTAACTTTATATTTTTATGGCAGGAAATCTAACATTCAACATAGTGTGATTCATATAATTCTCTCATTTGTGGAGTGCCCTCATCCTCATTTTCCATATTCTCCTCTGTTGACACTTAGAGGCATGTACTGAGGTTTGCTTAAGCTCATTGTTCCTCATGGAAGGTCCTTATGTGTGTAAAGCATTAATATTATCCTGTGCTGAGGTTATAATCCTATTCTTAAAGGAGTATTTGAGCCCTTGGGTGGGATTGAGTACTGGTTCCCAAAGTAATTAGTAAAGGAGTATTTTGAAATCAGTGCTGCAGTATGGATTGGTTTAGACCACTCAAGTGAATTTTAAGCTTTCTGTTCCAGGCAGTGAAAATCCTGTTTGGCCTTGTGCTGCTAGAATTGGATTGATTTATTATTCTAAGTTCTACATCCACCTGTAAGTGGTACTTGCAAATAAAGACAAGATTTAAATACTTAAGGCTATTCTCTCTGGTTTCTGCTTAAGGAGAAGAAATGCAATTGATTGACCTGCAGGGCTGCAAGACCCTGTTCGTGACAGTGTAAGGGAATCCTTTACTGTGTGTAAGGGAATCTTATACTACGGTAGGAGGTCTGGCTGCTGGCAACACTTGAAGCTCTTCATCTCAAATCACTGTTTTCATCAGCAGCTTTAGAGAAACCTTTCTTCCTTCAGATTTTGTTTTCAGAGGATAAACCTGCAGACCTACATCCCAATCCAAGTGGGAAGATGGTTGTAATTCCGTAACTGTCTGCCTGGCAAGAAGAATAAGGTAATTACCCATTACTGGCAATGCTAAAAGAGCAGCTGGAATTTATGATGATTGTGAATTTTTGTTGATTGTTGAATGGCCGACTGGAGGGATATTTCATTCTAGGGTTCTCCATAGGTGTTTTCCTGAGCAGTGGCACTGCATGTGGTACTGGGTTTATGAGCCAGATAATACCGTGTTACTGCCTTCTGAAATGGGTATATATTTTATAGCTTTTGATTATTTTCATAGTATCTTGAACCAGTAATCTTTATGATACAAAGCACTATTTTCAGTAAACTGCTGAAAGAACTGGTCCTCCTTTCATAGTGTGGCCTCCTAGCAGCGATAACCTGAACAGACTCAACTTCAGAGTTTTGGGATGTTTCTTGAAACTGGATTGTTGGCAGGTTCTGGAAGGAAATGAAGCAGTAAAATCTTATTAAACATAACCATTGAGGAGAAGGCCACATAACCTTGAATTTTGGTTCTACCTGATTGCAAGGGAGGTTGTTCCAGAATAATTAACACTGATCACATTAGATGTGGGAATCACAATATTAACAGGCCATTTGAAACAATCTTGCTGCATGTCTAAAGGCCAATGTGTGTGAAGCGCTTAACCTGCAGAAAACCTCCTCCAGCTCTGACTCTGTGACTGAGGTAGGTGCTGTTTTTCTAGAGCCTGGTGGTCAGTGGTGCAAATATAACCTTTGGAATGTTCTTTTATTCCCCCCTCTCCTTTTTCTTTTAAGGTGTATGAACTCCTAGTCCTTTTCATAGTACTCACTTTCACACCTTAAAACTAACTATGCTTGCCGGTGTTTAACGTACCATAGACTTAATATAAGAGTGTAAGGAATAGAAATTCCCTAGAATTAAGTATTCTGTGAGGTATTATTTATATATTTAGAAATTACACTGCCTTTTAACCATACTTCTGATTTAAAAATAAAGGTGGCTATCCTTCAGTGTAGTGCAAAGAATCATGACAGAATGGTAAGAAAGGTGACAAAGACATGGATAAATAGAGAGTGGAAGTCAAAGCAGGGAGAGTTACAGATAAGGTTATGTTGACCATAAAAGGGATATTTTAATTTTTAATGTTGGTCAAAATAAATTGTACTGATAAAACTCCATAGTCACAAATGACACCTGAAATGGCAAAAGGGTATCAGTTTTTCAAATCGTCCTTCATTAGCAAGAGCACAGTTACATTGGTTTTCTAGTTTATTTTCTATTAGTATGCGAGGTGGAAATGGGACCTGATTTTTGATGGTACCACTAAGGATACAAGGGTGGCTCACCTACCTTGGGGTGGCAGTCACCAGCTGGTCAGCTTTAGAAATCCGTCTGGTTTCCAGGCTGAATGGGTGTTACTGTGGGGGCAAGGTGGAGCAGGGGAACATTTCCGAGGGTGTTCAGACTTCCTTAGTGCATCATGGTCTCTGCTGCCATCACTCACAATAAGGAGCAGCCCGGAGATGTTTGCTATTGTCAGAAGTACTTGTCTGCATAATCTACTTACGACTTGTGTGATTAAGGAACATATGTCTAATAAACATGGTTATAAACAAACATGTCATCAGTATTCCTTTCTCCCGAGCCTGTCTCAGAAGAGATCGTGATGTGTCAGGTTGGATATAACAAGTTGACTTCAGTGCAGAATGACAGAAGAGCAGATGTGCTTGTGCCCAGATACAGCATGCTCTTGGTTAAATACATCTGCAACCTGAAAAGCCCAACAGCTTAAGGACCTGCATCCTCCATAAAGATAGTAGGGATTATAGGCACCCCTGACTATGTTTAGTTAGAAGTAAACTAATATATTTCAAAGAAAGAGAGAAGACATTTAGAAGTCTGAAAAGGATCTCATTCTTGTTGTAGGCTCTTTCTGTACTCTGAAAACTTGTTCTCCTGGAGAGAGCCCTGCAGTGCTGTGAAGTGCAGTTGTCAGTAGTTAGGCTGCCCTTCAAAGACAGTCATATGTACTATCTGGCATAGAGGTAGATCCAAACAAAAGAGGGAGGGAGGGAGCAGCTCATTGGGAAGAGGATCATTTGGCACACTGCTGCGTATCACTATGCTGTGCCTCAGTCTGTGACAGTCACCAGAACTGCAGATCCAGGGACAATTCATGTATTTCGGTTGCCCCCATGACTCTGGCATTTCCCAGGTGGAATTTTTGCCACTGCATAGGGCTGAGCCCCTTTCTTCTGAAGGGACGAAGTTCAAGTCTCAGCCTCCAGTCTGATACCTGCAAATTGTATTTTGAATTTTGCTTTCTGTAAACTAAAAATTACAATTTTTGTTAAAATACGAAGTATTTATTGAATAGCATGCACAAAAGACAGTGCAATGTAAGCGCATATTCCAAACCCCTCTGAAATCAATTATAAAACTCCTCTAGGCCTTGGACCAGGTATTAATGCAAGATGACATTAGGCAGAGCACCTGCTTAGACATAATAGTTAATGTCTAAGCAGGTGTTCTGCCTTCCTTCTAGCTGGTATTTAAGTTCTGGAGAGCATGCCTTTTGTTGACAAAAGCTTTGTTCTTTTAAGAGGCTGGTTCATTTTAAAGTTTGGATGTTGCACTTGTCAAGTATAGATAACAATGATTATTGCTGTTGAGATATATTATTATACTGTCCTACATAGAACTACATAATCAGCCCCTTTCTAAATTGGCATGTTTATTGGCAGTAACAATAATGGGTTGGCAGAGTGCAGAGATGCTATTGAGAAGACTATTGGGTACACTGGCATAAAAATCTGGATCTAAGAAAACTGGCAGGGGAGAAGAAGAGTACCCTGAATTGTAATGTTCACTTTTAGATCAAAGGGAGCAAAAGATTATTGCAACTCACCTGCTGTCCTGAACGAAAGCAGATCTCTTGTACGCTTCCTACAGTACTGTGAAGAATATATAGATCGGACCAGAGCTTTTTCCAGCTGCCCCATTCCTAATTTAAAATACTCTTACTGCCTCTGGTCCTTGACAAGGGACAGCTAGAGTTTGCATTATAGAGTCTTCAGCTTTCTTGAGCAAGGTGGACATGCTCCAGCATACAGTAATGGGTACAGGTACCCACCTAGAAGGGCTGCGTTGCTCAGCACAAGGCGTAGTTCTGCTGCTTTGCCTACTCTTGTGAAAAGGGCTGGTAAAAATCTGTGTGGGTTTCCCCTTGTCCCCTTCTGTTTGACTTGCAGTCTCTAGGGCTCTGCAGAGTGCATTACAGTGCTTCACCTTGTAGCCTCCAAGCTAAACCAAAAGTTTAGTACATTTTTTTTAACGTGTTGCCAAATGTAAGTAAATATCAGGTGGTGCCTTTTCTAGACACCAGCCAGTACAGCTATCCAGTTGTACAAATGGAGTACTTAGGAGCTCTGTATGGACAGCTGCCAGAAAGTGGACACTGATACCTGTCTGAGGAGCTGCCTGCTCAAAGCAGAGCTCTTTGCACATTGCTGCTTGCTCCCAGCTCTGGCCCTGTACAACAATCGCAGAATGCTGTGCTCGTAGAGGCATAAGCACTTCAGGCTCAAAGAGGATTACTTTAAGATTAAATGGGATGACTCCTTCCTGCTACTTACAAAATATACTGGGGGGGGTGTGGGGATGGGGGTGTGGGGGGGGAGGTTGTTTAAAATGCTACCTTCCCCTTGCATGCTCACTGCTGAGGGCCTGCAACCTAATGGTTTGCCTTGGCAGGGTTCCCCCCTCCCCTGCCATTTCTCCCCCTGCAGCTGCTCATTTTGGAGCCCGCACGGCTGCACACGTTGTTAAAAAACACAGCTGCTCTGCATCCATTGTAAGCTCCAGCTATTGATTTAGATCTTCCAATTTTTATGTGTTGAAAGAGAAAATGATTGTTTAAAAAAGCATTTGTGCAGGATCCGGAGTCAGCCAGGGCCTTGAGGCACAACGGCCTCAACTTCTCTGCATGGCAGATGTGCCAAAGTGCTCAAAGTGGCTCCCAGTCTCTGCTCCTTGTTTTATTACAACAAACACAAAATAATAAGCTAGAACAAGTGAAATACTTTCAGAGAGAATACACAAATAAGTTGGGTCAGGCAGATTGAAATAAAAATGTCTGGAAACAGACCTTTCCCCATCTCCAGTGGGTCCTTGAAAAGTTGGATCTTTCTTCTGATTTTGCTCTTGACTCAGTTGCTGAGAAAAGCGGGTGTCACTGGCTTTGTGGGTTGAAATACATGCACACACCCCCGCTGCCCTCTGGAGCTGTTAGGCATCTCTCCTAGTCATCATCTCTTTTTGGCCTCCTGTGGCTACGTTCTTCTAAGCACATACCCTGCTCCTGTCAGAGAGGTACAAATCCATATTTACACTGCAAGCTCTGTGCTTGCCAGTGTCTCTTTCTTACCTGGAATGTGTTACAGTCCTCAAGCTTGCTGTGCTTTGGATGTGCTCAGCTGCTGCAGGGAACAGCCTGCTCCCCATTGCTGAAAGGCTCTTGCCAGCATCTGGGTGTGGCTTTTGCTGTGCAGCTTCATCCTTTTTAGCAGAGAGTGTTGGTAGATGTAGCATTTATACAAGCAGCAGGGGAAGCACAATAGATAGTGCTGCTGCCCATCACATCATTTCACACATGCTTTTTAGCGCTTGAAGGTTTATTTAAAAACCTGGAGGATTTTTTTAACACTAATGTCACCTCTTGTGCATCATGCCTTTCTGCTTTCTTGTCAAGCAGTTAAACACTGCAGACTTCACAGAGCTTTTCACAGGTTGTTATACTTTGTTGATATTCTGGTAGTAAGTGAGGAAGATACGGAATATAAAATCCTGAGGGCTTGGGATCTCTTTCAAGGAGCCCTGATTCTCAGGAACTGTTTTGGACATGCCCTGCAGAAAAGCAATGTTTACTCAGGATGATTTGAATTACATTTTCTGGGAGGTCTCCCTGAGTTGTGGTTGCTGTATTTAATTTACTTGCACCATTATAGCCCTACACCCCTGAAAGTTGCGTGATTATTTGCCCACTGACTTTAGAGCTACGGAGTAGGGCATGTAAGGCTGACAGAGAGGAATGCTAATGCACTATCTCAGCAGCTGCAATGCTGGATTTTCTTTGATAATTTGACACAGAAATATTTTTCCATGTAGGTAACTGTGATGTCAAAGCAGTAACACAGTTATCTCTCTCTGCTTTTTCCATGTCTTTTCCCCAAAACACACTCCTACCTGCAAGAGTTAAAGTTATGATCTAGAAAGCACATCTGAGCAATGGGGGAATGAAGTAAGAAATCTTTAAATCATGGTACTTGAGTTTTTTAAGTTAAAATCCAGGAATTTGTGGCTTTAGGCTTTGCTACAGATTTTCCATGTAATCCTAAGTGCGGTTATTTAACAAAACTCTTTTGCAAATGGAAAATGCTGTGCTCACAGAGACAGCTGGGGGTAGATTTTCAGCTGAAATCTGACTGGTCCATTAAAAATCAATTTCAGTTGAAATATATCTGACCGACGGGTAGAGGTGCAGAATCTTCTATATATTTGGAAATTTCAGTTGCGTACAATAAATACTGATGCTACAAAGAAATGGAAATATATGCTGTTATAACACCAGAAATGGTATTTTTTAGATTAATATTGCCAAATCAACTTTACTGTGAATTTTACTATAGTAGGTTAAATTATGAGTGTGGTAATAAGCTGCAAAATAGATTTGTTTAAAACTTGCAAGCAGAATGAACAAAACAGCAGTTTATATAAGTGTTTAAGGTGTACCTGCTTTTAATGAAGGGAACTATCTTCCACAAATTGTCTGTACTGTTTTGAGGTAGAATAAGAGGTCTCTATTTAAAGGTAGAGATATGTCTGCATATTCTGAGTTTAGTTCTAGTGCGTATATTGAATGCCATAAAAAGGCAGACAGACCACTGCACCTAGTCCAAGGATGTGATGGGGTACAGATCAGAAGCAGATGTCGCCCCTGGATTAAGGTAGGGAGCCAGGAAAGGAACTGTCATCTCCATCTACCCATTTCTACATGCTGAATGAAACTGCTTTGTCCTTAAGGACAGTTGCTGACTTGTGGGATGCATGTTGTGTGCTAGCAACCATATAATTTGGATGGCCTACACATACCCATGATGCAATTTATGTTGAATCCACACTGGAATAATGTTATGCCTAATAGTTGAGAGATTATGGTGTGCAGACTTAGCAGCTAAGGTTATGCATGTAGCATAAGATTTGGAGTTTGTTGCTATACAAAGCGTGTTTTGCATGCATTGCTGAACTCACAGCTGATTCCTGCACTGTGGAAATTACAGTGTGGGCCCAACTGGGGGAATCTATAGCATGACAAAGCAAACTTGTCTCATGTTTGACGCTTCAGTGTTAATAGAGAAGGGCCAGCTTTTTGGATTTGGGATGGGACATGTGTCTTCCAATTTATTGCTCTCTCAATTTCCACATATGATCTGTCATATATTCTGTGCCAGTGCACTCACTTGGCAGTTTGTGTTTTGAGCTGCAGCACACTATTAGTGAAATGTGTATTTCCATGAAATGTAGGCAAAGGCTCCTTTGGGATGCTGTTTGTGTATCACTGCATGTGCAAACGACACTACTGGTAACTGTAAAAAGAAAGCTAAACAAAGTTGTATTATAGAAGGCGATGTCTCCTCTGTAGTTAGAGTACCATATTCAGTTCCCTCTGTGTTTATCCCTCTTGCCTGGAACAAGGAAGCCTCATGAATAGTTCCTTTCACCCCATCTTTCCTAGTGAAGAAAAGTTGTTAGGAAAATCTGGTTCTTCGCAAAAAGGAAATCCTGCTTTTTATAAAGATTTATCCTAGCAATTTGAAACAGCATCATAGATGAATTAAAGATATGTCTAGCTCTCAACAGCAGAACATTTACTGCTCAGAGATTTCCAGCATGGTCTCTTGAGGTAGACATTCTCATTGAATGTAGCGTTCATGGGATTTCTAGTATTTTTGTATAGCCCCTCTAGCCGAGGTGTTGCAAAGACTAACGTCAGCTATTTGACCAACAAGTGACTTCTGGGAAAGCTTGTCAATTCTGCAACTTGAAGGCAAAGTGACTTCTGATGGTGTCTCAGAGAAGCCCCTTTGCAATGTGGAGAAAAATATTTGAACTAGGAGTTTGACTGTCATTAACTTAAGGTTTTTTTCATTAGAGCCAAGAAACTGTGGAGTATGGGTGCTTCAAAAGTAATTACTGTGTTTTCAGTTAATGACTTATCACTCTGGATTTATTTTGGAAAAAGAAATAACAAAAACCCTTTCACATACAACTTCTCAGCTCTAGTCAATCAAGAGTTAAAAGAAAGCACATTAGAGCTAATGTTATTACAAGATAAAGAGTAGCTCATTTTTTAGTTAGGAAAGGGATGTTGAATGCATGATTACATTTTTTTTTTTAATAAACCAGAAATTACTGGGGAAAAAGAAAAACTACTGACATACAGGACCCTTATTTATGAACATAAATGTCCAGCAGTGCCAATGCAAATACAAAGCAGTATACAGCTTTGCCTGGCTCTTGCTGTCCTAATTATGAATCTTCAGCTGGCATGAGACGAAGATCTGTAAGTTTCCTGGAAAAAGTGATGAGAAGGCTAATGAGAATTTCGTAGGTTTTTGCTGATATTTTATTTGGGATGGAAATTGTTACTAGGCAAGTGGAACTCAAAAGCTTAGTTTGTAACTTGATAGTTGCTTGGATGTGTTGAAGACTTGATAGAAAGTCATGTGTTGGTATTGTAGGCAGACATTAACTGTTGGAGATGCTTTGAGTGTTCTGTGCTGGACATTCCTGGAATAGAATCACAGGATCATAAGGGTTGGAAGAGACCTTGAGAGATCATCGGGTCCAACCCCCCTGCCAAAGCAGGGTCCATAGGACAGGTCGCACAGACAGGCATCCAGACGGGGCTGGAATATCTCCAGAGATGGAGACTCCACACCCCCTGGGCAGCCTGTCCCAGGACTCTGTCACCCTCACTGTGAAAAAGTTCCAACATGTGGAACTTCCTATGCTTCAACTTGCAGCCATTGCCCCTTGTCCTGTCCCCACATACCACTGAAAAGGGGCTCTTGTGAGGATGTGAGAAACACAAACTGAAAAGTGAAGCTACTGAAAGATAAGCTGATCACGATGCGCACACTCCTAGCTCAATAGGCTTTTTTCCAAATGACAGTAAAGATGTCAGAAAACTGCAGATTCTGTAGAAAAATATCCAGCTGTGTGCCTACGATGCTAACTAATAGCCAGACGCTTAGAATAGTTTTAGATACAGGAATTTCCATGTTTCTTTCCTCCTCGTCTCCTTCCACCTCCCCTTTCCATAAATTGCTGAAGAGATATCTTTTAACTGTAGCAGGTCTGTGAGAGACAGGCACTTTCCACTGTGGGGAAAAAAAGAATTAGTTTGCTGCCTCTGGAAAGCTGATACTCTGCAGCTGAAGTCTTAAGTTGTCTTAATGGGTTTTATACCGCTAGATAGCAGGCATTCTGCTCTATGACAACTCTACTTTTGAAAATCGCTGAACATACCTAATGGAAATGGATGTAAAGTGTAGTGATTGTTAAACTGTGACGCTGAGAGACAGCACCCTTGAGGTAAAATCCTCCAAATGAACTGCAACTGCAGAATAGTTGCAGGATAAGGAAATTTGTCATATAACCACTAGGATCCTGTATTGCTCCTGACTGGCAGAAGGAAAGATAAGAACTGTCTTATAGCTATCTATGGTCAGAAACAGCTTCCCAGTTTAGGAGTTGAAGCTAAAGTCTTTTTTGTCTATGTTTTTTCTGTATTTGTTAGGGTTTTTTAATATTGATGTATAAATAATCTGATTAAAAGGTCAAGTTAAATAGCCACAGTCTTGGCTTTTCTTAAGATAAAAACCCAACAAACAAAACAAGCCAGTTTCCTCCCTTCATTTACCTGCTGTTTGAGAAGTTCAGCAGGGATATTACAGATTCTTCCTGACCTTGTTGCAATGTTGTCTGTCCTGGTTCTGGCCAGGCCAGAGTTAACCTTCCCAAACAGCCAGCCCAGGTGAGCTGAGTTAGCCTGGGCTGTTTTCCCCACCACCTGACATCACTTCCCCATAAAAGCAGGTTGGGGGGAAGAGTATGAGCTTGTTGCCTCCAGGACAGTCTGAGCGTGGCTGGTGTTGGGCTGGTTGGTCTGTCCATTGGTCTGTCCTTGCTGTCTGGCAGCACTCTCTAACCATCAGGTCAGTAAGGTACTCTGTGTTAGCACTGGGTGTGAATGTAACTGGCCATTATTATTCTACATTCACGGTGATTTTTGTCAGTAAATTGTTCTTCCAACCCAGGGAGGCTCGCTCTGTCTCTCTTGTGGGAGTGAGTGAGCAGTGTGTGTTGCTCAGCCACTGTCTGGGGCTGAACCACCACACTGTCTTTCACTTTCCAATGTATTATTTAAGGTATGATATGGTGAATTGAGCAATTGAAAACCCTAAACAAGGGTATCTTTGAGAACTCAAAATTAACAACTCGTATGTTGGAATGTTACATGTGTCATCCTACAGTATGTTCTAAATGAGAAAATCTGCATGAGAAGTTATGTATTTCAGTAGGTTTGCTAGTGAACTCCGGTATGAAGACCCTGTCCTTAAAAACCTTCATTTTAGACACCAGATATTCTGAAATCTGTAAAACTGAAGTTGGATTTAGGTATGTCTGTTCTGCATGGAATTGTAATTCATTATGTTATTGGGACGATTAAGAAGGAACATATGTGGGATATCATATGAATACTTTAAGAGTCTTACTGTCATAGTAGTGTTCAGAGAGGACTTGTATGACACTGAGAGTTCAGGGCTGCTGTCTCTGAGATACCACTGTGATAAATAAGATGTTTTGCTGAGTAGAGTCCTTCATAATGCAATCCCTTTAGAAAATGTTAGATCAGACTCCTAACTGGTATTCTCCAGGATTGCTCCATGGTTTGAATATAAGTATATGCATATATATATTTTTTTTTTCATCTTAAGAGATTTTGCTCTGTATTTCTCTGAAGTTCTTCACTAAGTACATAATGGTGACCTGAGAGCATTTCTGTAGACCAGGGTGTTGGCTGAAAGGATATTTGTGCCCTTTTAGATTGGGATGATTATAGAACAATCCTCCTCTTTTTACATTTTTGTGGGATTTTTTTTCTCCTTTCCATTTGAGGTCTAAGAAATTAGGTTCTTTGTCTCAAATTGAAACTTTCCTAGATGAAATCTCAACACTTTTATATGCTCTACCTACCTTAATATGTTTTTGACTATGAAATAAAATGTATCTTCTCAACAAAATAGCTTCTTTACTGCTGTTTCACTCTGCAAAGCATCTTCTGCAATATGTTTAACTTCCCAGTAGCAATTCAGCTCAGTTAATATACTACAAGTGTAGAACTTGTATTAAATCTATGAAATGACTGCTCACCAAAAAATAATCTCACTAAAGAAACTCTGCTAAAAATCTGTTAACTTATCTTAATAAATGGATGGTGTGGCTTCAAAAGGTTTTAAAGAAATGTGATGGAACTCTAAAGAATTTAGATGTATTTATTTTATTGCACTTCTTAGGTGAACCAAGGAATGAGGACAGCTGCTTTCCAGCTGTGAGAGGCACAGCTTGAGGAGAGCCATTCTTCTGAAGTTGGTGATACACCATCTGAATTAAACTTTTTCCAGACCCCTTTCACAGTCTAACTGTTCCCTCCAGAGCTGTTGTTACTATGCTGTCACATGCCCAGTAGTATGTGTCTCTGCCTCTTGGTCTCCCATCCTAACAGGAGAAGGAGACAGGCAGGAGAAATTAAGTACATGCTTGCCTTCATTGTGGTGTTCCCCAAGCAGTGTGTTTTAAAGCGCTGGCTAGAATAGATGGGATGCATTGCCATAGTTTTGGGGACTGCTGCTTCCATGAAAATGGTACATCTTTTGTGCTCTTGCTCTGAGGAAGCTGCTTCATGAGACATGATTAAAAGAATATACTTACTTTAAATGATAGATTTGTAGTACTAAAGCTATATGAAAAGGAAAAAAATAAACCCACTAAAATTATACTTAATAAGGATTCTTCTTAGCTTATAAGGCTATTGTGTCCTAGGGAAATGTTCGAACTATGTCCTTCCTTCTGTTTTGAAACATGCCTAACAAGGGGTAGGTAGAAAAGTTTCATTGGATGATCAGCTTTTTAGCCCCAGATTAAAAGGCTACTCCTCTCTTCATCTGCCTCTTTTTCCTGTGGCTGGGTACTGGAATGTATCTTGTTATTGCTGGGGATTAAGTTGTTCTCCTTCTCAAGGTCCTGTGAAATATGTGTGCCTTAATTGGTGTGTTTGCAGCTTCAGCTTTGTAGGATTTTTTTGCCTATTAATTTTAGGCCTTTTCTGATACTGTAATAAAATTTTTACAGATTTTGTGTTATAGCTGTTGTTAATCACATGTGTTTCTTGGGCACTGCTGAAATTTGTTTTCTGCAATGTGTATGTTTAAATCACATCTTGGACTCTCAGTTAATGATGAGGAAAGACTCCATCTCCTCCGTTTTAGGGAACTCTCAGGGGACTCGTCAAGTGGTGGTGTCTTGTATGTTGGGGTTCTCAACGCATCCTTGCAGTTCAACTGAGGAAGTGTCATCTAGAGGATTGGATGGTGAGGTGGATTGTGAACTTGCTGAAGGAAAGAAATCAGAGAGTTGTGGTCAGTGGGACAGAGCCTGGCTGGAGGCCTGTATCTAGTGGAGTCCCTCAGGGGTCAGTACTGGGACTGTTACTATTCAGTATGTTCATCAATGACCTGGATGAGGGAACTGAGGGCACTTTCAGCAAGTTTGCTGATGATGCAAAACTAGGAGGAGTGGCTGACACCAGAGGACTGTGCTGCCATCCAGCAAGATCTTGACAGGCTGGAGAGTTGGGCAGGGAGAAATTTAATGAAATAGAACAAGGGCAAGTGTAGAGTCTTGTATCTGGGGAAGAATAATCCCACGTACCACAGTAGGTTGGTGACTGACCTGTTGGAGAGCAGCACAGGGAAAGGGACCTGGGGGTCCAGGTGGACAGCAGGATGACAATGACCAGCAATGTGCCCTCATGGCCAAGAAGGCCAATGGCATCCTGGGGTGTATTAGAAGGGTGTGGTTAGTAGGTCAAGAGAGGTTCTCTATACCCTCTATGCTGCCCTGGTGAGGCTGCATCTGGAATATTGTGTCCAGTTCTGGGCCCCTCCCAGTTCAAGAAGAGCAGGGAACTCCTTGAAAGAGTCCAGTGCGGGGCCATTAAGATGATTAAGGGAGTGGAACACCTTCGTTATGAGGACAGGCTGAGGGTAGCTGGGTCTCTTTACCCTGGAGGAGACTGAGGGGTGACCTCATTAATGTCTATAAATATGTAAAGTGTGAGCGTCAGGAGGATGGAGACAGACTCTTCTCAGTGATGTCCAGTGATAGGACAAGGGGCAATGGGTGCAAAGAGGAGCATAGGACATTCCATGTGAACACAAGGAAAACCTTTTTCACTGTGAGGGTGACAGAGCACTGACTGGCACAGGCTGACCAGAGAGGTTGTGGAGTCTCCTTTCCTGGAGACATTCAAAACCCACCTGGATGAGTTCCTGTGTGACCTAATCTAGGTGATCCTGCTCTGGCAGGGGATTTGGACTAGGCAATCTTTTAATGTCCCTTCCAACCCTTAACCTTCCATGATTTCTCTTTCATGAAAGAGAAGGCATGTGGCAACACCTTATAGCAACAAGAATGGTCTTCTTACATAAAAATGAAGACTTAGAACAAGAAAGAAGCAATGGGTTTTAATTAGTGTGTGTGGCTAATGGAAATGCATGGAAAATAAAGTGGACATTAACTTAGTCCTAAGACTGATAGGGCACAGAGGAACAACAATGTCATAGCTTCCAGATTTGCTGTTTCTCTCACTGCACTGAAACCTTTTGGTGGAAAGCCAAACTGTTTCAGCTAGATCACTAATACCAGAATTCTTTTGCAAATCATGCAAAGGATTACATTTAGCACAGAATGGTTTTAATTGGAAGGTATTTGAAATACCATGTTTCCAATCTCCCTGCTACGGGCAGGGACACCTTCTACTAGACCAGGTTGCTCAAAGTGCCACCCAGCCTGACCTTGAACACTGCTGGGGAGGGGGCAGCCATAGCTTCTCTGGGCAACTCGTGCCAGTGCCTCACCACTCTCACAGTAAATATTTTTTCCCTAATACCTAATCTAAACCTATCCCACTTAGGTTTAAAGCTTGTTCTATCTATATATACCCTTGTAAATGGTCCCTCTCCAGGTTTCTCTCTTGGTCTTCCTTGTTGGGTGGCATGTAGCAGATCCCCACTATAGTCTCACCTGTTGCTGCACTCCTTTTAACCCTGACCTATAAGCTCTCAGTCAGCCCCTCATCTATTCCCAGGCAGAGTTCATGAAGTCCAGCTGGTCACTTAAATGGAAGGTGACACCCCCTTCTCATCTCCCCTTTCTGTCCTTCCTAAAGAGCCTGTATCCTTCCATTCCAACACTCCAGTCATAGGAGCCAGTCCACCAGGTCTGTGTGATGCCAACAAGATCATAGCCCTCCAGGCTTGTGCATGTCTCCAACTCCTCTTGTTTATTCCTCATGCTACATCCATTTGTATAGAGGCATTTAAATTGGGTCTCTGATGCAACTGTCCTTACTGGCTGGAATTTTGAGCTGCGCTGCAGGTGCTTTACTGCTTATCTGTGGTCCTTCTTTTGGCTCGAGGCCTCTATTGCTGGTACCAGCATCAAACTGACAGGAGTGGGGTGGATTTAAGGTCCCCTTCCCCTGACAACTTAGATTTAAAGCCTTCTTCACTAGCTTGGCAAATGTGTGGCTGAAGATGTTTTTCCCCTTCTCTGACAGATGGACCCCAGCAGACCAGATTTCTCAAAGTGTGTTCCATAGTGTAAGTAGCTGAACCCCTGGCTGTGGCAGCAGTCTTGTAACCATTTGTTGGTTTGCTGGATTCAATTGGCCCTTTCAAACACTTTCTCTTTGACCAGGATGATTAATGAAAATTCTACATGTACTGCTGCTCTGTGGACTCTGGAATCCTTGATAGTCCTCAGAATGCTCCTGGCTGTATCACTGGTGCTCATGTGAAACAGTGGCAGCAGATAATAGTGGAGTGTACCAGGATTGGCAGACTCCTGGTGACAGCCCTGATCTGAGTCCCTTGTAAACAAGAAGCTTCTCTTGAGAGTGCATCAGGTCAGCACGTGGGTGCCTCTGTACCTCTCAGAAGAGAGTTGCCTCCTGTCACCCATCACCTTTACTTAGTTGCATTGTTTATCACGTGGGGAGCAGATAGAGCTGCCAGACTCAACTCCAGCATCTCTCTTGATATGGTAGGTCTTTCCTCTTCAGTCTATAGAATGATGAAGTGGGTCTGCATGGGAACCTCAGGCATTGGGGGAAGTCTTCTCTTGCTGGTCCTTGCTATTGTAAGCTTTCATTCTTCTGGATTATTGGTCCCACTTATCCATAACTTTGTGAAAGAATCAAGTTGAATTGGTAGGTTTATGTGTATGATCACCTCCTTAAGTTTGGAGAGTCGGATGGCTTGACAGTAGCGGGATGTTTATAGCATCAGTATTGATAAGCAGCTGGCTTATACTTGCACAAACTTTCACTAATTCTTATTTGAGTATGGAAGAATTTATCTAAATTTCCAGTAGCAGTATTTAGCAGGTCATAATGAATGAATAAACAGTATTTTTACCATCACTTTGGCCTCACTGAATTTTTGGCTAAATAGAAAAATGAATGATCTTTACCTCAGTTGGCTTCTCTGTGACTAATTTATTTAGCAGTGGCAGGTATATGTTTTTATTAGCTGCCTGTTTTGAAATTCTAGATGTGCAACATCTGTCGAACTTGCTGTTGTAATAAACAACATGAAATGATGCAGAAAACTGTTGACCAGACTTTGCTTATATAAAAAAGTTCAGTTTTAGTTAGTGTCACTTAATCCAAGTTGGAATGTAAAACCAGAGGAAATAACATGTATATATCAATGTTGGTTTCTTTAGTCCCATGAACTTTGTAGTTTTTTGTGTATATAAAACTACATGACAGAGAAAAGAAAGGTGTTTTTTCTTTTCACCATTTGAGACACTGAATTATATAGAGGTTTTTGAAAAACCTCTCTTAATTTCAGTTAGCAGGCATGGTATTCTAGTAGCCTTAAAGGCACGAAGGGGACACTCACTCATCCTCCACTGGAAACTTTATAATCCCAGATTACAAGGACAGGGAAAGATTAAGAAATCGGTTTGGCAAAGTAATCCTTTTGTCTATCTCCCAGTCTCATTTGAGAGAACACTGAAGTATATAAATGTGGACTTTTACCTTCATTTTGTTGCTAAAAGTTTTAAAATTCTTCTGGAGAGCATTGCACAGTGGTTATTTGTTGTTCTGGCTCAGGAATGAAATTTCAGTGATGAAGCCTAGTGAGGAAAAGGAAAGAAGCTTGTTGAGCATGTGGGTTTTTTAAAATTTTCTATCTCTGAGGACACTGGTTCATTCAACCCTCCATCTGTGAACCACTTGGCATTGGGTGTTTCCATTAATGTAGACTTGAGAGGAGGGGAAAGACAGATTTGAGCCTCCTACACATTGTGACATATTTTACCCTAAGGCAATATTCACCCCTCTACCCCCCCAGGCTTTACATGGAAGAATGAAAGGCAAGATGTCGGTGTGCTTGCAGCAGTGGAGGTGGTGATATTTGAGTTGGTGGTGTAGTTATCAACACATACCTCTAAGTATCTGCTGATCCTGTAATGTGTTGTTCACCTGCAAAGCTGTTGCTGGGTGGGCAAGTCTGTAAGTGAATCAGCAGCTTGCTGTTCAGTAGGAGGGACATGTGAGCACAAATGGACTGTGTTCCCAGGGTGGGTGCGACATTCACGTGGCCATCTGCTGAGCAACACAAGAGAATCTTACACTCTTGCAGTAAGAAACCTGATTGTCACCGTATAAACCATGTATGATTTTGTTCTCCGTTTTCTCCCAAGTGACTTTGTGGCTGCTTGAATGACATGTTTAAAATATTTTTGAGTAAACTAAAAACCCAAAGGTTCTATGAGGAACAAACCAAAAAATTAGCTTTGAGGAGCTACAATCACCCCTGACTAAATGCAGACATCTGAAATGAACAAGGAAGTAAAAAAACCCCTCCAAGCAAATTTATTGGAACACAGTAAATAATCTCAGATAAATATAGCTATAATAGAATAAGCTTATCCTGACCCAATCTATTAATCTATATTTAATTATGTAACAAATAGAGTTTAGAAACTCAAATTTAATTTGTAGCTTGTGGCCTGAATGCATATGAAAAAGCTGCTAAATTTGCTTATCTAAAAAAAATTTCAGTATTTCATACATTTTCATCAGAAGTAATAAATACTATTTCCCTCTCTCTATTTTTTTAGTTTCAAGCAAACAAAATTATTTTCAGCTTTGTTCCTGTTAAAAGTTTTGCAGAAGTACAGCTCTTGAAGCTGAATTACAATTTCTATTTAAACCATGGGGTACAGAACCACGTTTCTATAGAAGTTGAATGGATTTCATAGACAAATACTGCTTTTTAGGCTAAATGTAGCATCACCAAGTAACTAGTGAATAAAAAGCCAGTTTCCCAGGACAGAATATTTTCTGTGGCCCTGCTGAGGATGAACACGCTGCCCACACTTGCTCCTGTCAGACCGCCCTTTGCAACTTGGTAGAGGTAGTTTCTTTTCTGATTAACTGGCTACAAGATTACCTCAAGAAGAGGAATGAAGTAAGTTTCAGAGAAAACGCACACCACTGCTTTCAGCTACTGGTATTCAGTCAGATGATTACTGATGTTTGCCATTAATATGGGGAAAGTATATGATCCCTTAGACTCCAGTTTTCATATTTTTATTTCTCACTTAGATTAAAATGTCAGATATCTGTAAATGGTATTGCTTGAATAATTAATTGAATGGTAAAGAAACCAGCCAAGGCTGTGTTGCCTTTTCAGTAAAAAAACAAATTGTTTATTCCAGGTGTGCTCTTCAGGGTATTCTTTTCAGAATTAGTATTGGAATTTTTTTTTCTCCAGTTTGTTTTATATTTAATGGTCTTTCATTAATCCATTTCCACTCTTATATTTTCCCTTTCTCTGGGTTTCAATTATTTTTATGTCAGTGCTTTCTGCTTTCAGAATTGTTTAATGCAAGCTAAATTATATGAATTATATAAAGACATAGAATTTAAAATTAAACCCTGTAATGTATCCATTGTGAATTTTTTACCATTTCACTTAAAATGTGTGAACAGAAAGAATCTCAGATGTATAAAATTACAGATTTTAATTTTGGTTTCATTAATGTATAGCCACTGGAATAAGAATATCAGTATACCATACAGATTGGAGTGATGTGTATGTTAACATACCTGAGACTGATCACATTAAAAAACTCTGACCAGTGAAGAATAAACTGGTATGCCTTTTCAGCTGACCTCAATCTCAGAAATGTACTGGAAAATAGAAGAAACCAGCAGTTATCATGTGAATTGAGATTCTGGAAAATATTTTTCCAGCAATCTGACGACATCACTGATGACATCACTGCATGTGAAGTTTATCAGGGTGAGGTATCTAAAAACCAGTATTACATAGAAAAATTCATTTGGATTTTGACATGTAAACAGTAGGCTACATTAACACTGAAGTTTGGGATTCATCTGCTCTATCTAAGGTAGCTGAAAGTGATGTACCGACCTCTATGTTAATTTTTTCTGGGCTCCTTGTTATGTTGATGAGAAGAAATAGGCACTTCGCCATTACTGAAGACACCCTAGGATATAGGTGTTTGAGATACAAGATTACCACTGCATCTCATCCAGGTATTTGACAGGGAAGAAGACTTTTAAAGTCAGGCTTCTTCTGTAAGACCTTGTATGAGGCACCCACCCAAGTGCAAGAGCACCTGCTTCTGTTTTGAATGTGATGTGATGTGATAAGGAGTACATGCAAGGTAAGGGCATGGTGGACATGTAGAAAGTCAAGAGAATTTTATAGCTAGAATTCCAAAGCTAAGAGAAAATGAAGCTTCTGTGTTGTCACCTGGGAAGGATCATGGTTTTTTACATTTTGTTTGTTTTTTGGCTACTGGGATTCATGTGTGTGCAGGGAGAAAGTCTTGCATTGCTGCTGCTTTACTTCTCTTTGCCCTTCAGCAAGTAAGCAAGTAAGAACTTTTTGTCACATTTATTATGCTTCTAGTGCTTCTTTTTCTTTCTGCACTGCTAACATTTCAATCTGTGTGCTATCACACACAGAAAACCTGGGTCACCAGATAGTCTGCAGAGATTATCTCTGTTCATTGTAAACACACATGGTCTGATCCTGACCACCTCTTTTCATGGCTTTATGCAGTTCTTCCACTACACTGTCTCAAAATAAATCTAGTACTGCAAGATTATTAAAAATCATCTGACCCATGATGAGTCAGCTTGATTAGTCAGTTAAGATATTTACCAGGTAGTTTACAGGAGGTGATGTAATGAGAAATTTTAGAGCATGTCTTATTAGTGGTTAAGATGGAAAAACTTGAAGCAGTGTGGGGAGTCTCTTGATGCGTAGATATAAATACATGTTTCCTTACCACAAAATTGAGGCTACAAAAGTTTCTATGTACAAGCTTTTGAGGTGAGCAAAAAACTGGCTGGGAGTTTATGGCATGAACTATTGATTTCCAGGGTGCCTCTCTCCTGTTGGCCACTGATGGGCTTCAAGTGGCTCTGGGGATCCTGAATCACTGCTGATGTTCACTGACCACAGGTGGCTGCTGCAGAGTATGTTGCTCTGACAAATACTTTTAGGCTCTCTGATGGTTTGGATTTGTAGAACTCACACTAGAGATCAACAAGTATTTGGCAATACAAATAACTCAGCCACTCAAAGCTTAAGCATTTAATTATATTGCTGCATTTTACCACACCAGCATTGTCTGTTGTGCACCCAGTGGGCATCTCTTAATTGGGTCATTTCTATGTCCAGATGTTGAATGAACAGTGAAGTGCTAATCATTGCTAAGACTGTGCGTTCAGACCATGTAACTTTGATTGTCATGTTTTGAAGTTTTCTGAGTAGCAAGTTGTCCCTGTGCAAAACAGTTTCTGCCTCTGATGCAGGTCAAAGGAGAGACATGTCATAAATAGTTTTTCATCCACAACTGGAGTTGAGTTGCTGTGCTGTTGTAGTTTTGCATGGCGGCATTCTGGGGAGGGAGGGGCTGGGGGGGTGGTGCTGCAGCGGTGGCTTCTGCAAGAAGCAGATAGAAGCTCTATGCAGGTCCAAGAGAGCAAACACCAGCCAGCTCAAGGCCGGACCAGCTGCTGACCAAGGCTGAGCCCATCAGCGATGGTCACAGCACCTCTGGGAATCACATTTAGGAGGAAAAATTCCACAAGCAGTTGCATTTTGCCACTAGAGAAGGGAGTGAGAAGATGTAAGAAACTATGTGGATACCAAGATCAGGGAAGGGGGGAGAAGGGGAGGAGGCACTAAAGACGAATTCTCCTGCAGCCCACGGAAAAGACCATGGTGGAGCAGGTGTCCCCACTCAACCCATGGAAGAGGACAGGGAGCAGGGACCCCACATGCAGCCCTCCCCTCAACTAAGAAGGAAACAAAACAACACATGAGGAACTGACTGAAACCCCCATTCCCCTGTTCCCTGCCTCTCTCCATGCCACAGTGGGGTGGGGGTGAAGAAGGAAGAGAGGAGTCATGAAAAAAGTGAAGTCTTCTAAGAAGGGAGGGGTGGAGAGAGGTGTTTTAACATCTGGTTATTTTTCTCATTATCCAAATCTGGTGTCACTGGATGTGCAGTGTAGTGTAATACATTATAGAGTTTTCTTCATTCTGTGCTGAGTATGTTTTGCCTGTGACACTGATTGCAGAATGATCTCTCCCTGCCCTTATCTTGCCTCCTGAACCTCTCAATATATATTTTCTCCCCTGTCCAGCTGAAGAGAGGAGTGATAGACTGACTTTGAGTGCTTGGCCTCCAACCAGGGTCAAACCACCACAGTTGCATATGTAGTTTGCTGCTAATCTGGGAGTGATGGAGGAGCTGACAAAGAGGCAGCAGAGACCAAAAGGCTAATTATAGTAAGTTTTCAGCAGTATCAATAACAGGTCACAGCTGAGACATACTCTTTTCAACTCTGCAAAACTGATGTATGATAGGTGAGATCTCTTGATCTTTGCTTCCTTTCCATTGGCCATTCTCTGCCTTTGAAGCACTGCATTGGCTATGGAAAGCATTGTGAAACCCAGGTTTCAAGTGGCATAAGCCAGTTTTTAATATTCTTACCTCAACTAAACTACAGAGAATCAGACCAACTGTTGGAACTATGTAGAACCTTAATTGATACAATTTGGTATAAGTAAGCTTGATGGAGGGAAACCCCACCTGGTTCTACGTGTTTATATTTACCCATAACCATGTGCATGCAGGTATGCACACAAGCATGGAATGATTTTGAGTTGCTACATATTTTCTGTTTATTCACAAAGTGAGCAAATGTAGCCTTATTGAGACAGCTTATTACTTTCTTGTATTGCTCTAGTCAAGTTCTAAGTGACAGCAGATGAGGGCTGATTTCCTAATGCGCGGTTTGACTTAGTTAAGCTTACTTTTCAGAGCTAATTCATCTATTAGTGGCAAATTGAATTTTTCCTGCTTTGACATGCTTCAAAATACATTTTTCATACACTCCCCCGTAGCTGAAGATAAGGCATGCAGAAAAAGCAAATTGAGGCAGAAAGCTTTTACCTTCTTTCTCTTTGTCACTGGCTGCAAGACATGATCCTGCAGCAGCTGTCTCATCATCAGAACATTTGTTTCCCATCGAGATTTCTATTGACCTCCACTGAAGCTTTGTTTGCAGGGAGAGCAATGAGCTTACAGCGTGTTGTTTGGTTCCACCATATGGGACAGGTCCTGCAAACAAAGAAGATTGCTTAGGTCTCAGACCTGAGCAGAAAAGGCATTAATGCCAGCACACAGCCAAAAGCTAAAAGCAATGGGATAGTTTATGCTTTGGAAGGATCCCATTTTGTGAATTTACTGCATGGGCTCCCTGTTTATTTTCTTTTCCTTTCTTGTGTTGTCATAGCATTTTATTTCTCTGTCCAGCTTTCCTTCTTGCAGTCAAAATTCCTTTGTGAGGATCAGACAACTGCTGTCAGATTTCTCTCTGCAGCTGAGTTTTATTCAATTAGGAGCAGGTTTTGAGTGAGGCTGCACGGTCCAGTGGTAGAAAACAGACACTGATGAAGATTGCTTCGACTTGTTGTATGCCTTGGCTATGGAATTGAGAAGAGTTAGATTCTAACCGATCTGGTTTTATGCAGCTTCATTGACTTTGTACAGTTTGTAATGCTTAAAGCTTTTATAGTTTTTGGTATGATGCCAGTTTGTGTTACAGACAAAATATTTGAAATCCTGGGTCTCAACTCTGCATCTAGAGGTTCTGGCTTCAGATGTAGTGAGCAGAGATCTTATTGACCCTACTGGCTGTTAAATCAAGCCTTTGGCCCTGCCTGGATTTAAATCAGTCCCTCTTACCCCTCATCCCACCCCACAATCTCTCAATTCTTCCACAAAAGGGCACTGTTGTAAGGGAAAGGCGAGAGTCTCAGCAGAGTGATGGAAAGGCTGCAAGCTATGGGAAAATATGAAGAGATCATCGTACTGCTTTGGAAACAGGCAGAAGAAACTCATGAGGTTTCCAGCCCAGTCTCCAGTTATGCATCATTTCCCCAGGGAGATCAGTAATTGTTTCTACTATATCCCGAACATCACTCGTGTAGCCATGACTGATTTCTTGGGTGGATGCAGGCAGACTCGAGGCTTAGCTTACCTGTGGCACCTACTTGTCCACTCTGTGTGTTGTGTGGCCACGGAGAGAGATGTAATACTGAGCAGGATTTGGGCTTTCTGCCTTCCTCTGCATGCAGCGTTGTCTCTTTCATCAAACCTGTCATAGAATCATAGAATGGCAAGGGTTGGAAGGGACCCCAAGGATCATAGAGCTCCAACCCCCCTGCCACAGGCAGGGACACCAACCTCAGGTCTGGATCTACACAAGGTTGCCCAGGGCTCCATCCAACCTGGCCTTGAACACGTCCAGGGATGGAGCATCCACCACCTCTCTGGGCAGCCCGTTCCAGCACCTCACCACTCTCTCTGTAAAAAACTTCCCCCTAATATCTAATCTAAACCTTCCCCATTTAGTTTTAATCCATTCCCCCTTGTCCCGACACTGTCCTTTTAAAAAGCTGATTCCCCTTCTGTTTCTCTGCTCCCTTCAGGGACTGGCAGGCTGCAATGAGGTCCCCCCACAGCCTTCTCTTCTTCAGGCTGAACAAGCCCAGCTCCCTCAGCCTCTCTTTGTAGGGCAGGTGCTCCAGCCCTCTAATCATCTTCGTGGCCCTCCTCTGAACTCTCTCCAATGGTTCCGCATCTTTCCTCTGTCCCCAGAGGAATTTTGGCTCTGTTCATTCATCTCCCATTGGGCAGTCAGCATAAACCTGAGCTTGCTGCCAGCACACAGGGGGCTGCCTGGGTGCCTGTGCTGTGTGAACAGAGGTAGTTTCCAGAGGGAAAAAGCAATTTACCCTTCCTATGCTTTATGAGGATTAACCCGGAGAGTAATCTATGGCTTTAATTTGCAAAGGAGGTCCAGGGACTGTGAGGAGGTTGCAAAACTGTGGTGCCTGCAGGGCTCCCGAGGGACCTGGGAGCGGTCAGTGCAGCTTCTGTATGGACTCTGTTGACAAACATTTCATGGAGGATAAAATTACTAAACAACGAGTAATTATGATGTGTTGCAAGTGCCACTGTGGCTTTTTCCAAGGGACATAATGCCTCACAAATGGCCTGGCTTTCTCTGTGGAAGGAAAAAAAAAGTAGTTGGTGAGTCAAGTGATGAGCTAGATAAAATTATTGGACAAACTAGAAGCTGTTAAAGAAATTAAACTGTCATTTGGGAAATCTCATAGATTGCTAACTTATTAGTGAGGAAGGATTTCTTTGCACTACTTCTGATTCCTATGTTTTTCAGTTGTCCATCTTTCCTTCAGCAATGGCTAGAAGTAGATACTAGGGTAGATAGATGTATTGCATTAGACTCAAAATGTATCTATTCTTATTATTTCTGTATCTGCAACATTTGAAATCTTGCTGTTTCACCAAAGTGTGATACTTTTAATCTCTGGAAATACTTTCACCTCAACTGAAGTATTTATTTGATGGATAGAAAAAAACCTGATGGAGTGTAATAGGTATAGAAACCTTAACTTCTGTTAAGGAGTTTTCTTTTACTGAAAGGCTAGTTAAGAAGAAACTTCTTTTACTGTAGATACTGAGAATACACTAGCAGTAGTAATTAATACCATGTCAGTTGGAGCATCAGATTGAAGTAGAAATAATTTAAGATAAAGTCACTTCAGGCACTGCTAATGATTTCAATTTACTGGCAGGTTTTTTTTTTTTACAAGCATCATTGTAACTTTTTTGAGGGTAATTTTAAAGAATCTAATGATCTAAATGGTTTGCAGTTCTGAGGTTTAGCATACATTACCACTGCTATTTGAAGAGCTTTTCAAAGACATTGTCAGGTCTGGTTTGAATGTTATTTTCATACAAGAATAATTTCTAATCCCCATTGTTAAGAAATAACTGTTGTATCCCTAACAGCCTTGTTATAGATTTTAAAATAGGTTAGGAGGTCATCTGAGCTTTCTCTTTCTTTACCCCCAGAGAGGTTGTAATAACCTCTAACCTAGCTGAAGAGACTAATGAATTAAAAGTGTAACAGCTGAATGTGCTGTGTGGGTGAATGCCTGGTGATTGTGCTGCTGGTAATCCCTGCAGGGACTAATTTATTTCAAAAATGGCAGCTAGCTAAGGAAGCCGACTTTGACTGGAATTTATTTCAAGAATTCACTTTTGCTTCGCTTTAATGTACCCTGTCAAATGCTGAAATGGAGTTTGAGAAATATAATAGGGCACTGTAAACACAAAAGCTTTATCTGTGGGAAAAATATGATTGTTGATTAAATGCCAGGGTATTTGCAATGTTAAATAAAAGACAACCTTAAAGCTGATGGTACTAAACTTACTGATGATTATTTACTGAGCAAAGTGAGGTCTGCTCCTTCAGTGTGACCTGGTCTCACTGATTTTTGGCTTGGGTTCAGTTTACTTGAGCAGTAATGCTTTGGGAGCACTGCTTTGAGGACAGATCACAGAGATGAATGCTGTATTCTTGTGGTCAACTTGATGTGCTGTTGAGATCCATCTAGGCTTAGCAAGCATTTTAAACCTAGTGTGGAGATTCAGTTGTTCTTGCACTGTGTAGCTGAGAGATGAGCCTATGTTTCCTCTTCCCGTCTGCAAGCATTACCTGGAAAGCAACTGTCCCAAGAATCTGTGCAGCTCAAAAACTTCACTTGCAAAAATGTTGTGCAGCCTGATTTAAAATGAGGATTCATTACGACTGTGCTTTTTTGGCTTAAATTTGGGGATATGTAGGTATCATCAATACATCTGCATTGGAGATATAGGCCAGGGCATCTTAGGGGATCTCCTCAGTCCTGGCTGATGTGGAACACATGTCAAGTTGCAGGAGGAACTTCTGGAACAGAGGATGTCACACTTGCCCTGATTTCAAAGAAAAATAGTTTTAATTAAAACTCTTTTTCTATACAAGCTTTCATTTGTCAATGATATTTCTATTGTGATTCTGCTTTTCAAGTCCTCCTGCTTCGGATAGGTGTGTTATCTTTTTTAAAACAGCAGAGCAAATGCTTAGGGTTGAAGGCAGCTTATGTGGAGAAGTAATATTCCTCTTCACTGATGATGTGGCAATGCAGCATTTCTTAATATATACAGGGAAAGATTAATATCTGCTGTTGAATACAACAGTAGGAGCTGGAATCACTCACTCTTCTGCTCCCCTCCCTTTCAATATATGTGGAAGAACCTGATCTAGAGGGATTATGCTTTATCTGTGGATTAATTTTCTTTTTTTCAGTTCAGGAAATAACAATGACAATTGAGGATTATTGCATGAGGTAAACATTTAAGATCATTGTTGAGGGATTGTTGAGGGAAGTGTTTTATGGAGATAATTTCACATATGTCAAATTTCTTGCTACTCTTGGGGTCCCTATGGGCAGACTAGAAGGCCCTTTCATAAAATGTCAGTGACTTTGAAATATTAAAAACTAGAAAATATGAGTTACTCCCTTGAAGTGTTGCAATGGTCATTTATTTACAAAAGATGAAAATGGGTATAAAAGGGGGAACACTTTCATATAACAGCATCCTGTGATATCATTTGTCTCAATGTCAGTGCCAAATGGAGTCTGCTCTCCATCCTTCTCACCAGGTAAACCAGTACAATGGGCCAATCAGGTTGATCGGGAGGGAGGCACAGATCCTGCTCTGCTTGCTGATAGCCTGGCATCCAGGGGAGCTCCATCTCCAGTGGAGTCTGGAGGAACAGCTAAGGCAGGTGTCTTGGTTTTGTCCAACCTGGATAGACCCTTGTGAAAATCAACCTGATCCTAGCCAAAACCAGGACAGCAGGCTGTGTGTCTTGAGGAGTGAGCTCTTTTATTTTTTTGAGTGGGAAAGTGTAAGGCTTGAAGCACCTATCTCTGTATATTCATGCTGTACTGTGGCATAGGGGCAAACAGACCTTTAAAATAGGTGTTATACTACAGCAAAATCTTTTAAGGCATCTGTAGTTGACCTAGAGATGAAAAAACCTCTCTGGTTTTGTAATACTCACCCTTTTCTCAAAGCAAGACTGGAAAGACTTTGGTGGCTGGATCCTCATTTCTGAGGGTTTTTTTCTGGATGCAGAATATGTGAAACGTGAATAGTGCATCAGCCTGTTATGGAAAGCCAGTGGAGGGCACAAGCCTCTCTGAGCCACAGGGAAGGATGAACAGTTTGTTTGTTTTGTGCTTTGTTACTTTGCAGACGCCGAAATTTCAAATTTCAGACCTTACCTTTGTATTTCCACAATCTGTTTTTTTAACAACAGAAACAGCTTTTTTTATAATTTGCACCTCCCTCTCTTCTGGGTGTATCTTATATTTCCAGTTTTTAAATGCTCACTACAAAAATACTGCCTCTTTCTGTCCCCTGCCATGCTGTGACTAACCACCTAGTAGAATATCCACAGTTAGAACACAATACCCTTTTGTCCTAAACTAACCCCCTTCTCTCCTGTTTTATTCAGTCTCTAGGGCAGCTGTTCTGGTGAGAGTCCTTCTTACTGTGCTAATAGTACAAATGTCTGTTTACAAGACTTGTTGCCCCACATTCTCACATAATATTAGTTGGCAGGTTATAACTACTGTAGCTATCTTGTCATGGCTGTGGTGACAAAGATAAACCTTAGGCTAATTTTCTGAACAAAATCAGTCAGCCTGAGCAAGTCCTCTTGTTTAAAAATTAGATAATGATGATCTTAGCTGTAACATTTTAAATTATGTAGTAAATAAAGAGCTGGATGCTTCTTCGTATAGTTAGCTCTTAATTGTCATCTCCAGTGGCAGTGATGGGATATGGCAATGTTTATGATGGATATAGAGGTGGTTCAAAAATTTCTTTGGGCGACAGTCTGGAAAATCTACATTTGCTTACACTGTGGAAAATAACATCTGTTTTCCTCTGTCTGTCTTGACAGTAGGCACTGACTATATTTTATCATGACATAACTTTCCCAAGGAGACAGTAGCTATTGATCCATAAATTATAACTTTTTTTTGGTGTATGTGTCTTCAGAATAAGGGGTATTCTATATTACAAACAAGAAGCTGTGCTTGGAGGAAGGCAACAGCAAGAGTTAGGTAGACAGGATCCACCATAGCCAGATGAGAGGCTTTGAACTTGTCTTGCTGCACTTTTTGACTATTGCCCAGATTGACGTACGGAAATAGACTCTATAACTCAAAAGTTATAAAGTAGGTATGTTTATTGCGCGCAGGGGCACGGGGGATCAAGATGCTTTTAATTAGCGGCCATGTGCTGCTTGATATCTATGCACTGTTGAATGGATGTGCACGAGAGTGCAGAACACCTTTCTCCACTGTACCTGTACCTCTGTACTCATCATGGGATGGGCTCCTGAGAACAGGAAAGTGTGTGTCCGCTAGTATGTCAATAGTAGAGGTGGTCTGCCAACATAACATAACCATTCCAGCAAGTAAATTACAAGCCATATCCTAACTTTATTCTAGTGATAGTCACCTACCTTTGAGGAAGGCATCAAGGTACTTGACTGGAAAAGTTGATTTGGAAGTGAAGGCAAAACGTCTGTGTTTGATGTGATAAGTATTCCCCTGGTACTTAATGATTTCCAGTGAAGTCAGTGACCTGTTGCTATCAGGAAGAATCCAGCTCTTTACATAGCAATAACTCGTTAAATTATGTAGTAAGATCATCATTATACTGTTCTGGAGAGCTTTGCTTCTGTGAAAGACATATATATGATATGTATGACATATCCATCATACTGACTTACCAGAGTAACGCCTTAAACAATGACTTCAAAATGTCATTCCAGTTGTAGGAGGATCAATTATTAACAGGAGTGTCCAGACTATGTCTTTTATGCTAGAGTAAGCCTGGGAGTGCTTTGTATGAAATGCTACATGTGGGTTTGGTTGCTGTGTATACACAATAGAGAGAATTCAGCCGGGGAATATAAATTCAAACCTGCTGTATTTGTGCTTCTCAGTACTGTGTACTTGCAAGTGTGGAGAGGGAAGATGTTTTTCATTTTGATGTGTGATAAGGCTTTAGTGAAGATAGTGATATATGAATCCAGAGGTAAAAAGTATGTAAATAAAACAATGGTGATTCTGTAGAGGGTCAAGAATACTTTAGTCTTAAAATACAGCTCATATTCTCCTAAGGCTAAAGTCCAGGGACTGAATACTTGGTCTGGCAAACCCAATGGATTTACCAGGTACAACTGAAATTTTAACTGGGTGATCATCTGTGAAGGGAAATGGTAGGAATCCTATAATTTCCAAATTTAATTCTAAATGGGTCCAAAGTATTTCTATTATACTGCACAGCTAGTGATAAGAGAGGGTTTGATAATGCTCAGATACAGCCTCGAACGAGGTTTGAATCTGAGCTTGTAGCTAAATACTTCTGACTGATAACATCAAGGCTCTCCAATTAGACCCTCTCTAGGGCTTGTCCAAAGCTTCTCCAAAATGCAAACTCTTTTAAGCTGTTGTCTAAGAGGGACCAAAATTTTATGGGAGCAGGTTTGTAATTCAAACAAAGCATGACTCCCGGTAAGGAAAGGCTGAGAAATATGGCAGAGGTAGACTGCAGTCCTGTTCAGACGCGCTGTGCTCCTGATTCACTCTTCCCATCTCTAAGGGCTTTTAAACAGGGAGAATTACCTTCTCCATGGCTGAGGGACCATATTACTTTCAGACTTTGATGTTCAGACCTCGTTCATTGGCTTTGCGAAAACAGTTCCAAAACCCAGCTGCTCCCAGTAAGAGTGATTGGAAAACCCTGGGAGGAAGGGTTGAGAGCAAAAGCACCAATACTGTGTACAGTTGTGTCAAAAAATATCCCATACACTTAACTATAATTGTGTGGTAACTCTGGACTTCACGCTGTCATAACTAGGGCATTTTGCAACATAATTTTGTCAGGAAACATAGTTTGCAGCAAATAAGTCACCAACTTTTGGGGTCTAATATATGTAATTTAATCCTATTAAATTTGTTTTCCTCATTTACAGCAGCACCAGCAGAAAGCAAAACAGTGATTCTGTGCCATTAAAGTTTCCCAGATGCAGTCTGTGCCAAAGACTACACAGACACTGCCATTAAGGCTCCCTGAGAGACTGCTCTGAGCTGCAGAAAATGTGCTATATTTTACGAATGTCCTCATAAGGCTGAATGTGAAATTAGACTTATTGTTTCAAAGCAAAGCATGCATATAATGAGCCAATAAATAACAGACATCAGATGTGATACTGACTCTTGAGAAACATATATCATGTGCTTTTCTTCCCTTTCACAGTTAAAACTATGGAATAGTGGTTCTGCTGGTCCCTTTCTCTGGGCTGATCGCAGATTAGTTATTAAATGAAAATGAACAAATGGTGCTTTTTAGTTTCAATCACCTAGAATGTTCCTTCCTGCGAAGTCTTGACTTTTATTTAAACTTCAGAAACTCCTCCTGTGTATGGTCTATAGTGTACGCTACAGTATGAGATAAATGAAATTATGTGTTATCTAGAATATATATTTTTCCCTTCAACTTTTTTAATCACCTGTGTAATTTTGTTTCCAAGGGTGAAGTCAGTGCAGTCAAACCTGTGTTAAAAAATCCCAGCCTGTCTAAAAGGCTTTTTTATATAAATATATATATATTTCTTTTAGCCTTGGAGGCTGTTGGAGGGCTCTGAAATATTTTTAAAAGACTTTGAACTGGAATCAAACCTGCAATTTTAAAAAAACCCCTATGTTTTAATTGGCCCCACTATAATGGCTGGTGAATTGGACAGCATCTCTTTTTTAAGAGGGAAAGTTCTAAGCTTCATTTTGGAGGTGGTCTCATGTCAGTAGTGTTTCAGCTTCCATGGGGTTATGGTTTTGATCTGCATCTGAATTTAAGCTTGCTTGACGGACCATTGTTAATAACTAGAGGGGAGGCAATCTCATATGGATAGGTCAGTGAAATATTTTTAGGTGGGGGCGGTTTCTTAATTTTCCTGCGTTTCAGAGGTGTGCTGGCGGTGGATTGACTTCCCCATCTGTGGCTGTGGTGGCTCCAAATCTCTGAAAAGAGCTTGGTTTGTCTCTGAAAGGGGGCAATGCCTTTTCTGGCCTGTCCCTTTTTCTTGAAGTGTAATATTTCACATAGGAGGTTTTTGTTGTGACAAACTCTGTCAATTTTAAGTGCTGCCAGAAATTATCTGAAAGTACAAAAGTGCAGAAGAAAGGGGTTTTTGTCTTTAGATGAAATCTGGGCTAGCACTGCACTTTATAACGATCACTTCTAATATCCTCAGTCCAATGACATGAGACTTGCCTAAAATACTTGCTATTTCTGATCATAGCTTTGAGAAGGAGACTGTTTTATAGCAGTTACCAAGCAAAGCTAATTTTGAGCACCTCACTTGATTAAAATTACAAAAGCAAAGACATTGAAGAGATAAGAGCTCTGCTTCAGTATTTACTCTTATGCCTGCTTGCATGGTGCTTGCCTTGTTCTCTGCTACCGCTTAGTGTAACTGCTGTCTTAATAGATGTTATGGTTAAAGAGATTCAGAGGCATGACAGTGGTACGCGCTCCTCAGCTTCATGCAGTATTGTGAGCTGAGAAGGGCTTCCACTTGGAGAGGTCAGCCAGGCTGCATGCATTTCACTGCTAGAATTGCCATCCTTGCTGGAACAAAAGTCTTCAAGAATGGAGGAAAAAACACAGCACTTCTATGATGAAAATGTATTGCCAAGTTCCTGTAGATATCTCAGCTTCCAAGAAAAAAGAGAAAGAATCTTGGGTGCTTATAAAATCACAGCAAGATTGTAGTGCACCAGGTTTGGCCCAGTCCCTATTCTTAAACTGCACTCCCTTTCTGGGGAGCAACTCACCTATTCTGCCTCTGGATGCTGCCTTTTTGATCTGAACAGAGAGGATTCAGTGTTGGCACTGGGAGTGAGAAAATTGGTGAGGAACTGGTTTGCATCACTCCTGTGCCATGCATTGTGCCGCAGCATAGATGCCAACCCTGATGCCAGGACTGATGGAAGCATGGGGATGAGAAGCCTTCCCACAAAAAACGTTAATCCATTCTCTACCCGTGCATGGAACATAGGCCCTGACTAGTGCTTAGCTGTATACCAAGCATCAGGTGGATACTGTTTGGTTTTGGTGAATGGAAAATTGGGTAATTCATCAACAGTAAAAAGGGCTAAAAGCACTAAAATATTCTCCTTTTTCTTCTTTATTGTTTCTTAGCTCAATGAGCATTAAACACATTTCTGCAACCTGAAATAATGATTCCATGTAGATTTCCCAGTGTTGGGACTTGTCATTTTTTTGACTGCTGTTCACTTATTGATTGCAGTTGTGTCGCTGGCTCTGGATGGATGATAAATAAGAATGTGAACTTTGCATATTCATACAAGCGCTATCAAATCTGCCTCCTCTGTAGGGTGCATAGGAAGTTAACATAATGAAAGCATCTATGAATAAGCTGTGCTTTGAAACCAGAGATATTTTGGAGACGTGCACTCTTTTTCATAGTAAAAGGGCAAGTTTTCGGACTAAACACTAAAAAGGTTAATATTGACATCAGCTTTTTGATTGTCCAGGCCATTAAATTAATTTTTTTTTTTTAAGAACAAGTGTGCACGGAAGTTACAGGTATTAGTATTCCATTAGGCAACCTTGGTGCAAATTAGCAACCTTGTTGGCATTCCAGGGTGCATCAAGAGGAGTGTGGCCAGCAGGTAGAAGGAGGTGACCCTCCCCCTCTACTCTGCCCTTGTCAGGCCCCACCTGGGGTATTGTGTCCAGTTCTGGGCTCCCTGGTGTAAAAAGGACAGGGATCTCCTGGAGAGAGTCCAGAGAAGGTCTACAAAGATGATTTAGGGCCTGGATCATATCCCCTATGAGGAAAGGCTAAGTGAACTGGGACTATTCAGCCTAGAAGACTAAAGGGGGGACCTTATTAATATTTATAAATATCTTATAAATATATCTCTTATAAATATTTATAAATATCTTAAATATGGGATGCAGGGGGAAATGGCCAGCCCCTTTTCAGTGTCTGTGGAGACAGGACAAGGGGCAATGGCTGCAAGTTAGAACACAGGAAGTTCCACACCAATATGGGGAGGAACTTTTCCCCAGTGAGGGTGACAGAGCCCTGGGACAGGCTGCCCAGGGGTTGTGGAGTCGTCTTTTCTGGAGATATTCCAGCTCCATCTGGACGCCTCTCTGTGCAGTATGAGCTGGGGCGCTGCTTTGGCAGGAGGGCTGGACCCCATGATCTCTGGAGGTCCCTTCCAACCCCTATGATTCGGTGATTTATCAGTACTGGTTTGCAGACAGAAAATTGGAGCCTCAACTGGTGAGTATCTGCATACCCCTATGGATTTCAGTTTGAATTGTACTGACACTTTCAATAGACCTGATTTTAAGAAAAAAAAAAGTAGATTTTCTTCCCCACATCAAATGTGATCTTTGTTGCTTTCAGATTAGCATCCAGTTCTGAGAATTTTTTCTAGGCGCAGGAAAGCTTCAATGTTTATATAATGGAAGTACTCCACACTGGTGCTATGGATGACAATGCTACTATTTCTAAAATAAGGTTTTTTTGCCTGAAAGAAATCAGAACAAGTGGAATTACTGCTTGTATGTCTTTGGGGAGAGGTGGAACAAAAGTATTCTATGATTGATTTCATTAAGTAGTTTTACAATATTTTGGGAAAAAACCACCAACCTATTTTTGTGTTGTTAAAAACCAACATAAACAGAGCTTATATCTCTAACCACTGTAGCTTAGAAATAGTGAACCCTGCCAAAAGTCCTCGTTCATTATGACTATGTTATGCAGTTTTCCCAAGTATGAGAAATATGCCCCTGTTTCATGTTTGGTTTTTGTCAGCTATTTTTCACTGTTGTAAGTGCTCACTGGGAATACATTTCAAAGTATGTTTCCAGCAGGTATGTTTCCTGAAAGGACTTAGCTTAGTGTAGTTGATGCTTCCACACACAGGCAATCATGGAACACAAATATTTACATGTGATTTTTCCAGTTCTTTCACCATTTAAATCAATGCAATTTTCTAAGTATATCCTATGGGCTTAATCCTCAGGTAGTGTCTGTTAGTGATTATAACTGAAGATTGCAAGGAACGTTCTGAAAATGGAGAGATCTTGATAAGATCCTAAAATAAAGAGGAAAATCAACAACAGCTATAAAAAGGTTCATTTTTTCCCCACTTAACAATGTATTTTTATTCTATGTATGGATGCTAACCTGTGAAGGGAAAATAGGTGTCTTAATACTCTTTGGGTTTTGCTTCAAAAAGCGCACTTACTGTGAACTTGCAAGGGGGTGAAATCAAGGTTAGCCTTCTAGCCCTGTAATCATTTTTAATGTCAAGAGAGTTTAATTCATGTAAATCCTAATGCTGGATATGGAGATCTGTAAAGTAAGCCAAGTCCTCAATTATCAAATAAGTGCAAAAAAGTGACAAGTGAGAAGAGGACAATTGCAGGGGTAGCTTCTGTATGGACATACAGTAAATATTTTGCATCCTTTGTAAGATAACAGTAATTTTAACCAGAAGGGCAGGTAAAAATATTACTATATGATAGGAGTTATAGTCACCTGGTATTCTAAAATTAGTGACAAGACTCACACACAGTACCATATGTAAAGTATAAATGTAGGAGTGACTTACTTGCTGCCTGTCAAGCTTTCTAACTTGAATATGTGCATTCTTGAGGAGTCTTGAAACTCTGCAGTTCCAAAAAAGTATGAATGAAGCAGCAACACAGCTGGAATCGAGGTGGCTGGTTTTAGCCTGATGAGGATAATTAGTGTCTGATGAGTATATGGTCATGAATAGAAACTTGGAAATCTGTGAACATTTGGAGCCCAGGTTGGTATCTCTCACTGCTCCTGGTGATCTGGATAAAAACATCCATCAGAAGCTTTTTTTTAGCAGAATTACAAGAGAAAAGCATGATCAAACCTAAGTGTGAGGGTTTCACTGATCCAGTGTGTACCACTTCTGTTGTCATGTTCTGATTTTCATTACTCTGGACATCTAACAACAGTATAGATAAATGCGTATTTGGACTCCTGGCACTTTCCTGAAGTGAAAGAACAAAAAGGGAGGAAAATCTAATCATCAGCACAGACATGTACTGTTAAAAACGTGTTTTATGCTCTTGCATGTAAACTAATATGGAAATAATGATAAAGTACTTCTCCACAATATCCTATTTTGAATTAATTCCAAGATCTTTGTGGCGGGTAGAGGGGAAGGAAACAAGCTGAAAACGGACAGATCTGAAAGCAGCAAGATATGGAATTTATTAAATGAATATTTTATCTCTAGGGAGGGGGAAAGGATAATGTGTTTAGTGAAAGGAGGTACTGAGTGAACAAGAAGCATTTAAAAATTGTTTGGCTGGTGCAGGAATGGTATGATGGGGACAATAACTCCAGTGCTGGCAGTGCTTTCCATAGTGCTCTAGCACAGGTACAGAAAGGAGGTCAGGGAATTGGTTTATGGATAAAGCTTGCAAGAAAGGTTTTGAGCTGCTTAGATATTTTTAATTGCACAACTATTGCCTCTCAGGGTGGTGTACAACCCTAGAAGCGATACTTCTTTCTTAGCACAGTGATGGATTTTATATGCAATATATTAAACAGGGATACAATCTATTTTGGCTCTAACCTTAGTAAATGAGCCTACTGTGACAGACAGTGCTGAGGCTGTGGCTGTCTGGGGTTTTCAGCTTCGCATGTCATTGTATTCGACATTGTCATGTAAGTACATTTTTGAGCAACAGCACAAGAGTGAATTTCGCCTTCAGGAGAGCTGACTTTGAGTAAATGTGAAATGCCCTAGGGATTTTTCATCGGAATTCAGTAACATGTTGAAGTCAACAAAGAAATAAAGCTAGTTTAAAGAAAATAGTGATAAGTGGCTCTGAAAGAATGCTAATATCACATTCTTACATCAGGGTAAGACACAGCAATATCTGCTTGGCCAAAAACTGAAATGGAGTAGTCAAAGTATACGCAAATAAAGATTTGACATTGTGAAGCTTTTATTGTGTTTTTAAACACTTCTCTTCCTACAACAAACAAACAAACTTCAAACAGGAGCAGACAAAATAGGGCATTAAAAAAAAGACGAAAAAGAGATCAGTCTAGTAAGTAAGACAGCATACTAAAACACAAAGGAAGTAGACAGTGTACAGATCAATGAAGATATCTGTGTGGTTGGTACTCTAATCCTCAACTAATATAAATCCTTTTTCACACCTGAAGAATCTGGATCATTGTTTATGTGATTGTAGGTCAATGTAAAGAAAAGGAGATTTCTACCAGCATATATACAGAAGATTGAAGTAATGCATGATTGACTATAATGTGAATTTTATTATAATAGAATAAGCATTTTGAGACAGATATTTTTGGAAGCAATCCTTGCTTTTTGCCATTTTATGAAGCAGCAAGTACAGTGAAAACTGGTTTTGGATGGCCAAAGAGAAGTGAAAATGATTTGGTTACATGAAGGCTGTGTGTCCTGCTGCAGCTTTGTGAGTTCAGAAAACGCAGATCCTTGTTTTCTGAACACACTCAGTGAAAATTGAGTAACGCTCTGTGAATCGGCTGTTTCCAGGGATGCTCACGTAGGAAATGAGAGAGCTGGGTTGTCAAAATGTGCACAAACCCACTTCTTTTTCCTTAAGAGTTTGTGAGATTGAGCAATTTAGACTGATTGGCTTTAACCTTAATTGCTCTCTCTCTCCTTTTGTAATTATACTAGAAAACCGATTAGGTTTTCAGGAAGCTGATAGCGTGTAGCATTATCTAGGAGCTACAGAAAGCTGAAAATTGCTCTGTCAAACTGTTGTAGAATCCTCAGCAATATAATTGTCTTCCTTTGGTCCCTTTTGAGCACTGGAGGGAAATAACCTGGGTGGAATCAACTGACAGGATATTTAAGGCAGATCCAGATACAGTATGTAGGGGAGCTGATTTTAATGAATTTCAGGGAGATGCAATAGGGATCATCAAAGTTATGGAATTGTTTCTGAACAAGGAATTGATCAAGTAGGTTAGGACTTTCGCTTGGATAGAAGAGAACTGAGGTGAAGTCACTGAATTTTATAAAAATCAGGGTTACCAGGGAGAGCATGAATTGTAGGGAGAACATGAATTGTGGTTGCTTGTGCCTCTTGTGGGAGAACTAGAGGATGTTAAGTGGTCACAGATTCAAAGCCAAACAAGGTGCTTCTGCATGCAACATATACCAGAAGTGGCCAGACATAGGATCCTGGGGTGTCTGTGTTACACACTTGTCTCTTCTTTAGAAAATAATGCTTCCATGGTAGACAAAGAAATTTTGAGCAGAACCTCTTTAGATAATAAAATTAATGACTCTGTTGCTTACCACATATATATATCTCATAGCTCTTTAAAATATATTAAAGAATTTATGTATGCAATTAACTTCAAAGAATAATTCTGGAGCCAAGTTGGAGGTACTGGCCTACAGAATTTTTTTCAAACTTCCAATATGTTTATCTTCATCTTTTCTTTGTGATTTTTTTTTCTTTTCTTCTCCCCCACCCCTGAGATTTCATGAATCAAAGGAACTAATATATTTGCAGAAGGACAGAAATTTTGCCTGCAAAATCATGGGCCTATCCAAGCAAAAATTTTCTTCACTGTCTGCTACATTTTCATAATGGATTTTGGGTTCAGGTAGTTTTTTCTAAAGAGGAGGTATCTCCTTAAAATGCCCCTGAGTGACTTATTGTGTGAAAAGACACTTTAAGTTAAACAGGGTTATTGAAATATTTTGCTCAGTTGAGGCTTGATTTAGGGTGTTTTAAATAGATGGCATGCCAGATTCGTCATCAGATCTGGAGAAGAGAATTGCCTGTCTCTTACCCATGGTAACATATTTGTTGTGCAAAAGTACATGAGAATTACTGCAATATATGCAGCACTGGTACCTCACTTTTTATAGCAAGCTGTGTTGTAATCTGAATCCCAGAATGGGACCACCACACAGAATTCAGAACTGTTAGTTTTTCCAACTAAACTTTTGCTTGTTGTTGGAAAGGATTGTTTCTTGCTGAACACATGTAATGCTGAAAACCACAGCACATGAACACCAGTAATGCTTGATTGTGATAAAATACCTAGTAACAGTAAATGTCAAGAAATAACACATTTCTTTGAGTAGTTGGAGCCACCTGATTCTTTAGGTGAATGGAAGATGAAATTGCAGCTCCATTTGTAACATTAAGGCCAGGAACAGGAATATTAAATGGGATTACATTTAGTCTCCAAGATTTAATTTTTTTGGTCTTCAGCAATGATGTCCACTAGATGCAATGTAGGTAAACAACAAAACCCCACCCTCTAACACAAAAATAGCAAAGAGGGTGGGATAAATCTTTGTGGATGTAAACTGGCAGAGATCCACTGACACTAGTGGGGCTGACAGCTTGTATCAGCTCTCCAAATACTGTGTCTTATCCAGGGCTTCAAAAACGAGATTGAGCCTATTATTCTTGTCTTGTTACAGGAGCATGTAAATTTGGCTTTAAATGGTAGTTCAATATAGTTGCTATTGGTTTTAACATGATTTCTAACATTTAAACGTTAAGTTAACCACGAGCCAACAGTGTGCCCTTGTGGCCAAGACGGCCAGTGGTGTCCTGGGGTGAATTAAGAAGAGCATGGCCAGCAGGTTATCCCCTCTACTCTGCCCTGCCGTAGCCACAGCTGGAGTTCTGTGTCCAGTTCTGGGTTCCCCAGTTCAAGAAAGATGGGGAGCTGCTGGAGGGAGTCCAGTGGAGGGCTACAAGGACTGGAGCATCTCTTGTGTGAGGCTGAGAGAGCAGTGGCTGTTTAGCTTGGAGAAGACTGAGAGATCTCATCAATGTTTACAAACATCTGAAGGGTAGTTGTCAAGAACATGAGACCAGACTCTTCTCTGTGGTGCCCAGGGACAGGACAAGGGGCAGCATGCATGAACTGGAGCACTGGAAGCTCCAGCTCAACATGAGAGAAAAATTCTTTACTCTGAGGGTGGCAGAGCACTGGCACAGGCTGCCCAGAGAGGTTGTGGAGTCGTCTTCTCTGAAGACATTCAGATCCTGTCTGGATGCAATCCTATGCAGCCTGCTGTAGGTGATCCTGATGTAGCTGTGGGGCTGCACTAGATGATTTCCAGTGGTCCCTTCCAACTCCTGTCACAGTGTGAGTCTGTGATTCACTCTTATATGCTAGCTTAATATAGAAAACTCCTTCTTTTAATTACTCATGCAAACAAGAGCTATGTAATGGAATTAACCTTTGCAACTAAATAATTTTGCTTACTGTTAAAATTTATAAACATACTTTTTGTTATGGCCATGTGTTCATTTATTGATCCCATTGAGGAGTCTAGTAGATCTCCGACATGTGGGCTCTGCTATGGTAAATGATTTGTATCCTGATAAATGGGTGTTTTGAACTTGGACTTCCTGGGGAATGAAGCAAAGTGTGGGAGAAGAGACAGAAGAGGTAGCTCTGCTTGAATAGGCTGAAGACCCTTCAAGGAACCTTGGAATGAACTTTCAAATCGCACTAGGCTTCCCTCCTATTTGTACCCTTCAAACACTTCAAAGTGTTTTCCTGCTGGGGTCAGTGGTTTGGCTTACAGAAAATTCAGTATGTGACTAATTAGAAGGATTCTATGTCTACCTCATGTACAGTTGCCTGATTGCTTCAAATTTTACATGTTGCTTGTGATTTCAGAGGTGTACAGAGACAAATGGAGGCTAGGATCATGGATATGCAAGTATGGATTCAATTATATGAGTACAAATATAAAAAGCCTCTTGCTCAGTCTCTTGATTGTTTCTTGCACAGGCAGTACTTCATAATCAATGGCTTGTTTTTGTGATAGTCTCAGCAGAAAATCTGAAAATGAACTGTCTCCATACATCCAAGACTTTATCTGTATGGTTTTGTGCCTGGAAGTAGGCCTGACATGTTTTTAAATCATCTTTTCCCCTTCCCCTATGGTTGCATTTTAGAGCAACTTTCTCTTGCATCTTTATTAAAGCACCCAAGCAATGAAAGAGGCTTTGCTCATACATCTTTTTCAAGTGAAAAGTACTTAACTGCTGACACTTTAGATTAAGGATAAAGTCCAAACAGATTTAGAAATTAAGATCTGATTGGAAATCTCAGTGTCTACAAAGCCTGGTTAAATGGAAGTTGAAGAGGTTCTGATCTTACATTATTTTATAATGGCTTAGATTTTTCTTTTTTTTTTCAACTCCACAGTTTTAATTACAGAGGAAGGAATACCCATTTATACCCAAGAAGGTAACTGCTAATGTAGCAAGCCAATTACCTGCAAACTTTTTGGAACAATGGGCTGTTAAATAAAGGATGTGATATAAGTGGGATGTTAGAGTTGGGCTTTCATTCTCAGGTTACCCAAGTGGCATTGAAAAGATACCATGCAAGAAGACTGAAAGCTTCTCTGTGTGTTCACTTAAAATACTCCCTTAGCATAGAAGAGCTTCAGCCTGTGTTTACAGATCCCAGGTTTGACATTTCTTCTATATTGGCAGTGTTTGCTAGCCTTCTGTCCTGTGTATATTCATGGTTTGTAGAAGCGGAGAAGGGAAGTCAGTCACTGAACATCTTTGAACAGCAAATGGCAGGTGTTTAGTGTATGTGTATGCACAGTTAAAGGACATGTAAGTGATACAGTAAATACATGTTTTATTATTTCTCAGACACAGTACATAGCTCATTGCTTGTCTCTTAAAGCCACTTGTTGCCTGCCAGCAGGAGTTCAACCATGGCCCTGAGTTAATGACCATTGTCCTTTGGCAGTCAGTAATTGCTGCCTTGAAAACTGTAGAGTTCTGGGTTCAGTCCTCATGATGAGGCAAGTTTTAAGTGTTCATGTATTCCTAAGTGATGGTTTTTTTTTTTTAAAAAAAAAAAGCAGCAATACCATTGTGATGTTAATGTGCTCAGGACTTTTATAGGAAAAATTGAAGGTCTATACTATAATATGCCAATTCCAGGAACTTCGTTATGTTAATAATAAATGAATAATATTGAGATTAATGAGGGTTTGTTTGCTAGTTTTGTGAACTCATGAGAGCAATTGCTTTCTAGAATTCTTGCAGCTATTTTGATTTTGATGAAAAAGTGGAACAGGAAAAACTGTTACTTTAGAATAAGATTTCTAAAAAGATTATTATTCTCTGTATCTCATCACATATTTTTATAATCTCTTCTTGAGGCACCCAGCAGATTTCATTGAAATGAGAAATACTATTTTTCTGTGCTGCTTCCAAGGTACTGTTTAGCTTTGCTGGTATTGTAGGGAGGCTTTAGGAGGATGTAGTTCAAGAAAATAGGTATCAGATGTGCTTCACACAGGAGTCTCTGAAGTAACCAACCAATCTCATGGTTCCACAATGCAATGGAGACTTTTTTACATTACAGGAGACTGCAAGAGGCCAGACCAGCCTTCCGTGATTGACTTGTGTCCTTGACTCGGTGAGCTCTAGAAGTGTGAAGCTGAGAATGTGGCTGCTTCTCTCATGACACATAAGTTGGTTTAGATGGGGGGAGGTTTGAACTGATTTCATCCACACTTTCTAAGCTCACTTAGACCTTGATTAATATTCCAGTGTCCTGAAGAGTAGCAGTTCTTGCATAATGCAACAGCTGTCCCTTGTAGCCCTTGTACTAGTGCTGTGTGTTGAGACAGCTGGTCCTATACCCTTTAAACCCAGTGCCAAGCATTGAACAGTTGTGCAGACTAAAGCAACCCTAACAATCATTTCCTTGAGGAGCTTCTTGTCTATTTAGACTGATGGTGGTTGGTGGAGCAGTTCAGCAGGGGAGAAAATGAATGAGAGGAAATGAAAAGAAGGTTTCTGCACAGGACAGAGATTGCAAAGAATCTGACAGGAAAAAAATAATGAGAAAATGAACACTGGAGAAAATGACTGAAAGATCAGGAACAAATGCAGACTTGTCTGCCCCTGTCTCCCCATGGTGGAATAAAAAGATATGGACATATAAGTAGATATAAGGATATGTATATGCATGCTGATGTATGTGCTAATAATTAAGAGTCTATTGAAAATAAACGGTGAATATGAAAAGCAGAATTAGAAAGGAAAATGTACTGGATGGACGAAAGAAAGTTCTTTTAAAACAAAAATAGTGCCTATAAAAATTATTAAATATAAAAATTAGACTGTAGGTCTCCATTTACTAAGAGTGACTTGGAGAAGCAGATGATACAAAAGGGTGAAAAGTAGGAGTGAATGAAGATACCAGGAAACATAGGTTACATGGTCCATTAAAAGATCCTATAAAAGTTTTCACAGTTATTTGGATTTCAAATGGAATTTAACTGTACTAAATTGCTCTGGTTTTAATGAGGAAAATTAAAACAGATTTTTGGAAATATTAATATAAGTTCACATTGTACCTGTGATCTTTATAATCATCTTTCTAAGGGAGCTTTTCTTAATTCATCTGGTAGTGAAAGTTTTTCTCACCTCTTTCTTTCTCTGAAGTATGCCCAGCACACACAAGTTGGAATTAATTTAATGCAGGAAATTTAACTGGATGGCACCTACTTAGGATGTTAACAAAGTAGATACAAAACTTTTATTAGAAAATATCCTATTTTCTTGTACTAGGCATGGATGGGGATTTTTAAGTGCCACATCTTCCAAGCAGTGGTTGCAATGTTTGAGATTATTGAGGATTCACTACAGTACTATACATTTGACAACCATCAACAAAGCTATGTTTAGAGGACCAGTACTTGATACATTTGTTTAATAGCCAAGGTAGCAGTGAAGGAGTGTTTCTCAAAGACTCTTTAGTCAGTAAGTAAATACATGAAGCCCTAGCCTGCCACGAGTTCTGCACATAAGGAAAATGCAAATCATTCTGCTAGATGAATATATTCTCCTCTCCTGTAGCAATGAAAGGTCTTATAGAAAATAGCAATCATCTTGTAGGGGCAGATATATAGGTAAAATATGAAGTACATAAACCTGTATGTATCCAGTGTGTAGTCAATTGTTTTTGTAAAAAGTAACTGAATCGTGAGTCAGGCTAGAAAGGAATTCTGCTCATCTGCAGTAACTGTGAGCAAGCTGCACTTAGAATTCTGTCCTGACCTCTGATATCAAAAAGAAAAATCAGTATTATGCCTTCAGGTTGTTTTCTTTTCCTGGTTTATTATTTAATAAAGGAGCAATTTTACATAATTTTCTCAGTCACTTATAATTTGATCATTTTACATTTGGAGCCCCTGATCAAATGTTATTATCCTTGAAAATCAGTGCTTCATTGGGAGCTCTGTTGTCCTCACTCATGGTTAAGTTGTAGTTAAGTCTGGATGAAACCTGATTTTCTAAACCCTTCTGATTACTATTTGCTCCCATAATCCCTTTTGACGATGTCTTTGCTATTCTGTTGACCTCACTTTTTGAGTCTGTCACCTAGCCACCACTTCTCAGAGTTTTGTTGGTGAATCATGTTTTGAGAGATGATAGGCTTTGTCGATTTGTTTGTTTGAATAGCTGAGAAAGGAGCTGGTAGGGATCTGTTGTTATTAAGTGGTGTTTGAGTCTGAGTGCTTCATATTGTAGCCTCTGAAATTGGTAAAAAACCTCTCTCCCTCAAGCTATCAAGTTTCCCCCCAAAGGTCAGGTTCTGTGTGAGCCAGACTTCGAATTGATTAGGGAAGAACTGCTGTAAGACTTCTTTGTATACAGGACTGCTGAATTTTTGCTCTCCTCTGATATTATCTAAACCTACATGTATAGAGGGTTCATACACGAGTATGTATCTGCACCTGTAGTGTTTACTTTATGTAGCATTTCCTTTTTATGACTTTTTCCAAGCTAAATTACTTACTGTGACCGATACAAATTAAATGTACAAAAGCTGAAGCTTGGTTTTCACTCCAGCAATTCAGTTTGAGGGTTTACATTCACATGAACAGGAAGTAGTCACCCATCTGATGATGTGTCTCAGGCTAAATCACAACCTGGAAGTATTTATTGTCTGAAGAAATGATCTCTGCAATCTCTTCATGTTAATTTAATTTGACTGGATTAGTCTACAATGTAAAGAGGAAGACTGTGACCATATTTCTGCTTTTAATGCATATGAGAGCATTAGGAAATGATAATGTGAAGACAGAATAAAGGCAATAATAATTTTAGGAATAACTTCTGTCTTTGTTCTTTACTGAGCAAGGTTCTTGAGGAATCATAGACAAACTCTTTGATTGTGATAGATTGACCTTGTCTGGCTACCAGATATTCACCCAGCAGCTTGCTCCCTCCTCAATGACAGGAGCAGAAAATAAGATGGAAAAACTTGTGGTTCAAGATAAGGACTTGGAGATGACTTACCAATTACCCTCGTGGGCAAGAGAGACTTGATTTGAGGAAGATTAATTTAATTTGTTGCCAATTAAAAATAGAGAAGGATGGTGAGACATAAAGATGAAACTTTCCCCTCCAACCTGCCCTTCTTCCTAGGTTCAGCTCCACTCCTTTCCCATTGTTTCTACCTCCCCTCTCTCACACTAGAGCAGGGGCATGGGGAATGGGGGCTGTGGTCCATTCATAACAGTTCTTCTCCACTGCCACTTCCTCCTGTGTTGTCACTCTTTCTTCCTTATATTTTTCCCCTGCTCCTTGAGGCATCTTTTCAGATGATACTTGCAAAAAGTCATAGTAGTATTGAACACATCCCTGTGCAGCAGCAGAGGTAAGTGGAACAGAGCCATCTCCAGTTATGGAAGACCATTAGTGCAATGTTACAGGTTGATAAGTTGCTATAGAAAGTAGTGGCTCTTTTTTTTAGCTAGTTTACTGGAGGCAAACAAGTTGTTCAAGAAAGCTTTTGGGAGTCATAATTTTAAGTAATATTTAGGTTCTAAGTGTTTAAAATCACATCATTAGAAGAGTGCATTTTATAGGCTCTGTGTGTCAGTATACAAGCAAAACTCCAAGCACGCAGAAACATTTCAGCCAGTGTTGTACTCCAACCTGAGAAAGTGTTTCTGAAAAGGACATGTTGTTGTCTTTCATATGATTGTTCTTTTTCTGATGCTTGTTCATTATATTTTAATGTCTTTCTCTAAAAGAGAGTACAAAACTCTTATGTTTTTGAAGTGTTCCTCTTCGGGGATGTTTTCTGTGCACAATGTGTGGTCACCTATATGCTGTATAAATTCAGGATGATTGCAACGAAGAGATGGTAAATCCATGTCATTAGGTCCTTAAGTTTGTCTCTATTATTTGTCACTTAGATGTGAAATGTCATAACAATCTTTCTTTTCAAATTCTCTTTTAATTGAGGGGGAGTACTGGGCAAGGAGAAAGGACAAAATATCTTACTGAGATCTATAGAAGTCTACTGGAAGCAAAAAAGTTACTTTAGACCTGTTATGTGATATATTGGAACATTATTTTTGCAGGCTTCTAAAATTTTGAGGCTGAATTAGCTCTTATGATCTGGGAAAAAGAATGTAAGATGGGATGTAAACAGTCTTAGATAATCCATATTGAGAAACAGCAATCATATTTTCTAAATCTTACTCCTCACATTTGATACCCATATATATTGTGTCTTGGATGAAACAGATATGAAAATTTCTCATCTCCTGTAATGCTGACTTTCACCTCTTGTTCACCATTGTTCACTGCAGTAAATGAAAATGACTTTACAACCTGAAGGATTAAGATCAAGAGACAGCCTTGTAACATTAAAACATGCTGTAGCAACATGTACAAGTGTGAAAAGATTTTGCTTACAGTGTTCTGTTATAAATAGCACCAATGATGACAACAACAACAGTAAGAAAAGAGTAGTGCTGACAGGAAAAGTATGTGGGGTGGGAAGGTCTGGAAACAGAAACCTAGTGATCTTTGGAACATGCTTTTGATTTAAAAAAAGGTAAAATTTCAAGTACATTGATGAAGTTATTTATGTGATGAGTGCCTTGGTACTAGGTTATTTTTCCAGTTCAGGGAATCTGATGCTGTAATATTCCTCTTTTAAGACGACAAGGATTGTTTGTGCTTTAACATGTTGCCCGTAAGCTACAACGTGGAGTTTCTGATCTCTCTTAAGAATTCAGGACTAAATTCAGGTCACATTCTTGACCCTTGCCCAAAGCTACCTGGTAACTATTGACCTCATATGAATGGCCAGGCATGCCAAATCAGGTGATTGGAATCAGACCCTGAACCCCGATCACTCTCCTTTTCCCATCGTGAGACTCCAGTGTTAACAGAGTCTTGAGAACAGCAAATGCAGGATTTGTTCCTCATCAAAAGGGAGAAATGATCAAAAAATGATACCCACAGCGAGCTCCAGTGACGATGTCCACAAACAACAGGGCAAGTGTAATCCAGTCCTCAAAGACCCTGAGCCTACTGTATTTGTATTTTGCAAGTGTGGTATTTGAGGATTTCATGGCTCCCCACTGCTGTTAATTGCCCAGTCCCTAGAGAGTGCTTTCTCTGTGTGAAAGACAGACATTGCACATGCTTATTCATGTGAGGACAGTTTTATAGAATACCTGACTGTGGGCTAGAACACCAGCTGTTGGGCTCCACTGAGGTGTGCAGCACTCATCTGTACTTAGTTTGATTACTTTTGCATTGCTTTAGATTTGTTAACTCTTCAGATGCCCTACCTTACTGTCAAACTAACATTCAGGTTCCCTTGTTCCTTTTTTAGTTTTCAGTCCTTGCTATTTGCTTTATGGCAAACAACCTTTTCTTCCTCAGGCTGTCAGTAGGTTTGGCCACTGTCTTCAAAACCACTGTAAAATGTATTGAGCTTGCTGGTTAATGATAAGAAAATGCTCTGTAAGTTCTGTTTCTGTAACTGAAGGATGTCAGAACTGTTCAGAAGGTAGAAAAAATGGTTTCTTTAGTAGCTATGTAGGAAATGGATGTACAGAAATACACTAGTATCCATAAGTAAGGCTTTGAACAAAGCAATATCTTGCTTCTAATGTTCTGTTGTGTTTGTATGATATCACGGAATGGTTTGGGTTGGAAGGGACCTTAGAGATGATCTTGTTCCACCACCCTGCTATGGGCAAGGACATTTGCCACTAGCCAGGTTAAGCCACATTCCAGCCTGGCCTTGAACACTTCCAGGGAGGGGGCAACAATGACTTCCCTGAGCAACCTGTGCCAGTGTCTTGCCACCCTCACAGTGAAAAATTTCTTCTCTACATCTAGTCTAAATCTACCTTCTTCCAGTTTATAGCCATTACCCCTATAGCTACATGCTCTTGTGAAAAATCCCTCTCTATCTTTGTTGTAGGCCTCTTCAGATTCTAGAAGGCTGCTAGAAGATTCCCCTGGAGTCTTCTGTATATTATGTACAGGTGCAGGTATCTGATGCCTATTGCCTTGAACCATGTAACCTAGGAAATTGAGGCACTTTCATTCCAGTGTTTAATTTCAAGATGATCACCTAATCATTAGAAGCGGTTGTTCTCATTGCTGTGCTATATTTGATTTTTGAGAGTAAACTCGCAAGAACCTAAGGTCTGAAGTAACTTCAGCAATCCTCAAAATAAGACTCTGCTGCCTAAAGCCATTTGACTGTCTCTCACTTTTCAATGGTGAGCACAGAGGTGGTATTTTATTTCAGCAGCTATTTGTATTGGTTTCATAGCAGTGACTCACTGCAAAGGAAGTCAATACTGCTCTGAAGCCATAGTATATTCTGCCCCTTGCAGCATATTTCTTGTTAGTTACATTGGTATTATCATTTTGTCTAAGGAAATAAGCATTTATTAAATAAATAGTAGTATCTTGCTACATTTTCCCATCATACTGCTGGATCCCAATGTTTTGGATGTGTCAACACTTCTCTGTGTTGCAAAGGACTATATTTGATGACCTTTGCTTCTTTGATTTGTGATAATTGTACGATATCTTACACATTTTAAATGTATTTGGAACCATCCAGTCAATACTGAACTGTACTTAGTCTTCCCTCTTAGATGAGAAACTGAAGGGAGTGAGAGAGAGTACCTGTGGGCCTCTGTAGAGAAGCTCTAGATACTAGATGCAGGCAGTAACTTGTTGGCTTTTGGCCATCAGTCCTGAATCATACTGTAGAGAAGGCCATTGGGAAAGAAGGGAAGCTCTGGGATATTGGATGGTCCTTTTAATAGACTTAGGTAAATTAAACTAAGTTTAGGAACACAGGAAAAAACTCCTGGGAGCTTATTTGCTTTGATTGCTAAGCCTTATGAAGTGTGCTTATTGCTGTAAGGAAGGAAATCTGGAAAAGGTCAAGTATGAATTAGGTGAAAAATAAAAAAAAGAATTGCTTGAGATGGTCATTAAATAAGACAAAAATGAGATTCAGGAATAAATGGAACCAGTATCACTGTAAAGGTGAAATGCCTCAGCATAAATCAGTAGAGACAGTGAAACTGGAACAAGTCTATCCAAGATGTATTGATTTTGTAGAGGTCCAATTCCAATCTGGTGAAATTGGTATTTTGCAAGAGCCTCTATATTCCTGTTTGTGAAGACCTTGTAAAGCCTAAAGGTCAGTCTATCTGTCTCTGTCTACTGTACTTACGTATTTCTAACACAACTGTTACCATCACATCTAGGTAGAAGGAAAAATGATCAATATTATTGTCTCTTGTTTTGGGGAGTATCTAAAGCCCTGCTACATTAGACTCAGTGAATGGATAGAAAGTCAGCCCCAACTCCTGGGACTTCACAATCTAGTGTTCCAGGCTGGAACAAGTGAATAATCAGATGAGCAGGAAACAAAGGTATGAAAATGGCATCTCCTTGCTGTTGGAAGAGTCTTCAGTGTAGTTACAGATGGTTGTAGACTAGGTCTCCAAAGTTTGAAGATGCTGGTCTGAGATTGGACCCACTTCATACTCTGTGTAACCGGCACTGTAGAGGAAGGCTCTGGGACCTTTCTGATGCTCTGTTGCTTTGCTGTCTGCTTTGAATGTGGACTCAGAGTCCTGCTGATCCTCTGTGGTGTTATTTTCACTCTGAATTTATCCAAACATAAATTGCAGGTGTATTTCTTAGGCTTTCATCTTATTTGTCCCCTTTTTTTTAATTAAGTAAAAGGCCACCAGTGTGAAGCAGATAATTGCTCTGAAGGGGGCTCTGGGACTCTGGGAGTGATCGCAGAGATAAAACCAAAACAGATTAATACAAACAAAAACTGCTGAGCACGTTGCTTAGGTCTCTCTAATATTTGTCTTTTTTAAATGTAGTTTTCTGTGAGTAATGTTAGTATCAATATTAATATCTGCTGAAAGGAACAAAACTAGCAGTGTAATAGAAAAAAATAAATGTTAGCCTGCACAATAAAGTTTTCAGTGGCAAGTGTCAGAAAGCCAATGAAAATCTGCAAGGACTGATTTCATCTGAGTTTTAGACTGGTGTCGCTGTTCTACCCAGTCTGCCACTGTTACTTGCTTTCTTCCCCTTCTTTTTGCTTTAGGCAGTAGCAGCTGAATGTCCTGCAGAGAAGAATATCTTTAGTTTGTGTTGGCATGAATGTGCATAGCTGGTTTCAGTACTTAATTGCCTGATATCGTCAATAGAAAATACAATAACTATTTTTAAAGTGTGCCTTTTTCCCTCTAATTGCACATAAAGTATTTTGGATATATTAAGTGTACACTTCCATGGTATTTACAAACACTTTAATATAGAAGCAGCCTTCAGTTATTTACAACGGAAGACAGTTAATACTTTTATTCCACTTCCTTTCCTTTTTGTTTTGGTTTGCTTTTACACATGCTATTTATGTTTATACACACGCAGCAGTCTGGAGGTGAAAGAAAATACTGCACTGTACGGTCAGAGCCAGACAAAAATGCTGTGTCTGAGCATAGGTGTCCAGTGAAAGTCCCCAGAGCAAAGTAAGCTACCTGGGTAACCATTAGCAGTTATGTTGAATGTGGGCAGTACCTCCCTGTTTGGGATTGCGGGTATGGGTTCTGGTGACAAGTCCACCACTGATAGCTGGTATCACGCTAGCTCACATGTGCTTGAACATGCTGCCGTCACACTGAATTACAGTGTAGATTTGCTGTGATGAGACAACACCACATCCCTGGTGCCCATAAGGTTTAGCCAAAGCATCCCCTCATGGTCGTGAGCTCTGGGCGGGCAATTGCTTGGTGTCTGACAGCTCCAGGTTGCTGCAAGGTACAGCACGTCCTCAAAGTGGCACACTGCTTGTAGCCATGCCTTCCTCTGCCAAGTTGCAGGAGGAAATTTTACAGTTCTTTTCCCAATTGTTGTGACAGGGAAATCCACTGTCCTGAGGGGTCTGGAAGCTGCGTGTGGTCTCTGGTGCCATTCTGGGAGCCTTAAACCAAGGCCTGGGTACCTTTGCCTGCAACATTTATGAAGCAGAATTGACAAAGAAATGGCTGAGGGGGTGTTTTCTCCAGTGACAAAAACTTGGGGTCTCAGCAGGAGCATTTTATTCTGTGAAACACAGGGCCAGAGGCAGTAGCTGGTATAAATCAGTGCCGCTTCTTTGAAAAGACTAAGGCGATGCTGCTTTATATTGGCAGCTGCATCTTGTCCTGAGTTTTCAAATTAGGATATTATGCATAAACACAATGAGTTGTTCTCCTGAATGGTGTGGGAAGTAGACATTTTGACCCTATTGACCTACAATCTGTTAGCAGTTTTCAGCAATTACACACTTCATATAAATGATAAATGACTAATATTACAGAAGGCGTTCATTTTACACTCTTTCACCTCTTGGTAGTTACTTGCTTGCAGTAAAATTATATCCTGATTTGGGGAAAAGAATAAAAACTTTAAAGAACAATAAGCAAAGCAAAGATCACAGAAATGGCCTGGTACAGTTGTCAGCCCCTGTGAATCTCCAGTAATAGCCTAATAAATGCACCAGGGTGATTCCATATTCCATTAATTATCCAGGATAAATGGAGAGGATATGCTACCTTGTCCAGGTATCTCGTGAGGGTAATTAATTTTTCTGCAAATTCCCCTAGCCAGAATGGGGGTTGGTGCAGAAGGAAATCCCTCTTGCATTTTTAATTCTTCAAGCACTTGGTCATGTTTTGTATTTAGGCTGTTGTGTGGCTTTTTAGTCAGCTTGTTTTGGGATTTTTTTTTCTCATTAGATGTTGGCCACAGCAATGTGTCCAAATCCTACCTAGCTCTTTGGCTTTTCACACAGCTTGCTTTAGGTAGATCGCTGTCTGTCTACCTGGCCTTCCCACCATGACCATGTCCTCCATGGGGCATTTCTCCTCATCAGCCATCAACTCTTGGAATTGCCTTTGTTTGTGAAACCCACTTAGGCTTCCTGTTTTTGAGATATCATGGCCACACAAGAACCTTGTGAGTGCCTAATCTGTCCCTGGCGCTTTCAGAAATGGCTGCTAGTGCAGGCTGTTCTTGGTGGCAACATCACGAGATGAGGCAGCAGGTTCATTGCATTGTGTTCCAAATGCTCTTTTGTGTATGTTGTTTGCAGTGCTGTAGTTTGCTGCTTTAGTGCCAGTTTCATCACCACCTATAAAGCTTAATTTAATTGTTCTTTAATTACCTCTTTGGATTAGTGTATAAATCTCAGGCAGAAGCTGCAAGCAGTGTACATAAAGCTATGAATGTCACAAAACGTTGCTTTGCTCTATTTTTGTATCCCTGTCTGGGGTTACGTTAGGGCAAACCTCTGCTGCTGTTGCAAAGATGTTCAAGAATGGGAGGAAGGCTTCACGCTCATAAAACTTTTTTAGACAGTTCTCTGGAAGGAACAGCCTGGAGAGAACTCTCAAGTTCTCCAACTGCTTTCTACCAGAGTGTGTATTAACTTTATGTCAATTTAGTGTTTTGTCAAATTACATGAAGAGCCCTCTGATCTACTTAACATACGGGGTATTATCTGAATGCTGTCAGGACCACAGAGGTTTCTGTGTAAAAGCCTTTGTTTAAATATAACACATATCCTACTTTGTGAGTGGATAAAGCAGAAATGGTTTTCACTTAAGTTTTTAAGCTAGTTCTGTGTTACAAGCAGTTGCACTGAACTCTGCCTCTTTGCAGGCCTTCCTGGCTCTTGAGATGTCCTAGGACTTACGGAGATTATGTCTTGCTTTCTCAGCTTGCAGGGTGCTCTTCTCACCTCTCTCTATGGCAATAAGGTGTGGAAAGCTTTCATATTCATCTTAGACGTTCAACGTGAATATTTAATATTTTAGTTTATATTAATTTAAGTGGGTTTTCCTTTCAAAGATGATGCAGTTCTACTTTTCAGTAGGTTTCTATTTGGAAGGTGTGTGTTATATATATAATTAAACACAGGGGAATATTTATCCTAAGTGGAGCTGGCATCTCTGATGCTGTGTAGATCATTGTTTGCAACTCTTATATTCTTCTTTATGGTTTTATGTGATTTTGCTTCTCCCTCCCCTTGCCTTTCTGTACAGGTTGTACCCTGTACAAGGCTCTGTAGAAGCCTTAACCTGCTTCTAGTCCATTTTTCTTCTCTGACCTCTTGTAGGTAGATTAGAAAGCTGTTAATATGAAATTGTTGCCTAAAGGTTTTAAAGCCATGATGTTCACCGGAATTCAGAAATGAGCAATATCAATTTTCTAGCTATTAGTGAATCTGCATTTACAAAAAAACAAATGCACTTGACCTATTAATGAGATTTCTAAATTATTTTTGTTGAATGCCTCTGTGCAGTTATGTTTGTCAGAAGACTGTACAAAAAACTCCTACAGAGATTATGAAGTTCCTCCTTGGTCTTCTGAGGCTCACAACCCAAATAGTGCTACAAATTAGAGTAGAATAGGGATATTTTTTCTGCATATTAGTCTAGATTGATTGGTGACTTTTGAGAGACCAAGAGCTCTCCAGTGGTGCTTTTCTCTCTGGCTCATGCAGATGGACACTTAATTTTGCTGGGGTGCTGAGCCTGCAAGGACAGCCACTCATGTAGAAACGAAGAGATTTCAGTGATGAAACATGTCTTGAAGTCATACATTAGGGTTTAAATGTATAGTAAAATATCATATATCTATTGCTAACTTTCTACTTGTATTCTGGCTTGTGCTTGACATCTATCCATCTTTAGCTGATGAGAGCAATCAGGCCATTTTACATCTATTTTCAGACAGTTTCTGGGGAATTTTCACTGTCAGTTTTTCCCATACCAAAGAGGTGCCACAGCACTGGAGTGTCAAATCCAGGTTAGTTTTAGCTTACTTTAAAATGTTTTTCCTTGTAATTACTACTTAAAAATTTGTAACTGTCTTGTGTCACCTCTGACATTGCTTTCATACTTTTTCACAAAACCTTTAACTGGGGCTAAGTTTCACTTGGTGGTGTCTCTTTAAAACACCACATTATGCCCAAGGAAAAGATGAGAAGACAGATGTTGTACTAACCTCCTCTGATTGCTTTCTAATTGCCAGTTTAGTTGTCTGTCTTCAGCCATTGAAGATGGCGATGTGGGAAATAAACAGTGATGATCTTTAATAAAGTACCAGAAGCAAGGTGCTTTACCTACACATACTTTCAGAGGAGGGAGAGAGATCTGAACTCAATTAAAAAATGTATGAAACTGCCAGAGCACGCTATTCATTTAAAATTGCTGAGGGCAGCAAAATGAACAGAAAGTTTGTCAAAATATTGGCATTTTTGCAGGTCCTCTATGCAAGTTAACTTCAGAAGTGGAGAGGTCCACAAGTCTGCTGCATTTTGCTTTGTTTTCTCTCAAATCAATCTCAACACTTGTTTGTTATTCCATGTGAAACAACAGACTAATTAGTGATAAAGGCCTTGGAAAGTTTAGTTACAAAGAATTTATTGTAATTCATTCTCATTGGTACCTGATGCTTCTTGGCATGTTAGGAATGAGACTTTGTTTAATGTTTGCTCTTCTGACAGTGGGAATCACATTTAAATTCTTCAAAACATACCATAATGCTTTTCAGCAGGCATGATGGAACAAGACAAGGAAATTCAGTCATCAAGGAGATGATGGGTTTCGGTTTTGGCTGGCTAACTGTAGCATGTTCTTGAGTTAAAGGTTTGCTACGCTTGCAAAAGCAGGCCGCTTCACTGGGCTAGAAAGTGAAGTTGTTATTTATTTGCCCATTCTGCGTAGTAGAGGATGCCACTATGCCTCAGTGCTGCTGAAATCTTCTTTAGTGTGTATCTGCCCTCCTGCTGTAGCTGTGGCTTTGTTTGCTGTATTTATTTTGGCATTTGTTATTTTGGTCCCCCAAAGAAATTAAAATTTGTCACTGGCCCAGACTGTGCTACTTTGGAAAAGATTACACAACTTTCTCTCCCTAATCATATTTTATGATTTGTCAAGGGTTTGGTGGAGTTGCAGATCGAGTTGTACATCATTCCTTGATTAAAAACAAGTCTTCCACACCAACAATTCCATTTCAATCTCCAAATTCATACCATTTAGATAGGTAGGGTAGTAATTAACCTCTGTAGCCTGTTGTAAAATCCAGGAACAGCTTCGTTTTATTCTCTCTTCTTCATCTGATACTGTTTTTAACAATGCCTGTGCTATAGAAAGCTATATGGAGCTTTCTGCATGATTGTATTTTATCATCTCACTGGGGCAAAAAAGTCATCTAGTTCATATTAACTAAAATATCCTGTGTGGTTCCCTGTGGTCAACAGCTGGATGATAAGACACTGAGAGTACATTAGGCAGCTTTCTAATTAAATATCTTCATTGCATCTGAAACACATAGTAGCACTTCCTTGCTAATAAAGAGAAAGCACACTGCAGTCAATTTGTTGCAGATACCGCATTGCCACTCTTATGCCAGACCTCTTGCAGTCTGTTGTAAGGATAGAATGCAAACATAATGTGTTGTAAAAAGTAACACTTAGCTGTGATTTTGCAAAGTGTTATCCTATTTATTTTAAGTGTCATGTAATTATCAATTCATTTACTACCTATTGTAATACCATGAATCATAATGAATGTATTTGCATAATAGGTAGTATCACATGAGTTCAATTATAATTCAGTATTAGCTAAATGTACCATGAAAACAAAATGTTTCCTGTAAAGGTAGGCTGGGGTTGATGTATGACCTGTCTTACCGTGTATCACAAATGCTGTCGTGGGAAATTGTTCTGTTTGTGGGCATGCTCGGAGGGGATTGGTTTGCAGCACCGAACATCACCTGTTTCCCTTCCTGCCTCCAGCCCCCAAATTTAAATGCTCTTCATCTCTCCCAGTTTTACAGATTAGGATATAGCTCACAGCACACTCAGAAACCTGTCCCTGCTGTTTGGCTGATATACTAGTGCTCTGCTGGCTCAAGTCATGAGGCATTCTCTACCCAAAAGGCTGAGGTTATTGCTCTGGTGGCGCTTTTAACAGACGCGTGTGCTCTGCTGGGTAGCTGAACTGAGGAGTGGCTGCACTGGGGATTTGCCTGCCGAGGATTAACTCAGCTCTGGGTAGATTTCTTTATAAGTCTTTGTTTCCAGTCATAACTTATTTTAAAATAAAAATATCTCTAATATCACATGTGCTCCTTCCAGGAGTAACCTCTGCGTTGCTGAGTATGAAACAAGCAGGCTCCCAGCTGCTCACTTACATGGTTTACTTTATCTATCCTCCATGTCTAGACCAGTGTGTGTTCTCTATTGTGAAGTCACTGTCACAGTCTCTTTTGTCCGGTGTTTAAACCAAGAAAGTCTCCCTTTCAAAATCAAGTATGTCCCTTGCTATATGCTCTACATACGCATATCTATCTTGAAGAAGTTCCTGATGTACTTTTTGCTAAGTACCGGTGTTATCTGCAGTCCCTGATTTCTGCATCAATTATATCCTCTCTCTGTATTCGTAGTGAATGACCACAGGTGATCCACCAGCCCTTGCAGGGCTACGTTACTGGGACAAAACAATCCTGCACTTGCACCAATTGCCAGAAGCAGCTCGGACACCAGTATTACTTCCCAAACTTTGTCCTTTGTCATCTCAGAGATGCTTCTCATACCCTAAGCAGTCTTCTGTATGGTGTCTCTGCTTTTCTTACATGAAGATTTATGCAAGCAGAAGTGAAAGGTATAGCACTTTGTGTATAGAGTAAGCAGTCCCTTTCAGGTTTGGTTTAATGCGTTATGAAGACACGTGATCTTGCAGTAGTAGAGTGGTTAACATAACCCAAACCTGAGCAAAATCTAGAGATTTTTTCTGAAATAATTATGAACAGCTAATGCTTCTCATTTGGTTCACTTAAAAATTCAACATATCTTCCTGTTGCAGAAGCAAGATGTGCTCATGCAGTTGCTTAAAAATGATCATTGTAGGAACAGTTGTGTCTATAATGTATGTGTATAAAGCTACTTCACAGTTTTTAATGTATCCATTTCCATACAGAATCTGAAATGCTTACTTTCTAGCTAGCACATGTGATTTTTACTTGTTGCCTGAAAGTGAGATTAAGGATGCTGAAGTTGCAGAGGATAAAGAGAGCTATTTCCACAAATACAGTGTAGTTACTGGTACCTCAAAGATTTTTTTTTTTTTAGCCTGATCTACATGCAGGAGACAGCCCTGCAATAGCAAAGGGCTAAAACAGTTGACAACACTTAATTTGTTTGGACTCATGTCACCGTTGGCTTTACAATGTGACAGGAGAAATACATTGCAGGAATTGATGTGGTAGTGCCACATTTGCACAATACTGCAACTCTTTACAGTTGTTTAGGGCAAGCTTTCCTCCTTGATATGCAACGTGGAGTTTGAGTTTTTTCTGTGCACCCCAGTCAGTGTCCAATTAAAGTTGTCCTTTTGTAGCTATAATTTGGTGTGGCTGGCAAAGAAAACAACGGGCATTTGAAATGGTGTAGTGTTGTCTCTGGATTTAGGTAAAACTAGAGTTGTTGCAAAGGAAAGACTAAATATGTGTTAGAAAGGATCAGTACAATACTTATACAACAGACATTCTTGCCAAACATAGAGTTGGTAATCCCCTTAAGTGTGACCAGCACTGGACACGATAGGATGGAGTTGTCTATAAAAACATGCAGGGGGTGGTATATATCCCTGGCAGTAGAGCTATTCTAGTGAGAAGAATTATTCTGCTGTCTATATTTTCACTAGGCCAGCTTGTCACGGGCGTAGCATCCCCTTGTAAATCTGAAAGAAAATATACACACAGAATCGCAGAATCTTAGGGGTTGGAAGGGACCTGGAGAGATCATCAGGTCCAACCCCCCTGCCAAAGCAGGCTCCCTACCTCATATTACATAGATAGGCGTCCAGACGAGACTTGAATATCTCCAGAGAAGGAGACTCCACCACCTCCCTGGGCAGCCTATTCCACTGCTCCGTCACCCTCACTCTGAAAAAGTTCTTCCGCATGTTGGTGTGGAACTTCCTATGCTCCAGCTTACAGCCATTGCCCCTTGTCCTGTCCCCACAGACCACTGAAAAGGGGCTGGCTGATTCCCCCTGCAACCCATGCCTAAGATATTTATAAACACTAATTAGGTCCCCCCTCAGTCTTCTTTTCTCCAGGCTGAACAGACCCAGCTCACTCAGCCTTTCCTCGTAGGGGAGATGTTCCAGACCCCTAATCAACTTTGTCGCCCTTCTCTGGACTCTCTCCAGAAGTTCCCGGTCTTTTTTATACCAGGGAGCCCAGAACTGGACACAGTATTCCAGGTGGGGCCTGACCAACGCAGAGTAGAGGGGGAGGATCACCTCCTTTGACCTGCTGGACACACTCTTCCTGATGCATCCCAGGATCCCATTGGCTCTCTTGGCCACCAGGGCACACTGCTGGGGCATGGCCAGCCTGTCATCAACCAGGACCCCCAGGTCGTTCTCCACAGAGCTCTTCTCCAACAGGTCATCCCCCAGCCTGTACTGATACATGTGGTTATTCCTCCCCAGGTGCAAGACTTTACACTTGCTTTTGCTGAATTTCATTAGGTTTCTCCCTGCCCAGCTCTCCAGCCTGTCGAGGTCTCGCTGAATGGCAGCACAGTGTTCCTGCGTGTCAGCCACTCCTCCCAGCTTTGTATCATCGGCGTACTTGCTGAGGGTGGATGCTATTCCCTCATCAAGGTCGTCAATGAAGATATTAAACAGGACTGGACCCAACACCGAGCCCTGGGGAACACCACTAGTCACAGGCCTCCATTCAGATTCTACTCCACTGATCACCACCCTCTGAGCCCGGTCTGACAGCCAGTTCTCAACCCACCTCACTGTCCACTCGTCTATCCCTTGTTTTCTTAGCTTCTCTATCAGGATGTTGTGGGAGACAGTATCGAAAGCTTTGCTAAAGTCGAGGTAGATGACATCCACTGCTCTCCCTCCATCCACCCAGTTGGTAATGACATCATAGAAGGCTAAGAGATTGGTCGAGCACGATCTCCCCTTGGTGAATCCATGCTGACTACTCCTCATGACCTTCTTCTCTTCCAGTTGTTTGGAGATGGCGTCCAAAACAAGCTGTTCCATCACCTTTCCAGGGACAGAAGTGAGGCTGACTGGCCTATAGTTACTGGGATCCTCCTTCTTGCCTTTTTTAAAGACTGGAGTGACATTGGCTATCCTCCAATCCTCAGGCACTTCTCCTGTAGTCCAGGATCTATCAAAGATGATAGAGAGCGGCTCCGCAATCACCTCCGCCAGCTCTCTCAACAAATGTGGGTGTATCCCATCCGCGCCCATGGATTTGTGTGCATCCATTCCTTTGAGTCGCTCCTGGACCACCTTTACCTCAACTAGAGGGGAGCCATTCGTTCCCCAACCACTCCTACGTTCATCTGGGATCAGTGGGTCTCGAGAGGCCTTCGGAGTAAAGACCGAGGCAAAGAAGGCATTAAGTATCTCCACCTTCTCATCATCTTCCGTTACCAAGACACCCGCCTCATTCAACAAGGGACCTACATTATCCCTGGTCATCCTTTTACTATTCACATACCTGAAAAAACTCTTTTTATTGTCCTTTATGTCTCTTGCCAGCTTAATTTCTAAGCAGGCCTTAGCCCTCCTAGTTGCATCCCTACAGGCCCTGGCCACATCCTTATATTCATCCCATGATCTCAGACCCTGTTTCCACAGTTTATAGGTCTTCTGCTTCTCTTTGAGTTTACTCGTTAGCTCCCTGCTTATCCACGCAGGTCTTCTGCCTTTCTTTCTCGATTTCTTACTCAAAGGGATGCACCTATTCTGTGCTTGGAAGAAGTGCTCTTTGAATGTTAGCCAGCACACGCAGGCTCCCATTCTTTCAAACAGCGCAGCCCATGGGATAGCCCCTATTTGATTTCGGAGGAGATCAAAGTTAGCTCTTCCAAAACTCAGGTTAACTAAATATTTGCTCTTTAATGGAGATAGCAATTTACGTTTCCATAGTTCTCTTTGGCTTACTGCTAACGAACAGGTGGGAATTTCTGGGCTTTGTTTCTTAATAGGAAGTTTGCAAATAAGGATTAAGAGAAAATGAAAAGCTAAAGTATCTATGAATTTAAACAGGGATATTCTTGGTGTTTATATTCAGTATGTTATTTCTGTTTCCAGCATGCATCTTTGAAATGTGCCTTAAATGTGTTTTTGTTTTGTTCTGGTGTTGCTCTAAATAGCTTTATATAGGACAAGTGCTTGTTCAGGTTGAATGCAATTTGAGGAACCCACTGTGTAGGCATCAAATTCACAGATGATTGCAATTGCACTAAAAATGTGGTGCTAGATGTGGTGCTCTATGTGGTCATAAGCAAGACAAAAAGCACTGGAACTGTAAGAGCTGTTACCCTGATGTTTTCTGCAGTGTGACCAAACTTATCATGTTTGTACCAACTGCTGATGATTTTGTGAAGTGAATCATCTGTCGGTGGATAATGTGCAGGGATCATCAGCTCATCTTGCTGAAGTTATTAACTGTCTCTTTGTGACTGGGTTACTAGCTGTCTGGGATGATTGTATCTCTCATCAGCTGTCTTATCAGCTTGCACTACATTTCCAGCAAAACCAGGAAGAAAGTCGTGGTCAGTTTACGTACTTCCTCTTCAGCCTCTGGGTAGGGCAGAGCCTGTGGCCTTTTTGAATCCTACCACACTATACAATTTAAGTAATTTTTCTGATGAAAACTGGTAGAAATCATCTAGTCACTGAATGAGTGGCAAAAAGGAACCGAGCTGTCCCAGGAATCAGACCCAGGGAACTAAAATCATAGCATCATAGAATGAGCAGGATTTGGGCTTTCTGCCTTCCTCTGCATGCAGCGTTGTCTCTTTCATCAAACCTGTCATAGAATCATAGAATGGCAAGGGTTGGAAGGGACCTCAAGGATCATAGAGCTCCAACCCCCCTGACACAGGCAAGGCCACCAACCTCAGGCCTGGATCTACACAAGGTTGCCCAGGGCCCCATCCAACCTGGCCTGGAACACCTCCAGGGACGGGGCATCCACCTCTCTGGGCAGCCTGTTCCAGCACCTCACCACTCTCTCTGTAAAGAACTTCCCCCTAATATCCAATCTAAGCCTTCCTTCCTTTAGCTTTAATCCATTCCCCCTTGTCCTGCCATTGTCTATCCTTTTAAAAAGTTTATTCCCCTTCTGTTTCTCTACTCCCTTCAGGTACTGGCAGGCTGCAACGAGGTCCCCCCACAGCCTTCTCTTCTCCAGGCTGAACAAGCCCAGCTCCCTCAGCCTCTCTTTGTAGGGCTGGAGCACCAGCCCTCTAATCATCTTCGTGGCCTCCTTTGAATCATCTCTTTCTTGTATTGGGGGCCCCAGCTCTGGACATAGTACTGCAGATGGGGCCTCATGAGGGCAGAGCAGAGAGGGACAATCCCCTCCCTGTCCCTGCTGCCACCCGTCTTCTAATGGAGCTCAGGATACCATTGGCCTTGCGAGCTGCAAGAGCACACTGCTGGCTCATGTTAAATTTCTCGTCCACCAGAATCCCCAAGTCCTCCTCAGCAGGGCTACTTCATCTTCATGTGCCATGTGATGCTTAGTGTCATTTTTACTGATCCATAAAAAGTGAATCTATACAAAAAATATTGCTTTATGGCTGCACTTTAATGCTTTTTCCCATCTCTAGAGTGTCTCTTTAGTGTTGCTGTTAAGTGTTTTGAAAAGCACCCTGAAAACTATGTGTCATTGTCTTCCATCCATGCTATGGCTGCTGTGATGCCAGCCTTAAGTTTTAGAGTTGCAAGTCAACTAAATCAGTGTTAGATGGCAGTTCTAAACTTTTTTGTTTTTCAGTTTTCTGTTTGTTTGCTTGTTTTCCTTTGGTGAGAAAGTATCTTTCACTGCCAGCTGTTTCCACAACTAAAACTTGCTACAGGTTACTTTCATTTCTTGATGAAATAGGGTTATGTCCATATAGACACTGGGTCCAAAATGGGAACCTACATACTGTCATCCAACCCTGGAGGTTGGTGGCCCTGCCTGTGGGAGGGGGAGTTGGAACTCTATGATACTTGGGGTTCCTTCCAACCCAGACCATTCTGTGATTCTATGATTTTCAGACCCTGATTCATGCACAAGCTGTGTTGCTTGTCTGTCTCTGGCTTACCAGATGATGAAGGGCCTTGGAGATGAGTGGTGGCCTATACTGACAAACCACATGAGCCTCTACAGGTGAAGTGAGTGCTGAAAGGACATAATAAATGTCCAAAGCACTTGCTGTGTGACAAATTCCATTGGCAAAAATGATCAAAATGCTGCTCAGGCACATTTAGTTTTATGTATATAATTTTTGAAGCTAAGCTTTAAGCGTGAGGCAGGGCACTTTTAAATTTGTGGGGACAGGACAAGGGGCAATGGCTGCAAGTTAGAGCATAGGAAGTTCAACATCTATAGGTGGAAGAACTTTTTCCCAGTGACGGTGAGGAAGCCCTGGGCCAGGCTGCCCACAGGGGTGTGGATTCTCCTCCTCTAGAGAGATTCCAGCCCCCTCTGGATGCCTCTCTGTGCAGTATGAGCTGGGGAGCTGCTTTGACCCATGATCTCTGGAGGGTCCCTTCCAATCCCTACGATTCTATGATTTGTTGTGTTTTCAAAAATGCCTTTTCCATCGAGCACTACAGCTGTAAGGCAGGTCAAACAATTCTTCACCTTAGCAGTGACCCTGTTAGTAACTTCATAAAATGATATCAAGGATGTTTAGTTTCCTGTCCCCGTTAAGTTTCTATGCGGTGCTATTTGTAAATAGCAGCAAGAACGAAAGCCTGCAGGAGAAGCTCCTTTTATCTGCCTAACATGTGCTTTCTTATTCTTGGTCCTGTAGCTGCATGCAGACATCTGTTGTGTTATGTTGGTTTTAGTCTATGGGTGGCAGTCTTTCTAAATTTCTTGTGCAATATATGCAGTGTTTCCTGCACTAGGCTTATCAAATGTGCTGTTAGTAACACACATCAACAGGCAATCGATAAAATCAGAACTAATTACATAATGTGGTTTGGGTTTGGTTGTGTGTTTTGTTGTTGATTTATTTTTAATCTGTCTGCAGCACAAGGAGACACTAAATGAAAGCTAATAAAGAGTGTCATTTTTTAAATAGGGGTATGCCCCAGGATTTTATACTGGACAAACTCTGCACCACAAAAGGTGATTTTCATAGAGGTTTGCATGTATGAAAACAATGAAATAATCATGCCAGTAATGCATATTTAAGCTAAATCTGAACAGTCATCACAGATCTCTGGAAAATCTTGTGAGTTTATTGGAAATTGAAAGAGATACCAGGCAAAGGCAGCAAACAGAGAAGCCAGCAGGGTGCTTAATAGAGAAGATATACATGGCTGTTTCCCATGGCTTTGCATATGTGTTCATTGGAAATCTATTATTGGTTTTAAAAGTGGCTCTTTTGGCATAGAAATACTGCTTATTCACTTGAACTTCATTCAAGAAAGGAGAATTTAGACTATGTGCTATACTGGCAGGACAGCATAGAAGAAACCCAAAGTAACAGCATAGAAGAAACCCAAAGTAACAGCATAGAAGAAACCCAAAGTAACAGCATAGAAGAAACCCAAAGTAACAGCTGCTTTCCTCCCTCCCCAACCCCCCCTTTTTTTTTTTACTTGCTCCACTAATAAACTCATGTAATAAACCTCTATACTGCTACAAGCTATTTTTAGCTTTTTGATTTCTTTCTCTATATTTTTCAACAAAGCTGGTGACAGGCAAATCTCAGTGATTTGGGGTTGTGTCTCTCTTTGAGATAATAAGTAAGTGGGCACTGAATCTTGAAGCTGGCTGTCAGGGAGAAGAGCCAGTGAGAAATAGGAGGGGAAGAAAATCCTAAATTCAACAGAAAAGGTGGTTTGGTGCTGCCTCACAAACACCAGTAAATGTCGTGTTGGGAGTTAAGTATTGCGAAGTGCTGTGCATTTGCCTCCACAATAAACTTGTGATTCCTAAAGGCTTGGGATTCTTTCTGTTTACCACTTGTGTAAAACTGTCACCATGAAACACTTAAATGTCATAAGCTACATCCTGGGTGTCACACAGGTAAGTCGCTTAGATTTGGGGGTGGGGGTGGAGGTGAAGCATTTATATTTACCATTTGCTTTTGGGATTCCTAAGAATTCACATCTCTTTTGCCATTTTTCCTAAAGGCCCTGTTTTGCTTTTGATTTATCCAAAGACTCACAATTGAAGTCTCAAGATTTGGTACCATTGGAAATTGGAGAATTCAGTCAGAAATTGTAGCCAGGAGGTCATGTTATATTGACTGACAGTCATTTTGATCACTCTTAAAAGTTTTGAGAAATTTCATTGATAAATTAGGTTAAATGTTAAACTGTAGGAATTACAATATGTATTCTACACCCAGGCTTAACAGACTAAAACCAGCATCAGCTGAAATGAAATATTAAGATAGGGCTTCTTTGGTATGGTATGGATGATTTTGGGACACTTTACTAAGTGATTTCTTGAAAAAGAAGAATCCCTAGGTTACTTTGAGATAAATGGTGAAATGGCCTCAGACATCAAGAAACAATGAATTAATGCTGAGTCACCTGAAAAAAATCACACTCCAAGTCTCACAAGTACCCTTTTCTACCTCTGTGAGTTGTGGCCTCACCTCTGCTTGAACCCATGATAAAAATATTCAAAAAAGGAGAAATAGAAATAGCTGGGAGTAAATAACATTTTGAATAATCACTGCAGTGTTCAATTACTAGTGAATAATGACCAGTGAACATTTTTATCATAGTAAGAAAAGAAAAATTGTATCTGGGTTGTTGAACCCCAATTTACTTTGTGAATATTTCTATTCATTATTCATTTGGCTTTATTTTTTTCCCTTGTAAGTGGAAATTGCTCCTTCTTAGATATTCTTCATGACTTTTGAGAACAATTGAAAAGGTTATTAGAATGATTTGCCACTCTTGTGTGTCTGAAACACCATCTCCCTCAACACTCAAGCCCCAGTAAAGTCTGGAATTATAACTCAAGCATTGTAGAAGCCTCCAAATGTTGGTGCAGACTTTGAAAATGCAAAATATAATGTGACTTGAAGTTATGGTATGTCAGAACTTAATGGGGCCAGAGGAAAAAAACCCTATCATCTTCCAGGAAAAGTGATTGTGAATGAGCTTTTTTTCCTCCTATGAGTAAAGCCCCCCCTTTAAAAAGCTGTGCCATATAGGAGTGCCCTGAGATGGAAATGTAACTTAAAGGACTTTAAGTCAGTTCAGCAAAATCTTGGATGGTATTTACAGCCTGCTTGAGTTCATTGTCCATCTTGTCTGTAGAGATTTTACCCCTGTTCTGGCATTCTTCACCTGAGCTTCTCAATCTTGTTGCCATCAGACCATGTCTCACCACAAAGTGGCCTGTTTTCCTTCCATAGATGGATTGCTCAATGTAAATACAAGGTATCAACAGTGACCACAGTTTGTTTTTAGGAGGAAACAAAACCTCAGCAGTCGCGTGGTATCTTCCTCTTACCTCCTGTTGCACAGCCAATAGGCTGAATCCATAATGAGAGTTGGACTGAAGCAGCAAATCTAAAATGAAATAAATATATTTATTGGATTAATTTTTATCATAGTAATTTTAACTATGAAATGATTCTACTAAAAATCCTAAAGGCCTTGTTAACCTTTCTTTGCTGTTTCCGAGTTTGTTGCCTTTCATCACAATCAAGGCATCACACATAATAACTGATCAGATTCAGTGAGCAGGAGTGCTGTGAGGATGCATTTTAATTGGAAATAGTGAAGAATTTCAACATTTCTCTCTGTGCTACAGGGTGACATTTTTAAATGCTCAAAGGGCACGCAGGTCTTCAACTCCTGGAGAAACTCCATGAAAATGTGATATGCAGCTCTGATTTGTGTTCTTTATAGTGGGGGGGAAAAAAAAGTCTTCCTGTTATTCGTTTATTTCAGATCTGGATTTTTAATTTGCTTGTAAGAAAATTCACCAGTCAGTGCCACTCAGAAACAAATCCCCTCAAGGAACTGCACCAGCAGAGCTGAGGGCACACACCTCTCAGTAATTATATTTAAGGAGAATATACAGACAACATTTAAGGTCCCATTATTATCTGTAGCTAAACAAATGTAATTTCATTTATACTCCATTTAATTTGGTAATTACGTAGGTTTCAGAAATTGCCTGTTACCTCCTTTGTATATTCTTTTCATGTGTGTTTGAACTATTTGAATGCTGCGACTGCAAATATCTGTTGGGAGAGAGAATTTCTGCAGTGTTTCATGGGTTTGGAAATGGGAGGCTGCTAGGGCAGTTAAGCACACCTGAAATGTCTCTGTGGAAGTTAAATGTGTATCACAGAATCATTAGGTTGGAAAAGACCTTTGAGATCATCCAGTCCAACTGCACCTATCCTCTATTAAACCATATCCCTGACCACCTCATCTGTCCTCCTTTTAAATACATCCACTGTTGGTGACTCAACCCCCTCCCTGGGCAGCCTGTGCCAGTACCTGATAACCCTTTTGGTGGAGAACTTTTTCCTGATGTCTAATCTGAACCTGCCCTGGCACAGCTTGAGGCCATTCCCCCTTGTCCTGTCACCTGGGCAAAAAGACCAACCCCCACCTCTCTACAACCTCCTTTCAGGTAATCATAGGCAGTGATAAGGTCTCCCCTCAGCCTTCTCCAGGCTGAATAACCCCAGCTCCCTCAGCTGCTCCTTGTAAAGTTTGCTCTCCAGCCCCTTCACCAGCCTGGTTACCCTTCTCTGGACTCACTCCAGGACCTTGATGTCTTTTTTTTTTTTTTGTAGCTAGGAGCCCAAGACAGTACTTGAGGTGTGGCCTCACCAATGCTGAGTACAGGGGCACAATCACTTCCCTGCACCTACTGTATATGTTTTTCTGATACAGGCCAGGATGCCATTGGCCTTCTTGGCCACCTGGGCACACTGCTGGCTCACGTTCAGTTGGCAGTCAACCAACACCCCCAGGTACTTCTCTGCCTGCCAGCTTTGTAGCCACTGTTCCCCAAGTCTGTAGTGCTGCACAGGGTTATGTCCCAAGTGCAGGACTTTATACTTAGCCTTGTTGAAGCTCATCCCATTGATCTCAGCCCATCTATCCAACCTGTTCAGATGAAGAGCCTCCCTACCCTCAGGCAGATCAACACTTCCTCCAAGCTTAGTGTCATTTGCGAACTTACTAATGGAACATTTGATCCCTTAATCCAGGTCAGTGATAAAGATATTGAACATAGGTCAGGTAAATCTTTTCTCACTTTTTTGAAACTTGCCTGCTTCCCACTTGATTCCTTCTGATCTAGAATCTACCAGTTAGGCCTTACTTTTACTAGAGCTTTCTAACCTGCAATAGCAGGGTACATGTAAAACCTGAGGAATCTGGTTTGTGTTGCATGTGGATATAATACCAACATTCTCTGACTAGAACCATTCTGTGATTTATAGTCATTAGAAAAAACAATATTCTGCTCAAAATAGTTATGTACAAGACAGAGGTTTCTGTGGTTTAGATGACCACATCTCTGAAGTTGTCCAAAGTAGGTCAAAACCATGAAATCTTCAAGTAAACATTTCCCCTTCTTGAGCTTTTCCTATGGTTACTTCAAGTTAACTCAGTAATAAATCTGTCTCCCATATTTCCTGCTGCTGTACCGTGCAAGTAGAATGATCTAGTTGCATCATCTTTGCTTCAAACCAACATACTGAGATGCATGAAATTATGATTGAAACAGGCGCTCAAAGATGGAAATGTTTCAAGATTGCAGCATCTTACACATTCAGTTCAAGCCAGTATGAACAGCATATATTCCGGTTAGAAAGAAATGACCAAAATTTGAGTGTGGTGATGTCTTATTGACTAGTGATAGGATGTGAGGATGGGTGACAGTAGACGAAGCTTCACCTTGCTGTGGGGAACCTGTGGGTTGCTGGAAATTAGCTACAAGAAATAGCTCAGAGGGATTTCTTTCAAAACACAGCTGTTAGCTGACACCAGTTGACATTCCAAGGCAAAACACTTGGATGTGAAGTGCTCTACCTTACTTATTGTGCTGTAAAATGATCTGTCTGTCAAGTGCATGCTTTGGTCGACAGACGTAGCATAATAAATTTATCATAAAATATCCCTGTATAGCAAATACCTATGTCAGAGACAAAAGTAGTTTGAAGCTGTTTTGTAAAACATAAGCATGTGGAAAAGTTTTTGACACATTAGCGTAGCAAAGTTGGGTTTTTTAACTCTATTTCCAAGTCACTAGCCATTGTACAGATAGCAGAAGCTCCAATTGAATTTGTTTGGGCAGTATTTGACTGAGCTTTACTTATTTCTACACATCTTAAATATCTTGGTGGTGCTGAAATATAATACAATAGCAACTTCATGAGCAAACCAAAAATATGAGGAACTGATTTCACCCTTGCAGAGAAATTGTGTCATTTAGTGGAGAATTATTAGGCTTGAGACCTAAAGGAATGTATTCTGTAGCTCTGAAGATGTGTGGAGTAAGCTTATCTGGAGATAGCTCTGTGTGTTCCAGGTAAGACATAGTATGTGAAATGGAACAGTATCTTTAATCCATGGGATCATAAACCAAACCTTTTGAATCTTATATGTGTGTGTGTGAGTAGTTGTTGTATATTTTAAATGATACTGTGGAAAGATGATTGAATTTGCTTAAAATTTGTCTCTAAGCATGACAGGTTTTCTGATCAAATGGAAAAGGCTGAATTCAGTGCATTACTTTGAGGGGTATGAGAGGAGCAAATTCTTGAAATTTATAGGGTAAAATGGAAATCACATCTTAAAGGAGTGAAATAATTCAACCATTTGCTCACTAATCAATTGTTGTATGAGTGGTATCAAAACCTTTAACACATAGTACTTTTATACCTACATTCTTCAGTCCATTTTTGTAATCATCTGTCATTTCCACTACAAGATGGAAACAATGATAAAGATATTTAATCTATCAAAAAACAGAAGCAGGCTGAGCTCTATACAGCACTTGTAAAAAGCTCGGCATACTCTGCACTGTCATGGTTTAACCTCAGCCAACTGAGCACCACATAGCCACTCACTGAATTTCCTCCTGCTGGGAGGGGGAGAGAATTGGAAGAGTTGAAGTGAGAAAGTTCATGGATTGAGATAAAAACAGTTTACTAAGTAAAGCAAAATCTGTGCAAGTAAAGCAAGACAAGGAATTCCTTCAGTGCTTCCCGTCAGCAGGCAGGTGTTCAGCCGTGTCCAGGACAGCATGGCTCATCATGCCTAATAGTGATTTGGGAAGACAAATGCCATCACTTTGAACTTTCTCCTTTTTCCTCAAGCTTTATATTCTGAGCGTGATGTCATGTGCTATGGAAGAGCCCTTTGGTCAGTTGGGGTCAGCTGTTCCAGCTGTGTCCCCTCCCAGCTCCTTGCATGCCCCCAGCCTCCTGGCTGGAGGAGAGGTGTGAGGGGCAGAAAAGGCCTTGGCTGTGTGTAAGCCCTGCTCAGCAATCGCAAAAACATCTCTATTATCAACACTGTTTTCAGCACAAATCCCAAACACAACCCTGTACTAGCTGCTGTGAAGAAAATTAATTCTACCCCAGTGAAAACCAGCACATACAAAAGATGTATTGAGATTTAGTTGTTGGAAGTTAAACTTCCTGCTGATTTTAATACAGATTTTAAGACAAAGCCTAGAAATGTCTGTCGTCTATATTTCTCAAACCAGTAACTTAACCATTTAAGGCTATTATTTATATAATATCAAAAGTATACATCAAAACAGGAATGTATAGTTTCTTTAAGTATTTTTCCTTTTGAGTTTCTCTTGTTGTTATGCAACTAGGCAGTTAGGAAATGGAGTATATTATTGTGGTCTTATTCAATTCAGAAGAAAAATGATGTGCTTTATAAGTAATTGCAAAAGCTGTGATTTTATTTTTAGTTTTTTAAAGATACTATTCTAAAGGGACTCTGATCAAGACTGTGCAAAACCTACTATTTTCTGCTCACTGGCTTTGGTCTATGTTGAATTAAGTTCTGGGGTCTTGGACAGCCTTACATTGTGCATTGAGATTCTGACTCAGAAATTCAAATGATGATTATGTTGTTTATGTATGTTTTTTACCAGAAGCAATAAATTGGTCAGAGCAAAATTCAGCTAAACTCTTGAGAAACCTGTTTGCTGTTACGGAGTCATAATAAATAATTCATGCTACTCTAATTGCAGGCTCTAAGGATTACAAACTCAATTTTCACATTGAAATGCATGTATTTTCTCAAAAGTTGCATAGATTTAAAATCTAAAATGGAACATGATGATAATCTAATCTGAAAGAATTTCAGATGTTCTTATTTCAAACGTGAGACTTGATTGGTTTTAGGTAAGTGTGTTATGGTTGGAGTTTCACACACAGAGGTTGAAGGGAACTGGAAGAGGGATCTCCTGAGATGTAACCCATGACAGTGACCTCACCAACTTAATTTTTGCTGAGGTCAACAACATTGTACTGCATGGGGTCTGGATTCTGTGTTAAAAATGTGAAATAGGTTTTGTGAAAAGTGCAATAGGAGTGTTAACACCATGAAAAAGTAGGTTTCCCCACCAGTCAGCGGGCTGTTTTGGATTTGCATTAGGACTTGAATGTTGTTCAATGACAGTATGGTGAACTGGCAGCAGATGTCAGTCAGATGAACTTGACTGTGATGGACAGATCAAGACTTTGATGTTTGTATGCTGCTCTGCCAGATAGTAAATTCAGCCTTATTGTCTTCAAAATGCTTTGGATGTTCTTTATTTGGGATATATATTTCCCAACCTGCCAGGCAGCTCTGTTCTTCAGTCATGCACTACTGTTACCTGGGATGGACTAGCTCCACTGAAGTGCTGTTTTTTGAAGACAGTGAGTGAGGGGAATTCATTTCTCCATCTGGCTTCCTCTGCCACTAGGCTATGCCATGTTGCTGGTACCACTTTTCCACTGGGGCAAATGCACGGTGTTTCTGCTTGCTTCAGATGCCCAGTATGAATAAAAAAGGCTAGTAGAGAAAGCATGGCATAGCTCAGGATTTTTATTTAATTTTAACAGAATATTTATAATTTTTAAAATGAAATTTTTAAGTTCTAGGAATCATATGTGTGCTTGGCTGCTTTTTCTTTTATTTTTCTTTCCTTGAAGGAACCCTTTTAAATGAGGCACTGCTTGCAGATGCATTTCTTAATTAATTGTGAATGTGTAGTGTGGTGACAGATGCAGAGGATGTTGCCTTTATCCTGATCACATTAAAATGAGTTGTGTTGAATATTCTATGATGCTTGGGGAAATTGCTTAATCCTATTACTTCTTGGAGAAGATTGAGTACCTCCTAATGTGAAATACGAAACCTCAGAGCTGCACAGTGCAACTGCTGCCTCTGAGAATGCAGAACAAAATGTATAGGATTTCTTCTAATGTGAGTCAACAATGATTTCTAGGCTTGTTTATCACATAAATGTTATCTGGCAAATTATTAGACAGTTGCTATGGAAACAAACACCTACTACTAGAAGGATTTGTTACCATAAGTACTTAAGACAATGCTCAGACGTGCGTCCCTGCTGCAAAGAGTCAGCTCCTAAGGATGGAAGCGACAGATAACAAACCACCTATTTTTGCTGATAACAAGACAATTTAGAAATATTTATCAGTTGCCCTTTGCTTTTCTAGCAAATACATAGATATGTTAAATGAAGTGCAAAGATGTGAAAATGCTAAGGAAAAATATTCTTTTATATGGTTCAAAAAGATAATGCAGATGTTGGTGTCTACTAGAGCGCAGCATGTCAGACGTGGAAAGGCTTCTCTTGCTGCTGTGTAGCATTTCATGAAACAACATGTAGTTCATGAAACAAAATATAGTTCAACTAGAAATAATAATTGCCTGAATTGAAAAAAAATCAAGGTTTTTGGAGTTGGTGTGGTAGAAATTTTGCAAAAGGGGCAACAAGAGTCCAGTTCATGGGAAAGATAAGCCATAGTTACATAATTTTGTATTTATCTTGTGAAGGAAGGCAGGATATTGTATTGAAAAATCTCCATTTTCTACATAGGTTTCAGTGTTCTCAGTGCTTTTAATCTTCAAAGATGTTTCGTAGTATTTTGTCTTTGATCCATCCTTTAAATTGAACAGTTATGTGAACCTCTCAGTTGTCATTTTGGAAGATCTAGTCCTTAATTTGTAGAGAAAACCTTAGAAGATGTGAATGCTAAAAGCAAAACCAAACCCTATAAACCCCAGAAAGTAAAAGATTACTTTGCTTTTTTGATTCCTCTTGTAATGTTGAAACCAATGGCATATCTAGAAGGGTGGGTTGGTTTTGTTGCCTTGGAGCCGGTAGTCCCACTGTTCTCATGAATACGATTATTATTGCCTTGAGTATGATACTGGAATATTTTCCTATGGTGGTTTCCATCAGCACAGCTCCCTGCTTGTGGAGCAGCAGCCACGCTGAGCGCAGGTAGCAATTACAGACCTGTGAGAGGGAGAGTCCCGTGGCAGCGGCGCAGCAGAAATGGCAAGTTGAACTCCAACAAAAAACGGGCTCTTTTGTGGCAGCTGACACCAGCTGAAGCAATTTCCCAGTGCCCTGAGCATATGGGAAAATGTGCAAGAAATACAGCTGGGCAGAGAGTCTGTCATCACCTTTATGATGTGCACAAAAGGACAAAAGAATGACATTCATTGTGTGATTTCTTTTATTTTTATTTTTTTCCTTGTAGCTATGGGCAGCGAAGAAGGGAAGATGAATAGGCTATTGATCTAAAAGCAAATAGGATGGCTGTTTATTTTAAGTTAGATGGTCATACACAGTCTAATATATTGCCACAAATTGTGTTCTAGCAATAAAAGAAAAGCCAGAGGCACTGGAGGGTTAACACACTAAAGCAGGTTTATAGAGCTGAATCTCTATGCATTGGATATATATGTTAAATGCATGAGAAGGGCAAAACGTCTCAACTTGTGCTAAGATCAGAAAAAAACCCCAACCAGACAACAATAACATAGGGTTAGAATTGCATCAGACATTTAGCAAAGGAACAAGTTTTTGGCAGGATAAAGAAAAGTAAGGAAATTTGGAGGCATCATCCAGGGAAAGCCCTCAGCTGAACAGTGTCTGGAGCTGAAAACGCTCAGCTTTGCCATGTGGCTGATGCCCCAGGATACATCCCTCTGTCCAAAAGGCAGAAAGAGAACTGTGCAGGCCTATTGCTTTGGAATCTGCTGAGCTAATAGTAGAAACAACAGGATGGATACATTATTATTTTATTCTGGGGGAAAAAAGGACTAACACCCCCCCCCCCACTTTCCAACACCTACCAAAAAAGACATTTTTGGAACTGTAATGCCAAATATATCTCTATATAAATTTTTAAAAATATATATGTATAGATATATGTTTTATAACAAGCAGAGCAGTAGGGTTCTGGCAGCTCTTTTTAGGAAACTGAGCTGGTCTTTGTGTGTGTTCAGCACCTCCTTTGGGGAGAGATTCCACCTGCTGCTGTCTGGATCACGTTCAACACCTGAGGTGTAACATATTTTTGATGGTATGGAGGGCTTTAGGTTTACATAGATGAATTTTTTTATCTAGGGGAAACCAGTAGAATAATACACACCCAAAGGCAACCAGATATTTTTGCAAGGATGAGAATAGTGGCTCTAGCTATGTAGATATGTTAACAAAATAAGCTACAGTAGAGAAATTAATCCAGCAACATGTACAGGTGTATGTCTTCACTAACATACCTGCCCTGGTAATCAATGAAAAACATGCAGAGCTTCTATATTTTGAGTGATGTGGAGGTAATTCAGGCCATATCTTACAGGCTTTGAGATGCTGTAATGAAACTCATGACCTCTACCATGCTGAGACAGAAGTTTCAAAACTAACTGATAGAAATACCAGAGAGAGTAGCTGCATTTCTGAGATTCAGTTCTATTTCTCTGAGACTAAGGCATATATTTCCTGCTTTCAGTTAGGTGTAATGTAAATCTGGAATGTCACAGCTACCACAGGCATCTGACAGAGATGACAGGCTCATCCTTTTATTTGAATGTGAAGTCAGTGACGACTGTGAGACAGCAATGGTGGCAGGGAGCTTGGGGTTAAATTCCCTCCTCTGTCTGAGAAAAGCATCTATATATTACCTGCTGTTAGGAAATTGTCTTCACCACCCCCTTACGTTCCCCTGGAGATCATCCATCATCGTTCCTGTTGAAGTTGGACATCAGATTGACAAGGATCCAAGGAGGAAATTTCAAGAGAAGCAAGCTAGAAAGAGTTCGGCCTTAATGTCTAGGAGTAAGGCATGCAGTTTGAGTGGGGGAGATCAGGATTTTGAGTCTCTGCTCTTGAGGATGTTTGCGTGTTAGTCCCTGAATAAGCAATACAAAGCAGCTTTATCTGGTCATGTCTGTGCATGATAGAGGCTGTAGTTTCTGTGGCTTTTGTTGACCTCAGTGTTTCAGTGTGCTCCAGGTATGTTTTCTGCTTGGCTTGGATTACCCACTGTGCAAATTCTAAAGTGAGTTAGGCAAGAGAGAAGAATTAGAGAGGTCTGTGTAGTGAAGATGAAGGTCACCCTGGGTGTACGCAAGAACAGATATTTGAATGCCCAAGATTTTGCAATGAAATGTAAAAATCTGCAGCCTCTCATATACCTAAGCAGATTGGGTAGCAGCTTTGTGCATGTGTGATGCTAATTTCAGATTTGGGAATGCAATTAAGTATGGGATGCAGGGGGAAATGTCCAGCCTCTTTTCAGTGTCTGTGGGAACAGGACAAAGGGCAATGGCTGCAAGTTAGAGCACAGGAAGTTCAGCACCAACATGGGGAAGAACTTCCTCATGGTGAGGGTGACAGAGCCCTGGGACAGGCTGCCCAGGGGGATGTGGAGTCTCCTTCGCTGGAGATATTCAAGAGATGTCTGGATGCCTCCCTGTGCCACCTGTCCTAGGGAACCTGCTTTGGCAGGGGGGTTGGACTTAATGATCTCTGGGGGTCCCTTCCAACACCTACGATTCTGTGATTCTGTCATTTCTCCCAGTTTTGCATCAGAAATGTGTCAGAATCACTTTCAATCTTGCCCTCTGTACGTAATACAACTGCTAAATTAATATTGTGAGCAACCTGTGGAAATAATAATGTCTGACATGGTGGGTGTGTCTCCTTGGTGTGGTTTTGAGGAACTTCTCTGTCAATAAGGTGTAACATGTTAACTTTGGCTATTCAGGCTTGTAACAAGTATTAGATTAGAATACATTTAAGAAGGAAAGAATCATTTAAAGTCTAAATATTGTTGATTTTGCCAGCTTTCCTAGTTTCCAAATCTTGGATACCCTTCACAGAAACAGCTGCCTTCTGATGAGCTCCAACATACATACCGTTTTAGAACCTCTTTTTGGTTTTAGCATACATATGAGCCTGTATATATGTATTAAGAATATATATGCACATATAGATATATACAAAGATATTTTTAATGATGTAGGCAGTACTCCAGTTCATTTGTAGGTACACTTTAAGGTGTAATACTAATAAGTCTCTACTGATTCAGGAGGAAACTGCAGAAGTAGAGCCAGTAGTTTAATATTAGAAATGGATTACTTACATTTCCCATTCTTGATTTAATTCTAGAAATACTTTATTCCCCTTGAGATTTTTTTTTTAATTTCAAATAAAGTTCAATCCCTTCTTCCTGCTTTTGAATAGAACAGATCCAGAGGAGTGTCTTTGCACTGGAATTTTGAATAGAAAACTGTTTTATATTTGTGTACATACATTTTTATCATGTACATCACATTAAATCTATTCTGAGAGCTGTAAAGGCTGTATGTGATTTTGCATGTGAACATTTGCGTACATATTTGACTATTAGAGGTAATTAGCCAAAAGCATCTTCCAAAGCAACTTAAAAAGTTGAGAGCACACCTCCTTTTGGACTACAGCACCACTAATGTGCCTCCATACCTAATTCACTTTTGAAAGCAATTCTCCTTAGTTATTGCAACGTGCATGAGCATTTTTCTTGTGGTCAAATTCTGCTTAAACAGTTGAAAAAATGCACCTACATAATTTCCTTCCTAAAGTCAGTGTTTCATATTCCCCTATATAATAGCTAATGGCATTATAAATTACCTTGAGCAAGGCAGAGCAATATGAACAAAGAAAAGAAACTGCTGTCCCTTTCTGCCTGGAGGCCAACAGCTTCACTGAGTCTGGTATGGCAAATGTGGAGCTCAGAATACAGGGTTTCATGGAAGAAAAATGATTTTAAGTATTTCCTGGTGTGGAGTTGATTTTAGTCTGTAGATATCCACCAGTGACTGTAGTGTTTTCATGACTTGATCCTTAAAATTCTTTTTTCCCCCATAAAAGATGGAGTATATCTCTAAAATGAAACATCCTTTGAACCAAGCAACTGTCATTTAGTGTGCTGCTATAGATAGGTGCCTAGGGAAAAACATTTCTTTGTGATTTAAGCCTTCATTTATCTTTTTTAGTGTTTATGTATTTGGGCAAAAGAAAACAATGAAAACCTAGCAACCATCGTATTTTTTTCCTTATGTGCTTCTTTCTCATTCATTAATTTCCTTTCCTCTGCCTTGCCTCCTAATACTAATTTCAAATGCGTCCCCTTTTGTGTGTGAGCACTGTTTTTGCTTTGACTCTTTTTTGAGTGGAAAGTTAGCAGGCAATTCTCACACATTGCATTCTATTTTAATTCATTCTTTCAGTCAGTTGCTCAAAATTAGGAAATGGTGCTCAAAGATGGAGGTGCTCAAAGATGGAGGATGACTGGTGTAAAATGAGGTTTCCAGGCTTCCAAGTCTCAAATTCCAGAACCCTCATTGTTTTATTATTATTTATTTATTATTATTTATTATTATGCAAATAAAGTGATTTATACATGTGGAGGTCGCTAAGGATAAAAATGCCCCTTTGTGATGACCTTTGATACTTCAGGTGGAGAGGAGGAGGAAGTAGAGACTCCCATGGTACTCTGAAAGAATCAGCTTGAATCTTCAGTCCCTGACACTATGAGAGGGAGCAAAGGTCTGCACCCAAAAAATGAGCTCTGTGAAAAATTTTGCCCTGAAAGGCTAATTTTAATAAGCTGCACCGGCCTGTTTGAAAATTGCCAGTGTTAAAATGCACTTGTGTACACAGTGGAAAACTGACTGATCAGAAGATCTGCTATCATTACTGAATGAAACTCAGGCATAAAACAGGGTCTCTCCTGAGAGTGCACCCCTACTCACGAAAGGCCCTGCTGTTAGCACATGCTTTGAGCTACAATTTAGAGACCTAGCAAACTGAATTATCTAGCACTACATGCTTTCAGTGAGCGAATCATGCTTTTGCCTGGTTTCCCAATGGAAGAAGACCTATATGATCACATTTTTGCATACATGTGTACACATGAACTTAAATATGCACTTTGTTTTTCCCTATTCTCCAGTATTTATTTAATCTATTGGTTAATTTCAACCAAATTTCAGGGATTAAGTGATCTCAGAGATGCTTCATTTTTAGAGTTTTCTAAGAACGAGCAGACAGAAAGAGGAGAAACTATTACTGTCTTATCTGAAAGACTGTTCCTGTGAGAATTCAGTCTTTATTAAACATCAGAAAGTCTACACAAGGGAAAGCCACAGGAGACACAAATCAGTAAGATTCAGTTTTCATTAGCTTCATTGCTCATGAAACTAATCCTCAAATTTAGCAGGTTCTTGAGCAGATTTGAGTCTAAATAACTGCTCCCTCAAGTAGTAGTAGGGGAAAAAAACCCTACCAAAACTGAGAAGTATGGGTGGGCAAGAAAATGCATTTCGTATGTCAGCAGCAATGTATGCCTTATTATTTTTTGTCAGTTTCTGCATAATGATTATATTTCTTAAATGTGGTGGTTTGCCAATAAAATAAACAAAACATGTCTTTAGAAATTGAGAGGCTGAGACAGCTTTCTGGCCTTCTTTTATTTAAACCTGAATGACCTCAAAATAAAGTTATGATCATAGATTTGCACACTTAACCACTTAAAGATAATGTTAAAATATCATAGAAGACTGTATGCCAGACTTATGTACTTAATCAGCCAAGTTTCACTCAATTCTGCATATTAAATTTTGGAGATAAATTAGCTCTTGTCAAGCATGAAGGTCTGGGCCTTTGTGCAAACTACAATTAAAGGTCAATACCACTAAAATATAACAAACAGAAATCTTAGAAAACAAATTGGCTCTGTCAGATGTGCTTCAGCTTGATCAAGACCTGTAGGCTCTCTGAACAGAAAATGGAAGGAAAGCTGTATGGATTTGTTTGAGTAAAAAATCACAAGTGCTCCAAGAAATCAGAGGGAGTTGATCACAGATTTTGCTCAATCCATTTTTCTTTTAACTAGCAGGTAGTTATACTTTCTTTGTATAATGGAGAGATGAAGACATTTCATCTAATATAAATGAGGGCTTTTATGCTGCTACCTTCTTGTAACACAGCAGTAAGGAATTTGCAACTAAGGTTTTGCTAAAATTCAATCCACACTATGTCCTACTGTGTGTGTATCAAGGTAAATCTTAACCTTAAATCGGTGATAGAGATGTATATTGGGGGAAATTAATCTGGGTCTTTCTGATCCAGGTTTCTGGAGCCAGACCAGAGGTGATGAATACCTAATGAGGTAGGCTTTGTCACTGCTTTGCAGCAACAGTGTGTGCCCCATAAGAAATCCATCCTTTGACCTACAGCATATGCACTGTAGAGCTAGAATTGAGTCCTGGCAAGGAGTTGTGCCAATGCATGGGTACTTGGGCAGCGTTCCAAAGTGCTTTTTGTGGCAATGGGACTGGGCATTTTCCTTGTTTGTACATTTTCAGTGCAGAGTATGAAGGCAGGGAGGAAAAAAGTGACCAATGCAACTTGTCTTTCTTACCTCATCTGTGAAACCTATAACCCCCCAGGGTGTGATAATTATTTGTGGTGCTGCTTCTATAAAGATATTCGTGTTTTCAGGGCCGCTCTTTTCATTAAAAAACCCCACTGATTTACTTAAATCTCTTCACTGTGGGTTTCCTAGGCTGTGTGGTCATTTTTTTATTATGCTTATTGCCCTACTATTTTTTACATTTGAAATTAAGCATTAGGAACAGCTCTCTTAGGGAGAGCTGTCTTTTTAACCATCTCCACTGACGTACAATGCATGTCTATACCCAAAGATCATGTTATTGATTATGTACATGTTAAATAATTCCTATTAGACACACATTTTCCCTGATGTTGAAAGTAGAAGCAGGTTGTGACTGATGGGCTACATTTATATGGCAATTAAAAGAAGTAACCAATGTGCAGTGATTTCTTATTTCCTATCCTTCCTGTGTGTGTTTGGTAATGAAGGACATGTCTGAAATAGACAACAGGCAAGCACGCATTTCTTTTGTACTGTGAAGGATGAGGTTTGGAGAGCTCCTGTGGAACATAACTGATGATACCCTCCAGCACAGGAAGGTCAGAGGCCTCCACCAGTAAACAGAACCAAGTACTGAACCTTCAAGAGGAAAGGGGTGTTTTTATGTGTGTGTTTTGTGGGGTTTTTGTTTATTTGGTGGGGTGGGGTTTTTTTGTGGTGGTGGTATTGTTTGCTTGTCTTTTTCTGGCAAGGTTTTAAACAGAAAACAATTTTCAGGGGGAAAAAAACAAAATAAATTCAGCTGGTGAACCATGATGTGGCATGTATATTCCTGCATTGCCTGACTTACACAGTTATTTTTGTTCACCTCAGCAAATGCTCTATTAGTGATGCTGCAGGCGTTGTGTATGGTAGCGGAGCTCTCAGAGGTACCGTCAGAGTGGTTCTGCTGCCGGCCGGTTTGCTTGCTCAGTGAGTATATCAGTCTTGGCTTTTCAAGCTTGCAGCTGGCAGTCTTTGTGCAACAGGAGAGCGTGGTAGCATGAAATGCTTTGGCCTGCTACCCTGTTCTCCAGTGTGGGAGTCATTCCTGTCCTCATTTGTTTCTTTGATGAGGAAAAATTATTTTGTGTCCCCTCAAGAACTTGATGTGGAGTCAGCGGTTTGTTTCAGATCAACTCTTAGGTGGAAATTCAAGCATGCTCTCTGTACAGCCAATGTCAGCTCTTTCTCTGGGTGCAGACATGCTGCGAGTAGGTTATTGTTTATGACCACCATTGTGCTGGGGTTTGCTGAGCTCTAGATGTACCCGTTTGCTTAGGCGTAGGAGAACTTCTAGTCTCATTACAGTCAAAATAAGCAATTCAAGCAGTTAATGTAGCTCCTCCTGACAGAAGTAGGTCATAGAGGGACCTTCTGGGCTGCTGAACCAACCACTCCAGAGGGGCTGGAGAACCCCACTCCTCTTCCCCTGCAACAGGGGAAAGGGGAACAAGCAGAAGAGGTAGGAGGTGTCTTGGGCAGCCATGGCTGGGAAGAGGGATCAAGTTTGCAGCCTCAGATGCAAGAAGTTCAGCATTTTGTCAGTTTTCTTAGTGTGCTTCTAACCCTTTTATATTTTTTGTTAAGCTTGTGAAAATAGGTTTTGAATGCTGCTGCTATGCCTCATGATGCTGTAGGTTTCAGAAAGTGCTTGATTCCTCAGAGGTTAACATACATGCAGGTGTAATAATGTTAGGGGTAATATGCCTTTATACACTTTGTTACTAATTGACTATTTTATAGCTACCTCTCAATTAACTTGAGTGTGAAAAATAAAGATGGGTAAAGAATCTTGCCACTCATTCACTGTTGATGGGGGGCCAATTATTCCCTTGTTTCCTACAGCTTTTTATTTGCACATTCAAGATTAGCACTGTTCTCAGAAGAACAGCTTCAGGCAGCAGTCTGCACCACTAGCTATAATGGCTCTTCTTCCCCTACAGTGATGATAATCTGCTCCTGGAAAACCTTACTGAATTTCAAAGCTCATCATGTGAAACATACAGTGTGACATTAAAAATAAACAGGAGGCCTGTAGTCAGGAAAAAAAAATTCTAAAAATTCTGGCATGCTTACATGTTGTAGGTGAATACATATTTGTATGTATCTCTATATATTATCAGGGAATTGGAGGTGACATTAATGGGAGTGTTTGAAGACTGACAAGTTTTCAATTTTAAAAACCTCTTCTACTGATTTCATACTATGAACCACGTAGTTCTGTCTGCGACTGCTTGTCTCCAGCCCTTTGATGGTCAGGCTGCTCATGTACTAGTGTACGTGTGATACTGCACATGATGTTTGGCTGGGCTATCAGTGTTGCAGAATACTCTTGTATAGCTGTTGGTTATGCCTTTTTAGTATGCTTACATTCAGGTCCAGTGCACGTGAATATCCATTATCTCCTGATCAGCACACTTAAAATTTTTATAGACTTCTGCTTTAGCTTCAAATATCTTCTGGGTTTATTTTTTTTAAACATTGTTTTTAAATAAAATGTACAGTGCTGTTATCACCTGGAAGACCTATCACTTTAGTTCCCACTGTTCTTTCTTCTCCTATTGCCTTAGCTGAATGTTTTGTCAGCTGTGTGGAGCAGGAAGAATAGATATGATAGCTTCATCTGGAGGAGTACGTGTATGGGAAAAACCATAATATACTACAGCCTTTAGTAATCTGTACTTTGCTCAAGAACAAAAGTAACTTGGTGAAATGTCTCAGTACAATAGAATATATCTGTGGCCTTGACATAAGTGGTCAGTGGTTGCATATTTGTGCCTTGGTGGAAACCACTCAATGTGTTTTCCATTTTTCACTTAAATATTTCACACCAGTCTTGACTTGAAACTTCTTTGGGAAGGGCTGGCCTGAAGGAAGAACAAAAATGATCCTTGGTTCAGACAAAGTTGACTCTGGGGAAAAAATCTGGCCAAGAATTGATGATTGTGCATCTTTATTTAGGAATGGGGAGGAAATTTACTGCTGATGAGCAGGAATGTATTGCTCGAGTTGGTTTCCAAATGAGAAATGACGTTACCAAATGGACTTCTCGTTAAGTGCTCAGAAGATGAAAGGGGAAGGAGGGACAAAAAGTAAATGAGCCATTTGCATGTTACCTTCCCCAGCAACAGAGTTGCTACCTTAATTTCCTCTACTGAAGAATGCAGATATGGACATAAATAGCATTACAGGACAAGTGATAGCTTTTGAAACTCCAACCAAGTTTAGTGATGTACTCCTCAGTCAATCTCAAGTGTCCAGAAAGAGAGCTCACACGAGTGCATTTAAGGTTGAAAAAGCCCTGAGTGCTCAGCAATAAATTCTGTGGAAGATGGTGTAACAGGGGTGACTGGTTGCCAGCTGCTGGGTGTAGCATGTTCCCAGAAAAGAAATTTGTTGAAAGTCCTAAACCTGTAGAAATACCTGCATCTTCTCCACACCTTTTGGCATATGCAGTTCCTTTGGAGTCCAGTTTTCTTTGAAGTTGAAACTCATGTATATAAGTCCAGGAAACTATGAGAGAAAGTCAGGCAACTCAATACTTGAATGTGTGTGAGTGTCCACAAGGGCAATGATGGTTTCCTCCATGCTAACATGCTCATGTTAGTTAACTCTTGGAATTATATTGTACATATTTTGATTTTTTTATTACACCATTATGCACTTTAGTAGAACAAAGCATTGATGTTTTTTATAAAAAACTCTTACAGAATTTTGTTTTTTCTTAAAATAATTTTGAGGCTTTTAAAGGATAATAAAACCAGTCTCTTTTGGTCACTCTTGTAATTGAAATTCCAAAACACAAATCTAAACATTAGTATAGTACTGTGTTATTCCCAGACATTCCTCTCTGCTGCAAAGGAAGGAATACAGTAGCTGGCTATATTTTAATAAAGTCATTTGTTGAAGTAGGTCTTAAGGGTCTAGTGGTGAAGAAAAGCATAATTTGAGAAATTATTATTTCTGTTATTTGAATAATAGGGGAAAATTAAAATGAAGACAGTCATGTTTAGGAAGAATGGTACTACCCTTGATTGTGCATCAGCATGCAGGGTCTGTTCAAGTGGAAAAGATAAAAGATTATTCAGTATGGGACAAATAGATTTAGGGCAACATGATTACAGCTTTATTAAATAATGGGCTGGAGTGTGAATGATATAATAACTAAAGTGTTTCTTTAAACAAGATCTCTTAGCCAAAAGGAGCAATACTGCTTAGGAACTGCTGGAAATGAAATTGAAGAAGAAGTTTGTGAAAAGCAGGATATTCTCTTGATGTGAATATTACATGAGTTATAATTCTAATAGGGTTGAAATGAAAAGGAGATAATTTTTTCTCATCCTTTTGATTCCTCTCTATAAATCCTCTTATAATGACAGAAGACTTACTTTCTGTAAATCTTACCTACCTGTGTGTGGACCTGTGCATATACATGACGTGCATGCTGAGAAATGGACTGATTGATTTAGTTTTAATGATTTGGCTCATTAAGGCACCTGCTCGTTATCCAACTCCTCTTCCTTTTAGAGGTTACCATTTCTGCAGGAAGAATGACAGAGCAAGATTATGAAGTGCTGCCTCAGCTGCTCTGCTTCACAGCCTGGAGTATTAATGTGAGTGAACACTGAAGGCGATGAAATAAAGACACTGTAGGAATCACTTGCAAAACCTTTCTTCTACAATTCAAGAAAGCAGAAAATAAAATAGAAAATGCTTTCTGAAAAGAAAGGTGCTTCCCTTCTGACTTTTTAGTGTTATATATATATTCCTCAGTGAATGAAAAAAAGCAGAATAACTTGCAAATTTTATTCAAACAAAACTACTTTGTATCTGAATTAAATTATTTTTTGTATTTTCAGTCTTCCAGGCAGGAACGCCAACTCTGGCGCTTCCCAAGTTCAGATATGTGTGACTGCCTTTACATACCATATTTTTTCCATTGACTTCAATGCACAGGTCACCTGCCCTCAAGTGAAACAAATTCATATAGCTTTCTGGGCTTACTGCCCAAATGTGTATAATTTATTTGCAATAAATTTCTTTAATATACTCACATATTCTGATGGAAAAGAGCAACCTATTCCTCTTAAAACTTTTTGTCCTTCTTTGTCAATAAGTTTTCTCTGTGAGATTGAGAATGTCAGAGTATTTCAAATATTTGGTGATGTTTGTAGGTTGGTGTTTTGGAAAAATATTTTGAGAATTCGTTTTACAGCTCATCTATCTGGACTTAATAATTTTGGGTTACATGAAGGAAAAAACCCCCACAATATTGTTATTGCTAACACTAGTTTGTATTAGGTAATATTCATGGACTGCTCAGACAAAGGTTTTAAGCACAGGCTTTGAGCTGTGGCTATCCAAGCAAAGGGGAGTTGGCCTGCTCCTCTAGCTGCTAGTGGCAGACCTCCAGCTGACTTCGACAACCAACACTTCCTACTGGAAGTGTTGTCTTTGCTGAAGCAGATGCTGAGCAGGGGTATAGGAGAGACTGTCCTGCACAGTAGTATATGGAAAAGACATGTGCTTTGTGATCTCTGGTGATGCAGAGCCTGTGGCCCTGTTTGACATGGTTTATTTGCCAGCAAAACTTGCTTGTCCAAGCTTGCCAAAAAGAGCTCTGAACTCTCCATAGTCTCATATCAAAACTGCCTGGAAACTTTCTGGCTAAGGTCCTGGTTTCCTCTCAGCTCACATCAGAAGTGAACCCTGTAACTTTTCCTAGTAGTGTGCAAATTTATAGTTTAGCGTGGCTGTGAGTCCTGGTGGTGTTGGCCCACAGGAGGCCTGTATCTGTCTTGGAGAAAATTGGCTAGTTCAAAATGTGGCTATTGTAAAAAGTAAATCTAAAGAACTTAATAAGGATAATTTTCTGCCATAGGACTAGATTTTGGAGTGGCTGGTAAGTCTAAAGATGCATCAAAACAAAAATAAAGTGCTGACGATAATATGCACAGCACAAACATGTCACCTTTGTATTTGCCTTGCCTTTGCCTTGCCTTGCCTTGCCTTGCATGCAGGACCTCCTGGAAAAAGCAGGAAAAGCTAAACACCAGGAGTCATATCCCCTCCTCCTGTCCCCAGTTTGTTTGGGAGCATTGATACCCACATCTTTGATTTTGACTTTCATGGGTGTGTGCAGCACATACCCCCTGGCAGAGGAATCTAACCGCATGTTATTTTCTTGCTGTGCTGTGGCAAGGGGTTCTCTGGAACAGGAAACAGGGATTTACAGACCCCAGTTTCTCTGGGTTTGCAGGGGGCAGGGGCTGGTCGCTGCAGGATTTGGTTTAACATGGAATGATGGGAACATGCATTTTATATATTTTTTTTCAAACTGTACAAGTTCTTTTGAAGAAAAACTGCTTTAATGGATGCATATGGGCGTGCAGATGAAAACTGCTGAACGCTGTTGTTTGTGTTCCAGACCCTCTGTGTTTTTGGTTGTCACTGGAGCAGTAGATGAGAAATTATTCTATAATTTTAATTTAAATTCATTTTAGTACTTACATTTTTGATTAAAGATTGATCCTTTGTCACTCACAAGCAATAAATCTGGATAGCGTTATGAGAGGAAATCATTTACACACAGAACCAAGTCCTTAGCAGCTGCATGGTTCTTTTTTGAAGCTGTTTGTTTACACTGGGTGAGCATTTGCCCTGCCATATTTATTGCATCGTGAGTGTTTTGTTTTGAATAAAACCAGGTCCCTGTTCATCTTCAGGAGAATGAAATAGGCCCCAAGTTGCTATAAACAGCTGTAACACCTCTGGCCTTGGCAGCTGTCTGCTGAAATCATGACTTTGTATTAGGAACATGCCTACACCTCCAGTTTTTAATGGTGGTGGACAGTACATTTCCATCTGTTATTTTCTTTGCACAGTTTTTAATACTCTTATGTTGATGTACTTCCAGATATATGCTTATTGCCCAGCTGTTATTCCAGGATAATGCCTTTTCTGGGACAAGAAATGCTTCTGAAGCATGCCTACAGTGGTGCCAGGGTATCTCTCTCTCTGGCTAGAGACTACCATGGTCAGGGTCCCTAGAGCAGGGACTTCTGCCCATTGCAGAAGTAGTAAGGCTTGTTTTCTGCATTTCACCAGTCCCATTGTCTACTTTTCCACTTCTGAAGTTAAGAAAACTCATCTGCTAAACATTGCCTCCAGTTCATTGGATCAGGAGATGTGTATGAAAGTATGAGGACAGTATAGTTACTTGCACACAAGGGAACCTAAAGACCATAAGATGTCTCACTATGATATTTTACATATGTGCTAGTTGTATCTAGACATATAGTCCTACCTCTGAAATAGGATCCCAAATAGTTTCATTGATGCCAGAAAAGGATGAATTGAATATAGATGATTTTGTTATATCATCTAGTCAATGATTTGCAGTAAAACATCAAAGCCCCAAGGGTTTATATTGATTCTTCATCTGAAAAAGCAATCCAAGTAAGAGCTAAGAGTTTTAGGATTGATGATTTGCTTTGATCAATTAAGTTTTACTTTATAATGATTCTGCATGTACAATCAGAACTTGATGTGGTCATTATCATGGGAGAAGGGAAAGTATAGCTGCTGGTAAACTTCAAGAAAATCCAAATCAAACAAGAAGAAGCATTTTTATTTGGTTTCTTGCACTTAAAAATCCCCACAGCAAACCCCCCTGAAACAAATCAAAGCCGCTAACACTTCCCCCCAACAAAACAAAACAAACTTCTCTCCCCTCTGCCTGCCCCCATATAATGTGAAAAAGTAATTTTCCATGTGTAGGGTATGTTTCTAGTGAGGTACATAAACCATCTCAAATCAGAGGACTGAATCTGGGATTTTATTGTAAAACCTGTATTTTTCAGCTCTCTATAATTGCTCACCGAAGTACTGTTTTTCTTGACTCTGTAGTCATGTGAAATATGAAGGAAAAGTGCTAAAGTACAAATAAAAATGAAAGCATCTCTCTCCTAGATAAGACCATATTTCTGTAACAGAGTGTTCTTGTATTTTTCATATATTGTATGCTTAACACCTATTCTTTTCCTCCCCCCCAAAACCTGGAGTGTCTCATAACGTAACCATAAAAACAGGGGGTGGGCAACTTGCATAGTTCAAACTGTATTTTATTTGAAAGTTATTGGGAATACCCAGCTAGTAACATATATAGAGAGGCAGCAAGCTTTAGAGCTCCCTTCTAATTGGTGAACAGTTAGTGTTGCCACAGTAAAGAATAACCCTCCTTTGTATGTTTTACAAATATTTACGTGAGCAATAATACTATTTACCATTACCACTCCATATCTTGGAAAATTGCTCTTAGATCATATACATTTAAAAACAACAACAAAATAAGCCAGCTCTTACACAAACAAAATAATTAGCATTTATCTCTAGTTCTCTATCTGCTAAAATTATTGAAAGCCACAATAACTGAATCTGCTAATGTGGGCTTCTCAAATAGCTGTTAAATCACACCAACATCATTTTCCCCCCCCCCACCCCTCCACACCCCCTCGTAATTGGCTGCCGCAAGCTGCAGGATCTGTTCCAGGTCATCACACACACAAAGTATCCTTTGATCCCTTTCTTTACTGCCTTCTTAATCCACCTCTTCTTGTTTTAACCTGTAGTCAGCATCGGAATTCCACTCCTTGCTTTCATCTCTCTATCCTATAGTGTAAATCAAGTATAACCCAGGAATGGTTGTGGCAAGTAACTGAGTCTTAGGTAACAAGGACATCTGTGGTTGTTGGGATGAGCTCCCCATCTTATGTGGTGGCTGGAGAGTGCTGTGGAAGAGCATGCCTGCATTTTCCTTTTGGTTTTAGACTTTTCATCCTGAAGCTATGTTCCCAGTGATGCACAAGTCTATAGCATCTTGTTAATCAGGCCGGAGACAGGGCAGAATGGTGCAGATCTGAGATGTAATGCTTTTCTCCTCCTAATGTTTGAAAAAGTTCAGATCAGTGTTTGAAACTGTATACTTGGTTGACCCATGCCATGTAGCTGAGATTGAGTTTGTTCTGGGTAAATACGTCAAAACTCAGAAGCTTATCCAGTTGCTTCAGCATACAAAAGAGAGCTAGAAATTCCATCAGCTCAAGTTTGTCTCTGAAATTTATGGCCATCAGGTCCAGACTGGGAGGTAGAACTGTAAGACTCTTATCTCAACACTTCAAGTCTAAAAAAAAAATAAAAAATTGGAGGTTGAGTACAGAACTAATGCATTTGTGTCATCTTATTCAGTTCATTTGCCTCATAACTGAAAGCAGAGGCCTAAACCTTGACAAGAATAGCTGTAGATTTAGTGATTGCAGTATGAGTAGATGTTAATGTACAAAATCTTGTAACAAATATACGGATTAATTGAACAACTGCAATATAGAGGAATGTTTTTCGTTGTAGGGAACAAACAGACAAGGACAGGTGGCCTTTTTATTGTAAGCTGATGATTAATGCAATGTGATATGAGTTAAAAACTGTTGATGGCCCGCTAAACCTCCTCCATATGAGTTCTCATGGGAGGCTGTAGAAACGCATTAACTGTCACACAAAATAAACTGGTAAAGTTTTAGTTAAGATTAGCTTCTCTTTCTTGCCTCACTGTTTCTAATCAGACAGAACTGGCACTCCTGACTGCAATTCTGCCTCAAAACCAAGTCTAATGAAAGAAATTAGGGCAACTAACTGTACCTAGGACAGGTAGTGAGATCATCTATTATATGGACGAGCAAAATGAAGATAATTGCAAACCAAGGTGATAAAGATTGTTACATACATTGGATTTGGTTTAACTCATACTGGGTAGTTTTCTTTTTTTAGTGGATTCATCTGTTGCATTGCATGTTTCACTTTGCAATCTTTCACAACCATTGTTGGGTGATCCTCTTTAAGGGATCTTTATCAACAATTTTTTGATTTTTTTTCTTATCCACTCATTAAAAAAAAATAAATAGAGGAGGGTGCAGCAATTCCTGGGAATAAGTTCACCTTGGACCCACAGATTTTGTTAAGAACTGAAGGAGTCCATTTTCCCAGTGTATCTTTCTGAGATATTATCTGGCCCTACTCAAGCTGGCTGCATGCACATTTATTCCTATGAATGGCGATTAATGAAACAACAAATGCAGCTGATACTTCAGTGACCTTCTCATTTCCCACCTGGAGCCACTCAGTCATAGCTGAGTTTATAGGTGTTTTATTCATTCTGTCTGCAAAGAACATCTCCCTCTTGCTAGGTAAAACCTGGCTGAGCATTTTGCTGCCTGTATTCCATGCTGTTGTGAGCCCAGAGCATGCCTTGTTTTATGCGTATGTTGTTGTTGATTATTCCGACTCTCCTAGTTTAAACTGTGCTTCTGCATCTGTTCCTTGAAGGAGTATTAATAATTATACATGGAAAAATTTCATATTCACCATTATTTTATCAAAAAGGAATTCAATGTGCATATTCCATGTAGGCTGTTGATTAATTCCCAAGGCGAATGTACCCTTTAGCTTTACCATCTCACTCAAATTTGCCTGTTTTGTGAAAAGAAAATACATTGAGCTATGATCCTGACAACTGTGCAGCTATGAAAACATTTTTAGTTTTGATATTACACAGACTTTAAACATTAATGGGCAGCTAGATGGTCAGAACATGCAGAGAAAGAGACTTTGCTTTGCTACACATGGCTGAGCAAATAAATTACCTACGCATTTGTAATTTTATCTTTGGCAGTTTTCTTGAGGGAGATGGTGAATACTCATAGTAGTCTAAATAATATTCTTTTCTGCAAAATATTAATGAAGATTAGGTTGTTGATTCTTTAAATAATAACAGCAGAAGCAGCAAATAGAACCAATTAATCTTTATGAGTAAATAGATTCATCATAGTTATCTGTTCATACTGCATTCACGTCAACCTTGGGAAATAAATTTAAGAGAGAACCACTGTTTAGCTGTGACTGCCTATTTGCCTGATGTGCTTTGGCAGATGTTACCGCCCTTCATGGCTTCAAAGGTACCAAAAAACCAAAAAGGAGTGGGGAAAGGTTTATATCATGGTTGCTGAAGCTTGAGGAAGCACCTAAGACTTCCCAAGAATCTCTCTCTCCTGGGAGGATAAGGCACAGCTCAGCTCAGGAGCTGGGTGTTGCACAGACTTGGGCTGTATTTCTAATGGAGGGAAGCTTCATTAAATGTTGAGTAGGGAACGAGCTCTGGCTTTGACTTGGTTTAGATGAGTCCTTGGGAGACTTGATTTTTGAGCAGTTGGGCTTGCACAATGGCTTATGTTTGTCAGGTAGTCCCAAGTTTGTATTCATACTTGATTATCTAAGTGGATGTTTTAGTCATATAGTTGAGCAGCCTATGGGAATCAGACTTTATACAGCAAGCAGCCTCAGCTGTCTGCAACGGTAGCAGGGGTTAATGTTGGCAGGAGCTGTGTTTCACTGAGAGCCAAGGCCATTAAAACCCTGAGTTTTAATTTATTTTTTTTATTTAAACATATTCTGGAAGTGGGACTAAGATATTGGAAAGCAATAAATAAAAAAAATCTGCATGAACACCTATTTACACTATTTTTAAACTGAATCTTTTGGAATTGAGCCTGGGAACAAATATGAATAGTGCCAAAGGCCATAGGTATAGGAATGCATGCTGTTTGCTCCAGGCATAAGTCAAAATGACAACTTGTTTAAGTCTTAGCTGAAATGTGCTGTTCTTCAAAATGAAAATAAAACTGTAAACAGATCCTTAATTATCTTAGTAGGTGGCAGATAGAGCTGGTAAAATACCTTTTGTTGAAAATATTTTACTTGATGAGTGGTAACATTTATCAAAAATATCCTATCACATTCTTATTGAAAGGGTTGACTGAAAAGCTTAGCTCATAAACACAAAGGATTTAATTGTCCAATGACTCCTGAAGCTTTTTTCCCCTTAGGTCTGAACATTTCCTTCTAACCCAGTACTTCCACAGTAATATGGGATTATTGCACATCCACTGTTTAGAATGGATGGAGTTTAACCAATAGCAGAACGGGTAGAAGTTTTTCCTGTGGGCATAATCCCACTGAAAAGTATCTAAAAAAATTTATTCTAAATGCTCTTCGTCCATGCTCTCTAGGTTATATATGTTTTCTCAGAAGAAGCAGCACTCAAGTGCTCTGAACAAACTTACCTAAGTGAAATAAATAAAAAAAGTACAGATTTTTTTTAATACTGTAGGTAATATACAAAAAATTTATAACAACCTTGTAACTGAAAAAAGAGTAGTGTAAAGTTCAGTAGAATTTTTCCAGCAATTTAACAGGTGCAGGATGTTTCACTTGAATATAAGGAGAAATTTTTTCACTGTGAGTGTGAGGGAGCACAGGAACAGACTGCCTAGACAGGTTGTGGTGTCTCCTTCTCTGAAGACATTCAAACCCACCTGGATGTGTTCTGTGTGATTTAGTCCGGGTGATCCTGCTCTGGTGAGGTGTTGGACTAGATGATCTGTCGTGGTCCCTTCTAACTCCTAATGTTTTGCGATTCTGTGATTCTGCAGTAGGTTGCCTGAGTGAGCAGTCTTTGCAGATTTCATTCATATTTCTTTGGGATAAAAGTGGGGAATGAACAGTCATTACAAAATGCAGTGTGAATTTATCCCCTAATTAATTTGTTCACATCTTTTTCCTGAGTCCATAACAAGAAACCGGTTCAATTTAAATTCATAAGGTACAGTCAGATCTTACCACATATCATGCTGACTTTTTAAGCACTCAGAAATAACACTCTTGATCTTCAAAATATAGGTAAAGACCAGACTGCTTTGGACTTCAATAATATCCTAACATCATTGACATAAACCCAGAGAAAGGTCATATATGGCTATACGCTATGTTAAGTCTGAACGCTTTGATGCTAAGGAATGTCATTTGGCTGCCCATGATTTGTTGATCACAAATGATACCAATAATTGAAAAATATTGAGCCAAACTCTCCTCTCAATGTGTATTGGTAATGTTTTTGAAGTCATACAAGGTATGCCAATAAAAAGGAGACATGAACCAAGCTCTTGAAGGTTAAACTTAGAGGAGGAGTAGTAGTGATCCCCTTGAAATTTGAAGTCTGACATATCAAGTTTTGCACTATGCCCTTCTTTTTAAACATAATGGATTTATGACATGACATTTCATTTGCTTTTTACTGTAATCATGTCATCTGTGTCTGCATAGGCATCATTATTTTGACACAAGTTCCAGATGATTTGCTACAAGGATTCCTCTGTTCCTAGTCATAATAGGGAAAGTAGATGCAATACGAAATACCAAAGACTGATTTTTATATATCTCACCCATATTAAACTCCATTCATTTCAGTGATGGTCAAAAATAAGGAGTTTCAATTTCTGTATGTGGAAGTTGAGTTTTGCACATGTAGGTGTAGGGTACATGTGTACAAATCTCTTTGTACCTAGATATATCTGTAAACCAGGGAGATAACATTAACATTTTTATATAGATATGTTTGCCAGGAATGTTGTCATTAATACACCATTGTCATTAAAATTGAAAAAAAAGCCCATGAGAGATAATATACAAACATTCAAATATATTAACCATTTATATTCATTAGCCTGGAGCATCTTCCCTGTGAGGAAAGGCTGAGTGAGCTGGAACTGTTCAGCCTGGAGAAAAGAAGACTAAGGGGAGACCTTATTATTGTTTATACATATCTTAAGTATGGGATGCAGGGGGGAATTGCCAGCCCCTTTTCAGTGGTCTGTGGAAACAGGACAAGGGGCAATGGCTGCAAATTTGAGAACAGGAAGTTCTGCACCAACATGGGGAAGAACTTTTCCCCAGTGAGGGTGAGGGAGCCCTGGGATAGGCTGCCCAGGGGGTGTGGAGTCTCCTCCTCTGGAGAGATTCCAGCCCCATCTGGACGCCTCTCTGTGCAACATGAACTGAGAAGCTGCTTTGGCAGGGGGGTTGGACCCCATGATCTCCGGAGGTCCCTTCCAACCCCTATGATTCTGTGGTATGGCAAACATTCAGTTGCTTTCTCAAAAAAACCCCATTTATTTAATCACGTGTCTTACTCCAACATCATTATCTCTAGACACAATCATTTGTCTTAGAAATGGCACAAAGCTACCTATAGAAAAAATTTAAAAACCAAACCCATACATCATTCCTCTTTTGTCAAAATGCCACATTCTCAAATATAACACAGCACCTGTCCTAAAGAGAACATTTATCATAATTGAAAGTGGCTGCTAACTCCTAATATAATTTCTATATCAAAATAGATCAAACCTTATAATGAAACACCAGAAAGTTATAAAAATATTTATTCACTCCATGCGATACTGAAATATCTAAAGAAAGTTAAGCAGTTGCAAGTGTGAAAAAATATTATGACTTTATTTTTTTCCTCAGAATATCATCTCAAATTCTTCAAACAGTTCCTGAACTAGATCTGATTAATCACTGAAACCAAAATAGCTGTAGATCAAGAAACATCAAAAGGAATCTAACAATTTCAATTTTTCAAGATGGAAAGTGCACCAACACATCTCTGCAACCCTGACAGTGGCAACCTATCTGTAAGCGCATTCTGTGTCACACAATTGACTTTGTAGGAAAACACTTCTCATATTTTTTGAAGTGCTTCTCCTACCACTACACATGGTTTTGGTAACAAAGAGTGGGCTTGGAGCATATAAGCTGGATTCCTTTCAGATGAAACTAAATGGCAACATGCACTCTCAAGAAAGCACCTGATGTGCTCCAGCTGCAAATGGACACTCAGTCCACAGGTGCAAAATGAGCTTCTCAAACCTGAGACTAGTGCAGACATTAGCTGCTTGGCTCTACAGATCTGCTCTGAGGGGCTGCCCTGTTTGGCAAGGGAGATACAGCATCAGGACACCTGGGGCAAAACAGTCTGTGTCTCAAACATTAAACTCCCATATCCTGTTGAGTAGGGTACTCATATCCAAACCACTTCTGAGGCTAGTCTTAGGCACATGCTAAGACTCCACTGATGCTTTCTAAATGATGGGAGTAATGTTAATCAGAATTGGGCGCAATCATGCCAGGAATCCTTTTGACCATGTCAGGGTTGTGGCAGCTGTGTTCCTCTTCAGGACACTTTTTCAGGTAACTTGAATTTAGGAGTACAGGTGTACTCCACATATTGATGCAGCCAGGAGGACTGTCTGCATCCTAAGGAGCTGGGCTGTGTGGTAGGAGGGCAGACCCATCTTACAAAGCTACCTCTTGGTAATTTCAAGCCTCCTGGGTTGAAGAACCCAGTGCCCAAATGGCCTGAGAAGTAGGAGGACTCTGCATGGCAGGCTGCCCAAGGCTGGTGGTACATGGAAGCTCTGGTTGCTACTGGCTCAAGTTAGTACCTTTATTAGGAGTTTCTTAGCACGCTCTCTTAGCCTTCACAGCTATGTAGATGTTTGCAACTACAGGCATTTTTACTTTATTATTTAGCCAATTCACAAGTTGTTCTTAAGAGTCATTTGTGAGAATTTGCAGAGGTGGCATAAACAAACATATGCCAGTAACAGAGATGAATAATCCTAGCTAGAACTGATGGAAAGATCAAGAAAAGGAAGGTGCCTATTGGAAAAGCACTGCCTCTGACAAGACAGGGTTAGAAGGCATCTTCTTTACTTTTTCTTTCCTAGTATTGTTTCTGTACAAACACTGCTAGATTTGGGAACTGTAAATGTTTTCTTGCTCAGCGCAAAAGAATTGTGGAGACTGAAGATCGAAAAGTAAACTTTCAATGCAATACATTTTCATGGGCTGAATCAATAGCTGTGTGATTAGTGGTGGTTAGTGTATGGGAATGGAAAGAGCTACTAGCTCTTTTCCTATTAACGAAATAGAGATGAATGTAAGAAAATACTTAAGATCTGTCAGATATTTTTTCTTCACTGTGATGATGCTCTTTACCTTCCTCTTTATTTTATGAGAAATAAACCCACTGAATTTTAAGATCTCTTGCTACAAATGCATTGAGTGCTGGAGGTAAATGAAGAAAGAATTAGTGTCAGAATATGGTGAAAAGAAAAGCAAAAGAAGAAGAAAAGAACAAAGTGAAATGAACAAAATATGTGGGAACTTCTCCTGTTGCATGAATGAAAACTTAAAGCCATGAACCTTAGCCACAGTAACGGGGTGAGAGACATGGCGTGTCCTGTAGCATGAACTGTGGCATGAAATACCAAGTATCTGTCCTGAGAACAGAAAAATACTGATAAGATCAAGTGGACTCTTTTTCAGGACTTGCAATTTGTTTGTTTGGAGTTGCTTCTAACTTGAACAGATATGACGATGTAATCAGGATCTCTCTTGCATTTACTGATGCACTACAGTCTATTCTGCAAGTACTTTGTTGTTATTTCAAAAGATGCCACACTCAGTCTCAGAAAGGACAGATGAAATCCCAGGGACTAATCTTGAGTCTCTGTCATGGGCGTGTTTATCAGTAGCATGGAAATTTTGCAGAGAGGAGGAGTGAAACCCATGAAAATATAGGAAATTAATTATTTTGGATTAATCAAATGCATAAATGTCTTAATAAAGTGCTAGTAAATGCACTGAGGTAAGTTAATTAGTTAAATGCTATTAACTTTATTTTTTTAAGTTGGCTTTTCTTTGGCAGTTCTTATGGTTGCAGGCCGACAGTAGGAAGGTATTGCTACCACATTATTAGCTTGTGTGTGTTCAAGAGCCTGGAAGGAGTCTATCTTGGGTGGTTTAATCAGAAGATCCTCATGGCCTCTCTGCTACCCCTCTCTGCTCCAGTTATGGCAAAGGCTTATGTCCACTTATGGCACAGGCATTCTTCTGCTGTATTAGATCACTGATCTGAGCATCCTTCTTGTTGCGAATTTGTATATGGGATAAGTTAGATGCAGTTAATGCCCATGTAGCTCATGAGTTAAAATGAAGCTTTTGTTGCATTTTAAGACTGATACAAGTCAGAAATATTCTCTGTTAAATGCCTCTTTTTTTCCCCTTACTGTCTGCAAAATCCTTTTTGAAACACTCTTGGTTTTTGTACCCTGGGGCAACAAGTTTCACATTTTTAATGTAACAGAGAATTTCATTTAGCATTTTGATTTGTGTAAGAGAATTTCTACTCCCTGACAGGATACCAGCAGTCACTAGGCCAGAGTTATATGCTTGGATGATATGTTCCAGTTTGGCATAAGCTGTACCATAATTTTTGAGACAGTGTATTAAATTTGTTACTGGAAAAGTAAATTTATAAGCCAAAAGTAGTTCCAAAAGGTGTGAAGGAAATGGTCCAACTCTTGTGGCATATTGCTATTGATGCTAAGGTACTGTATGGCATTTCAGAAGAGTCCCAGGGCCTTGCTTGTGGAGGTGGATAGGAGACAGCAACTCTTATAGGGAGAGTGTGCAAGCAGAAAGTGCAAAACCAAATGCTGAATCAAAGCAGAAGGTTGAGAGTGGAGTAGGGTGAGATGGGAGTGATGGAAGGAGGTCTCCGTAAGTGTCCAGGTAGCTTACATGCCTTTTTAGCCTGGAGAAGAGGAGGATGAAGGGAGACCTTATCACAGCCTACAGTTACCTGAAAGGGGATTGTAGAGAGGTGAGTGATGGTCTCTTCAGCCAGGGGACACGAGATAGGACAAGGGGACATGGCAAAAAGCTGTGCCAGGGCAGGGTCAGATTGGATGTTGGAAAAAATTCTTGACTGAAAGAGTTGTCAGGGTCTGGAACCGGCTGCCCAGGGAAGGGGGTTGAGTCACCATCCCTGGATGTGCTCAAAAAAAGGGTAGATCAGGTACTTAGGGATATAGTTTAGCTTAGGACGGGAATGATTTGACTTGATGATCTGAAAGGTCTTTTCCAACCTTGTAACTCTGTAATGCCAGCTAGCCTTCTTGGGTAACAGAAGTGAAAAGGGAGGTGGGTGAGGTCTTAATTGTAAGTCTGACTTTCTTTGAGGAGGAGGCTGTAAGGTCATGCTGCTTCCTTGGTACCTTGATGCCTTCAGTGGTAATAGGGTGGCAGATGGGGTGGTACTAATCAGCATGGCAAGCCCATGAGTGGAACATTATTGTTTGTGGCTGGGAGAAGACCTCCAGTTGGGAATGTTGGGGTGAAAGGAGCTCCCCCACCTCTTGGGGAGCCTCATGCTGGACAAAAGCCTCGTGTGGCATCTGTAGCACTGGTTTTATGCGGAGATAACAGTCTTTCTGCACAGCTGTGCCCTTGGTCAGAGCTGTAATGCTGCCAATGGTGCAGACAGCAGATACTGACCTGGGAGGAGGACTTTGACTGAGGATTGGGAAGTGAGATGCTTAAGATGAAATAATGAGCTATGTGTTCTAAAGGGGCCACTGGTTTTGGATGCCCTACTTTTTAGGTTCTCAGACATGAAAAGTTTCAGTCAAACTCAGGGATTAGAAGCTAGAAGCTCCCACTGAAGTGAAAATGAGTAACCATTTTTGCATGGCTTTGCACAAAAGAAAAATAACATGAAGAGTTCATGGCTATTTGATAGGGGAGCATTTCAAACCAAAAGAACATTTTTAGCATAACAAAAAGACATACAATCACAGTAGGAGTGCTAAGATTAAAAAGAGAAAAAGGATCGTGAAGTATATGTGGGGAAATAAATATTCGTGAACCCAATTACATTACAAGTAATAAAATTAGTAATTAATAATGAATTATTAATTCTTAAATACTACTGCTACTTAGCACTGGAAAAGTCAATTTACGGCTTAGTATTTAGTGGGACTGTTATGCCCTACAGCAGCAGGTAACTACTAATATATAGATCCATCATCTGAGCTTGCTGCAAGCAGTTCTGCAGTTCTGAGAGGTAGTGACTGTTTTCCCAAAATGCTCGGTATGGGGCTAAATTCTGTCTGTGGTTTTCCATGTGAATGTTGGTATCTGCAATGCAGTGTTTTTGGAGCATATATTACTCATTTAGTACGCATGTGTATTACACGTGTCACTGGGCTGACCTTTCCCATCCCTTATTTCTGTTTCATTTGGCTTCTGTAGAGAATATCCTTGGGGTTTATTTGCCCTGTCAGTCAAACAGGGGTAAAAGCCTGTTTTTAAATCTAGATTTGCCAACTTTTCTTCCTGTTTTTTTCAGAACTATTACTTAGGCACAAACTCGGAGATGTTGATGGGAGTTTAGTTCAACATATTCTGTGCTGCGTTGGTGGCTGCCTTCAGTCTGGGTGAGCTGGATGTAGGCAGGGCACAGTAATGTGCTGTGGTTGTCCTTACCAGAAGCTATTGCAAGCCACTGTCTTTCCATGAACAGCCTAATTGAGTGATACCCAGAAATATGGAGCAGAATATGTTTTACCAAGATCACAATTTTCTCTGAGCTTGTTTCCCAACTTGGTGGGATAGATGGTGGCAGAAAGTTGCCAGAAATACTTGAAAAGTGGAGCTCAGATACTACTGCTCTCCTTTCTTAGGTTTCTATCCACTAGACATAGAAGAGCTTACCCCAATTTCCTTTTTGCACCATTGTATCTGTGTCTTGGACATGTAGCAAGATGAATAGCATATATGATTTGCATTAGCAGGAGCTCACACACAAGCACTCTCATTTGGTTCACTAAAGAGCTACCCTTCTTGGCTTTCTGAAAAGCAGAGTCCTTGTAGTTTGTCAGTGCTATGCATGCTTGTCAGTACTATCTGTGAGTACCCTACCAAAGATTTATTGAATGCTTACCACAAAGCTTTCTGTGTTGTGTATCACGTTATTTTTGTTGGCTTGGTGCAAAAGTGCTCAGCAAAGGGAAAAGGTGAAAGCCAAATCCAGGAAGGTCTTTTCTGTCACGAGCAGGTGGACACCAGCATCAAACAGTGAAAAGAGGCTTTTTCTCTGAAGGGAGATTATTTTCAGCTTCCTTCCTTCCAGTGGAATAAACAAATAGGAGCCAAAAGCTGCATTTTTATGCTCTTGTTGATCTATGCAGTCAAACTTGAGTAATACAGACTGATGGAAATTGTATTGCTATTGCTTCTGTATGTCATCTTTTATTCTCTTAGGTGTACCGCTTCCTCATTGTGATTTTTCCATGTTTCAGATCCAAGAAACTCTCATCATTGTCCATTCTAAACTATAAATTTTAATTAAACATTATGCAAGTGAGAAGAGATGATTCCAGGTAGTTGAACTGCACAAAGGTTGATGACATGTCTAAATATAGTGTATTAATACACCGTGTCATCACTGTTGCATACAAAGCATGTATGTAATATACATATATAATTACATTATTATGTAATATACATATATAATTGCATTATTATGTAATATACATATGTAATTACATTAGTTGATTACAAAAGTGATACCTTTGATACTCAAGCACTGTGTGCTTGATGCAGAAACACAATTTCAGTTGCCAGATCGATCCTAGGCTTTATTTGACGAGTACTACTCATGCAATTTATTTGTAATAAATAGCCGTGCATGAAAATGTTGTTTCTTGTTCTCAGTGAAGTGAGACTAAAGAACTTTTCATTCCTCTCCAATAGAATTTTAAAAGAGTTAGATAACATCAGAGTGGATTCCTATAAAAGCCCATTTATGCTTGTTCAGGGTTATGAATATCCTTCAAGAACAGGATTCACAGAATCACAGAATTGTAGGGCTTGGAAGGGACCTTCAGAGATCATTGGGTCCAACCTCCCTGCCAAAGCAGCTCCCTAGGAAAGATCGCACAGGGAGGCGTCCAGATGGGTCTTGAATATCTCCAGAGAGAGAGAGACTCCACACTCCCCTGGGCAGCCTGTTCCAGGGCTCCCTCACCCTCACTGGGAAAAAATTCTTCCTCATGTTGGTGCAGAACTTCCTGTGCTCCAACTTGCAGCCATTGCCCCTTGTCCTATCTCCACAGGCCACTGAAAACGGGCTGGTCCTTTCCCTGTCTCCCATACTTCGGATATTTATAAACATTAATCAGATACCCTCTCAGTCATCTTTTTGCAAGGCTTAACAGCCCCAGTTCACTCAGCCTTTCCTCATAGAGGAGATGCTCCAGGCCCTTAATCATTTTTGTAGCCCTTCTCTGGGCTCCTTTTTGTCCCAGGGAGCCCAGAACTGGATGACGTGTCTCTACAGACTTGGTGTAGTGTCATGCCATGGATAGCATGTCTTGGTGTAGTATAGTTAAATTGTGGTGTAGTGTCAGTGTAGCCAGGTCTTAAATGGTGGCTCCTCAGCTGACTGAAAGAGTTGCAGAGATTTCTTTACCCGTTAAACCCACATTGCGTTTGAAAACAGCATTAAATACTGACAGCCTCTAAGTTCTGTAAGGGGTCACACCAAGCCATTATTTTTCCTCATAGTTTAGAGGAGGAGAACTTAGTCTGTTACTTATTTTTTGCATTTCATAAGAAAATAAATATGTCCTCATAAACTGGAGCTTAATATCAAGCATTTAGTGTGTATTGATAGCAATGTATCTGTGTCTCATTTAGTGTGCTGCCATTGAAATACACATTAACAGCTTCTTTTTATTAACATATCCCCTTGATAATATAGCGAAACATTACAGGTTATTTGTGACAAATCCTTTGTTAGGCATTGTATATATAGCTATGCCTCAAGTAATATACATAAAATAGATTTCAAGAGAAAACATTTGTGTGTCAACATTCCATTTCTTTGCCTTTTTGAAAAGAGTGAAAGCCATTCTATTTCTGAAACAAAATATATATGGTGTAGCTCCCCATTTTGGAGAGTGCCACTCAATCCATAAACTTTTGTACACGTACTATAATTGCTTTCAAAAGCAGAGAGAGTGTGGCATGTTGCTGAATTAAGAAATGGATCAATTAAGCTGTTTCTTATGTTTCTGTAGTTTACTCCATGTAAGGAGCATACTTCTAAAGTGTTTATTTCTTTCAAATTAAACATGAAATAGTTATATATATAACTATTTATGTATTGTATGCATAATATTTACATATATATTTATATAAGTATAAAGGGCCTGAAATACTTCTTTCCTGAAATAGAGCTGATCCTTCAGACAAAACCATTTCAAGGTGATTTAAAGCTCTAGGATAAATTTTGCCTTCATCGTATCTTTTATTGACTGTAAACACTATTCTGTCAACAAACAGTCATTGCATGAGTGCTTTACTGAGCTGATTGTATTACCCAGTTCCTAGAAAGACTTGGTTTTAAATTATTATATATGCTTAGGCCTTGCTTATTCATGGGGGTGAGCAGTTTTTTCATATTTTAGACACATTTATATTATTCCCATATAATCTAAAATAATGGTCATAATATAAAAGTGATGTAAATATAAAAGAATGGAAACAATATAAAAATGATAAATCTCACTTATTTAATTGTCCTTTAAAATGTAAACTCTTCTGTGAGTATTATGGAATGTCACAATCCAAATCCCATGAAGAACAGCAGAAAGACTGATCAGGACTTTAGAGAAGAATTAGATAGAAACATTGTCTTTGTTCTTTTTATTTTTTGTTCCTCCTCTAATTATTATTATTTTAACATGTTCAGCTGTGGAAAAATTTACTTGGGAAGAACTGAGAGAAGCTGGCAGTCACTTCATAAGTAACAGGTCCACTGCAGTTAACACTCATGGCATCTTTTCTCTTGTTGTTCACATCTCGGAATCTATTGAAGTGAGATGGACAATGAGGTATTTTTGAACCCTTAGTGATATAATTTTGAATCACTGTTTTAGCATCCATGGATATTGAGTTCCCAGCTTGGTGGGAGAGAAGTGCAGTTTGACGTCAGATGAGTCCTGAAGTATTGTGTGAAGGTTAGTGCAAAGACTATGTTTATAGGTTCCCACACATGGATAATTTATCATAGGAGCAAGCAATATTTTGAATATTATTGAAAACAGTGAGCTAAGTCCCCACTACATTTAGTTTCAGAAGTTTAAAATACATTTTTTGGTTGAGGAAGGTGGAAAACCTCAGAAACAGCAAGTGCCACTGTGATGTGTACAGGCTGTCGGTTATGGATGTATTGAACTGTTCTTTGATGGGTGTTGGCTTTACCAGGAACTGAAGATAAAACTCTGAATTTCTATATTAAAAGGCAATCAGAGATGAATCATCAACCATGTTTGTCTTGTTAGGAGCTGTTTAGGTTTTGCCTGGTACAGCTGCTCTGTCTACAGTTACTGCCAAACACTGTGTCAGAGCTGCCAGCTCTGTTGGGTCAGAAAAGGACAAATTAAGGACCACTACAGCTGTTTTTGTAAAGCAAAAACTTGGACTGGCTCTCATAGTTTAACTCATCAGTCAGCTAAAACACCCACACAGCCACTGGCTCACTGCCTCTGTCAGCGGGATAGGGGAGAGAATAGAAAAATAAAAAAGGTAAAATTCGTGACTTAAGGTAAAGATAGTTTAATAGGACAGATTATGATAATAATTATTATTAATAATAATAATGGTGGAATAAACAAAGCAAGTGATGCATAGCACAATTGCTTACCACCCTAAGATGATCTAGTTCCTGAGCCATGCTGCCTCCTGGCCACCCCCCAAGTTATATACTGAACATGACAGCATACGATATAGAATGTCATCTACCTGGACTTCTGCAAAGCATTTGACACTGTCCTGCATGACAACCTTGTCTCTTAATTGGAGAGACATGGATTTGACAGATGGACCACTCAGAGGATAAGGAATTGGATGGATGGTTGCACTCAAAGGGTTCTAGTCAGTGTCCAAGTGGAGACCAGTGGTGTTTCTCAGGCATTTGTATTGGGACTGTTGATCTATACTGGTGACATTGACAGTGAGACTGAGGGCATGCTCAGCAGGTTCATTGATGACACCAACCTGTGTGGTCCTGTCAACACACTAGGGGGAATAGATGCCGTCCATAATAATAGGCCAAGGGATAATAGATTTAGAGGAAAAGGCCAGGTTGGATGTGGCTTTGGGCAAGCTTACCTAGTATAGGGTATCTTCGCCCATGCCATGGGGGTTGGGGCTAGGTGATCTTTGCAGTCTCTTCCAACCCAAACTATTCTATGTTTCTATGATGATAGCTGGCCAGTCTGGGTCAACTGTTCTGGCTGCGTCCCCTCTCAGCTTCCTGGGTGCCCTCTGCCTTCTCTTTGACAGGGCAGTAGGAGAAGCCAGTAGGACAAGGAGGGGAGGAGGAGCCCCAGGTGCTGGAGAGAAAGATACCCCTGCAGCCCATGGAAAAACCATGGTGGAATGGGTGTCCCCCTGTAGCCCATGGAAAAGGCCGAGACACCACCTGCAGCCTGTGGAGAGGCCCCACGCTGGAGCAGGTGGAGACAGAATCACAGAATTGTAGGGGTTGGAAGGGACCTCGAGAGATCATGGGGTCCAATCCCCCTGCCAAAGCAGGCTTCTCCCTAGCTCATACTGCACAGATAGGTGTCCAGACGAGTCTTGAATATCTCCAGAGAAGGCGACTCCACCACCTCCCTGGGCAGCCTATTCCAGTGCTCTGTCACCCTTACTGTGAAAAAGTTCCTCTCTATGCAGCCTATGGAGAGAGACAGAGACACAGAGATGAGCAAGGGAAGAGATCTGCGCTGGAACAGGTTTGCTGGGGGCGAGGCTGGTGACCCCACGGAGGACTGGGACTGAGAGATGTTGTGATATTTTCTCCCCTGTCCAGCTGAAAAGGGGAGTGATAGAGAAATTTTGGTGGGCGTCTGGCCTCCAGCCAGGCCTAAACCACCACAGACACACTCACCAGCGGCCTCATCCTGCTTATGACCATAGGAGGTGGCTTTGGGGAAATCATCCATGTATGATCCTCTGGGTTTCCGGAGTCTTTCTTCACATTAAATGTTTTCAGGTAGGCAATTGCCAGGCAGACGGCTGACAACTTATTATGGCAATTTCACTAGGATGCACAGCTTAAATGCTGAGAATCTTCTTTAGATAACTTAGCATTTTCATTAAACTAGCAAGGATAGGAACAGCTTGGAAAAACTAGAAGATGCTTGCAAATATTTGCAAGTTTCCATGTGAATGTTATTGACTGTTATTCCTGAAAAGTCCTGTTAGCCTTCACCAACATCTGTTGTGGTCAGAATTGTCTCTGTTTTTGAATAACCTCCCTGACTGGCTATCTGTGTGGCTTTTAATTTTATTTCCTTTATGGAGATATTTTTCTCTTATCAATCCATAACTCAAGCCTCTCAATTCTAGAAAGAAAATGGAAAGGTTATCAGAATTCCTTGATGTCATTTAGGAGTCCTTTTTGTTGGTTTATTATGATAAAAGATTAGTGGTTTTATGCTCTCCATGAAATCCTTTACTCGCATAATGCTGTATAGTCCAGAGCAGTTAATATGTGGTGGCTTGTAAGCTGATGTAACTGGTCTGAATGCTCTGTTTAACGTAATATTCCATGCTGCTAAGCTGTTTATCCCTGCTCTGACCTCCCTATTTACAGAACAAATGGGTTTGTTTTTGAAAACCCTTCTTCCCTTCTTACATTTTTAAAATGAGCTTTTTGCTTCATACCTGTGGTCTAACTTTAAAAAAACCAAACCAAAAAAGCTCTGCCAAATAAATCAGAGGCAGTTACACTGCTCTTAGGGTTGGGGATACAGTGCTGGCATCGAGCAGCCACGGAGAGCCAAGTAGCTCTCAGTGCTGAGACATGGGGCTAGGTTATTGCTGAGCATGGGTCTAATGCAATTTTTGTACCTGGGGATGTGAAGCTGCTTAAGAAGCAGTGGAAGATGGTGTGAACTTGCATTCTCATAAACACTTCTAAATCTTTTTCAGTGAAATCAAAGGCAACATTCCTATAATGGGAAGGTGTTACTGAGGATATTTTCAGGTGTGCAGAAATTTCTGCTAGTTTTCTGTGCTACTATGTAATGCATACCCAATACATTACTTGTGCCCAAGAGAACACCACTATACGTTAGAAGTTGCAGTTGTGTGCTTGCACTTTGTATCAGTACAAGTATTGATGCATGTTGGCTTGAACGTGGTTCTTAGACAGTGGATGCTCGTTAGAAATGTTGCCAGCGATTTGCATCTTGAAAAAAGCAGCTGAAGGAGTATGTGTTTACAGTTCTGCCTAAACAGAAGCTGGGAAGGCTGGTTAAAAATTTACAAGAAGTGAGCGTATATCTGCTGGTCAGCACTTCTCTCCTCGGTGTATCATTCCAGAGATGCTGCAAGCAAACAGTACCCATGAAGGAATTAAGCTTTGGTGCAGATTTATTTCCTGTGGTGCTTACTTATTTCTGAAACAAGATTAGCTTCATGTAGAGAACTGTTGCCTGCCTTCTGTGTAAATGGAGACTTTGGGACTGTTTTCTCATGCTTAGTATTTGAAATTGTGCATCTTTTCTCTGTCTCTAACAGACAATAATCCCAGTGAATTACTATTAACTGAGACATCACCTAAGTGTCCAACTGAGTGAATGCCAGGTTAAGAGGCCTCCACTGTTTAGAGCAGCAACGGTGTGGTGGTAAAAGTGCCAGTGCAGCCCCCACACTCTCATGACCTGCCTGTGCTCTGCATTCACAGAGCTGGGTGATACAGTCATACTGAGTCCTTGTGTTATCATTGATTCCCTTAAGCACTGCTAAGCAAGCAGTTCAGGCCAAATTACCATCTCAGAAAAATCCAGTCATGCACACACATGTGTTCTACCACATGGTCACTTGTATTTATTTTATGTTATCGCCACTGATCTGCCCAATTCTTAGATCAGGCCACAAAACCTGCATTGATTTTGTTTTGTTTCTCTCTGGAAGTACAAAATGTTGATTTCAGTGTTAGTGGTACATATGTATACAGTGTAGGTGTGTGTGTATATATGCATGTGTGTATATATATATAGATGGGTTTATATATATATATACACAAACATAGTAGGTATACAGTCTTGTAGGTTGGTTGGTTTGGGTTTTTTTCCCTTCACTTGATGGCATGGATTTCAAGTGATTTTTTTGCAGAGGTGAGCTCTTTTCCTCTCAGGAATGGAAAGGTCAGGATGGGAGGAGGTATAGGCTGGAGCACTGTCCTTGTTCCAGCTCCACATCACTCTGAGAGAAGGATAAAATGACAAAAAGTGGCTCTAGTCTATTTATACTGATCTGGATTAAGGGTAAATTTGGTATGGCATTAGAGTTGTTGCTCGTGGATTCAATTTTTATTTTAACAGTGTGATAGGAAGAAGGGATTGCATCATGCTAAAAAAAAAAGGGAACTATCCAGATACTGAGAATTCAAGTACTTACATAGTGCCACATAAGCTGTCAAATATGTCAACAGTGAAGATTATATGATTAATAATGGAGTAACACTAATTTACACCAGCTGTGGACTTCTACAAAAAAATTAACCAAAGTGCTGGTTCATTGCTGTTGGCTACATGTCAGAAATGAAGTTTAAAAGGAAACAGATCAGTAGCAGAAAATACGGATAACAATTATACTTTATAATAGGGAAAAATATCAAAAGTAGGAAAAAGATCAAAAAATGCAGTTCACAGAAAATAGGGCTGAGGAATTACTGTGTAATTAATGAAATGCACAAAATGTCAATCAAGTAAGTGGTCTGATTTTATGCAGATTGTAAATAGAGGGCCAAATTCTTCCTCAGCTGTTCTTATGTGGTCTTGTCTCCAAGGCAGATTTTACTTTTTATTCTATTAGTGGATAACAACGCAAGACAAGAGAAAGGATGCTTCAGAGGTAGCCACAAATGACAGACATGAGGCAAATCTGCTAGATTTAACAGAGCTTTAATTGAGAAGGTTGGTCTTGCATAACAGCAGCAGAGTGAGCTGCCAATCCTTGAACCTATCCTCTAACAAAATGTCATTGTTAACTGTTAGCCCTTATGAATACAGCATTGGTTTCCAGACAGAGAATCATAAGCAGTTGATTGCCCAGACATAATGGTAACAATTTCCACTAATATGATGTTGGAGCAGTTTAGAGGATGTTGCAGCATGAGAAAAAGATAGAACCGCTTACAAAGACAATATTATCTTGCTGGTCTATCCCATAAGAAGCTTGAATGGCAAAGAAATGGTTAAAAATGATCAGATTTTTCAGAGTAGGCTAAGAAGGTAGATGAAGAGATATTTGTCTATGTTCATCTGACCCTACAAAGGGCTAGAACATGGTTGGGTGCTCTGAATGGAGTGGGGAATAGTGATTAGACACTGTTGGCGGGGTAGCATGAGACTGCTTTTCTAAGATCCTTGTTAAGATGGAAATTGCATATCTGTTATATAATTTCAGTAATGGGTGTGCTTAATGAAAACAATGCAACCAAAATGAAGGACTACATAGGCTTTTTGTTTTTTCCCTCACAGCACAGCAGTGCAGCTATGTATATAGAGTAACTTTTATCTTGGATCATTTAGATATTTGAAATTGTGGATATCACAGTGTTTTAGTATGTCTTAAAAACTGAGATTCAGTACCAGTGGTAGGATTGTTGAAGGACACTAGTGTGGCAAAATATGTAGGAAGAAGCAGTGTCTTTCTTTTATTGGACAAATAAGTGCAAAAATTAAACCAACCAAAAGTTTATACAATTTTGGAGGAAGACAATTTTTTGCATCCTTATGAATAGGAATAGGATTTATGTTCCAGAAGGTCTCTTGCTATCCCTTTCTCTACTGATTTTGCTGGAGATATTACAGGTTTCTAGTTGCTGAAAAACAAGTTGTCTATATTTTGAAGGAAAGAAGGTAACCCAAGAGTGTTGTGGAGTCCTTGCCCACACCAAGTATAAGCTTTGTAGGAATTTGTGGTTCAGCCACACAAAAATGCAAGGATTTCAGTGACACTTCTAGTCTATCCTCTGTTTAAATGTTTGCTGGCATGTGTTTCTTCACATATAGCATTTTCCTGTGGTAGATATTCTACAACCTCCCTACTTATAACCTGCTCTAATGCCTATTTGACATCATAAGTACAAAGTTCTACCTTATATCTAATTTTTTTACTTCCTAAAAATCTGTGCTTCACGTGTAAATGCAGAGAAAGATAGATAGCCATCAAGTTTAAAATGACTTTATAGGGCAGGAATTAAGTAGGTTCTTCCTTACTCTTCTCTATCAATATCTTTCACCTTGACAAGTTGTGTTTATAAATCTCATATTACTTTGCCCTCCCTTGGGATCTTTTTGGTTTGTTTACATCTTTTCTAAAGTGTGGAGGAGAATGGGACAGAGTACTTCAGTAAAGCTGTGTCTGTACTGAGACGAGTCAAGTGGAATAACGACTGACCTTGTTGTACTTGCTATGCTCCTGTTAGTACATCTCAGAAAGACACTTGCCATTTTTGGAACACGTTGTTTACTCTCACTTACCCCAGAGTCTGTTACAGTCTTTACCAGTTATTGCACATTTTGTGTCTCTGCATTCCTTCTTCTTTCCTGCATCCACTGTGCAGTCTGCATTGAATTTCATCCTATTGATTTCAAACTATTTCTCCACTTGATCAAGATCATTATTGACTGTAAAGTTTTAATCCAGAGTGCTTTCAACTTGGTTGTTGTTGCTCTTGGATTTTGTAGCTGGATTCTCTATTCTATCATGAAAGTCTTTAGTGAGATGACTGAACAGAACAGAAACTCAGCTAGACCTTTATTGAAGTGCCCTTCCAAACTGAGAGCAAGCTGTTGATAATTATCAGTACAGAGGATAATGCACCCACCTTAGACTCATCTAATTACTATTTTCCTCTTTCACATGAGAATGCTGTGATACACTGTCTCAAAAGCCTTACAAAAGTCAAAATCCATCACATCTACAGCATCTCCACACTCTGCCAAGCCAGTTACCCTGTCAGAGAAGCTTAATGAGTTTGGTCTGATGTGATATGCTCTTGACAAATCTAAATAGTCTGTTTCTTTTCAACTTACTATGCTTAGGGGGATTAAAACCTGCTTATTAATAATTTGTTTCAGTATTTTTCCAAGTATCAATGCAATACTACCCTGTCTACAAATCCCCAGGTTGTTCTTTTCCACTTTTAAAAGTTGTTCACTTATTTGTCTTTCCTTAGGCCTCTGGGAACTCACCATTCTCCATGAGTTCTTGAAGATAATCACTAATGGTTTGGAGATTGCTCTAGCTAGTCCTTGAGCACTCCAGGGTGAGTTTCAATGGGCCCTGCTGATTTCAGTTCATCTGAATTATTTAAATACCCTTTTCTATCTCTGCATGTGCCTGTGCTTCACTTCTCTTGCTCAGGCCAATTGTGCTAAGCATTTCAAACATTTTCTGCAAAGAAAGAAATGTGGAAGATATTGAACGTTTCAGCCTTCTCTGTGTGTGTCATTATCTATCTCTTCTTTCCTTCAGTTTTTATTCTCTTAATCTAGAGCTTTTCCTTGTTGCCTTTAAGCTTGAGCAGCTTGTGATTCATTTTGTGCTGTAGCTACTCATAGTTTATTCCAAGCCACCTCTTGGCTTGTTCTACACATTCACTGATGCATTTAGCCCACGTGCATTCAAAGTGTAGGCTGGCTTGAACTGTGCCTGTGGTGCAGGTGTGCCCACCAAGTATGCAGCCTGGAGTTCCTCCTCAGCCACTGGGTAACATACACAGTTTGACATACTGGACTTTCTCTGCCTGTTCAGAAGTTGAACCCAGGGTGGCTGGTTTATCTAAGATACTGTTGGTCTTTCTGGTTTGACCTGCACAAAGGCAGCAAGAGGGCAATATGGTGAGGGAGCTCATACCTGAATACAGTGAGGTCTGTAGATGTCAAAAGTCTGTATTTCAGCTGATATATGATTGGGATGTTGGTGAGTGGTATTATCTTCTCCATCAGTCTGAAATACAGAGGAGAGGATTTGTCTGTCTTCTACTTAGGACTTTATATGAAAGAAATACTGCTATAAAGGAAAAAAAAAAGACCGTGCTGCTTGTGGAACCTTAAATAGCAACATCCTTCGAAGTTACCTCTTTACAGGAAGAATTTCAGAAATATTATTGTAATAGTAATTTGCTTTACCGAGGAAAGACCAAGAGGTAGCTTAGAGGATAGGTTACAACGTACTGCAGAAGCTACTATGGCTGTGCAGCAGGGCTCTGGGAAACATCATCATAATAATTACAGTTCTGCAAAAGGAAAGGTTTTATTTGTAATTATTCACTGGAAAGGTGAGACTTGTTCAGCGACTGGTGGTGACTTCTGAAAGAATGCCAGCCAAGCTGCCACATCAGGGTTCATTCAGAGAACATGCTGTATTGGTGTCTGGGTCCAGTCCACCCTCAATGCTGAGAAGAGTTAGTTGCTGAAGGCAGTGGAGCTTGCTCTGCTCAGCTTCCCTCTGCTCTGAACCCATAGGAACCATCAGAGAAGCTGCTACTCTGACATCAGTATGTGATGCTGCTCTGAACTTCTCCGGACATGTCTGCCCTGGGTGATCTTGAATTCTTAGAAGACCTGTTTCCTTTCTAAATGTGGATCACTGCTCAGCAGATGAAATGAAATGCTAGTCAAACCAACACATGTTAGGCATTTCCCCACTGCAGTAGGAAGTGTGCATGAGCCTCTGATAACGGTAATGTTGGGAGATTAATTTTTTCCTCCCCTCATGTCCTAAGCCACCCCACTTCCAGTGGGACCTACAAGGACTTGGCATCTCTGTTTATTGGGGCTTTTGCTGCATAAAAAGAGGTAGCCATTAGTTCAAGGTTGATTCAAGCGATGATCTCTCAGGAAGGAGGCTTTATGTGGAGGCATTATTGCTTGGGGTTTTTTGTCTGATAGCATTGCCTGGAGACCCGTACCAGTGCTCAGGAGTCTGCATACATAGGTAATAACATGAGAGCTTACTGCAGCGCAGGAGAGAGAATATAGCTCATTAAATACAGTGTATTACTATCAGTGGTGTTATTCTCTATCTGAAGTGTTGACAGAAAAACAAAATAGAATCCACTTTTACTTTTAAACCTGTGACAGATTAGAAGGCAAAGCTGTATCAATTCGTTACCTCAATTTTGCTTTGTAAAGGTAATTTTGATTGCAGAGCTGTCCTGTGCCATGCTACAGACTCCACTGAGACTTCATGTTGCACTGAATCTGCAGACTGTCAAGCCTCAAGAATCACCCATTCAGACAAGGCTTTCACATAGAGCTACCTACTTCTTAAGCAAGAAAATCCTGTTTCTCAGGAATCTGTAACAGTCATGCATTGAAACTGAAAAAGGGAATATCATCTATATGTCTGTCTTACAACAGCATCACTTGTGTTGTCACAGAATAAAAATTATTTGCTTAGTAATCCTTCTAAAAGTCTCTGCCTCACACCTAATAGTTGGTGGTCACAAAGGTCTCTGGCATTAACTGCAAAAATCTTATAAACTGGAGCTTTGCAGAAAGGTCTGCTAAGACTCCTTGGGTATTTTTAGGGCACAGGTGTCACTTTGAGGTGTCTTGCTTGTGAAATCTCATTTCTGACCAGAGATGGAAGTCTAAGGTCAGGGAGCAACTCAAACCCCACACTGAAATAATGGTATATAGAGCTGAAAGGCAACATGTGTAAAGGAAGGTGTGGAAGCTGTGTGAGACCATACACATCTGATTTGGCTTCTGCAAGTTCAGAAGCTGCTTAGCTTATTACCGAAGTCCAACTGCAAAAATATGCAGGAACCTGAATTTTAAGTCAGGATTAAGGTAAATGAAAAAGTTAATATAAATGCTACATCTACCATGTCATCTTGTCTAAAGGCTTTTGGCCTGAATTCATGCTACACAAACTCAATATCAAACATATCAAGCTAAATTTTATCAACAGACTCCTTCAGGTTCCAATTTGAAGCATTGTCTTATGCCTTACGGAGCTTTTAAACAGATTTTATATGCATCTGTGTTAGCTGAATTCTTCCAGAGGTTGGAAATCTCCATATACATCTGCCTGTAGGACAGGCAGCAAACTACATTTCAGTCTAGCTGCAGCGTGTGTGAGGATTTCTTGGGCGGGGGGTCAGTTTTGGTGAAATGGCCTGGGTATTAATGGATTTAAAATACTTATGGAGTCAACTAGGAGACCCATTTTACTGAGCATGAATGCATGATGAACAAGAAACCCCCCCCCAAATCAGCAAAGGGACCTAAGATTGCATCTTCCCTTATTTCCCTGGAAAACTCGCACCTCTAACACACTGCGGTAAGGGCTCTCTGCACCGCCCTGCAGAAGTCCTGCCAAGTCAGATGGAGGGCAGGATGCAGGCCCTTAAAGAACTGGGGCATTTTAAAATTCTTTAAATGTTAAGCATTTTGTCACTGAAGCATAAATTTCTACTCCATGGTTGCACTCTTTGCACAACATAGGTTGACTAGAGACAGAATCCTCGGGACCTGGCATTGTCAGGATTTTTTTTGAGTGAAATGAGCACAGAAACATGATGATTATTAGTCCTCCATAGAAGTGCAGCTTTTCCTCCTCCTAAATATACTGTGGTCCTTGACATTTGGACAGTTATGGGGTTTCTTTGAAGCCATTGTTAGCAAAGGACAAGGACATGGCAAAATATGCAAGCACTCATATGTTTAAATACTTGATTAAGTCTGTGTAAACCTTTTGTCTTAGTTAAATATCCATTTGGAAGCTTTGATAGCTTACAATGTGAAAACATGAATTCAGGTCTGTGGATGAGATTTTTAAGGTGGCTAGGGAGATGCAGAGGCTGAGACAAGTATTTTAGACCTGTGGTGTGTCTTCCAGTGCCAGTCCCAAAAGCTGTCATGTTAGTAAGGGCTCAGAATTTGGGAGCATTGCTAAGGTAGGCAAGTGTTTCCCAGCAGTGCTGAAATATGTTCAAGTATACGAATAAGACATACTCAGCTAAATAATTTAAAGAAGGCTGCTTTACAGCACTGGTGAAATTTTATGAAGCACAAAGATACATTCCCTTGTACTCGTTAGTATTTTATTGTTCTAAACCCCCATACTTTTATAAGTAACTATATTAAAAAATACAATAGTATTGAAACATCTACTTATGTAGAATTGTTACCTGTGTTGAGCAATCAGTATGGTTACAAAACCTCTACAGAAAGTCTCTAATATCAACTAGCAGTATTATCACTTTGTTTCAAATATATAATGATTTCTGATACTAGATTTTCAGTGGATCATTCCAAACCAAGAAAAAGTAGCCAGATGAATAAGACAATGTGAAAATGTATGTTGTTCCTCACTGACCTGAAACTGCAGATAGGCATGTTTGACAGCTGAAGGGGAAAAAACCCAACCCCCCACATAAATGAACGAAAGAATTGTTATCTTCATATAGCTTTTGGAGCCTTATAGACTCTGTTCTCATTATGGTCCTTCAGCAGTAAAACCAGAACTGAAATGGCAGTGATTAGGAAACTCTAGAAAATTAGAGAGATTATTGAGTGTTGCTAGTGTATGGGTGAAGATGTTTTACATATTTTTTTACATAATTTGGTTATTTTAAATAGATTAAGAAGGATCCCTAGGAACTGGGAGCCAGGTGCACTAACTTTACTGTTCTGCCTGAAAGAATGTCTGTAAATCTTACAAACCAGTTTGTTATTACAGCATCAGGAGCTACACATCTATGTCTGCCTGCGCTTCACTGAGCTGACTGCTATCACCTGTGTCATTTAATCTTTCCCTTGCTCTTTCATGTGTCCTACATAAACACACCCACACATATACACACACAGGGTTTTCTGGGGTTTTTTATTGCTGTAGGCTGGCTTGTTAATTTGGACGGTAGTGAAGACTGAATTTTGTTTACAGTGAGATGGGCAGTCACCAATGCATGCGATCAAGGTTTGATTGCCCAGTGCAGAGCTCCAGGAGCTATTTGTACCTTTCCCAAAAGTCTACTCTCTTTAATGTGATCTCTCAGTCTTGTCGGGCTCTGTCAACTTCACATCTCTTGATGAGACAGAGTTTATGCTTACTGTGTACCCAAGAGGCTTTGCTACCATCATGGGTCTACACTGTTAGTTTAAACATCTCGTTAGAAGAATCTGTGGAAGGGCTCCTACCTGACAAATCGCTGAAGCAATAAACCTTCTTTGTGTGGTATTATTTTAGGTTCACATCTGGAAATCTGACAGTTGATGGATTAAATGTTTGGCCATTATTTGATGTATTAATCTAGTTTGAAGCTTCATGAGGTTTGTCTCACTTTCACACATTAAAAGAGCTAAGAAATGCATACAAGTTAGAATGGACAGTGTTTCAGTAGATTGAGTAGTGCAGTCAGTATGAATTGAAGTAATATTATTACCAGTAAATTGCTCTTATTCATTCAACTGTCTTTGAGGGGACTACTGATCATTCCAAGCCTCCGAGAATGTGTTGTTCCCAGATTGCGTACACAGTGTCTCATGTCCGCATGGGTCACTGTGGCTCAGAGCAAAGCTAATGCAGACATAGAACAAAACTGCAGACAATTTGGCAAGGCAGGAGTGGATGCTGTGGGCTGTTTGTATTTCCAACAGTTCAGCTTCAAAGAGAGCAATTCTCTTGTGCAGTCAAGGTTAAAATGAAGGCTATTAATTTCTGGAAAGATCATGAGAACAGGACAAGTCAAAAGAATTGTGATTTGAGGAGTCTGTTTTTGTTTTGATAATGCTCTTTTGGAGCAATTTAAGCTGAAATCTGAGCAGATTTGAGGTCTCCATTTTGTAATGGTGAGGTTAGTGCAGTGCCCTTGGGCTATTCTCAGCTGGCATCCTTTGATTCCACTAGTTACTGCCCTTGTGAGAGAGGTAACATGGACTATAATGAGCAAAACTGTATGTTCTGCATGCCTCAGATAAGTGTCTAGAGTGTTCTGGCAGTGGGATCACAGAATTGGGATGGTTGAGGTAAGAAAACGCCTCTAGGGATCATCTAGTCCAACCCCCCTGCTCAAGGCAGAGTTGGCTAGAGCCACTTAGGACATTGTTCAGTTGGGCTTTTTGTACCTCTGAAGATGAAAACTCCACAGCCTCTCGGGGAAACTTGTGCCGGTGTTTGACCCTATACCTGGTAAAATAGTTTTTCTTATTTCTTTAAGTGTTCTTTCAGTTTGTATTTCTTACCACTTTTAGTGTCACTAGATACCACTGGGAAGAATCTGGCTTCATCTCCTTTACTCCTACATGAGGTATTTGTAGACGTTACTAGGATCCCACCCGAGCCTTTTCCAGTATGAAGAGTCCCTTCTCTCTCAAGCTTTCTTCATGTTAACGATCACAGAATCACAGATTTGTAGGGGTTGGAAGGGACCTCAAGAGATCATGGGGTCCAACCCCCCTGCCAAAGCAGCTCCCTAGCTCATATTACACAGATAGGCATCCAGATGGGTCTTGAATATCTCCAGGGAAGGAGACTCCACCACCTCCCTGGGCAGCCTATTCCACTGCTCTGTAACCCTCACTGTGAAAAAGCTTTTCCGCATGTTGGTGCGGAACTTCCTGTGCTCTACCTTGCAGCCATTGCCCTTTGACCTGTCTCTGCTAACCACTGAAAAGGGGCTGGCTAACTTGCCCTGCATCCCATGCTTAAGATAATTGTAAACACCAATTAGATCTCCCCTTAATCTTCTCTTCTCTAGACTGAACAGTCCCAGCTTATTCAGCCTCTCCTCACAGGGGAGATGCTCCAGGCCCTTAATCATCTTCATAGCCCTTCTTTGGACTCTCTCAAGGAGATCTCTGTCCTTTTTACACCAGGGAGCACAGAACTGGACACAATACTCCAGGTGGGGCCTGACTGTGGCAGAGTAGAGGGGGAGGATCACCTCCTTCGACCTGCTGGCCACACTCCTGATGCACTCAACATCTTCATGGCTCTGTGCTGGACTCACTCCAGTGTGTCCATGTCTGTGTTGTACTGGGAACATTATGTGCTTCCTTTCTATGTTTTTGTTGGAACCTCCTTGTGCATCCACATAGACCTTCTGCAGCCTCCTTTGCTTGACTTACTGCAAGGGCCATCCTTGGCTTTGGAAAACATGACTTTGAAAAGTCCCTCATGAAAAGTTCCTCACCTTCAGCTGTGAAGCAGAATTTAACTTAGTATCTTAACCTAATTGCAAGATTACTGTTTTCCTCTGTGCCTCATAAGAACTGTCTGCATGTTTTCCCTGGTATTTTTCAAGAAACCTTAAGGAAATGAGGCACACATCTGGCATTGGATCATAACTCTGTGGTGACTGGGGCATTTTAAAGGTTTAGAATAAAGTAATATTGCAAAATGCATAGGCTATTTGATGTCATGATTTTTGACACAGCTTAAAATATGTGATTAAGGGCTTGGCTTCTGCTTTTTCGTTTCCTGTCAGATATTGGATAATTTTCTCCAGTTTTTCTTCAGCCCCTGTCTTTATGCTCTATAGTCATTTTGGCACAGCAAGTCTCCATATGAAATTCACAGTATATCCTTTTCATGTAAGTCTTTTATGGCAAAATTTCCATGAGTGAGATTCTTCACAGCAAGCCCGCATTTTATAGAATCATAGAATAGTTTGGGTTGAATGTGACCTTTAAAGATCATCTAGTTCAACTTCCCCTGCCGTAAGCAGGGGCATCTTCAACTAGATCTTGCTCAGAGCCCTATCCAATCTGACCTTGAAAGTTTCTAGGGACAGGACATCTCTGGGCAACCTGTCCCACTGTCTTACTGTCCTCATTATTAAAAATTTCTTCCTTCTAGCTCATCTGAATCTACTGTCTTTAGTAGATAAAGTTAGATAAAACTCTTTTCCTTTATCCTATTGCATTAGGTCATACTAAAAAAAAGTCCCCATATTTCTTATAAACCCTCTTTAAGTACTGAAAGGTTGCAGATTTTGGCTACTATTGCTTGCCTTTGAGTATTCAAAAGTAATTAATATTTCCCTATGGATTAGATGGGAAATTTTGTCATTTTCACATTGTCACCTTTTCCATATGACTAGTTGTAGCTGTGTGATCTTGATAATTGTGTCATTTCTACCCATTCCTAATCCTTAACTGCAAGCATTTCGACTTCTCATCTTATCTTGGACTTGTGCAGACGACTTGTTTTTACTGTAGCGTTCATATTTGTACTGTGTTCTTTTGTGAAGGATGGAGCAGGGTGCCATCCCCTAGAGGGAAAGAGGGAGCCAACTTCCCCTTGGGAAGTTCTGTGGCTCTGAAGGGTTATGTTGAGTTGCCCTTGGCCAGCTGCTGGACAGCCATCCAGCTGTTCTCTCACTTCCCCTCCTCAATAGGATAGAGGGGAGAAAATAAGATGAGAAAGGTTGTGAGTTGAGATAAAGGTAGGGACATCGCTTATCAATTACTTTCACGGGCAAGACAGACTCTACCTTGAGCTAATTAGTTTAATTATTTTATTTAATGAAAATAGATTTGGATGGTGAGATAGAAAAATTAAAATACTTATTTAAAGTGTTTGAATCTTTGAGGACTTTACTATGGGAGAATAACTCAGCATGTCCGTTGTGCTCACTTGGAGTCCCAACCCAGAGCTAAAATGTTCTTGGAGCCCTTTTGGATCATGATTAATTACATTCTGTCACTCACATTTAAGTTGTCTCCTACCTAGTGGACTTTGAGTGTTTGTTCATGTATGTTACAATTTAACTATTGAAAACCAGCTTAAATAGATACTGCTCTCAATGCCTTAGATTTATGAAAAATCAACAGAGGTAGGGGACAAAGGCTGTGAAATAATGTGGATCTGGGACAGGCTTAAATGTGTTGAATTCCCATTGGAAACTGCACGCACTTAACTACAGCCCTGAACAGTGATACCAGCCTGCCTGAATCTCTATTGCAGAACTGGGCAGGAGTGTTTTGCCTGAAAATACCTGGCTTCCTTCTACAGTGGTGTGAACTTGGAATACACACCAAAAAAGATTTGCAGTACTTTCTTCAGTATTTTGAAAACTGTAATCAAGAAATCACCTTGAAACAAGTGGCATGTTCTCTAAATTGCCAGTGCACAAACAGAAGATTTACTAAATACAAGTTACCAAGTTTTTCTGATGCAGAAATGTATGCTAACAGACAGGAAGTTAATGTTCACCATAAGAATTTTAATATAAACTAGAACTAAAGTAGAGCTGCATGATCAGTCACTTTTATTGTGAAAAAACAGTGTTTATAATTTAGTGTAAGTGGGCAAAATGCCTTCAGGATTCAGTATGTGCATTAATGAGATAAGCAAATACGAACTTATTGCTCTTCAATTCATAACATTTTAATACAAAAAATAGAAATAAGGAAGACAAGTCAAAACTAGTTAGGTATTCATCAAATTACCTTATAGGGAAGACAACAAAATTAGCCTCCTATTGATATGATGATAAGCAAACACAGATGCATAATTTTCCAGTTCACAAATCTTCTGTATAAAATGCCATTAGAAAAGGAATGGAAAACTTATTTTTCAGGTGCATTAGTTTTCAGAGGCCTTAGAGGAAACTCTACAGGAAAGAAACCACAACAAACAAACCAAAAACCCACTTACCCTATCGCAGCATTGACAAAATGTTAAAGGCTCAGAGGAGAGGTTTAATCCGCTGCTCATTTTCAAAGACGTGATGGAATAATGACAAGAGAGGCACTCTGGGTGAGTTGGGAAGATGGCTGATGACCAGCCTGTGGTCCTGAATTGAAAAGCAGCTGGGGTGAAGATCACTTTGAGCTCTTGCTGTAGGACAGTGCAGCCATGGCCACCCACCAGCTGCAGAGCTCCTCTGCAGTTTGGTCTGTGAGGGGGAGCAATTCTTTGCGCCCTTATCACCCGGTGAGCACACAGGCTGGGGACTTGGTCTGATTCAAGGATCTGACGCCAAGTACAAGCTTTTAACCTTTAGAAACTTCAGTCTCAAATAGTCACAGAAGGCAACTAGGAGTGAAAATTATTTCATTACAGTTCTCGTCAGACTGAATCACTATCTAAATCACTCAGCTTTTCAGCACCTTTCCTCTGTTATTTTCCTTGTTAGCATGCTCCACTGTCAGAAAAAGAGAGATTATTTAGTGCCCTTTGGAGCACAGCACTTAAGAAGAAAGTTAACTGCAGCAACACATCCTGGGAAGGGGATTGTTTATTGTGCTGTATATCTTGTCCATTGCAACATGTGGAAATTTTAGTGCAAATTTGTTCATTATGCAATTATTTGGGCCTTTACATACGATAATGTGCCTCATGCTAGAGAAGATGTGCATGTGGTTTATGGTTCAAGTAGCAGTGTGTTGTAGGGTACCTGGTTTGTGATTACAGCATGGTGTGAATATTGCTAAATGGACTTAAATCAAGTCTCCAGGTTTCAGCCTACCCCTTGGAGCCCAGGGCTGAGTGTGCTGACCTTCCACATATTTATTATGCTGCTGAATTGGGTTTTGCCGCTTGAATTAATGCTACAAGGGTGAGACTTCAGTCAGTACCTCTTGCAGATGTATAGGGGGAACTTAAATCCAAGATGCCATGATTTTTGAGGCACCCACAAATATATAAACATTTAAAGAAATATTTCCCAATTGTGGCTGTAGGTGTATTTACAGAGTTTTAACTCCAGTTAAGTATTCTAACTAACACCAACATAACCCTTAGAGTCCATAAATCAGTTCCTTCTATAGACTCAAAACCAAAAAGCATTCAATTTTTCTTGGAAGAAAACCCAACATGGCATTACTGAATTTTTGCTCAACCATAATGTGTTAGTTCTGCTAGCAGCATTGACTCCTATCAGCAGCCCGACAGTGTTACAGTGGTGCTAAGACTGTTGTTGACACTAAAGCAATGAACCTGGAAGGGCTCAGCTTTTAGGGGGTTGGAGATTATTGCAAAGGTCATAAGGCTCACCTTTTCCGTTGTTTCATACCACTTTCACTGACATCAATTTAAGTAGGGCAGCCAGGACGCTAGACAGGAATGCAGGGTGCGTTGGGTATGCTCTTAGCTCTGTCACCAACAATACCTGATAAACCGGGCAAGCTGTTACACTTCTCCATGCCCCATTTTCCTCACCAGTAAAACCACTTTTACAGAGCTGAACTCTGTGACACTGCTAAATGTGTTTTGAAACAGATGAGGAAAACACATAAAACCCTGTTCGGTAAAGCGGGAAACGTGTTAAGCAGCATCTAGACAGCATTATATTTGCTCCTGTGGCTTCTAAAAACTCTTCCTGGGTTCTGATTTTCAACCCTTTTTTCTTCTTCCTTGCCTATGTCTGCTTTTGAAATGAGTTGTTGCGCTTGTCACCTTGGGAATGACTTGCTGATAAAACAACAGACGAAGGCAGTGACCCTGTACAATCAGGTGTCTCAGATGTGTGCAATAATCCATGGTGATGCTGAGCGTGTCTGGAAGAAGCACTCCCTCATTCTAGCACTCTCCATTCTAAGGATCTCTTGAGTCGTTTCTGTAGATTAGAAAGACTGGAAAGCCCTTGAGGTCATGATGCAGTACTGTCTTTGCTAGATATACTGTAAAGTTGAAGAAAGTAAGTTACAGTAAACTTATTAAATTGTCCAAGAACTACTCAGAGAACTACTTTGCAAAGTCTACAGCAGGAAATGCAGACAGTTTGCAGAGCTTTAAAACTCATGGCCCATCATATTTTCTGATGCCTGAGTTTGACAGCATTGGAGTTGAGCAGAGAAGGAATCAAAAGGGTAAGGCTTCACCCAGGGTTGCAGCATGCTGGTCTAGCCAGTAGAGTATGTTTACATTAATTTTATTTTTACCTACTTCCTTTTACTCTTTAGAAAAAAGTTTCAAAAGCTGTTTCCTCAAATTCAAACGCTGTGCCCGAAAAAGAGATCATAAAGCCTAGTTACAAGACTTTAATTTGGGGAGTGTAACTTACTTTTTCAATTCCCTGCTCCAGTAGGTACTGGTGCCTGTGACCAAATGCATTGTGATAGTGATGGCAGTCTTGTTGAAGCTGGTTTTGGGATTCAGATATCATCAGGTGAAAAGAGGTCTTGAGTCTGAATCCACCTCGTTCTGGACAATTATAATAATTTTTTACTCACTCCACCCCCACCTATCCCTGCCCCCACATCTTTTCCCATCTCTTTTCATTCATTTTGCCCTCTCCTTGAAATCATTTGACAAATGCAAAACAAAATTCACAAATTTGTCTTGGTGCTTTGAAACAGGAAAAAAAAAGTTCTCTGAAGGAGGTGTCATTGAATGAAATATCAGATTCTGCAGGGTCATGGGGCACAGACAATACAAATTTTGAGTCATCAGTGACAGCTGCTGAAGGAAAGGCAAGGTTATAAATGCTTTTGACATAATACTGAGGACAGGTCAAAATGGTGTGTTGCAAGAGTAGAGGGGACTTTTAACGTGTGATATGCTGGTGCTACAGTGGATTCGGGCTCTGAGCAAGCCCACTCCTGCCCACTTCTCTAAGTCTCATCCTACCAATTTGGCAAATGTAATTGGTGTCATGGCTGGGCTGCTTGGTGAGCTCATCACTGCAAGGTCAGGGCAGGGCTGCCAGGAGTGAAGTGGGATTCGTAGTCACTGCTGGTGTTAGACGCTACCCTGGCAGTGGGAGCAGCTGCAGCATTTTCTGGATGAGAAAACCTCCATGTTTGCCTTTTTGTAAATGAATGCCAGTGAGTCTCCACGCTTGGCATTCAGGGCTGCTTTGCTGAAAACACACAGCATCAGCTAACGCTGGAGGAGGGCTGGAAAGCCTGAGAGCAGCTAAACTCACAGCAGGTCACCTCTTTTATTTCTGACAACAGTATGCAAGGAATCCACTGAGGTGCCTTACAAAGTTGCATTTATTTAAAAAAAAAAAAACGAAAAAAAGAATTCAGAGAAAGTCTAGGTAATTCTAATTTACTGCTGTAAGAGATAATGAATGTTATTTAGCTGTTCATTTTTTAGAAAATGAAAAGGAGAAAGTTGTAGAAAGTGGATTCTGGACCCTGTCAAAAGCAGGAAGATTCAAAACTACCCACCTGAACAGGCAACAGGTTTTAGTGGGGGGTTATTTGTTTGATTTGTTATTGTTTTGTTTTGGTTGGTTGGGTTTTTTTCCACCCTTTGGTTGAATATGCCTCATTCTGGCCAGATATAATTTTTGAGTCCTCCCATGTCCCTCAGCTCCTCTTCCTGCTCCCCTCCTTCAGTTGTTTGTCTTTTTCTAATTTTCTCATTGAAACAATTTGACGAATGAGAATCAGAATTCACAAACAGCTTCTGACACCTTTGATATATAAAGCTTTAAAAATAGTCTGAAGGGGAAGGAATAACAATATGTGCATTTAGAGGTTGCTGCCTGCAGGAGTTCAGTGAGGCAGAATGGAAATGAGGAAGGTTCTGTTGACAGCTTGACAAACCTCTGTGTGTCCTAAGAAGAAGTATTGGGAATGTGGTAAGGAATCTGGAAACATAAGCAGTGGTTTAAGCCGGCTCCTGAAGTACCTGTGGGTGTTGCTGCTGTGTAATCATTATTTTTTAGGCTGTGTGGGATCTCTCTAACTGATCTACTTAATAAAGTCTTTCTGGCTTGCTCTTCTTCAGTTGGATATTCAAGAGAAAGAGCATAATAGACAGTCACTGTGAAGTGAATTAATCTTTATTAAGTAGATTTCAGGCAGGGTGGTCCAGATCTGAATGAAAGGGTAAGTTGATTTTAAAAATGTGAGTGATTCTTAGACGCATGCACCAGTCCATAAATATTCTATACCACTTCTCAGTTAATGTAGTCAAAATGTGTATGTCAAAGCAGAGAGAGGAATCTTGGCCTGAAAGCTGTACTGAAATCGGGTTGTAATATATAGATAGTTCAGCAAAAAGGAATAATTTGCTATGAATATTTTGTCCTTTAAAATATATTAATATATTTTAAAATCAAGTCATTTTCCTATTAATCTTAAGCCAAGAGCTTGATGTTCAGCAACATTTCAGAGATTTCAAGGTTGGCTTCCTCTTTCCTTTTTCCAGACTATGTCAAAGCATGTTATTTCTTTGGCATTTGTTTTTCTCTCCACATAATGGAGAAGTCATTTTACCTGCATATCAGTATAGCAGCGAAGTACAGCTTTAGTGTGTAGGTTCTGCTTCAGATAGGGTTTATATGAAGACATTCCTAACTGGTTTGAATGCTACAATCTGATGTTAGCAGTTCCTTCTGTTCACATACGTAGAGTTGGGAAGAGTGTGCCTACCATATGTTTAATAAGTAAATGACCTTGATCTCTTGATTGGAAGAACATCGTTCGAGCTTGTGAACAGCATGTGACTCATGAGCTTTTGCGTTTGACTACTGGCAAACACGTTGCTGAAGGTCTCCTTGCAATGTTAGACCTCTCCTACAAAATGCCACGCACGTTGTAACAGTCACTGAACAACAACGTGCTCCAACGTGCACTTCTCCATCTGAAGTGGTACCATGATGTTGGCCAAGGTTGTCATCAACAGTTTGCTCTGTGTGCTGTTTTAGATTCGTTTGATGACATATAAAAATAGCTCATACTCAAAACAAGACATGCAATATTGTGTTAACATACGCCCCACGATGTAGTGCCTAAGCACAAGTGGGTTTGTCCAAGTATAATTCTCCAGAAACACTCCTTTCTGAGTTGTAATTGGTCTGATGTTCTGCATGGGTGCTAAGAAACAGACGAGTCCCTGCTCTTCTGTCATCTATATGGTAACGTGTGTTCCTTGCCAATGCAAAAAACCATCCTTATAAGCAAAATATCATCTTTACTATCCAAAATATAGATTCTTAACATCTCTGGATTTCATTGCACTGCTAGATATTAATATTTTTAGCAATTTGATTTAATGTCAACTCAGCCTTTTTTAGCACATATTATGTCAATAAAATATTAGTGTTTTTATGAAATTTTAAAAATAGTTTGCATGAGATGCATATACATTTGGAGACAATAAACCTTTACCTGCTGTAATATTGCATAAAGGGAAAGTGGATTTCACAGTTTTTAAATTATTTTTTTTTCAAAAATGTACTTCTTCAGGAAACTGAAAAACAGGGAACATGATCCTTAGGAATTCATGATTGTAGAAAGTGGAAAGATTCTTGCTGGGGAAGTATTAGATTGTTCAGAACTTTTCCTACATTTCTGTCATTTTTATATATTTTGTTCAAGAATTTCACAGGGTTTTACTCTCAACATCTAATCATCACAACATGAAATATGTCAAATGAAGAATTTCAGAGGGTGAATGACTAAATTTATTAAGTATTCAGTGCACACCTACCTTAATCTTGAGAGTTCATGCATGATGCACAGATGTAATTAGATAATGCACTTTTAGATTTTATGTGAAAATATATATCTTTTTTTTTGTTTAAAATACCAAGTTAAAATTGAATGATTGACAGCTGTGTAATATTGCTTTGAAAACAGGAGTTTGGAATGGGAGGCTCTGTAGTTAAACGTGAACTATAAAAAGCTTTACATTTCTAAAAAGCATGCCAAAAAGCTTAATTTTTATTCTTAAATTAAAAAGAGCGTCCTACTATAAAGCAGGGTACTTTTCCCCCCACCTTGTTTTTCACAGTTACAGATATTCTTGCCAGATATCCAGTTCCCCTGGATTCTCCCAAGACTACTGCTGCAAGAGTCCTGTTTCAGTTAGATATCCAGGCTAGAGCTGCTGAGGGACAAAAATCTACGTTAAAAAAGGCTATAACCCCTTTGCATTGTAAGTGGTTCTGTAGACTGCATTGGGAACCGGTCTGGGACCATGAAACTGAGACTGGTCTTTCTGGTGTGATACCTTAGTACCCCTTATAAAATTGTAATCTCTTATTTTAAAAAGTAACAATAAGTATTTAGGGATCTGTAGTTCCCTCTCAAGATTAGGAATTATTCAACTCTAGGAACTGCACAGCATTTCTAGTTCAAATTCCTTGGAATACACAATTACTTTTTCCTTTGTTATAAGAAATATTATGAACAGGAGTTGCTTTTTTCTACAAAAGCAAAGCAGTGTTCACTCAGTGTTCTCACTCATTTTTGTCTTGACTCTGAGAATTGTGTGGCTTTGACAAGAAAAGCAACCCTATGTTTATTAAAACTGACCCTGTGTTTGCCAGAAAGTTTCAGATATTTTATGGGCTGAATTCTGAGAATATAGAGGAGAACTAAGACAAGATAATTTCTGTGGCTACAATTTGTCATTAGAAATATGTCATGCCACTCCAGGATTGTGCTAAAATCAGTGTAGGTGACAAAATTATACACCTCTCTCTTAATCATGTCTTTTTTCATTGTTAAGAAATTAGAGGTAACGATTTCTACAAATACTAAAGCCTGTCAGATCCAATCCTCAAATCCTCAAGATTTACGGATGTTTTAGTTATCAGAAACTGGCGTGGAGCTTCAGATGTACATGCTGTTTAGTTTGTGTTGATTCTTACAGTGGTCTGCATACAGCAGTATGGTATTTCTTAATTTTGGAATCTAATTTTGAATGATGCTACCTGGGTATCAGAAAAAATTTGGTTGCCTTAAGCTGCTTTCTTCCTAGGCTTTACTGAGTTGCTTATTGATTTGGTGATGTAGTAATATTCATAATTTATCCAGGGGTGTAACTTACATGCAAATTGATGTGATTTGTTTTTTAAAGGATAGGCTTCTTACTTCTCCTTGTCCCCATTCTCTTTGTTTCTTTTAAGCCATCCACACCAGCTTTTTAATAACAGGGAAGATGGAACAAGACATAACCTTGCAAGTCTCCTGTGAACAACATCACAGTTGAACTACACAAGGAGCTTAAGGAAAAATCCAGCACCAATTAATTCCAATTGTCTTAGCATTTAATACTGTGTCTATGTGCACGGGGTGGTGCACAGGTGTTTGTATTCCACTCTTAGAGACAGCAACACTGTTCCAGCTAGAAAATAGGATAAGGGAGGTTCAATGCACTATTTTTTATGCCTGTTTACAGTTTTGTCACACATAGCAAGTTGCCTTTCCTGATGCTGAACGCCTTCTATATGTGAATAATCCAGTAAAGTCCATTTGTCTGCCATTGTTTGAAACATACCTTTTATGAGATGGCCATTTTAAGACTGTCAGGTCTGGCATCAGCTCAGCTGGCGTGCTATTTCCTCCTCTCTGCCCTGCTCCAAACTGTTTGGAGCCTCATGTCTGGCTAGTCAATATTTATGAGGTTGGGGAAACAAAATTGTAACTAATTTAGTGTGCGGATATTAAAAAGTCTGCAGTAGAAATCGCTTTAGGAAAGGGTAGCAATTGAAGAAATTGTTTTGACTGCTTAAGTAGCTCTACATTTTATTTAAAGATACTGTTTTAAAATGACTCAGCCCTGCTCTTTTTTTTTTTTATAAAATGAATACACAGTTGTTTATGGATCTTGTTCCCTTGGTTAATAAACACTTTCATCTGTGCTGAAGGAGCGCAAATAGTCTTTAAGGATTCAGTTCTTTACTTTCAACAGCTTTTGAGTAATAGCTAAAATCTGGTGTGATTGGGACAGATTCTTAGCCAACTTAGGTTGCCATGGTCCATTATATATTAAATTAATTTCTTTCCTGACTCACCATGCAATTCCTATCACATTTGATGAGAAGGGTGGAACCATATAAATAAATCCAGTTTAGAGAAGTGCATTTCACTTCAGAACTGTTTGCCAGTGTACAAATACCGTAGCAGGACTAGTAGTGAGCCCTACGTGTATCAAGGCAGCTTAATGATTGTGTAAGTGCAATCAAAGATAGAGGAGGAGGTTATGATGTCTGCCAGGATGGTTGGCGTTCCTGCATGGCTTCATGTAAATGTCATGAAAAGCAAGGAGAAGAAAGAAGGAAGAAGCTTGAAACTGAGTAATGCACATGGCTAGATCTGGGTTCTAGTGTCCCCTTCATGGCAGATGCTGTCCCATGGAAAGTCTGCACAAACATTGGTCTGGCACTATGAGGTACCTAGATCCATATGAGATGACACAAACCTGGTTCCATTTGCACATTGTCTTCAACTAGCTTCCAGGGTTTATTTGCATACATATATGCCTATAAACCTTTGTCTGCTTTACATTTTAGCTGTTGCTAAAAGCTATTTGCTTTAACTCATGTTTTGATTTTGCATGACTTCAAAATGATTTTGAGGTAATGGACAAACACAAAAGCAAAGATCCCTTTGAGAAACTGTGATCCTGACAGCTGAGGTGCACGATCATTTGTTCTGTTCTAGGGCTTGCTCCAGTGTATTCTGAATAACTGATAAAATTGGTATCATCATCCAGGCTTGCTTAGATGATGATTGTATTGTTGTCTGTAGTCAGAGGACAATGTTTAGCACTGCTTGGTACTGGTGATAATTCCCTGGAGCAGTGCCTTCGATGTGAGAGAGTTGTTGATGAACAGGTGTAGAATGTAAAGGAAAGCGTAAAGTGGTCAGGGGATGGCATTAAAAATTAATAAGTGCTAAGGACGGGGTGGGGGCATTTAGAGAAGGCAGCCAGATGTCTTTCAGGGGTGTGGTACAAAAACCAAGGCATGACAAGTTGAAAGAAAGGAAATTCCAATTTTACATAAAGGGAAAATAAATTTTGCTACGAGGGTGTTTCAGCACTGGAACAGATTACCCAGAGGGGTTGTGGGATCTCCATCTTTGGAGGATTTCCAGACTCAGCTGGAGAAGGTCCTGAGAAATCTACTCTAACATCAAAATAATTCCTGGTTTGGACATGGGGTTGTTTTAGGTGATCTGGTCCTGGCCAGCCTGAATGACTCTGGCATTCCCCACAGGGACCAGCCCTATTCAGCAACTCTTCTTTGCATTTTGGTCCAGGGAGAAGCCTGACATCCAGATGAATTCAGGGTTCGTTTACAAACATTTCTGAGGGTCTAGGGCATCTCTTTGATTTACATGACTTTCAGTTTCTGGAACAGCATAAGGAAGGTGTGTAACCAGCTATGCTCTTTCTCACTTCCACAGGGAGAGGATAGCATACCCTGACCTCTTTCTCTGTCCTACCTGCTAGGTTCAGATTTTCTTTAGGTTAAGTTGATAATATTTCATAAAGGCAAACAGTTCAGTGGATGATATGGTTATGAGGCACTTGGAGCTTCTCAGTGCCTTTCCTTGCCTGTACACCATTATGCAGCTGAATGCCAGCTCAATTTTCTTCTTTCAGTACCTATCTTCTATCTGCTGAAAAAGCCACATGCAGCTTGATTCAGGAGGATTAAAGGATGAAGAAGATATCTAATATAATAAAGAAACAGATTTCTCAGTTCCTGCTGTTCTTTCTTGTTACTCTCTTTTTTTCAGCATATTCACTTAACCTGCTGCCCTAATTTTGATGTTTTAAATGTATCCATTAGCTGTGGTTAAGATCATACCATGTTCATGAGGAGTGATTTCGCTTGCCAAAAAGATTTCTTGAGGTATTACAGCTCTAGCAAGGGGCTGTACCTCACTGTAGTAATGTTTAATCATTTCTAAAATGTTTAGAAAATCCTGTAAGCTTAATTCCAACTCTTTCTTTACTAATTAAATGTGTAATGTTTCTGTGTATAGCCATGCAACATAATTATTTCATTACTAGAAACATGATGCACTGTCTTACAGTGGAATGACCTGGTAGGACAGATTTGATGAACAGTTTCCCATGTAGTTCTTGCTTTCATCACAAAGAAAACTTTACTGGAAAGAAATTACTGGAAGGAATTGTGATAAAAGGTTTTATGAGACAAGTTTTCCACAGTGTAAAAGGAAGAGTAATAGTGGGTTGCATATGGTCCTCTCTCTGGTGACCAGCGATGGGACACATGAAAGTGTAATGAAGCTGGGTCAGGGGAAATTTAGATTGGATATTAGAGAAAAGTTCTTCATTGAGCAGGTGGTTGGTCACTGGGCCAGGCTCCCCAGGGAAGTGGCCATGGGACCGAGCTTGACAGAGTTCAAGGAGTGACTGGATGACACTTTTAGTCAGTCCTTCAAGGAGTTGCCAATTAGACTTCATGATCCTTAGGTTTCCCTTCCAACTTGATATATTCCATGATTTTCTAATATATATATATAAAATACAAAAACACAATGGAAAGAAACTTAAAAAAGGAATACACATATATATGGAGCAGAGTTAATTCATGGTGCAATTAATGCTCTAACATACTTCAAATTATCAAATTAATATAGAAGAACCTCATTAATAATGTAGTTAAAATTGTTAAACAAAGACCTCTTCTATCTACCCCTTTTCTCTGGTGTTATGCTCTACTCCCCATTTTTGGGTCCTGTGGTTGGCAGCTTCAGCATGCCTCCAGCAGAGCAGAAGGAGGGGCTGTGACAAGTTTTGGGCCACGTTGAGGTCTTCACCAGGAGCTGTATATTGTCTGTCATAGGATTTCTGCTGCTTTGGTCTCTAGGTTGGGCTTATTTTAATATGTTTCTTATCATAGTTGGCTTCCTTTTCCGTGTTTTCCTGCTCCAGGTTTGATGTTCCCAGCATCAACTGATGTAAAAGGGCTATTGTTTTTTCAGCCATTACCTGGGTCTGTCAGACCTTTGCCACGTATTATTACTGCTATTGTTATATGTTCAGGATTGAAGATGAAACGGATTAGGGAATTACCACTCAACCCAGTAGGCCTAGTAATGACTTCTGCCAGCTCCCTCAACACCTGTGGATGCATTGCATCCGGACTCATGGATTTATGGATGTCCAGATTGTTTAACTGGTCCCTAACCCAGTCCTCATCAACCGAGGCAAACTCCTCCTTTAACCTTACTTCCTCTCGGGCTCCTGAAGATAGTCTCCAGCAGAATAAGACAGAGAAGGCATTCAATAACTCCACCTTTATAGTATTCTCTGTCACCAGGGCATCCACCTCATCAGGGGGCCTACATTGCCTCTAGTGTTAGAAAGGATACAGAGATGGTCTTATCACTTACAATCCTGCTGCCAAATATATTATGGCATTTGTTCTTTCTTAGACAAAGATTTTGCCAATAGCTTACCTGGGAATCAGACTGTGATTGGAGCTGCCCTGGTTGTTAAAAGCACTTCTTAAGCTGGTGGGGACAGACAATATCCTGACACCAGAGTGCTCTTTGTCCTTAATTTCCATCTGCTTTGCACCAGCAAAGTGCTGTTATTTCACCATCTGAGACTAAGCAGGCCATCTGCATGCTTTTTCTGACATTGAGAGTCATTTTTTGATGCTGTATACAAGATCCTGCATCATTATAGTCACAGAAACACAGTTATCCAGACAGTGTGTCTATTTGTTACCTACTTATGTTGATTATGTCCTAAACTCTCAGGCATGTTTTTTATCTGATGTGGAGAGTTTGAATTCACATCTGCTATCAAACTGGTGATGAATGATAACTGACCAAGCTGAAATGATCTGATCTAGCAGGCACTTTGAAGATATACTAATGGGTTTTATTCTGTCATCAAGGGCATGCTCAAGAGCTGACTTTTTAGGCATGGAGCTGAACTTCAGGTGCCTGTTCAGCTTAGAATGCAAATACCCTCATCTGCTGTTTCTCTTTGTTGTTTTTTAGGGCAGAAAGTGAATGAATATTATGTATCAAGAGGTCTTTCATCAGAAATGTTAGCAATTTTTTTGGCTATATATTTGTTATATTGAATACTGAAAGTTTTTTTAAGATCTGTTATCCATAGTGCTATGTACTTATGCATTACGCACATTAAGTAAATGCTGAATGGAAGATAATAACTTATCAGGCAAATTGGGTGAGAATGAAAGTAGAGTTACCTTTCACCCCACTATAGCTCTGCAACTGTATGGTTTAGTCTTCTCCTCCCACATAATTTCTGCATTCTTTGCAAAAAGATGAAAATTGCAGTATGCCCCACAATGAGCAGATTCGTGCTGTGTCAGAAAAATGTTTGGGAGTAAATATTTCTGTCCTTTGAATGAATTTCCTTACAACTATCTCTGTAAATTACTGTGTTCATGTTGGCTCCTGGTACAATGTTCTTATGTGCCTTCAGGAAATGTGGTGTGGGAATTTAAAATGAAGTTAAATTCTTTCTTTGGCTCTGTCACCAAGAGGAGCAAAAATACTGTGGAAAATGTGGTGGGTAAATTAGAAAAGAATAGTAGACAGTGCTTTTATATACCTTAAAGATGCAGCACTAGATGAAGAGGAAAGGGTCTGAAGAAGGAAAAAAATGACAGGAAATTATTAAGAAGTGAAATTTAGATAGAATATCAGGGAACTCATCGAGACAGTGAAATCTGTTACAACCTGGAATTGTCTCCCAAAGGCAGACATTGAAACTTAATTGCTTTGGGCATTTTTAACAAGTCTTGTCAAGCTGCGTGGAAGAAACGTAGAGAACAATCATGGACTCGCAGAGGGATACAGTGGGTGATGTGCTCAGCTTTGCCACCTCTTATTTCTCTGATTCTTTAACTGCCAGCAGGAGTGACAGTAATTATGGTGGCAATTTTTACTTGAGGGGAAGACCTGTTGTTTAAGAGCTCAGCTGTATTTCTGCGTCAGTCTAAACTAGCCTTCAGGCATGGAAATTCAGAATGTGCTGTCTTTGGGATGATATGGTGAAACATGCAGTTAATTTGTTTGTATGGCAAAACTTCTTTTAGTTAACCACAGAAGTGGTCAGGGAGAAACGTTTGTCAGACTGGAGGGGAAGGTGTCCTCATTTGCCCCGAGGTCCAGGCGGAAGTCTGATCCCAAGTATCACTTAATAGCTTTGCTCCTTACACCAGGTAACATCAGAATAGGAAGGCAATAAATTACAGCCATTCCGGATAGGATCACCTCTCCTCCCTACAGGACTGTTAAGTGAAATTAATAAAGAAAAGTTGTTGAAGTTTAATTATGCCCTCCTCCTACACCAAACCACAAAGATGCTCAGGATACAGGACTGTAAACACAGAGAAAGGAAGCTCTGAGAACCTTATAATTAAACAAATTCATATTAGTTGCTGAGCAGGTTTTTGCATGATCGCATTTAGAGCCTATTAATGGAAATACAATGTAAACTCATTTATATTAATGTACACCAGTGTACAGGCACATAAGTGTGCCAGAGAAATGGGGACAAAGAACATTGCAATTTCTTGTGGAATTATTTGGCACAGATGTCAAAGAAGTCAAAGAGCACTGACCCAAGAAAGAGAGGAAAACAATTGTTTCCCCAGGAAATGAATCACTGTGATTTCTGTAACCAATACTCCCGATCTTCAGCAAGTAAGTGACTAGAGCTCAGCTCTTCCTGTATATCTTCCCTTGACTGAAAGGCCAGTGTTTTCTAGTTGTTTGCCGGTGACTCAAATTTTGATGAAAACAAGCATGGAAAGTGCAGGAAAGGAGAGGCAGCTGGGTCTGAATACAAATGTCATTCCCCACCAAGTGTGAGGTGCCCCTGTGTGTAAGTCACCTGCAGATGTTTCAGGCAGGCAGAATTAAGTGTATTTGTACTTGCTGTCCTCTGCCCTTGTGCACGCAGCATTTTGCTTGTGCAAATCTGCCTGGGCCCTGTTTTCACGCTTACACATTTCCTTGTCTCCTGTATCAACAATGTTACCTCTCTCTGTCGGGTGCAGCAGGGACATGCCATGATTTGTACTCGCAGCATGTGTTGCAGGTAAGGAGCTTGTCTGCACACTTCCACTTGAAGTCTACCCACAGTATTTCATAGCAGTGCACATCTACCTGTCATCTGATGTTCTCATCGCTGCCATCTGTTTAGTAGATTCATTTGTGGTCACTGTTTCTACAGTTACCATGAAAGGTCTTTAAATCAGGGATCATAATTTTATTGTGTGTTCATACAGTATCCAGCAGGATGGGTGTCCAGTTCCATTTGGGGTCCAAGAGGAGTATTACATTTCCAGTATTCCTGTTATTGTTATCCACTGTAAACCAAGTCCTTTTTCCACTCTACGTAGTGGGCAAGGTGTTTGTCTTGTCTTGCATGGGAGTAGGATTTACTTGTCTGAATATACAAAACCTGTATTTTCAACAGATAAACTACTGCTTTTTTACTCTGTGATGGGATTGCAAAGCTCAAGCATTTGCTGCGTTTAATACCTGTTATAAACACCTGCACGTTGACCTGTGGAAAAATGTAGATGTGTCATAGGTTATATAGATGTCAGAGAGCTCTTAAAAATGGTGACAGAAGTGCAGCAGTGTATGTGACAACAATACATCATGTAAATTACAACAATAAATTTTAATTAAAAGAGACTAAGATGCATCTTCAGAGGGATAAAATGCTACTCTCAGAAAATGTGGCAATAAATGTAAATGGCTTACTGTGCCATTGCTTTTGGAGAGGGTGAGAGGGGTGGCACACTTCAAAGATTCTGTATCAGTTCAGCTGCTCTATTAGTGATGTGCTGAGCAAAGAAATATTGATCCTAACAGCACAGTGAATTTCAGATAAGATCTGAGAGTATTAACAAGAACAAGGCTTGATGGTCTCTTCTATCTTAGTAAATAGCATCTCAGGATATTTAAAAAAATCAGCTAAATTTCAATTTTAGTACATGAAGAATCCAGACAACATCTGTGATGTATAGGCTGTTTTTCAATTCCTACCTGTTCATTAATTATTTCAAGATAATTATTTTGAATTTGAAGGGTGTGATTTTTACTCCATATAGCTGCAAAGCATTTTTCTTTAGTGTACCAACACTCAGAGTTGCTGATTACATAAGGGATCTTTTCCTTAAGCTTCAACCTGTGCAGCCATGGGCAAGTTACTTTTAAAAAGTATAAATATATCTATTACATTCGCAACTGTTCAGAATCGAACACACGTCTCAAACCTGGTACATGAAGAGTTTACCTTCTGAATGCATAAGGGAGAGTCATGGTAAACATGAGAAGTCTCTGGCACCTGAAGAGGCTTTGGAGGGACCGTTTCTGTGCCCAGAGGGGTGGCACATAGGTGCTGACTGACAGATACCTCCCCAACCTTTGCTGGATAATCCTAGTGAAGAAGGCTTCATCGCCTTGGCGGGCCGCCTGCTCTGTCTCTCACACAGCTATATAGACTCGCATGTCTAAATCACACTCCTCTGCTCCCATCCCTCTGAGCACGTGGGGAGAGACAGATCAATCGCCTCCTCACTGCCTTTAGCAAACTGAGACACCTCCCTAGCTGCCTCTTTCGTAGACCATCAGACCCAAGTCCTTCAATGCTCGTTCATGGCTAGATGATAACCCACTTTGTTGGTTTTGGTTCCTTCTTCTGGCCTCTTTCCTATTTCTTCTCTTAATGAGTGGACAGTGACCTCACCAACACTGGGAAAAGAATAATCAGCTCCTGTGCTTTACATAGTGTGTTACTGTCACTATAAAGCAGTGTAGGATTTGTCTGGGGTATTTTTTTTGCTTTTTCAGCATAGGCTGTGTTGGGTCAAACCTTTGCAAATGGGGATTTGCTTACAATTAATGGGTGCAAGCAGGAGCATAGAAGGTACTGACATAAGGAAAACCTTTTTCACTGTGGGGGTGACAGAACAATGGCACAGGCTGTCCAGAGAGGTTGTGGAGTCTCCTTCTCTGGAGACATTCAAAACCTAAATGGACGAGTTCCCGTGTGACCTAATCTAGGTGACCCTACTCTGGCAGAGGGGGTTGGACTAGGTTATCTTTTGAGGTCCCTCCCAACCCCTCGCATTCTGTGATGCTGTGATCCAGGAACAGCAGCTTGCTCTTGTGTGTGCCTGGCTCCCTGGTTGTGTTGCTGCTGACAGAACAGCACGTCTGGTCTGTGGCTCCTGTGGCACTCTGCTAACACCTTTTTATGCTTCAGGGGTGCATCAGGCATGTTTCTTATTCCAGTCTAAGAAATGTGATCTTTAATAGTTTTGAGAACTGTCCAAGTGAAACTGTCAGAAAGAACTGCTCTCACATCTGCCCTTTATCAGGTTTCTGTTATATGGACCAACAGAAACTGGTTTGGGTCAGGGCTTCTAAATAATAGTGGCCATTTTGGTACTTCTGTAAACAGCTCTGCCAAGAAATAGTTTTCTTATCGTAGATTTAGAAGTTAAACACTTGCATTCAGGAAACCTTCATAGCAAGAGAGAGTAGAAGCAAAGTCTCATAAAGGAACAAACAATGCTGTTTTATTGACTAATTTGAACAAAAGAGGAAATTTATATGGCATCCTGAGTCTTGATGAAATTTGGATCCTCTGGAACTTTTGAAACAAGAGGTAGCCTCAAGCGAGGTGATATTGCTGAGTCTAAGGTCAGCTCAGACAAAATAGAGGTCAGAGTAATGGCATCAGGCTTAATGGTAGATGTTTTCAATTCCATAGAAAGCCTCTGAAGACAAGAAATGAGTCACCAGAGGAACAAGGCATTTGTAGAGATTTAAACTCTAGTTCTAAAAGACCAACTTAAAAAATAGGTATTTTTTATGGAGAGGTATGAAGAAATTAAGTTATATAATTTCATGTATGGATTATAAAAAACCTGAATTAGCATATATTTATCTGATACTTATTTTTGCCTGGTTAAGAAAATTCAAAATAACCATTCAATTCTCTTACCCAGAGTGGCCAAGAGCTCTCTTTTAAAGATAGGAAAAATAATGTACCTAACTGCTAATAGTGATGAAGGTTTCAAGGCCACTGTAATTTGACTGAATATTTTGGGAGTCATTACTCTTGTGACTAATTTATACTGATGATGGTATTGATGCTAAGGATTGATTATTGCAAAATTGTAACAATATATCAAATCTACAAAGGACCTGACTTTTAAAAGCATTCGTTTAAACTTTACTCTTCTCAGTTGTACTGCTATTTTGTAAGGTATATAATTATGCTGTTGAACGTGCAGAAGCTAGATACATTGTATGGGTCTTTAGAGATGATACATACACTTTCAAATTACACTTTATGACCTGGTGTCCAAAACGTAATTTCAGCTTGTCTGAAGATGTAGTGAGCAGTTTGAGTAGCTGCTGCTTGATGCGACAGAGTCCCCTAGTAAACTGATAGCAGCAGGGTCTGCACTTCAATTCCCTGTTTTCAAAACCAGCTTTTGATGTGTCTCTATGACAGGATTCTTTTCTGTGGGGAGCTGGGAAGAAACCACAAGTAGGAGGCTGAGAAATGCCAACACAAAAAGCGTGATGATTTAATCAAACTACCAGGATTAGGGCATAGAGGTTTCTTACCTGGTTGCATTGTTTGGGGAGTAAAGATGTAGTGGCCAAATGGAAACGTGAATGTGAGGCAGCTTGATTTGAATTTTCACCGGCTGCAGTCTCTTATGCAATGATATCACTTGGATTTGTAGAAGAAAAAGGGGAGAAAATACTGATGTGTGTGTATTTTTACTATAATGGAAGAACGAGAGAAGCATCATCCCCAAGAGGGCCCTTTGGAAATCCATTTGTATTGCAGGGGAACCTGATAGTCCCTAGAAATATATTTAAAGCAGCGTTCCCCCACCCGCCTTGCCTGCTGCTCGTGAGTCAGAGCAGTCTGTGTGCTGCAAATCCTGCCTTCGGCTGTCAGGGGAACACTGCCACATCAAGCTCCAACCTGTGAGAGCAGCCTGGCAGAGGGAGGCATGCACTCTGTGCTGTAATTTTCCTCTCTTTTCTTGGATGCCGAAGCTCCAGTCGGTCTCCAAACTTGGCACTCTGTTCTAAAATCTCCCTTGTAATGAAACAGCTTCAGGTTGAACTGAGGAATACCAAGTTACCCCTTTCTCTTTGAGAGCAGAAAGCTTGTGGGCACTGGTCACGACACTCATTATCTCTGAGTAGTTGTGCCTCAAACTTACAATATACCAAGCACTTTCTACCACGCTCTTCTTGAAACGGAGGGTCCCAGATGCCAAGTTCATGTTGAGTACCCTTGCAAATGAAAGCCGTGCTTCTGGCAACTGATAAATATTGAGCCATTTTCTTCAGTGAGAATATTGTATTGTTTACAGTTAGTTAACTGACTTGTACAGCTTACTCATTGACGAGGACAGGTTCCCAAGACTTCATTAAATTGTGCTTGAAGGCCCAAAATTACTTAAATGATGGTTGTCTGAAGACGGGATAAATGGATGTCAAGAAGGTCTTTTGATGTTGTGCAAGGTGTCCATATGCTCCCAACTGCTAAATGATAACCTCTGCAGATCCTTAGATGCTCAGTTTTAGAGATTCGTTCTTTATTTTTCGAAGATAAAGTGGGAGTGGCAAGAGGGGCATGGGGAAGTAGAAGAAATTATGATGAATCATATGATACTTTGAATTTCACCTAAAGGAAATTCCAGGGTATAGCTATTGTTAGAAGAAAATGAGCACCTCACAGTGTGTTAAGATGTCTTTTAGAGAAATCTGTTTTTCAAGAATCAGAGCTGGTACTGTCTTTTTGGGAAAATATGCTGATGATGTATGTGATTTTTAACATGCTGTTTGTTCTGGAGCGTTCCCATATGGTCTTTTGCATTCATCTTTGTGATCCCTTGCTGATTCTTTTGTCTTTATTGCCTCTCCATTTTCTGCCTTTTTTTTTTTCCCTATCATTCAGTGTGTTAAACATTTACTTGTGCATCATACAGATAGCTCTTTGCCATCTACAATGATGTTCACCTGTGCAGAGGGAAGGGAGTAGGTGCCAGCTGCCTTGAGAAGATATATTCTCATGGATTAACTGGTGTCGGTTCCCTGTGGCACCCCAATAAGCATTTCTATCTGTGCCAGTTTGGCAGAATGACTCACAGGCTGCAAATGCTTGCAGAGGAAACATATTTCCAAAGCTATGTCATGTGGTATAGGATTGGGGAGTTTCATCCTCCAGTTTATGTACCACCAGTCTGATTTAAATGAGATTTATATTTTCTAAAGGAGGGATTGCAGCCCAAACTAAAGCCCATTGAAAACAGTGGGAATATTTCCATAGACTTTGCTGGGCACTGGATCTGCTCTTGGCAAGCATAAAAAGTAAGAGACAGAGGAATATTGAGTCAACAGGCTTTTTAGCCAGTAGCTCTTCTATAACCTCACAGGAAATGTCCTGAGAGTGAGGAATTCTTCACGTCTGTTTTTAAGAATCCAGTGAGGAGAAATTGTAAACAAAGATTACCTATCCAAGCACAGTGCAAATTTAAATAATTCTATCTTTTGAAATCCTGGAGCCACTTGTTGAGATAGTGTGGGAATACACAGGAATGTCTTAATATAAATGTTTATTTAGGGTAGCAGCTATGGAAATGAATGAGCAGATTCCTATACTGCTGCAGTAATTGTTTTTTTCATGAGATGAATTATGTTTTCAGTTTCTCATCATAGTTCCACATTGCTGTGCATATTTTGAAGTGTAGAACTAGCCAAAGCTCATTCCTGATAATGGCTCTCACTGTCTGCAGAGATTGTGTCTGGCAAAAGTTTGTCTCTTCACTACCTTCTTTAGAGTCCTCCTTACCAAACAGCATGAAGATCCTTATTTCAGAAATGCTGCCCTTCGCAGGTAGCAGCAGCTACTAGTGGTGAAGCCCAAAGGGGCTTCATTTTAAAGATGAGGGGGTTAACTTTTTCACTGCAATGGCATCTGGTTCCTACTGAAAGCCAGCTGGAGACAAACTATCTCACACATTCAAAATCTCCCTCTTGGCCTTTGTCTCTGGCTATCTGTCTTGCAGCCCCAGTTACGTTATAAAACCCCTTTGGGAACAGTAAGAGCACATGCAGTCTATGCACGTGCAACAAAAAGAGAATTGCATTTGACATAGACAAGATCAGGTTAAAATCAAAGGTGATACAAATGTTTGCCTCAATTCAGAGCAAAACTCAGCAAGCGGAACATGCAGTTAGAGTGAGGGGGAAATGACGAAGGGATTGGCTGCAGCCATTTGGCGATTCCAAAGGAGAGTGCATAGAGTGCTCCTGTCTACAGATAATAGTCGGTCAGTAATGTAATGGTAAGGAGATTGCTCTCATCTTCTTGAGATAATGATCCCTTATGAGGCAGCTTGACATCCTTCCCTTCCCTTGGCAAAGCTCATTTACTCTACTTCCCTTCAGCATTGCTGGCAGTAGAGAGAGGAGGTAAGAAGCTACAGGGGAAGGTAGAGCCAGCTTGGCAAGGTGTGCAGCTTCACCCTGTGGTGAATTACCTATAGCTACATGAGTTTCTTGGTGGTATCTTCATGTAACAGTTACTGCAATGGGGAAAAAACCCCACTGGGGGTCCCCATTCTAATTCTGGAAGCTAGGGAAACATTTTATTTTACCATCTCTAGAACAAGTAGACTGATGCCTTATGAGATGGTACCTTTCTGGGCAAGAGGTATCTGGGCTTCCATGAGTGCCCTTTATTGTATTACAGTTGAGCTGTGGCTCTAAAATCTCAGAGAAGCTGAGGCCACCATAATGTGGACCAGCAGCTCAAAACACAATCATCAAGTTTTTGTCATGCACACTCATATATGTCACAGACAACAATATGTTGTGGCAGTTTAGAGAGCTTGTACTGATGTGCTGTACAGTTAAATGTTATTATTGTGTATTCCACAATTTGAGTTAAAATTGACTCAACTTCAGCTTAGTAGGACTTGAGCAGACTGTATAAATGCAAGTCATTACTGGCTAAATATTGTTGAGCGTTATGGTGAGCAAAGAAAAGTGTCAAATAAACCCTTTTATCCAAAGACAGAATAATTCCCTGCTTTAATCCTAAACCAAATTGAATTTGTGAAAAGTCAGACTTGAGACTTGTATTTTGATAGGCTACATAAGTAAATACTGGGGTAAATGTGATATTCAGAGAGACATGTCATGGCTGTGGGTTAGAACAAATTCTGTTAATAATTATTGGGGTAAAGCTCTGACAAATAAATGGTAGGTGCCTAGATTGAGCTCTGCCTTTGACTCTGTGGGTTGTGATTAGACTATCAGTGCTATATCAATGGTATTTTTTGTTTTGATTTAATACTACATCACTTCTATCACCAGTCTGGTGATCTGATAACAATAGCTTGAGTCTGGGAAAAGAAACGGCATCCTCACGTTTTAGTTTATCCTTCCTGACATTAAATACATTCCAAGCACACTTTTATATTGCAGCATTTGAATTTCAGTGGATGTATTTGTAATAGGAGTTTTAACAGATACATGCTTATTTTGACATCTAGTGTTAAATGTCTTCAATATGTGTCATGGCATTAAATTCCAGCTTGCATTTGCTACTGGGTTTGACTTTGAGATTGCAAACAATATTCTAGTAGAGATTGAAAGCTTACACATTAACAGCTTGTTTCAGATATCTCAAAGGTATTGCATAGCCTTTCTTTTCATAGGAAATACAGTGGCAGATGCTATCACTAATAGTGCTAAAAAAGCCTCACTTTGTGTCTCTCTGTGGACTAAATTCAAGTTCCATTAAAATCAAGGGGAAGGTTCTGCCTGCGAGGAAAGCAGAGAAGTCCTCACGTCTTTGAACTACACTGACTGCAAACGTCTTCAGCACACAAAACATCTTAGTCATCTGTTGGGAAGAAACTGATGCTGGCAGCAACTGGGATTATTTTCATTTTCCCATAAATACTGCCTTAAAAATAACTGATGAATGTTCACTTAGTTGCAAACAAATTTTAGGGTGTTGCTATTTCAGAAAGTGTTGAGGTGTTTTAGAAGATTGTTGGTCTATTTTTTGTAAGTTGCAAGAGACCTGGTATTAGTAATAGGGACTTTGTGCTATGGACATACATTGCTGCCACACCCAATATCTTTTGTAGCATTAGGACTAATGTTATGAGTGGGCCTAATTTAAAAAGTCTGTGTGTTTTTTCTATTATGGGGTTTTTTTCTGTCTTGAGCAAGGTTCTGACATCTTGTGTTTCCTTTATAAGTGATGATAATGTCTCATTAACATCTTTTTTGCTTGCCTGGATATTACCACAGAAAATTCTACCAAACATCAGCTGCCAATATCTGATAGTCCAGATCCAGGGCCAGCTTTGATAAGAAGCTGACTGTGCAGTTAGTTCTGGTAATTTTGGTACAGTTGGCTGTAGTGGGGATGCTATATGTCTGTGTGTGTGTGTGTGTGTGTGTGTGTGCACCTGCAGCAATGCAAGCCCAGCACATGGGATGCCTGGGAACAGACCCAGTGGTGTGATTGTGACTGAGTCTGCAACTGTCAGGAATGGAAAGATTTCTATGAAATTCATTCTCCATAGATTTATGGTCACCTGAATTTTATTAACTCACTGCTTGGCTGCTGCGTGATGATTTACCTTGCTGTGCTATAGGGCCTGATGTAATTCTCTCATCTTTAGTTGAAGTCTAGAGTAACTGGGAAGCTCAAAGCCCAGGGAAGGTGGTGCCTGCTTTGGCATGTCAATGTTCTCTGTACTGTCCCCCATGACTCCCAGGCTTGCTCAAAGGATTGCTTCTGCCAAACAGCACATATTCTTTCTCCCTTCCAGTTGCTTATGTTGAGTCCATCACTCCACTGTTTAACTTTAATATTTGCTGTTCAATTAACATTAAAACAAGTACTGCTTTGACTTCATACAGGCTGTTAGTGTGAAGCAGCACATCTTGGGCATCTGTCAGCAGTGGTCAGAGGTTATAAAAAGACACCCCCACCACCACCACATTGCCCTTTCAGTATAGGAGTTTTGTTTAAACCTCAAGCCCTTTTAATTTTCTTGTGTCTGTTTTCCATTCCCCCCAGGAATGGTGGTGGTGGAGGCCATTCGGGAGAGCAAAGGACATGTTGCAGCGTCCACTGTGTTCAAAGGCTCTTTTATATCCCCCTTTGAGCAGTAGGCCACTGTGCTAACGCAGAAAGGGCTGCTGCCTTGTGTGAGGTGAGAATAGGACTGCATTCCCCACCGCCAGCGGTGTACGCTGCCTTCTGGGGAGCTTTGGGGGCTTTTCTTTGACTGAAAGATAAAGAGCAAATAGTAACAGGAGTTACTGCCAGATTGTTTCCTGCATTTGTTGAGTGAATGGATTTAGGACCTGATTAAACCACAGCCTCAGCCACCTTGTTGCTCCTCCTGTGGTGTTGAGCCTGATGGATGACAGCTTTGCCAGAGAAAAGTCCCTTGTCACGACCTTTGCAGGGTTTTCAAATTTGGGAAACATTACATCATCTTTTCTTCACACAGCAATTTCCTTTTAAATTGTATAGAAATGCAGTGGACAGACTTGTAATGTGTTTATAAGAATACATTTCCTTCATACATACAGTTTTATTGTTACCATTAGGAGAGAGAAAAATATGTGTATATCCAGATATATGTTCAGATGCAAGTAGTCCGTGAACACCAAAGGCAGTTTTTAAAGAGCTCTAGAATTGCAAGCCATATTAATGCTTTCTAATATGTGTGCATATAGTTGTTCACTTTTCTGCTGACATATTTTCCCAGGGGAAATAAACACATTTTACCAGTTTGCCCATAGCATTCACTATCTGGCTTTAATTTCATAACGATAGAGCAAAAAGCCACATAAGGTTTGCCTGATAAACAGAGATGTTTCTTTCCTTATCTAGCTATTATGAGGCAGTCATCAAAATTAAGTTAGGAATGGAAGGAAATAAAATCAATGATAATGAAGCAAATGCTCTAATACATGGTTAGCATTTTACTAAATGGTAGTGGTGTTAGCTCTTAGCAAGATGTCACTTCGTTCTGGACTTATGATGCCAAACCCCACCACTTTAAAGTTGTTAATACTCTTGCAGCTTTGTTCCACTGTAGAAGAGGTACTAATAAAATGAGATGTATGGACACCGTTTTACATTTAAAATACATGAGTTGTCACCTGAACCATGATGGGACTTCTCTGGCAAATGTGATTTTTGCTGCAAAAGTATGTGACCATAACACTGAAGGTATAACCTACTGGCTAAAATGTTGTCCCAAAGCTCCAGAGCCTGGGTGTTACTGCTGCCTCTATTGCTGGTCTTTGGGTGATCTGGTGTAAGCTGCTTCTCTTGGTTTTACGTGCACATTAAGTACAATGATGCTGCTCTCTTTTAATACACTTGGAACAAAACAAACAATTGTTTGTTAAAACCCAGGAGTCAGAGGTGGTTTCATTAATAAACTTGACATTGGCAAAAGTTTTCTGATAAACATTATGTTTAATTGTGCCAGTCTTTGAAAGCTCTAAAAGTCTATATGGATACTTTCTGAGGTAATGCAGTGAGTAAAGAAACAATGGGCAAAAACACACCTCTTCAGCCAACTGAGAGGTATTGCAAGCAATTCTAATAATTGATTATTTGCTTAAAACTGATATATTTATCATAACTCTTCCTGGCATCAAGGAAAAATAATGCCTTGAATGCTCACTTTGCTCTCACATTACACAGGTCTGTCCAGATTTTGAGATGGAATTTATTTTTTTAAAGAGGAAAGAGCCTGCTCTTTACTCACCTGTCATTGAAAATTCACATACGATGCATGTTATAAATTGGTAGTGTATAGCTGTAGCCCCTTAGGGTTTAGACCTAGAACTTATTAGCTGCTATGGAGGAAAGTGAACTTTGTTGTTGGATATTAGCTGTCCAGTCCCTTGAAAGCCCTGGGGTTTATGAGGCAGGATTTCAGTATTTGTGGTCATGGCAAAAGTAGCAAGATAATCAAATGGTAAGGAAAATGCTTAGGCTGGAACACAATCTGAAGGACAATAGTTGCAAAATGAAAAGCTTTACAGAACCCAAAGGAAGAAGGAAGCAAATTAAAGATGTTGGGACTTAATACAGAGTGAGGCTTATTACAGATTCAGCCTTAAATGATCTGTGAATTCTGTTTATGAATCTGGAACAGTATTTATTCTGAGACATAAAGAAAACAAACAAAACACAATGGTAGGTTATCTGGAGCAGTTGGAGAGGAAATGAAATGAAACTGCAAATGGGGAGCTTTCTACGTTTTCCTTTCTGATGCAATTTCTCATTGTAAGGATCTTTTCCACACAGAGACTGTCTAATAGTGGCACCTTTTTTTTCCCCTCTGCAATAAATTGCAAGGAAATGCAGTAGGTACCTCTCTGCAAATGTATTTTTACCTTGCAATGCAGTTACTTTTTAATGAGAACTATAGAAGCTGATTAATTCTGGCTTCTGCATCTATAATTTAGGCAGGACACATTTGCAAACAGACTGCCCATCAGCCTGAACTCATCAGGAAATCCTTCTGTTTACAGTAATAGAAGAGACCATTTAAGCATTCCTCCTTGTACCGAGATTACAACACAGAGCTGAGGCTGTGTTGGAAGTGCTGAGAAATTTGCAACTTCCATCAAAACCAGTGAGTTGGTGCTGTGTATCCTGTATTCACCACTAAGGGAGTGTTTCTTCTGACCATTGTTAGCAGAATGGAATAATGCTGTTTTACATAACGCATCATACTATTTGCTAATTTATTACTTATCCCAAGATAAAATCTTCTATTAGTGTTACTGACACGATTTATAATTCTAATTTTTGAGATTTTGAATTATAATTCATATCTATATACAGTGGAAACTTTACATGGGGAATCTCTGAATTAAGGACTCTTTTGCAGTCTAATATGTCCTCTGTAGCAATCATGTGTTTGTTGCATGCTCGACAAAAGAGAACTGTCATAATCTTTTGGGCAAATACTGTATTTCGATTCAGTCTTCATCGAAATTGGAGGGTAACTATAGTTTCTTTAGTGAAAGGATCAGCTCTAAACACATAGCCCCAGTTCTGGAGGTTTTCTACTGCCAAAATACATGGGAACATGCAAGAAAATAATTGATTCACCCTAAATAGCTTCTGTTCAGTTAATTATTTGATGGGATTTTTCTGTGCTGCAGAAATTGTAACCCACGTTCAGTTTTCTTATTGGCTTTTTTTGATAACTGCGTGGGGTTGCATTAATACTGCAAGCAAATGTGGCTTGGTAATGTCCTTCCTCTGGAAGTGTGTTGACAGATTGTCAACATGAGCCAGGAGGGTCATGCTGTACAAGAAGGTGTCTCTTCTCTATTCCAGCTGACTAGCAGAAAGAGTTTAGCAGAAAGAGTTTAGCACATTTTAGCATCAGGGTGCAAGGTGGTTTTTGATCTGCTTTACAACTTGCTGTAACTGACTTAATGTTGAGCTCTCAAAGAACAAAATCTGTTTGCCCTGAGATGTCTTATTTGGGTTACACAGAAAAAAGAAAAATATGGAAGCAGTTAATCTATAATGATGATAATTTGACTCATGCCATATGCTTTTTGGTTCAGTGGGTTTCCTGTATTGATTTTTGAGCTTGAGCATTAATGAATTCCATTTTCAAGTAACATGCACCCTTTGGGATGTGCAAGCTTTCTGAGTATTATTGAATTAAGGCTGTAGGATGCTCACACAACGTATTTTTTCCTTGGCTGCTGATGGGGGTTCCAGCTGAGTTTTTGTTCTGCTACACTGTTTCTGCTTCATGGTTGTTGTCTCTTTTGATTTTTTTTTGGAACGTAATCTTAACAGCTTGATAATTTTAATTAAAACATTTGATAAATATTCATACTAATTTGTATATGATTTGCAACATTTTCACTACAGAGCAGCCTCTGCATTGGGTATTTGCACATGTAGGTTGAACCAGCAGTACAGTTTTTTTCCATGTGTTTGCAACCATAGCTTTCTGGTTATTTTAATCATGAATGCAATATTCTTTACAAAACTTCAGTTCTTTTGAATAATTCACAATTAATTTTCTTCTATTAGCGCTCATCAACATCACCAGAAAACCAGCAGGCACTGCTTTCTTTAAAGAAGAATACTTGTTGGTATTTCACTCTGAACTTACATCTCATTTTAAGCATTAGTCTGGTATCCCCTTAGCCATTTTCTAGATGTTAGTGATTGAATTTATATATCTTGTGCTTCCCTAAAACAATAATACAGCATTAAATCACATTTAGGAAGAAGATATTTTTATTTTATTTGAGTATTGGTCCCATATTCGGTGGTATTTTAACTGCGCTGGTATCGCAGGTACTTTTAGTTATTGCTCATACTTGCATCCCTCAATTAGGTAGTTTGATCCACCAATTTGTGGTTAAAATGCTGTATGAAAATAGACACTATTCTTTTGCTGGCTGCTCATGTGTTGCATGACAGCAGTGCTTGTGGAAGCATGATTCCGACATACTGCCTATAGTAAAAGAATTAAATAGTGAGAGCTCCAGGGTTTATCTTGTCTATATCAGACAAGTTTACAAAACTAAAACAATCTTTGAAGAATATGATCAGGAATATGACCCATGTGTAGTTCTATATGGACTCTGATCATATTGATGTACACGTAGTTATGGGTTCCACAGAATTTACACAGCATCGCTTGCTGGTGGTGGCAGAGATTGTTTTTATATTGCTTGCAGGATCTGATGTACAAGTTGGATGTTTCCTGGCCTGTGAGGGACAAGAGAGTTGATCATTTTTCAGAGATAAGTTGCAGGTACAAAATAATGGTTTCTTCTGTGTAGAATCGGGATAGAGTATTTGCTGACTTGGAGAATCATGTCGCAGTGGATGACAAAGCAGCAGGCAAGATTTGTGTGGCCTTAGAAAAAATGTCCCTGCAGAAAAAAACCAAACCAACAAACCCTGCTGCTGGATTCCACAGTAGTTGTTGGGTTGGAAAAATAGACATGAAGCTTGCTTTGGTTTTTATGTTGGCATTGATTACATAGATATTACGAAGCTAAATTAAGCTGTCCAAGTGCCAGTTTGCTGTTGAACTCATTTATTATAAAATAAGCTAGTCCTTTGTCCACCCTACTTCATTGCCCAGTGGTGTGGAGAAAGAAGCAAGATTCCCCATTCTTTGTGTCCACCAGCTCACCCACAGCCTACACTGACACCATGGGGCCAAAGATGTTTCCCAATATCCAATTTCTTAAAAGCAAGAAACTGAAATTTCTCCTCTTCTAAAAAACTTCTCCTAATGCTGCTACTGTTGTACCCAGAACAAGAGTATTTCATCCAGGTCTGCTCTGCCTGGCTGCGAGTGTGAGTATTATTATCCTAAAAGCACGAACTGGGAAAGGTCAAGTTCATTGCAAGATTGTATTTTCCATTAAATATATCTTTTTTCTGTTTCCTGATTGAAAAGTCTCAAAGTACCAAGATAAGCCCCTTTTATAAGTGATCAAGAATTTTATACAGGCTTTCTGTTGTTATCACCCACAACTGAATTCTTAAAAATAAAACAACTTGCTAAAGCAGAGGGCAAAATACAGAAAACAGGCTCAGATCTCCAGCTTTTTTATTTTTAAACTTTTATCTCTTCTGGTGTTTACAATGATTAATGGCAAACAAATCATCCTCATTACCAGCCTCCTCGTCTCTCTGACGACACTCAGAAATATATTCCAGGACATGTTCTCCAAGTAACAAATGCTTGTTTATTTTTATGAATGTCACTCTATCAGCTTTTCCACTAGAAAACCAAGCTCATCTATCATTTGTGACTTGCAAGGTATTGAATTATATCTAGGGCTTAATTTGCAGATCCAGAAACCTACACTAAGCAGCCAGCTGGGCCTGGGGATGCCAGTACACTTTCATAAACTAGGCTTGAATAGGTCCACAGGTCAGCCTGAGAGCTCATTTAAATGACTGTCTTTTGAACTCCATAATTTCCAAATTAGTTTGTCACTGTTGGAAAAGATACCCTAGGTCTTTTTAACTACTGAAAAAATAGGGATGCCCACTGGGAATTTGGATAGACAGGATATATTGCTCCAAGTGACTATACGGAGCCATCTGTTACTGTGTCAAAGAAAAGCATCACAATATTGTGTCAATAACTCTGTGTAGTATCAACAAATAATCTGAGTCTTCTTTTGTTGCAATAAATCCTGTTTTAAAACTATAGTACCATGCATGTATGTTCTTTAATGTGAGACCTTTTGATGATAATTGACCAAGATACAAGTTGTTTATTCAATTCAAATTCAAGTACTGGATAGAAATAGTCTCATGAAGAGAGAACACCTGAATTTTTGAAAAGGAGGCTGAGGGGAGATCAGAAAGGAGGTTGTAGTGAAGTGGGTGATGGCCTCTTCTCCCTAGTGACTAGCGATGGGACAAAAGGAAATGGTCTCAAGTTGTGCCAGGGGAGCTTCAAGTTGGATATTAGTAAAACTTTCTTCACTGGTGAAGCATTGGAACAGGCTGTCCAGGGAGGTGGTGGAGTGGCTGTTTCTGGGAGTGTTTAAAAAATGGGTAGATGAGGCATTTCAGGAGATGGCTTAGTGGTTCAGTGGTGTAGGGCTAACAGTTGGACTTTATGATCTTGAAAAGATCTTTTCCATCCTTGATGATCCTGTGATTCTAAGGCTATCCAGTAGGAGCTTTGGGAGGAACAGCCTTTTCTTCTGGCTGTACCATCTTTTCTGGGAGCCATCTTCTCTTAGAGGCAATACTTTATCCAGTATTTTTACAGCAGTTCAGTAAGAGCACCATGACTCCCCAGATCTCATATTCCTTATATGTCTGAATTGGTAGCATATGGTCTACTCTCACTGTCCAAAAAGTGTTTCTGGTCAGAATCTATGCATTTAATGATTAGGAATTCCAGGGATTGCTTTTAACTTACAGTGAACTGCAGACAGTCCACTGGCAGTCCTTAGACTGCCAAGGGATCAGTAAATAATATACATAACCAACTGTCACTATGCAAATTGTGTGTGACAGCATAGAGGTGATGTTTCTGGAAAGAAATATTTACTGTAGCTATGATGACATTCCTTTCAAAGTCAAGAGGACCCAAACGAATTGGAAAAAGTAGTGAAATCTCTTAATTAGAAATTGAGCACAGTCGTTTTGTTTATAAAATAATCATGCTTCAATTTTCTCACCTCTCTTCTGTTTTGCCCAGTTGTAATTAAAAGGCTGTGAAAGAGCTTCATAAAGCTTTTTTCTGGTAAATTATGTATAGCTTTTAGATTATACGAAACTATCTGCAGATTATGCTGAGTTTAGTGGCTATTTCTATACACACACACAAAAGCTGTTAAAAGAGTGAGGACAAGGACACAAAATCCAGGAAAATGAAAATTTTCATGTTAAACTAGGAAGTATTTTTTTCATGACTGGAATTTGAGAAAAATTTTAGGTTTGACTTCATACAAATTGGAAAGCAAAACAGTCTAGATTGTTTCATTTAGGTCAGAATACTTGGGGGAAGGGAGCAGGGGTTAAAGGTACCAGGAGGGAAAAGCATTCCCATTTCCAGTGGACCAGAAGCTGTGACTTAATTTGATAAGGTAGCAAACTGAAAAATTAATTATTGACACAACTGTAACATCATTTACTAAGAAAGAACTTTTCTTTCAATGACTATAAGGTGAAAAGAGAAATACTAGAAATAGTATTTAAAAATCAGTCCGTGTGGTGTTACTCTGTAGACTAAAGATTGGTAGAGAGTTGTATGTTAAGAATAATGGCAGAAACCTAGCCAAACCTTTTGAAGGTCTGGTGCCATCACTGAGATGGGATGCAAGTAAATCTGCATTATGATGGCACTGTATCTTATATATGTATCAGTGAGTGATTGTATTAGAGATTATTGAGATGATAGCCATTCTTTTTTTTTTCTGAGGTTATGCATTATTTATAATTTTTTCTGCTAGGACCTTTTCTTTTTGACAATACAGAATGCTTTAGATCAAAAACTAAACAACAAAGCTTAATTCATTGCCTTTTTTTGCATGCAATTAGCAAATTTTGTTCTTAACTTTGTAGGTAAACAAAGCTTGGAAACTGCAGAAGCCACAGCTCTTTTCATCTTGAAGCAGACATATGCAAAATAAAACCACTCTAGGTTTTGAAATGGCATTTTTAGAAATTTTGCTACTGGAGAGTGTCAATGCAACTGAGGTCACCCTTACATTTCACTGCTCCTTGAAACTAGCAAATAAATAAATAAATGGCTTTTTATGCTAGCTACCTTCCACTGGTTTTCTCACACGTGGGCATTACAACACCAAAATAACTAAATCCATCAGTACTGGGTGTTGCTAGTATGTCTGGGTATTAGCTGTTCTAGGTGAGGTGGACCAGTTGTGTTTTTATTCTCACCAGTGGAATACTGCTACTGGACTTTCAAGTGAGGAAATATCAGTAAGAATGTATAAAAAAAAGAATTACCTAGTACAAACCATTTCAGTTTATAGTCCTATAATTACTAACAACTGTTGTTGCCTATTACTAAATCTGCTAAACCCCACTTTGAAAAATTAGAATAAGAAATAGTAATAATCATTATTTGAACAGCTTTTTAAATAAATAAATTTAAATACACATAATACATTGAATTAAGCTGGGAAATACATTTATTCATATTTTCTAAAGATATTCAATAGAACAATAAGCTGGACAAACTTTTTGGTGACTCTTATTCCACTCACTGGAGTTTATATCTTAATTTCTTCGGTTTTTGTAGCATTATTTCTAGCAGAAACAGTCAAAAAGTTTATGATGTAACTGCATCTTGACACGCAGGAAAGATCTTGCAATTCATGACCATGTTTGCAGCGGTTAGGATGGCAAGCAGCAGCTTGCCAAAAAGAGTGTTTTCAGTGTTTGCTCCATGGTTTGCCTGGTCCTCAGGGAAGTGGCTCATTCTGCATGTGCCTGACCCTCAGGGGAGGTGAATCACAAGCATCCACAAAGATGTTCTGATGAGGAACCACCTCAAAAGCCCAAAACTAAAGTTGGTCAATGAGATTACTCTGTTGTCCAACAAATGTTTTTTTACATAAATGACACCTGAGAACATAATAGCCACTGAATACTCCTAAATAAACACTATTCTAACAGCATTCCAGTTGCTTTTTTTTTTCCTTCTAAACCATTTGTAATCCTTCCAAGCATAAAAGCGGTAGTACTGAAAAACAAATGTTCTATTTAGCCTCTCTGTCTTCACTGATTGTAGAATGAAGATATGTAGCTAAACAAACAAAAAGAAAATACAGGGAGAAAGTATTTAGGAATGATTGAGTTTTCCTTTGAATTTTTTTACTTTCTATTTCCCTGAATGTTTGGGAAGCAAACACAGTGCAACTATATTCACAGTCCTTCTTATTGTTCAAAAGCAAAACACTGTAAGGGAAATCAGGCTCAGAGGTCTGATACGGAAAATATCCATTAATTCCTCTTGAACCCTGACACAGAGTGTTAGTAACAGAAGATAAGGACCTTGCATAACAGTCCTTCTTTTTGTTACCATTTCTACTCAAAGAATTACTGTATCCTTTATCTGAATCTGTACCTCTGATAAAGCTGGGTATATTTCATAGAATCATAGGCTATCCTGGGTTGGAAGGGACCTATAAGGATCGAGTCCAACTCCTGGCTCCATGCAGGGCCAGCCAAGTCAGGACGTGTGTCTGGGTGCATCATTCAGATGCTTCTTGAGCTCAATTGAGCTGGGTGCTGTGACCCCTTCCCTGGGGAGCCTATTCCAGTGTCTGACCACCCTCTCAATAAAGAACCTCTTCCTGATATCCAGCCTAAACCTCCCCTGTCTCAGCTTCATAATTCCTAAGTTTCATATTTCCTGCATCATGCATCATATTTACCAATGGACATGGTGGATAGGCTTCTGCTCTTGGCTGCCCTATTCCTAAACCATTGTCTTTTCCTTATCCTTGCATTTAATTCAAGATTTGCTGGGGAGATTGGGGATAGAGAAATGTGAATATTCATTAAAAATTAAAACTGTTATTAGTATTTTCAAGTATCTAGAACCCTTAGTTTGCTTCTGCAGTACTTAATTAAAGATGGGTCTATAGGGTTATATTTTGGTAAACTGGTTCCTACAGCCACCTGTACTCTGTTACCCTTCAGGAATCTTTCCTCAGCACTTGGGGTTGAAAACCTGACAGTGAACTCCCCTTTCTGTACGTGCAGACAGCACAGGCAGTGAATGTAGGAGTCCCAGGTAAGGCTTTAATGTCTGCATGAATTGTATTTGAACAGCTTCTTGTGAACAGTGAGGGATGCCTTGGATCTTTAGTGCTGACAAAGGGTAAAACATATCATCTTGGGTAGCTTGAATGAAACTGTAGGCATGTGGCTGAAGAGATGATATTCAAGATGTAAAGCTAGAGTAAAAACATAGTATGGCATCTATGTGGACACATAAGCAGGATGCCCATTGAAAAGGGATGTTTAGAAAGTAAATTGAGCTATGATTTGTTTGGGAGTTGATTTGGCACTTTTGGGATGGGTTTAAATCAACTTTAGTTTTATATTACATGTTCACCGGATGGAACCATACGATTTTCAGCTGCTGTTGTGATGGATTCAAAAGGATGTGGCTAAATCAGTTTCAGGGATGATGTTATGTTTTTATAGCTCTTTAAAATGGGTCAGGTTATCTTGCTAAAATTTCATTCTTCATGTATGGTTGGGTTAATTGGCTTAAATTCAAAAGGCAATTCAATATTAACCTGTACAGCAGCGCAGAATGGCCAGAGTACTTCTGAGATTTCAATATATATTCTTAAGGTGTTTAAGTGGTTTAGCATTTACATTAGAGGCAGGGGGAAACTAGATTGTGCATCAGCCAAAAATGGTAGTTTTCTCATAATTCTCAGTTCACTGAAATAAATATGTAGTAAAAATCGGTCATGATCAGCACTTTGCAGTTATGCTTTCAAGCTAAGGGATTAGATAAAATGCAGACATATTTTTGTATATTCTATAAAGTTGAAATAACGGAGACAGTGTATTTTTACTTATCAATAGTGTAAGAGCCAGCACAACTGTTTACTGTATTTTTATTACCCTAATGCTGTTGCCACTAATTCTTTCCAAATGACATACTGTTCTAATCCTTGTTGTAGTCTGCATAAGGCTCATTATTTTTTCCCTGCTAGTTTCTAAGCTTTCCTGTAATATTATGAAATCAGTTTAACATCTGACCTTTTAGCCAGCAGACTGGAGAGCAGTCCTGCTGAGCTCATGCAGGAGGACTTGATTGCTCTGTTGGATAGTACAGTATTTTGGATATGCAGATGTTAGTGACTGAAGTGTATTATCCATCTTGAACACCACTTGAATTTATGCTGAAGCTTTCAAGTTCTATTCTTTGAATAGACCCCATAGTAATTGAATTCTCATATTGTGCACCAAAAAAAAAGCCATACCTTATGTGCAGAACTGAGAACTCCCAATTGTTAAAAATTGGCATGAGAGGGCTTTCGAAAAAAAGGACATCCGACACCTGCAGCAATATTCTAGCTCTCCAGGTTCTGATGGTTTCATATAGAAATTGATTTCTATTACTGACCCAGGAATGACAGACAAGATGACAATGTGCTGAGCATTCAGTGTTATTGCAGCTCCTGGAGATTTGTTGAAATTTTCGGTCCTTCATTCCTCTTACCTGCCAGAGCTGTCTTCTGGTGCTCAACTATTTTTATGGAGCTGGTTAAGTTCCTATGAGCATGCTGCTAAATGAAAGGAGGCTCACGGAAGAAAGACATGGCTTTAAAGAGTAAGACAAGGTTACCTGGTATGAGAATAAAGTGAATAAAAATTTCTTCGGATGTTAGTTCAGACCATCCCTGAGAAAGACTTTCAACCTTCAAATACCGAGTCTGGAGACTCCAGTGGACTTCACTATACAGTTGGCTGTCACTTCTGTAGGGAAGGCAAGAATACCCAATTTACTATGAGTTTACTGGGGGGAAATAGCCACTGTGTCCTGGCAAAATGTAGACAACTATTGATTTTTCCCACAATAGGAAAGCTAGGCCTCAGAGGCAGAGGTTGAAGAATATGAGCTTACAAAAGTGAAAGCGAAGTAACAAGCATTCATTTGATGAAAGCATGGTCTTGCCAAATCGTAATAATAACAGAGCTCTGTCTAACAGCATAAAGAAAACTGATTTGAAATAAGGTCTTATTTTGCTGGATCTTATTCAGCTGAGGAGGACCTGTGAGAGAATTTCAGTTTTTCTATTTTAGCTGAACAACCATGGGACTTGTCTGTCCCATTTCATGGTGCAGTAATTGGCTCAGATGCTGCTGCCAGTTAAGCAGCTGCTGGTGACTTAATGGGAATCCATATTGTGCTCACAAGATTAAAGCGTGGATCAAGGTCAAAGTAGTCACTGTTATGGCAATAGTGGGGCCTGATTAAAAATATTAAGAGGATGGAAAGAAAAAAGCATTACTTGACCATGAACCCCATTTTCTGTGGTCCGTGTTTAACAGAAAACCTAAAATAAAAATCTTGAGGGTCTTGCTGTCAGAAAGAGACACAAACCCTTGTGTAGACAATAAGACCTGCAGTTGCTCAGGACTTCTACAGACTGTCTTTGTGTCTCACGAAAAGAGGTGTACAATGAACATACTGTTTTTGAAGAAGTGGTTTAGATTCTTTATCAGTTCTACTAATGGTTGGAAAGTTGATCAGCAATGAACCACTGCTCCACCTAACATATTGAAATGAATGAGGCCAATCATGGAGCCATGAAATCTCCTTAACTGTAATGTTTTGCCAGAGTGCAAATTCCTAACTGCTACTGGTGCTTAGTTTACATCCTCTGCATATGTGCCCCATCTGTAGTTAGCAGACCATTTTATTCACTTGTATTTCTGTTACTGAGCTTTTGATCTTTGTTAGGGTTTTTAACTTTAGGAACTATTATACTCAAGAAGTTTTGTAGTCGTGCAAAATTTACCCTACAAAAAGGATCCTGTCATCAGGGAGCACTCACACCTCCTAAGGTCTGACTGGCAGAAGCATGTTTTCCAATTGAGTTCTGCCAGCAGTATTTGTATATGACAAATAGGACCTCGAAAGAGAAGAGATTCAGGCAAGACAGTGTGATAAATCCTTCTGCAGAAACTTAAATGATTTATTACATTATTATGAATTATTAATAATGTTTCATCAGATGGACTTGAAAAGCTGCAGCACATTATTGTAAACACTGCACCATTTTGAGTTACTCCAGGTATGATTAAAGAAAAAGTAAGGTAGAAAACAGAGCTGACTGTAGGGACTAGAAGTCTCTGAGGGTCACACAGGAAAAAAGCTTTGATCAGTGTTATCAGATGAGCAAAATAAACCTATCAGTAATTTTTTTCAGTCATGAAGCATTGTAAAAGCACAAACACTATAAAATAAATGTTTTCACCAGAAGAAAATTTAGCAGTTATAATACCAGATATAAGAAATGCTTCACAGTGAGTCAGTTTCTGTAAACTAAGAACAGGCTTGCAACCGCTTGCAACCCTCTTCTCCAGTGGTTTGAATCACTGCAGTGACTCAAATTGAAACCACCCTATTCTTGTTGAAAGCCTTGGTGGTAATCTCCCACTTTGAAACCATGGAAGCTCACATCACATGCTGCATAAAATCCTATCTATAACTTACATTTTTATCTCTGCCTTTGAGACTGAAATGCTCTGAAAGGGGTTACCCCAATTTGGCCAAACAGGGCAGGGACCTTTGGCTGCCTGGGAAGGGTAGCCTTGACCCTTCTGTAGCGTGGCTGCTACTTTCCCCTCTCAGTCTAGAGTTTGTGACAAGCTCTACTTCATTGCTCTGTGTAAGGTCAGCATTAGGCTGTTGTTAGTTTGTATTTTTGTCTAAAATGCATTGAAGATTGAGCTAATTTTTACTATATGGGTTGGTGATCGACCTGGGGAGAAGTTTCCCCAGTGAGTTGCGTTTTCCAGGGTGTTCTTGGGATCATCAGGCCACGCACAGCTTCTACCACATGTATGTTGGAGTTCATGTGCATATGCACACACAGAGCTCATCTGCTCCTAGATAATGATCCCAAACGTCTGAACTGAATTTGCTTATTTTGTGACTTTATTTCCAACTACATTTCATGTTGATAACATCTTTCCCTGCTTGCCTAACCCTCTGTGTCATTTTCTTGTAACCTTTCTCAAGCCTTAGTGCTCTGATATAATTCATCTTTTCCTTTCTTTCATGCCTTGAATAAACAGTTAATGCTTTCAAAGATACATGGGACAGCCTATTGTGAAGATAAATATTTCAAGGTCTTTGGGGACTGGAGAGCACTTCTGCATCACAGATAACAGATCGGTTTCCTTAGAGAAGGTTTTCCCAAGTCCCAACTAGTTTTTCTTCTCTGATGAAAGCTGAAGTTCTTGAGGACAGCTTAAAAGTTCCCCCTGCCACCCCTACTAATTCTTTGTATTTTTTTTCTAAGGCAAGAGCCTCCTGCTTTCTAAAGGGATAGATATAAATAATGTATTAGATACGTATCTTGGCTGGAGCGTAGATCCAATATTCTGCTTGGTTCTTTGATGACCTCCTGATGTTCAGGTGTCATGTAAAATGAAGGGGTTTAAATTTAAACTTATGACATCTGTTTTTCCCTTCTATGTCTCTCTGGTCAACTGAGACGCTGAGTCTGGATTCCCAGTAGTAAAAGAATAATGTGAGGTATAAAAACTCTCATGGAGTTATCTGTCATGAACTTTAAAATACATTTTTATGCTTTGAACTATTTTCTTTCTATAATTTTTAGCTTTCAGAGCAGAGCACGATGCAAGACCCAGCTCTTTTTGGGAGCTACAGAATAGGGAAAAATCACTACAGGAATTGGTACTTGTTGAGGAAGCATAGCAGTGTGAGTCATTAACTCATGTACCCTGGGGAATACTTGTATGTTGACAAAGATGCATTGGCCTTGATGGTTTATGTGTAAAAGCTCTAAAGCCTTGGGAGAAACAGGTATTTTTTTTATGGATATTCTAAATAGATTTCAAAAAAGGAAAATATGATAAAAGAAAGTGTCTGATGTTTACATAAAAAAGAGCATGTAATTCTACATGTTAGTTTGCAGAAAATATGTGTAATTTTATTTTTGTGTTTGGGAAAGGGTAGGGGAAGGCGTGCCAAATTTGTGTTTTGACCTCTTAAGGGAGTAAAACTGTAGCAGCTAAAGAATTATAGATCTCCCACTCTTGCAATAAAATGAGCAATTCTTTTTCTATAGCTTGGAAGTAATATTTAAAAGATTTCTGTCACAGCCTGTATGAATGTGTGCCTAAGCTGGCTGACAGTCAGTCAACCTGAGGTTTAAAAGGCAAGAAGAGCTTGAGGGGAGGGACCCAGTGTTGATGCTCTGAAGCTACTACCTAGTGAAATTTCTTTTTATGTGAAAGAACTGTAACCTTATACACAGTTTAAAAGCAGAAAAATAGATGGCAGAGTCAAAGATAACTTTTGCATTCACACAAATATATTGTTCTTTAGAACATTTAAACCCTTTACTTTTACTTAATAAAACACCAACTTCTTGGTATTCCCAGCACAATGTGAACTTTGTTTGTAGGAGCAAAAAAGGATGAAAGAAACAATAAAAGGTTTCCTACTGCAGACGGCTTTGTGGGTGGATATGTTCAGCTATGCTATGCTATTAGTGGATCAAGATAAATAAGCAATAATTCTATGTCAAGGAGTATAACCTGAAAGAAATAATTTTAAATTAGAATTTTTTTTTTACTGTTCAGTTACTGGGCACCAGTAATATCTATTTTCAGTGTTACTTTTGTCCATAGTTTTGCATTTATATGATGCATTACTTAACTGGTAAGAAATTCCATTGCTTAGGAATATTTTTTTAAGCATAGGAATAAATCCAGAAGGCAAAAAAGTGTTCTTTAAAATATCACTCCAAAATAACTAAAAGATCAAGGAAAATAGACATCATAGCTCAGCTGTAAACCAAAGCAATTTCAGGTTATCTATAAAATAATCTTTTTGCATGCATTCAAACAAAGTGAATATTTTTCTTCCTCGTAAGTCCAGTGTTATGTATTTTAACAAAGACTTCAAACTGAGACTGTTTTTCAGTAATAGGTTGAAAAGTTCCTTTCAGGTATAGCTATCATACACTCTGAATTCATGAAAATCATGAAACTTTTCTAAAATCCCTTTCCCTTCTTTTAAAAATATTTCATGAATTGTGCTAAGATTAATTTCTTCCAAGACACAGTTCCATTTTCTCCAAACCTGTGGGTTTTGGTGAACTTCTGGTCTGTGAAATAGCTTTTCCTAGCTCTGCTTCCTAGTGAAGATGGTGACGATTTTATCACAGATCCAATGAGAGTTGAGTTAGGATCTGGCACTATCACCATTGCATAATAGTTTTCTAAATTTTGTAGTAAGTTTGCCAGTAAACAAGGTTATTTTAGATGTACAGGGCAAGAGAAATAAGGGATGTTCTAAACATAAAATCAGAACTACTTCTTTAGGTATTAAGTGATTTTTTAGGTAACCAGAAAAAGTAAGGGAAGAGAATAATATGCAGTAATTTATTTTCTGCTGTATTAAGCTTTTTGCTGTTGCATCATACTAATCTATTTGAATATCAAACTAGATGTCAGCTATTAAAATTGCTTTAGGTTTTATATTTGATTAGTGTTAGGGTGTTCTACTAGCAATTATTGCTATAATAGCTTCTCAAGTGAATTTTAGTGCAAATTAAGAACAAGATGCAGTCTACCAATGTCCTTTTCAGCACTCTAAAAAGTGCATTTGTGGCTTGTACCATGTTGATAGTTCAACACAACACTGTCTTTACACGGTAGTTTCTTCTCCTTGGTTTTATGATCATCATTAGATAGTAAATGTAATCTGCTGTTAAAGTAAGTTTATACACGGGGCCTGATTTCATACTCCTACAAGTTTATACCTTTCATAAAACAATTTTTTATTATTATTTTATAATTTTATAAATTATTTAACTGTCTTTTACACTTTATGCTTGTCTTAAGGAACAGAAATAATGCATAAAACCTCAGATAACTCTAAAATAGTAAAGGCATTTGTACACTTTTGAGAATTGCTGTTTCTTAAAAGCTTTTTTCTTTTAAACATTGTGAGACACTATACCCACTAGGGACAGAAGCTAAAAGAAAGCTGATGTTGTGTGTGAAGAGTACTACATAATTTAATATAGACCCATTTCATCTGGTTTTATGTTTGTGGTCAAATTAACCAAAATGTTCTTTCACAATGTGTTGAGTTGAGAGTTTGGGCTATGCTCAAATCCTGAGTATGATCAGGAATTAGTTCAAAATGTGTTGCAGGTGGCAGCTTCTCCTGCTGATGCCTTGTCAAAAATCTTGGGTGTAAATTTGTTTAAAAGTTAGGATTCTTCTGTGTGTGTTTGTGTGTGTGTGTTCTTCCACTGTTTAGTAAATAAATATTAATAATATCCAAAAAGTTGAGCACTCCCATCTTTCATTGCAGAAGAATAAAGGGACCTGAATTATGTCAATGAAGTTACCTGTCCCACTCTTAGTGAGGTTCCATCAGTATTTTCTGCAAGCCTTTTTTATGTACTTTTTAAAAATTCTTCTTGCAATTTCCTTTATTCCTTTTGAAAACCTCTATATTTCCAATGGAGTACTTTTCTAAAGGTGAAGGAACTCAAATGTGGAGCATTCATTTCAACTGCAACTTCCTGCCAAAAGCAGCAAGTGTTGGGTCTGCCTCTTCCACCCACTCTGTCTTAAAAAGCCCTGTACACTGGAAGAATCCCAGATATATATACAGATGAGGAGAAGAGCTCCTTGAGGGTAGCCTTGCTGAGAAGGACCTGGGTGTCATGGTGGATGAGAAACTTCACAGGAGCCAGCAGTGGCTCTTGCAGCTCGCAAGACCAATGGTATCCTGGACTCCATTAGAAGAGGGGTGGCAGCAGGGACAGGGAGCTGATTGTCCCTCTCTACTCTGCCCTCGTGAGGCCCCATTTGGAGTTCTGTGTCCAGATCTGGGGCCCCAATATAAGAAAGATGTGGAACTGTGTCCTGGTTTCAGCCAGGGGCTTCAGCCAGGAAGGGGCTAACCTGCTGGGCTCGGGACAAGTAACTCAAATTGACCAATAGGATCATTCCATGCCAGTTACATCATGCCGAGTATAAGAAGCAGGGGGTGTTGCAGTGTTGGCGCGCGAACAGCAGGGACCGGGCGAGTGTGTGCTCTCCGCTCGGGGCTTTGTTTACTCACGGCGCGAGCTCGGGTCCTGTGTGTTGCGGCTGGGGTTGCGCGGGCTGCGGCGCGGTGTCCGTTACGGGGAGTGCGCGATCTGAACTGCTCATCTCAGCAAAAGGTTGTATTGTTCATTGTTATTTGTTCTTCCCCTGTTATTTCCAGTAAAAATACCCTTATCCCAACTTGCGGGGCTCGTGCTTTGGTTTTCCCCCCCCCCGCTCCGGGGGAAATCTGAACGCGTGGTCCCCGGCTCCGGCAGAACCACAACATATTTTGGCGCCCAACGTGGGGCAATAAAGGTTGGGATAACGGTAGATCTGACTCTGACCCGGTTGCAATTACGGTAAAAGTTGTAAGGATGCTGTTTAAGATGCTGTGGGTATTATTTACAAAGGTGTGGTCCTGGCTGTGGAAAAAAAACCTCAGCAGGCTGTTTGCAGTCCTGGCAGGATGTTGTATCATCTCGGGGCTGCAGCTTCCCTGCTTGGTCCCATACTTTGCTCTAGTGTGCTTTATGACAATGTTTTATGATGCAGTTATATTAGTGACTATGAGTTTAATCTGGAAAGTGTATGAGGTTTTGCGGTCCTGTCTAGTCCCTGGGCTGAGAGGGGCTGGTGGTGGTGGCCATTTTGGTGAGAGCACAGAGGGAGAGAACTACACTGGTTTTTTCCTTTCTGGGCTAAACATAACAGCTCTTATGAGAGTTTTTGAAAACTTTCACCATCACCTTGACATGGAAACTATGGCCACAGTGCTAGAAGTTCTTCTGCACTTGATCCTGCTTTCATCATATATTAAGAGCAGGTTTATGAATACTGCTCAAGAGGTTTCCCAAAGGCAGGACAACCACGAGGGGCAGAACATAGGCCATTACCTAAGTACGGCTCAAACACTGCTTGATATCAGACAGCGCTGTCTGCATTGTCCGTACTGTCAGGGGGGAGGGGAAGAAAACAGATTGTCAGATACTGCAGCAACCCCCGTAATTGGCACTGCAGCTGCGGCAACCCCCGTAATTGGCACTGCAGCTGCTGCAACCCCCGTAATTGGCACTGCAGCTGCGGCAACCCCCGTAATTGGCACTGCAGCTGCGGCAACCCCCGTAATTGGCACTGCAGCTGCGGCAACCCCCGTAATTGGCACTGCAGCTGCGGCAACCCCCGTAATTGGCACTGCAGCTACTGCAACCCCTGTAACTGGCACTGCAGTTACTGCAATCCCCACAGCGGACACCACTGATGATCAAAAGAAACAATCCCCACCAGTGTCTGTCGCCCCGGTTCAAAAGAGAAAATACACAAAAAGATCAGTTCGTACAACAGCTGATGATGATGATCAACCGGGCCCATCAGGGGGATATCAAGATGAGGCAGAACCAGAGGTTGTCACCCGATCCCTGTCCCTGAGTGAGCTTCGTGAGGTTAGAAAGGATTTTAGCCGCCAACCTAGTGAGCCCATTGTCACCTGGTTGCTTCGGTGCTGGGATCATGGGGCTAATAGCTTGGAGTTAGATGGCAGGGAGGCCAAGCAGTTGGGATCCCTTGCCAGAGAAGGAGGCATTGATAAAGCCATTGGAAAAAGGTCAGGAATCCTCAGCCTCTGGAAACGGTTACTGTTAAGTGTGAAGGAAAGGTACCCCATAAAAGAATACATTACATGCCGTATGCCCAAGTGCGACAATATGGAAAGAGTTGTCCAGTACCTTAGAGAATTAGCTGTACGGGAGATAATTAGTTATGACTTGAACAATTCACAACTCCCTGCCGATCCTGATGAAGTCCCGTGCACCCCAGGCATGTGGCGAAAGGTTGTACAAAGTGTACCATCAGGGCACGTCAATTCACTGGCAGCAATAGACTGGAGTGATACGGATCTACCAACTGTAGCCGATGTGTCTTATAGGCTCCGCAAATACCAAGACAATATTTCCCTCTCTGTCATCGCAGCAGTAGAGAAACTGGTCCAGCGCCTTGACAACAATGTGTACAGCTCCCGACCCTTGCAGAGCAGTGTGGCAGCTTTTGGAAGAAGGCGTCCATCATCCCGAGAGGGAGAAAACCGAGGGTACTCACCACGAGGTAAACTGTGGTTTTACCTGGTTGACCAAGGGGAGGACATGAGGAAGTGGGATATGCAGCCCACTTCAGCCCTTCGAGCACGAGTGAACGAGCTGCAAGGTAAAACAATCGCACGTCGAGATTTCACCAGGAGGAACGCTGCACCAGTTACCACCGAACAGAACCCTCGACCAAGCAGAAGGCCTATCTACACTCCTGATATGTCTGATCCTCTTGAGGGAACCTCCAAGTCCTTCATGCACTCAATGAACGGCAAGTATGATCAGCAGCAATAGAGGGGCCCTGCCTCCAGCCAGGTGGAGGAGAGGGATAACAGAGTTTACTGGACGGTGTGGATTCGATGGCCTGGCACGTCAGACCCACAAGAGTACAAGGCTTTAGTGGATACTGGTGCCCAGTGTACTTTAATGCCGTCAAATTATAAAGGCACAGAACCTGTTTGCATTTCTGGAGTCACAGGGGGGTCCCAACAATTGACTGTACTAGAGGCTGAGGTAAGCCTGACTGGAAAGGACTGGGAGAAACACCCCATTGTGACTGGCCCAGAAGCTCCATGCATTCTAGGTATAGACTATCTCCGTAGAGGGTATTTCAAAGACCCAAAAGGGTACCGGTGGGCTTTTGGAATAGCTGCTGTGGAGACAGATGAAATTGAACAGTTGTGTAACTTGCCTGGACTCTCAGAGGATCCTTCTGTTGTGGGGTTGTTGAAAGTTGAAGAACAGCAAGTGCCAATTGCTACAACAACAGTACACAGACGACAGTACCGAACCAACCGAGATTCTCTGCTCCCCATCCACAACCTGATTCGTCAACTGGAGAGTCAAGGAGTGATCAGCCGGACTCGCTCACCCTTTAATAGTCCCATATGGCCAGTGCGGAAGTCCAATGGAGAGTGGAGGCTGACAGTAGATTATCGTGGCCTAAATGAAGTCACTCCAGGTATGAGTGCTGCTGTGCCGGACATGCTGGAACTCCAATATGAATTGGAATCGAAAGCAGCTAAGTGGTATGCCACGATTGACATTGCCAATGCCTTCTTCTCAATCCCACTGGCGCCAGAGTGCAGGCCACAATTCGCTTTCACCTGGAGAGGTACACAATATACGTGGAATCGTCTGCCCCAGGGGTGGAAACACAGTCCCACCATCTGCCATGGACTAGTCCAGACCACTTTGGAAAAGGGTGAAGCACCAGAGCATTTACAGTACATTGACGACATCATTGTATGGGGCGACACAGCAGAAGAAGTGTTTAAGAAAGGAGAAAAGATAATTCAAATCCTCTTAAAGGCTGGCCTTGCCATAAAACAAAGTAAAGTCAAGGGTCCTGCACAAGAGATCCAGTTTTTAGGAATAAAATGGCAGGATGGACGTCGTCAGATCCCCATGGACATTATCAATAAAATAGCAGCCATGTCTCCACCAAACAATAAAAAGGAAACACAGGCTTTCTTGAGCGTTATAGGTTTTTGGCGAATGCATGTGCCAAACTACAGTTTTATTGTGAGCCCACTCTACCATGTGACTCGAAAGAAGAATGACTTCCAATGGGGCCCTGAGCAGCAGCAAGCCTTTGAGCAGATTAAACGTGAGATAGTCCACGCAGTAGCCCTTGGACCTGTCCGGACAGGGACAGATATTAAAAACGTGCTCTACACTGCAGCGGGGGAGAATGGCCCTACTTGGAGTCTCTGGCAGAAAGCACAAGGGGAGACTCGGGGTCGACCGCTGGGTTTTTGGAGTCGGGGCTACAGAGGATCAGAGGCCAATTACACTCCAACAGAAAAAGAAATATTGGCTGCCTATGAAGGAGTTCGAGCTGCTTCAGAGGTGATTGGAACTGAAGCCCAGCTCCTCCTGGCACCCCGACTGCCAGTGCTGGGCTGGATGTTCAAAGGGAAGGTCCCTTCTACGCATCACGCCACTGATGCTACATGGAGCAAGTGGGTTGCATTAATTACACAGCGAGCTCGAATAGGAAATCCCAATCGCCCCGGAATCGTAGAAGTAATCACAGACTGGCCAGAAGGCAAAGATTTTGGAATGTCACCAGAGGATGAGGAGGTAACACGTGCTGAAGAAGCCCCACCTTACAACACACTGCCAGAAAATGAGAAGCAATATGCTCTCTTCACCGATGGTTCCTGTCGCCTTGTGGGAAAGAATCGCATGTGGAAAGCTGCTGTATGGAGTCCAACAAGACGAGTAGCAGAAGCTACTGAAGGAAAAGGTGAATCAAGCCAGTTCGCTGAGGTTAAGGCTATTCAGTTAGCCATGGACATTGCTGAAAGAGAGAAGTGGCCAATGCTCTATCTCTACACTGATTCATGGATGGTGGCCAATGCCCTGTGGGGGTGGCTGCAGCAATGGAAGAAGAACAACTGGCAGCGGAGAGGCAAACCCATATGGGCTGCTGATCTATGGCAAGACATTGCTGCTCGGGTAGAGAAGCTTGTCGTAAAGGTACGTCATGTTGATGCCCATGTACCTAAGAGTCGGGCCACGGAAGAACATCAAAACAACCATCAGGTGGATAAGGCCGCTAGGATTGGAGCAGCTCAGGTCGATCTAGACTGGCAACGAGCTAGACTGGTGAGCTATTCATAGCTCGATGGGCTCATGATACTTCAGGTCATCAGGGGAGAGATGCGACATATAGATGGGCACGCGATCGAGGGGTGGATTTGACCATGGATGCTATTGCACAAGTCATCCATGAATGTGAGACATGTGCTGTAATTAAACAAGCCAAGCGGTTAAAGCCCCTTTGGTATGGAGGGCGGTGGATGAAATATAAATATGGGGAGGCCTGGCAGATTGATTACATCACTCTCCCACAAACCCGCCAGGGAAAGCATTATGTACTTACAATGGTGGAAGCAACAACTGGCTGGCTAGAGACATACCCTGTGCCCCATGCTACTGCCCGGAATACAATCCTGGGCCTTGAAAGGCAAATCCTGTGGCGACATGGTACCCCTGAAAGAATTGAATCTGACAACGGGACTCACTTCCGGAACACCCTAATAGACACCTGGGCCAAAGAGCATGGCATTGAGTGGGTGTACCATATTCCGTACCATGCACCAGCTTCTGGGAAAATTGAGCGATATAATGGACTTTTAAAAGCTACATTGAAAGCAATGGGGGGTGGAACATTCAAGCATTGGGACACACACCTAGCTGAAGCCACCTGGTTAGTCAACTCCAGAGGATCTACCAATCGGGATGGCCCTGTCCAAACAAAGTTTCCACATACTGTAGAAGGAAATAGAGTCCCAGTAGTGCATCTGAAGAGCATACTGGGAAAGACAGTTTGGGTCATCCCTGCGTCGGGCAAAGGCAAACCCATATCTGGAGTTGTTTTTGCACAAGGACCTGGTTGTACCTGGTGGGTAATGCAGAGAGATGGAGAAGTGCGATGTGTACCTCAACGGGATTTGATTTTGGGGGAGAATAACCAATATAATTACTAAGTAGAAATTGTAATATAATGACTGTAAAATAACTTGTTGCTGTATATTCATTACTGCCATAATTATAATTGTTATATGTTGTATAAAAGATTTTGTTGGTTTTGGTTATGACGTAAATGGCATGGAATGAGGGGTGGATGATGTCCTGGTTTCAGCCAGGGGCTTCAGCCAGGAAGGGGCTAACCTGCTGGGCTCGGGACAAGTAACTCAAATTGACCAATAGGATCATTCCATGCCAGTTACATCATGCCGAGTATAAGAAGCAGGGGGTGTTGCAGTGTTGGCGCGCGAACAGCAGGGACCGGGCGAGTGTGTGCTCTCCGCTCGGGGCTTTGTTTACTCACGGCGCGAGCTCGGGTCCTGTGTGTTGCGGCTGGGGTTGCGCGGGCTGCGGCGCGGTGTCCGTTACGGGGAGTGCGCGATCTGAACTGCTCATCTCAGCAAAAGGTTGTATTGTTCATTGTTATTTGTTCTTCCCCTGTTATTTCCAGTAAAAATACCCTTATCCCAACTTGCGGGGCTCGTGCTTTGGTTTTCCCCCCCCCGCTCCGGGGGAAATCTGAACGCGTGGTCCCCGGCTCCGGCAGAACCACAACAAACTGTTGGATAGGGGTTAGAGGAGGGACACGAAGATGATCAGAGGGCTGGAGCACCTCCTTTACATAGAGAGGCTGAGGGAGCTGGGCTTGTTTAGCCTTGAGAAGAGAAGGCTGTGGGGGGACCTCATTGTAGCCTTCCAGTCCCTGAAGAGAGCAGAGAAACAGGAGGGGACTCCACTTTTTAAAAAAGGTTTATGTTAGATATGAGAAGTATTTTACAGAGAGAGTGGTGAAGTGCTGGAACAGGGTCCCCAGAGAGGTGGGAGATACCCCGTCTGTGGAGATGTTCAAGGCCAGGTTGGATGGGGCCCTGGACAACCTTGTGTAGATCCAGGCCTGGAAGCTGGTCTCCCTGCCTGTGGCAGGGGGGTTGGAGCTCTCTGATCCTTGGGGTCCCTTCCAACCCAGACCGTTCTATGATTCTGTGATCTGTGTGAAATGTGGCCACCCTCATGTCATACCAGTGATTGTGATTTAGATGGAAAGTACTAAGGCTTTCTCCAAGTAATGATGTCATGCCTCAGGAGTGAGATGGGGCAAAAGTGTGGCCACTTCATAGTTTACTTATTTAATGTTTTCTAGACTCATTGAAACTGTGGGGCAGAGGGGGGAGGAAAGAAAAGAAGTGTAAGAAATATAGAACTATGGAATACTGAAATCCATATAACTTTTCTCTGTAACCTAACTGTAGCAAATATGCTCTCCATGTAGGCTCTTTGTACCCACCATTCTCATAGTAATCTGGGCTGCAATAAGGTTCCCATGATTCATGGATGTTGGAGTATTTGTGCGTTGGATGGTGAAGCTGTACAGTGAGTCTGTGATACTGGATGTTCTGCCTGTCCTGTTGGTATACAAATGTCTATGTGGTTTGATGGTATTTTAACAACAAAAGGAAATAACTGTGTTCACTGAGATTGATGGAGTTATAGGAAAAATACTATGGAAATAGCATTGCAGTGAGGGCAAAGAAAGAAAAGGCCTATTTCTAGGAATAAGGTAACACATAAGTAATGTTATTACAATATCCAGATGAATAGTAGAAGCGGATGAACTGAGTAATAAATTTGTTGAAGTTCTGTGCTATTTCCTCAACAATATTCATCTCTTGGGAGACATTAGCAGACGCCAGGCTGGCCTGCAATCCTCTAGTTCCTCCGGAGGCAATAGACCAAGCAGGCAAGAGAAGTCTCAGTATGTTCCAGAGCACATCTGCTATTTCAGAGCTCGCTGCTTACCTATCCATCCTTCCAAAGCAGCAGAGAGACAGAAAACACCGAGCAGTAGGGAGCGGGCTGCAAATCTTCCAATGGCTTTTATATACTGTGTGCTGGAGAGATAAAGATTTCTTACAGCCCTTCCTCCTGCTGTAAACCAGAGAAGAACTTCTCTTTCATCCTTATGTGGTCATAAAACATTTCACAGGATCACACCCCACAGAGAGATTAAAAGCACTTTGGTCAGTCTAAATCAAGAAGAACAAGTGAAGTGGAAATGTTGTGTATGAGCAAAGGTGTGGAAGCTACCAGATGAAGCCCTGTGGTGGAGGACCAGGGCAGGGTCTCCATGCCTGGACAACAGAATTTTTATTTTTGTATTAAGTTATGTTAATGGAGCTGAGAAGGTGCCAAACCTAGGGTCTGGTTGGTGGCATAATTAAAAGACAATGGAATAACACAATTTATTAAATGTTATTGATTTATTAATTTATTTAAAAGATTACTTCAGCATCAATTTAGCACTTGATATCCCAAAGAGATGTGTCTGAAATACTGATAACTGATCTTGCTGCAGAGAACAGATGCAAACTACGTCTATGATAAGTACACCCAGAACCACCTCAGACGTAGTTATTTTCTTGAGGAGGACAGCAGCTCTTCTGCTGCCAGCAGTTTGACTTGGATACCTATTTTAACCTGGTGGCTAGATTCCTGAACAGGGTTACAGCTTTGCCAGCTCTGCAGCAATTATTGCAGTGAAACACTTCACAGGAACTTAAGAAAGACATGAATGATTTCATGTGGTGTTCTACTTGTTTTCCTGCCCTCTAAATCTACCCCCAAGGCAGTTCTGCAAACAGGGTGCATCCTTTTAAGAGTAAGAATAGGAGGAAGCATTAGCTGATGGCATGAGCTGAGTGTCTGGGCATGGTGAGTCCCTCACCGAGAAGAGGCTGCTGTTGTCCCTCTGTCTAGTGGTGGCAGCATGTGGAAGAACGTGTGGTCTCAGGAGAGGGCTGGGCATGATCTCCACCAGCATCCCCACAGCAGGTTTCAGAGCAGCCTTCCCGCGGAGCTTCATGCCTTCTCCAAAGTGATAGCTGTTGTGTTGCAAATCCTCCACCTGCAGCATTTTTGGCCTCTAGCCCATCAGCCCCTGGCTTTTGCTGATATTTTGGCTAGCACGTACCACGTTTTCCCTCTGTGGCACATGACTGTGGAGCAAGCCCTCCTTGGAGCATGAAAGAATTAATAGCAGTTTGCTGCGGAGGCTTTCTTCCTTCTCTATCCCTGGACTTGATGGAAAAAAGGCCATTTTCCCTAGCCCCATTAGCACATTTCTTGCTTTCAGCTTTGTGGTACATTATCTGTGGCTGACTCGCTCTGCTTCCCCTCTTCTTTGCTTTCCATGCTCAAACAGCTATGGCTATATCCTACTAAAATCTAAGATACATAAATACTTTCTGTTTTCCTTATTTTAAAGCTATTAATTGTTTCTTAAGCTCTATCCACATTAATCTATCCATTATTATTATGCATCATTCAATCAGTCATGCTGATCCTATCATCTTCAGATCTGCTTTGGATCTCTTACGGCCACAGAGATCCATGGCCTTTCATTTCATAAACAAGGAGATTTTCTTGTCCTGTGTGCTGTAATGGACCTATCCTGCTTCAGAAAAAACAACAGAACATTAACATAGTAAAAGTTTTTCCCTTTACATTTGTGGGAAAAGGCTATCCCCATCACTGATTATGTCTTAGAAAATGATATAATCTGGTCATGGTGCCATGACATCTCAGTAAATTCTTCGTGTTGTGCTAATCCAAACAGCATGTGCTATTAATGTGAATGTACCTTAGGGTGTAATCCTTTCTGTCCAGTAGTTTTGGATGTAGCTGGTAACTGGCATAATTTTCAAAAACAATCTCATTATCTTGCTGTAGATAGTTTAATAGATCACAGATGACAAATATATTTTTAAAATATGCTATGTGAAACCTCTAACTGTGAATTGCATGAGATAGAGATACACTAGTTACTGCAGGAGGTAATACCGTTTTGCTTTAGTGTTTTGGGACATTTTAAGACAGAAACCCATTTTAGCGGTTCTGTTAACCAACGTATTCCAAAACATGTGAGAAATAAACCTGGATCCAGCCCTTCCCACCCCTCCAGCTTGCTCCAGTCCTCCCCTAAAAATAATCGTTCCCAGACTGATGTGTTCATTTTCTTTCTCAGATCTAATAGACTTTCCCATCCCCAAAATTGTTTTTCTCAAGACAGTTTCTCCCAACGGAGAGCCATTTCATTCCACCTCCCTCCAAGAAGCTCCTTTACTTCTGCTAGAAATGTCTCCAGGCAGTTTCTCCATCTGCTTCTCCATGCCCATAAAGGGTTGCTGCAGGTTACTGAGGTCCCAGAGAGCAGTCGCAAACCCAGGCTGGACAGCAGAGCTCTGTGCAGCATTTCCCAATGAGAGCAGACTGACCATGACTGGGGATTATTCAGTTCCATCTCACAGGCGAAACAGGTGGTTTTTTACAGCTCAGTTGCACTGTGATATGATGATTACTGAGAATAGCTATCCTCCCATTGTATTAGAAATAAGAAGTCACGCACCTTCTTATCACCAACCACCTGGCAATAAAGCCAGGGCAAACAGAAGGAGAAGCATTTTATGAAGCTTTGGAAGTACTGAGATAGTTTTGAAGAGGGGTGTTTGTCTGTTTGTCTTTAATGCAGGATGCAAACTGTCCAGCAGAGTAAACCTTTACTTTTAGTTTATGACTTGAGCAGGGTACCTATTGATTACTAGCAAACCACTGATCTAATGTGCAGTGGGAAGTGCTGGATCTTTTCATACCTGTGGCAGAAACACAGTGTACCATTGAAACGTGAAGGGGCAAAGCTTTTAGGGCATGGCAAGAAATCCCACAGCTACCCAGGTCCTTTGAGGGACCTGGTCATGTTCCCCGGTGCTAGCGGAGAGGGCAGTGTCACCTGCCATCTTCCTGCGGCTTCTCCTGTGTCTGAACGTGGTGCGTAGGGACAGTTGTACTCAAAGAACTTGCTGCAGAGAAGTTCATGCCCATGCCTCTGCTGCAGGCATTATATAAATTACATCATCTTTCTTTTGCTGTGTATAAATTGGTGTTTCTTCTTCCTTTCCACAACACAGCATGAGGTCTAGTTTGAATATATGTAAAATTGCTGTTATTTATAATCCCAAAACAATTTATGAAGATAGAAATATTTGGAAGGAGAAGGCTGTGGATAGACTTTTGTGAGCCTACAATTCATTTTTTTCCTTTTTTTTTTAACAATGTGTGCAGCTTTTAGCTTGCTTTGATCCTACCTGAAAGCCATCAGTTTGGTCATGGATCCTGTTCCAGATCTGGGACCAGTAGATATAATGGCTGCTTTTAGAGCTCTAAGGACACTTAGATGTTTTTTGTATGTTTTCATGTTTTCTTTTTCATATAAAAAAACCTTTTTAGAGTCGTCTCAATGTAGCCCTCCTCTTACAATTTGAAACAGAAGAGTTTTTTTTATCTTGCATTTCATAAACCACACTAGGACTGCTTGAAGTGGGGAGAAGCTTTTTAACAGTGCCATGCTAAATCTGATTTCTTAAACTGTCTATATCTATATTGCATATACAGTGTTAACAGTGTTTAGCATTGATTCTTCATTGGTTTCAGGTTTATCTACTATGATAGCATGTATCGTGTAACAGCCATGTCAATAATTGTAGTAAATCAAGTTTAAGTAGTAGAAAAACCTCTTGCAGATTTAATTCGCTTTCAGATCATTTGTCTAAGCGGGTCAGTATTCTCCACATTTCCAGTGCCAGGAAGAGTTATATATTGTAAGCTTTAAAGGACTTGTCAACTCAAGGTTAGGTAAGAGGCTGTTTATCATGCTTTATCAGGAGCAGAAAAGATACCCAGGGGATGGGGAGACTGTGTATGTTATATGATTTCAGCATACAAGGTGAGGGAAGCACTAGTCTGTCGTGATTTAGGAGTGAATGAATTGGCATGGGATAAATTCCCCAGCTGTTGCAAGTAACCTAGTTTCTAAATGCTGGGACCAAGCATATTTAACCCTAAGAATCCTGGCTGATAGTCAGCAATAGTTTAGCTGTTCCTAACCTGTGAAGGAGGCTTTGAGAGCACCAGAAAGGTCAGATCACAACTTCCCTTACTCCTGTGGAGAAGTCATAGAATCATAGAATGGCAAGGGTTGGAAGGGACCCCAAGGATTACAAAGCTCCAACCCCCTTGCCACAGGCAGGGCCACCAACCTCAGGCCTGGATCTACACAAGGTTGCCCAGGGCCCCATCCAACCTGGCCTTGAACACTTCCAGGGATGGTGCATCCACCCCCTCTCTGGGCAGCCTATTCCAGGACCTCACCACTCTTTCCGTAAAAAACTTCCCCCTAATATTCAATCTAAATCCTCCCTCCTTCAGCTTTAAACCATTCCCCCTTGTCCTTCCATTATCTGCCCTTTTAAAAAGTTGATTCCCCTCCTGTTTGTATGGTCCCTTCAGGTACTGGCAGGCTGCATTGAGGTACCCCCGCAGCCTTCTCTTCTCCAGGCTGAACAAGCCCAGCTCCCTCAGCCTCTCCTTGTAAGGCAGGTGCTCCAGCCCTCTAATTATCCTTGTGGCCCTCCTCTGAACCCTCTCCAACAGTTCTACATCCTTCTTGTATTGGGGGCCCCAGATCTGGACACAGTACTCCAGGTGGGGCCTCACAAGGGCAGAGTAGAGAGGGACAATCACCTCCCTGTCCCTGCTGGCCACCCCTCTTCTGATGGAGCCCAGGATACCACTGGCTTTGCGAGCTGCAAGAGCACACTGCTGGCTCGTTTTAAGTTTCTCATCCACGGTGACACCCAGGTCCTTCTCAGCTGGGCTACTCTCAAGAAGCTCTTCTCCCAGTCTGTATCTATGTCTGGGATTCTTCCGGCCTAAGTGCAACACCTTACACTTGGCAGTGTTGAACCTCATAAGGTTCACCTGGGCCCATTTTTCCAGCCTATCAAGATCCCTCTGGATGGCTTCCTTTCCTGCTCTGCAGCCCAGCTCTGAGCCCCTTCCCTCCAGCATGCCAAGCCCAGCACTAGGAAGAAACACAAGATCTTGTCTTGTTGTGGGACATAGCCCTGGATGACACAAGGATTTTAATGTCATCTTGCTTGAATGCATCCTCAGCGAGGGAAAAACTAATGGTTTTTGTCAGTCTGAATATGACACTGAAAGGCATGTTAAAGAGAAGTTACTATCTCAGCGAAACATTAACCTCAAAGTTTCAAGTTTGTTAGGTTCATATTTAATCTTGGTCTTAAGCAAGGGAAGAAGCAGCTAACTGCTGAGGAAAAAAAAAAGAAAGGAAAAATAAATGATTATTCAAACCTTTCTCCCCTTGGCATCTGAAAAAAACCCCTTCAGCAATGGTTTGGCATTGCCATATTGAGAACATATAGGTAGCTGCTCATTCATTAACAGTTGGGAATATTCTTTATATGAATTATAATAGAGTATTGTAGGAAATAAATTCTTATTGTCTAGATTTTACTTTTATGATAATGTGCCCTTAGTTTATTGAGTAAGAATTTGGGGTCACCATCCTCTAGATGAATCCTGTTACAGGGAGAAGGTTACTCAGTTCTCCTATGTGGCTTTCGAAATCTCAGGTTAACAGTCCCTGTGTGGTGAAGAATCTCAGTAAGCCAGAGACTTTCTAGTGGTAATTTGTAGCGTCTATGAAATTGAAGTCTGATTCACCACTTACTGATGTCAAGGGTTCTCATCAGTTCCAGGATAGACATTTCTCTCACTGAGGGTGAAGTATCTTTTTTTTTCTTTTTTCTTTTTCTTTTATTATTCCATTAAGCACTCAAATAATAATGTTTGCCTAAAAAAAGTTTGCATCCCATGAGTTTTGCTCTTTAGGAGAGCAATGGATTGTCTTTCATAATGAATTCAGTGAGTGCTTGGGAGCTGCCTCCAGCTTTAACACATTTTGTTAAAATAATCATATCCATAAGATACCTTGAGATAGGCCAACAACACTCAGAGCAGCTGAGACTCTCACCTGCTCCTTAGTCTCAAGAGGGCTTAATAGTCCTTTTCTCAGCTAAACCCACGGCTGCTCAGGTGCACTATGGCAGGGAAATCAGCTGCAGTTTGGTTTCTATGGCTGAAACAGAGTTAAGCTGAGAAAATGCAGCTGATACAAATGAAAAGAGTCTCCTTCCATTATTTACTTGGGAAATTACTCCTTTTCCAGTGAGCAACTAGTGTTTAGTGAACAAGGAAGAATGTGATGAGCAGGAAGAAACGCAATCTTTTCTTTCATCTTGATCCCCTTTAGAAAATGCAAAAAGCTATTGAGATTTGTTGCTCTGGATACGCTCCATGTTTTTCAGAATGATTTAAAGCAGCAAACAAAGTATGGGTTGAATGTAAATATGCTCTGACTATAATCGTGAGACAGAACCTGCCTTAGATGTAAGTAGGCTTTGTCTCCTCTTACATCTTCGCCATCATCTGCTTCAAGACAGCAAACGAACAAATGCCTTGTAAAGCCTTTAATAAGATCACAAACCTGCTCTGAAAGTGAAGGATCTGCTGGGCCACCAGAGAAACAATAGTAATAATAATGAAATAAAACCCCACTGCCTCCCTCCCTATTGAGGTGACTTCAGCAAGGCTTGTAGTCCTTATTCAGGGATGTAAACAGGTACACTGAGTTGTAAGCCCCCTGCGTGCCAGTCAGTGACACACTGGTTCAGGGCTTGGACAACTGAGGTGTTCATACACCATAAAGCCTTCAGAGAAAAATTACAGGACAAGCCGTGCAGGCAGCATACCTGACTCTTTCAAGGTCTGAAATGTCTCCTTCCCCAGCAGCACCTAGGAAAGGAGGGATCAGCTGGGATCCCCCAGGCAGGAGCAGGTCTCTCCCTATCTATGTGCAGTGGAGAGAGGTATAAACTGCAGTGCTCTGTCCGGGAATGGAAGGAACTGTCAAGCAGCACATTAACTCTGAGACTGGACTGAATCTTTGTATTTTTCCAAGCTTCTATGAAAAATGCAGTCATTGAAATATGTAGTAAGACTCCCATGAACTTCAGTAGGTCTTGGATCAGGCCCTTATTTTTCTCCTTTCTTTTCTTTTTTTAAATCCTGTAATATTTATTCCAAAGAGGTTCAACTAAACCACCAAAGTCTAATAGCAGCATTTTGATTCGTATGAGCTTTTCTACCTGGAGCTCAGTAAAACTGATTACTATTTGCAGTAAGAGACAAAAAAGAAGGGACTTGCTGAATTTTCTACATATCAGTGCTAAAAAAAAAAGAGTATTTTCTGCTTGACAAACATGCTGAATGAAATGCATGTCTCGTTTATGATTTAAATGGTAATAACAGTATACGCTGCATGCTGCAGGGTGGCTTCTGACATAGGTGGATTGACAATGTTCGCTCAGCGGAAGCAATAAACAGATCAATAACAAAATGTAGCCTAGGGGTCTGGAGGTGTGACAAGTCAAGCATGATTTCAGAATCTTTCTGGGACCCTTATTAAACTTGTTTGTACATCTGAAAACAACTGATGCCTCATTGGGTCAAAGGTAGCTGCAAGTATTGGTCTGAAGAAGGCTTAAAATCCTATCTGCGCCCCAGATGAACGTGGCTGTGTGAGAGCAGCTTGATGATCTTTGGGAAGAGCAAGCAGCAGTGAAATCTAAAATTTAATTAACTAAAAGCCAACATTTTGTATGATTTTGTTTCTTTCCCTCCCCACAACTGTTTACTTGTCAGTTACAACCTGGACCAAGCTCTTTTCTTAAATGATGGAGGAAGGAAAATCAAATGCTTACTTGTCCTGTCCTCTCCCTTTACTCCCTACTAAGTGATGGCCACAGACCTCCTGAGTGAAGGAAATAGCTTGTTCCTTCTAGCTACTTTGCTGGAGGAAGTGATAATGAGAGCCTGCCTTGCCTTCTCTCCTGCTGAACCCATGAGCTGGCTGTCTGCAAGGCTGTAGGGAGAAAATTTTTCTCTTTTAGGGTAGCACTGACTCAGATTTCCATTTTACTCTCGATTAGAGCTGTGTCTCAGGCATGCTGCTGCAGAAGGGACTGTGCTCAGGCTGTGGTTGCTGCCTTTTGCCAAGAGATGACTCTAAACTCACAAGCAGGTATTATAAATGTATTGCTCAACTTTCAAGCTACAAGAATATCACTCATCTGAAGATCAGCCAAGGTGACAAACTTCTAGTCTGGAACTTCAGGTGTGTATTGTTCTTTTCATCAGCCTTGTGTGGTCAGGGGTGCAATCACTGGCAGGAGGAAGTGCAGAGTTCCGAAGGAGCTGGGGGAGCTTCTGAGGTGCTGGACACAGGTGCTTGTTTGGGCAAAATGCACCCATATCTTGCATTTTTTTGGATGAAAGTGCCTCATCCTTCTGGAAACACTGCTATAGTGTCTGGCGCTCAGCATGTTAAAATCAAACACTGGCTGCTCTGAAAGGTCTCCCCCCCAGCAGGTTGATCAGAAAGGGCAATGACCTCACTTTCATATGCTTCTTTCTGAAAATTTAAAAAAATAATTAACAAGTGATTTTCTAAGGAAAGAATTTGCTAATACTGTGTATTAGCACCTTGCTTTGTTTCTAGTTTAACAGCATTTCAGTAACGATCATTATGGGCAGGGTGAAAACTCACAGGGCATAAGGTGTACATCTATCAGTTCAAGTACAATACATCTGTCAGTTCAAGAGCTGATAATGCCCATTTCTACCCAAGAAAGGGCAAACTCAGAAATGGAAACACTCTGGGCAAAGTGTTTTCCACTGCTTTGGAAGTATGGGGTGATGGATGTTGATCAATCAAAAGGAAAGTCAACCCAGTTTGAATAGCAGGGTATGTTATGTCTAAAAGCAGCTGGCATGAAATCTCTAGGATGTGTGCATTAGCTGAAAGACGTCCCCACATTGCGGGAAACTGTCTCATCTCATGGGATGCCTCAAGCAATGAGGAACCCATGAGTTCTTGCAAAACATCATAGTGGTTCTCTGTTAGCTAGAACCATAGCACCTTGATTATTAGCTTGAGTCTGTGACTAAAGATGAGCTAGTTTATGCATAGAAATTCATGGTGCCAGTTAAGGACTCAGTGACTGAAGGGAAGTGAGAAGGATCTGGCTGCAAATTTTGCAAAGATTATTTTATTTTTACTTTACCCACTTCAGAGTGCACACAGGTATTCTGTCACAAAAGGTTATATTTATGAAAGCACTTAATTCCATAGGGTTTAGGTATTGATTTTGAAGTGGGGAAGATGGTAAATATTAGTTGGTCAGCAACAAACTACGTAAAGGATGTGTAAAATCCAACTAAAGGACTACAATTTCGCACACTGTGTGCATTATGGTAGCTCAGGAGTGATAAAGAGGAAGAGGGAGAAAGAAGAACAGGTGGGCCTTCAAGTCTGCAGAAGCAGCTCTATGACTTTGTTAGCAAGACAAAAGTTAAAGCTCACCAAAAGGATCTGTAATGAAGAGGAGTTAATGAAGTAAAAGACCACCAAATTTTTGTGAAGCCCACCAAGAGATTATCTGGGTGGGGTAGTTGGATGGGTGATAATGAGCTCTCATAATGGAAAAATTAACCATTCCTTGGAAACCCTATGAATATGCATATATATTGTATAAAAGCAGTGTAACTGTCCCTTTATGGTGGCGGAGTGCACATTTGGAGGAGCCATCCCCTGTGTGACCAGCGCTGCAATAAAGAATACCTGCTTAATAGTGGCGAAGGCTACTGAGTTTTTATTTTGGCTTTTCACTGCATCAATTTAAATCAGTCACGCAGCATGAACTTTGAAAATATAGGGGAAAAATTAGACTAGGAGTCAGACCTCAAGGAAAAATAAATCAAGTACAGGGTAGCTTGAAGATGACCCAGAAAAGAGCACAGCTGTTTTTAGTTTAACAAGTTTCGTTTTTTTAAGGAAAAAAATAAATAGTCATAAAAAACTTCTACACTAAAAGTTTATGTTCAGTGATACATCACTCTGTAAATATATAAATAGCTTATCCACAACATTTAACTGGGTGAGATGGCAACTGAAAGGGTTGAAATGGTATGAAAAAGCAGGCTGCAGTCTAGTGGTGGAGTCATCAATTAATCCTGGATACAGTGGAGAAATGTCACAAAAAGGGTTGCTTCTATGCTTTAGTGACTGTCTAAACAGGTATGACTTGACACTTACAAGAGGTTTCATTGGTTGAAAAAGGATAATTATATACCTTATCCAAAATCATCATTATATCTTGCTGGTAAGCAGATCCTTAGTTCATTTAAAAATGTAGTTTAGCATAGTGCATAGAAAGTAATGAAATTTCAAAAGAACAATAAAATTAATAACGCTTTGTGTTCTAGGTGGTAAATTAATTTTCAGTCTTCATTTTATAGTGGTAGAACTTACAGCTGCATACAAACAAATGTATGCAAAGAGCATTAAACTTTCATTTGTAAGCAGAAAGTTTTAATTTTTCTAATCAAGATCAAGGTGGATGGCACAAATCAATTCATCATATACACAACTGGGAAAGAACACATTTTATACAGAAGCTTTAGAGGTCTACAGTTATTAACACAATCAATGCTGCAGCTTTATTATGTACGATTCCTTATACTTGTATCCTTATTGATTTCTGCTAAGTGAATGTTTTGGACTTTATTAAAAATGTAAAAAGCTCACAAAACTTCCCAAACTTGTTCTGCATCATCTAAAACCCTTCTTTTGCTAAATTTAGGTAAGGAAATATTTTTTTCCTGGAAGAGGTCAGGACACTGGAGGGAAGGGATGCCGTCCAGAGGGACGTTGACAGACTTGAGAGATGGGCTCATGTGAACTGTATGAAGTTCAATAAGGCCGAGTGCATGGTCCTGCATGTGGGTTGGCACAATCCCAAGCACAGCTACAGGCTGAGAATGGATTGAGAGCAGCCCTGAGGAGAAGGACTTAGAGGTGCTGAAAAATTACAAGCTCAACATGACCTAGCAGTGTGTGCTAGCAGCTCAGGAGGCCAACTGTGTCCTGGGCTGCATCAAGAACAGTGCGGCCAGCAGGTCAAGGGAGGTGATTCTGCCCCACCTCTCTCATGTGATACCCCACTTGCAGTACTGTCTCCAGCTCTGGGGTCCCCAGTACAGGAAAGATATAGAGCTGTTAGAGTGAGTCTAGAAGAGGCCACAAAGATGATCAAAGAGCTAGAGCACCTCTCCTGTGAAGACAGGCTGAGAGTTGGGCTTTTTCAGTCTGGAGAAGAGATGGCTCTGGGGTGATCTAACTGTGCTGTACCAATACTTAAAAGAGATCCTACAGGAAAGTGAGAGAGGGACTGTTCACCAAGGAGTGTAGTGATAGGACAAGGGGCAATGGCTTTAAGCTGAAAGAGGGCAGGTTTAGTTTAGATGTTAGGAAGGAATTCTTTACTATGAGGATGGTGAGGCACTGGAAGCAGGTTGCCCAGAGAAGTTGTGAAAGCCCTGTTCCTAGAGGCATTTATGGCCACGTTAGATGGGGTTTTGGGCAACCTGGCCTAGTCAGGGTGTCCCTGCCAATGTCAGGGGGGTTGGAACAAGATGATCTTTGAGGTCCCTTCCAACCCAAAGCAGTGTGAAAGAATTTGCACGATGGCATTTGCATTGTCTTGTTTAGGTACATAATGTGCTTCTTAAATTATTTTACTTTTCGTCTTATAGTGGTGTCCTAGATGCTTCTTTCTATTCTCTTTCATCATTCTGAAGGACAGTTACAAATGAGAAATAATCTTATTTAATTAGATTTAGAAAAAAAAATCTTTTTTTTTTTCCTATAGAAATAATTTAAGAATTCCTCCTATCCAAGTAGTCCAAGAAAATGGAATATTCTGGGAACTCTGGACTGTTTCACAGGATAGGTGGATGATGCCACATACCTACTTTAGGTATAGTTAGGTGAAAGATGTCAGTGCATTGGGCTTTTCCAGGTGTTTTCTAGAAGGACATTTCATGGAGTAGTTGCCAAATCACTGAGTAATCACAAAGAAATTTTCGTTTTAATTCCAGCCTAGTGCCTTGGTACTGTTTGGTACTGTTTGGAAGTGAGTTTGTACAGTGAACAGTGAACGCTTATAACGCTTATACGCAGTGCTGAACTGCGTTTACTTATTATTTTCCTCTCTAAAGAATTAAGATCAGCTCTTCTTGTAGGGTATTGCCTGACTCTGGTACTATATCACCAGCCTTAGTTTCCTAAAACGTGTCTTCTGGGGTTCTTCAGTCGGTAAGGTATTTTTATCTTGATTATTTAAAATGGTCACAAGCTAGTGCAAACATTATATTATAGAAAGATATTTTAGTGGAAGAGGAAAAATAATTTGCTGTTTAAATAGAATGTCTATGTATTGAATAATAATTTACTTTAGTAATTAGCTTTCAAAATAGAGCTCGTAAGATGGATAAACTAACAAAGAAAAATAATTTGTTCTGCAATCCTTCATGTAATTTTATAGTATGTTATGGGAAAGAATATTTGATGAGATGGAATTTCTGAGGGATAATTCAACAGGGCACATGTAAAACAGAAGAAAAATAAAAATTCATCCTTTAAAATTGACAAATAGCATTTGGAAGGTTTCTTTTTGGTTTTTTTGAGCTATTCTAGAGATTTTCTTTCTTTCATGGTGGAGTCAGAGAAGCATCTATTGTTAAAATTACTTGGCAGAGATTATAAATCTCTTTCTCATTGTACCTTTGCCAAACTTCAGAGTTGTGGAGGTGAAATTTTCTGTACCTACGGTCTGCTGAAAACTCTTCCCATGCCAAACTTCAGAGTTGTGGAGGTGAAATTTTCTGTACCTACGGTCTGCTGAAAACTCTTCCCACCATTAGTTGTTAATAGGTGAAAAGTGCATTTACTTATGCCTTCACATCATCATACTAAAGACACAATCCCTGCTTCTGTGTCATCTTACTATCTGAATTTTGGCATGAGAAATCATTGGTTTCAGTTCAAAGTATACTAAACTGTTAACCTTCACAAAGGTACTTTTCTCTTTTCATGGAAAGAATAAGAACTACCTCATGTAAGTCACCACAATTCCAGTGTTTTCAATAATTAAAACAAGCAAAGCTACTTCCTTACCTTAATTATTTATACTGTATTACCCATTATGAATCTATGAATATTGTGGAATTAATGATGCTTTTCTAATTTGTACCAGCAAAGGCATAATATAATACCGAAAATATGTAACTTAATTGGTACGGAGTGAATGTCGCTCCCTTTAAACAAAGGTAGACTTCTTCCTGGGCAATCGATTAAAATACATAGCATGACTGCTGATTTTATGTAGGACCTCACTCACTAAAACATGGTTAACAAGAAGCCATACACATTTGGTTTGTTCTCTGCCTGAAATAATTCCAGCCTTATGCTTCTAGACAGCCACTGTGCAAATACATGGCTGGCTTCAGAGAGACAGAGCATGTGTATCCGCAAGTGCATGTGTGTCCACATCTGCACACGTGTGTGCAGGGGAGAAGTGAATGAAGGGGTGAGAGATGATACTGTCTCCCACAACATCCTGATAGAGAAGCTGAGGAAACAAGGGATAGATGAGTGGACAGTGAGGTGGGTTGAGAACTGGCTGTCAGACCGGGCTCAGAGGGTCGTGATCAGTGGAGTAGAATCTGAATGGAGGCCTGTGACTAGCGGTGTTCCCCAGGGCTCGGTGTTGGGTCCAGTCCTGTTTAATATCTTCATTGACGACCTTGATGAGGGAATAACATCCACCCTCGGCAAGTATGCCGATGATACAAAGCTGGGAGGAGTGGCTGACATGCAGGAACACTGCGCTGCCATTCAGCGAGATCTGGACAGGCTGGAGAGCTGGGCAGGGAGAAATCTAATGAAATTCAACAAAAGCAAGTTCAAAGTCTTGCACCTGGGGAGGAATAACCGACTGTATCAGTACAGGCTGGGGGATGACCTGTTGGAGAAGAGCTCTATGGAGAAGGACCTGGGGGTCCTGGTTGATGACAGGTTGGCTATGAGCCAGCAGTGTGCCCTGGTGGCCAAGAGAGCCAATGGGATCCTGGGATGCATCAGGAAGAGTGTGTCCAGCAGGTCAAAGGAGGTGATCCTCCCCCTCTACTCTGCGTTGGTCAGGCCCCACCTGGAATACTGTGTCCAGTTCTGGGCTCCCTGGTATAGAAAAGACAGGGACCTTCTGGAGAGAGTCCAGAGAAGGGCGACAAAGATGATTAGGGGTCTGGAACATCTCCCCTATGAGGAAAGGCTGAGTGAGCTGGGTCTGTTCAGCTTGGAAAAAAGAAGACTTAGGGGGGACCTAATTAGTGTTTACAAATATCTTAGACATGGGTGGCAGGGGGAATTGGCCAGCCCCTTTTCAGTGGTCAGTGGGGACAGGACTAGGGGCAATGGCTGTAAGCTGGAGCATAGGAAGTTCCGCACCAACATGCGTAAGAACTTTTTCACAGTGAGGGTGACAGAGCAGTGGAATAGGCTGCCCAGGGAGGTGGTGGAGTCTCCTTCTCTGGAGATAGTCAAGTCTCGTCTGGACGCCTATCTATGTAATATGAGATAGGGAGCCTGCTTTGGCAGGGGTGTTGGACCCGAAGATCTCTTGAGGTCCCTTCCAACCCCTAAGATTCTGTGATTCTGTGATTCTGTGATTATAATTAATTTGAACACAGATATTATGGGAAGTGAGATCACTCCATTTTCCTCAACAAACAAAAAGTTAGAGGCAAATTATTCAAAAAGAAGCATTATTAATTGCAAAGTCTGCTGAACCAAATGCAAGCCCCTGACCTTCTCAGCACTGCTGTGTTGCAATAAATATTTTATGACTGTGAATAGCGTTAATAGGATTGAAACCCCACACACATGGTCACGCAGGCACACACACAAGCACCCCCAGAGGGAAGGAGCACTTGAGCATACCAGACACCAGTGGCAATATTACTGTGGAGGAAGTCACCGAGCTGATACCAGCCTGTGTCTGTGTGTTTATCAGCATGAGCTAAGAGGCTCTTAAATCAGAGGAGGGGCTGTTGATAACCTCCATGCCTTTGAAGAAGATGGGCATCTCACTGGAGAGTCTGGGCTAAGTCAGATTTGTGCCAAAATGTTAGCAGTGCTGGGTTTTATTGCCCCACACGTGATGAATAATTACATTAATCAAGCACTGGCTATTTACTTTCCTTAGAGCAATTAGGTACTCCAGGAGCAGATTTTAGTTGCGAATTAGCCTGCCTTTTTTATTCCCACCGATGGTGGCCTCATATAAAAATTGAGGTCAGTTGAAAGATATCCACCGATTTCCATAGACTTTGAATGGGGCTCTGTAGGGACTCAGCCGAATTACGGATACAGTGATGAGGAGTCTTGAATCTCTTTCACATGTCCCTGACCTGTGAGCAAGTTCTTTCACTTCTCTCCCTCAGAACAGAATCCGGGTCTGTATATTATGTTCATTGACCATCCTGAATCCCTGCTATAAATCTCATGGACTGAGAGAAAACAAAACATCAGGTTAGGAAATACATGGGGCCAGATGAGAAAAGTACTGTTGGGTGGAGAGAATCCACTCACTTTTGTAGGACACTTATAATTATTTGCCTTGTAGAACAATTTCTTTACAGATTCATTTAAACAGTTAATTAATTAAACTGTAAATTAACGCAGTTATCTTCTACTATTTATTAGTACAATTAATATTATGGAGGGGACAGCGCAGAAAAGATGACAAATAATGTAATTAGAACCATTTTATGAGGAAGGATTAATGGCCACAAGAATTTAGGTTATTTTTACTCTGCTACAGATACTCTGGATAAACTATCCAGTTTTCCCGCCTTTATATGGTTGTAGTAAACTTTGCTTTTCTGCTATTGCCTATTTGGATGATAAAGATTTTAGGGCACATTTGGCTTTGGGCAAATGTTTGTAAAACCTAAGATAAGCCAACCATAGGCTTTTCATTTGCCTCTTTTCTGTTTAGGGACATTGCAGAGCCATTATTTCTCTGGGTAGGAATAAGAGACAGAAATCAGGGAGATTTATACAGTCTCTTTTTTAAAAGGAAAACTCTTCATCTGCTGCCTTTTGTTCCTCCTTTGATGTGGTATCAGTACAGACCAGGGCAGTCAGAGAGGCTGGACATGCCCTGGCTTTCTGTCTGCTTTCTAGGCCAGGTTGGGGTTGATTTTTTCCATTTTCACTTCCTTTTGCCAATTTAACGGCTATTTGCCATAGCCAGCTCCACTCCTTTGGAGTTATCTCACCTCCTGGTTGTTTTTTGCCACCTGTTATGCTGCTTGTCTGGTTTTTATGTAGGACTGATATGATGTTAGGAATGAAAAAGAAGTGTCAGGCTACTAGAAGGAGATAGACGTCTAGAAACATCCCTTGTTTTTTATACATCTTATGGGAAATATCTCTTCGCTTACTTTTCTTTTAAGATGTGCGCGAGTAAACTCAGATTATTCATGTCAGAGTTTTTTGGGGATTGGGGGTTTTGGGGGGTTTTGCAGATAACTTGCCACACTGTATTGGCTCTGGCATTTTTAACAAGCTTTCTTTTCAGGTTTCTCTTCCATGAGGTCTATAATTAAGGCAAGTCAGCCATGGAGAAGAGAGCTGAATGACTTTTTGCTAAAGTTAAAGGGTTGAAGGAGGAAAATTTGCAGGATTCTGACAATTCTCTGTTATCTGTAAGGTTTCTGAGATGACTTGAATGTTTTCTGGAATTTCTTTTAGAAGCTGAAAAGAGAAGAATAAAGAGCATGAGCAAAAGTTGGGTTTTGTGGTGGGTTTTTATAACACTAAAAAAGTGTTTTTGCAGGAGGTGTGAGGCAGAGTGAGGAATTGGAGTGCTTATTCAAATGCTTGATTGCAAGCTTTTTTTTTTTCTTTAAATTTACATAGTTAGATTGAATGAAAGTAGCAGCATTCAGCTATTTCCTTTGCCACCTTAAAATCTCTGTTGTCACTCTTAGCCAGCACCATAGGGCAGCTGGGTAAGGAATCGCTCAAGGTTTGCCCTGCTGCTTAAGTGTCTGCCATGCCGTGCCAGAAGCTTCTCCACCAAAGCAGGGCACAGCCCAGGTACCACTTTCTGACTAGTATTTAGTTACTGTAGCTCAAGATTTGGAAAATATCTTGCAGGCGTATTAGTCTGAATGGTTTAACACCCATAAATGGTGAATGAGAAATAGAGCCAGAGTTTAAATGCAAACACTGCAGGATAATGGTGTGGTGGAGAGGAATAAGCCAGGGCACCCCAGACCTTACAATGAAATAAATACCACACCATGCCATGGGGGCAGCTGCTGCATCTCAGCACCTTTCTGCTCTTCTGTCCTCTCCTCCCCACCCTCACCAGATCCCCTGCTCTGAAATACCATGAGGTTGTGGATGTCCTTTCTTCTGACACAGACCAACAAGGGCAGCACCATCAAGAGCTGAGCCCTGATACCTATGGAGCACAGCTTTTGTATGTCAGGGTGTAAGGGAAAACCTTCTGGTATTATTGGTAGGGTTGTGCTTTGAGGTCTGGATATGAACTGAAGGTCATATATTGAAGAAGCCCAATTATTGACCTTGAACACTGAACATAGGACTGGTGCTAGTTCCTTTACGTATACTTAAGAATAGTTGAATCAGAGCATTTCTTTGCCTAATGGGAGAGGTTTTACCCCATCCTATTTAAGGACTACTATTGTTGCCCTTATTTTCCAGTATATTTGTAGATTTTTTTGGGTTTGGAAGGACTACAGTAATATCTGTGGTTGTACTTGCCAGATCTGCATGATCATACACATAATAGTTGTTATTTGTTAGATGAAGTGCTGCCTATTCCAGCAGTTGTGAAGTACGTAGGGCAAAAAGGAGGGAGGAGGAACTCTAAAACACACTGATCCTAACTCTTAATAACTAGGTCCCTGATTACACAAATTAAACCAGAGTAACTACAGTCCCATTGCTGAATTTACACTAACCTCCATTAAACTCAGAGTGGCCCGAGGCTGGAGGCTGCTTGCAAAGGTCTTTCCAGGAATGAGGATATATACCATGATTTGTGGCTGTAGGTGATTTATTCTATCTGTCTTATCTGCCTGTCTGCCAACCTACCTACCTATCAATTTTCAAAGATAGTTGAATTTTAAGATTTTCTCTGTTAGGCTGTTTACTTCCCTGGCTCTGTAAAGAGCATCCACAACAAATGTGCCAATAGCCTGTGCAGTTGAACTGGAAAATGGGAATTAAGGAGCCATAACAGTATCTTCAGATTCAGCATCCTGACTAGAAGTGCAGGACATCTACACGAGTGTTATGTGGCAGGGTGGGGAAAATAGTGAGGATGCAAGTAAGAGAGTTTTGAAGCTGTGAAAAGGGACATCAGCGTAATTGAAGATGAGTAAAAGGTTCAGAGCATCTTTGACTGCTCACTGTTTGCCCATGTCTGCCAGACTTGTATTACACATGATTACAATGTAATAACTAGACCAAATGCTTGAAGAACCAAAATGAATCCTGTATGGCTCAAAGTAAGTGATAATACCTTGATTGATTTCAGAAGAGTAGTAAGTCCCAGACACTTGTCTCTTCTATTGACTTGAGCATTAATTAATTTATGAGTGTGTTTCACATTTCCACATGGTGTTGCAAAATTAGAATAGAATTAATTATTTGGTAATTGGTGAATCCCATTAGGCGAAACAATATGGACTTGTTCAGTAGCTTAAACATTATTCAGCATTAATGTAGCAGTTGTATACTCATTACAGTGATGATGCTTTTATTAAATATACCTTCAATTAGTTCTGGTTCATTTTAATCTCTACCTCCTGAAAAAAACATTAAATCAAGTGCTGTGACAAGAGCAGAATGATGAATACGTCAGGGCCAGTGCTGCTCAGTCCTTCAAGGGTACTGCACAGGCCACATTAAGGTGAACTTTAGAAGTACTTGCCTTAGGTTCCTGTCTTCTTTGAAACATTATCTGAAGAACATTAATGTGTTATCCTTCCTTTATGTGTTAAAATAAAGAACATTCATCATTCAGCCATTTATATAATGTTTGGACCCACAGCAGGTAATTTGAGGGGGGAACAGGGCATGCAGATTTTTTCCTTCTTGCCTCCTTGTTGCCTGGTGTACTCAAAAGACTTTGCTCTTGTTCTAGACTTCCTTGCATAGGTTTCACTTCTCCAGGTTTTGCTCCTTTCAACATCTCTGATGGGCGCTGATGGGTTGTTGCAGGGCGGGGGAGCTCCCAGCAGCCCCAGAAGGTCCAGCAGCCCAGGGGCATAGTGCTGGGGAAAAGGGTTTTACTGGACATGGGGGAGGGAAACAAAAGTCCATCCAGATAGCCAGCGTCACCCACAGGGGGGGAATTAGGGGGACATGCTGCTCTTTCTGCCTCAACCAGAGACCTTTCTGTAGAAGCATGTACCACAGCAGCAAGCCTAATAAAATACCAAAATGTGTTGTATGTGCACATCACCCTGAGAGCAGTTGGCTTGTAATCAGTTCTACTGTCCTGAAAATGCTTTGCTGCTTCTCTTGCCCGTATTTAAATCAAAACCATCATTATTAATCAGAGAATTAGAATAAGTAACAAAGGAGACAATTCTTTTTCCCTGGAGGATGTGATTTGCAGGGATCCAGCAATGGATACAGTGCCTTTCCCCTTTCAAATCCCAGCAAGGGCAGCCATGACTGAAAATCATTACGACATGCTATTTTGTCTGTCGTCTTTGTGAAATGAGTAAATGGATCGGACAGGTTCCATATTACATAAAATAATATTACAAGCAGCATCTTCAGAGCCTCTGTGTGCTAGCTGAAGATAGCAGAGAGCAAGAGGAACACGGGGGAAGTGAGAACTCTTGAGAAGAATTCAGTCCTACGCTAAACGCTCTTGCGCGCTGTGATGGTTTTGAATGCCCAGCCTAGAAAATTGCACCTCACAGCCTGTGAATCTGAACTCTTTAATATAGTTTCTCCTGGGCTCTCAGAACTGATGCAAATGATGTGCTCCTGATTAACAGCACTCTGAAAAACTTGGATCTGAATTTCTTGTACCCACTCGACTTGCATAGTGACAGCATGAGCTGCTTCTCAGTGACCTGCCACGGCACCTTTCAAAAGTGCCGCCCACTAATCTGACGATTGTTAACCCATCTGAGCATAATATTAATGAATTTAGTCTCTGTTCATTTCAGTCATGCTCCTGAAGCACATAGATGAAGAGTTTCTTCATACACTTTATGTGCACTTGTCCTAGGAGATTGTGAGAGTACTGTGTACTTCAAATTCATTTGCTGTTTTGGTTTCTCTGGCAACTAGAAGGTGCCTTTGATCCCTCTACCATCTCTTTGTTTTTGCATTTTGATGATTTTATCATGAATTCATGTTTAATTCATGCTGAAGTGATGCAGTAAGTGGCAACACTCAAAGAAGAGATACTTTTTGCAAAATCAAACCATATTCATTTGAACTCTGCATGAACTACTCCATTCCTTTGAAGTAGAATATATTAATAAGGACAGATATTAAGAAAAAAAGATACTTATAGTAAGTCACATTTATTTTCTCATCTGAAGTTACAGTGGAGGTAGATCTATCCGATAAGAAACAAGTGTGCTTTGGGTAAACTTTTAGTTGAAACATACTGACAAGTGACTAATTGTTTTGTGTTAGCTTTTTGATTTTTTTTTTGGTCATTTTTATCTCTGTTTCTGCTTCTGTGATACATGCTCACTGATATGCGTGGATTTTATGGGCAAAAACCTTATGCATAATTAACATGACATGCTAAATTAGTTCAGCAGGTCAGTTTTACTCTGGAAAAAAACAAATGGCAAGGAGGCTTTATGTAGCATCTTTTTACAGGAAATTTTCATGTTTTTAATACAAGGCTTCTTCTGAAAATATTGGGGCATTGGGATATTTTGTTTTGCTTTTCAGTGAATCAGGTTGTGATTGAGAGTAAGGAACTATATGCATTTCTGCATATAGTATTCTGGCACGAAGACGAAGGGGCCGTTAGCTCTGAGGCATGAGGTGCATGTAACCTCCTACGAGATGATCTGTGCCCAGGACTGCAGACTCAGTAAATGTCATTGTATGGCACAGGCCTTTTGCAGCATTAATACTCAAAATTTTATGGTACTGGAGCATCTTCGGCATTTGAGTTTTGATGTAGTAAAGAAGGACTGTAGGCCCAACACGCTGAGTTAACAAAATAAATGCATCCTAAGTGCCTTTGTTATTTTTTAATGGTGTTTTGGCGTTTGCTTCAAAGCACAGTATCATGAATCCTGTTAGTCGTGAGGTAGCAGTTTACCTCACGAGTGGGTGTGCTCTGCTCCTTTGCCAGCACACTCCCCCTGCTCACCAGGGGCTCTCCTCTGCTCTGGCAATGGGACAAGTGACAAACAGGATGATTCAAAAAGCGGACCATCAAAGAGCAATTAAGACTTGAGAGGAGAAAATAATTGTGTATGCACAAATAAATAAATAAATAAATAAATAAATAAAGCTAAATTTTATTATATTTAAATATGTGTAAATTTTATTGAACTTGAAATTTAATTTTTGGGCAAGTCCTTTAATTAATAGTTGCAACAATATATGCTCTTGAGAAGAAACGAGCTTATTGCTTTCTTTCCAGGGTTTAGGAGGTTTTTGGAATTGTACTTCACTGAGCCTGGACTATTCCATGGTTTCTTTCACACTGTGAGCTTGCTGATGCATAGAGACCTCAGGTGCAGCCTACAAAACTATCAGTAACTTTGTAACAGTTGCTCAGTTTAATGGTGGCCCTTTGAATCTATATGAAATTTGCCTCAGAAATTAGGCACTGTAGTGAAACAAGAGAAGACATAAGCATCTTTATTTTTTTTTCTTTCTAATTCTACTGTATCTAATAAAAATTATAAAGTGGTATTTTTCAATTTTTCTGAAGTTACTTTCTGATCAAATTTACCTCCTGACAAGACCTATCATGGTGGGTTGCTACCTCCTGCCCCTTGCTTATGCATTGGCTATCATGTGAATGTGTGTCTCCTGTTACACAGAATCAGCTCTGATGGACAAGTATGGTGCCTGTGCAAGAGAGATGAGGAGAAAGAGGGAGAAAATAAAAACAGGTGGCAAGGGGCCCAGAAACAATAAAAGTCTGAATGAGAACACCTTTATCACTTCTGCAACAGCAGCTTAAAGGCCCAAGGAGAGAAATAGATTTTGTAAATCAGGCTAAATATTTTTTACAGGGTGCAGTGTGCAGTTTAAGAACCCAGCTGGGAAAAACAGCTTTTGCAAATCAGTGAAGAAAATATATTTTACTGGCTACTCTCTAGGAGCAGGGAGAGATAGGATAAGGGAAGAGTTTTTACAGGGCAAAGAATAAATATGTGTGCAAGTCTGTGGGGGTTTTTTTTGTTTGTTTTTGGGGTGGGGTTTTGAGTGTCCATTAAAAGCTACATAAAGGAAGCCACCAGCATTGTAGCCATTTTTTCTGGTTCCTATAAAACCTGCAAACCTTCCATGTGATTTTAAGCTTCTTTTGTTGATATAAGTTTTTATATTAGCTAGTAATTCATGCATATAAAACACAGAGCAATCCTGATGCTGATTCTACCATGTGGTGACATTGGAGAAGCCTTTTGAAAGAAGAGAAAGTGCACTGGATGAAAACTCCTGTTTTGAAATGAAAAATGAAATTAAGAACAGAAGGATTGAGCCAGAAATCATTACTGGTGAGCCTTCCAAAGATGAAAATGTAACTTATCAATGTCATTATAAGGGGATCATAAATATGTGGGGGCTTCAAGCAACAGAGACTGAGACTGCTCATAAGATTCAGCAGTTTTTCTGTCAAGATATGTGATCCTTTCAAGAGGCACGATGCCTGCCATCACCAGTCCAGGGAAGGTCCTGCCCTGAGAACAGGAGGATGAGACTGGTAGTGGAAATGCATCTTTAGCAGAAAACAGCGTTTGGTTTTTTTTTTATTACCAGTAAAGGGAATTGGTTAATAGTGGGATTCTGAAATTTGATGCTTACAAATTTGTAGAACTTTTAGTTTTGTTTTTCTGGTCTGATCTTTTTTTCTTCAAGATGGACAGAAACTGTGTAAAGTTTGGGAAACAGGGTAAACTGGCAAAGAGCAAACTGAATCCGCCCACTCATTTTTTTATGTCCATAAGAAGCTGAATAGAAAAGATCAGAACACTGAAACATTTTTCATCTTTCTTAAAATTTGACAAAATACTCTTTTTAGGTTGGCTTGTTGTTGGTTTTGTTTGTTTGTTTGTTTTAGGTTTTGGGGATTTTTTTTCTTAAACTGCATGTTGGGATTTTCCAGCTTCTCTGAATTAGACTCCCTTGTGGTTACTTGAAAACTGGGGCAATTTTTGAAAGAGGGGAATTGTCTGTCTTCCGCTCCCTGCAACATAAGTGCTGCAGGAGCAGTCTCCGTAACAAATAAAATGATGTATTACCACTGTCAAAGGAAAATGTTATATTGGCCTAGATGTTTCCTCCTTCTTTGGGACATGTTATTGTTATTGATGGGAGCTCCAGGTGTCCGTTGCCAGAGAGTATGCTGGGAAGCTGTGTCTATTCCTCCTCCTTGCAAAAGTATACCTTTTTTCTTTGATATTGTTGTCCTGAGTTCTGCATGTTTTGTTTATCTTTTGATCAGACTGCTACTAAATGTCACCCTAGTGTTGGTATGGCTGCTTTTAAAGAAAAGTTTCTCCTAAACAGCGTGGTTTTGTTGATAACCAGTGGCTGTAGCTCTCAGCTTTCTAATGAGCCACTCCTACTCAAGTATAAGGCCAGCAATAGTTAAAATTTTGTGCACTCCAACGGGCTGTAGTTCCTTAAATTTTGGAATGGACTGAGTGAAAAATTGTACTTAGCTCCTTAGATAAAACTGTATCTGGTCTGATACCTCCTTTTCCAGCAAAACTGCCCATTTAGGGTTTCAAAGCTAACCTTTAGTCAAAAACTAAGATAGCCACATTGTGATAAAGAAGCTGTTATAAAGCTTGTTTAGGAGGCAATGTACAAATTCCGTGCACCTGCAACAGATTTACCTGTCCTGTAGGTTTTTCCCCCTGTTGCTGAGGATGATTGCTCTGGAAGGTGAGAAATGTGTGTGAAATCACCATGGTCACCCAGTAAAGCAGAAGGCTGTTTGGGTGACTCTGTCCAATAGACTACTGGGATCAGCAAGAAATAGGGCTATATATCCACAGAGTTAATTTTGCAAGCCAGGGAATACAGCAAATAATGTATTGATTCAGATAGTCTGGGGATCATCGAGGTACTTAGGAGCACCGAAGCAAGGCCGTGTTGAGATAAGTGGCAAGAAGGAGGAGTTCAGGAACACAGGAAAACCATGGTTGCTTCCTTGGCTAGTTTGCAATGTAGTGTTTGTCAAGCCTCTTGCTTATTAGATTACCTTTGGAAAGATCAGCCTGCTTTTTAAAATATAAAACCTATGTTGGTGACAATCTGAGCTGAGCCAAAATCCTGAAATAACCCTTTGTTAGAAAGGTGACTTGCCATCCTCGTGAATCTCCAGATAATCCTTCCCTTTGGTTGTTCTACCCCAGTTTGGTTATTTCTTTGTAGGGCCTGACACTTACAATAAAGGTAACCTTGGAGTTAGAGTTAAGATTTACAGTGACTCACCAGTGGTAAATATTAGAGTGGTAGTTGCATTGTGGAAAAATAATAATAATGAGGGATTGATGTGACAGGCGTAATGATGATGAGGCTTTGATTTTTCTGCAGCTGCAGAATGCAACACATTATTGTATGCAATCATGAAGCACGGTGAAAAATTCAGTTGTTTCAGTTAACTTGTCATTTTTCACTGCCTGCTATGTATCAGTGGGTTGCCAGTTTATTCCTCCTCTCCACTACTGACGGGACCCCTCTGTGTTCTTGGGGCTGGGGCAGGGCACAGCAGGAGCAGTTTGAAGGAGGTGCCCTGAGATTTGGGACAAAGAGTTGTTTGAGAAGCAGAGCCGAGTGGGGAACCCAGCTGGCCGGGAATTGGGGATTTGAGAAAGGGATTTGGGAGCCTCTGGCTACTGCGTTCGACTGCTCTGGAGAGTGGTGACATGAACAATTACATAGAAGGCAGGGGAATGGCAAGACGCCCATGGAGCCCTTCAACCAGCACTGTGAAAAAAAGGAATCATTATCATATAAAGAGGAGGCAGTATGGGTTTGATCTGCTTCAAGGAAGGGGAGGGTGTGTATCAATGCATGCTCCTCTACTCCATTTTGTTTAACTATTATGCTTAAATAGTTTTACTGTACTGCCCCAGGAGCCCTGTTAGGAGTTATGGTATTAGCAGAGAAGTTAACTAATCAAAGGACACTATTCCTGTGTTTTCCAGCTGTGGGAAACCATTATTTGATTTCAGCTGTCTCGTTGAGCACTTCAGCAGTGTTACATTCACTAGGACAGGTTTTGTTCTATGTTGGGTTTGGTGTCGAAGTGCAAAAGTTGTAATGAACAAGAAAAAAACAACCACCTCAAACCTTACTGCTACTAATTCCAGGCTTAGTGGTTTATTGCACCCTCATAGCCCCAGGGAAAAAAAACCAAACAACCAACAACGAACTAACTAACTAAACTTACAAGTCCACTAGTGGTTATTCCTCTGCTAGGTCACCAAAGACAGTAGAACTGTGACACAGGTAATATTTCCAATTTTATCCTCAGTGCAGAAGGAGAGGTACACAGAGGGGGTAGTTATTCTTTAGAAGAGACAGTAATTGGCTTGCCTCTCTTTTTATCCGTTATTGATCAGGGAGGCTCCACTTCTACAGTTTTATAATAGTAAAATGAATACTATGGGAATGTTTCATAATTATTTATTGGGTTGACTTTTTAGCATTATTGAAAAGCTGTTATGAAACGGCAGACAATATCCATTACTGTAACTTCTAAAAATGTGTAAACAAGCATAAACTTTTACTCATAGCAAAACTAGTAGTGAAATAAAGGGATTCGTGTTAGAATATAAACATAGGAAGGCCTGCAGAAGTACAGTGCAGCAATGGAGTGCTGGGTTGTCCTGGTTCTGGCCAGGCCAGAGTCAACCTTCCCAAACAGCTAGGACAGGTGAGCTGAGTTAGCTGGGGCTGTTTTCCATGCCACCTGACATCACTTACCCATAAAAACAACTGATTGGGAAGGAGTGTGGTTTTGTTGTCTCCAGCACAGTCTGAGCGTGGCTGGGGTGTTGGGTCAGTTGGTCTGTCCTTGCATTGTGCAGCAATCTGTAATCATCTGGTCGGTAAGATTCTCAGCATTATCACTGGGTGTGAGTGTAATTGACCGTTGTGCTATGGTCACAGTGATTTTGTCAGTAAGCTGTCCTTACCCCAACCTATGGAGGTTCAGTCTTTCTCCTCTGAGAGTGAGCAAGCAGCATGTGGTGCTTGGCCACTGGTTGGGGTTGAGCTGCCACATGGGTAGTGCGTGATACAGTGCAGCAGGTCCTACAGATAAATGCTTGCATCTCAGGAAAGCACTGTATGAACAGAGAGCCCTTCCTGCAAGGGCTGACCAGCCTGGACAAAGAGCCAGGCTCACCTGACTCTTTTTCTGCATGAGGAGAGGCAGAACTTGGTATAAAACCATGTGAATATCAGATTAATTTCTGTATTTCTTAGGCATCTTTTACATCAATCTATATTTTGAATGGTGCTGTAGTTTCTTTTTTCTGTTGGAGCTTGTTATTATGTACAAGGTTATACTCAACCAATTATTTATATAAACCTTGCATTATTAAGACTGCTAGTTGATTTAAAAAGGTGTAGGAAACTTGTAGCAGGCATGAGTTGACTTCGCACTTGCTGCAGTACAAGTGCCTTTTTCAGAACTGGATAGAAACAGGAAGGTACATTTCATTTATTTTCTTACCATGCTTGTGGCGAGTTGCCAGCTTGTCAATGAGGTGTTCCAAAAAGGACATTGAATCATGACAAGACCTGTCAGTACAGCAGTGTTTTTCCATCAAAATTGCATGAAACAATAAGCTTCATATGGTTTTGAGGCAAAACTGTATTCAAGGTCTCACTTGCTTGAATGGATGCCCAGGTTTCTTCACAAAGTTCTGGAAACCTTTTAACTAATGTCCAGGATGATAGTTTGCTGGAATCATGAAGCCTAGTTGCCTTTGTATGGTTTAGATAGCAATTACTGATGTTTGACCCGAACTGCTCTCATGCTCTTCCATGTATGGGGCCCTTATTTCATGTTAAACCATAGCATTTTTTTAATCTATATTTTTTCACAGAATCACAGAATTGTAAGGGTTGGAAGGGACCTCGAGAGATCATCGGGTCCAATCCCCCTGCCAAAGCAGCTCCCCAGCTAATACTGCACAGATAGGCATCCAGACGAGACTTGAATATCTCCAGGGAAGGAGACTCCACAACCTCCCTGGGCAGCCTATTCCAGGGCTCTGTCACCCTCACTGTGAAAAAGTTCCTCTGCATGTTGGTGCGGAACTTCCTATGCTCCAATTTGCAGCCATTGCCCCTTGTCCTGTCTCCACTGACCAAAGAAAAGGGGCTGGCCAATTCCCCCTGCACCCCATGTCTCTTCTTCAGAGCTAAATAAATATCACTCTCTTCAGCGTGTGGTCGCTATTGTTGAAGGTAGATTTACATGAGTGGAGGCAACTTGATTTATCTCCATAAATGGTGATTTTTTAGAGAAGTTCTCTCCTGTTGTGTGGTGCTCATGCCCAATTTATTTGGAGATTGCAATGCTTTGACCCATGGACAAAAATTGATAGGAGCCTGAAAGTCATGTAATTCAATCATCTATAGTCTGCGGCAAGGCAAGATCTTCACATTTGTCTGCAAATGTCTGCTCATCATGGGCACGGCTGTAATATAAATGGACATAGCAGTTACAGCTGAAGACTTCTGTAGAAAAAAACTAGACAATGATTTCATTTCTCTTTTTGTCAGGGTCCAGCAGGGTTCAAAGAGATGTGGGGAACATTTATCCTTCACATGTTAAATTTTTCTCTGTTTCTTCAGCACGTTGTCAGCAAAGCAGGGGATGTGAAAGTTGCAATGTATTCAGGTGTGGCTATGTTCTGAGGATAGGGCAGCTTCAGAGAGAATATTAAACGGCTCGTCATCTGGTACTGTCAGTCATGCAACCTACCGTTTTGTAATACATACACATACCGCTGGTGATGCGTATTAATCCACTCTCTGCCTCTAGCATCACCTATTTTCTAGCCGTTTTGTACCTTTTTTGGCAAAACCACAGGGGAAATATATTTCAGTGACAGTATATGGTAATTTTGCTCTATGCACTCTAGCTCATTACACAATCCTTGTCTTTCTAAAATAGAGAAAGGATTTACGTCTCCTACTATCATTTCTGCCACACACTGATTCAGTGAAAGAGCTTTGGGGTAGTTGGGAGTAAATTTAATTTTCCCTGCTGTTTCATGAAGTGTGAATCACTTTCTAGCAGATGATGTCACTGCCAATTTACAAGTTTTTCTTCCTGTACTCCTGTGTAGGAGGAATCATAAGGACTCTTTTTGTCATGGTAATGTGGTTAGGTGTAGAGGACTGTGGGATGCAGGAGGCAGTTCAAGCATTTTTATTTTTGCCAGCACAGATAAGCTAGGTTTGAAAGGTGGGGCATGAAGTGCCACATTCAGTCTCTGGCTAATGGAGAGTAGAGGATTTTTTCCAGGTTTTTCTTGGATGCTGTGAAGATTTGTTTTCTGTGGGGTCAATGAAGTGTAGCTTGGACAGTGAAGAATTTTGTTTGGTTTGGTTTTCATTTTTGAAACAGAAGTTGAATTATACACTGTGAAGCGCTTCTCCAAAGAAGAGAACTTTCTCTTCTGTTTAAAAAAAGAACTGCTTTTTACTGTTAAGAACATTTTATACACATAAATTTTGAACTGTGGGTTCTTGTGAACGGTTCTTGACTCCTTGCTCTTGATGTTTTACTGGGAAGATGCATGTGATTGTTTCTGCTTTCACTAGCTTTCTCAGCTTTTCAGTAGGAGGAAAATAGCTGGTGAATAATGTCTATTCTTCCACTACAACTGATGTTGCAGAAAGAAAAGCTGTTCTTCAAATAAGCTTTGTGTGACAAAGATAATTTTACTTACATAAGCACAAATATTGAACTAAAGTATGAAATTCTAAAATATATTAATGCATAGCACCTGTATGCTCTCTTAGATGCTTTAAGTGTTATTAACCCCAAGAAACAGAACCACAGAGCACTCTGAGTTTAGCTTTGTCTCTATTTTATAGATGAGGATACTGAAACATAGTTTACTGGAGAGCAATATGTCATCATAGTCACGATCTTCTTCCTAACCAAGGACCTGTCACTGCAGGGATCATCAAATAACAAACTGTGAGCTGTAGCAGGAGGGACAAGCTATCAAACCTAAGGAGCAGGGCAGAAAAACACATGTATGGGAAAGCTGGCAATCTGAAAGCAGCATGTCAGCTGTGAGGTAAGAACTCTGTGTTATTAGCACAATGAGAGTAGAGGTCATTCACGGATTAGCAGTATTTATTAGCCTTCAGAGATAGATATTAGTCCTATTTGTAATTTAGACGTTGTTATATAATTCTTCTTTACATGTATTCCATAATCACATCCTTTCTCAGATGTGTGTGGTACTTTCATATCAAACTTGACATCCAGTTCTAGTCTGCTCCTTATAATTTGTTATCTGGGGATTCCATGTGGAAGTAGGTAAAAGTTGTAGATCAGGAGGGATGGGTGGGAATCATTCCTTAAAAACCTGAAATAGGAGGAGATTTCAGTTGATCTTTTCTTTTACAAAGGCCTCAGTCTTGAGAACTGTGTATATGTCCCATCCAGATTGGATGGTTGGATCTTAAAGACAAAGGTAAGCTCCTGTTGAGTATTTGGAACTATATTTAAAACTATGGTCTCCGTCCAGCAGAATACCTTGAAGGGTTAAAAAGAACTATTGCAACATGTTCCTGTTAGAAAAAAAAGGCACTAGTAAAACTCCTACATGCATAGAATTATATTTACTTTGTTTTATGAGCATATTCAGTTCAGCAAAGTTTATTTATTCTTGGCTAGCTTCTTTTCATGTTTGAGGGTGTGCATACCTTGTAAATGCATTTGCTTATTCCCATGATGATGCCAAACATTAAAAGGGTCAAGCTAACTTTGTGTCAGTAAATGCATCTTCTAATACTTGGTGCTTCTCTAAGTGCCTTTTAGGCAAGGATCTAGCACATTACAAAAATTGCACTCAAAGTATTACACATCTATGAGCTAAAGCAGTATTATTTTACAGGTAGGTTACTGATAAATGGGGAGGAGCAAATGTTGATTCAGTAAGCTAGTTAAGTAAAACTTTCATTTTTATTTGGGTGTAATCCCCTTACCGTGAGTAAAATACATCTGTACCGCCAACTCTAAGCCTTCCTCGTCACCCATGTCCAGTGCTGTTATTCTTGATAGAAGTAGTTGAGGAGTGCTGCCTCTTTGTATTCTTACTCATAAGTAATTAAGATCATCACTAAGGAAGATGTCTCTTAGTATTAATGAATAATATTGTTGTCAGCAAAATTAATATACTCTGCAGAGTGTGTGGGATTGCCACATAATTGCTGTGACACTCCAAACCCAGGTACATCATGTCAGCCAACGTGCTGATTGTTCCTGGGTCCAGACATCTACATTTCTGAAGGTGGCTGGTTCACACAGCTCTATTTCCATGAACCTTGGGTTCCTTTTGTTGCAAGGCACTTCCTAAATACAGGTATTAATCTCTTCTTTTGCCTGCATATTTGCCTTACAAAGAGTGAGAGAGATTTCATGGGCTTTCAACAGCCAGTGTATATGCTGATGCACTTTCAGTCCAGAAGAGTTGAGTTGTTGGCTTTCTACAGCTCCGTGTTGACTTACTGGGGTTTGCAAGCCATATTTGAAAAAAAATAATTCAAAACCTCAGTTCTCTATATCTGAGGGGTTTTTCTACACTTCAGGTTGCAGCAAGCATCTGGATTTATTCTTGGTATGTTTTATGAGTGAGTATTTCAGAAAATCTAGCATGGTAGCTCCTATAAATTATATACTTAGTTACATGGCCAGGTCACCCACTGTAAGACTGTACTGTGTGACATGATGAGTTGCTTGTTTGCTTTTGATTTCTCCTTTCCTTTTGCCATATTGTTGGATTTATAAAACATAAATTAGTGTCTTCATGCTGTCAAAATGTGGTGCAATTACAGGAGCTTGAAAGAAGTTTCCTTGGTTTGTAATAAGCAGGGAATCATGTTACTTACAACGTTTGTCTATGTGATAGCTTTCTTCTTGCCCCCTGCATGCAGACTAAACACTTTTGCAGATTTTTACAGACATTTATGGAAAATCTCCCTTATATCTTACAGCAGCACATTATGCTACCTTTAAAAGAATTTGTGATCCGAAGGGAATAGTTAGCACAACCTTTTAGTTACATGGAAAGAAAGTAGTGTCACTTCTCTTTCTACACGTTTCATTATGTCATCAGAACAAGCTAAGCCAGCAGCAGCTTCCACATGGGCGTCTAAATATATGGAGTTGAAGTGAGGCCCAGATTAGAGCAAGTCAAGAGCTGCAGTTTAGAAGATTTGTTTTTCCCAGAAGTCAATTTTGTTTCCATACAATTTTATCCCAATTTGGCAACTTTCTGTGAGAAGCTGCCCTGGCTACTGTAATTTAGCCCTCTTGTGCATACGAGGTAAGGTTCGGCCTTTAATCATACCTCCTATAGGACCTCTTTCTGCTCTGGGGTAGAAAAGGTGAACGCTGCTTGATTACTTATTGATGAGCACATGTACTATGATAGAAAAACTATTAGTAATCCCATGGGCTTCTCTATGATGCCTCTTAGTGCAGTACCTGAATGCCTTATAGATGCAAATTTTATCTTCAAACTTGGCTGGGGCATAAAGTCATGGCAAAGTTCTTGTTTTACAGATTGGGCATTCAGATGAGAGGTTAAGGCCAGAAATGCCTACTAGTTGTTAGCAGCTTGTCCAACTAATATGCAAAATCATCTATTTATAACAATGAAATAATGCCTTTGTTGTCTTCTGTTGGATCTGGGTGCTCAGCATTTCTTCCAATTAGATCCAATGATTTTAAGGTTGTTACTTAGAAAACAGCACACAGAGTTAAGTACAGTTTCCTCAAGTTCTTTTGACATAGTGATCACTGCAGGCAAAGGTATTTAGGTACTTTGCAGACCTCAATGACTTCTCACAAAAGATTGATTTTTAAGTGATTTGTTTGATCTCAGTAGAAATTTTATGGCAGAGACATGTAAAGAATGTAATTCCTTAGGGAAGCTTTTACCTCTCATACAAATGGTTATTCTCTTTTTAATTCTTGAAGGCTTATGCTTCATTCATCCATCCCTAGGTGGTGATGTGATGAGAAAATATTTCTTCAAATGCTTATTGTGACCCATGCTTTGGGCAGTGCTCACTGTCTCCAGTCCCTTTGACATGCTCTGGGACTTCTGGCTTCTGTCTGCTGCCCATTGTAGGTCTTCCAACAAGAGCCACCTCTGTGTCTGGAGGATACAGAACTATATCTAGGCTTGACCAGGTGTAAGAAATAATCTGAATAAAGTATACCTGGCATTTCACAATCAGGCTTTTATGGCTCTGTCTTAAGTGTTTGCACACTATTGCATATACTTTGCAGGAACTCTTAGTAAAGGCAAGAATAGTTGACACATAACTTGAAACAAGGGAGAGCGTGATGTCACCTTGGAGCTGTGGAACCTCTAAAAAGGCCTTTTTGAATGCTTCTTGTATAGTTGTGACTGACATATCTGAGTTATCATCCAGGGCTTTCTCTGATGATCTCTCATGAAGCACTGTCATGAGCTTTGCCTTCCATGTATTACTCTCAAGAAGCTAAAATGGCACAGTAACCATACATTGCCTGCATCTTTTACAAAGTGGTGCTGAGTGACAGTGGCCTCTCTCTAGTGGGACAAATATTTCCCTGTTGTGAATGCTGGGCTTGCAGACACCAACAAAGTTCAAAGGTATTTCTAGAAGCAAAAAAAGGTACCAATAGAGTGAATGGTACAATGGACTGAGGCAGAGGGAAACAATGATGCAAAAGGCAGGCAGAAAATAATTTGTAGCAGGATAGCTACAGGAGATGAAGCAACAAAACGTGAAGAAACAGCAGGGAAGCACATGTTAGTGCTTGAGATTGTGAGGGATAGGTAAGTAGATTCTGATGTTGGAGAGACAAGGCAAAAAGTATATTCTGTGAAATAGAGAAGGAAGCTGGATGAACATGTGGTTAGTTGGGAGTTTTTTGAGTAGGAAGACTAAGACACACACACACAAACACAAAACCCCACATGGGTGGCTGTTGCATATAGATGACTGATAGTTGCGAGAGCTTTGCAGATTGTGTAAGAAATACAGAGAGAGTCTGTACAGATGTGCAGGAGACACTGAAGAAGACTTGATAATATTTGGGATTCAGTAGTAGACTTCATTCCTAGACTCTCAGTTCTTTGAAAGCAACCAAGGGAATAAAGAGGGTTTTTTTTCCACTTTAAAGTCATATTTAAAAAAAAAACCCTGTGGTGAAGTTGGACAGACCAATCAGGCAAAAATAAGACATTGATGAAATTTTTTTAATAGTTGTATCCCACTCACTAGGCTTATAACGACAAAATTGCCCCATACAGGCAGGAATTGATTATACTAGTAAGCCGAAGGCCTACAAAGTATGGCCCCTTGACCCATTTTAGCATTGCTGACATAATAGGGCAGAAAGATGCTGAAGTGACAGTGATGAATGGAGGCTCAGCTCAAAGGAGGAAGAAGGAATACTTTCATCACCCTCTCTGGAGTAAGATCATGAAGAAAAACCTCTGACTTTGAGTGGCATAAGTGGCCCAGGAGAAATGCTGGGCCTCAGTCTACACTTGCCTTCTCTTGGAAGTTGCTTCAATGGTTTTAATGCTGAGAAGGGTGTGAGAGTGCATGCTCTGTCCCCTGCACTCCTTTGCTGTGGGGCATCTTTCCTGCCTGTGACCTGATGCTCCAACTTCTTCCAAGGAAGCGTTCAACAGCAGATGAGTTGTTAAAAACAGCCGTGTGACATTTGTGAGTGATAAGTGTCAGTGTTGTAAGAACAGATGTCTTGTATGTGACTCAGTATTTTCATGGTTTCAGTGTTACCTTTGCCATATTACACTTACCTGTGACTTAATGAAGAATGTGGTTCTGAATGCTTTCTTTTTAAAGGCAGAGCACTGTAACCTCCAGATCATTACTCAGATTTCAGTGTGTTGTGTATCTCAAGGCCCTGTATTATATACATCTGCATGAGCTGGATGCTTTTTGTTACCGAATGCTCCATGAATTAGGTATTTTTAGAGGACAACCTGCTGTTCATCCTAGGTTAGTTTCAAGCTTTTTTCTTTAACTCAGTCCTGTTCAATTGTGTTGAGCACAATGGCTATTACCGTGTGTCTGTAAAATGAGTTGCTTTTCTCTTATAGCAAAGTTTGATTTAAAAGAAAAATGGGGGGGGGGGGGGGTTGGGGTAAGGGGAAGTTCTATTATTCAAAGCCTGGCAAATCTTTGAGTAAGGTCAAGCACAGTGGTGGTGCCTATAACCTGAGAAAGTGCTTTCACTGATAGTTTACCCCCAGTGTCTGTGGAAACAAATCCTATTCAGTATGATATATGAAAGCATAACCCTCTGTAGTTTAGGAATCAATGGAACCATTCATATAATAGATGACTGTTCGGGCTTGTGCAGTCTGCTGCTTGAACATAATTGGCATCTATGTAATAAAATACTGAACACCAAGGGAAATGTTTTAGATGTTTATGAGTCATCACATGGTTTATTATAGAAGACTGACATACGACTGTGTAAAGCAGAGTAGGCTAACTAGAACTTGAGTTACTGTTAGAGTATTTGATACTGTGCTAAAGAAACACAAAGATCTTAGACTTTCCTTATGTTTAGCATACCAGCTAAATCAATTATTAGAGGTCTGGTAGGTATAACAGAATACCAGATTGGCAAGCCAGTGTTTTTACATGAAATCCTTAAGTCATTGCTTGAAGATGCAGATGTGTGAAATACAGGGTTTAGAGCACAGCGCTGCTGACAAACAGCACTGGGTGAACAGTATGTTGTACATTGTAAGATCTTCTGAATGGAGTTTGTCTTTTGCTTTATGCCTACATAGTGTTTAGCACAGCTGGGAGTCCTTATCTCAGCTGGAGGCCTCTCTAAATGCTACTGAAAAGGAAATAATAACATATTTGTCAGCTGCATGTCTTAAGTATGTTAATAAATTCCCTGTTTATAAAAAGGACCTGCTTGCTTGGCATTTGAACAGACTTGCAGCCTCTTGATCTTATCCAGCAAGTCTTGGGCTCTGTCTGTTCAGAGTGTTGTTTCCAGCAGCCAGAAAGCAAGTTTAAAGCTAGCTCTGGTCTGACAACATATTGCAGTCTGCAGTTCAGACATGTTAACATTAAGTGTTCTGTTTGCTCTGCAAGATGCTTCTCAGAACTGGAGTTAGGAATTGTGTACACAGAACTACCAGAAGTCTCCTCATATTTCAGCTCTGCTCACTTGACCACCTAGTTTAAGTTACCCTCCATTCAACTGGGTTTTTTTGAGTGTAGGAAGGGAAAGCCAATGAGTACAACTCCACCTGCAATAGAAAGTGAATGACTGCAATGCTCTCCAACAAAAAGCTGGCAGTTGGCTGTACGTATTCTGTTTGTTTTGCTGAATAACAATGTTCAGCACACCTGTCTTGCTCCATGCCATTCAGTGCCTTGCAGGAATGTGCCATTTCTCTCTGTGGCTTTTGTATCTGCCACAGCAAATGGGAAGCAGAAAATGGTGCTCTGCCTATTGTCTGTTGCATTAGCTATGCTAGTACTTCTTACCCTCCACTTCTGAAAGGTGACTTAACCACACCAAGCAAAATAATCATTAGAGATGCGGTACATGCAAATGATTTGTAATTCACAGGATATTAGTATGATTCTTTGTCTGCTTAAGAAGCTGGTGTCTGTCCTCACGTGCTAGAAAACTCTGAAACAGCTCTAAGTGTGTCTCAACTAGTAGGGGCCACTTTCTTCCTTAACTTAAGCATGTGGTGATCCTTTGCTGTGGTGACTCTGCTGAGCCCTGCTAAAGTTTGAGAGGAGAGTTGCTTGTAGCAGAGATGCATTCTACCTCTTATTTAGTTGGCTGTTGTTTGGTGGGTTTTGTCCATTTTAATTTCTCTTGTCTCATTCTCTCTTGGTTACAGGAATGGTTAATTTATACTATAGCTTTGAGTCTTCAATTTCACTACATAAAGTCTCTTTTGATGATGCTTTTTTTCATTGTCCTGTGGCGATGGTTGGCATTTCTGTACTATGGGTTGCTCTGTGTGACAAAGAAAGAGGTCAGTATTGCCCTAATTCCTAACAGTAGCTATCTTTACATATGATTTTTTGGAAAGCTGAGCCAAGTTTTCAGAGCAAGTGAACATAAGCAGGGTTCTTGAAAATTAGGAGAAAATTTTTACTTAGGAGGTTAATATAGCTCTTGCCCTCTGAGATGTGCAAACAGGAAGTGCTATTTCAGTGCTAAAGATGTAGAAATGGGGGAAAATAACATGATTTAAGAGAGAAAATTATTGTCCATCCATGGAAAATACGAATAAAGCTTGCAGAACTGAAGGATGAACCCCATGGCACCAAGCTGCAGGAAAGCAGATGGAGGCAGATTCCCAAGGGAGTAACTGCTGTGCTATATATCAGCGCTAAGGTACATTGAGATTTGGGTCTAGTTAAAGGGAAATAAAAACATGCTATTTAGATATTGGGAAAAGACAATCTTCTTAAACTGCTGCTGGATGATTAAAATCTGCTGGGATAAGTCTAGACTTCTTCAAATAGTGTGTGAAAAAAATAGAAAGCTCCAGCAGATGAAATCAAGCTGTATCGGTACCACTGGTACAGTCCAGGTGAACATTGTGCTGTGATGAAACCCTATGAAAACTTCACCAACCTTAGAGACCTAAGCATTGGATCAACGCTTAAATGTAGAGTCACACTAGGCTTACCAAGGAAGGTTTATACTTTTCCTGTAGTTTTAGAAATTGGCTAGTGTTAGCCATGGTGCAGAGGAGTGATGAACTAAGACAAATCTGATGTGTCAGTATGAGGATACAGTGCTGCCCTGTGATGAGGATCATATACTCTGGTATCTTGTACTAGTGTGGAAGCTAATTTCTCTTCCTTCTCCTGGTAGTGTTGATTGTTGGTGAATAACAACCAACTGACATTAATATCCAGCTGCAGTTACTTGAGTCGTAAGCTTTACTTGGGGTTTTTTGCTGTTGGACATTGGCTGGCAGACTGTATGGTCAGCTTCCTGGTACGGAGGAATTTCCAAACCTGATCCAAAGGAGACCACTGAATAAGCACCTGGGTGACCAGTGACCTCCCTTTCAATTCTGCAGTGTTGAGTTGGAAGCTCCATCCATTTAACACGCGTGTTTTCAGCTCTTAATCAAACCTCCAGGCTATAGAAAATTCATGTGGAAATCTCACAGCTGAACTTCTCCTGGGACTTCTTAATTTTCTCTAGTGTGGAATACATTCTGAGAATAGGTAATTTATAGCAACATATTCCTTTGAGGGCAAATCTAAAATGAGAAGAGCTATGAGAAAAGTGGAAATAAAGTATTTTGAATCTCAGAAGACATTCAATATGGAGTTGATCTCAAGATAATTTGGTATATTTGGGCTATTCTTATTAACTCTGAGCTGATTCATGTGTGCCTAATAGAAAAGTGGAATGAAGACTTTTAGAGACTAAAGGTTGGAAGACTATTTTTTGCTCAAGCAACTTCATACAATGGGGATTCATCTACAAGTCAGAATAGAGTTCTATTTTCCTCAATACTTCAGGCTTTGAACAGAAATGAATATACGTATATTCATTATCTGCCTTTTGTAGTAAAAATAAAAGTATGGATGAAGATATTCCCTATCAGTAGATTTTCACAAAGGTTGTTTTTCATTGATGTTGGAACTATGTTATTTATTTAAGTGTTACTTATATGGCTGTGGTATACGTAGTGCAGGTTTTAACTGTGATAGCAATGTGATTAGTTAATAAACAAATTTACAGTGTGAATGAAGATATGCTAATATCTGTTGCAGTGTGCTTAGTTTTAGGAAAGTGAATGGTTAAATAGCCATTTAAACAAAAGATACTTTTTAGTAAATGACAAATTGCTATTGCTTTTTTGTTCACCATTTGCTTTCCCAACCCAGGAGGTTGGGAATGAGTAACGCACCTCACCTCAGGATTGGAAGAATGTGAATTTTGAAAAATACACAAATTGCTTATCAAAAAGGATCTTGCTGTATTTTTGAAACTGTTAAAATATTATTTGTGGATTTGTGAAAGCTTGACAAAAGTTACTACTACACACTTGATTTCCTTTAAAGTAGATGATACAGTTAGATAGCAAGCAAATTCTGTGTAAACTCTTGTTACAAATTTGGTTTAAAAACAACAAATAACCCTTTCCTCCTACTGTTGTTTTTTTCAATAGCCAACCTAGGGAAAGGATCCAGGTATGGGAAGAGAGGTGGATTACTATCACCTGGCTCCCTGGATAGCCTAAAATCTGATTTCTGTCTATCTTTTCTTATTATTAAGAGATTGTAGAATAGAAACCTGTGGATTGAGACCCAGCCCTGCAGCCATGTCCCCTAAACAACAAGGGCAGAGACAGCAGCAACAAAGAACTTGAACCCTGCAACCTCAGTCACCTCTGCTACCAACATCATGTCCCTGGTGCAGTCACAAAACTGGGTCTGAGAGCAGCACCAGGGGCTGGAATTAGGAAAGGGTTTCAGCTATGAGGATATTTGCCCTTTTGTATGTTTTCTTGCATGAATACAGACTGAGGCGTAACTGGAGGAGCTGTCAGGGATCATAAGTTGATCTGTTTTTCCACAGGCTTAGAGGAACTTTGTTTCTGCTTAGTGAAGAGAGGCATGCCACAAAAATTATCACTTGCTGAGTCACAGGCCTACCAGTAGTTGAGAATAGCTTTGTCTCACTTCCCTGTGATGCCGTAACTCAGTGTAATGGGAAGTCCTTGGCTCTTCATTCCTTGGTGATGTTCTCTCTGTGGCATGAAGGTCCTTGCTGATGGGGAAACAACATCTTTTTGCTCCTCTGTACTGACTGTAAGATGTTATCGTGTGCATAGTCCTTGATAGCTGCCTTCCTGCCAAGTGTGGCAGGTTTTGTGTTTTTGAAAGGGGTATTTGTTCTTTTGACTGGTTCTTTCTTTAGAGTGTAGCTCCTCTCCGCATTGTTTCTTCCTCAGCTTATTGCTAATCCTCACGTATAGAAAGCTTTGCTTGCTTGGGGGAAGAGTGACTTGTACCTTCTTTCTTTTTTTCTTTTTCTGCAACTTTCTGCACCCTGGACAAATCAGATGCGGTGCAATTATATATATTGCATCACTGATACACAGATCTAGCAAGTGTGCTTGCAAAACCTCATCTGTCATGCAGCCAAGCTCTCCCTGCATGACACCTCAGCAAGAGAAGCACTGAGAGACGTATGCAAAAGACCTCTTCTGGCTACAGACAATTCCTGTAAATCCTCCAGGCAGGTTCTTCAGTCTGCTGTGGTCACTGATCACGGGTCCATTCATATGCCAGCATGATTCACAGCTGCCAAAATGGGAATAAAATGTCATTTCTGGTGACTTTTTTTTTATTAACTCAGTTGAGTGTATGAGAAAGTCTTAGGAAACTTAATTGTGACTCAAGCCTCAGTTCAAGAACACCTTTTAATTGGTTTCTCTGGGACTTCAAAAATACTTCCTGCAGTTAATTGTTGAAGTGGGGACAAACGCTGTAGGATTTTGTGGACGCCTAGTAGACATGTTCCCGAAAGTCTGGAGACATGAATAATCCCATAGCTTGTGCTAGTCTCTAATAATTCTTTACACACTATATTTGCCCTTTTCCTTTTGTACTTTCTCATCTAGTAAAAAATTCAGGGGTATTTTTTCATTCTGTCTGGATGTGGCTTTTCCTTCCATGAGTCAAGTATAAAACGTGCAACAAAGACAAGCTGAGAGACTGGTTAAAACAACTGGAAAAAAGACTTTACGCAATACACTCATGCAGTTTTCCACCAGTCAACAGGATTTGCTGTGAGAGGCATTGAAGGAATGCATATCAGCCTGAAAATTTCTCAGATATTATCACTAGATATGGTGTCTATCTTCTTCTCCATCCTAAACAGTTGCAATGCCATTAAAAGTCAGTGTGTTTTCCAGCAGAAGAGGTTGTCTTTCAGAAATGAGTGCAACAATTGCTCTGTGCAGTTGGCAGATGAGTTTGTAATGTGCTCGGGGATCCTTTTCCACGCTGTAAATTCAAATTACATCTCATCATGTGCCTAGTTAAAGAACAGAATATGTCACAATCGAGAAAGAGAAAACCAGGGACAGATTGTGATCCTGTTGGCAATTATGCAAGTCTAGACCACTTCACTGTCATTTCTTATCCCAGGATGAATGAGAGCAACATAGGGGGTCTTTCAGGAAAAAAGCTAACAAACAAACAAACACCCAAACTCATATTGGACAATTTATGATAGCAGTTCTTCTTTTGCAAGTGATTTAAACACCAAGAACAAAGCAAAATATGTAAACTTAAGTAATATCAGAAATGAGTCACGCAATGTACTAGGATTAGTTATCTCCTATATTTTCATTATTCATTTTGTGATGGTTTCTTTTCAATCTGTTCCTTCCACTGTCTGTTGCACATCATTTTCTTTGTGAACTGCGAGGCTTTGCAATGGCTTGGCACTATCCGACAAATACCAGGAAATGAAGTGTGGGAGTAAGAACCTGCCCAGGTTCTGCCAATGCTGTTGTGTATCTAAATCGCATCTATAAAGTGTAGGGTGAGGAAAAGAAGTTACTTGTATCTTGTAACCCCTGGCCACACTTACTGATCAAGGCAAAATATTAGATATGTTTTGCCTTTTAATAAGAATATTTAATATATGTTCCCAGGACATTGTCAGGAAGTAGAAATTTAACTTCTATTGCAAGTAATAATCAGTGATGTGGAGACCCGAAGAAATTTCAGAACCTAAATCTAACTAAATCCCTGGGGTGTATCAAAAATTGTAGCGAGCAGTGTAGCGTGTTCCCTACAGCCTCCCCATCATTTTTTAATCTTTCATTATTCAAGCCTAGCTTTATTGTTCTCATCTTTTAAAAACAGAACATATGTAAGGGACTTCTGCGTAGCACACTGTATTATTGCTACTAATGGAATTATAAGTAAGTTTGTTTGTGTCACCTCAGGAATGAGTGTGTCACCTCTCCTGGGCCTTTTGGTAGCACAAAGCCATGATAGGCACCAGCAATGACCCCATGTGCTTTACAAAAGGAAGCAACGAAAACTTTCTTGTCATGTTTAAGAGGCAAGGGAATTTAGGTATGTTATCCGGAATGCAATTATTCAGCTTGGAGCACAGCCAAGGCAGTGAGACTAACAATGTGTTTAATCTTACGAAAAGATGGCAAGGGATCTTTAATGACCATGTTTTGTTGGAATCTTGGATTTATGATGTCTCTGAGAGACAGTTCTTGTGGTACCATGGTCAAAAGACATAATTAGAAAATCCATAATTCTGCTGAGTTTTCTTTCAGCTGGTCTTTTTTAGAGATGTATATTTATTCTGTTTTATTCCTAATCTGTTCAGCGCAGCCTTGTGATGTTGGGAAGCTAGCCTTGGGAGGAAGCAGCTGGTCCGACCCCATGCCATCCATTGAAGGGGAAGCTGTTTCCCTGGCAACAGAAACGATGAGAAACCAGAGAACAGCTCTTTTCCAGTTCATGTTTCTTTTTCAAATCAGTGTTACTGGCGCTCATTAGCTTCTTAGGAAGAATCATATAGCACCTATCCATCCAAACTTAAGCTGAGCGGAACAGTGTAAATGTCACCACAGTCTTCAAGGTTGTAAGCTTCTGGAGCCTGCTGCTATCAATATTAATTTTGTATTGAAAAATATTAACAAACTAGAATTTTTTTTTTCCCTCCTCCCCTTTGAGAATTATTCATAGCACTTGTTTCAAAACAAAGAAGCAAAGAAAAAGAGTAAAAATTGCTGCACTGGATTTGCCTCATGTTTTGTGCAGGATGTGTTTATATGTGCATGGATGCAGTCTACAGGGAAGCTTTGGGGCTCAATTAGGACTGTGGAGCTGGTGTATGTGGTGAGCCATATCCTGCCTTTTTATTAACTCTCCTGAAATTTTGGATTTCCATAGGAAAAAGAGAAGTTGAAAGATGAGAGAAAGGAATGACACCCAAGTTGGCATAGGGAGTTGACAGCAAAGCCATTCTGGTGTTTTCATACCTGTGCAAATAAGACCTGCATGTTTGGGTCTGCTATGGGTCACGTAAGCTTTCACCCAGGATACTGCCCTTTCTCTGACATTTTGCAAATGTTTTCACCTAGTAATATCTTAATGAAAATGACTGCAAGAGCTGTAGGGCAGTAATGGGAGAAAGGTCTGCATCTGTTCTACTTGGGGTAAGAAACGCTCCATTTCTTGTTTTCTAATATTAGGGTTTAATAAACACAGAAACGTTAAGCCAAAGCAGGGAACTCAAGAATTGGTTAATTTACCAGAACATAGGACCAAAATCTTACTTGATGCTTATACAAAATACTTGAGTAATTTAAATTCATAAACTAAGAGCAATTTTTAAATTTTTCATTTTCCCCCTAAAAGTGGCATCACCACAAAAGCTTTGTGAGGTTTTGAGGCCTCCCGGTGACCACTTCCAGGATAGCTACTCTTCCATGAGTATGAAGGTCCTACTGTGTGCCTGTGCATGTAATGGGATGCACGTGCTTTCCGCATTCTGCAATAGCTTAATCTCATAAAGCAGAAATGTTCATTACTTTTTGCAGTGCTTCAGAGGAAATGTGCTCTTCCCTCCTGTATGCGATCTGTGAAACTGTACTTAATGCCAGCTGAGGACAAGCCCAAACTGGAAGGAGTGCTGTGAGTTTAGTTGCATTGGGTTTCATTGGGAATCACGCAGGTAACTGACAGAAGTCTGAACATTGTTACTGCCAAAGTATGACTGATTTTAGTTTTACCATCCGGTAGCACAAACGCAGTGATTTGGGCCTCAGCTGATGCAGCTTGGTGTGGTTTTAGAAGTGGCTACAGTGCCACTGCTGCACCTGAGGGACTGGTGTAAAAAATGGTCTTTGTGAGAGAAGCCTAGTCCAGTTTTCCAAATCTTGTATGTCTGGTTTGAGTGCATCAGAGATCAATGCACTGCTAAAATTCAGGCTCAATTTCTGCTGATTCCTGGGGTAGCTTAAAATTCTGGGCTACTGACTGACCAGGTAGTGTGAAACGCAGGGAATATGCAGAGATTTCCAAAACCTAAATGTTAATCTTCCAAAGAAACATTCCATTAATAAACTGATAATCTGAAAAAATGAAATAGGTCATAGCTAGAATAGGCACTGTAAAGCTGTCATTTTAATAAAACAACATTTTTCAAAAGCCCCATGTTTTCCAACATTATTGTGATTACTAGCTATAAATCATTACAATGGCTATCATGTTTTTGTACACAACACAAATACAACATATTTTAATGTCTCGATAACTGCTGCTTTTGTAGGCACTCAGTAGGCCTGAACAGACTACCAAACTGGTCATTGGAGATAAATAAAACCTGCCTGGGCTATGGCATTTTTAGGTTTTTTTCTTTTCTGAAGTGTTAAGGCTGTGGAAATGGGTGTATATGAAAGGCTGCTGTTCCTTGGATTGGTACACGACAAATTTTTATGCAACATCAGGCTCAGTTCATGTGAAACTAAAGCTTTTAAAGCCTGTAGACACTGATCTCCCTCAGAAAAGGTAGCATTCATCCTTCTGCCCACTATGTAATTTTGCTGTAGTACCATTTTATGTGCAAACGCTTTTCAAACTTATGCATTTGTTTGGCCATGTGTCTGGAACAAAGAATAAGTACCAATTAGCTGTATTCAGTTAGTTGTCTGTTGATGGGGGGTCAGAGGTAGGATGTCCTGTCGATAGTTTATGGTTGTGATTCACTACAACAACGTGTAGTCTGTGAAAACAAAAGCAGTAGTTGAATAGGGGAGAAAAGAAATTGAAGGAAGCTGATGGCCAAAGTCCTAGCAGCAACATTTGAAATATAAACATCAGCCCTTTTTTCTCTCACGTCTGTGGGGGTTTTTTCCAGTGAAGTACAGGGTCTTTCAATAGCCTACTGCTGATTTCCTTGTGTTTTGAACTCCAGCATTTAAACATATACTTTCCTGGGTGATGGGATAACAAATTCTGTCTCAACCCCAAATACTGGTGTAGCATCTCTACAGAGGCAGAGACAAGTCTGATGTTTGAATTTTTTATTTTTTTTTCCCTAATCTCTTCCTAGGGTTTCCCAAAATGAAAACTATGAATGTGTTTGGTTTCCTCTCCAGCTCTGTTATGCCTGACTCATAAACCCTACTGCCAAATTAAATGTGATCAAAAACCCCCCTTCATAAAAATGCAAACAAAATGTGTTACTTGAAAGGCTTCCAAACTCTGTGCTCTGCTTCTACTTTGGAAATGCACTGTAGACCTATTTGTTTTTTTTCTTATTATTTTGGGGATATAATCCACCAGACAGTGATCAAGGTGAATGTCTCAATGCAGCACGGCCATTGTGAGGCTGAAAGAGGTGAAGATAATGGAGTCACGCATCGTGTATTCAGCGGGGTTTCAGTGACAGTGGAAACCTGTTTCTCACTATATTTGTTATTTGCAGGAATGGCTAGCCTGATAAGGCATGAATCATGTCTCTCTCCTTCCTCCTGGCAAATGGTTATATTCAAAACCTCTGTACTCTTAAGTGCAAGTTGTGGAAGAGGACTGGGTAGCTTAGGGAGAAAATATGTTTCAGGACTGGAGCAGCTGCTCTCTCTCCACTAGCATCTCTGCTCTGATGCTGCTCAGATCACTGTTTCTGTCATACCCTGTTGATCAGAGATGCTGTTTGAGGCCAGATGAGGAATACCATTTGAGCTAGACACTGGTTGAAGCCCTATGAAGTTCAATCTGCTCTACAAATCTGATCAGCATTTTCACCAGTCATGATAGTGCTGAATGAGGACATTAAAACACAGTTTGTAAGCAAAATCCCACCACAGGGACCCTCTTCAACACCACCCTTTGTGTTGGAGTTGGAATGAATAAAATTGCAACCAAAAAATACAGGATTCAATTTAAATACTGGACCTGTTCACCTCTCAAATATAACCAAAGATAATTATTTAAATAAGAACTGACTCAGCAAGTTATGATGACTGTTGTCACAGTAAGTATTATATTTTATTCCGTGGCAAGTACAAAGATATAGAAAGGTTCAAAAGTGACTCCTGTCTTTCTAAGAGTTGAGTGAGACTAGCTATCTGTCAAAATCATTCAGTTTCTTCCTTCCTTACATGCTTTTTTCTGCTATAGAACTGAATTTACTAGAAAGCTGCTCATTTCATTGTCCTGCAATACAAGATAAGAAGTCCCTCAGATTTTTGGAACACTGGGCACTAGACCCTTGCTTAAACTCGTTTAAAGTATGTGTTGAAACAGCAACAGAGAGGTGAAAGAATTTCTCTTCAGCGGAGTGTTGGAATGATGTGCAATGAGATGCAATTTTCCTAAACACAGTTGTATGTTATGAACATTACTTTGTCAGCTATCAACAGAAGTCCTGGTTTTAACAAAGGTGGAAACCTGGACTACACCAGCCCCAAACCCAACTCTAGAAGAGGGGATTGGTGTTGTGCCAGACCCAGCAAGCAAGGTCAAGGACCTTCATCAGAGCATTTGTAATTCAGAGATAGTGCTGGCACTTTGGAGATCATGCAGAATGCCCTTGCTACAAATTCATATGCATTCATTTTCTTGTGGGCGGTGTAGAGCTAGAAAGGAGTTGAGCTTGGATTAGCGAGTTCCTCGTGGGTGGAGGTGAACAACACCTGCAGCTCCGGTTGCTTCTTTGAAAACTCTCTACTTCCCCAGGGATAGTGTTTCAAAAAATACATGCCGAAGCATCAGAAGAAATAAAACCAATCTAGGATGAGATTTTCGTGTTAGATGAGGAAGACATGGTCTATACAGCTAAATATGGGTGGGTTTTTGTTGTTGTTCTAGAAACTGTGTGTAAATATATATGAAATATAATCTAAAATCAAAAAACCCCCTGAAACCTCAGAAAGTGTTTGAATAGAAATGCAAAGTTCATTGGCTTGAAGTAACACTGATTTACAACAGCAAAAAAGGAGAAATCCTTAGACAGAGTTGTCCTTATCCACTGAGACACTTGGGATCCGTGAGCTCTTTGATTCAATTCACATGAGGCAGAGATGCTTTCTAATTACTGAGAAATTAATTTGAAAACCCTTTTTCTGCACACTAAACACCCATTCTGTCCTGGACAAATTAACAAACGTGTGCGGCCAGTGGGTCCCTGTAGGATAATTTACAGATACACATGAAATTATCCATTTTGTACATGTTTTTTACACATTTTTAAAATGCAGATAATAAAGCAGCCCCACATTTGGAGCACAGAGCAAGTGAATTATTTGGGAACTCTTTGTAATCACACAGTGCCTGGTGGTATTAGCATTTCTAGAGCATGTCTACTCCAGCAGCTCTATAGGGCTGGTCTAAATTCCACAGGGAGCTTTGTGACTAATTGCTTGTGTGTGACTAACACACACTAACAGTGTACCTTCATGTGCAGTCTGAATACCTCACAAATTAATTCAGCCTGGTTTTATTGCAGTTTTATCTCCTAAATGTTACATATTACAAACCAGGTAAGGGTATGATGCCTCAGGGTCACCTGGTCAAGCTCTCTCTTAACAATGAAGGATTATTTGACATACTGTATTTTCTGGTGCTTGTGCTAGCCTTCTTTTGAACACCTCTAATAATAAGGTTTCTACTGCCTATCGTGAAAGATTATTTCACATGGTAACAGATCTTGCCAGCAGGAAGTTTTTGTTATTTGTTTCCTAAAGCTCTTTATCACCTTTCAAATACTCCAGTGAGTCATATGCTCTTTGATAACTGTCTTGAAACATCTATAATGAATCCCCATCTAGAAGAAATGCATGAATTTCAGTAAGATGAGGATAGCTAATGATAGAAAATTGAATGAAGATGGAAGGATAAGGCTGAACATTGACACAATGCGTATTTTCTATCTATGTGTTCAGTTAAAGGGGGGGAAAAAAAGGACAGAACAATTTACTACTTCTTCTGACATAAAAATACTCTTCCCCTTTCCCATTATTTCTAATCAGAACTAAAAGAAGTGGGTGGTTAATCTGCTAGAACTGGTCATGACATTCATCCAGATCGAAAGAAAAAAAAAAAAGAAAAAGCACCTTCTTTTCAAGTTCATGAAATCAATGAATCTTTATGAAATCCTTTGAATTTGATAAAATTATACACACTAATAGAGTTATGGTTATTTGAGACTGCCGTGCCTTCTTTTTTATGGGTCAGCTTGAGATAGTCTTAAGAAACTTTATTTTATAGGAGGTAGAGGACTACTCCTATTTAAAACCAGTCTTCCCTAGAGAATTATAAATGCACATTCACCAGCTGATTTCAGTAATGTTGGGAATGCTATACTGTGACAGCTGGGAGGCATGAGAGGGTCACAAAATTATATCCTAGTGGTATGATTTTTTTTAAAGCTTTGTACAAAATATAGTTTTTACTCTAATTGTGATGAATTAATAGATATTATGGGGCCAGCTTCATAATTAGATGAAAGAAGACCAAGCTAAATTCAAATGAGAAATCTGAAAATGTGATATAGTTTAGGCTTCAATTTCCCAGACTGTATCTCATTTATCTTCCGTAGGTCTTTGCTGCTCTGTGTCAACCACAGACCCATCATCTTCAAAGGTTTTGTCATAAGAACTGGGGAAATACAGACTAAAGAAACAGGACTTGGAGTGATGTTTCATTTTGGCTTACCTGCCAGAAGTGGGGAAAAAACCATTTTGCTTGCTTTACAACACACTTGCTGTACCTTAGTTTTGAAGTACGGATACCCTGGGGAGGGGGCTATAAAGGCAGAGTTGCAAACATAGCTGGTGAAAGAGGAGTTTTATGTGGCCCATGTTACCATGGGAAGTGGAAAGCAGAACATGGGGTTTTGAAGCCTGTGTGCACACAGGAACGGAAGAGTGAGGAGGGATGCATGAACTCATTGCACTGCACAGGAAGCTGCAGCTTAGTTAAAAGCCAGTAGAAATCTGTATGCAAGTAGGAGGGAGCAAAAGGTGTAATGCAAGGGGGGAGGTCTGGTTTTAGGCCATCTTTACTTGAAGGTTAGCATCACATGGATCAAAAAAAAGAATGATTTTTGCAGCGAATACCCTTCTTGTGATCACAACCTTGTGTATATGAGATGAAGTTAAATACCTGGAAGTAGCTGTAGTCATATTTGAGGTGTTAAGGGTATCCTTTTCTGCAGTTTTTCTTCATTTAAGTAGACTGAGTGACCTCTAATCACAAGAAACCTTGAGATACAACTTCTACAACCTTCAACCTGTTTTTTGTCCAGAATAAATGGATAACTATGATGGATGTCTTGAGGCAAGACAGATTTGTGGTGTTTGGAGCAGTTCATTGAACAGTTATAACTCTCTTCACATTGTGTAAATGATATATTTCTATTCTACAGTCACCTTCTGCAGGTATATTAATTTGGAGACTATTCATAGAAACATATTTAAGAGAGTACTGAAAACTCTTCTATTTATTTTGGATATACAACAGATACCTGAATCTAGAGCTATACTCTTCTGACTATAAACAGGTTATTTTATTCAGTGAATAGATTCAGGTTACCTAAACTAAGGAATTACAAATGTGCAAGAATCTTCCTGCAATCCTCAAAACAAAATGAGTGTTTGCTAAGGAGTTAACATAAAACATGTGAGGCACTTGAAAATTTAGGAGTAGGAGATGATACATTTGCTTATGTATTTATTATGAACTATTTATTTAGTCTTTTTTTTCCTCAAAAAATACTAATGCAGGAGGGGATAATGAATTATGAAATACATTCTTCTTCAGCTTAAGAAAGGCTTAAATATGCTGTACTGCTAAATACAGTATTGTTGGTTGACAGCTTCTCTACTCTGAGGGCTGAAGGTCAAGATAATACATTATTTATCTGAGAATATTGTTTATTCTGGAAATTATGGTGGGTTTATATATATTTGTGTGCAAATATATGCATAGTTATATATAAATTAATAATATAGATATGGGTTTTTTTCCTTATGAAGTAAAAATGGGAAATACTGAGTATTCGTAATGGTGTAGCAGGGGGAAAGGCCATTGCTTTCCATGAGATTTACTGGAATTGAAAAACAGTTTTAAAACTGTATCAGAACATTAGAAGTGGTTACTTTTGAGGCTTATAGATAGGAAATTTCCCATCTATATGGGAAATTCAAAGCACTGATGAAAAGAATATTGAGGAAATATTGCCAAACTAATGAAGGTAAGTAATGTCAGATAATGACAGTCAAGTGGACAAGGTGCAAATGAAGCAGGACAATGTTGGATGAGGATTGTTAAGCGGAGACGAACAAACCAAAATGAATGATGAACTGTGATGAGTGTTGACTAGGCAAGAAGCAAATGAAGATAAACAAAGTCAGGTGATGTTTACTGAACAGCTAAGAGAGACAACAAAAACATTTTCTTTTTTAGGTGGTTTACACTGGATTCCTAAGTGAAGCCCTTTCTGTATGTGCTTGCATGTTTAGAATAACTGTCTGACAATTAGGCAACACCTTAAAAGCTTCCTGTAATAATTTTTTTAAAGCACTGCAAATGTATCCTGTTGTCTCCTGGTAGCTGACCTCCTCCTTGGATTTAGTTACAGTTGAGATATGCCCCTTGCAGTGAGCTCTTCGTTTAATGCAGTGTCATGCTGTGGGTGCTAAAGGAAGCAGAAAGGCTTATTAATGATTCTTCATTGCATTCAGGCTTTTATAAATATGAATCACTCTGCTTTTTTATGCTTACCTACTCCTCCCTTGTTGAATTTTAAATTTAATTTACTTTGTGTTCTTTTTCCACAACAAACAAACAAAAATCAACTTCTTGTTTCATTCAGTAATCTTAAGAAGGAATATTGTATATAATATTCTCATATTTTCTACTCTGATCTAAACTCAAGTAAATTTAGAAACTGAATTTTAAGTCTTGATAAAGTAGCCAAGCTGTTGAGGACCAACATGAGAGGCAGCTGGAGGGATCAAAACCCACCTATTTGAGAAGAGCTTCAGTCAGATCTTACGCATCTAAGGCAGAAAGCCTCTGGAGACAGCTTAATTGGACTTCCTTCATTTTGGAGCGTTTGGGCTCTTGTATCACTAAGTTGTTCCTCACATGTTGCTGTGGTGTTATGCCTGTAGCATCTGCTTTGGCAATGGCAATTGAGATTACCTACTTATTCTCGTTAAAATGCAGTGTTTTCAACTTTAAAGAAAAACGCAGCACTTGCCAGTAGTTGTGGTGGCATTCAAAATGCTAAAGTACTTGCTGATATCCACGCTATCTTGGCCTTTCCCTCTTTATATTGCAAGCCACAGTAGATTGCAAGTGTAATTTAGCCTGGGGTTTTTTCTCTTTCCTGGACTGTAATTTTCACTGCCTCAAAGTGACTCTAATATTATGACATTCTTTTGTTTTCTTTGGGTTTGTTTTGTTTTTTGTTTTCTTGTTTTAGTTTGTTGGACTTTTTTTTTGTGCTGCTTGCACCAGCCTCACAACTTTGTTGTCCTGGTGATGGCAGCCAAGTAGGGTAGTCTGCATAGGCAGAGCAAGTTGGGGGGCTAGTCTTTGAATCCTTCCTCATCTTTCCATGTCTGAGTCACCTGCAGATGTTAATTTTCCATCAGAGTTTCACTCTAGGTGGCTGAGTTTTATAAGGCTGTGATGTTCGGTTTCCAGTGAGATGTCACAGAGGCAATGGGCAGGGTGTGATTCATACAGATTCCTTAGGCTTTTTCTATCAAGACTTATATTTTTCCATGTCAGCCTTTTATTTGTCACTTCATACCTGTTCTTGAGAAGAAGCAAAAGGAAAAACATTTTACCAGAAGTATGTGTCTTCTCTGTCAAGGTGGGTAGTTCCTCCCATAGTAATCACACTTTTTGACTGAAGCACCCAACTGCTTTGTGCAATGAAGCCACCTGCAGCCTATGGTTAGTTTGCAGCCTGTCCGGCAGATAGCACACATGCTAATCTGCCAGTCATGGTGGTGGTGGTCTGGAAAACGTAGATGGAAGAGAGGAGAGACCAGCCACTGCAGATCTTATAACTGCCCTTGTGTGTTTGCTATTTGCTGCCCAACTGGCAGCAAATAATCCTGATTATGAAGAGGAAGAAGTGATTGAAGTGTTGTCCTTGTAGCCTCTTCTGTGGTACCAGGAAAAGGCAAATCTGCCATCTTACAAAGCTTCTGTAAATGAGTTGTGTAGGAGGATGAAAGGACCTTTCCCACCAGGTGTGAGACCCAAAGACATGTTGGGCAGAGTTTTTGATTTGAAATCAATTATTTCATCCTAAACAAAGTTTCAACAACAGCCATGGATGCACAGTCCACCATCTCCCAGTCCTGCTATGGTCTTAAATTTTCTCAGTAACTCCTCACTGCCCAGAGAACCAGATCAGCTTTTGCCATTTGTGAACAGGGAAAGTTTAGTCAAAGATAGCCTTGGAGTTATAGAATCATAGCACCATAGAATCATTAAGGTTGGAAAAGACCTCAAAGATATCTAGTCCAACTGTTCCCCTACTATCTATATTACTTACTTAACCATTTCCCCAAGTACCTCATTCAACCTTTCCTTAAACACCCCAAGGGATGGTGTTTCCACCACCTCCCTGGGCAACCTATTCCAATGCCCAACCACTCTTTCTGAGAAGAAATTTCTCCTAATTTCTAACCTGATCCTCCCCTGGTGCAACTTGCAGCCATTCACTCTTGTCCTATCGCTAGTTACCTGTGAGAAGAGGCTGACCTCCAGCTCACAACAACCTCTTTTCAGGTAGTTGTAGAGAGTGATAAAGTCTCCCCTGAGCCTCCTCCAGACTAGACTAAACAGTCACAGTTTCTTCAGCCTCTGCTCATAAGACTTGTGTTTCAGACCCTTCACCAGATTTGTTGCCCTTCTCTGGACAATCTCCAGGGCCTCAAAGTCTTTCTTGTAGTGAGGGGCCCAAAACTGAACAGCATATTTGAGGTGCGGCCTCACCAGTGCTGAGTACAGGGGGATATCACCTATATGCTGGATATGCTATTCCTGATACAAGCCAGGATGCTCATGTTCAGGCGAGTGTCAACCACGACCCCCAGATCCTTTTCTTCTGTAGCATTGCCTGGGGTTGTTATGACCAAAGTGTAGGACCCAGCACTTTGCCATGTTGAACTTTTTCCCACTGGCCTCTTCCCATAGATTAAACCTATTCAGGTCCCTTTGGAGGGCCTTCCTACCCATTGGCATGTTGACACTTCCATCCAGCTTGGTGTCATCTGCAAAATTACTGAGGGTGCATTCAATTACCTCCTCCTATCATCAATAAAGATATTAAAGAAGATGGGCCCAAATACCGATCCCTGAGGAACACCACTTTTGACTGGTTGCCAGTTGGATTTAACTCCATTTACTACCACTCTCTGGGCCTACCCTTCCAGCCAGCTTTTAACCTGTCCAAGGAGCTCCACTTAGTACCGATTAGCAATGGATTTTCTACTGTTTGGAAATTTGTAACATTTTTAGCCCTAACTTAGATTAAAAAATCCATCATACAATAGCTTTTATAATTTTTAGTCAGTTGAAATGTTTCACATTTTATTATAACGACTTAAAAGAACGGACTTTTAAACAAAGCAATTCAGAAACAGGCAATTAATCTTTCCATTCTAAAATTGTGAGAAAGGGTTGTTTTGCCATTGATGTCGTTTCTTTTACAGTGTTAAAAAGAATTTCCTTCGATATTCCTTAGTTCGTAATTTTTGATTGAAAAAAATTATACTGAAGCTAATTTTTTGTCCACTTCTCAATCTTTACAGAGAATATTTCTTTTTAGGGGGTTTGGCTCCCTGTATTAATGTGGAGAACTCTTTTATTAGGTATCTTTTTATGCTTCACTTATACCCAGAAACTGAGATAACTGGGTCCATTCTGACTGTATCCCGCTGACTGGAGCAAGTACAATGAAAAAATTATATGTTGGTTATGCATTTGGCTGTAATAAATATATTTTGTACACCACTCAAAGTGAAACTCCTGAAAGAACCAGGTCAGTGAGAAAAAATTAGTGCTTATTTAATTAGCATTAAATTTAATTATTCCTTTAGTTATGAGTTTAAGAGCTATTGTTTTGTCTAAGTTTAAACAGAATTAGCTTAGCAGGAAAATGGTATGATGTAAGTACATTAAAAAATTAATACAAATTCAAAAGCAATTACCTGATTGATTGGTTATTCTAAAACACAGGTGCTAGTTACCATTATGGCTATCAAGTACTGGCCTGTATTGAAATACAGCAGCCAAATAATTGAAATTATTATTTTCTAAGAAAAAGCTAGACTTAGAATTTCATCCCCAAAGTTGTCTTTTGATGTGTCTTTTTTTCTGTGTAACTGAAAAATTATGGAAAACTACTTCTAAGTGTTTGAGTTATAGAAGTATTAATATGAAAAAGGCTGAGTGGCCTTCTCTATAATTAGTGGGAAAATATGGGAAAGTTTGGGTTGAATTCCAGGGAACATCAATGAATTATAAAAGAATCCTTCATGTTACTGCAGCTGCAAATCCTCCACAAGATCCACACGCTTTTTCCAGTCTAGGGAACATTAGTCTAAGTACATGCAATGTAACAAAGGATTTTGTCATTGGCTTAACTTCTACCAAACTCACTGCCACTGGGCTCGCTGCCCATAGTTTCTTGTTATCTCATTACTGCCTTACAAAGGGCACAGTCTCAAATAGTACAAAATGGAGTTTCTTTGTTCCAATTTTGGCATGTTACTCCTTTGAAGGCAAGGATTTTCATACAGTGGCTTTGAGGATCCCAGTACAGCATGAGCTGCTTCCAGGTCAGATCCAGGTTGGATGGCACTTTCTCTCATGATTGTTAAGCTGTCAAACGTGTTTCTGGGATATTGGTCTTCTGACTTCTACAGTTTGGGTAAGAGAAAATGAATAGATGGTATTTAGTTTCAAAAATCAGCAATTATCTATATTTTCAATATTTTAGTACCATTCAGTGAAATCATAGGACATTTTGGTTTAGTTATTTTGAAATTTGGTGCAATGAAATGGTGCAGCATTTTTCTTCCTAATGCCACTGTGTAATATCAATCTGCCACTCAAACTTTAAAATCTGAATACTCTTCTTCTCAACATCCTAGGTTGTTTGTGGTTGCAAGTTGAGCTACTTGTTAGGAATGTTGCTTTCAGGGTTTTATGTTCCTTTTTTTTTTTTTTTTTCTTTTTTTGGCATATTCTTTCTGGTTCTTCCTGGAAAGTTCAGTCCAAAAAAAGCCTAATGTAGGAAAGGTAAATATAAAAAAGGAGGCAATGTCTAAATTTATGAGTTTACCATTCTTTTAGTTATTGTATGACCTGTGATAGGTATGCCAAGGTGTGTAATTATGAAAGCTATTCATAAATAGCAGAATGAAGTGCACATATATGCTATTGAATCAACAGAAAAATGTAGAATTACACTCTGGTTGGTACAGTTTCATATTCTTTTATTCTGTAGTATAAAGCACCTTGGACTGCTGCTGGTTTGTGGGTTTTCTTTGTAACCTTTTTTTTCCTTACAGTGTTCTTGCTTCTCCCTGACACTACACCTCCCTGAGACTTGTAAAAAGAAGTGAGACTTTATCAATTATCACTTCAAATATCATCAGAAAAATGGAATTGAAACAGCCCCAAGCCCCCCAAATGCCTCATACCATCAAAACATTACCACCTGATAAAAAAAAACCCAGCTGACAGTGTACAAAGAAAAAGAGGGAATGATCTGGGCTGAAGTCTTGGAACACAAGTTCATGCAGAGGCAGATTTATTTGCAAAACCACAGTTTTCCCTCAGATGCAAAAACTGGCAGAAAGTCTCACTCTATATATCTTTTTTTGTGTATGTACTTCTGATAAACCTTCATTTTAATTGAGGTAGCCTGCAATTGGGGTAGCAAGATCAGTTATTACTGGCTTGTATCTGCTGCTTCAAGGGATCTTGGAGAAATGAGCAGATGACAATGTGCAAACCAGACTTCCCATGCTAGCATGGTTGAAGTCACCACAGGCAAATATTTAAAATTAAAGGATCGATGTACTGACATGTTAATCACATGTTGGTGTGATACAGAGACTGAACTGGTAGTACAGGGATGGAGGTTTCCTGTTCAAGCAGTTCTAATACTGAGGAATAAGTAGAAAACTTGAAATAGACTCGATTTAACAAATGCCATGCAGTTTTAGGCTTCAGGTGTACGAAGCGGTCTAAGTTTAACTCTTTGGCTAGTGACAATAAATGATTTTATTAAAATGTTCATTTCTCAGCTCTTAAATAAACTTATTGTAAATATGCTGTGAAAAAAAAATATTTTAAAAAGGGCAGAAGTAAAGAGGTTGTAACAGCAGGCACTTCCATACAGCACTGCTGCCTTCTTCCTTGTGCAGAGAGGCATGATTCAGTGAAAATCCGAGCTTTTCCTGGCCTCTTGTATCCCTGGTCTTAAGCTTAAAATGCCAAAAAGGAAAGCGATTTTGAAGGCCCTCTCATGGTGATTGCCTACCTGAATGAAACTGGGACTAATGAGGTCTTGATACTGTACTCGTTACTCAGGCAAGGTTTTAATTAACTGAGGTGTCAGGCCCTTAAAGCCTTTTCCTCAAGGACCTTCTTTCCTCTGCGATGCCTCCCTTCAGATTCCAATTTCAAAATTGATTACACTGAATGCAGGTACCTTCATTTTGTTATAATAAAAAATCTTTGCTATTGAGATAAATGGAAGTTGTTTCTTTTTTCATCTTGTGATGTTTCAGTGCATGCTGTTGGCATTGTGAAATAATATCTCACAAGATTTTTTCTTGCTTTGAGAAGGCAACAAAATTACAGTCAAGGAGCTGTGTGTGTGTGTGTGTGCATGTGTGTTCTTTTCCTCTGGTACTAACTGGTTATTAGTTCAAGCTCATGTCTGCCAAATCCTGTAGAATAAAATTTTTGAAGTAGCATCTGTCTCTTCTAACAGCTCTTGTGGATTGCTGTGGGAATGAAATTTCTTTTGACTCACCTCCAGTTCCAAAAGTATTTGTGTGTTCTTATCTATTAAGAATTGAGACTGCAAAAGATCTATATGCAAGCCTTTGTATGATAGACAAGAAAGGTTTACCTGAGGCATACTCTCATACTATGAGCAAATCATTGCTGTGCCCTTGGAGTCATCCAAATCCCAGAATATAGCTCTTTTATAAACTTGTAAATTGCAGAAAAGAACTACATCACCTTTTTTTTTTTCCTATGCACTGGAATAGTGTTTTGTTCTACAGATCAAAATGAAGCTGCCTAGTAATGAGACTAGCCTAAGGTTTCTGGTAAAGTTTTTTTTTTCTCTCCACTGTTTTTCAGTTGTGTCATTGGTAGGGTAACTCCAGACTTTGTTGGCCTTTATAATATGACTTTTTTTTTTCTGTTCCGTGTAGCAGCTGGAATTCATCTTTGTTAAGCTTCACTGACATCTATGGAATTTCACATTAAAAATAAAATAATAAAAAAACCCAAAACCAAAATAGCATTTGAGGTTTACTGAAATATTATTGTACATTAGATATGATTGGAAATGAAATGAAAGGAACTTCTGTTTTGAGAGATTAGCTATCATTTTCTACAGTGTCTTTGGCACACAAAAAAGGTAATGGGTATAGGCTACTTTCAAGTAGTTTTACTGTTGATGCTAATATTAGATGGGAGAGGTAGATGAATCCAAAAAATGTGAAGCCTAGGATCTAATATGAACGTAGGGTCTTCACATCCAAGGAAGCAACATTAGACAGTAGACAATAATTTTCAGTGTTGATGCAGCTCTAACCACTGAGACTGTACAAGTGACCTTCCCTTCCAGTCTCTCTCTCTAAGGCTTGATTTCTCCAGAAATTGCAAGTAGTAGGACAATCACAGATGGTTCCAGCTGAATGGCTCTGTAAAGCCACAGATCCAGGTCTGTTGAGTACTACTGAAGCAGCTCCCCAGGTTTCTGTCATGTCTAGCCAACTTCTGTGAGTTTGTGTCTGGCTGTGCTAGGAAGCTGATGTCTGGCTAACAATCCGAATATGGCAGATGTGAGATGACCTCATGTATTTCTGTTCCTGTCCCAGCTGTACTCTCACAAAGGTGGGTTCAGTAAATTTTGTGGGTGACTTTAGTTTTTGCATTCTTAATTTTTAAGCATGCTGTAGTGGGTTTTTTTTTTTGTTTTTTTTTTTTTAAATCTCTGTATCAATGTGGCAATAGTGTTTCAAGGCAAGTCACCATTTACATGATATTTTTCAATTCACCACCTTAAGACCTCACAAAGGAAACAGAAACTAAGGCAATGAAGCTATTCTGGAGTCTGGGATAAGAAAGAGGTGATATAATCTATCTTTCTGCCTCTCTTCAGGGAGAAAAATGCTGGACATAAGATCAGGTCTTCAATATAGAGAAATCTCTTCACCTGGACTTAGAAAGGACATGTTTTCAAATGAGGGTAACAGGATAAGCTGTTTTTTCTGTTCAAGTCACTGCTTATTTGAGTACAGAGGTGCTATGGCCAGAATGAAAATCTGAGCTTCATGGGCCCATTTGCTGGTTAGGTATTTTTGTTGGAAAATGGCTTATGTGACCTGCTGCTCTGCTGATAGTAAATGAGTGTCACTCTAGGGTAGACAATGGAACCATGTCAACTTACATAGGATGAAGATCTGCCTCCTTCATGTCAAATAAAAGGGGAAAGAAGTCCTTTTATGCATTGTGGATGTTATAATTTAAATTTTGTTTATATCAGTTCTCATCAACCTTATTTTGGCAGAGGATCTTGCATCTGGCTGAGTGGCACTGATGAGTACTACCTCTTGAGGTGCTGTTAATACTGTTCTGTGATTTATCTAGGGAACAGGACTATAAGGGCTGTTAACAAATCTGTGATAGCAGATTTCCCCCCTGCACAGACCACAGAAACATCCTCTGACAGATTTATTTTTACACTCACCCTCCCGTACTGGATGATTTCCCTCTTCCCAGAAGAAGTGACAGAACTGAAAATATTTGTCCTGAAAATATTTTTCCTGACACCATTTGTTTATTAAGTTGTGTTCATGAAGGCAATGAATTATTATCTCCTGACAGATGAAAAATATCTCACGTTTAAGTAAATTAAGTACCTTCCTAATTATTATCGCTATCTGGTGGCTGAAAAGGAGGGGGAAAAAAAATCAGCTAATAGTTTCTCTAGATGGAGCATGTTGGCGGGTAGTAGTCTTGGTTTCAGCTAAGATAGAGTTAATTTTCTTCCCAGGAGCTGGTATAGTGCTGTGTTTTGGGTTTAGGATGAGAATAAATTTGATGACACACTGATGTTTTAGTTCTTGCCAAACAATCAAAGACTTTTCAGCTTCTCGTACTCTCTTGCCAACAGGAAGGCAGAGGGTGCCCAAGAAATTGGGAGGGGAATCAGGACAGCTGACCCAGGTTGGCTGAAAGGATATTCTGTACCATATGATGTCATGCTCCAGGAGGTGTGCCTTGAGAACTAGCTGAGCATTGGCTTCAGGTGGTGAGATGTTGTGCTGTGCATCATTTGGTTTTATATTTTTATTATTATTGCTTTTATTACTATTATTTTAGTTGTTATCTTCCTTTTCTGTCTTATTAAACTGTCTTGATCTCAGACCACAAGTTTTATCTTTTTCTTTCAGATTCTCTCCCTGATCCCACGGCAGGGGGGAGTGACTGAACAGCTGGGTAGTTGTTTTAGCTGCCTGCCAGGTTAAACCACAACAGGTGTCCAGGTACCTCACATATTAGAGTTTGATTTTTCCAGTAGTCTTCAGAAATTGTTTCATTACTTTTCTTACAGATAGTGAAAAGGAGCCATTTTTTACTTAGTATTATCCTTCTATTCCTTCTTTTTATGGCTGATAAAAAGTCAAAGAAAAGAAATGAACCACAGAAAGGATGTATTTGTGGTCTAGATTTGGACAGGGCTTGTTTGCTTTCCACTGTGCCAGGTGGGGGAGGGAGATGATGGACTGTGAGAATTGCACTTACATGGTGAGTTGCGGGCACAGCTTTCTCAGTCTCCAGGATGTAGACTCAATCCCTGAAAGATCGTGAGCATCCCTTTTCCCAGGTGGTTCGATTCTAATGCACTCTGCTGCCTTGGGTTATTGCTAAGTCCAAGTCTGTGCCTTTCAAACTACATGTCAATATATAGAATCATAGAATGTATTAGGTTGGAAGGGACCTTAAAAGTCATCTAGTCCACCCCCCCTGCAGTAAGAAGCGACATCTTTACTGGATCAGGTCGGTCAGAGCCCCATCAAGCCTGACCATCTCCAGGGATGGGGTCTCCACTACCTCTCTAGGCAACCTGTGCCAGTGATCTATAACCCTCACTGAAGAATTTTTTTCTACTATCCAACCTAAATCTCCCTTTTCTAGTTTAAACCATTAACACTCATTCTATTGCTACATGCCCTCGGGAACAGTTCTTCCCCAGCTTTCTTATAGGCACCTTTCAGGTACAGGAAGGCTGCTATAAGATCTCCCCTGGAGCCTTCTCTTTTCCAAGCTGAACAAGCCCAACTCTCTCAACCTATTTTCATAGGAGATTTGGCATAGTTTCGTATTTATATATGACAATACTACAGGAAATTTCTGGCATTTAACCTTTATAGCTGTGACATCTAAGCAGAAGGTGCCCAGGGAGTAGCAGGGGGGGTTGGGAGGAAGGAGGCACTTCAATGATACAGTCCTTCCTAACACATATCTCATATTTAGCATTGCAAGGTGCTGAAGACTAACAGATTATGCAGCCTCACTTCCTCTAGATGTTTTGTTATTAATGAGTTTAATACCTCTACTTAATACAGTCTTGTTTAGTTGCCATTAGAGACATGACATCAGTTCAGATTTAAGAACTCTCAAATTATTTTGTCTTCTTGCAGGTTAACTGGCTGATTACAGATAGAAACTCTAGGTCCAGCTGATTCATCAAGCTAATTAATTGAATTACTTCATGAAGATTAGCTGTGCCAAAATATTACATGGCAAACTTGGAATTGTGCTGAAAATACTTACTATATTTACATAACACTTAATGAAATACTGATTTTTTCAAACACTAAAAGTTATGCAAATACAAATTATAATATGCTAAAAGAATAGTTTTAAAAGCTGGTTCATATGTTTATTATGCAAGAAGCCATAGAAAAATACTTGATATTTTCCTTTAGTAGTCGAACCAGAAAAGCAGGTGAATGGAGGATGGGGTAGGCAATAGTGCTTATTAAAGAAATTAAAGTAGATTTCTGGAAAAAAAACCAAACAAACACATTTGATCATCAACTTGTTTAATCTGGCCACCAAGTGAAATACGTTTCTTTTCCCTTAGTAAGGAATAACTTTAAAACATCCTAAAGTCTTTGATTTTTAAATCCTCTACAGCAGAAAATTCAGGTGTTGCACTCCGCTTCTATTTAAAAACTGAATTTTTGTATTTTTTTTTCTTTTCCCTTTGGCTTATATAGTTAATTTAATTTTCAGCCATTCATGTGTGTGTGAAAATATTTTGCTCAAACTTTCTTGAATGCTTAAGTGAATTTTAGGAACTTTTGAAATGGATTCTTTTTAAACTCATATTTGTACTTTACAGTCAGATCTACATATATGTGGTTTGAGAAAGACGTGTAAACTATGGTTAAGTTTGGACTTGCAACTTTGGTGAGGTAATATTACTGGGAGAATATGATCAATCTTGTGGCCAAATCCAGTTGGCTCAACTGGGAGCTAAATGGGTTTATTTCTTAGTAGATGAGAACGTGAGTGAGCTCAATCATGCCAAGAAAGCTGTCTCAATGGGACTCTTATTGTGTGCTTTGGTTCAGCCTTGAAAAACTTATCAGTACACAAAGGTCTTGATAGTTGTTTTGTTTTTAAATGAAGATTAAGTTAATTTCTTTCTCAAGGTTCTTCCCTCCCTTATGATTACAGTGCAAGATGCAGTGTCTTCCATGCTTATGAACATATGTTTTCTTTGATCAGGGATGCGTGATTTTTCTTCTACACCTCTTTTCGCTGGTTTTCCTTATATCATTTTGCTTTATTGTAAATCCAAAGAATGTTTTTCCATAAAATAATTGAGTTTTAAAGGCAAGGATTATATGTATCACTTTGTAAGGACTGATAGCAGTCTTTGTTGTTGCAAGGTATTGCAATTGTGCTCTCAGATTAAAGCATTTCTGAGGACCCAATGCTCTTATTACTGCCACTAGAGACACAATGTACAAAGCATCTTTTATACTCAATCCTAAGGACAGGAGTGTTATCAATATAAGAGCCTTTCTTTTTTGTTTTCTGTGTATTTCCACCATCTGCAGGAATGGTAGGTTTTCATTCTGTGTTTTTTAAACAAGAAGAAAATTAACTGCAGTAGCTGCAGGAGTGTTAATAACATTTAGAATAAGATTTCACATATTCAGACAACATTTGTCCCCTCTTTCCTAGGCACTCTGGCCTGCTCAGGCTGTGGAAAGAAGTTGGTGGTTGAGTCACCATCCCTGGATGCGTTTAAAAAAGGGTAGATGAGGTACTGAGGGATATGGTTTAGCACAGGGCAGGAATGGTTGGACTTGATGATCTTAAAGGTCTTTTCTAACCTTGTGATTCTGTAACTGTGATTCTGTAGTTGACACAAGCTAGAGGAATGGTTCAGATTTCTCTTAAAATACTGTTGTGTTAAAGGTTAAAGTAATTTGGAGTGATGCCCAATCTGTTGCTATATGTCTGGTCACATTCAGTGTACTGGACCATCACGATTAAAGATGTACAAATAACGTGATACACCTTCAGTCTAGTTGTGTTCCTTGAACTGCCACAGCCACACTTAAAGAGTTTGGCCATGTTCAGTGAGAACTGTTATGGCTAGGTTAATGAAAGTACAGTTTATTAAAGCAACAGAAATAGACGTTCTTTTGGATTGCCGGTGATAAATTCACTGCCTGCAAAGCACGTGCAAATACCAAGAGTATGAGTAACACAGCTTAACTACAAATGCGTTAAAAGATATAAAACAGTTCTATAGAGATTTTTAAGTTTCCTGGGGAGGCATTTGGCATAACCAAGTGTTTGAATCTTACCCAAAGCTGATCCACTGAGGGGAGGGGAAGAGGCTCAACCCATTGACTGATGCCAGAAGTCAGAATAGTATATGATGACAACTTCCCATATGTGGTGGTACCTTCCCTTACATCCTCTCTCTCTTAAGCTATTTTATATCATATTTTATCCATCAGGTGGAGCTTGAGTGACTCTAGTCATATATACCTTTGTTACGATTAGTGTAAAATTTTCTCACTTTGTGTTTAAAGGTATAGGCTAACCAATTCAGAGTGCATGCTCAGTGAGGGGTGGTTGCGCCTTGGAGGTGGGTAACTTTTGGGATGGTGGTGTGTTTTTGTATTATAATGATATTATAGTGGGCAAAGTTCACCAAAAGGACAGCATTTTGTCAAAAATGTGACAGACCTTTCACTCAGGGTGGCAAACATGCAGCTTATCCATTCCATTCTACCTCCAAGTTCCTGTATTTTCTCAGAACCTGGCCACGGTGTCTCCACTCTGCCCCAGCCTCTGTGTACTGTTCTCTCAGTGACAGCACATCAAGCTCCCTGATGTTACCAACTTCCAAGATCACCTGGGGAACTTCCTGCACAAAGGATATCAGCTGCTCTTCACTCTGGAAATATTTTGAATGCCAAACCTTTCTTTAAAATGTGAATACAAGTTTAATTTCTAAGTCACCTCTGGTAATTATTCCACAAATACATGAGAACAGACCAAAAGCAGATTTGCTTAAATACCTGGTTCCTTAATGAGCCAATTCTCTCCTAAAAGATTTTTGGCATAGAAGGTCATAGTAAGTGTTACAGTACTCTTTATGTTCAAATAAAAATTACCTTTTCCCAGCACATCCCTACAGTGTAAATTCTTTGGAGTAAAAAGCAGTCTTTGTCATCATCATGTTTTGAGTCTAAAAGTGATATTGTAAAAATCACGCTCATTCGGAGTGCCTCTTAGTCAGCAAATGTTTCTGTCCAGGTGTGAGTATGAGGAGGCTTCTCAGGAGCTAGCTATATATTAAAAAACAGTAATGTAGAAGAAAATCAGTTTCTGTAAAACATTTGAGGCAATCCCAGACCTCAGCGTGGTTCTGTAGTAAGGAGTTGCCACATGTCATAGCTGTTTTCTTTTGTTGTTTCTGTTTCAGGTTGTGATGGTTTGATCTGAGACAGGTTTGAGAATGGTCCTGCCTCACCACAGGTTGACTAGCCCCTGGTTAAGTCCCAACTACAAAGTTGGTGTAAAGTTCCTTTTGCTTCTACACCAAATTTGTCATGGCCTTAGGGTCATTTCAAAATAGGTGACAATGGTACCCAAAAATGGTGCTGAACTTACAGTTAAGAAAGGAGATTTCAGTTTGCAAGGGGCTGATGTTAGCTCAAGGGAAGGTGCAGTTCTAGTGGAAAGACAGTCCTCTGAATCGTTTCTGGCAAAGAGAATAATGTGTTGATACTGGGTGTTGTGGAGCCATCTTAAGTTCACAGGTGATCATTTTGACAGAAAATCATAGAATCATAGAATGGCAAGGGTTGGAAGGGACCCCGAGGATCATAAAGCTCCAACCCCCCTGCCACAGGCCTGGAGCTACACAAGGTTGCCCAGGGCCACATCCAACCTGGCCTCGAACACTTCCAGGGATGGGGCATCCACCCCCTCTCTGGGCAGCCTGTTCCAGGACCTCACCACTCTTTCTGTAAAAAACTTCCCCCTAATATTCAATCTAAACCTTCCCTCCTTCAGCTTTAAACCATTCCCCCTTTTCCTGCCATTATTTGCCCTTTTAAAAAGTTGTTTCCCCTCTTGTTTGTATGGTCCCTTCAGGTACTGGAAGGCTGCAATGAGGTCCCCCTGCAGCCTTCTCTTCTCCAGGCTGAACAAGCCCAGCTCCCTCAACCTCTCCTTGTAGGGCAGGTGCTCCAGCCCTCTAATCATCCTTGTGGCCCTCCTCTGAACCCTCTCCAACAGTTCTACATCCTTCTTGTATTGGGGGCCCCAGATCTGGACACAGTACTCCAGGTGGGGCCTCACGAGGGCAGAGTAGAGAGGGACAATCCCCTCCCTGTCCCTGCTGGCCACCCCTCTTCTGATGGAGCCCAGGATCCCATTGGCCTTGCGAGCTGCAAGAGCACACTGCTGGCTCATGAAATGTAAAAGTACTGTCATTTACTGATGATGCGAAATACCCTTTGTATCTAGTGGACTACCAACATGTCTTTCTAGACCACTTAATGTATAATATTGTGCTATTTTAATCTTTTTATATGGTTTCTACAAGTAGATTTTTAATGAACTAAAATTTCTGCTATGGAATTAAAACTCATAGTGAATTTGACACATCTAGTAGAAAAATATTTTTCAGCATAAAGTTGTCTAAGTTTTCAGTTCATACAGTACTAATTGCTTATACAATTACTCTTATAATACAATTACTCTTACTTATACTCTTATGCAGATAACAGATAGACATTCAAGAGAGTTACCTCCAAGTATTTTAGGAGGATACTGAAAGGAGGTAATATTACAATAGATAATATTCAATGAAGAGCTTAAGCCTCCAAAATTGTTCCTGTATCCTACAAAATAATTTAGCATGATATCAACTACTGAACAAAGATGAGGTTTGTTTGGGGTATTTTGGGGTCTTTTTCTCCTCCCAAAAACAAGCACCACCATGCAAATCCAATTAAACCAAAACAATCCACAGGGAGAAGAATATGACCTTTGCAGTTACTTTTCCTGGACTTGGGATGTTTGGGAGTGATCTATAGGCAAAGCACATAATCAGGGAACGACAGCTGTGGGTCAAAGCAGAAGACTGAATAGTCCTGTCTTATCTAAAACAGGAGCTACCATCTGTTACCTAGTGAAGAGTATAAAAGTTGAGTCAGCATGTAGTGGCACTTCCCCAGAATACTCTCCTCATCTCCAACATCTCTATGTTGGTAGGTCTATGTAGATTTACACTAGAAATGTATGTAAGACAGTGGTTTCCACAACACTGGGAGGGTAAGGACATATGTACCTGTTGTGTGATCTGTTTGGACCATCTCCTGCTTCCTCCTAGCTTCACTGGTGCCTTGCAGTTTGAGGGAGGGCAAACTTCTAGTTCCTATTAATTTTTGTGTGCACAAATGATGATATAGACCACTATTGTATCTCCTTAGCCCAGACAGTCCTCTCTCACTCCTGAGCACTCCTGTGCTTCTCGAGAGCGCAAGCAACTGCACCTCGCTACACTGAAACTGGCAGGTGTCATGTTGTGCTCCCTCTGAGTGGAAGCAGGAGCATAAAGGGTACGTCCACTCCTGCTCAACAGCCAACCCAATGGTGTATGTAGAAGAAGTGTGGGCAGTTTTAGAGAACTGCTGGCAGCAGACACTTGACTGGAATAAAGCATCTTCGGTGGTCCTGTGATCATCTACATCTGCTCCCAGTTATGCAGTTGGGACTTCAGGCTAGTGTCTGTGCTGGAAGCAGTTGAGCTTCCAGCACTGATCATTTAAAAGAAATCTTAATCTTTGCATAGCCTGCATTTTTCAGGCCTTGTAAATGACACATGCTGATTATTCCATTCATTTCATCAAAACTAATCATCAGATATAAAACATTGCAATAGACACAAACAAGGAATTGCTCTATCACTAATCTCTCTCTCTCTTTCAAAAAAAAAAAATTGAATGTCTACAGAGTTAGCCAAGCCATGAGGCTTTGGAAATGTAAAAGCTTTCTTAGTGAGCAGTCTGTCATTCAGGTCATCACATAACATGGAGTCTCTGAGCAAAAATCTGACTAATTTTCTAGACAACTCAAGCATCTTGCTGCTGTTTTGTATGTAAGAGAGGAAGTGGCACAGCACTTTACCAATAGTCCATTGTAAAAACTTAGGGAGTGTCTGCACCTCTAATTTTATCAGTTTACATCAGTTAACAATGAAAATAGCTCTGAAAAAGATTTACTCAATTTCTTTATACAGACTGCTTGTACTAGAGATATTTGTAGGGTGACTCAGTTTAAACTTGGGTTTTATAACCCTCCCTCTTATTGCAGTTTCTGTTGGTATTTCTGACGGGTGCTTTCTTTAAGAAGCAGTGTCAGAAAACCATGAATGAAGCTTTAGGCAGTCACATTACCTTGCAGTAGTAGTAGGAAGAGCATGGTGATACCATTCATTCTAAAGCTGAAAATTAAAATTCTGGCACATAGCATTTCCCACCTTTTCATGGTTACCTTTTGCCACATGGTTGTTACACATGCATGTGAAAAACCAGTGATTTCTGAAGGTTTTCACCAAAATAGTATTTTGGTTTTTCAATTATTATTTTTTAAAGTAGGTTTTACTATTTTATATGAATGTGTTTCTGAATGGCTCATTCAGGAAAGAAATACCACCATTTAGCTTCATGCAGTACTTGGTGGTTTCTTACTCTGAGTTTACGGTTCATAGCAAATAGATGACCTACTTGTGTAAGGAACAATCTCAAGATTGTAACTGGTGAAGTGGAGGAATTGTGCATGCTCATAAATAGAAAAACAGGTAAAATCTAATAAACAGAAACCATTAACATTTCTGTTCACAAAGATAATTAAACTAGAATGAAAATCAATATGTAAGATAATGGTAGTTTTCTAATCTCTTTACAGTTTCTATGACAGGTTTAACCAAGAGTCTCTTCTTAGGAGCTTGGAGGTTGAGTGCTTTACTTATTTATTTATTTTTAGAAAAAGCATAAAATATCAGCAAAAAAGGAAGGGGCAAGACATCAATGGGATGCTTTAATATCTATCAGAACCACTAGGAAATGAGTCATTTGCATTCAGAGGGTGTGAAGCATCTGTGGTTTGTGGCCGAGAGAGTTGGAGGATCATAGGCTGACAGATGTAAACAGGCTGAAGCTGATAGCTGCTTAAAAAAATAACACTGAAGGCAGCTTGAACTGTGAAATGGAAGGTGCTCTTTCTAACTATAATGAAGGGATGCAGGAGGTACTTCTTTCCTAAAGCAGTTTCTGAATATTAGTATTCAATGTGTCTCACAGTTTAGGTGTAATATTATCATAGATTTAAAGGTAGTTGAATGGGAACTCATCTATTGTAGGACTGACGTGTTGCAGGTGTCTTGATATAAAGCTTGCAATTGCAAATTATAAATCTTATTTTAATCTGTTATAGTGCGGCTGCTAATTCAGGCTCCAGAGTCCCGCCTATGATGCCATTATTGCTGCTGTTCTTGAAGTCTGAAGCTCTGCTGTTCCAAATACCCCTTGGCAAGTCACTGCTGCAGCACTTTCACTTCCACTGAAGCTCTGAAAGACTGAAAAATCTCAGGACATCAAAAATATCCATGAACACTCAGGAAAAAAAGACCTGCAACTCTGTAAGTATAGTAATACCCTTACGCCATAAATCCAATATATGTAACAGCTTGTAAGAGCTTTTTTAGGCATCATGTTCACATACAGTTTAGGAAAATGCAGCATTGAAGAGAGGTAACCAACTTCCCTTTAGGACCAGTGGGGGAAATGGGATGGAGGGTGCAGGAGTCAGAAGTTTCTGAGTTAAAATAAATGCTGGAAGGGCAATGTTGATTATTTTTTTTTCCTTTTTTTTTTTTTTTCTTCTGCTGTCTGAGCTTTGCCAAAGGGTACTGAATAAAATCCATTATAGGAAACATCATCTGTTTTACATGGTAACTTTCAGTTTTGCTCAAAAACTGACTTCTGCAAGCTCGCAGGAGGCCTAAGCTAGCCTCCAGGATAGCCTAACGTAGCTTTCACTGCAGATTGCCCAAAGCGTTTGTCAGCACCACCAATTTATTTGGATTTTGTCATTTTCATAAAAGCAATGTGTCTTGAGACTGTTAGATTCACTCCAGTTTACTTGAACCCGTAGATAAGATTAAAACAAGAGATAGGCTCCTGACTACAAAGCTGAAAAGGCTGATTCTAAAGGGAGGCAGAAATTAGGAAAACGTAAAATGCACTAGAAAGCAATCTTTTCTCCAAACCACCATATAAGACTGTGACTGGTCTTAGATGCTGTAGCTGAGGGCTGATGCTACAAATCCTCAGTAGAGAACTGCCTTTGAGAGCAGACGTGTGAAATGACTTTGGGAAGGGAGCAGCTGAATCCTGCTCACCCTGAGCACTCTCTGACTCGCGGTTTCCTCTTTTCCCTTGATTTCAAGATGTTCTCTTGGGCTCACTAGCGCTCTCTTCCTGTCCTTTTTATACGAGAAGAAAATGGCTTTGATAACACACATTTATTTCTACTAATATTTACCCAGTTTGTCTTCACTAATTTCCTGGCATATTCATTTCCCCTGTCTTGGGGAGCCTTCTCTAAATGTGCATGGCCATTTTAGTCCTCGCTTAGCACATTTCTTCCAGCTGAAAGGCTTTTTAGTCCTCACTTAGCACATTTTTTCTGGTTGAAAGATTTTTTCTTTTTTCTTTTTTTAAATTTTTAATAGGTTTCTACTTTTTCTGGGCTGACAGGGCCCCATATATGTAATAAGTAGTCATTTTTCTGTGTATAAATCCTAATCCAGGAGCTGCATTGTTCAGACAGTTGTCTAAAATCTTTTGGACAATGTTGTCTTGTTGCCAATTTTGGGGATCCTGCTATGACAAAATGTTGATGAAACATTTTTGTCATGGGTGGGATTCCCTGCAGAAAGCAGTTGTGTTCACCCCTGGGCAAGCACAGTAGCAGTGTCTAGCATAGGAGATGTGTGATTCATGAGAGGGAGCGTTAAGGCTCTGTGTTATTTCCACAAATCAGATGTTTGCATGGGTGAAGCTTCCACAGACTGTGGACATTTATCCTCACTTGGATCCTGAACCCACTGCAGCACATCCCTTGCTATGACTGGCAGCTCTCCTATGACACTGTCAGGGAAAAGGCCTCTACTCCACAGTGGTCCAGAAGGATCTGGTCTGTCCTCAGCCTAACAAGCTATGTAGAAACTACATGACCTGGCTCTGCAGTGTAAGTGTAAATCAGGAGCACCTCAGCTGAAATCAGTGGGATTATGTCAATGTAAAAGTGATGTATGTGAGAGGAAAACCAGAGCCACGAGATGAATGACTGGAGTTGCCACCGAGCTATAGATTCTTTTGGCATAGCTGGTCCGTAAAATGCAGAGGCTGTGTACAATGCTTTCAAAATCAGAACAGCAAAAAAGATTTAGGGGGTACAACAGCAAAGTAGCAAAAGGTCTTGTTTAAAATAGTGAAGCAAAAATAATTAAAAATCTTATGAAGAATCAGTGGTTGCTCCAATAGAGAGCAACAGTGGGTCTTCACCATCTCTTTTGTTTTAAAGGCTGGGGGGTAAGTTAACTTTAAGTTCCAGGATTTTTTTTTTCCCCCTTCTCCTCACCTTTATGTGAATTTAAGTGGAAGCTAATTGCTATTCTGCTGCCTGTTGTAAAATGAGATTAATCTTGGGTTTACCTTTTGGATTGCTGTCTCATACTTGCTAGGATTCCTTTAAACACAGACTTTACATTCAACTCTGAAAATTTCCTTCTCTAGGGATATAAGAAAAGCCAAACCAGAAGAACTCATCTATGGCCTTTTTGAGTTTCTTATGGCGTCATCAGTCTTTGGAGCTGCTTATTTATTTGTTGCTTTGGAGAAGTTAAGAAGAGCATTATAGATATATAAGAAGAGGTATATAGTGGTATGATGTCGCTGACTCATAAGATGCAGAGGTGAAATAGTCATCCCAGACAATTTAGCTGTGAGATAGATTCATTTTTTCCAAGTCAAATCTTGGTGCTTCAGTTTAACTACTTTGTGTAGGCCAGTGTCATATGAATTTTAGATGATGTGTTTAGAATATATTTTGCCCTGATCAGTTAAGTTTTGATTCAGTTGTGATCAGGACCACAGCCTCTCCAAATCTGTGTGTAGTCCTACTGAAACCTTCTAAGACTCTTCCAGTTCGCATAAACTACCTGATTGCAGAACTGTGACCTATGTTTCTGTGAGTAAAACGTATCTGTTTTTTTTTTAAGTTTGGGTGTTTTATTTTTGTTTGCAGTGAGGTGTTTGAGAATTATCAGTCTGAACAATTTCCAAGTAAAAAATCTGGGTTGTTGTTCCCCCTCTCCTCCCCCTTATAACTGCCCTTCTCTCCCTGTTTATTTGAAGGCATGATGCAAGTTTTAATGGAACAGCTAGCAGGGAAATGCTGCATTTTTCATTGGGGTGATACATATAGAAAGTGAGAGACTGCTGAGTCAGGCACAGTTTGCTGTTTGTCGCTGCCTAAAACCATTAACAATATGAGATTATACAAGGCACCTGCTGAAAGATCAAAAGATCTTACTTGAAACCCTGGAGAGTAATATTAAAGGCAGATTTGTAGCCTGTACCCTGCACAAAAATAAAAAAATATTTCTTTTTCTGACAGCTTTAATGGCTTGACTAACAAAGGCTGAAAGACAGCATGATTTTCCACAGCTTGTCTTTGAAATGTCTGATGAGGAAGGGGAAAATTATTACTGGTATTGTTTCATAGAGAGGCATACAGTGGTCACATCCTTTATTGCTTTAAATCTACTTTGTTCATCTTGGGGTGTGTGTGGATGTGGCAGGGCTCAACCAACACTGCAGCTTTGATTTTGGAGTGCTTCATTGCCTGATGTACTCAAGAGCACTGACATGAGTGTCAGGGTCCTCAGTGTAATGCAGGAAGGAAGCTGGATGCATAAAACCCCCATTTTTTTAAAAGCTCAGCCTAACCAGTAGAAAGTACTGCTATATCTCCAAAACCCTAGTCCTCTCAGGAGCAAAGTTAAACTGTGCTGCAGGAAAGCATCCATCTCCAGTCTGATTTCCTTATGGTATGAGAAAGAGCAGAGGAAAACACCTAATGAAACACTACTGCAAAAGGAAGAAGTGATGATGAAACCTGTAGTTAATTTTTCTCTGAAGTTAGAGCATATACTGCCATTTTGCACCTGACCACTACAGCTGCCTGCTGCTCTGCAGTGCCAGGTGACACATGCTTGAAGGTTTTCACTCTGCTTTCACTGTAAGTAATCAATAATTTATTGGGCTGGAGTGGAAGAAATACAACTGCAGCCTAATGACTAGGGGGTCTCTCTGGGAGAAGTATGAAGTGGGTTCATGTCCCTGCTCCAGTATATACTTTTCTATATGCAGTCTTGCAACAAGCTCCTTCTGGGTCTGCTTCTCATTAGGTGACAACTGAGATCAAGGTGCAGCGATTCCTGCTCATGTTTACTCTTTCTCTCCATACTCCACTCCTGGTAGAAAGTGAGTAGTCTTTATAGTATAAAGATTATTAAAGTGCCATCATTGAAATGCTGCATAGTCTAGGAGCCTGAGTCTTTATTTCAGTAGTAGGAGGTGGAGGTTCCAACACCTTCAATAGAGGATGAAGATTTGCTGCTTGTAACCTGCATGCACAGTGGAAGGAGATGACATGTCTCCATGTGCATTTTCATTTGCAGCCTGACTGAATAGCTGTGCTTTGTGAAAACCTGTGTTCTCATGGAAAAAGGGTGTCGTGGATTTACTTGTCCTCCTCCCCCTCCTACTCCCCCTCCCCAGCAGCTAACCACCAAAGGGAAAAACTCCAAAAATTATTCAGAGCGGCTCATTTGGAAGCAGCCCAGCTGAAAGTCTAGCCCTAATTCCTGAAGTGATAAATCAGTCTTTCGAAGATTATTGCTAAGTTAATCACTCTGTAAATAGCCAAAACCAAATGGAGGGGGTTTGATACCTGTGGACTCATCATACAAATAAGACACAAAAAGAAATTCCTCTCTATTTTCAAATCCAACTCTCTTGAAAGAACTTTTAATCTTTGTTCAGCAAAGTTATAAAACTTTTAAATCATTATGCCCAAACTGAATTAGTACATAAATATTTAAAATTATTTTCTTTCCTGCTGTAGCAGTGTTGCTTTAAGACTTAGTTTTGTGCAAAATTAGCTACCCCAAGTAGAGGACTGTGAATACGCTTGCTCTTGGTGTGTTTTGGCCATGTCCTTCCACCTCCTGTGGTTGCCAAAAGCAGTCACAACAGCCATGGATACTGCCCCAGGAGGGTTCTTCAGAGGAAAAGGATTTCCTGGTGGCAAAGAATCAAGGCTTTTATTTGACTGCCTATTCTTGCTGGGGGGGGGTGTTTGGAAAAGAAGGCTGCAGTTGAAGCATCTCTGAGCCCTGCCAGTCCCTGCTGCTGTAACAGACTGTTGGAGTGGTCGGCACTCAGGTATGAGTTAGAGCAGCTTTTCAGTGTCTTCTGCTTTGTGCCAGGGCTTGGGACAGATCCCAGCTGTCCCCAGAAGGCAAACAGTGTAGAGGTGGCTTAATTCCCCTGAGTCTGGCACGATATCATGACCACTGGGTTTGAAAGCACTTGTAGTGCTCAACAGCAATTTTCCAGTGCTGTGAATATGACAGTGTTACCTTGTGAATTCTTCCATCATCAAGCCATTGTCCGGGCTCCAACTGAAATGCTGTGCATTTCAGGAGGAAACTATGTATGCATTTGTAATGGCTGTTTGTGTCAAACACTTTTGAAAGGCTTTTGGTCTTTATGCATTCCAGTCTGAATAGGATCTTAGACTGTCAGGGGTTTGAATGGATACAAACATATGTTGATAGAAGTGATAATTTGAAGGTGTTGAACAGAGAAAATTAGAATAAAATGGGCACCCCTAGAAAAACAAGGCATTAATTTCGTGAGACAAGCCTTGAAGAGAAAACAGCAAAGAATAAGACAAAACCCAAACATCACCAACCCGCCCCCAAAAAGCCCCAAAGTCTATGAGAAAAGGAATACATGGTAAGCTTAAGAATTAGTGGGGTTTTTTATATATAAAGACTGTCTTTTCAAAGCTCACTAAAGAGGTAGGTACAGGCTCATTGTGCAGTCTTTGTGCTCCTCCAGGAACACAGGGCTTTAGTTCAAGTCAGTCACTCGTTTCAAATATATCACTTTAGTTTGGAAGTTGGCACATTAAAGCTAAAATCAGTGAATGTGTTTTAAAGAGCTTTTTGGCTTGAATAGAGATTAGAAAGTTCTTTCTAAACTTTTTTTTTGGAGTCACATATGATTCTTCCACATTCATTTTTTAGCACATTATTTAACCAATAGATTCTTTGCTGAGTGATTGTATAATGCAGGAGATATTCCAGGAACTAGTATTGCATATCTGATGGGAATAGCTGTATTTAAATTCCCTAGCTTTGTGTCTGAGAGCATTTACTTTCTTTTGCCTCTACTATTGTCAGAAGTCATCATTTTCCTTCCAGATCCACCCAGAAACTGTCTGACAGAAGTCTGATGATCCCCTTGCCAAACATTGTATCATCTCACATTCTTTTTATGAGGTATTTTCTTAAAACTCTGAAGCGTTGAAGAGCTATTCCTTTCTCATTTTACATATGGCTGATGGAGGCAGAATTACAAGCCAGGAGCTAGTGTCTACAGAGCCAGATTCACAGGTTGGAAACCACCCAGTCATTCCTTTTTTTCTAGAAATAGGGAAAAGAGAAGCTTGAAATTACCTTAGCAGGTTGACTGTCACCTTGCCAATAAAACCTTTCTTCCTAGAAGGGTTTAAAAAAAAAAAGAAAAAGAAATAGCATGGAGTAGCCAAATCTCCTTTAAATAGAATAGAATTCATTGCTGGATGGGTCTAAAATTTATTGTTCAGTGCAAAGTAATGTGCTTATTAGTGCTTATTAAATTGTTAAGTGTTTTTCTTTGGTCATTCCTGTCCATATGGAATTATCTAGGGTACAGTCAAATAGATATTAATGGGTTGTAAGAGCCATTGTTATTCCATTCTGAATGCTAAGTCATGCTGGTTCCTTTTCATTACTCCTGCACTTACACAGCTGCAAGGTAGAGTTTTCTCTATTTCTATTTTCTACTGTATTTTCCCTGCTGATTTTTTTTTTAACACACGCTTGTTGGTTCCCTTTCAAGTACAGAATAAATGGCAATTAGTCCCCTGTCTGTTTTGTGACTGATCCTTGAATCTCAAGGGTGTAAAACCCAAGAACCTCTGCAAGTTGTGCTCAGCTAAAAATGGAGATTCTAGCCTATAATATTTATCTGTTTTACACTGGCAAACTTCGAATCTGATGAAAGAGGCTGCATGAGAACAGAGCCCAGTGAGAGCAGAAGAGCAGATGAGATTAAGCACATTTGTCACCATTCCCTTTGTGGCGTCTCCTCCAGTAAATAGAGCACTCCTTCCACTCACATTCCTGCCAGTTTCCTGGTGTCCACTTTCATTTTGAGATGAAAAGATTCCAATTTGATTTTCTTTTTCAGATCTACATATTGATACTGCTCTGCCCTCATAGTAGTTCTTACCAGCTCATTCTTGCTAATATGCTCTTACAAAATTTCTCATAAATGTTTAATTCCTAACAATAGAGTACCGGAATAATTTTCATGGTACAGAAATGTTCTGCTGACCAACTTACCGGAGTAAAAATGCTAATATGACCCTTGGGTCAGTCAGGCAGCCGTCTTTAATGTAAATTTAATACAGCGATTCCCCTGGAGAGGGAGGATGGCAGGCTTACCAGAGCTGCACTGAATCAAGGTATCAGTATTTAGCAGCCCCTGGTTACTAGGCTACTGTTCACCTCTGAGACGAGAAAAGATGATCACAGAAATGCACTTTCACGTTATCCATCACATATACGACTGGCTATGTTGTATGAAGAAGGTATTTTACAGATTTGATGAGAGGTTTGAAAATAATAAAGAATTGGAAGAGAGAGGGCAGGAGGAAAGACAAAAGACACTGAGTTCCAGAGTCCTGCCCCGTTCTCCAATTGTTTCTCTGTAAAAAACCCACAAAAAGCCAAATCCATACACTCGATATCAAATAAAACATCATATTTTTCATAAGCTGAATAGATGCCTTGGAAAGCAGCCAATGAGGGAATTTTCCACTTGTGCTGCCTTTGCAGCCTCTTTCAAACCTACTGTTAAGCAGCAGGGGCACATACGCACTTCACTCCCTTTTCTATTATGCAGCTATGACACATTAAGCTCCTTGGAATGGTATTCATATTTTATCAGCTCTCCTAACTTTGGTTCTTTATTTATAACCTGCTATGACTTCTTTTTTTTTTTTTCTCTCTTTCCATTCTGTATATCCAGATTTAGTAAAGAAAGAGAAAAAAAGCAGTTAAAGATGAAGGGAAAAAAAAAACCAAACCAAAAAACCCAAACCTCTCTATGAATTTAATCATACCCTTCAGGTGGAGTGTATCTTTTCACCCAGTGTTAAAGAACATAGCCCATCATTATTTTCACCTTCCATACGTAGCTTGCTATGGCACCCTCTGCAGGTCATACCGGATTTGCTTATATTTTCTATGGCATCTTAACTTTGAAGAATAGCAGGTTTTATTCCCTAAAGCATGATATTTAATCTGTGTCTGTGATCTGCTGAAATGTTGAGCTTCCTGCACAGGAAACTACTGAAGAGTCTATGCAGACCTGTGCTGATTTGCAAATGCAATGACACAGGCTTGACAAAGACTCTAGAAAACTGCTTATATGTTGGTGGCCTTGTTTTTAGAAGCTCAGGAAATCTTTTTGTGGTATTGAGGAAAACATTGACAAACTGATGCTGGTACTGCTATCTCATAACGTTGAAAAGGGTCCGTAAATTCCAACAGGTCCTTAATTTACTACCACTACTCCACTCACCACTAACCTGAGCAGCTAAGGGAAAATTAAAGACCCTGCAAGAACACTTTGTGTAGGTGGAGAAATTGGTAACATGAGCACATGATATTTTTGGTATAATCTCAGTCTGTTTGTTTTGTTAATAGGTCCTGGTTTTCTGAACATAAGAGAAACATCCATCAAACGTTTTTTTCCTGTTCTGAAATACCAGGCTTGCTACTCCAGTAACATCTGTCCTCAAGAACCCTTTCTTTCTCTCCCTCTCTTGCCTCCTACTTCTATCATATATTTAGACTTGTTTCCTAGACTCTGCTTCCACAAGCAGGAAAACATTTCTCCCCAGCCCACACAGGTCAGCCCTGCCATGACCTGAGCCTATAAGTATGGCCAGTGAGTCCCAGGCAGAGCTGGGGTTTTTTGATGCTGAACAAGAGTGATAGCTCTCAGCACAGGCACCTTGTATGTGAAGGTAGTCACGGATACGTGAAACAATGTCTAAATACACCAATGGATGCCAGAAAATGATTGAAATTTTATCAGCTGTTTGGTGAGACTGCGTCTCAGGAAAGGTGGGGGGCAGAGGAGTCAAATATGTTTTCTTTTGCTGAACAGGATTTTGACGTTTGCATCATTTGGAAATCTTGCATGTCCAAAGATAAGACAGCCTCTCAAAGCTGGGGGAAAAACATAAAGAGCATAGAAATCTCAATCCTTCCTACTTAGAGGATACTATTAATACAAAAATCATGAAACATTGGTTATCACTCAGTGGATGAAGAACTGTGTTATACTTGCCAGAGCAATAAGAGTGTATGTGGGGCAGATGGCACAGTACCTTCAAACCCTCTTGTCAGCGGGGCAGGGCTGCTGTTCCTGGGGAAGAAAACAGGACTGAACTATGGATGGCAGTACAGCAGTATTTCCTCAATATTAAGCACATGCATAAACCTAGGAGCTGTGACTCAGTCTGACGTTGTCTTGGAAAAATAGATTACAGGTAAAATCTTTTGCCCGCTGGAATGATACGCATCTAAAAATAGAATCTTTTTGGAAGGCTTTTGTTTCACTTTCCTACTTTCCTTCTCAGATGCAGTGTCTTCCATCAAAGAATTTGTGAAATTTTCAATAGAAAAGAAATGGAAGTTTGCATTTTAGTCTCATGGGACTACCATCAGCTTTAGACAACATAGTAGCTTGCAGGTGGACTGTAGGTGGTAACATACAATTTGAATTTCTTTGGAATGCCACACTCAGAGAAACTATGCTCTTCCAGTATAGTCTACCAAAAATCTTGCCCTGCTCTCAATGTGATCCCTCATTGCCCAGCATTTCTCAAAGACCCTTGCAACTGCAAAATACACCACTAACATTTCCTTGCTTTAAGGACAGAAAAATGCATGGTGCAGGAAGACAGGGAATTAAGGCCTTCAGTTTACAGAAATGAAAGGAAATCTGGCTTTACTCTGAGCTGGCTTTGACCTCAGGAAGGTATCATTAGATCTGTTGATTTAATTAAAACTTACCTGTATGTTTCTCAACTTCGAGGACCAACTTTCAGTTCAGTGTTCTTGAACTCTGAGTTTTATGAAGTAGTTGTGAAGAGGGAGTTTGAAGGATATTAACTCATTTAGGTGTAAAGGTTCATAACCTCTTACAGCAGACTTTTTTTTTTATAGATGCCAGACATTTTCAGCTGTATGCAGTGAGCAGAGCTGAGTATGACTTTGAAGGATATGAGGATAGTTCATACTCGGTGATGATTCTGAAATGCAGTTGTGCTTGTGGTGTTTTGTTATTTTTCTTGCCTACTGACTTCTCTAGATTAACCCCTTCAATCTCTCTTGTTTAATAGAAAAGTCAAGAAAAATCTTATTTTAATATCTTGTATGGAGTGCACCTGTCTGTTACACACATGAATGGACAGAACCAAAGCAATGAACAGGCAAAGATAGAACTTAAAGCCATATTCCCCATGTGAGAATCCATCAGAACAAGTTGAGATCCTCTAACTTCTCTAAGTGGAAAGTGGTGAATACTGTCATGTTTGTATATGTGTGAGAGTAATTTCAGAAACAGGAGATGACCTCTCAGATGCTCCTATACCAATATACAAGGTTTTCTCACCATCTCATGTCATGTAGATGACTGGAATACTGGGAATTAACATTGTAGCAAATTTTCAAAGAGCTTCCTAGCTAATGTCATTCTCTGGATAGTCTCCTGAAATCAGCTTAATTTCTCCCAATTTTTACCAGTTTAACTCGGAAAAGAGCTTGGCGCTGTCATCATTTTGCTAGGAAATATAAAATGTCAAGTAGCAATTCAAAAAGTGTCTGTAGGAACTTTGGTTTTCTGCAGACAGCTTTTTGTGTTTTCAGTGAATTTTTGTTAGATTTTAGAGCTGTTGTAGGAGGCTACAGAAAGAGAGAATGGAATACGCATCTGAGCTACTGGCCTCTTAATGTGGGATCAAGCTTCTTTAAAGTCACTCTAATTTGTGAGTTGAGATCAAACACTCAGTTTAAGATAATGAGTGTAGTAAATTCAAGGAAAATGCTTTGATTGCTCAGTGGTGCAAGGATTTTTACTTTTTTATTTTTGTAAAAGAAAATGATCTCCCAGACATACTACATAAACATCTTGATTAACCATTTAGCTTCTGCATTTTAAAGGTAAGTTTAGCTACAAAATGGCCATTGTGAGTAATTGTCCTATTTTACATGTGCCATGCTCATCAACATGTATGTAATGTGAAATAAAGTGGCCTGGGCTCTGACTGTGATGCCCAGTCTTGGACCTTGCTCATTCTGATATCCCTGCAGACCTGGACGTGTGCTGGAATGAAGACCTGAGAGAAAGAACAGAGGCATGACTTGAAGCCTGCTTGTAGGAGTGAGAAAGTGATGGATAGAAATGTGTCATGTTTACATCAAAGGTTATTTTGTTGAGGAGTAGAATTGCATAATAAGCACAAGTTAGTTATTGGATGCAAACGTTTCATTTTCTTGAAACTATTTGATTAAGTGAGAAGTACAGCTTAAGCACTCATAATAAGAAGTCTTCTTTGGTTAGTGCAGGTAGAATTAATGAAGTATTCCTGTAAGTTTAAAATGAGATTTAAATAATTTTAAAAGGTTTACAGGTTTGAAAGCTATGTTATACAAGACAATTATAGAGCTCATTAAGGCAGACAGAATTGGTCTCAAGCTGCAAGACTGAAGCCTGAGGCTTTGTTTCAAATAACCTTAAATGTGAGTTTAAGCTGACAATAAAAAATGTGCCTAACTTTCTTTGGCATGGAGGGAGGAAGAAATCATGTTGTGGAAAGAGACTATTTATAAAGCATAGCAGGAATTTTGTTTTGATGCCTACACTATACAACCCTGAACTAAATGCTTTCACTTGTTATGCAAACATCCCCACCGTTTCACGCATCTACTAATTATAATTGATAGCAAATTAGTTGAGAGAAAAAGAAAAAAATATGGCAGCATTGTTTATAATTTATACATTATTTATTCTTATTTACTTCTCTTTAGCCACCTGGTTTGTGGACAGCTTGTAGAAGGGAGCCTTGAGGGTCTTAAAAAATTAAATAAGAGGTTTGGAAGTGTAGGCTAGTATTGCCAAAGCAAAGGATGCTTTAGCAAGAAACTTGTTTAAAATTAAAATCCCAATGTATGGCAAATATGGAAGCATGAAGTGGTGAGAAGCAGAGAAAAATGGCCCGAGCAGAGCTCTGTGCTCTTAGAGTAAGACTAAGTTGTTGAAAGCCATTTTAGAGTTCAAGAAAGATAAATACAGAAGCAGGAGACTGGGAAAATCTTCATTGAAGAAGTGAAGAAATTAATTTCATCTTGAATAAACATCCAATTGCAAGAAATCTGTCAGAAAACAGATTCAGTTTTTTGAGGTCTACCTGAATCATTAAAATATTCCAGAAGAAATCGTGAAAGACTGAACACTGGTCTCTTGAAAATAATACATAAATCCTTCTTGGTGGGTAACTGGTGTGGTAAGAAACAGAAAATCACTAGTTAAATTTTCTTTTTAACATAAATGATCTGGTGTTGACTTTGATTATATATGTTCAAATTCAGTAAGAGTCCTTACTTCCCTGCTCTCCTACCAATAGCTCTTAAAACCTTTGTCTTAATAAAACATCTTATACCAGTTTATCTACCAAGCAAACCCTTATAAACTAAATCAACTTCTTGTACAAAATGAAATCATATCAGATTACTTTTGAGGTTCGTTTAGTATCACATCAGCTTCATGTTAGGCCAAGAATATGTCAGTGTGATTCAGTACACATCCTCCCTTGTGAAGAATTAAAAATGTACCTTGTTCAACAGTTTCTGTGAACAAAAGCCCTTTTCTTTTTGCCTGATGGTGTCATTAGGAAATTGTTCAAGATAATTATAGGATGTAAATATTGCAAAGTCCTGTTACTATTCCCAGAAGTTTAAGACAAAAGAACTCCAACAAAACAAAAAGCACAAAACCCCAAACAACAGAAAAGCCCAATTCTGTGCCCAAGTTGTGTGGTCATGTTCACAGAACAGGGTTGATATCTGGACATTACAGATCATTCCCCTACCCTTCCCAACACCCATCCCTTTCCAAGTGAAAATTTACACATCAATGTCTTCCTTAGTGAAGGTGGTGGCCTGAGGAAGGAACAGAGTTCTTGCTTTCCACCTCAAATCTATTCTTATGCTGCCTTCCTGTTTGGCTGAGGGATCTCAGCACACATTTTTGCTGCTCGACATTGTTTTTCTAGTGTTTTAAAACAAAGTCCCAACAGGGTTTTTTTAGGGTTATGAGAGGTTGCTAAACTTTTGCCAAGATGCTGTTGTATAAAATATGCTTCTACTTAATTTATCAGTTTTCACTTAAAAGCAGTTGATTTTTCCAACTGTGGACTTATCACGCATTTGTACCTGAGTTTTAAAAACACAACAGTTAGAATAAAGTTCTGAGAGTTAGTTATACTGTAAATGCTTGGTGTTAAGCATATGTTATTGTTCTGGGATAATATAAAATGGGTATGATCATAAAACAGGAAACATTTTATATGCTTTGCAGAAAAAACATTTTTCAAACAGGTAAGAAAGTCTCAAAGATTTGTGAAATCATGTAAATTTGCACCTTTTTATTTATTAAGTGTTTTTGTCATCTTTACTTTGAATCTTGTGCAGATTATTGTAGGTTTTATTCTCATGAAACAATAAGTAAAGTCAAATGACCTTCTCTGTACCTATTAGGAAATAAGACATTCTAGAACAGTAATTCTAGGCAGTAATGTCTGGTAGCAATATAAAAATTACATTTCAGGGGATAATGACTATCTTTTTATAACAATATACTTCAAAAGGACATTATTATTTTATGGAATTTGGAGTGTATTTTTCTCATCAGCAGAGAACTATTGCAAGTCCTGCACAAGGACTTACAAAAAATTGGTTGTTACTAGAATGCCAGGACTTCAGACCTACAAGGTGCATGGTACACCGTTATTCTAGTCACCTAATTTTCCTCTCTGTAGTTGCCACCTAATGAGCTTCCAGGATGTAGCACTAATCCTGTTTATTACTTAGTATCCAGAAACTGGCACTTTTCTGATTGAATCTCATTTCTTTTCTGGGAATGCAGGTTGAAGTTCATAATTTCTCTCTTGAAGGTAGCAGAATCTCTGTGTTGATGATGCTTTTCAAATTTGGATCATCAGGAATTTCATTAGAATTCAAAAGATTTTAAATAAATCAATAGGAAGAATGTTGAATTCGATATTTGAAACTGCTTTGAGTGGAGAAATCTGAGCTTTCCCTTAACACAGTATCATCAAGCCTTGTCTTCTTGGTGCTGACCGCTAAGCAAGTTTCTTGGAATTCAGTTTTCAGCAGATTTTAGACTCGGAGGCTGCTTTGGAACTTGCACATCCATAATTACAGCACTTGGTAAACATTAGCAGTACTGTACTGTCTGAGCAGGGGTTGTTTCCCATTCATTGAAGAATTGGAAGAGCCCCTATGACTCTTTAAAATGACACCTTCTTTCTTACTGTGTAGTCATAGCCTTCTGTTTGTGTAGCTCTCACTTGAGTTCACTTTAAAATAGATAGGATTGATACTTCATTCATCCCCATCTTTTGTACTTTTTTTGGTATAATCTACATTCATTTTCCAGAACATTTAGCTGTGGCTGAATCCCAATTCTTCATCTTCTTCCAAGACTTACCATCTGCTTCAGAATACACATCCAAGCGTGAAATGCCTTGGATATAAAATGATGTCATTTTCAGGACTTGCTGAGCAACTCTCTCAAGTTATTTTGCTCTTTCATTAATTAAAAAAAAAAAAAAAAAAAGGGAAAAGAAAGCCTGTATTGTGTGTTTATAGCCATAGATCCTGCGCTAGTCTGTGTAGACACAAATGAATGAGCTCATTGCAGTTCCATGGTTTTGGTAAACAGGGCTTTGCTGAGTGAAGATTGTAGAAGCAGGCTAAGAAACAAAATGGTTCTGCAGCTTTTTAGGTTTGATGGCTGTGCCTTGCTTGCAGAACCAAAGCATTTCTGATGTGCATAGAACTATGTGCAAATTTGAATAATATTATGGGTTACTTCTGGAGAATGGCTCAGGGGCCAGATACCTGAGACAGGCATAATCCTGCTGTTAAAGCTCTCAGAATTTACCACTTTGATGAGAGGTTTTTAGTTATGCATGAGCAAGGCAAAGGAGAGACAAATGCTACTCCCTTAATACTTTTGAAAACATCTCATTGTGATGAATTTGCTCTTCTGTGCATTCATCACACTGTTTTTAATGGTTCATTGTTTCAGAGAAAATGTCTTGGTGTTAATAATGGGCTTCAAGAAACTTAATCATACTGCTATCTGTAGACCTCAGCTGCCTAGAGACTTCGAGAACAGGTCGTTATTGTTGTTGACTGTGGGTGTTTATTGAGTTGCAGTTTTAAAATTTTCAGTGCAGGTTTTAGCACATGTGATAGAAAAGTGACAGTCTGAAAGTAGAAGGAAATGGGAAAAGCCTGCTGTTAATAACTACTGCATAAACTGAATTATGATTTTTAAAAGCTGTTATTTTCTGCGTAAGGAACATTTCTTTGCAAATTATAATGGAACACGGCAATTTATTTCATGGTGATTCAGTAACAGAGCTCATCAAATGATGTGTGCTGGAGATTGAGGGAAACTGAGAAAAGTATTGTTGATAAGATGACCAACAGTGAAATACAAGTTTGCTTGTCTGCCTTTCATGGAAGTTGAGTGATCTGAAAGTAGCTGCCAGAAAAATAGTAAGACTCATTAAGGATAACAGTCCTAACTGTGGCATGGTACAAGAAACCATAAGCAAAACAAAAGGAGGTATGTGAGAACAGAATGACAGCTTTGGACAGGAAACTGAAGGTGAATATACATAAAGATTGTTTATGGTTAGAAGAGGGAGGAGCAGAAATATTCTCAGGAAAGACAGTATGAAAGGAGATTCCCAAATGTTCCTTTTGCAGTGTGTTTTTTGGTGAATACGTCTTCAGACTCTGCAGGGTATGATACAAACTTTGGCACGATGGTAGAGTTTACACTCAGAAGACAGCTTCTAATGCTGATGTGGAAAAGCATTTCCCTCATTAGAGTGGAGAAAATAAAACATAAGGGGTTTACTATTTTGTGTCTATCCATATTTATTTCACTCATATATATGCATGAAACTGTAATGCAAAGATGGAATGTGTGATTATTCCAGTTGAAGCTTACAGCAACTTCAGGCTTTCTAAGATCTATGTTAGTCTACATTTTGAAAGTGCACAGAAACATTTCAGGAGAAATGGATGTATTTCTCCTGTCATTGTATTTGACTGAAATATAATTGGAATATAGAATTCTACAAAAACTAAGAAATATGTACAAGGGAGCAGAGGTTGCCAAAGAGGTAACAGAAAAGCAGCAGCATCTGTTCAGCATAGCATGTCTGGTACAAATGGCTAAATAAAAACATTGAAAGAAATCCTGTCCCTCCAGGACAAAATGGGAAGACTTATAAAGAGATGTTTACTTTAGGTAAACCAGCCCTGGAGAGGGAATGTAACATAGGTCTTGTGGCAATTCTCTTGACCTCTTGTAGCTAGTGCTGTTCTACAGGGGTCAATACAGGGTCCAGTCTTGCTCAACATATCTATGGATGAGGGGACAGAGTGTACCCTCAGGAAGTTTGTTGAGGATGCAGAGTCTCCTTCTCTAGAAATATTCAAAATCCACCTGCATGAGATCCCACGCAACCTGCTCTAGGTGATCCTGCTTTAGCAGTGGGGTTGGACTAGAGGATCGCTAGATGTTGATTCAATCCACTACCATTCTACCTGGGAGGTATGAGAGTTAAATGACTGAGGAACAGTTTACATATGAAAAAGGAATGGGCCTATTTCCTACTAAACTTTAAGGATTAGAAGCAATTCTAGACTTTAGTAGAAGAGTTGCTGGTCATGCTGGGAAATGGTTGTAAAACTGTAATTTGTGTAAACATCACACACAGCCACTGGTTTTGTGTACATTCAGTATGCAAAACATTTGGGTTAGCTAGTCACAATTTTCTTGGAGCTTGGGGTGTGGTTTGTCTTTTTATTTGAGACCTTTGAGGTCTGTGTATCTAGTTTTTATTTCCTTCAACTCCTGTCAAAATAAAATCCTTTTGCTTTTGTACTTCCTTTACTCTTGAGACTAGTGAGGCTGTCTCTAGAGAACTACTAGGTCCTGATGGAGGTCACCTGTCTGTGGTCAGAATATCCATGAGACACAGAAAATATCAGGAATTCTGATATTTTAGTGACCTCAGTGTCAACTGTCTGTACTTCTCATGCCTGAATTTGAAAACCCTCTCAATAACAGTCTATTTTGCAGGTAAGCAGAGACCTTAGCAATCGTGCAAGCAAGATAAAGTGCAGCCCAATTTCCATGGTCTTGTGTGCCCAGTGGAACTGCAAGCCTTTATCTGAAAAACAAGGTTCTGCCAGTAGCAGTTTTCTGATTTAATTGCTCTTACTTACAGATCAGAGAGTACCAGAGCAAGCAAATTCTGGCATTTTTGGCTCTGTGCTAGTGACTACACTTGTTCCTTTCAAATGCTTTCCAGAGTGTATACTCTCCATTTTTACAGATTTGCTTGCTCACTCTGTTCCTGAAGGTTAGTTATGCTGGTGCTCTCTTTTGTAGTACTTGGAGATGTTTCCAGAGTTGTGTGTGTTTTGCCAGCAGGGCTAGCACTTTATCTGGAGGGAGTTTTTTTCATTTTTATGTCAAAGGGCATTTGAATTTACTGAATTCCACAGTATAAGTAAGGAAAGCTATATTGGAATGCTAAGTCTATGATAACAATATAATAGTTCTGACTTTTGATGAAGATAGAAAGTGGGTGGCTACTGATACAAAGTCATGCTCACTTGCCTAACCAGATCTATGCCAGGCTGCATTTATCTCATTTGCTTTCACAAGGATAGCTATTTAGTACAGTCAGGCTTCCCAGATGCTTTCTGTGTATCTAGGAGTGCATTTTCAATGGGAATCCACACAAGTTAAACCTCTGGCATTTGAGGGATTATTCTACTTCAACAACAACTGGTCATTAAGTAATTTCAGGTGACATTACTATGCCTTGTTAACACAATGAGGATGTGGGTATATGTGTGTGTGAGAGAGAGAGAGGAGGAGAAGAAAGAGCCTGTTCCATATGCGTACTTCCCACCAGGATAGGTCTTTCCAGGTGCTTTTGGGTTAATAGTAGTAATTTTGAATAACACTGCTAGGAGCTGGAGCAATGTTTTCTGGAATAAAGTTCACAGGAGGATGCAAAAACAATTTGTGATTTGAGTGGATAAGGCAGCTTTTCAGAATACCTGGTTTTGTTCTGCCTTGTGATTGGTATCATTCACAGTCTCTGCCTTACTGTTGTGCTGATTTGTTATGAAGATGCTACAGGGAGTGTTGTCCACATGACTGTAAATGTGCTAAGGTGATTAGTCTTGGAGGGAAGATACTTTTTTAAAGGTGATTGTTTCCTAAAATTGTTCTTGTTTCCATTAGAATAGCTTCCCAAATGCAAAGATGGTTAAGAAATCCAAACCAAAACAACAAAAAATACACAACAAAACCAGCTATGAAATCTGTCTGACCTTATCAATGTAAACTGTGTTGACAGATCTCATCTATGGGTGTATGCAGTTTTCCCAACAGGCATCAGCCCTTCTTAGGTCAGCTTCTGTCGTTGTCAAGAGCAGATTTCCTTCCCAAGGCAGATATGCCTTCCTATAATGGAGAAAAAGTTCTCAAAGCCCCAATATTATCTTTTCATTACGGTAAATTAAATTTTAAATTTACTTCTGTTTAAGAAGAAAAATTAGTAAATATTTTTTAGGAAAAAAAAGTACTTTTATCTGAAACTTTTGGGTCTGAATCAGGTATTTCTCTTGCCTGCAGAGTGGAAGGGGCATTCTTATATATTCTATGTGCTGTTATTTTGAACCTGCTGTTGTTACTATACATTTGTATGAATATTGATGCTGTATAAATTTATACTGGGGCATAAGAGGAAACATTTCATAAATTAAATGAATGCCATGGGCTGGTGTATGGAAAATCTTTATCTGAAAAGATGCACACTACAGACAGGGCTAACCGTTTATGTGAATGCTGAAGTGAAACGTAGGTAAACTGCCCATCCCAAGCGGTCATGAATTACCACCGCGACATAAATTGCTGCAGTTTTTATGTATTCATCTCAAATTGATATCAAGTAGTCAAATACTGACCCAGTAATCTTCTTAAGCTACAAGAATAAAGAGACATTTAAATGAATACAGCCATATCATCAAAGTAAAATGCTCAATTACATCATGCTAATGTCATCATCTCACAATCAGAAAAGAATACCTTCAACACTGTACCTCTAGATTACTGTAGCAGTGGACACAGATCTGAGTAGGAAAAATTAGCTGGATGCATTTATTTTTCCAGTATTCCTAATATTATGTTGTCTGGGGAAATGAGACATAAAAGTACAAGAATGACTTTCTTGGGATTAGCCAGGAAACAAGTATCAGAGCATACCTGTGACACTGCAATGTCTATGTTAAAAGTGTTTATCTAATTTACCAGGCAAAGCTTCCTTCCTACCTTTTAAAAGGTCATTTTGATACAAAAAAAATAACTTTTCAAAGACAAATAAAATCATGTCCATTTTCTGAAGCAATCGGGGCACATATATAAAGCTGTTTGACAGAAGTGATAACAAGTCAGCATGGGAATGAGATGTGTACCCAGAGCTGATGCCCAAGCCTGATGCCTCTCTATCACTTCATCACTTCCTCTGGGCTTGGACAGTTATGTTTTTTATTGGTATTTAAAACAGTCTGAGTTTTCATGTGGTGAAAAGCAGTGTGAATTTTCTGTGCAAATCCTTAGGTGAGGACCTGTTTTTGCAAACTGATAGTCTAGTTTTTACACGAAAAGTTTCAACCCAGTTACTGTTCACACAACCCTTCATTTACTCTCTAGCACTAATTTGGCATTCCAACACACCTGTTGTATTAAACTAAGAAATTACCAGACATTTTTATTGGCTTAAAGAGGTTTAAAGATGCTTTGATCCAAAAAAGCTGCAAGTATTCATATATAAACTTGATGATCAACTTGCCATACCATTCAAAAGCTATAAGGTTGTCCTGCCTCTAGGAGTCAGGCACAACAAAAGATGGATAAATTATAACAATTCAGAATCTCTGAATTCTCCCTTTTAACTTAGATGAACCAAACTGAACTTTTTAAGTGCCATTGTTTAGCAGACACTTAAAAATTAAATTGGAGATGGGGTGGGTGGGTGATGACAGAGAGAGAAATTATGAAAGCTTTTCCTCCACAGTATTTTTTCTTTTCACTTCCTATGAAGGTAACCTGTAACAAGATGCTTTCCCAAGGCTGTAATAAACCAAATTCATCTTTGGTATAATAAGATTGATCTCTGTTGGCCAGCACCCAAAATGAGCATATTTCCCTTCTCCTTTAACACCGTGCTTTTAATTTCTGTTTTGTTAGAATAATTTTTTATGTCATTGCTTTTACACTTATGAACACCCTCTTTGAGTGTGACATTTTATTCAATCTCAACCTCCAAGTAACATATTTCTACTGCCAAACAAAAAAAGATGACTGGTGATAGGATGGATGGATTCATAAAGGCGATGATTTAGAGGTTGATTTTTTTTGTTTGCTGGGTTGACTTTAGACTGTCTCATCTATGGGAGCCAGCCTGTGAAAGATGCCTGAAAAATATTCACAGGCTCTGTAAAGCTTGTAGAAGTATTGCTAAATTTTGCCATGTCAAATAAATGCACAAATGTTGGACCAGTGTCAAGTAAATGCACAAGTATCCATCCCTATATCAGCTGCAAATTGGCAGTAGCCCTTGTCTTTCGGTGCCAGGGAAAGGCAAACCTATCAACAGTTGATAAAATACTGTGCCTCTGTTTTGTAGAATATCAGACAGGACTGATAGTCTTTTCTGGTTTAAAAATGTGTGGCTTTGTTCTGTGCCTCAACCTTTCGACTTTTATTTTGAAAGCCTGGTTTGGGTCGAGAGATCTTTGTTAGTCCAGGAGCTGGTGTGATTGCTGGAGGGCAGTCTTTCTCCAGACAGGTTCTCTTCTCAGGGGAGATGGGGGGCGTATGGGATGTGAATCACACTTCTGGATATATTTCATCCAAATGCAAGCCTTCTGAAAGATCAATATGTATTCTACTTCTGAATTTTCTGTTCTCTTGGTGGTTGCCACGACTTGTGCTTGAATCTCCCATTCTTGTGCTTGCCACAGTCTATTTAAGTGAGGAAGTATCTTAATGAGTTTTGGTTTTCAGTCACTGAGGATGAGAGACTCTAAGGCAGTTATTTTCAATTAATTCTTTCTTTAGTTCTGCAGTTCTGCCTGTGCTTTGGAGTACTGACTCCTCTGCATTCTTGGCTTTCATTGTTATGGGGTCTCCAAGATGAAGCTGTAGTTTGGTTCTACACTCCTCTTGCTTACAGCTTCCTCTTCACTGATATTGCAGCTGGCCATTCAGCAGCCAAAGGTAATTAAATTAAAAGCTGAGACCAACAAGGAGGTAAAACTAAAGTGTCGAGGAAGCAATATCAGTAATACTGAAGCTTATGGAACCTTGAAATAAAATCAAAATAGTTTTAAAGCAGTGGTTCCTAAGGAAAGCTTTGACAAGTCCCTTCTCCTTTGATAAAACCTGTTTTCATATGCAAGATAAACTATTTCCAGGTTTAAAGCCCTGTTCTTAGCAAGAGTTTTTTTCTGGATAGTTCTTCAGAAGTAACAATGATGCTGTTGAGTTTTAACATTTTGAAGAGCCAAACACTTTTCAGGACAAAACCATAGAAAATTAAACAAAAGCATACTTCTGTTTTCTGTGTTTGGTAGTGGCTTTTTGTTTGTGTGATCTCCACCCTTACTGACTTTTACACGTGCTGTTAAGTATTTTTAAAATAAATGTATGGAAAGGAAAATCTATTAGCTTAGGTCTTTCTTCAGTTTGCTGATCAATTTATCAGTACATCCATTTGTCTTATAAGCCAAATACCTGAATTTCAGAACAATTCTTGATTTATTGTGTTGCATTCCAGGTTTTTTCAGAGGTAGGTGTTCCACATCCCAGTGGTGACTGTACTGACTGGCTAGCTTGTTGAATGAGGCGGTCGTCCTGTCATTTCCTCCTTGAAAATAATGGCCTCCCCATTCAGTGCAGATTGTTTTATGTCATTTTAATTCATTTAATGTAGCTTTTAATAATTTATGGTTACTGAGCTATTACACTAAAAAGTTATTACTTCAAATGACATTGCTCTATGGAACTGTTACAGAGGGAATGAGTTCAATGGAAGAATCCACATACTGTTATCACTCCAATTTTAGTTGAATAATGTAATAATTATTTTAATTAAATGGTTTATTAGGTACAGAAGACATCATATTAAATCACAACAAATAATCCAGGCTGTGGACTGCAAGCTGGTTTGAATTCCTAGAAGATAAGTCTGTGTCTTGTACCATACTGCCTCACTGTATAGAGGAAACTAGTATGAACAACAGATTCCAGTTGTCTTTCAGAACAAATGTGTGAGACCATATTCTTTCTCCTTTACACTACATATAGAATGATAGATGTAATAAAACCTAAGTATCAGACTCTTCCCTGATTTAGACACTGTGCATTTCCATTGACTCAACAGTCCATAATAGAAGGTAAGTCAGGGCAAAATTCCTTCTAATGGGTTTAAATAAAATAAATGATCTGTAATCAGTAATCCTGAAAAATAGTTCAAGCCCTTTCCAAGAATCTGACCAGCTGTTAGCCACTGGTCACAGTCATGAACAGGACATCCAGTAACTAATTCAGAGAAGGGACTTCCCAGTCCCTTTTTAGGGTGTGAAATAAACTGGAAAAAAAGAAAAGAAACAGTGTTACTCTCAGGAGTCTTCCTCATTTTCAGGCAAAGTGGTCAAAGAAGCCTTCAGTCTCTTTTGGCTAAAACCAATTCTCCAAATGTGAAATGTGTAGGGGCCATACCTACGAAGTTACTTTTGTTTTCTTTGTTTGGGTAACTGATAGGTCCATACCAGAAAAGAAGTACACTTTGGTCGGCTGCCTGTTGAGTTTTACCATCTATTTACCTATGGATTTTTTACTTTTTATCCTGTTACCAATGTTTGTTGTTTCTACGATTATTCTGTGACTTTTGGTTTTCTATTATCTCTGTTCTTGATTTGCTACTCCCTGTAGAGTGTGAAAACCCATTTGAAAAGGGTAGGCTAAGAAATGAACAGAAAATTAATAATGCCCTTTGAAATTTGAGATTTTTCCCTACAAGATGTCTTTGTATAACTCCTTGGAATAGCTCAGTTCTTTTGGATTTTTCTGGTTTTCTTGACTCAGCTTACTTTTAAGGTTTGATATATGGAAAACAAATTGGATTGTTGTTATGGTTGCTTACCTCCTTCTGGCAGTTGCAATGGTTAGCTGCCCTTATGATTCATAATGGTTTCCCATCTGCTGCTTGCTTCTGTTCAAAATGCTGTGCATTTTTAATCTTTTAATTGTTAGGTCTGGGTTAGTTTGGGGATACTTAACTGTCTCAGAAGGTCTCCTAAAGAGAGGATTCTCCTACTGCCATTTCTTCCAGATGGAGATTGCCATTCTGTGAAAACAACTGTCTGTATCGGATGGAAGTGGGTGATATGTGCACTAAAATTCTTCATGAAAAGGCAAATTTAAATTTTATTGTCAGTACTGGCCCCCTGCAGATCCATTTCTGTCTTCAAGAAGTCATTTTTCAGAGTAAGACAGCATCTCTTTCACCATCTAGATTAAATAGTTGTCTCTAATATTTTCTTAAAATAATACATGGGGATCAATGCTGCAAGTACTGGAAACAGAAAGGGTACCCAGACAAAATAAAATGATCCTGTTGTGTATTTAGAGCATTCTTGAAAGTAGCTACAGGTCTGAAATCCTTCTATTTGTGAGGTGCTCAGTCTTAAATTATTTTTTTTAAATACCTGATTTAAAAAGAGAAGAAAATTTATTTCCACCGTAAAATACTTGAAATAGCACAAATTTTAAAAATCTTGGACGATCATATTTATTTATAAGACTTTTCCTACTAGACCTGTTACAGAAATGTAGCTGTTTCTCTATAACTCTATTTAGTAAACAATTAAGAAAATGACAGGTTATTCTTGAATCCACTTTCTCAGTTTAGGAATGAGGGCTTGTGCATGCTCACACACACACACACACACACACACACACACACACACACACACACAGCCTAAGTTCATTCCCCAAACACATAAATAACTCCTCTAGAATCACAACAGCCTTTCTTGCCTTTGCAGGAAATCACCTTAAATCATTGCACAAGGCTTCAAAGTGCCTTCGTAGGTAAATGGCAGCATGTAATTTCATTCAAGGGAAAAAACACAAAGGCTGCAAAAGCAGCAAAACCAGTCCAGTTCTTGACTAAATAGTTAATTTTGGAAATGAACCGTACCATTATAGACTACTGCAGCTGAAGTATGACCCTACTAAATCTTTGTGCCTAAACTTTGCTGCTAAATAGAGCTAATTTTAGTTAGAGCAAAATTCCTCCACCTGAAGCAGAAACACAAGTTTACTTTGCCCAGTTCTGCTCTCAGTTTCATACTAGTTTTGTTGAGATTATAATTTCTTTCATTAATAGGAAATCTTTTATGGTTATGTGATTTATAACAGTAAGCATTGTGTTTTTCTTGTTCTATGAGATCTAGCAGTTAATAATAAAGAGCCCAGACATGTTACTCAGATAGTTCAGCACCTTAAAACATGCATGAAGGCTTTGTGGTCTAAGTTCATAGGTTCTCTTTTAGGCTAATGACTTGAACTGTGATAGTGGTAGCTGGCCATTCATTCGCTACCTGATACATGCACATGGAGTGTGCAGCAGACACATCACGTTGTGTGAAAGGCCTGTATGGATTTGGGATGGAGCAGAACTGTGGTGACACCGACCAAGTATCATGTGCCCTTGCCTGGGCTGCTGTGGCTGCATTGGACTGATGAAGTGGGAGCCTAATTCCTAGGCACTAGTGGTAACTGTCAATGGAAGCCATCACTGTTCATTGCAGCATTTCTTCTGAACATGTCTTCACCATCTTTCTTAATCTTGAGTGGTTAGTTGTACTGTTCAGTTTACTTAAATTTTAGTCAAGACAATTGAGTAGATAGCTCTGAGCTGTATTTGTCTTCTCATCCTGATAGGAGAAGCCTGTCAAAGGACCGTCAGCTAGAGATACTCCAGCTCTTTAGATATCTTCTCTGTTCTTTACCTTTTATTGGGGATTGAGACTAAAGAAGAGGAAAGGAAGGAGCAAGGTTTCTACTTCTACCACTACTTTAGGCTAGTTTAACACATGCAAGTTGCAGCTTCCAGGGAGAGTTTGGGAGATTTTGGGTCTCTTGGAATATTTAGTGTTTTCTTATATGGTTCAAGAAATACACACTTTGGGAAAATGCTGCCATTAGGAAAGCCTAAATCCATACCACATGTCAGAGTATAAAAAAGCTTTTAGATATGTGCATAATTTTGCTATTTAAAAAAAAAGTCACAGAGTAACAATTTAATCTTCATAGTCATCATGAAGGAAATCTGAATGTGTCCCTACCTAATGCCCTACTTGTATTGAAAATGGGTGTTGAGTAAAAATATATATATATATTTTTATATATATATATTTATACATATATATAAATATTTAGGAGACATTTTTTCTATTAAAAAAGGGCCTTAATGCATTGCTGCAACCTCCTAATGTGAACTCCTCCCTACAATTTTCTGTCTCATTTTAAAACGTGTTCATGATCTTCCTGAGACTAATAGTAAATCAGAGTTGACAATCTACTTAAGACCTTACCCTAAAATATTATTAGTTTATTAGGTGGCTGTTTATGTTTGAAACCTAATTAAGACAGAGAAGAACCACTTTTGAAGCTTCCAAGTTTGATGATTTGGAACAGATCCTCAGCTCAGTGTAACTGCCTTGATCTCAGTACAGACATCTTTCATTCCATCAATTTTTTTGCCAACCCATTTCTTAACTCATGAAATTCTGAAGGTTCTAAATATTGTCTGTATCTTCTCCTGTCTGTAATTTGAATAATAAGAAGAGCCAGTTTGCTTCCTTGGTAATGGCATATCGGGCACACGGCACAGTGATAACAAGCACCTTTTTTAAAAACAGCTTCATTATGCTCCCTTCAGGTACTGGCAAGAGCTGGAGGCGAGATAGTGGGTGAGATGGATCATTGAGCTGATCAGATATGGCAATTCCTGTGTTTTCTGCATTCTCAAGGACAACAAGATTTTAACCAAGCATAAAAATTTTACAGCTGCCTCATAGAAATCCTTTTTATTTGTTCAGGGGTTTGGGAAGAAAGTATGTTTCCCAAAGGTTGTGGGAAAAGTCTATAGTATGGATGCATAAAATGATGATGGATTTATATTTAGCTGACAGTTTGCAGCACACAGTTCATCGAGGAGCAGAGCTCAGAGGTTTTTATTACTATTTAATAATAAACAAGTATATGTGTTGCTTTCAGTGTTCACGGGGGTTGCCATTTTAGAGGGGAATGAGCTGTTTGGGATTTTTTCCCCAGGAATATGAAAACATTTTCTATTTATTTCTGCTTAATAAGGGGGGGACACGACCTGAAAATGGCCAAGACAGATGTAGTATCTTGTATGAATAGATAAATATATGAGAAATAAAAATGTTCATTTTCCTTTTTTTTAATGGATATGTGCAACACATTTGAAGCAACAGCCTTTAAATAGAAGAATTACTGGAAGAAAGTGTTTTACTTTGGTATTAGGAAGAAATTATAACTGAAGGATAAATTAAATTGTGGCATCTAATAAGGAGATAAGTACCCAAAACTCACAGAATCTCAGGGAAAGTAAGGTATCTAACTCCATTAGACCTTTTCATAAATTTGTATAGTCTACTCTGAACATAAAAGCTGAAATATTATTTGCAAATTTGTCTTCCAGACTGCAGCTCAGAAAAATACCCAAACTGGTGGTAGCCCCATAGTACACACTTAAAATGAGCTCTGCAGGACAGTGATGTGCTTAGTCATGTGTGTTCCCATTTCCCAGCTGTAAGAAGAACTTGTGACAGTGGCTTCAGTTAGAAAATCTTTTATTTTCATGTCTGAAAGCTTTGTGAGCCTCTGTGAACTAGTGCTAATGAAACATGCATAAAGAAACACAGGGATGGTTTTGTTTGATTTTTTTCCTCTAATGCTGTTTTTGACTGTCCTTACAGAACTCATTGCTCTAGCTGTGATCTCTTTTCCCCAGAAAGAAGCTCAATTTAAAACGAGAAAGCAGAAACAAGAGTCTGTTGATGGATTAAACTATAAATACAAGTGATAGCAACACTTTTAACAAAAAGCCTGTTAACTACCCTTTAAATCTATTCTTGGCACTTGTAGAGTCAGAAATTCCAAGGGAAGAGTATTCAGAGCTGGAAGGGATGCAGAAACAAAATAGCTGTGACAGAGCCCTGATGTGGGTAGGTGTGACTGGGAGGTGAGGAGCCCATCGGCACTCAGGCTGACCGAACCACAACAGAAAGCATCCATTCTCCAGCCCATAGAAGGTGCCACATGCACCACTCAGGGCCTCTCCAATGACTTCCACTGAAAAGCTGCAATGTTAATGGCAAAAAAGTTTTAGTTGATGCACATGAATTTGAATTTCTTACTTAATGCACCCACAGCCTGTGTTTTCTAAGGGACTTTGAAGAAAAGCGTTCTACTTCCTTGGGTTTCCGATGATGCTCACATCCCTCTGGGCTGCTCAAAGTGCTTGATTGAGATCATATGGTGTGCTCACAGATGTGGTCTGTTTATTCAGGAGCGTGCATGCATTTAAAGTCAACTTCTGTGCATACTGTTGTATATAAATACATGCAAAAATATCTCAGATTCTATAAATATATTTATATAAAATTAGACCACTCTGTTTTCCCAAGGACAAATGCCTCATTTTGACACATTATGCTGAGGTACCTCTGTTGTGACATGGTGTTAGCCTTCATGTCACTGTTGCTTATTATCTTTTACATTCAGTCTGCCTTCCAGCTAAACTGGAAGGAAGTATTGAGTTTGTGGTACCATATAGACTAGACGTTTGTGGGATGACATTTTATATGTGTTACTTTGTTTTCAAATTTCCTGGAAGTCATTTCAGCTTATGAATTTCACTGTTGTCACCCCTTCTATTCTGTCAAACAAAATGCATTGAATATGTCTTTTTGGTGATCACATGTTAATATTTTGTAGTGGATGTTGTTTCCCTGTCCCTCAAAACATTCTGATGTTTCATATCACCCATTTTCAGCTGGCTTCTGGAGGTGTGTAATGAATGGAAAGGGAAAAAAAATTAATTAAATGCAAAATGAAAGCCTGATGTCTCAGGCTTGGATAATTCTTCCAAAGGAGCAATGATAAAATGAAGGTTTTCATATGACCTGTTTTTGACAGGTGGCAGCTTCTCACCTGCAAGCTCATTGTGTTTCCCATCTGGCGTGAAGTGGTAATGACAGCCTATAAATAAGTGTTAAACTATTTTTGTCTTACCAGGTTATTTGTTTTCCATTCCACTAAAGATGGCTTGACTGCTGAATCGTTTGCGGCGGTAGTTGATAGATGTCCTTTATTGGGAGGAGCGTAGCCCTGAGTACATTACGTGGAGGTATGTGGACGTTTGGCGTGAGGTTAAGGAGGGGAAACTGCTGCTCACCACGCTACACAGCAGCACAGGACCAGCCTCTGCTGACTGTGGTGTCCTTGGTGGCCTTGTGCACAAATTTACATGGGCAGCAGTCTTTTTGCCGCCTTCCCAGCTGCCACTCAAGCTTCCCCTGGAAGCCTGTGGAAGGGTACAACATACCTCTGGCGAAAGTGTCTAGGTGTTGTCCAGACATCTGTGCTAATGCCGCACAGAGCCTTTGCATTGTCCAGCAGAAAAGAGACTTTATCAGTGGTAAGTGATATCCTATATGCCTTAAGTAGCAGGGATGCTTATTTCTGAATACTTATGGGTGTTTGTGTAACAAAATAGAAATTCAGAAAATTGGTAGCGAGATGAAGGTATCCTTGATTCCTAGAAAGTTCTCTGGCGATTTCCGTATTGTGTCATATCATAGCTAGTTACCACTAGGTAAGAATCTTTCCCTTCACATGCTCTTTTAGTGAAAGTGTCTGCATTTCCAGAAAGTGCCTTCCAAAGTGGCCTCTGCAGAAAAGGCTCAAAGCAGAAACTTAGCTACCTTCAAAAACCCCAGACTCCACTGTTTTAACTGTCTCTGCAGAAATTTGCCTACAATACAGGTGTCATTACATGAACTGTATGTGAATCTTTAATACCTAATTGAGATGTTATTTAAATGGGTTCCTTTGTCTCTTCATTCAATTTTAATTAAAAGCAATAAGGATATTGATTGAAAGACATAATCCAATCTTTTTTTGTATTACAAGACTATAGATAAAGACTGTCTTTGATACTATAAGATTGTAGGGATAATCTCTTTAGAGTAAAGTGTTGGCGTTGCAAATAAAGCCAGTTACTTGTTTATATCAAACTTGGAATTAGTTGTGATTGTGCATCTTGAGCATTCTTTTTATTATTTGATCTAAGGTCTCCTATTTCTGGATTGATGTTATTGCTGTGAAGTCATGAAGCTGTTCATTTTTTTCAATCCATTTCTTTCACCCTTGACAAAATTTCTAAATGAGTGAGAAAACTCTTTTTTTTCCTTGTAGGGAGGAATACAAGGTAGAGAGATGTCTTTTTGCAGCTTGTTCTGAGAGAAAGAAAATTTTCATTAATCAGTAAATTCTGACCTTGCATGTGGGAAGTCATAAGCAAGATCTGGGCATTGAGAAATACTCATCTTTTGCCTGGTGACAGCAAAGACATTCAGGATGTGTTTCCCAAATCCTTACTTGCTTTGGATATAATTGCCCTATCTCTAGACATGAAAACAGACCAATTTCTTCTGATGTGTGATGAAAGGTGGTCACTTCAGGTTCCCTCTCACAGTAGTGTGATTTCTAATGGGGTCATTGCTAATAGGTCTCACTTACTTGAAACAAGGGAGCCAATGGAATTATTATTAACAACCAAACTATTAAGCTGGTTGTGCTTTAAATGTCAGGTTTCTGTGCTCTTTTTTTGATTTAAATATAGTGCATTCTGTATTTTACTGGAATGATGGTTTCCTGGGGTTTGTATTGTTGCAGAATCCCAAGGACTCAAAGTCTGTTGGCACACATTGGGTAGCTTTGCTTGATCATTTCCTAACTGGTGTTGGGTACAAGACCTTGCTTCCAGCCAGCAAGGAAACAATACATTCAGACAAACATTTCCAGGGTTATTGTAATCCTACCATGGTAGAACGATTGCACATTAGAATAATTTAAAAAAAAAACACCAAAAAACCAAAACCAAACCACAGATAATGAGGAGATTGCTCTCGTTTCCTCCCACCCCAGGTCATAAAGCTAATGTCTCCATAGAAAATTTTTATGAATGATTCTGATATTCCTTTCTGTTTTGAAGCGCACAGGATCATCCTTGAAACTTTCTTCCTTTTCCCTCCTACCTCTTTCCACCGGTCACTGCTCAACCATAGTGTCAGAATCAGATGCTCCACTTGTATCCTCCTCTGGGGAGTCTTACCTGTCCCTTCAATTTCCTCATCTTCTGCCTAATTTGAAGACTCTTACATTTCTCTCAGCTTGTAGCTGTGCACTGCCTAAAACCATGCTCCTGTGGTATCTTACATTAACAAAACTTCTCTAGCTCTCACCTGAGACTCAGGTTATTTTTTTCCCTCTTTTGTTTCCTTTATCTACAAAACCTCTGTGCTGCACAGACTTCCTCTGCATCTCTCTCCTCATGTCTTTCTTGTCTGCCTTCTGCCCTTTCCCTACCTCAGAAGCGGCATGAAGCAAGGCTTCTAATGAGCTACTCCTTGATCAATTTAAGGTGCATGCCTTTAGCTTACTCATCTTGATTTCACAGCTGCCTTTGACAAAGATAACCGCTCTCACTTCCTCTACTTTCTCTCTTCTCCTACATTTTGTGATTATATAATATCCTGATGATGTGTTGTTGACTGGTCACCTACAAATCAGGAGTAGCAAGTAGTCCAAAGGACAAACAGCTCTGATGCCTGCAAGTGAAAAAACTATTTCTGTGATCTAGTAAGAGAATACTTAAAATCCTTTCTATATTCAGCTAAAGTTCTATTTGCAAATGTTTCCAAATGGAAAATAATTACAAAAGGGAGTCTGATATTCTTATTGTGAATGGTAAAATAGCTTCAGATTGCTCTAGTGAGAATTTTCACTGAAATCAATGGGACTATTCCTGCAGTTAACAAAGAAAAATATTGGAATAGGGTCAAAAGCAAAATTCTATAAATTCTTCATTATTGCTTAATCAGAAGTTCCACATAAGGGATTTTCACAGCAGGATTTGAGAATATTTTTCCCTTTTGGTGTTCAGAACCACAGATAGTGGAAACAGCATGACTGGAGAATGACAGTTTTTAATTGGTTTGAACTTCATCTTTCAGCTGATTCTCCTTTTCCTTCTTTGGGTTGTAAGAAAGGGATATTGTAATTCTTATTTTAAATAGTCTGCTCTTCCTGGTAGGTAATTTGTCTCAATACTCATGAAGTTTCATTCAAGTGGAGAGTTTTGTATTAGTAATAGGTGATTATCATTAAGAAATTCATTATGTGGGGGTAAAGTACAATTGGGCATACCATTTTGATGAAGAGTATCATAAAGGTATTTATCACAATTCAAAAGCTATTGCTTCTGTGCCTGAATTAATGGGAGGCTTGCAGTGCTGAGAATGATGGAAAACAAGCAGTCAGAGTAGATAATAAGGTTATAATAACATTTTGGGGATTTACATTGTTTAAAATGAGAGCATGAATTCAAATGCCTATAGAGATGACACAATTACATACCTGTTAAAATTTATATAATCAAGGATTCTCTGCGGTCTGCTGATTATTAAGCCTGGGTAGCATTTGTGTCTGCAAGATATGACACTCATACCATTTGAAACATGTATCATAACCTTCCAATTTAATATAATGTTCATACAAGTTAGAGCTTGCAGCATATCTCATCTAGAGTCAACTGCAAGACCAGAAAAGCCCGAAGTACACATATTTGTACATTGCAGTTTATGTGAATTTCAGAGTCAGTCTTCCTTCAGGGTTTAATCTAGTCCTGTTATTTCCCTCAAGGTTTTTCCATTCTCTTCCAGCTTTATTAGGTTTAGAAAGACCTCTACGGTTGTATCTCTTTTTTAAGTGAATTAAACCTTACCTTCAGGTAACCTTAAGGTATCTATAAAAATGCATTTTACATATTTTCCTGTAAAAATTTGTTTAGAGTAAAACCATTTTAATTTGGCTCCATCCTGCTGAAGAATTTAACTAACTTTCAGGTAAGGATCATGAAGTATACAGGGTTTGTAGCAAAAGTCTACTGGGACAAAAACTAAGGCCGTGCACATTTTCAGGTTTACAGGAAAGGGGTGTATCTGTGTGTAGGTATGTGTGTATGTTTGAGTGTATGTGTGCTTTTCAACATGCCTTCAGGGGATTTTTTTCATCCTATTAGGGTGCTTAAGGAAACCCAGTCATGAGATACTGAAATGAAGCATATTACTCATTGCACGTGTTTCATTTCAGTCTTGCAAGAAAGTCTACATGTCATACAAAACCATTAGTGGTGACTTCTGAAAATTTGGCTGAAGCTCAGTTTAAAGATTAGCAGAGCTTCCCCAATGTTTTTTTGTGACCGCAGCGCTACACCATTTGCAGTAATTCCTGCCCATGCACAGTGAGTAAATAATACTCTTTAAATTATTCCTGCTGCTGAAAGTGCAGAATTCTGAGTTCCATTTCATTTCTATACAAGCACAATGAGCTAACTCATAGAAAGAAAATTGTGAGTGATCAGAATTTTATTCTTCATCTGAGGGTTTTTATGACCTTGAAATGTTTTTTTAATCTATTGTGCAAATATATGGAGCAACTTTGTCAAGAATTTTATAGCTAGCAATGCTGTTGTTACCTGGAAAGAAACCTTTGCTATTTCAATTACTCCTTCTGCAGTAAAATGCCTACTGAGCAAACTTCATTCTTACTAATCTAAGACCACATAGAAAAAAAAAGAGGTTTGTTCAGCCATGACTGTTACATCAATGGTAGGGTTCTCAACTAGTGTACACATTCAAAACCATGTTGTTTTATAACAATTCATGGTAAACTGCATCACTGAAGAAATTTCCTTGACTGGTACTGTTTGTTTCAGTCTTCTGTGACCAGTGAGTAGGGTATCAAACCTTCTCCTCCCCTTTGCCTCCAAATCCCAAAGTGTCTGCCTTTTTTTTTCTATGCCACTTTTTTATCCTTGTTTCATACAGTCACTAAATAATAGTGAATTAAATTAAAATGGAGTAGCCAGATTTAATCTGTATTCTTCACCTGCTAGCTAAGGATTTGTTTGTCTATTCATTCATTGAGAAGGATGCTCTGCAACAGGATATATTTGACAAAACTTAGCTCACTGTATTCATTGTCATCTCTGAATTACTTCTTTGTTTTTATTTAAGGGAACCATGTACAGGAAAAACAGAGCAGAAATCTTTCCTTGCTAACGATACTAATTATGGAGAGAGCCTGACTTTTTATGTGAAGATTTACTGATATATTATTTGGTTATATCTCTGAACCTCTAATTTTTAATCATCCAATAAACCCACCCGACTCTCACCTTTTTTATTTTGAGTGCAAAGAGTAGGTCAGATGCAACTATTCTATCCCAGTTTCTTTACCCACATATTCACAGTTATTCTAAGCTAATTTCAGTACTGCCATATGATAGAATGATATTTCTCTCTCTTGCTTGATTCTTTCATGGAAGATTTATGTACATATTAACTTTTGGGTTACTTTTTTTAATACTGAAGAAAAGAATACATCCAATTCTGTGTCTGTAAAAATGCGCTTCTATTTGGGGTACTGAAGCAGAAGGAAGCTAAGGCTGGGGGTGTTCTTAAATTCCAGTGGGAGTTCATTGCACAGCTTTGGAGATGCCCCAGAGAAGATTCATGTCTTGATTGGGTGATTAGTATATTTGCAGTGAATAGTTGCACTGTGACCAAGAAATAAAGTTACTAACTTTTCTTTTTTTTTTGAGATATATTACTCATCACCTCCTTGCTTTTACCATGATGTCAGTGGTAAACCACAATTTGGAAAGCAGCGTACAACTTTGCTGTCATATTTTAATATTCCTAATGTTTCAAGGCTGAATCCAAGGGATAAGGAAGGCCAGTAGACTCTGAAATCTGGCCCTTTGCTGCCCTGGCAGCATTTCAGAAAGTTGTTACAGAGCATTCCTCTGCTCACAGGTTTAAACTTCTACTTTTCAGCCCAAACATCCTAGTAGCCAGTTCACACCAAATTTTTCCAACATTGCCTTTTGCCCATAGCCTCATTCTTTCTATATACCTATAGGTATTCATAGACAAGAGTTATAGCTGGTCACTGGCTTTGCGAGGGTAGGCTGAACAAGCTGATTTTTGTTTGTAAAATGGACTTCACATCCTTTTAAAGGGCACCTGTCCCAGTTTGTGTTCATCTTTCCTGGACCTGAGGAACCAGAAGCCTGTATACTTCAGCTGAGGAGTTAAAATCAGCGTGTCCTGCAATGACACAAGCCTTCCCTTTACTGACAGTAGTAGCTGTGTCTTCTGAGAATTCAAATAGCCCAGTCCCAGCCTCTTCCCCTCAATTCAATTGTCAGGTTAGAGCTTGTGTCCACTCTTCTGCTCTAGGATGGGATGAATTTCTTGATATTGTCTATAGGATTAGAGCTTGGCCTGCATTGCTCCACTGATTACGCAGGTGTTCCAAGATGGTGTTAGTTCTTGCAGGCCAAACCCTAGCAGCTGGCTTATGAGGTTACATGGCATGGACACCACACCAGCCCAGGCTCTGCTTGTGTTTTGCTAGCTAGTATAGATACAGCCTCTGGCACTAAAGCATCTGCTGTTGCTTCACCCTGGAAGTTCACAGGCAACCTGTGCTATGACTCACATGCTGATTACTGTCTTCCTCTGTTGATGAACCCATAGCTGATGTGTTTTATTAGTTCTGAAGTGTAGGAACTTATAATTTGCAGTGAATTTCATCTCATTTTTGTACTTCTGCTTTTGAGGTAATTTCAGGTTTTTGGGTGGTGCCTACTCCTCTAGTGATAGTACCTTCCAACTTCATATCCTGAGCAACTTTTAGGAGTCCACTCTGATGTTTGTACCAGAGCTGTTAATGAGAATAGTAGATTAAACTGATCTTGAGATCCTCTTTGAGGGACTCTGCTGGTAATCTTCTAGAGGTCCTATGAAATGTTGAATTTGTTTCTTTAAATTCCTTTACCATCTTTCACTTCCTGTCATTCTATTCCCTATCAGTTTGACATAGGGCAATATGCTTAGTGCTTTTTGAAGACTAAATACATTGAATTTAAGCCTTTACATTTTCTAGAAAAATCTGTTATTTAAGACTGGCTTTAGATGTGTACAACACGTCTAGGACAGCACAACTGCACAGTTAGGGTATTTTAATTATTACATTTTCTTTTCCACTAAACCAGCTTCTTCCTTCTCGTCCTTTACCTTATGACCTCTATAAAGAATTTAGTAATAAATTATTTTAATTTCAATATTCTGTATATTTTACCTGAGCCAAAGATATTTTGAATAACATTATTGCTGTCAGAAATTATACATTTACCTGTAAATTAGCCTGGCAACTGTCCCTGTGGAATATTGCAGTGTCACTGAGCAACATAAATAAATGTATTCTTACACTCAGCTAAGGAGCTATTTCTGGTTTGATAATGGAAAACTGAGACATAAAGCTGTTAAAAGCTATTTTAATTCATTAATTCAGAAATAGTTCAAATCTCTTCTAAGAGTATGGTCTTCTCAGCAAGAATGATTATATGTTTACAAATAAAACCAGTCAGTAATGCTCACTTTTCAGGCCTTGAGTGTTGAAGATTTACAGTGTCATACCATGTAGCTCGGGCAGGTTAACAAACAAATACTCTTAAATGCAGTTTGTAAAATAAATTGTTTGTAAAATTTTTATATGGATATGAAATATACCTGACTGACCTTGAGAACAAATCCTCTTAGAAGTTAGTTAAGACTGTTTCAGAGCTGTTTGTTTTATAGATTATTTATAAATTTGCCAACATGAAGATGATACTTTGATTATTGTTAGGAGCTGGTGTACAATGACCACTAATTTTCCACAGAAACGGAATTTCACGAGGTAATAATTTACAGTCATTTTCAACTGATTTCTCCACAAATCTTCAGTGGTTTTGAACTTGTCTAAATCACCATGTCTTTATTCTTATTCTAGTTTCTAACTCACCTACATTTCTTACCCCCTTCCATCTTTGAAGTTAGGAAATTGGGAAAATTTAATGAAACTTTTAATTTGCAATTTGTGCATATAGTTTCCTGTATGCCCTTTCCCAGCTGTCATTTCATTTGCCTTCTTTATAGCACTATTCCTTATCTTAAAATGAAATTAATTTATTCCTTCATCTCTTTTTATCAAACTTAGTTTCTTTCCTTTACTGGATAATTTCTTCTTCCCTGTTCGTTTACTCAATGAAATTTCAAGTCCCTTCACGGTTGCACGTTTTTTCTCTGAGCATTTAAAAAAGTTCTCCTTCGCCTTTGCACTTTTGTGTTCCAAGATAATCATTTGACATTTGCTATACCATGCCGTAGGGGTTGATTTGTTTGGGTTTTTTTATTTGTATTTCCCTGCTGCTTTGTTTGAAGCTGTACAATTATAGGTCACTAGAAGAATCTAATTCTTACCAGTCTTTGGATTTATCTTTATTGCTCTAAACAGGCTTATAGAGTGATTAAGAGTCCCAAAGCAGTATATTGAGATACAGGAAATACTCAAACTCCTCATTAACATTTGCTGGGGTTTTTGTTAAATGAAAAGTAATTATGAGTTCCATTGTGTCATGCAGGTAGTCATTAGTGTTGAGTATGTCTTTGGGAAATAAGATAGTAGATCGAAGCAAAGTATTAAGCTGTCTACATCTATTTGGATACAATAACTGTAATGACATCCAAGAGACCTGAATGGTACAAGTAATTTTCTATTATTTTTTCTTATCTAATTTTTGGAATATAAGATTGTTGTGGTTGGATAAATGTAGCAAGTACACTATCATGTTTCTTTCCAGTGGAGATTTTGTATAAGCTGTCTTATTCCAAAAAACAAAAGAATAAACATAAACGTTTGTGACATTAATACAATTTTAAAAATATGCTGATATTGTCCTTTTAGTTTTCCAGAAGATTAATGTTTTCCTGTGGTCCCAGTCTCTATGAGACAGAGGAACCCTTTGGAACATGTTCTAGTTCTCCTATGGGCCCCAGCCTCACCTGACCTGGAGATGGGGGCAGGAGGAGATAGAGAATACTGGAGGCTAACTCAAAATCCTTTGTTCAATCTATAATAGATTTATTGAATTGCAGAATATTTTGGGTTGGAAGGGATCTTTAAAGGTCATCTAGTTCCACACCCACCCCATCCCCCCATAATGCCAGGGACATCTTCAACTAGATCATCTTGCACAAAGCCCCGTCCCACTTGACCTTGAATGCTTCCAGGGATAGGGAATCTACTACTTCTCTGGACAACCTGTTACAGTGCCTTACCACCCTTGTCATAAAAAATTTCTTCCTTTTATCTGGTCTGAATATACTGTTTTTTAGTTTAAAACCATTACCTCTTGTCCTATTGCAACAGGCCCTACTAAAGTTTGCCCCCATCTTTCTTATCAGCCCCCTTTAATTGTTGAAAGGTCACAATAAGGTGTCTTTGAAGCCATCTCCAGGCTGAAGAACCCTGAGTCTCTCAGCCTGTCTTGATAACTCCATCCCTCTGATCATCTTTGTGGCCCTCCTCTGGACTTGCTCAAACAAATCCATGTCTTTCTTGTACTGGGACCCTGGAGCTGGACACAGTACTCCAGGTGGGGTCTCATAAAAGCAGAGTAAATATCAAGGCTGGGCAATTACATCAGCCAGATGTCTCGGGACTCTGGGATGCATCTTATCAGGTCCTATGGACTTATGCAGGTTTACCTCAAGTGGTCATGAATGTGATCTTTGCTTAAGGGAAGGGACATTGATTTCTTAGTCCCTGCCTTGTGGTATATCCATCGAAGAGTGTGGGAATATAGGTTGCCAGTGAAGACAGAGGTAAAAAATTTCTGAGTACCTCAGCCTTCTCCTCACCTTTTTTTACCAGTTTCCAGTTGTGTTCATTGGATTGTTATTCTCTCTTTGAACTTCCTTTTCTGTCTGACATACCTGTAGAAACCTTGTGAGCTGGAGTGCTTTAGTAGCTTAAACCTGGATCAAATTAAGATATCTTGAGAGAGTTTGAAGAAGAAGACATTAAGACACAGAATCTCTAGTCTCTAGTATGGGTCTCTTCTCATAATTTTCTACAATTGTGACCCCTGTTCGCCTGGGCAGGCAATATAATTTCATTAAGTAAAACTAATCTAAATATACCACATAAACAAATTTTGTTAGAGATTATTTATTAATTTAGAAAAAACCCACAACTTATTAATTTCGTAAAAAAGGAAGCACCATCAAATTACAGTTATCTGTATTTCTTTCCCCAAATTTCAGCACTGCATTATTGACTTAGTTATATATGATCATTCTTCACTCCTGTGCCCTTATTTTCTAATGGGCAACAGAGCTTGCATCTTTATCACCCCTTTAATAGTCCCAGTATATGCAAAATGTTTGTCTCATTATTATTGTCAAAAATAAACAAAATGAACAAAAATAGTCATGCAGATGTAGTTGTGTGGGCTCTATGCAAGGGTACTGCTTTTCAGTAAAGGCTGTGAATTCTTTCACAACACATCTGTTACTCTATCCATTCTCAATCAACCATATAAAGTTTCCTTTGCTCTCATCTTTCTCAAGAAATTTGAAGCTGTGTTTCATCCTTCTGATGCAGCTGTCTAATCCTTTGCTTTTTCCCCAGAGTACAGGCATTTAATGTGCAGTTGGAAGCAATAGATTTAGCCACAGGGTAGATGTATGCAGACTGTAGATTTCTTGCAGTTTTCACTGACATCTATCACCTTTTTTTCGTATACAATGTTTATTCCAGTGGGTCTTTTTCACAGACTTCCGGAGCTGTTTTTATGGTGCTGCACATCCTAGTGCTATGTATCACCTCTTACCTAGGATTACAGTGGAAGTGAGTCTTCCATAAATATTTCAGGGCACAGGAAAACTCTTGAATGTAGCAAACAGAGCATCTGCTAAAATTGGATGCCACGTGCTGTATTGTTTCTCGATGCATTGTATTAAGTTGCAGAAGTGCCACATCAGATCAGCTATGATGTAGAATGCCTGTGCACTGTGGGGTTTATTCCCTTTAATATTTAAATATTTCTTTACCTAGTTGTGCCTTTGTATTTTCAAACAGAAATCAGGCAGGAGTTGACTTGCATTTTGACTTGAGAGCGGTGAATCATGAGTAAATAAGCCTTTCATTCCGTGCTTTGCAAAATACAAGTAAGAAAAGTGAATGTACACAGCGACCATTTTCCACATACCTTGTTTTGTCAGAAAATATTTACTGAGGAGATTTCCTTTACCTAAAACATGCCATCTTTCAAGAAAGCTAAAAGAAAAAAACACCAAAAGATAAACAACCTCCCCCTCCCACCAACCCCATCATACTATTTACAGGCCTTTGAGATACTATCACAGCATGGCATTTCTGCCATTTCTGCTACCCAGCTTCCTGCCTGGTATGTGAATAACCTCTGTTGCTGAGACACACAGGTTGCAAGGAAAGGTGTCAGTTTTATGTCCTGATAGTGTACATAAGTTAAAAATCCACTCCTACTTTTTTGATTGTTGTTAAATAGCAGGATAGCGGATGAAAATCCATTTTTTTTACCCATCTTCCTTGCCTGCCCCTCCCAGCTCCTCCCCAGTTCATGCTTAGTGCTGTTTTCCAGGCAAATATACATTTTTAGAATAATTTTAAGATTTTTTTTAAATTTATTTTTAATACCAAGTTTGAGGCACAGAAACAATAATGTTTTTGGTATGATAGTTAGAAGTCCCACGAGTTACAAGACGAAATAGGAAAAATTCTGCCCAGAAAAGCCTCCTCAAGTTCAACTGCAGTAATGTAGGTGTGCATGAGCAATTATCGACATAGCTTGATACAGACTGTTGATGGTTATTAGAGAAGTAAAATTGACACTTTCCATTATGAAATGAGGCATTATTTTATTTCTCTTTTGCTCCCCTAAGTATTCTTATCTCCTTCATTTTTCAGCATTAATAGTTGGCCTGATCCAAAGTTTAGCAACAGTAAGCTGTAAGTATTAGGGGTCTGAAATACAGTTCTAGATGTTATAAACTTAAAAGAATGTGTTTTTTATTAATTAATTGTAGCTGAAATCAGTAATTTCTCTTTGGTTTTAAGAGTAGGAAAACCAAAATAATAATTCTGTATTGGGATAGGGTTTATTTATTTATTTATTTTAATTCTTGTGCGAGGAAATTTGGCACAGAAAGTGCCAAAGTGGTTATGTGAGAACCAAAGTGGAATGCCTTGTGTGGCTCCACAAGCAATTGTGTCATGTTTTCCCCATACTTCATATATACTTTCCTGTATACTTTCTTATATTATATGCTTTTCTCTATATATAATGTCTTGTAAGACAACTCTGACTGCCAGTGGAGAGAAGCAAAGGAGATGTTTTCTTCAGAAGACTCTGGAGCACAGCAAGGAACTGGCATGGAGAGGATTGGTACCAGAAAATGCCCTGCCTCCCTGGTCGGTGCCACCCCAGAGGTACCCCCAGGTCTCCCCATCCTGCTCCCTGCCAGTGGTTCTGGTAGAGACAACACATTCCTCAGCAGAATCTCTGATGGAGGAACAGCATCCATCAAAAATCTTTTGACCAGCCATAGTTAAAAAGTTTTCAATATCTTTTTGTGACATTAACTCCAAAGCCATGCTTACCACAAGTGCTTATATTGTGTCAGCTTTCAAGCAACTGATTAGGAAAGGAAGGGACCCTCACTGAAAGCTTTCATACAGTAACCAGTGGAATTTCCTGTGATATTTTAGAGTGACCACAGGTATCAGTGAAAAGAACAGAATGTCCAGCTCTGAGTGTTGCCATTGATTTAGTCTGAGCCTGGGACTCCTGTAGTTAATAAAGATTTATTTTTCAATGGGCTTGCAGCAGTGTGAGACAGGAATATCTTCTTCTGTCTCAGATTCCCTACCTATAAAATACAAATTATACATTCACACCTACCTCAGAGGAGTCTGGTCAGGAGTAATTAGCTAATGTGTGTGAAAGTTTTTAAGATTGTAGAATAAAAATGCAGTGTATTACATAATGTTATATACAAAACAAATGCATGTTAGTGCAAAGCTCTGGATGCTATCTCAGAAGATTAGGCTGGTTACATGTTGGTATGTTGGCAAAAAGAGTCCCAGAATTACTTCATTTTTGTTACTATTGTTGGGGTTTTTTAATCATTTGAGACATGGGGGTACTTCTCTCTGAATGATTATCTAATGTGTACTGACGCTGCAATTCTTATCAGAGGTTTTAACTCAGCCTTGGACTCTAGCAGTCTCTGCGATTACTTCTGTTGCCTAAGCTTAGGCATCTGACTGCCTTGCAAGCAGCAGTCAGTCACAGCTAGGCAACTGATTTGAAACCCGTTTGTAACCCTCCCTTGTCACATTTTTGGGTGTTTTAAGGAATAAGCAGCCAACTATACGCATACTCTTTCAGCTAGAGTAAAATGAGGCAGGTGGGTGTTTCAGAATCAACCAATGCATCTTCCACTAGACCTGTATCAAAATTTTGGTCTCATTGTGATCCTAGGATCATAGGGTAATTAAAGTTGAAGATAAATGGGAATCTTGCAGTCCCGTGGGATTGGATTATGCAAATCAGAGCAGGCTTTTCTGCAGCGCTCAACATTTTAAGGCAATACCTTGCAATCAGCACTCTGAGGTCAGTAGCACAGATGTAAGCCATTTGAGTGAACAGGGAAACCTGCCGCATGAAGTCATCCTCTCTGCAGATCTGGCACTGGAGAGGGATGAGGAATGTACTTCTGCTGCTAAATTCCCAAGCTGTTGCCTGACCGCATTTCAATTCCTGCTTCTGGCGGAGGTTTCCGTTCCAATTGCTCCCTTCTGCCCCACTTGCTGGCAGTCTCCACCAGTGCATGTTTATTATGGTCCCTTTGCTTCTTTCTGTATCCATCCTTCTTCTTTTCCTTCTCACTGGAGTATGGTTAGCTTTTCAGTCATTCTCTTTAATACTAGCTGAGAAACCTGTATTGGGAGTGTAGGGAAGACAGTTTTGCTTCTAGTGCTCATAAGGGCCATTTTCAGTTAGAAACAGCAGAAGTAACTGTCCTCCTCTTCTGTAGACTCCTTCCACAAGTGTGCACATAGACCCACTCCACAGAGATCAGGTAGTGCTCAGGGCAAGCAGGATCTTTGAGAACAACAACAACAGCATCTTGTAACAAAACTCTTTGCACAATAAATGCATTCTGAAAAACAGCTTTTGTCACCCTATCTGTAAGGAATGACACGGATATTGTTAAATTTCAAGTTAATTTGTTAATTTTTGATTTCTTTCTAAAATTGCTTGCTATACTGCAATTCATACTGGCCTGCTTTCTGGAGATGTCGGTGGAATGCATTCATGTGCATACAGAGCAGTGCCAAGGGTGCTCCTCTGCCCTCTCTTTAAGGTTCTGAGGACAATTGTCAAGTATTTCTTACTACTGGAGGTCTGACTGCATATTTACAGCATGACTTTGTCCATATCACTAGCAATTTCTCTTTTTCCTGTTGCTTGAGGAGATTCCTTTATTCATAGGCTATTTTTCTTTTTAAACCCAGCAAAACGAGGCTTTATCTCAGTTTATCTCTGTACTAATCCATCCTGCAAGAAGTGGTTAGGTCACATTTTCCAGTGATATGTTCACCTGTCTGTGAGCTAATTGATGCAACTTGTGTTGAGATGAAGTAGCTAAAGGAGTTGGCTCTGTTTCAACTGAACCTGCAAAATTCATTATAGCCATTGCACATCCCTGCTGTTGGCATTAATGCAGAGAGAATATATGACAACTAAAAAAAAAAAATCCTGACTCCTTTCTGGTGGCTGTAAGTGGAAAGCTGAGATTTCAGGTATTAGAACACTTACAGTAGCAGAAAAGTCTCCAAGGGCTAGAGAGCGGTAACCAAAGAAGGGATCCCAGTGAGCTTCATGGCTGAATGCTCTCTGACCAATAGACCATTTGTGAGCCAGAACGCTGCTGCCTCAGTGAATTTCAAAGCTTTGTGATATTGTGCACCTTTGAAACTGGATTAAATCTGCAGTCTCTAAACTAACAAGCCCATGAAAGCTTTTTTACAAGAAGCATGTTCTTTATCAACAGCTTGGATGCCCTGGTTGCAGAGACCATGCTGTCGGCGGAAGCTGGAAGCTCTTCCACTGATTTGAAAGGTTTTCTAGGCATCTGTGATAAACAGTACAGTGATTTCTTTCTTTATTTTTATATGGGAAGTGCCAAGAAAGAACATGATTCAGCCAGCAATGTCAAGAGTTTTCCTTGCTCTGGGAATATAGCATCTGTCAGTCGGTTTCCTCAAAAGGGCTTCACCTGCCAGGGAAAGATAGCCCTGCCTTGCTGCTTGGGCAAAGGTTACTATCAAAAGCATAAATAGACTGCTTTCTTAAGCTGTTCTTTAAGTGGGACAGTTTGATCTTATGTCAAAAACAGAGAAATGTGACTCAAAACATGCTTTAAAGCAAATGCCAGTAACTCTTAACTGTGGTTTTCTTGCAGACTGGAATTAGAAGGGAGCCTCCTGTGCACGTTCTCTTTGATTATATTGATCCAGAAAGTTCCTCAGTAAGCCTGGCTGAATGAAACTGAGAGTCTGCCAGGACTTCTGGCTGAACAGTTTTAAGTCTTCTGCCTCATGAAAGCAATACTGGAATCAGAAGTCCTGCTATGATGGTTGTGGTCTACCAGGTCACGTCTGTCTGGGTTGCACGCCAATCAACTCAACCATAAATGTTGATGGCAGCAATATATTCTGTACCACTCACAACAGTTGTCTGAAACACAAACATGTGATTCATGTTATGGAAGAGATTTGCCACCTACAAAACTCTAAAGAGAGACTGAGCTATGAGTCCATTACTTTTATCTCACATCACTAGTGGTACATCAAGCTCTTAGAGTGGAAGAGAGCAAGTTCAGAGTCTTCTTCCTATGGTGCAAATTTTCTTTCCCTAGCACCTATCATTCCACCTAAAGACTTGTAATGAATCTAGTGGGCAGAGGCTAAATGAAATGATTGCTAACTTCAAAGAGAAAAAATATTTTGTGCTGTATGTATAGACAACAATGGGAATTTAGTTTTGGTTTTCTTTTGCTTTTCTTCTTACAGTTTAAAAAATAGTGAAACCGTTTTCAATTTTTTTATTAATCACTTTCAAGTATTCAACTGATATGCCAGTCATGTTCCATTATGGAATGAATTTCTAGAACAGGGTTTATAAGGAAAGTGCTGATACAGCATTAGCCATCCTAGTGTGAACATTGTGACTATAATCTCTGCCTGAACTAACAATGAGATTAAGCACTTGGTCCAAAGGTGTTATTTTAGCTGCCATAAACTCCCAACTAGATAAGAATTGAGCCTACAAGTTTGTGGGAAAGGCATCTAGTACAGCCAGGCAAGGTTCCAGTTCTGGGAAAAACAAACATCCGTACACACCATCCATAGAGTTTTGAGTTCGTGACAACATAAATTTCCCAGTAATCTAGAGGAATAAATTAGACTCCTGCGTAGGATGGTATGTTCTGAACTTTCTTTCTGATCTCAGTGGCACAGCACAGAAATAATGAAGACAATTTCATTGTCATGCTGTAAAATAAGGAGAAGTAAGACTGGATTTAATCCCTGGTATTTCAGCTGGTGTTTATACAAAATGAGCAAATAATCAAGGTCAGACTTCTACACCAGGACTTTGTTCAATGGTGATAGACTTAGAAGCAAGTCACCTCTGTTCCATAAAGCCAAAACAAGGTGATTAACTGCATGAAAAATAAGGAGAGAAGATTTAGAGCACAATGGAAAAGTCAAACCTGCTTCCCAATGTCAAAAGGCACTTTCATTCTGCAGTCTTATCCTACAACCTATCAGAAAGTTTCTGTGTGATAGGAAAATAGATATGACAGAGAGTAATTGAGTGCTTTGTCATAGTGGATTTGGAAAAGTCTGTTCTTTCTGTGACGAGAAAAGATGTGGGATAATGCTGCAGAAGGATGTAGCCTTCATGACTCAGCAGAGTGGCAGCTTCAGGAGAGCTGGGGAGTCAATTTTTGCAGCTGTCTGGACTGACTGCATCTTGGACATGAGTAGTTTCCCAAAAGAAGTGGTAAAAATGTTGGAGATTTCCTGTCTGGCTCTTTATCAACTCTGCCTGCTGCAATCTCACATAGCAGTCATGAAAAGATTCTCCATCCATTCATTGTCTTTGTGAGATGCTCTGTTTATGGGAAAAGCTCCTGGTAATGTTTTGTTCCTCTGAAAGCTGCCCTTTACAAGGAAACAAACAGATGCATTTTCCTTTAGCAAGTATAGTGTGTGTGTTTCTCCTTATTCTGAAATAAAGAGATTATTTAGTATTTTAAAAGCCATAAATTGAAGTTGATGTGAAGTTCCATGGCTAATGCATTTTACTCATGTCAGGTGAAAGGGTAGACTGGGACGAGTTGGTTGCACTCCACACTCCTCTTCATCCATCTTTAAGCTAATGCATATGATATGGGGGTTATGTGTTACATTAAGAAAGTTTTAAGGTTATTTTTGGATGCGATAAAAATTAGGAAATTTTCTTATTGGTTCTTGTCACTTTTTAGGTACTGGAAGCAAATGAGTATTAGTTTCAAAAGTGTGTTTCAGAAGAATTTTCTTGTAAGAGTTTGGGAGCAGGCAGTGCCACAGAGTGAATTGAAATGTGTCAAATCTAGGTCGTGTTCCTTTTTCCTTGCTACTGGTTCTTTGAATCCTCTTTGGCAACTTGTTTTCATTGCATTTTCTCTTCTTTGAAGTGCAGTGCTGCAGCGTTGGTCTGGTTCCATTAGTGGAAGGGAGGTTGGAGAGCAGGGAAAGAATGCTTGGAAATTTGATATGGTATGGAGATCTTGTTCACAGGTATTTCTGAGAGTATTTGCAGGGCTACTTATGGTTTTATCACATACCTATGTCTGTACTGTAACTATCGTTATACTTTGTAATACTTTTTCTTTTTTTCCCCTCAAACTTACCCTGATATTGACTACTCGAAAAAAAAATCCTCAAAGGATAGCTTTTCCTTCACAAAGATTGGGTTAGCACTTCTTCTGGAATTACCATTTTTTTCCAGAGATCTGTAAAGAGATTTGTGGATTCATTTGCATTTAGACAGCCCTCTACCACAGATTAAAGGTAATTTCAGAGAAGTTCTCCTTTTGTTTGTCTTTATTCTCAGTTGAGAATTTGACTTATCTTTTTCTTTTTGAAAGTACAAAATGCTCCTAGGTTAGTGATCCTTTCTTCCTGAATTCTAAAAGAATAGTGGCAGGACAAAAAAAAAAATCCAGATGTGCTAAGGTGTGTGGAACTAACCAAATTAAATTATAAAAAAAAAGAAAAAAAAAGAGAGGGACTGCTAATGAGATTTTCCTGAGGTGATTATGAAGAGATCGGTTCAAAATGTTTTGCAGGGGAAAGAAACTAAAGGCCAGGTCTCTGGAGTATTTTAGCAAATATTTGTGTTAGCAAAGGTATCTCTTGATTTGCAAAGTCAACCCTGTGCCTGGCAGAGGACGAGTAAGCTAAAGAACAAATTCCAATCACTGTAACCAAATCCATTTAAGACTGAACTTGCCCTTAAAATTGCTGCCATTTACATCTGTTATTTTCTTTCAGAATATGGAGAAGGAAAGTAAAATACTGCCCAAACGTCTTAACCAGCATTTTAAGAGATAATTTGTATAAACTTAGGAGTTACAGTCTCTCCTCTTAAGACTCCGTTGAGCATTTTATTCCAAGTACATTAATAGTTTGAAAATGTGAGGAAATTCTACCCTTTGATAGTAATAACTTTAAAAAGGTTTTAAAAAGTAATACCTTTGAGATGGTATATGGTGAATCTGCTTCATAGTAATTTAAAGATCTGTTACCATAGTTTTATGATTCAACATTTTTATTTATATGTAATTCAGGTAATAGTAATAAATTTGATGAAAACAGCTTTGTGCAAATAAGAATGAAGATCAGCAGGACTAATGGTAAGGGCTAGATTTTTCCTTTACCTGAGCCTGTGATGGATCTTTCACCTTTTTGATTGAGGACACAAAATACAAATTAACTTTCCTATGCTGGTGAAATTGAGGTACAGATAAAATTCGTATTGCGAGAATTTCAGGTAGAATTCTCTGTTCTTCTCTATCAATTCAATATCGATACAAGTTGTATCTGGACACCTCTGTTCAACATCTGTGTCAGTGGCTAATAGATTAATTTTCCAGTTACAAGCTTCAAGCAACACTACTAAATTGTACTATTCAAAAGCTGGAAACCATGTATACTACATTTCCTTCTAGAGAAAAGGTCTGTTCCCCGTCCCCTTCCCCCCTTTTTAAAATGTTATATATATTTAATTGCTTTGATTCTTGTCTGCTCAATTTCAAACTGTTTTATTACACAGTATAGCTATGGGTCCTTCAATTTCTGCATCCATTTTCTGAACCATATGTTACCTGATGGATGTCCTGACTGTAGCTCCCATTATTTATAAGACTCATGGAAGAACGCTCTCGTTCATTTTAATATTTGCAAATCCATTTGTGGTTAGACTGGTTCTTTTCTACCTGACTTCTATTGTCTGATTTCTATTTGACCCAAATGGCTATTAAAGCAGATTTATTGTTCTACTTTTCAATTATCTCCCTGAATATGCTGAGCTGGGGTGAGTTGGGGTTTTTCTTGGCTTTTCACAGCGGTTGACAATGATCAATGGCCTTCATTTTATTTAGATTAATTGTCCGGACTTTTCTCTGTCATTCATTATTGAGTTCCACTATCTATATTCTCCATGTGTATTCAGATTGCATGGCCTACAGTGCTTCTGTACGTATATCTGTTTATAGTGGACCATGTTTCTTTCCAATACAGTAGCTGAAAGACTCCTTTGAGAAAATTTTTAAACAACTTTACAGAAATGCTTTTTTTCCCTCTTTTTTTTCTTTCAATTGGAAAAAAACCTCTATTTAATGAGAGTCTGATTTTCAGTTTGACCTCATAAGGAGGCATTGCAGGTCAGCACTGATCAGTTATACCAAGGAGTGAGTTACTCCGTTTGTAATACCTGTTTTATGGCTTTATACTCTACTGAAGTACAGCTTATGCAAGACTTATTCTGCATTATAGGTGGGGGGGAGGGAGGTTAAATATATCTGTTGTGATTCATTCCTTTTAATATTGGCTTCATAACAGATAACCTGACCTGTATATGATAATGAACTTTGGGGTTTTAGTTTATTTTTAGTTTTTGTTTTTCTGTTTTCCTAAAAAGTGATTTTTATATTTCCGGACAGATTCTGAGTTTTCTTATAGCTCAATTTCTGCATCTAACAAAGAAAAAAGAAAGTTTTTATGGTACAATTGCAATATTCATTATCTCTGATGTGGGCTCAGGCACTCCCTCATCACTTCCTTGGGCAGTAGAAAAGAACAATTTTTGTCCTCTCACTCTATTGTCATTTACAGCTCCACAGACTAAGGGAACATGCAAGAAGGAAGTCAGTCCTGTATCTTTTTTTCAATCATCTCCTAGAACAGCATAATTGCTGTGTATCATGCTAATGAGTCATCCTTCTGGCTGTTGGTTGCTCAGCACTTGGGCAACACACAAACCCATGAGCAAAAGTAATCAGTGAATAAGCATGGGATGAAAAGAAATGATTATGCACGTTTTGATTAAAAGGTCAAGTGCAAAGCAGAAATTATGATGACAAATGGAAAATATTTTCTCTAAAATAAATAAACAACTTATATTGATTCCATAGCCTTTATTATAATGTTGAAATTGCTTAAGCTAATTATGATAAATGAGCGTAAACGTAGTATGCCTCCTGAGTGAAGATACTCATACAATTTTGTTATGCCAACACTATGTTTGCTAGAGCCATTAATCATTACAAAGACATGGTACACCCTCTTGCTGATGGGTTTAGAGTTTCATAGATAATAAATATTTAATATATCTAGATGTGTGTGTGTATATATATATATATAAAGTTGTGTATATATATCCATACAATTTTACTGTCACTACTGTTACCTATTTTAGATTAAATATTTGCTACAGCGGTCAAATTAAATTCTTTAAACTGAGGTATGGGATATGGATGAAACCTAGTGATAACCTATAGACTGAAGGAGTGACTCATAGGAATATGACATGGTAACCACTTCCTTCTGGAGGTGTATTTGTGATCATACCTGGGCAATCTAAGTATGATATGTAAGTTGCTTAATGCCATGTTTTTAATTGGTTGTTTGCAACTCTGAGGAATTTAGATTTCTATGAAAAGAAAGATAGTTTAAAAATAAACTTTGAAAAGTAACTCTCTCTTATGCTAGGGTCTTTATAGCACTTCTCCAAAGTGCATAAAATACCTAAGGAACTAGGGAAAAAAATTATAAGGAAGGAAAAGCATTCAAGAGTTGAGTAATGAATGTTAGAAGGGCTTTATTGATTTGATAGCAGGTTTAAAATTTAGGTACTTGATAGAGTGAACCCAAAAGTGAAATTCATTAATCAGAAATATGGAAGAGCAGTATTTAAGCTGAAAATGTGTCATCCTGACTGCCATGTTTTTGAGTGTTTTGAGAGCAGTAATCCCAAATGTGAATTTCTACAAGTTAGGTACACCACAGCATAGTTCCTTTCCTGTGAATGTCAGGGTAGCATGATAATAAAGTATTCCATTCGTACAAGAGTAATGTGTGTATGTGAACGTAGGTAACTTCTGTTTATACTTTTGATGATTTAAATACTTCTCCATATAGCCATTTTTTAGATTATAAACAAAAAAATAATAAATTTGCAGTCAAAGTAGATGTGACTATATAGAAATAGACTTACTGGACCTGTGTAGCTGTCTTGTCAAACATAACTGCATTTCACATTGTGTATAGATTCATCTAAAATATTTGGCAGGTTATGTGACAAAAGCTCTTCTACACACCCACAGAGATGCTCAGAGAGACAATGGCAGGAGGGGGAGCCTGACAGCCTCTCCCAGGCCCATCACTAGGACACATCATGGAGTGCAGGGGAAATGCAGTTTGGGATTGCGGGTGGCAAGGTTCTAGTTCTGGATGGGGGGCTTCAGGGGTGACTTCAGCTAGAAGCTCTCTGCAGGTCCAACAGAGCAAACACCAGCCGGCTCAAGGCCGGAGGAGTTGTCCATGGCTGAGCCCATCAGCAATAGTGACAGCACCTCTGTGAGTCACACTGAGGAGAAAAATAACACCAGCAGCCACTTCTTGCCAGCAGAGAAGGGAGTGAGATGTGAGAAACTCTGCAGACACCAAGGCCAGGGAAGAGGAGGGGGAGGAGGCACCCTCATGTTGGAGAAGTTCATGGAGGACTGTCTCCCGTGGGTGAGACCCTACACTGGAGCAGGGGAAGTGTGTGAGGAATGTCCCCCACTAACTATGAAGGAAAACAACTTGTGAGGATCTGATCAAAACCCCCATTCCTCCCCTACCCTGTGCCACGATGGGGGGAAGAAGGGAAAGAAATCATGAATAAAGTTATATCTGTGAAGAAGAATGGGGTGTGGGGAGGTGTTTTAAGACCTGATTTTACTTCTCATTATCCAACTCTGCTTTCACCATGTGTTTGTGGGAAGTGTAATAAATTAGATGCTTTGATTTTTTAACTTTTTTTCCTTTTTATTCTGTGTTGAGTCTGTTTTGCCAACAATGTTAATTGCTGAATAATCTCTCTCCTGGTCCTCATCTCAACTCCTAAACCTCTCAATGCGTATTTTCTCCCCTGTCCAGCTGAAAAGCGGAGTGATAGAGTGACTTTGGTGGGCATCTGGCCTCTAGCCAGCATCAAATCACCATAGGTTATAATGTCATATTTAAGGGAGGAACAAAAGGCTGGGGAACGGAGAATTTTAGGTGATTTGTGGAGGAACAGATGTGAGAAAATTAAGGGGTAATGGAATAAAAGCTCCTATTGCATGTAAATATTACACTGGTCAGACTGGTTTTTCATGAGTGCCCTGAGTGTGAGCTTTTATCTGCATATACATGGTGTATATGTGCTGTCCATGTGCATGTGCCTGCTGGGAACATGCCTTCAGCCTTGCCACTGGCTGGACCTTGGGGCATAGAGCAGGAGCAGCAGCCTCACTGCTCTCAATCTCTTGGACCCAGCACAGTACATCATCCTCTAAAAGTATTAACCTTCAAAACTGTCATCAACTGCTATTAAACGTTGTCATTTTGAAAAATATATCACAAATTTATGGAAATGGAGAAGCATACTATGTATATGTAGTTCAGTGATGGAACGAACATAGAATCCAGAAATTCATAATTTATTATCTTGAATTTATATGTTTATATATACATATAAAATTATATATATACATTTATAGATATGAATTTTTATAATCCCACTATCATCTTGCATGACTTTACCTAATGAAATATAACTGGATAAAATGAACCTTTTTTATTTCTTCTACATTAATTAGGTACACTTAGTTTCCTGGTAGGTGTTTCAGAAAAACTGGTATTGCTTCAGGGTTCTGTTTATTTACATGGAATTCTGCAACTGGAATATACTGCTATTTTAAACTCTGCTTTTAACCCTAACAGTCTGATTTGGTGCAGGAAGAATTAAAACTGTTAATACATGAACATGAGAAATTGCATTTGATTTTGAAATGAGCCTGAGAAATGTTGGTCTGTGTTCTCTAGGGTACTTCAATACTTAAAACTGTAGCTGGGCTTTTAGTGAAACTTTGAAAATCACCTACATGGCACTTATGAATTTCAAAGGGAGATATGAAAGCACTTAGTCCTGACTTTTTTTTAATGCACCTATTCTGTCTGTAGATAGATATAGATTCCTTTGAAAACCTGGATCTGAGGCATGTTTCACATTTTTACTCATATTGCCGAGTGAAATGTTTTATTTTTGTCTGTCCATGAAATGATAGTGTAGATGGGAGTGCAGACATTACAAACATAGCATTTGACCCAAAAGCAACAAATCTCCATTTCTTTTGGGCTCATTTTCTTCCTTTTTTTCTCATGGGTTTTGTTTGGCCTCCAACTCATGATATTTGCTCTTGGAGCTTCATGGAAAATGTATTTTCCAGGGTCAGGTCTCCTGATGTAACCTCCAGAAACCTCCACTGTAGCTTTTGCTTGGCTTCTTAAACAGCTTTGGTGGGCTCTACTGTGATAGCTGTATACACTTCTCATCTTCACTGTCTTTCCACTCTCCCTGGGGTTGCCCTAGCTTTCCCAGACCAATATGCATCAAACAGTACCTTTGCTCTTTCAAACATTTGTGGGTTGTTTTTTTTTTTTCTGGTTCAGAGGTAAATCTGATATCAGAATATGAACACTTCTATATTATTAAATACAACTTGGGAAACCTTGGATTTGGCTTATGAAATGAAGTGACCTGGTCCGGTTTTGGCACTGTAATTTCTGTCAGCAACCATGTTAATACAGTTTGAAGAGGTTAAAGGAAACATTTAATCTTCCTCTGTTGCTTACTTGTAAGTATTTTGTTCTGTTTTCCACTGCTGCTGGGTTTATAAATCAGCTTGAGTCCACTAACTCTTACTGTGGAGAGTTGCCCTCCCAGACCACATCTTGTTGCAGCTGGAGTGTTTGTGGCCTTTGACCCAATGTCTCTTCAGAGATGCCTCTTAAATGGCATTTTCTGCCCTGATGGTTTCATTTTACTCTAATTTTTGACCAGTTTTTCCTTTTGTATGACTCCATCTTTCTCTGAAGTCCTTGACAGCAAAGTTGCTCCGTCAGTCCAACCCAGATCTTGGGATTAAGAAATGGTCAAGCACAGGAACAGGCTTCCCAGGGAAGTGGTAGAGTTGCCATCTCTGGAGGTATTTAAAAATGTGTAGATGGAGTGCCAGGGGACATGGTTTAGTGGTGGCCTTGGCAGTGCTGGGTTAATGGGCGTACATGATGATACTAAAGGTCTTTTCCAATCTAAATGATTCTATGATGTTATGGTCTCCACAGGTCCCTTCTGTATTTCCCGAATTCCTACCCTTTCATGGTGGTGGGATGCAGATACATCTAACTCCATACTGATGTGGGGCAGAATTGAACACAAACCTATTTAACTTCAGGAACAACTGTGGTGATAAGTGGCTGGTGAGAAATTCCCAGTTCGTACTCCCCTTTTCTTTGAATCATTTGGCTGAGATGGAGGGGTGAGCCCAAGGTGCCTAGGAAAGTGCTTGTGGAGCCACAGAGGCAAAAGTAGGGTAGCAGATGCAAGGTCAGGGCTGGCATCAGTAAGGGCGGAGTTTACATGGACTGATGTAAAGTGATAAGATATGATGAAGGGAGAAATTTTAAGAATTTTTTTTTTTTAATGAGGGTTAAACAGGGCAGTGAAGGAAAAAAAGAATACCCCAGAGCATTTGAAACAGAGGAGTGGTGGTAACACGTATATGAGTATGTCAGGAAGGGGGAAGGTCAAGCTATGCAACAATGCAGGTACCTTTTTTTAAAATAGAATGGAGTACAAATGGGAAAAGACAATCAGAGGTGTAACCTAGATAAGGAGAAAAAAATTAGTCACTGAGATGGAGATGAAGGAGCTGTCTCTAGTCTAAGTAAAGACACCTGGCATAGAAGGACAGCAAACAGGGAAAAGATTCCATGATGTGGGAAAGTTGGGACAGAGAATCAGGAGGAATGGGATACTTGGTTCATAAATTCAGAATTATATTGAATGCATAAGAGATTGAAATAAACCAAATCTGAGGAAACGTATAGTAATAAAACTATTTATGTACATTAAAATATCTGGAAAGGATATTGGTGAAATCAGTAGGCCACTTTTTTTTTCTCCCCCTTGAACAAGAATATTTTAAATAGAAAGTCAGCTGTGAAATGAAATATGTTTCCTATTCTGTTGAATTCCCTATTTATCAACTACCTCACCTGCCATGCCATGTATCTCATATACAGAATCAAAATTACCATCTGCTAAATCAAATGCAAAAACCAGTGAATCAAGTATATCATCTAGAAAATCAAATCAATATAAAAACAAATACATTCAGAACCAGTGAATTGTCTTCTTTTAACTTCTTTTTTATTCAAATATAGAGCTCTTGACATACAAAGATAAATGTATTTATTTACATATGCACATATGCTAAAATATTAACATTTATCTTTCAGTTACCTCTAGAGATAACCCAAGCAGCTTAGCAAGATTCTAAATCTGATAATATCTTCTAAAAGACTTAGTAACTCAGAAACATAACAATATATCTTAAATAACTGTACCAAGGTATTTACTTCTTCGGTTTTAGCAAACATAGTACTCCAGTGTTAAAGCACCAGAACATTGTAATGCATTTGTTTGGTTTGGTTTTTCCCTTTGGTCCATATTTGTATAGTAGGAGGATTGTTTATTACTTTTTATTTGATTTCAGAGAGAATATAACACAGAGGTTTAATCTTTAGGTGAAAATTTCACTTAGCTCTAGAGGACAATTTTCAAGTATATATATATCATCTCCATTTAAAGTTGCATTTTGTGAGAAATTTGTCTTTAAATAAACACCTAACTAGGTAAATTTGAAAAGAATACTCACCCAGGTATCATTCCTACTGAACCCTATAAACTCTTGTGAAATGACCTTAGGGATAAAGCCATACAGCATTGTAGTAGAAATACCCGAATTAGATGTGGAAGGCCCTGAGTGTGTTACAATATTCAGTATTGCTTTACAGGGCTCTCCCATCACTGGTGAGCTGGAAGACCAGCATGTTTCTATTGGATCTTGCCCTCCTGTGCATTCTACAGGCTGATCTTGGTTGTACTTTGCCCTTAATTCACATGCAGATTTTCCTTGGCTGTTAATTTTCATCTTAAACTTGTCTAGGGAAAAGAGAAAAAAAAGTACAAGGTACAATGCTTCTGTTAATACAAAGAGAGAAAAAAGTATTTCCAGCATTACAGTGCTTATTAAACTAAGCAGCACCTGTCACAAAGGAATTCTTTTATATTTCTTTACTATATGTATTCAATATCTCAAGAACCCCTGTGAAATACAGTGTATTTTCTATTTTCCTATCTTTTTTATCCTGAGCTGTGTGCTCTACTGTGCTTGTCTGTGCACTGAAGAGTTGGGAGTTCGACAGGTGGGGGGTTTTGTTACGTTGTAGGTTCCTTTTGAGATAGTACGTACAATATATTAATAAAATAAGGCCACTGCAGAGCAATTGTATAATGTGTAACAGACCTTGTGAGGAACAGTCATCTGATGATTTCATTTCCCAAAGTCAACTTAAAAGGCACATAAGAAATATTCTCAACTATTTGGCGAATGAAGTACATCCATCATCTGCTACCTGAATTTGATAGCAACTTTCTCATAAGAATAAGGAACGTAATGAATCCTTTCCTGTCTATTTGATTTGTTTTGATTTGTAATTTCAGTACTTCATTGAAAGACCATTTTTAACCATGTTATTTCCTTATATTAGCTGTCATCTAAGAGAAGCTTTATGTAAATGTGTGCTGGACAAGTGGAACATCAGTGTTTGGGTAGCATAGCCCTGTGATAAGACTCAGAGGCACCCTGTGGAACATGCTTGAGACTCCTGCCCTGCTGTTGGGAAAGCACAGTAGTAAACTACATCTGCATGAGTCCTTGAGAAACAGGTGAAAACAGCAGGGCCAGTGATCCTCTAGCATGGACCAAACTTCACGGTGCCTGTATCCCCACTCATCTGACTCTGGCCAGATTCTGCTTTGGAGATACCCTGGTTGATGTGGTATTGAAAATAAATTTATTCTTTGCATTTCATCTGTGGTTTTGTGGCTGTTCATGCATCCTCCTCATCCCAGCTGATACAGTATATATTTGTCAAAACAGGTTGGACCAGTAAGTAGTGTAGGTTAAAATAATTTTTTAAAAAACTTAGTCTTTTAGGTAATTCAGTGCTTTCTAGAATGTTACCTTCTTGGTCCCTAATGGGCTCAGTAAAAACATGGAACAAAATAACTTAATTTTGCATATAATTAAAACATCCATAGAAATCATAGCTTGAGATTGATCTCTTCCTCTGAAACCAGCAATGGGTTGTGACTGTGGAATGTTGTTTCCCTAATGCTTGTATTCACTTGGCTGTTTGCCCTGCTACCTGAGAGCCTAATTTGGGGTCGGTGTCATTATTATTGGAACTGCTCCATGAAAGTTTTGTCCTGCTGTCCTTGCTGATGAGAGGTGACTTTGACAGTCTCATTGAGTGGACACTGCAGATTTGATATTTCCAACAGGGGATAGGAGTTTGGAAAGATACTGCAAGACATCTGTTTGCATACAGCTCTGGAGCAGATTTTTCTGCCTATTCAGTTTTTACATAATGCTCTGAAGGTACATTAAAGAAATTGCTAGGAGAATGTGATAAATCTTAGTCAATTTAAGTGACACAGTCAAAGTAATTTCTCTTCTAGTGTAGACTAAAATAGCACAGAAATTTACAGGTGAAAATTAGCACCCCAAAACAGTATTGATTTCCTATGATATCTTTGTTACCTTCCTATAAAATCAAAATATTTATTTGAATTCCTAGACTAGATTTTGGTATTCTGCTGCCTGTGGGACAGAATAACAGTTGTGGAGAGAGTTTAGCTCAGCTTCTGAGCCAGCTTTCCTGTTAAAGTGGTTTAGTATGGACAAACTCCCTTTCCTGGTAGGCAAGATATGTGGTCTTAGAGTACTTGTGAACTGCAGTCAGGAGTGTTGATGAGTTTGTTCCCCTTTCCTACAGTCTTGTTTCTCTCTGAATTATTGCAGTGCATGCCTGCCACTCCAGTACCTGCCTTAACTACCTGGAAACACAATGCTGAACGTCTTCAAATACATGAGCAAGTGATCTGACAAAGAGATTAATCTTGGCTCAGTTCCAGAAGACCCTTCATATCTCAAGGTTTTAGAGGTAAGATCTGTGCCTAACATGCAACATAGGTACAATTAAGATGCCCAAATTCAGAAATGTGATGGTAAGAACTCTTCCTATGTATTTGTTTGCACATGCTAGATGTGGGATAACTGTTGTAAAGATGTACGCACTCTAGCTAGTAATTCATCCTCAGCAGAAGACTCAACAAATCGAGTCCTGACTAGCCATACAGTACTTAAATAAGAGCCTAAGCTCCAGAAGAATGAGAGGCTACAGATGGTCTATGTGTAGCATTTCATGGCATGGCTACAAACAGCTTCCTGCAATTCATGCTTCACGGACTCTGTCTTAGATTTGTCTCTATTTTCCTAAATAGGAGATGTGGTCCTGGCCTGTATGCTTGACTGAAGTTGTGCAGGAGTCTATAGGATGCCATAAGGCATCTGGGTTTGTTAGCTCTCAGCTGTTATGACCACGATCACTGCAATTAGATCCTGTGTTTCTATTCCTCGCCTCCCTGGGTCCCCAAAATGGGGCAGTGATACTCCCTGCTTGAACAGACAAGCTTATCAGTACTTGTAAAGCTTTGGGGTGATACAGTAACAAGCACTGCAGAAAACAGAGCATGAGAAGTTGGGCACAGGCAATGCGTGCAACCACACCACCAGAAGTGGTGCTTCAACAAAGTGCCCACACAGCAACAGTAGCTTGGGGAATGCAGCCACAACTCCTGTGGAAAAGACAAGTTTATGTCCAAGGCATGATCATGTTTATTGTCATGGCCTCAACAGCCATTGGGGGCTGGATTAAGATCACACTGCAATTTACAATGACTAGTTTTGTGACCGTAGTGCCTTTCTTTTGACAAATTTTATTTTTTATACACTAAAATTGTGGAAGTATCCTGATTTTCTTCTAGCAAAACCTTTATATAAAGAGATGTAAGACGTACACAGGACAACACTTGGGGCCCAGGTCAGTAAAGGGGAGTTAGAAGTGTTGAGAATGTTGCATATTAAAACCTATTTCACAGACAGGCTTCAATATCATAACATTTTGAAAATGAACAGCAAGTCAGGAAGATCCTTTCTTAATATGGCAGGCTGCTCATGTAAAGTTTTTATTGTCTACTGAGGATTCTGGAGTAAATTAAGGAAACCACCTCAAGGCACTTTTCACCTCTACTGTTGTCCTTTTCCTGAAATGATACAGAGCTTTGAAAGAAAGTTAAGTACATTTCAAATAATAGGACATATTCTTGTATTTGGGAGAATAAACTTATTCTAAGGAATGCTCAAATTTAAAATAAGATCCCTACCTATAGACTGTAGGAAGCTCATTAGGAAAGGGATAAAAATTTTTCCAATAGCCAGGATGCTCAAGTTTTAATCAGTTTTAACAATCTGGGAATTTTACTGGTTCTGCCATTCATTTTGGTTGTTTCTGTGTCAGGTATTTTGAAGCAAGTGCTGCAAAATTAAAAATAGAAAGAAAGATAACGTTGAAAAAGTCTGATCAACTCTGTTTTTGCTCTTCCTTCTGAACAGAAGACTAAATGTGCCCATAAATTAAAATAAACTTGACTGGATACCATTGCTGCTGGTTCTAAATTAACAGATGAGAAATCTGCTACAACAGCATCCCTTCCAATACCATCTAATTGAAATTAATTGCCTGTCTCTGAGTCCAAATCAAAAATTAAGAATTAGACTAAGTATTGCAGTATTAGTACTGAAACTAACTATTTAATCCTGGAAATTGTTCTTCCAGAGCTCAGCTTGTTATGATATGGGTTGTATTTCCAAAGAAAGAAAACAATGTCCTCTCTTCACTTCAGCATCTTTCCTTACAGAGACAGTGAGCTACAGCATCATGTTTCTCTTCCCTGCTCAAAATTACTTTCTCTTGCAGCAGAGCCATCCTTTCATTCTATTCTGAAGGTTCTGGTGCTTTGATGGTGGGTGATGATGTGGTTTTGCTCACAGCTATGCACAGCCCCAGCTCTGCTATCCAAGAGCAGTTCAGAGCTCATAAGCAGAAATGGGGATTCTTTAACTAACAAAGAGAAATGTGCCTTCTGGAAATGAGTTTCATTGTACGCCCCTTCCTCAAGATAGAGGGAAGACAAACAAAGGGGGACTCTTTCCTGGCCAATTAGGCTCAATAACAGGTAGCTACCAACTCTCAGAAACACTCAGTGCTTTTGGGATACTGGAGTTTCTCCTGTTCCTCCTGCCTGCACTGTGAGTTGGTGTATACACAGAAGAAACAAGAGTAGTGGAATTCCAGGCTAAGCATTTCATGCTATATTCTTTCAGGGCACATAGTGAGGTTATCCAGATTGTTTTTCAGACACTTAATTCTTAGGGGAAAATTTTTGTCAAGATCTTTTTTCATCACAAAGTTGGTTGTATCTTTATTTGCTCCAACAATTGCAATGTACTTAGATTTACCTATGCTTCTCAAGATAGTCCAGCTGAGGAGTTTGTTCTTTTCCTGTTTCTCTTTATTGTAGTATGTTTTCCTTCCATCTCTGAATATAGACACCAGTGGCATGCACAGTTCAGGTAACAGCCATGCAAGGACTCAGGGAGTTAACCAATGTTGTTTTTATATGGTTAAGTAGCCAGAAATTCTTTTATTTCTGCCTTCTTTTTGCCATCTTTCAAGGGCTTCCTGGGGTTCATAATCCATATCCCAATGTTCTGAGTAGCCATCGGTTTCAATTTAATTTCAACCATTAGGAATGGTACATATTTATTCCAAATGGTGCATGTTTATGGAACACTCACTGCTAAGGCATTGCAGTGTAGTTGATCAGGAAATGCTTTTCACTAGTGATGTGGTTTGCTCAGTTATAAGTTTGTTTTAATAGGTAAGGGATCTGAATAAGTTGGTTGTGACTTTGATGCAGTGTACAGCATCTCTAATTTGATAGGTCATTAATCTGCCAGGTTTAACTAAGTAACAAATTGCAGCTTTCATTAGCTCCAGAAATAAAACGAGATAGAATCTGGATGCTCTCTACCTGCCATGCCCTTTCTCAGTAATTACATCTTTCAGGTGATCTCAGCTTCTGTGTTGTGACTCATTCCTTAAAGTGCCACCATTAAAAGTAGGAACCTAATGCCAGGTGGGACTACATGAGATTTGCTAGTCAGGCATTTGGTCTTGAAAAGTAATGTTTCTGCAAGCGGCCCAGTACTTCTAGGAACTTCAATAAACACGCCCTGCTGAAAATCTGGATACACCTACAGCTTTCTCAGTTTCTCTGGTCCTATCATCCTTACTAGGGCAGAATTTGGATTTGACAGCAATATGTTTTCATATTATTCAAAGGCTTACTTGATCTGAAAGGTGGTTAATGTTCTTTTAAATATAATTTTAATACCTTTTATTAGATTAGTTAGATGCATATACAGCTATTGTTTTGACAGAACCTCTGATCTCTCTGAACACTAAGAGTTTGTCTTTATATGCACAACTGAGCATTGATACTTTTAAATACCAGTCAGTAATTTAAAAACTTGTCCAAATCCCAGTACAGTGGAGATCTATTTCAGTAACGTCACACAAATTTTCACAGTACTGGCATAGCACATTCAGAAGATCTGTCAGGTCCCAGAGCTTTCCACTCAAAGACCATTCAACATCCTTTAAAATATATCCAGCCAAAACTGTTTTAGCAGGGCTTTGTCAATGGAAACTATTTGAATTTTCTTGAAAAGTAAAAGATGTTGATGAATTAATTTTCCAAGTATTGATGAAAATTATGAGGGAGAGATGAGTCAAAAATCATTCTTATATGATGTGTATTATCTCCAGCAGGCAAAAATGAGAATTTTTATCTGAAGGTCGTGAGTGATTTGTGAGATTATGGAACTGAACAAATTTCCTTCACTGTTTTATAAATTCCCTTTCTCATATTTTCATTGTAACCTAATGTGATTGGTATTACCCACAAATGGGATTGGTATTGGAAGAATAATAGTCGTGCTAAATAGTGGCTGAGTCTCGTTACATTTGAAGAGGTCTAAATGCTGTAGAGTTAAACAATGCATAGTGCATGGGGAAATAAAAATAAAATAAAAAAATAAGCTAAAAGTGTGGGAAAAACTAAACTCACTAGAGAAAATTAAAATAGGACCATCTAGCAAGAAATTTATGTGGAACACACGTATTTTCTTTATACATTTTTTTTGCTGGCTGACTTGTTTCTATACTGAATTTAAGATACAACTTTAAGTGTGCTTTAACTTAGTAAGAAACGGAGGGCATTTCATTATTCTAGGAGAGACTTGATCAAAACAAACAAATATTGAACTGAGATCCAAGTAGGAAGCCGGGGGTGGAGGGGAGGGGGTGTGATTTGATTTCCAGATAAAATGGCCCAAGAAATTTACAAATGTAAATTCAGTTAGGGGAAATGCATCCCAGCGCTGAGAGCTAGCACAAGCCCTAGGCACCCTTCAGGCATGCTTAAGTCCTCTGTGAAGGCTAATTAGGTGCATAGCATGAATTTTCAATTCCAGATAAATATGCATTTTACAAACAGTCTGCAGAATGAGAATTATTTATTGGACATGTTTGTGAATAATTTGAAGTATAGTATGAACTCTGTCATTTTAAAAATCCATTAACAGACAGTTTACAAGTGGGTGGGGAATAAAGAATCAAGCTTAAGAAACGTTGTTTTTTTTTAAAAAAACACCCCACGATTTCTCTAGCTGTTAAAAATAGCTCAAACATGCTTTACAGTAGGGGAAACAAGGACTTGCACTACCTTGGCAGAGCCCAATGTCTCTAAAACCTCTCAGGTGTGCGATGATAAAATTTTTACTGCTTTATTTTTTGGATCAGAGCATGTTTTCCCCCTTGGGGAAAGGAGTGCTCTCAGTTTTGGGGAAGCATGTGGACGGAGTGGGATTTTTATGGTGTGGGAGTCCAGGGCCAGGCTCCTTGTTCTTCCTTTTCCGCTGTGGAAAGGTCAATTGGAGTCTGATCCCGCTGAATCTAAAATTAGTTCTATAACAATCAGATGGCATAAGGATTTTCACTTTATTTTTTCTTTCCACAAGCAGGTTGAAGTAAACCTTTATAGCTTTCTAGTAAATGTTACAGGGTGCATGTCAGGATGTATATGGTATGGGACACATGCTGGATGTACACATATTTGTGCATTCCCACACATGCACTTTCTAAGAAGCATAAAACCAGCAGAGTCCATTTCAGGCTGGATACAGAGCAACTGGGCAGCTCACTTTTTTTTTTGTAAGTCAGCCTGAAAGCACAGGTTCTTCTACTTTCACATGCTTATCCTAATTTCTAGCCATAATTAATTCATGGCTCGTTTATACTCATTTGTCATTGTGCCAATATTTTACTGGTTGCTCAAGTAATTTTTCTCTCCCTTCATGTTTACATACCCCGATATATTTATAGGGAACAGTCATATCCCTTCTTAGCTATTGTTTTGAGAAGCTGAACAAGCCAAGCTCTTTTAATCTCTGCTTGCAAAATAAATTATCATTTATATTGCTCAAGCACACTTGTTTACTATGAGGTTATTTTTGTTCTGGTCTGCACTTTAATTATTCTTTGACTTTCTTATTTGTTAGGAACAAGCAAAGGAAAAAAAAAATAAAAAAAAAAATCACAGGCAGTATTTTCTGTGCCAAAAGCAGGCCTGGGACCCACAACACTGTATATATAAATGAACAGCTGGATAAACGTGTGCAAAAGCTGATACACTTATGTTGCTGGAGTGCATTTGGGATGGGCTCTTTTAATACATAATAGCTGGTGGATGTTAGAAAGAAGCATTTGCAAATTCATACTGGGAAACGCCAACTCAGGAAAAAAACAGTTCTTTTTAAAAGCTAAACTGAGTAAGTTACATCTTTTGTGTAAATTCAGCAGGGAAAAAAATTCTGAATTCCATAACTGTAGAGACTAATTGCTGCAGATACAAAATTATTTCCTCACTCTATGTTAAGTTTTCAGTGACTTGGCACTGAATGGAAAGGACAATTTCCCTTCTGGTGGATATTCCAAAACTTTAACATACATGATTTCTCCCAGATGGGGACTTGACTGTGATGAAAAGCCTAGTGTAAAAAATATCCATAAACAAAATATCTGATCTGGTTTGTATTTGAAAATTCTTTCTCTATATACTTCAGATGAAACAAAATAGTTTTCTAAAATTATGTTTTGTTGTGGAAATGATGTACACAACTTTTCACCCATCGATGGTATGAATCTTTGTGCAAGCTGCAGCGTCCCCTTATCCTCTGCGAGGTCTTTTTGTCAGCACTGCCACATCATTGGGGATGCAGGGCATACCCTCTTGGAGGTGTCATTCTCTCCTAGGAGTGATGGATTTGACTGAACCATACTGATACTCATAGGGGAGGTCAGAATTACAGATCTTTGAGTCTTTGTGGACATCTGTTTAGCAATAGATGTTAATCCTCAGGTAGAACAGAGTTTTGCTATCCTAGTGCAGTGCAACATCCTGCAGCTGTAGCAGCAATGGAAGAAGTATGGTGAGAGTTATGTGGGATGTTAAACTAGAAATCAGTAATGCTTCAGGCAACTGTACCAAAGGGCTTCTTTTTTTCTTCTTGGCTTACTTCTTCCAACACCCTGTTCATCGGCTGCTAGCTGTGCTCTTAGTTTACCATAAATGATACTACTTTTTATTTCAAAACTCATAAAGAGGAAGAAATAAGATTTTGGCCACCGCAATGTAGGACACAGAAAATAGCCCAGAAACAGAAATAGTGGGATCACTCTGCAGGTACCTGCAGTGTGTCTGTACAAGCCAGCCCAGCTCAAGAAATAACATGGACATGTTTCCCAGCAGTACGCTTGATTTAATTGCCTGTTGGTTGATCAGAGGGTTTATAACCTTCACATAAATGCACTTCCACACGTGGATGGCCACACTGTTTTCAAATGCTTACACAGCACCATGCTATCACGTGGATTTAGCAGCTCAAAGCTGCAAAGGAGACTTCTGGACACTGCAACAAACTGACAAATACATTTATAGGATGAAGGAATTTTTTCATGTGATGTGAATTTTTCATCCATGCTTTAGGTCATGGCTTTAGATTCTTCTTGGTTTGTGTGTCTTTAAATATTTAGATTTAAGTATGGAGGATGAAATTCAGGTAGAGGCATAGGCTAGGTGGGGAGTTAAACAACAGTAAACTCAACATTGCCAACTCTCTTGGAGCTTCCACAGTAGCTGTAAGTCCACAGGGATGCTTCTGGAGCCACTGCTTCTCTTTCATTCCTGGAACTCAGAATTAAGAGCAGATATGAGATATTTCCAAAGGAAAAAAAAAATAATTGTGTGACCCCAAGATGTTAGAACTTAACTTGGCAGCCATCATAAAGAATTGGTGGAAAGGGAAATAGAGAAAAAGCATAAAATTTTCAGGTTATGGACTTGCCTAGCAGCACTGGTGCACCTGTAGGGATGGGAATAACAATCCCTGATTGCCAAATGACTCAACTCAGATCCTAGGAAATAGTTATCTAAGGCTCATACTTGCAAGCTCAATTATTTGGATGCCCCAAGAATATGCTGTAATTAGAGTCATCTTTTGCTTTCGAATTTTAGATGTCTGAGTTTTGGTTTTGTTGTTTGGAAGTGTTTATTTTGGCTAGCATGTTGCAATTTTTATTGCCTTTTATTTTTTTAAATTTCTATCTCATGCTCTAATCTACGATGAAAGATACAATTCTTAGTTTTGCATGGACAGACAAGGACTGGTGGAGGTTGCAGGAGTGATGGTTGTTACAAAAGCATACTAACAACCTGAGGAATCTCACTCTTCTCTTTATCAGACATTTAATTGGAAAACTGTGATAATATTGAAATAAATTGTCTTTCTCCCCTTTTTTTTGCTTGCCAACACCTATGCTGATGCTGTATTAGATGCCATAATTTTGTAATGTGTGTTTTATATCATACTACACTCACTGCACCAAACTACCATATAACATACTTAGCAAGCAGAACAGTTGCCATACAAAGATTTTAAAAATGGGCAGCATGCAATCTTAGTGAGAAATGCCTGCGCATCAGTACATTGTACATTGTATGATGCCTATCTGTGCAATATGAGCTAGGGCGTTGCTTTGGCAGGGGGGTTGGACCCCATGATCTCTCGAGGTCCCTTCCAACCCCTATGATTCTATGATTAGGCTTCAGAAAGGTCATCAGCATACGAGAAGTAGAGGAAGCCCCACAAATTTCCATTTCTTGGCTTGGCATCAGCAGCCAGCCTGTCAGAACTGGCCTTTAGAGGCAGATCTGACCTATGATAATGCAGGCGGTTCAAGGGGTGCCTTCAACAGAGGGAATCATTCGGTAGGCGGCAGGACTGCAAGCTTCTAAAAATAGTTCCTTCAGCAGCCTTTTGTGCAGGATGCGGCGTTCATTTAGTCTGACCCCTCGCTTTCGTTCAGAAACACTGCTGGCCTGATCCCCTTCTCACCCTCGTGTAACCCTACTGACTTTGGCAGCGCCAAACACCAGTGTCAATGAATTAAAGAGCAGATACTGTATTTCTAGATAAACGTGTGAGTCACTGCCAGGAATATTTTTAATGTGGTATGGGCACTTGACCAATTGCTTGAGAGCTCACACTGAGTCCTTCTCCAACCATTTCAGCTGATGGAGCAATTCGCCCCACAGAAAGTCGTTTGTCTGCCCATACTCAAATAGTCTCACTGATTTCATGGAGTAAGCTGCTGAGAATTTTTCATGGAATCTGGTCTTCAGTGCTTTGTTTGGACACATATAAATAGCCTGCTACTCGGGTTATCTGCCTGTTTTGGGGAGCAAAGTACAATCAGAATCCTTTCTGCAGATTATTTTTCCTCTGCATGTGCAAATAGTACCACAAACTGAGCATTCAGTTTGAAGAAAAAGATGTCTGAGGCTGGCTGTGCCCCTCAATCCCCAGAAAGCGATGGGAAACGACACTGCTAATGTCTTCCTAACTCTTAAAATTAATGCATCTTCACTGTCCAGCCTTGTGAGCCAAAAAAACAGCCTCATTAGCAGTATCAAGTTTAAAATAAAATTATTTTTAATATGGGCTCTTCAGAAGAGAAAAGAAATCTCTACTAGGAAGAAGTATAAATAGGAGTTGGAAGTAGTTGAAACATCTTGTTGTGTTTTGTTTTGATTTTTGCTGATCTTCATTTCAAAAATAGACAAGCTGATTTAAACGTTTTTCCTTTTAACTGACAAGAAATGCAATGTTTTTTAAGAAATGAGTGTTTTATAAAGGAAGCACTGACAAGCTGTCTCAGTGCTTGGTATTGCCTGAATATCAAAACAGTTATTTTAAATGCCTGATCTACAAAAGAGTTTTGTTTTGCAATCCAAAACAATAAATAATTCTTTTTAGTATGTAGGTTTATTTTTCAAGGTATTTAGCAACCTGGCATTTTCGTGATGGCTGTGCAGAAAAAGATGATCATATGCCAACAGCAGGCCTGTAAGTGCTGTCTTTCTGTCTTGCTTTTCCCTTTTTTTTCCCCCCTCATCCCTGTATATCTCAGATGACCCGATACATCATTATTTTTTGTTACATGAGACAGAACATATGTCACACTTCTGACCTTGAGTAAAATGTGCTCTTATTAAAAGTGAAAACAACTACCCAAATGCCTCTTTTTTTTCCCTTTTTTTTAGCTTACCAAAATGAGAAGCCCCAATTAATTGCCACTTCCACAACTTAATGTGAACCCAAACTCTGAAGGCAGAACTAATTGAGCTGCTTTTTATATTGAATAACATGGGCTGAGCAGGAGGTGATGTCAATCCTTGATTACCATTAATAACACCATTCTAATTGCCCTGAATATCTCACTGTAGCTGTCAGCAAGTTGATGCTTGTCTACATGACTAAATTTGGCATGTTCTGCAAACCCATTGCCACTGGGACAACCAGTCTGGCCAGTAGACTGGCAGGCACTGTCTGATGCTTGCAGGGAAAAGTGCTGCAATACTTGTAGTGTGTAACATAGGACACACAATTAGAAAAAAAAATCATCACATTATGAGGGGAGTGCAGCTTTTTATGTTCTAAGAAGATAGAAGGGCCAGGTGCAGCACCACAGAGCTACATTTTGTTAGATAATTAGCAGCATCAATAATGCAGGGCAATCTTCAACAAATATTTGCTGTTAAAAAAAGTTTTTGTGAGGAGACAAAAATTTCACAATTTCAGTTTAATATCTTTTCCTCACAAATTTACCTGCACAGTTAAGCTGAAATGGATTAAGTTGATCTTCTTTTCCCATTATTTGCTTTTTCCCTTTTCTTGCCAGACACATCACATGAATGAGGAAGTGCCGTACTGGATGAACTTTCATTATATCAGAAAACCTGATTAGAATGTAAAGAATAGCTGGGCTACATATTTTATGAACTTCCTTTGAAAGAAAGATTTTTGAGCATACTTTTATCAGTCAGTATTTCTCTGGCTTCTTCAAGTTTCCTTTTCTTTCAACCAGCGTGTCTTACTAATAGGGCATAGAGAACTTACAAGAAAAGAGAATGTGTTTAAAAACAAGGACTGTTTTAATACGTACTCTTATTATTTCTCTAAAATAAATGCCTGGTGTTCTGTCTTGACCCTGGTACTAATCTTGCACTGCTACTTTGGAGTGTGGGTCCCTGGAGTACTGGATCCTTCTTGTGTCTCCAGAGTTTCAGATCTGCCGGTAGATGTGTTTCCATCAAACGACTACTAAGGATGTATTTATGCTCAGCAAGTAAAGACTTTGCTGGCATCACAGGACTGCTCTTGCAATATAGTTTTGAGCCTGGAAAATTTTACTAAAATAGAATAATAGGGTGAAGCTGACTTGAGGGCATGCTACTAGACTAGGCTCAGGAAATGGAGGTTGGATGACTTCCCATGGAAGAAGGTTCTTCCTCACATTTTGGTAGTGGCAAGTCATTCAGACTCTTCCTTCTCAGTTCTCCCAAAAGATGAAGACTAAGAGCACTTGTTGACTCCCATTTTTTGCTTGTCTCAACTATGTCAGCCTACATGGGAGCAACTTTGTCCCACCCACCTAAGGCAGCTTCTTCTCAGTTACATTTTCATTCTCAGCTACCCTCTGAAGGCTGCTGCATTAAAAAAGATATAAATCTGTACATGTATTTGCATAAAATAATGCCCACCAAGAAACAGGGAGATAGCCTGATTAGCTAAGTCTTCTTTAATTTTGCTTGTGTGGCACACAAGCCAAGAATGGCTTCATGGCAGAGATGGTAGGAATGTCTCTACTCTTATTGGGAGCTGAGTAGACCTCATGGCATTGACAGGAATACAGTTAAACAGGATATTTTCAAACCGAATGTCATTGAAAGGTAGTCAAGAGTCATCTCTGCCAAAGCAGCAGAGATACCATCGCAGAGCACAGGCAAGGGTGTGAAATTTGTACACTGCTATATGCCCTTTTTAATTTTCATATGCTAATGGCATTTCTTCCATTCACAACTACAGCATCGAGAAGTTGGCTGTAGTTTTAAATTTAAAAAATTCAATCTTTTCCTATCTTTCAGTATGTAGGCACATTGGTTTGTTTCCAGGGAATCTGGAAATCTTTCAGAAAGAAAGGTTGCATCTTAAAATTCTGCACCTTAAAATGTTAGGTGATGCTGTACATCAGAAAGGGACTAAATCTTATAATGAAGTTTTATATTAAGAAACCCATTTTCAATACAGAAAATGTCGCCAGATATTTTTAGTAAACTTTCTCCTGCCCTCTCCTTGCCCCCCTTTTTAGATACAAGCATTTTGGCTTGGACGCTTCGCTGTGGAAAATACCTTACCTGTCAATTTTGCCCCTAATGAGCTCCTATTTTACAGCAGCTTTAGGTAGTTTGCAGTGCTAAAATTAAATAGCACAAATTCTGAATTACTTGACTCCTTAGCCAACAGCTCCCAGGTGCACAGGAAGAATGCCTGTTTTCTTTTGTTTTTAATAGAAATACAGCTGGAGACCCCACTTTGGGAAAATCAATGTGTCACGGCTCTGTGGCAGCTCCTAGTGCTTTGCAACTGACGTCCTATCAATGATGCAGCCTCAGGACAGTGAACATCATAGTCTCTGTACATATTTTATTGATATTATTGTGTTTTCATTGATTGCCTGCCACTGCAATGGAGTTGTTGTGATGTATGGTCTTCTGCTGCTTTTGCAGAGGTGGATTTCTTGACATGAAGGACCTGTAAAGTCCGGTGGAGATTTGGGGGGGGAGGAGGGGTTGCCATGTATGCAACTTGGCCCCATTGAACTTATTGTCAGGTGAAAAGAGCAGGCAGAGAAAGAAGCACAAGAGGGGACAGAGAGATAAAAGGAGGGATAAAGGAGGATGTGAGTCATTTTCTGAGGTTCCCAGCGGCAGCAGATAAGCTCATGATGCTGCTTATGCAGAGTGCGTCTGGAGGAGGCATCTTCTTGTTTCACATGTATAGGGTGACAGAGTCTGAGCTTGAAGAAGGGTGTTAAACGACTTAGGGAGTCGCGTTCATGAGAGGCTAAGGCACTGAGAAGATGGGAAGAAGGCAGTAGGAGGGGATTTGTGGTGAAGAGAGCTCTCCAACTGCAAGTGAAGCATACAGGCTTATATTTGCTCTGAAGTGCCCACTCAGAAGCCTAACTTCAGATACACAAAACAAACATGAGATAAAAATATTTAAGATGTAAAATGGAGCATTAGTCACAATCTGACAATGTTTGGCACTGCACTGTTGGTGTGCTCCCTTAAGGATAAGCCAGTTTTTTCCAGGCTTCCCTGTGACATAGAAGAAAGCATAACATATACTGCTGACTTTGTCCTCACGACTTACATATGTACACATAACATTTTACATAACTGGTAAGCAAACAAAGAAGGTGTTGGCTTTATCAGTACACATAACCATTCACAAGCATATTTTAGTTCCATAAAGTGTACTCTATTTGCTTTCAGGAAAATAAGGGCAGATAAATCATATACTTTATAACTGAATTCTTTATTTTAGTTGATGCTGTCATTGAAAAAAGTGTTTATCTTTAACATGCTGATCTGGAATGCGCTTCAGAAACACTCAGATTTGCAGGCAACTTCTAGATTTGAAATTTAACTGTGAATAAATCTGTTACTTAGCATTATTTACAAGCTGTATGTTTTTACAGGCACAACCTAAAATGGGTGAGGAGGGCGGAGGTGGCTGAATAAGTACAGCTAACATGCTGTGAAGCAGAAATTGTATAATGTAATATATGTTGGTAATATCATTAACTCTCTGATCTTCTGCCATTCAGAGCAGGGGGTGAGAATGGTTTGCAGCAGCAGCTGAACAGAGATGAAGAAAAAACTGCCAGGCTAAAACTAGTTGCTGCATTATTGATTATCTGGAATTTCTGACTTTTTGATTTGTATAACTGCTTTTTCCCACAGCTGTCTTCAAAGGTTTGTCACTATAAAAAAATATTTCTCATTACTGACTTTTGAGAAGCGCCTCTTAACAGAAAGTTTGGCTACCCTAGTTCTAGGTTTAAAGCGTCTGCTTTTGAACTGATTCTATCCATTTTGAAAATGTGTTAATTGAATCCAAAATAAGGCAATCTGTCTGTTTGTTTTTCTTTCTTTCTTCACCCAGTGTATGGATGTCCCATAGTCAGTCTGTTCTCATATCAGGCTCCAATTTATCCAAATTAATCTGTTCAATTAATTGTGTTCAAGAATTTGGAGGGATCAGTTTCCATGGTTGAAAGGAAGTTAGGATAAGAGCAGTATATTTTACACTGTTAAATGTACACTACCTCACTTTGTTATATTTTACACTGTTAAATGTACACTACCTCACTTTGTTTCAAAACAACCAAAGTGGGACTTCAGGTGTTAAAGATTTTTAAAAACCACACTGTATTTGTGGAAAGATGAACTGACACTTTTGGCTGATTCTGTTAATCTATTTTTTTTTCCATAATTTAACACAGCAATCAGACAAGAGCCTTTCAAAACAGTGACTATGTATAAAGTAATTTTTTAAGTTTGTTTTTGACTCACAAGATTAGAGAGCATTAGAAAGCTTGTTCACCATTAGCTTTGTAGCAGTTTCTTCCAGTAATTTTAAAAATAACAAAGCCCTAAAGCCCCAAGCCTCTTCCTGTTTAAACTACAACTGGTGGTCATCGGCTAGTACTTCAGGGGTTTTATTCATTAAAATATTTTAATATAGCCCCAAATAATTATTTTCAAGAGAGTCTGAAGGGCACTAGAGATCAGTAGCAAACAATAAATTAACTGAAAAAGAATTTAACATAATGTCACACAGTACACATGAGTTATGCTGACAGTAATTGCCACTTAAAAAAGAAAACTGGGATTTGCAGTCTTCTAATAGGCTACGTTCTCCTCTCAGAAACAGATCAAGCCCGAGAAGCAGAAAGGTTCTTCCTTCCTATAAAAAGAGTCACTCTCCTGCCCCGCCTCCAAAAAAATGCAACAAACTGGTTTATTCATAAATGTATTTTCCAGATGCCCAGTGTCTCTGCACAGCCCTGGCTGTCAAGCAGCAGTGTGGTCCTTTGTTAGAAGGTCAAGGCTCCACGATGCCCAGTGGACATCTCATTCTCACGCTGAAGAAGACCCAGACACCCTCCCCTCCGCTCCCTGGTGTCTGGCCCCCTTCTCAGCTGATCTGGGGGAGAGGCTTCAGGCATGGGAGAAAGCAAGCAACCAGGAGCCTGGTCTCTCTGCCTTCAGCATTAGCATAAAAATTGCACAGAAATAAAAGTATCTACAGCATTACAAATGCATACTAATTATACAAGAATAGATCACAGATGTTTTCTCATGATGAATGGTAGCTCATGCGGCAAGGATACTAATTGGTTTTAGTGGTGGCACTTTGGAGGGTCCCAAAGTGCTCCCTGTACAGAAATACTAATGAGAGTCATGTGAAAATATATATCCATGTTTCTTTTTGGAACCTCTTAGGATGATAAATAAATATATAGTTCACTGTTTCTTTGAAGAATTGTATTAGTATGGAAATGTGACCAGGTCAGCCGGAACTGAATGATTATTTTGTTGCTACTAGTGAATCAATTTCTATGGTAAGGTTCAAGTCTGCAAGCTGTCCTGATCACTAGTAGCAGGCTTAGTAAATAAAGGCACAGTGATTCTGTTTGCATCTGGGACTACTAGCTAACCATGGGGATGATTTTTTGGCTAAATGCTTCAGTTCATCAAAATACCCATAAAATATCTGCATGGGTTATGTGACAAGAAAGACCAAGCTCACACCTTCAGCAGATGATCCTCTAGGCATATAGGTTGGGATTTTGCTCCAAAGCAATATTTTTTAAAAATTTATTTATTATATTTTATTTTTCTTTTTAATAGTGCATAACTAACCTTCTTGAGAGCAAAAGTATTTTTTTCTGACATGAGCGATACTCTGTGTTGTGATCTATCCCAGTCATATTGCAGGTAAATTGTAAGAAAACTGAGCTTGATATGGAAATGCTTTTGCTGTAGGTGAAAGGAGAGCTTCAGCATTAGTTTATCTAGGATGAAAAAGGAAAATGTGAAAGCTGCATGTCATTTAATTCTGAGAAATGACCTGACCAGATGTCAAAATTATTAAGAAGCAGCGTGACAGCCCTTGGATGCCAACCCTTGAAAATAAGACAAGCAAGACAAGGAGATATTGAAATATGCAGACTGAAACTAAACACAGGGTGTGCATTTTCTTAAAGGAGAAACAAAGTCTATCGATAAATATTGGCTTAACCATGTGCTTCCAGCAGTCAGAAATATCAGTTGGAATTTGTCAAATTATTGGGAGCTGGAAAATTTCAACCTGTGACTTTGACGATCTGTTACTGAAGGCTGTCTTGGATATATCTCCCAAAAATGATTTATAAACTGAATATGCTTTTTAAAGGGCACTAATAGAGGAGACCTTTGTTGTCCATTACTAGCTGTGTGCCTTTCTCTTCCCTAACAAAGCCCATGGGTTGTGTAGGATGGACTGGAGGTGGGTAAGTATGTGCAAAAGCTACATTGACTGTGTCACTGAGAGTCAAGGTGTGAATGGCCCCAAAAAAGAGCCTTTATACTATCTTGTCCCACATACAGGTTATGTATGTGGGATAGGAGTCATTTGAAATCTCACCCATAATGTTGGCAGTGGGACTAGATAGATAAAACTAGTGCTGACTGTTCTATTAAGAAACTATTTGGGTTTTTTTTGATCTGCAAGGCACTTTGTAACCATTTCTCAAATTCTGCCTTTCACAGATAGTGTGCTGCAAGCAGGTCTTTACCCAACACTGAAGGAGAAAACAGGAATAAGCAGGTATGTGTTTATGTCCTCTGTTTAGAATTGAATCTCTACTCTGTGACAGAACAACAGACCAGCTGAACACTGAGTTTTCCTGCAGTGCTGCTTTTCATTCTGTTTCTGTTCTAGCAAAACTAATAAAAAATTCTACTTTATATCTGCTGTCCTATTTTTAATTGTTTCTTTGGTGCAATCAGATCTTCATTGATTGATAAAAACATACATCTTGCATTTTTTTCTGGAAAGATAATTGCTTCTCACCATTTATTTTCAAAGAAAAAAAATTACAAATGCATTTATTAAAACTTCTTATAAGTCATTTTATTGTTTTCTACTGAGAGTTAATAAAGAGCAACATTAATTTTTTTAAACATCTCCTAGCTTTAGCATTTCATTTGTGAATTGCACTTTTAATTTTAATTACTGATGACAGTCATGAGCTTCCATGATCCTAAAGTTCAAGAGTCTCACATTTGAAAGTTATACCCAGAAACTGAAAATCAACATTTCTGTAAAAACAAGGAAATTGTAGATATTACTAATATAGTCAGTGAGAAAAATATGTCAACAAAATTTTTAAAGTAATTTTACTCCTTGTTTGGAGGAATCTATTAGTTCTTCTGGGCTTTCCTTTGGGCCTGGTTCTGCTAGTATTGCTTGGTTCAGATCTTGCTATTACTAATGTTGTAATATGTACTCCATTAACTTTTGTCCATATTTACTGCCTATACTGATGAAGTTACCATGCAAGAGCCTCAGCCTCTGGGAGATGAGGGAGAGCAGTTATGATAAGGCACAAGATGACACCTTGCTAATCTAAGTTTGAGATCATGTCCAGCCAGCTGAAACCATGAAGAGAGGAGCTGCCTGTCTCCATGCAGTCCTGTGACCTTAGCCTTGACGGCTACCTCACTCACCAATGAAAGAAGGGAAAGGAGCAGACTCTCAACTTCGAGTACAGAGTTTCCTGAAGTAGTGATGTTTAAGGCACTAGAGAGGTAAAGAAGCTTGAAACAGGACAAAATTAGACATTCAAAGCATGACACTTGACCCATGAGCTTTTTCATCCTATTTTCTCTCCCTGTCCTGCTGAGGTAGGGGAGTGAGAAGGCGGCCGTGTGAACGTCTGGTTGCTGGCCAAGGCTAATCCAACACACAGGGCAAAGCAAGAATCCCAGGCAAACTGCAGATCCCATTCTATGTCTGCTGGGATTCATGATCTCTCTTCCCCACTGCTGAGCACTCAGCCCTGTCTCACTCTCCTCCCATCCCATCTGTCCCAGGCTGTTGTCCTCCCAGTCCTTAGGGTTTCTGTCCACTGCTTATCCAGACCCTGCTGCTCAGATTCATGTCTCCAGTCTCTCTCAGATGTCTTGTGCCTGGGCTTTGGGCTTGAAGGGAGGGCAATACACGTGGTACAAGTTAACCACCCACCCATGCAGCCTTTTCCTTACCGCCTCTGACGCTCTCCTTTGGTGTCTTACAGCATGGCTGATGGTCTCTGACACCTTCATTCTGAGGTAGACCCAGATCAGAGAAACAGCATCTGTGGGCGTGCAACCTGCCCCTCTATCTGCAGCATGGTGTTTGTGCCCAGGATCAGCAGGGTTGCCTTGCAGAAAGGGTGCATTGGGAACAGGCTCCAACAGCAGCACTTTAAGGTCATCTTGAGATGTCCCTTGGGAACCAGGGATCTGGCTTCGCGTCCAAGATAATACAGGTATTTTGTTCAGGCCCTTATACTGAAGCCCAGGATCGCATGCTTCACAGTGGCAGATCTTCCAGGGAAACAAGAATCTTGATGAAACTCAGAACTAGAGACCGTGCCAGTTTCTTTCGAAATGTAATGGTAATTAATTTGTCCTGGGTTTGGCTAGGGCAGAGTTAATTTCCTTTCCAGTAGCTGGTGTAATGCGTGTTTGGGAATCAGGATGAGAATCATGTTGATAACACACTGATGGTTTTAGTTGTTGCTGAGCAGTCAAGGACTTTTCAGCTTCTTCCACTGCCCTTCCCGTGAAAAAGCGGGGGGCACCCAAGAACCGGGGAGGGGACACAGCCAGGACAGCTGACTCAAACTTGACTCAAACTAATCGAAGGGGGTTTTCCATGCAATGACCTCATGCTCAGCATAAAAAGGGCCTAGTGGAGGAAGGGTGGCACAGCTCCAGGATGTGTGGTTTGGGGATGATCTGGCTTTGGGATGGGTCTGAGCTGTACAGTCTTGAGTTGTGCTGTTCGGTGAGAAGCTGCACCGTGTGTCACCAGTTCTGTATGTTCTGCTCTAAGTGCTGCTATTTCCTACTCCCTGTGTTGTCCCAGCAAGCTGTCCTTACCCAAACCCAATCAGTTTTCCTTTGCCTTCCTCCCTCTCCTCCCCATCCCAAGGCAGGGGGAAGGAGTGGGAGTGAGTGAGCTGCTGCATGGTGCTCAGCTGACACCTTGGCTGAACCTCAACAATCTTACTGGTAAAAGATGCGCCTTTAATTTTAACATGTATGGCCTTTAACTCCCACTTCCTTGCCCTTATTATGATTTTTTCATATCTTGCCACCTCTCCTTTTCATCTGTGGACTGATACTGCCCTTTAGCAGAAGTTGTCGTTATCAATGGTAAATGTTTAATTTTCCATAAGAAAAATAATAAACCCCCAGCTACTTATGTAATTTTGCTACGTTTAGATCAAGATCCTCCAAAGTGGAGAGCATTAAATGTCATCATTAAAAATTCTGTAACACCAATAAAAAGAATTAATTTTTTTTCAGGAGAAAAAAAAAGTTTTAAAAAAGATCCATACCATGTAACTAATATCAGTTTGGAACAGGTTCAAAGGCTAATGTTGGAAATACGGTACAGTGATTAATCTCAGCATAAAATCCACAAACCTTCATTGTTTTCATAATTCTTCTGAAAAAGAACGTCTTACAAGAAAGCTGAGATCTTGCTTCAGAGGATGAGATGTGGGACCTGGACAGGTAAAGCACCATTCAAGGTTTAGCAGTGATTTTCTTTTGGAAAAAGAAGGGGGGGTGTAGGTTAAGGGGGCAAGTTGTTGAAAGAAGCCTGGCAAGGTTGGAGGAGTCTGTACAAGCCAGAGGGCGTGCATAGAAAATACATGATAAAAAGAGGACCTAAGTCACACATCAAAATTGCCTAAAGTAAATTCCTGTCAAACCATCTTCTCAAGTAGATGGGAAGCATTCAGGCAGCTCTAGTTTCCCCAAGCACCAACAGGACCCACCAAATAAAACAACAAAGACATTTTAATTGCCAGTGGATTGTCACAATTTTTGGTTTCAGCTTGCCCTCCAAATGTGTATCAGACTATTTCAACTCCTTGTCATCTGCATGTCAGAACAGATATTTCAGAGCTCCAAATCAAAATGCTAATTTGGACAGAAATCCTGACTTCACCATGAAGAAATCAGAGGGAAAGCAAGAGGCTTTATGACTGAACAAGTAGGCCTGACAAATTTGGGACAGGGTGGTGATGCTGGTGAATGGCCAGCAGTTACTTAGGAGACCTTATTGCCATCTCACCTTTGCCACTTCTGCTTCAAGATAGGAGACAAATCATTTCACTCTCTGTGCCTCAGTTCCCTACTCGTTAATTGGCATTAGAAAACATGAGTAGTGTTGATGAAATAAAAAGGGGTAAAAAGAAACAGAAACAAGCTATTTGATAATCTTTTAAAAGTCTTTTGACAACCCTGATGACTTAGGTAGGATGTTGAAGATAATGATGAATGCAGTCAATCCCCAGCGTTACTTCAGTGAGTGGAAGAGGCTCCTCTCTTTTCGGATCCACACTCATAATATTTCTAAGAGCAAATAACCACCAGAAGACTAATCTTGCTGTGGCAATGTGGCATTGTGAAGTAACAGGTGCCACTATGTTTGTGTTTGATTTGAAAAACAGTCCATAAAAATTGTCATGCCTGTAGTTTCCATTTGGAGAGTCACTTTGCAGAACAAATAGCAAGGGAACTTGGTCAAACTTTACAAGGTCCAAACAGTAGGACTCAGCTGAGCACTGATGGACAGGAAACTTCTTTCTCATGAAAAAAATATGAACTTTGTGCTTGTTACCCTCAGTGCTGCTTGTTGCTGGGGTGCTGGGCTCCAAAATAGGTGTTTGGCAGCATCTTGATTGGCAGCTGTGGTGGTGCAGCACTGTGTCATGGTGGGTGAAGCTCAGTAAGTCAGGTGTTAATTTGTATTGCAAAAAAATAATTTAAAAATAATTTAAAAATCATTGTTTGTCCTCAGACTATCTCAAGGATGTTGTGTCAGAAGTGAATTGTATTCAAAAATCTATGACCCAAATTAAAAATTCCAATTCTGGGCTCATTCTGGAGAACTGAACTCAAAATCAGTGAAGTCACAGGGGAATATGAACCAAACATTAGCAAAAGAAAATAAAAATAATAATAGAAAAAAACACTTAAAGCAGGACATCATCTGAATTAGTTTTCTTCTGAACAACAAGGCTGTGAACATGGTGCCCATCAGAACCATGCTCAAAAACTAGCACAAACTTTTTCAGCCTGCCTCTAGGTTCCTGGGTACATCCTGGCTGTAACATTTTGATGGGCCTGATAGTGCCTGTCTCTGGTCCTGTCTGAACTGAGCAGCGGAGTTCCTGCAGGGATTCCCAGACTGCTCTGAGTGTCCTCGAGAACAATATAGCTATGTCAGCCCAAAGCAGAGTCTGTGTTAGCTAGTGCTGGCAAGTGACAGGTCTTATTAGTGTGTGTGGGGCACAGTGTTAACATGTCTATGCTGCTTTTGTCTCTGGGAGAGCACCTCATCTTGGCATTGCTGATGGGGATGTGGATGCAACATCTTGTATGGGTGCTAGTCTAAGAATGTCTCTGAGTGGGATAAAGCCACTCAGAATATGAAGGTATGGAGAGAGGAGTTTTGTCTTCTTTCTATAGTCTTTAAAATATTCTGGACAGTTTACTGTGGAGTTATTTTGAATTGAATAAGAAGGTGATGAACTTTAACAGATAGATATGCGGGGATATGCATGTCGATGTGATGATCCAGAATTCCAGCATCCTGATGTTTTGCTGCTTTCCCCAAATGTATTTTGCATGCATGTTCCTTAAATTAGCCTTGGCTGTAAGGTCATGTTTTTGTTCTATACATATACCTGGGGAGGAGGAGGCAGAATGAGCCCCTGCCTCCTCTAGCCCCTCTAAGAATGATTGTGCCTTAACCCAGTGACCTACGTGTAAGAAAACTGCATCCAGCTGAACCCAAGGCTGACCCTCAGGTTAAACCTCAGCACATGGCCTCCAGAATTCAGGGAGTTAGTAAGCCTCTCCTAGTCAGAGGCAGCTAGAGTTGGTTGGGTACCTAATAGACTCTGTGTCCATAAAACCTTTTGGATTCAGACACCAAAAATATAAAGTAGCACTCCCATCCCTTGAAGACAAACCCTGTTTTGTGATCTCCATTTTGTTAGGGGTTGCACGCTCTTGGTGCTTCTCTTTTTGCACAGCCCCTAATGTAGGGGTTCCCTAAATGCCACAGTGCTGCCCTTGGTAATTCACCAAATAAAAAGGGAATGTAAATATTACGATGGTGTGAACACTAAGTAGTAATGCACCTCATAAAATGTTTGCTGGTGGAGTTCTCTCACTTGCTGGCAAATGCCATGACCCATATTATTCAGTGTATATTAAACAAGCTGTCACCTAAGCATATTTGTGAAAAATAATACTGGATGAAAAATGCACTTCGGGTATTTTGAATGTCTGCAGCATTTAATATCTGCTTGCTGCATTTGCCAGAGCCAGCACAAAGTAAGTGTACCAGACTACAAGGACAGTGTCCTCCTGTCAGTTAAGGTATCCATATATTGTCAACTCACAGTGCAGCATGAATGCAGATTGTCCCATAACTTAAAAGTATTTTCCAGCACAGCAGGCTCGCAGCTTCTGAACTTTTAAGTACATCATAAAAAACGCACTGATAATTTTCCATAAAGTAATCAACAACTTTAAAGGATGAATTTCTGGGGTGAAAACTTACAATCTGTGGGAAGACATGGAAACTTTCTGCCCTCTCTCTTCCCCAACCCCAACAATGAAGGGGAAAAAAGGCCTCAAGATTTGGAATAGACTATAAAACTTTTTTACGGGCAGGCCCCTAGTTGAAATTCAATTTAGGCTACCAGTCAGGGAAGGTAATTAGCTGACAGCTGTTCTGTGACCTGCATAGGAGAAATTAGTTAATAAGTGTGGTCCATTTTCTTTTTAGTAGAGAGGTACCTGTATCTCATCCAGAATGAGTCAGTGGCCTCCACATTGGTCCCATAGCAGCCAAGGACATCCAGGCCATGGAAACAGAGAAACAGACCTCACTCCAACGGTCTCACACACACACACACACACACACACACACAAACAAGGATGTTGGAAGAATGGTCAAGAAACAACTCTGCACCTCTTCCAGGGGTGTGGGTCCTGCCCTGAGTGTGACACCTCCTTTTAAAAGCGTATCAGAAGGAGGTAGGGATGGCTGATGGCACCAATGAAGAAAGCGTTGCCCAGGCATCACTCACTGCTACCTGTCCTGTGGCCAGAGCACTGCTGGAGGGAGCTGTAGTCCATTTCATCTTCCCTGCTGGAACAGCCTGAACCAGGAAGAGGGTCTTCACCTCAAACTAGTACTTAGAGGGGGAAGCTGTAAGGCAGTCCCTCATTTGAGGGATATAAAACTGAAATGCGGGTCTGTAATATTCTCCCTGCAAGACCTTCCAGGAGACCTCCACTTAATAATCTTTGGGCTTAGTTTTCTGTCTTTGGATTTCAATACCAGTTTTCCTTTCTCCATCCTCTGTCCTCACTGACGGCAGATTCCTAGCACAGAAGTCCCTGGCCCCCTCTGTGTTTACTTTTCATTACGAATGGGTGGAGGCAATATCGGCTCAGCTATGTTAAAGAAGTTTTTTCTATCCCCAACTTTGTGGCATTTGATCTTTTCTGTTATTTTTCAGCTGTGGTGCTTCACAAAAGTAAGTTCTTATTTTGATTTTTCTTTGCTGTAATTCATACTGTGTGTGAGTACAGATATAATGCGGTCATATTGACTTCATGTCAGGCTGATAGACAATTCCTTATTTTATTCCCCACTATTTCTCCCCATAAAATTCCTCTCAGTTTCTATTCCACATCTTCATGGAGCTATTCAAAGGCATCATTACTGGAGAACTGTCTTTGATCACTTGAAAGAGACTTAAATACTTTTTCAGTGAACAGGCAGACATTACTTCATATCTCAATAAAGTAAGTGCTGGTCTGACATTTAAATGTCATTTTGTCACACTCCTGACCTATATGTCTTTGTTCCTTTGAAAAGCTTCAAGGCTGATGTCATATTTAAAAGTATTTAAATCAATCTCAAAGGGGAAAAAAAAAAGAACAATTGTATGACACATTCTAGGGACAACTATTTTTTATAAGCCCAGAGAAGCAATGATTCTTGTTCAGCATTAATATTTAACAAAGATTATAGAATATATCCTAGCAGATATGAAATTCACTTGAACTTTGTTAGTCCAAAAACTTACTATGAGAGAAAAAAACAAAAATAGTTTCCCAAATCCAGAAGTGAATTTCTGTAGTGCTATGTGTATTTGAGTAGAGGGAAAAAAAATCCTTTCTTTACTAGTATCAGAAAGTAGTGAAAACATTGATACAAATATGTAACAATGAAATAACCTAAAACTTTTTCAATTCAGTCAAATTTGGCTCATTTTAGGACAAATCAGTGACTCAAACTGGGCTACAAGCATGTCTGCAAGTGATAAGATAAGATCTGATCTAACCTCTGGATTGATCTGTCCAGAGATACAAGTAAGGATATTTTCAGGATTAGAGTTCCCACTTTTTTAAAAAGCGAAGGACAATCGAAAGGGGCAGAGTTCCAGAGAGGAAGCCTGATTATTACCTGGAAGCAAAAGGAAAAAAGTAGTAAAAGACTATTTTTTTTGTTCACTTTGGTAGGATAGCATGAAAAAAACATTTATTTGCATTTGCCTGTAATCTGTTAAAATAACAGGAAAGAAATGTGTAAATACATAAGCAGCTGTAGAAGTAATACTGTGATTATTCCAGTCATTTCCAGATTACACAGGAGTAAATATGCATGGCAGTAATCTTTATACATTTATCTTCTAGTAGGCTGTGTATTTTAATCCTCTATCTTTGCAACATCATTTGCAATCTTCTTCTTCCTGCTTGTCATCCAATTGGCAAGTTTCATATTCTGTATGTGTTGGCAGGGAATATTTTTGTTTTGAGGCAAAAGCCAATTTAAGTGCAATACAACTTTCTAAGAGACTTGGCTCATTTTCCTAATCCACGAGGGCATGAAATGAGATAAAAATAGCTGGGTTTGCCTGTTTCTCTGCAAAATGCCCTTGACCAGTAAGATATGTCCAGTAGTTCTTAGCTGTTCTTGTTTTTCTTCTGGACTCAGGGAAACAGGCTGCTGCAGAAAATTTTTTTAAATGTTCTCTTGAAAAAACTTTCTTTTCATAAAAGTTTGAAAACATGGTAACACACTTAAGGCCAGTGGAAGATTTATTGAGAAGTTTATGTCAGTGAGTGTTGTTTTCCTCCCACTAGTACACTAGGTCTGGAGAGGAGATATTTGTTGCTGAGCTTCTGAGTGAAGTCTAGTCAAACAGTATAAGGGCTCATACACCTGCCCTGGCTCCAGCGTTGTTCCCTGAGATGCTGTGATATGGCCCTTGAGACTTCCCCTGCACGTGAAGCAAGTTAACGGATAGAGAAGTGAACATTATGCTGTGTCCATATGCCACAGTTTGCAGAGGAGTACAGGCAGTTTGCGTGGGAGAAACGTTCAAGGCATCTGTACGTCCCAGTAACCTTGTGTAACCAAATACAGGTTTGTTACAGCCCTGTGCTGTAAGCACACAGCAGCTGGGAGCCCATATGACATAAGCTAGTATGATTTGGGAACTGCTCATAGGTCTGATGGTGTGAGGAGGGAGGTGTGATCTCCTGCACTCCTGTTTCAGTCTGAAAGTCGTGTACCTGTGTTAACATTTTTGTAAGCCAGAGCATCCCATCTCCCAGCTGAGGACATGGGTGGCACAAGCAGTGTTAGCTTGCACCTGTCTGTAGTGAAGCAACAGCAAACATAACGGCAACAGTAGACACATATCTACACAGAGTTGGGTGCTGTGGGACAGTTTAGGTGGAATGTTCCATGTTAGTTCCAACCTGTGCACCAAACTAGTATTTTTATGTGTATAGAGTAGTTTTAGGTTGGTGCTGTTCAGGACAAACCCCAGTGTGGGGTGTTTACAAACAGAGACTACTGAGCTTGGTCACAAAGCACAACAGAAAGTCTTACATATGAAACAAAAGAAATCAGTGTGCAGAATGTGTGTGAAGAAGTGATTTACATGTTTATGAGAGGCTATAAATTTTTTTATTGTATAAAAATAAGTTTTTAGCTTGTCTGCCTCTGAATAAGTCTTACATAATAAAATTTATTTTGGATGACTGATTACAGGACTCCAACCCAGGAAGTTTAAATCACATCTCCTGTCCACTTTAAGAAACAAAATTATTTTCTAGCTTTGACATCATGTATCTGGTTGAGCTGTAATGTAGAGGGGGCCCAATTCTATTAGCATAGCACGTACCATGAGGTCTGTATTGTTAATGCCATTAAAGCAGCTTTGAGAGCAGCAGGATCAAGCTGTTCATCCAAGAACAGCAAGTTACTTTTGCTCATGAGATAAACACGTTTGTTTATGGCTTGTAAGCAGGGTAGCCAGAGAGGGCATTGTCCTGTATGTGCAGAGATATATTTTCTATTTATTACCAGGAAAGTTTGCAGTAAATTCCCATTTTCCCTGTTAAGAGTTGTGGTTCTCAAACTCTCAATAGTTTTAACAGGCAGGCTGCACCCCAGGGACAGGCCTTCCAAGGATACAGCTTACAAGAAGGTCTGTGCAGGAATATCCATGTAAAGGTAGATTACATTTTGTTATTATATCTAGACCTTGTCAGATTATTTGGTAATCCTGTTTTTATTAATGCATTTATAATGGACAATGAAAGGCAGATGGAGTTGGGATAAATTCTCCTTCCTAGTGCAATATTGCAAATTAAGATGTGCTTAATTTATTATGCACTATATATGCAATATTTTAAATTCCAAGAATATAACCATTTTTTTTCCTGATTCTTTTTCTGTTTGAAGTAATTAACATGAGAGGTGATAGCTCTTTATTTTCTCATTTAGGAGGAAATGCACACACCAGTACATCTTTCTAACTTACTGGCAGAAAAAAAACCCCAAAGATATCATTGCTGAGCAGTCCTCCTTCTTTTTCCATGCTGGACATGTTTCTATGCTGCAGAGTCCCTCAAACTGCCGTATCTCTTCACCGTCATTGGCCTCTGACTGGATCGGAAGGGGTGGAGGATTCCTCTCAGTGTCAGGACACTGACATTAGCAACAAGCAGTCAGTCATAAAGGATGCAACCAGAAAACAACAGTGGCACTTCCAAAATACCAAAGAAGCTATTCTAAGACAGAATCAGAAGCATGTGCTGACAATGTTAGAAGATGAATGGCTAGATGCAGTCATTGCCTTTTAGAGAAAAAATATTTTTCACAATTATTAATGTAGTATTTTATTTTTTATTGGGGTTGTTCTTGGTTTTTTTACTCATTGCTTCCTCCCCCTTTATTAGCATACTTGAGATTGGCAACACTGCTTCTTCTGTGCTTTTATTCTCATTATTAATTTGTTGTACAAACTTCTTCAAGGTCACAAAAATGATCAGAGGGCTGGAGCACCTCTCCTATAAAGACAGGCTGAGAGAGTTGGGCTTGTTCAGCTTGGAGAAGAGAAAGCTCCAGGGGAGATCTTATAGCGGCCTTCCAGTACCGGAAAGGTGCCTATAGGAAAGCTGGGGAAGAACTATTTACAAGAGCATGTAGCAACAGGATGAGGGGTAACGGTTTTAAACTTGAAAAGGGGAGATTTAGGTTGGATATTAGAAAAAAATTCTTCAATATGAGGGTGGCAGATCACTGGCAAAGGTTGTACCTGTAGTGGAGGTAGTGGAGACCCCATCCCTGGAGGTATTCATGGTCAGACTTGATGGGGCTCTGAGCAACCTGATCTAGTGAAGATGTCCCTGCTCACTGCAGGGGCGTTAGACTAGATGGCCTTCAAAGGTCCCTTCCTACCTTACACATTCTATGATTCTATGATTCCCTAAGAGAAAAAAGCAGCGCCTAGGCATAGATAGCTTTTATTCTTGCTTTATGCTGCTTGCTTCCACTTAATACAGGCCCTTCTTGGGTAAATGCCAATTACCCATTTGATTATATTTCAAGCTTGAATACATTGGAGCCACATCATGCCTGAAGTTAACTATCTACCATCTGATTCCATTCCGTGAAGGAATCAGCCTACGCATTAACTCAGTTAAGAGCCAGGCATATCCGCTTGCTGCTTCACGTAGCCATGCATTGGATTTGACTGTGTATTATTATTTCACGTCTGTTTTGGTTTATGTCAGGATTACTCAGTGAATAAGCTACTTTATTTCTTACATTTCCAGGTTAAATGTTACAAGTAAGCTGCCATAGTTCTCCCTGTACGCAGTGAGCACATCAGCTGCAGTTCTTCACACTGGGGATACTAATTTTTCAAAGAATTTATTACCATCACAAAATTCTATGAGTATAAAATTGACATATGACTGCAGTGAGAGTAATCTTAATGTTTTCTTGGCTAATGTAAAGACAAGTCTTAAAGGAGGGAAAATTTACTTTTGCTTTACATTTGCAATCCCCAGGCAACATTCAGTCATTTTGAAAGTACCCTGAGTTGTTTAAACAAAGCAGGAGCTTGTGTTCTTCAGGAATAGCTTTTGACACATTTATCTTGCTGGTGAAACCTGTATATTTAATGAGTCAAAGGGACCCGCTTTCCAAAAGTCTCAGATATTTTTGCATGGAGATTCATCATTATCATTATCACCAGTCATCCTAGTGAACACCAGGAAAGCTGCATATTAGTCACTGTGAAAGGTGCTAGGTTGAGCTATACATCACTGCTGCCTTCTAATAGACTTTGAAACAGGATATCATGATTTACATTTTTTATTTTTTTTTCGTTTTGGAAAATCAGATTAAAGCTCTTTTTCGAGTCCACAAGAATTTACCTTGCCAAATTATCACTGATTCTTTGCCAGTTCATTACGATTGGGTACATGGGAACCTTTAGGTAGGAAACATGTTGTCCTTGCTTGCACACCGGACTCAGCAGTTGGGGCTTGTGCTTGCCACCCATGGAAATATTTGGCAGTCCCACCCGGAGGACCTGATGAGGCTGTTTAACAGCACTGCAACAGAGTGGAGGAGGTCAGTGGCAGTTCCCTTCCTATCTGTACTTCAACACACTTATCTCTAAACCCTCTAGATGCTGTAGACCTCGTGCCTGGAAACTCCCTAGGCACAGTAACTCTGCCAAACCGTGCAGCACTGAGATTGTCATTTTTCTTTGCTATTTCTGCTGCTGCAGTAATTGGCAATTGGTAGGGTACAGGGGACAGCACAAACAGCTAAACAGAAGATAAAGAGGTCTTTCAAAGGCTGGTTGGACAGAGCCTCCCCTCAGTATGGTGCTTCTTCTGGGTAAAGGTATCTAGCTGCTCACTGCAAGTCTGTTCACACGCTGATCCCATACAGTGGATAAATTTTCAGTTTTGGGGGGGAAAGAGGAGAAATCCTGAAGTTCCTGAATCAGAAGGACTGTAAAGGCTTATGGGCAGGCCCAGAAACCCAATTTAAGGGGGTTCCTCCCATGCTTAAGTGTACTGATTTAAATGTGTCATCACCTCCAGCACATCAAATCAAAGATTTTTTTCTCCATTCAAATAAAATACTCCTTTAAAGGCTTTTTCTGTATCAGGTCCTGGCAGCAGAGTGACCCTCAATTCAAAACTGTATTTTTCTCCTTGATGTCATTATATCCAGAAATTATCTGAGAAGGATTTTGTAGTGGTCGCGGATAAGGCGTTTAGAATTCAATTTGGAAGAGCTTGATGCCCAGAAAACAGTTATTCAAATAATCTATTATCCTTTGCTAATTTGATGTAATTTTCTTGGCTATAATTCAGGTTGGTAGCCACAAGAGTGATAGGCTCAATGGAGATAAAATAATTTAAGAATATGCTGTCAGGTATCTAAAAAATGGTAAGTGGAGATGTCAAATAGACAAAGATATTCTGTATTTGTAACTGATTTGGGGCTTATAGAAAGATTTATAAGAAATTTTTCAAACTATCATACATTCCTGAAACACCATTACAGACACTTGTGATTTTCATTTTCACAAGCTCCACTACCATTACACCTACCTGTATGAATCGTATAATCTGTATAAACAACTCTAAAGTCTTCCTCACCTGCTGGAGATTTAGAAGAGGAAATTATCCTTTTATTAATGTGCATGGTAGCCACAGCATCACTGTGGCAAAGTTTTTTGTTACTACAGTCATATATTTCTGCTATAATGCAACAAGGACCCTGAAATATTGTGGGTGGAGCTATGTGAATGACTAGCCTCTGATTTTTCCAGCCTCTTGCTGGCTAACTTCACAGGGACTCCTAGGACTAAGAATCCTCTACCTGGTCACCCTTTCTGCAATTGTGTGGCTCAAATCAGAACTGTCTTTTGTGTAGATTTATTAGACTTTGTTTTCTTGTTTGTAAAAATGTTTTTTTGAAAAAAAAGAATTGTGTTTTTAAAAGTTCAGATTTTGGCTAAGCCAGACAAGCCACAAACACCCATTCTCAGAAGTAATCCCTCTGAGGTTATAGTCATATTGTTGGTTTAATAGTTAAAAAGATGGGATTGGAAAACTAATATTTATAAAATCTGACCTAGAAATCTGACCAGAATGTTGACTGCATGTCATGCAAAACAAGTCATCTCCCTTTACTACTTAACTGCTCTGGCTTCTTCCCTATCACTTGTAATGTTTCTTCCATCTGTTTTACTTCACAACTTCTTGCTATATTAACCATAGTTCTCCGCTGTGCAGTGAAAAGTGAGAACTTTCCTTGGCATCCTGTCCTCATGGTACTGCCATGAATTCAATGTCAGTGATTCATGCTGGCTAGATTCACATGTAACATCTAGTTGTGAGTAGTCATCTAATAAACAATTTATAAGTACTTCAGTGAAATCAATATATCAGCATCAGCTTTACTTCACCTTTACTACCTGGATTAAAAAAGTTATTTTGTAAGAAAACAGACTCAGAAATGATAGTGAAGTCTTCCTCTATGATGCTACAATAAGTAGTTTCTGCAGTCTGCTAGTAGAGTGGAAGAAATATGTAAATGAAGAAAATGAGAAAATTATCAGAAGACACCAGTGATGGTGGTATTATTTGGCTGCATCTCCTCATGAGGAAATTCTGTGGCCTGGGATTCTCTTAACTATGGAAACATACTGTCAGTAAGACTGGCATAGTGTAATTGCTTAAGCCCTCTACCATAACCACCCGTACATTTTGCCAACATTAGAGCTTCTACATATGTAAGGAGAAAGCAACCAAGTCTTGAGAAAGGTTTTAATGGACTCTTCTTGTATGGATAATATATGTAATGTGGCAGTGCAATGATTCAGTGTGGGCTTGGAAGGAGGCACATACTTTTATTACTGGAGCAATAAAGCAAAGCTAAAGGAAAGAAAGGAAAAGGAAGCCTGGATTGGCTGGGGAATAAGTACATTTATAAACCACTGTCCTTATAAAATATTAATTAATTTAGAACGTACTAACAACAATATTTTAACATACTTGCAAGGTTAAGCTTTGATAATGATGCATTAGATGGCTTTATTGATGTATCAGTTAATCAGTAGAATAACTGTCCTAACCATAGGGCACAGCCCCACATATAACGACAAATTAATGTGTAAATTGAATGGTTTCAGGAATAATAGGGCATTTGAGGATTTTGCTTTGGTGTGGCTTTCTTGAAATTAGCTCAGTGCTATCTGCCATTCATCTTGTACTTGCTGAACCACAGGGTTTTGTGAGTTGGATAAGAAACTGCTGAAGGTTTTGCTTTGTTAGAAGATCTATTGATTTTCTATGTAAACAACGTTGAAATGCATTGTGTTTTATGTCTGTGGTGCAAGGGTGCAGTACTCCCTATTGTAACTTTAATAACTGCCACGTGACTGTTTAGAAGGACAGTTCCAGGAGACAAATAGAGAAAGACCTATTAAACACTTATTAGTTGACAAGAGTATCTAAACAAACGTGATGGAGAAAGACAAACTCTTTTTCCCAGTTTTGAATCATGTTGGATTAAGGATAGAATTAATGTGAGGGGATACCTATGTAAAGAACAACAACTTTTTATTCCACAGAATTTGTAGCATTTTGAAGGATGGCCATTACCAGAACCTTGTAGGACCACTACCATTCTTGTAGGACAAGCACACTGAACAAAAAGCACAGAAAAAAACCCTTTCCCAATTATGTGTCTTTTACCACTCAATGAGCTATCCCTAGCAGCTTTTAATAGATAAATGACTGATACTTGAACTTCAGATCTCCAAGGTGAACCAGAAAAATCATAGTTCAATCAAGGAGATAGTGTTGCTGTGTCTGATCATCACCAGAAATTTGACCAGTTCATAACTTAATTGGAGGAAAATTTGGATACCTATGGCCCCACCCCCTTCAATATTACTCTTCTTAGATATTTACATTCCTCCCACTGCAAACACCCATGTCCTTTTTGAGATCTGTCGCTCACATCCAAAGTGAATGTGTGCTTTAGACCGCACTATGCTACTATATTACCACTGACCATATTTGATGTCCCCCTTGTCCCTGCCATATACAACAACTCATAAATAGCATCTCAGTATGCCTGTATTAAGAAAGAAGCTTTGAGGACTATCTTGGGGGTGAAGGCAAGTTAGGCAGCAATGCCTAATGTTATGGTCAGTTTTAGAATAGTGCAGTCCTTCTCTGGATCTAAGTGTTGTCAGAGTCTACAAGATAAAGCTGTTCATACCAGCTGAGGACCTGGCCTTGGGAGTACAGGATGTGTTCCATCAGCTCTGTAGCTATTTTGATGGCATTTTCCCTTTCACAGGGAGCTTTCCATATATTGTTCTCCATTAAAAAGCCAGATTTTTTTTTCTTGATGCTTTAGAGGATTTATTATCCTGAAACCATTGTCTAAAGAGACATTTTCACTGGCTTTCAGTGAAGTGCCTGCATGGGTATGGTTACTTATGCCATATTAGTTAGCTACATCAAAGCAAAACACTGATCCTAAAGCCAGTGAAAGGGTGTGGCCTGCATTTGTACTGTTCAAGGTTGGTGGACAGATAGTCTGCAGAGAGTACTACCTGGAGCAGTGATTTACTCCCAGTGGGAGCAGGGACTGAAGAGGCAAGTGAGAAACATAGGCAGGGGACCATAGGAGCGGACTAAAATGACAGTGCCAGCATACATTGAATTATTTGTTGGAATTCAATTTTATGTTGATTCCTAACATTTGATCTAAACCGGTAAACTTCAATTTTGCCTCCTTCTGTTCAATCATCTAATTTTCTCCTCTAGAATGGGACGTAGAGTATCAAAAATTAGTTTCCTTATTGGTGCAGAATTTGTGTGTGGGTTTTTAACCTGTAATTCGCAACAGTACATTTATTTCTAACTACTACTACTACTTCCTCAATATTTCTAAGCTGCAGTAACAGCCGATTGTTGCTGAAGGTCATGCAAAGAAAATGATGGAAGGGTTTATTCCAGGATCACACTTGTACATCCAAACTCAGTAGCTGTTTAGTAACTGTGACTTACATAATTGGATCTGTATGGGTAACTCATTCTCACATAGGAATGAATCTTGCTTTGGTACGTTGACCAACCAGTTCATTGTTCAGCTCACATGAACATCCCTTCTTTTAAACTTTTAATTAGCATGAGCTCAGCCTCTGGAACAATCCTGAGACTGAAGAAGCTAAAAAACCCCGACGATCCCAAGGCCTTCACAAGCTTGAGTAGCCTGTTGGATGGGACACTGAACTGTGACTCCAGAGAACTGGAGCTTGCATCGTCTGTGCTATGTGATTTGCAGTGATTCACTTTGCACCTCAGTACCTTGTTGTAGCAAGTCTTCAGAACAGGAACTCCATACTGTATTACAATGCGTAGCACAATGGGACTTTAATTAGGGGTGAGATCTCTACTATAACTGCAATCTAAATAATCGTTTTCTATTAACCAACCTGAAACGAAGAGCAAGCTTTCTTCCTGCATCAGAACAAAAATCTGTGGCACCTATATCAGTGCAGAAGGAATCTTTGCTGTCCTGGTAACTTTCCTTTATCTCTCCATTATGTGCTCCAGTGCAAATTTATAAGTTAGCTGCTACTCACTCACTGATTTTCTTCAGGACTTGGCTGCTGAAAGAGAAAAAAATAATTTCATTATACATTCCTGTTGCAAAATCTTAATCCAAACAGAACTTTAAATATTGGTATGGCCTTCCTTAGGTGAGAAATGTTTGTTCTCTTTTCAAAGGCACACCAGAGAAGAACCTGAATTAATGAAAAATATGAATTGCTCTTTGTGCCAAGTTTAAGTGCTGAAATCCCCCAAAGACCTTGCTGTTCTAGAACTGGGTGGACTAAACACAGAGGAGTTCTCTTTCTTCTATTCTTGATACTGTGTCAAGTGGATTTCTGTGTCCATGTTATAAAAATACATGTTGCCATTAAAGGATTCCTAGATTATGAATAATTTTTTTTTTTCTTTTTTGTCTGGACCTACTACTTTACAAAGTGCATCCAAAAACCAAAGGAAGAGCAGGATAGCAAATTGATTGGCTTGGTCGAGGAGCTTAAAATTATTTTTCTTCACACACCTGTCATGCAAGGTTAGACCATTTGATTAATGCTTTTAAATTAGAAATATTTTCCTTAGCTTTACATTCCTGTTGGAGGGAAGTAGAAATTTCCTTCTTTTGTATCAGTGTGGAACTTTAATTCTTCTCTTTAGAAAGCAATGCAAAATATTCGTATATTTACAAAAATGCATGACCTCTAGGGTGGGACTTAGCAGGTTTTTTTCTTCCCAAACCACAGACTCATATTTCAATAGTTTGTGTTTGCTTTTCTTCCCCTTTTAGACTCGATAGACAAGGTGGCTAAGTAGGTAGAGGCAGCAAGTAAGTTCTTCCACATTCTGAGTTGTGGCAATTCATTCTGAAGCTTCTTTTGTATTATTCCTTCTTATTATCTGAAATTCTTTATGCCTTTCTCATGTAGTGTTTCGTAGTGGCAAGGGATCTATGTGGTGATGTGGGACTGCATCTGTAGCTTTCTTTGTATGGGAGCCACAGATATAAGCAGGGGACTTCTGAAATCTTGCACCCATGGGGAGGGAGGGATGATAAGGCTTAACTGTCACAATAATGTGCAGCGATGACAACTGATTAGGAGGACAGCCTCTTTGTAAGAGGTGAATTTCTGTGTGAAGCCAAGTCCTAGTACCATCCTTGACAGGGACTTATTCTACCTTAAGCTCTTTGTGTGTCTGCATGTGTGTGAGCTGACTGACGTCACTAGGAGTGAATTCTCCTGCAGGCAAATAATTCAGCATATGTGTCTGTTGACTTCAATCAATACACAAATGCTAAAAATCCCTATTTGCTGGACAAGTTCTATCCCCACACCTCTGGAAATACAACAAATAACAGAGTATTTTCTTTCCCTTCATTTGTCCATTTTTATTAAATAAATATTTTTTTTTAAAAAAGGAAATATAAAGATGTCATTTAACTCCAAGAGCATTAAGATGAAAAATGAAAACAAGCACAGTGTTTTCCTTAACTTTTCATCTTGCTCTGTCAAAACACCCCCCCCCCCCAGCTTTCACGATCAGACAAAGGGCTCTCCTCCTGCTGCCACAGTTGCTGTTGGTATGCTTCTGACATCTTAGTAAAATAGCTGTTTTGCTAACATGGCACCCTTGATACACTCTTAACAGAACTACTTTAAAAGGAAAGAGTGTCTGCTAAAAATATAACTTTAAAAGCACTTGAGAAGAATGTGGTTATACTGCTGCAAACAGATAAAGAAGAGATGTCAGTATGTTGCTTTCTGCAGCTTATGTTGGTGATGCAGAATAGACCAGCATGGACATGGTAAGCAGAATGCAGACTTTTGTTTTAGAGATCAAATGTTAGTCAGTTTCTGTTGCTCAAGTGCTTTCCTGTCAATGAATTAATCTGGAAATCTGAAGAGATTTTGCTTAATTTATTAGTACTTAAAATTTATACAGCCAGTCTAGTTGCAGGCTCTCATACTACTTTGTTATTTGTATTGATTCTGGTCCCAGAAGAAGTATAGAGCTATAACAGAGTGAAGCAAAAGATAAACTGTTTCTATAGGCTGTAAACGTGAAGCCTTCAAACACAACCTAGCCCACCAATTCTGGCATTAGAAAAAAAAGTCCCTGTGGGCAAGTTATTTACTTTACACTTCCTCTGAAGTATCATGTATTGCCTACTATAAAAGATATGACTAGTGGAATAGCTGACCTGCAGCACTGAACAAGCACAGGATTTCCTGGAATCTTTGGATTTTAAAGCTAAAATAAGCTTTACTGGGTCTTTCAAAGAGTTCTGATTTGGGGGTTGTTTGGTTTTTGGGGGGAGTTAGTTTGTTTTAGAGGAAGACTTGAGGGAAAGTCTTCTCTATACTTTGTAAATGACTCCTCTTCTATGGGTCAAAATGTAATAATAGACATTTAGCTCTGTTGTTGCCCCATTCCTCATTTAAGCTGTTCCATATTTCCTCTAAAAAAAATATTTCTCATACATATATTTTTTGAACCAAGCAATTACGTTTTCTTTAGCTAGTTTATACTTTGATGCAACACTGATGTCTGAGAGCACTCATCATTTCCTCTGAGGATTCAATTTCAGGCAATGCCTGTTTATATTGAGGCTGAACACTTTAAAAAAAAAAAAAACGTTACTTTACAGGGCACCTTAGTTATGTGTATCACCTACTACAGTTGCCAAAGAGAAGCTCCTAAAAGAACCTCTCTCCTTTCCTGAAAATGATACAGAGCCACATGCACTTGTGGCCTGAGGAGTTTGGTCTTCAATTATGATAATGTTGAATCACAAGGCATGAACTTTGATTTATAATGGAAACTTCTATGCACTTTTGAACCCTAATTGGCCAGAAATAGTTAAGGCCAAAAAGGATAGCATATTTTTCTGATGCCCGAAAACCATAAGCCTTCTCTTAGTAGGACGTTCTCTCTTGCTTACTTTCCTTTCCCAAATAATGAAAGAGTAAAAATGAAAAAAAGAATAAAAACACTTTGGTCTTTTAAGTTCTAAATTTTCAGTTTCCCTGCCACATATAAATCATATGTGATATTATTGTAGGATAACAAAATCCGGATATGTACTTCATGCTAAAATAGGATTATCTGGTTTAATTACAATGCATTGAGGTTGGCCTGTAAAAAAACCCAACAAAACACTGTGCCTGCTAAGCTTGAAGTTGGAACAACTCAATGAAAGACACAGAGCTGAGAAGTGTTCTCTTTGCCTAAGCAGAGAGGCTGTAAAAAAGAATAATATTATTTCTAAACCAGTTATTTTTTTTATTTGCTACATATTCAGCCTCATAATGATCCTACTATGCCCTGGTGAACAACATTAAAGGCTACAGCACCAAATATTTTTCAGACATAACTGGAACTGAAAAACTACACAAAATCATTCAGGTAAAATAAGATTGGTCTCAACCTTGACCCAAACACTTAGAAGAAAGAAAAAAAAGTCCAAGGATTTTCCCTTTGATATTGCAGTCATTGTTTGCATTTAAGATACCAGTCAGAGGCTCTTGATTAAGATCAAGACCTTTATTTTCCTCTGGCCATTCAGTCTGAGATGCATCCTGAGAATTAACGCTCTAATCAGGGTGTGAGAGACAGAAGGTACTTAAAGGAAGCATTATGCTCCTATTTCATAGGGGAGAAAAAACCTGTAGCACAAAGACTTATGTGATTTTTCCAGAGTAAAAACAGTAGTCACTGGGAAAAGTATCTAGCCTTCATCAGTGATAGACCAGGAATGCAACAGAATTCCTTTTTCAAATGCTGCTTCATTTTGGCATGTGAATTTCCTGTCTTATTTCCATTCCTGACTCAAGGCAAAGTAGCATAGATTCAAGAAGAAAGTCTGTTCGTAGGAGATTTGATTGAACTCCTAGGACTTAATTTTTGAGTACTTAATAAGTATATACAAACCACTATTTAACCTATTGGAAGGACAGGAATGATGATACAAATGTGTAAAAAGTTATTAATGTGTAATGTAGTCCAAAGAAAGGTGCTAACAATGTTCCTTTAAATCCTAGAAACTGTTCTTCCTTGAAATAGATGGAGAAATCCTCTGTAGGATGTGGGCTTCTAGTAAAACACATCAATACTATTTTAAATAATTATGCACTATCAAACAAATATGAATGGTTTCTGAGTTTGTTCAATATTAATCATAGGAAAAGATCAGACAGTAGTTTACTATAACAGTAATTATTTAGAAATATGAAGCCCTACCTGTAATTCTTTGTCAGATAAAAAGAAGAGCTAGCAAAAAATTCCATGTATCTAAACATAGGCTTAACTTATACCCCAAAAAGTTATACCCCATTTTACTCCAATGACTTCAGGTGGATTTACTACATCAAAAATGAATCTGGTCTAATAGTTCATTTTTCATAGCTTAATCTGATTGTATGAATTTATGAGATGTAACAAGAAGTCCTAGCCAAACCATTAGGAGCAGTTCCATATTCTACATTAAAAATGAAAACTTCGTTTTCATTTAACAGTCAACAATAAAACTTTAGCATCATTAAAATGCCTTCAAGCTTGATAGCTGATTCTCACCCTGGATGTGAACAGCCAGCCAGCCTTTTCCACAGTACCTTTTCAAACATCAGCTGCTTTAATTTATCAGAAATTACACTGACACATCTTAACATTTTATGCAAAGTTAACCAAAGAAGAAAATAGCGTTTGCTCTGATCTCTTTGAAATTTGAATCACTGTACCAACTTCTTCAGGGCAAAAACTCCCCTTTAAAATCTGGATTAGCACTAGTCAACAATTCCAAGTATGTGATACAAAAAGTGTACTGCAGGCTTTTCAAGATGAAAGAGATGCTGCTCTGTCCTTGCCTCTTCTCACTCTAAACCGAGAGCAAGTATTAAGGCATTTTTCAATGGGATGTGTATCAAGTCTTCTTAACAGTATTTCAAGGCTTGATGCATCTTACAGTTCTCAGTTGCCAGCAATACTGAGTCTGTTAACTCCAGATTCACAAGGCTTCATAGATAAAAATGCAAGATTTTAATCAACACAAACCAAAAACTCAGCTGAAGCAAATACTGGTCTTTAAGAATTGGTTATTGAAACAGAACATCTCAATTGCTGTTCCTGTTCAATGAAAAATATTAGTGCTCAGCTGATTAAAGGAGTCCAATTTCCATACAACTGAGTCTTAAGAAATATAATTAATTTAGAATTAAATTTATTCATATCCTGAGTTTTAAAAACATATGGATGAGTAATATTTGAAAACTTCCCTCTCCAGCTGCAGGGTTTTGTAATGTACTTTTCTGCAATGGAGTATGTGACTTTCTGCTGGGGCTGTACTTCATGAGAAAAAGATGGGAACGATCCATGAGCTCCCTCAGTTTGATCTCTCTGGCACAAATAATAAGGTGGAGAAAGAGGTATTTTTCTTCACTGTTTTTTCTATTTTGGTAGCAAGGAGCTATTTAAGGCGACGGACTTGTAGCTTCAATGGCAATGTGCAATGTAGGAGGCAACGGAACCAAACAGAAAAACACAGTTTTTCTGTAAGTGCAAATTGGCAGTTTTTATTAAAAAATGCTCTTTGAAGCAGCCACATCATATAATCTGACCAGAGTGAGATTAATGTAATGACTTGATGTGGTTTGTGGGGTTTTTTTCTCATCATTACAGAAAAGGAAGTGGTTGCTTCTACAAATGTGGAGCAGCTATTAAATTAAATTAATAGATTTAATATGCTTGGATTTATACAAAGCTGTTTGACAAAGTTTCCCCTGATAGATTATTGTAAAAGTTCTCTAAATATGGGTGAGGTAATACATTATTAAGATGGAGAAGGAATTGGTTAGAAACCAGACACATGAATTAAAGGTATCTGTTATTCATAGGAGTCAGTATAGAGTGAAACCCCACTGGGTTCTAATTGTGTCAATGCTTTTTAATACTAATTTAAGATTTTCAACAGTGCCGTAGTATGCTCCTTCTTCATATTTGTGGGTGTTACCCAAGAGAGAAGCATACCTCAGTGAACTGCAGCATTTATAGGCTTGAGCCAAAGGTTTCAGGGCACTGGGTCAGGCCACACAGGATTATTTGCAGCAGTGAAGAAAAGGGCTGTATAGACAGAACTTAAATATTAACCAGCCAGAGCATTACCAAACCCTGACACACATTGAAACATAGAAACAATGGTAAGAATGGATAGAAAAATGTTCCAGTGTGCTAAGGCAGTGCTGGAGAGGTTTTACAAATGTAAGCAGGGCCACATTTTCCACATTTGGACAGATCTGTCAACCATAGGAAAGGGAGATGTTGGAGCAGCTGCACTGATGGCAAGCTAACAAACCCAAAAACATCTTGTGGCAGCATGGAGTATTGGATTTGTTGACCTCTTGGCTCCTGCAGGGGATGGTGGCCCTGCCTACCATATTCAAGTGCTCAGACCGAGCTATGGTCCCTAAAAGTGAAGCTGACCTCTGCACATGATTTATATGGAGATGACTAGTATTCAGCCTCCTACATGTATCTTCCTAATCAGGTGCACTCTGACCCACTGGCATACCTGGCCCATTACAGACCAAACTGAAGTCCCAGTGAGGTCTGGAGAACACTGCTGCTGGATTTAGATCTGCTTGGATCATATTCCTTGTGACTGCTGTATCAATTCCAGGCAGCTGTGTTTGTTTCCATGCTGAGCTGTGTAGGTAAGATAGATCTGAAAGGAGTGATATTCATAGAAGCAAGCCTGTGCACCAGCTTCCCCACGAGTATGATGATTACCTGACAGCTCTCAAGAAAGCCTTCTAGACATTTAAATTTTCTATTGTTCCTTTAATAAATTAAACCCTCCCAAACATTTATGTAATGAGCTGTACCAGCTTTTCAGAAAATTTACACTGCTGATACATATTCATACTGTACACAATGACATTGCTTAGAAATCAAACCAGCAGTTGTGTTTGATCCACAGTGGTAGCTGAAAACAGTATATACCATCTAAACTGGTATATATAGCCCCCAGGGGTGAGGCGATGCCTGAACTTTAAGGACACAATTACTTTTCCAGAGATTGTGACATGAATATTTTATATGTGAATCAATTTATTTATTTTTTTTCATTCAAAAGAAAGTAAAATGTAATTTAAATGCATGCTGTCAGATGAGTGACACCTACGGGGAAATTATAGCACAATAATCAAAGTCTGAGACAGAGGAACACTATTTGACCAGAGAAGAAGTGATCACACAGTCATTAATATAACAATAGACAGGAGTTTTGGTACTTAGTACCAACAGTCCTTTTGCACCTAAGTGGGAACAAGACAGCTGCATAGAGAAGAATTAATGTCTTTCTCATTGATTTCTCAAGCGTTTCTAGCATTAGAAGTGACAGGTCACTTTTAGCTCAAGTATAACATGGACATACAGAACAAAACACTGGGAGAACAAAATGATCCAATGAAGAATTTGTTTGCATTTTGCTTTTCTGCATCTATCTTTGAAAAGCCCACATTTGAAAAAAACTCAACTCTGAAAAAAAAGCATGTGGTGGCTATGGGTAGGATTACCTGGGGAAGTAGTTTAAATGGGCTAGCAGTGGTAGAGACAGCAGTGTAGCCATGGTTGCCCCAAGCATGATTTGTCCCTGCTGAAAAAGGCTATTGGTTGTCTGCAGTATATTCATACCCAAAGTTTTTGCATGACCGTATTCAAGACATGTAAATGTGCTTTGACATCAATATCTTTTCCTCCCCCTTTCCTCTGAGGTCAGTGATATCATTGTGACCGGAAGAACATTCATCAACTTGATAACAGATGAACAGTAGGAACAGTTGTTTTTCCTCCCCCTTAGCCACAATGTATGCATGTGGACTCTCTCATGACTCATGGTTCACTGTATCTCATGTCAAAAAGAGAAAACCAATGACAGAATTAGATTTTATACTGGAGGATGGTTTTCTACACTAAGAATAAATATAGTTTGAAGGTTTAGGGGGGCACGTGATCTCTGAATTAGCAGAGGAAGAAAGGAAAGCAGCCTGGCCAGAAATAAGACAACTATTTAATGAGAGGGATGTGCTGACAATGGAGTATGTGTATCTCTGGGAATTCCCAGCATGCTCAATGTGAGAGTCAAATAGGTTTTTTGGGGTAGTAGTATTAAAAAAAAAGTTAAATGCCTCAATACTTCCTTTGTATATGTGTGACCTCCCTGATCTCCCTGCTAAAGCAAAGTACACTAAGTGTTGGAGGGTTCCTTGTGTAGCTCTAGAAAGAGTACCTGAAAACTAGAAAAGCAATCAGGAAACTATCTGATTTGCTAACAAATAAACAGCAAAAATGGTTTTCAATTCTAAATCCTCAGTATCTCTCAAGCAGGAGTCTAAGCATTCTGCTGACTAGAAATAGCTCTACACACAGGATTCTCCTACAGGTAGATGCCTGCGGCCTCTCACATGCTCTTTGCTTTCAAAATATGAAAATGCTGTACGCAGTTATTGCTTTCTCCCAGGAGGAGGAATCTTTGGTCCAAGTCCTAGATATAAGGAGTGTTAGTGTGCACCTCTTCCTCCAGGTGCACAACTTTAACGTTAGGCTGGAAAGCAGGTACACACTGTCCCAATTAACCAAGTATTCTGTGATAATGACAATAACTGCTATGGTAATATTGAGAATACATGTTCCTCACTTCACATAATGTTCTAGCTGATTACTGAAATCAGAGAAGATGAATGGCCTTGACCGCACCAGACAGGAAGATGGGGTCTTTCTGGATAAAAGCTTTAAAAATTAATCTACTTTTTCAGATGATGGGTTGGGGGACAGCACAGTCTTCCTTCCCTTGGCTTTGTCTTAAAGACCATGTTTTAAACAGTATGAGCTGGTTGGTTTCCTATTACTTGCTTGCCAGATTAGGATGAGGGAAAAAAAGGATGGGACACTTAGTTTGTGGCTTTGGCTGGAACTTGTGTGGGGAAGATACCTTGTATCACTAAGGAGGAGACATTTCTGCACATACCTGGAGGTCTCCTTGGAGCTGTACTGTTAAAAATGGATCTCACTAGGGACTTGAGGTACTTCCAGAGGTAGACAGCAGTTGAATAGTTTCTGTGGATAGCAATTTTGGTCATTTTTACCTAATCCCCAGCTGAGCACCAACCACAAGAATGTTCAGCTCCTGTGAGGTATTTAGGTGCTTAATGCCCACTGGTTGCAGTAGGAGCCAGGTGTCAAGGTATATTTGTAGATGTCAGCTTCAAAGTTCATCCTACACATTTAGCTGAACCAAATAGTACAAGTTTTCTTGCTATATGTGAAACAGTATTCTAGGCGAGGTTTTATATCTGTGCTTTAAGCCCACATGCTGTGCATAGTCCTGCCATCAGAAATGTTTAACCCACACACTGTTCTTTTAAAGGAAAATTAATGTTTTCTTTACATAGCAGCAGGGATTTCACAGTTCAAGGTTGAATAATGTATCTTTTAAAAATAGCACTCTATGCTTTCATCTCCAAAGCCTTTTGCTAATACTGGGCTCAACCATCAATACCTGGAGGAATGCAACTCCTCTGTCTGTAGAGCAGGATACGGATATAGGAACTGACAGGATCAGTCCCATCCTTATACCCCTCCTGTGAAGTAAATTACTAGCCTCTTGTTATAGATAGGGAGACAAATATAGACTGAATTTGATTTTGTAAGATTACAATGCTGAATGGCTGCTCCCAAAAATCAAGGCCATATTTCAAACCAGATTCTATTAGCTCACTGAGCTCACAATTTTGCCAATGCAGTACAATGGCAGTGATCTGTACTTTAGAAGGATATGCCTGTATTTATACTGAGGTGCTAAAATGATTAAATTTATTAAGAATGTAACATTACAAAGATCCCAACAGTTAACACAAAAAATCCAAGTAATTTGCTTCCATGAAAGAAAGCATGTTTGTTATCCATTGTTATCTTTTGCTTATTATTTTTTTCATAGGAAAATAAGACACTTAAGACACTAAATCATATTCCCAACAAAAAAAATATACTGAGAATTTGTTTCTCAAAAATTTTATTTCTGTAAAGTTAGAACTGACTGACCTTTCTGGATAGTTTAAAATTTCAGTTCTGTTGATATTGAAATTGAGGTGACTTGGCTAAAAAAGCAGTTAATAATTTTCAACTTGTGTTTTTGTTTGGGTGGTTCTTTTTGTTGGTTTGTTTGTTTGGGGTTTTTTTTTGAAATTTCAGGTTTTGAATTTTTCAGAATCTGCTAATTTTGAGAAGAAATAAATAAAGCATACTTGTGGCACATTCCTCCCGTGATTATTTATATGAAGTTGTAGATCGTCTACACACAATCTTCTTGATTTTACTGGGGCCAAGACCCAGAAAGCTGAGCTTGCAATCCCATATATTGATACTCATTAGGGAGAAAAATCTGAATAAATGCAACTTTTGAAATGCCTAGATCTGAAAAATTAAAAAAAAAATAAATCTCTGCTTTGCTTATGGCTGTGGAAAAGCTAGTTCTTAGAAATTAAAAAATTAAAGGTATGGGTCATTACATGTTACCTGACTCTCAATGAAGAATTCTATAATTATTTTTAATATAGAAGTCTGTAAAGTTGTGCCCAGCCTCTAGGCTAGAAAGCAAATCTATCTTGTCAGGACTTGCACATCCAACCTACAACCTGTCTTTGGGGCTTCCCTGTAGTATCTGCACAAGTCTGGGTTTTGAGAAAAGCTGTGTTTCTTCAAAAGCTGCCAATGAGCAGGAGTGTGCCATGGTTGTAGTAAGGGTTTTCATACATAAATTACCTTATTTGTTTAAAAACTGTCTTGGCCTGAACTTTCTTGGCTTCAATACCCAGCTACTTGGTCTTTTTCTAACTTCACTGACACCCTAGTTCTTCCATTGGGAAAGAAAATAAACAAAAATATTCTCAGGCTATTTATGGTTTTATATGACTGTCACATATTTGAACTTTTTCCAGGCTGAAGAGTCCTGGTCTGCACAGTCATTCACTGGACAATAATCCAGATTTGTTATCTTTCTTTCCTTCTCTGAGCCTGTTCCTGATATGTCTTTTGGAGATGAGGCAAAACTATATACCCAACATCTGGGTGCAAAATTTGTTTAAACAATTACTCATTTTTGCAAGAACCTTCAGCAAGTCTTGATGGTTGTTCCATTCTATATATTTAAATATTATTTCTAAACATGTTTATGTCACCTCTCGTTGATACCTATTCCTAAATTGCTTATGAAGGTGATGAACAGACTCCTGACCACTTACTGACTATTCACTCTAACCAGTTCCCTGTCTTTTACCCAGATATTTACCCATGCAAATGTCTTCCTTCTTACATTGTCTTAATTTCCTTAAGAGCATTAGGTGACCATGTCTGTTAACTCCTTCTAGAAACTACAGGTTTGTGAGACCAGATTGCTCATTACAAGAGCCACATGATGCTGGCCCAGTAGCTGATAAAATTGTCCATATCAGCTTTAGATACAAATTGAACTTCTAATATAAACCCAAACAAACTCAGACATTATATGTGGGGAAGGAAGACAACAGACAGAGGACAGTGTCAATAACATTACAAGAGAAGAGTGTTTCAGTAGCAATGGTGAATATTATGGAGGATTGAGAAACTTTTCAGAGGAAAATAGAAGCAGTGAAGAGTAAAGTCAACCAGAAGGAACTAAACACGTAAACCTAAAGTAATCCCATAGTTACTTTACTGAGCTCAATTACAGTGCTCTGAGAAGGCAGAACCTCTATCCATAGGAGCAAATATAAATAGTAATATCAATTTCTGCCCACCCTCCATGAAACGTTAGCAACACATATTTTTAAATGAGCAGAGGAAAATCAAACATTTGATACCTTAATTTTTTTCAGTGCTATTGTTGCATTCGATATACTTTACGAAATGTCTTTTCATTGATTTTAAGATCTAGCTAAACTAACTAAAATGCTAGCAGGAATAACAAGGTTTAGAGGTCCATTTACTGTCCTATTTAGAACTGTGAATGGAGATAAAGAAGAGGAAAGAAAAGGTATATTTTACAATTATTGGTAAATGTATTTGACATGTATAAGTAATCTGTGGGATTATTTGCTGCAGAAGGCAAAATGGCTGCGATGGCCTTAAAAGACTTAAAAGACATGCTAAATGATGAAGGAAATCATATGGTCAAGGACCTAAATAGGAGAAAAAGACATTCCACATTAACCTGTAATATTATAGAACCAATTAACCACAATAGGAATCCTTGATTTTTGAGGAACTGCTCGCTGCATGGAGCAGAACAGGGTGGGGTGTTTTTCCTGATGAAGATTACAAAGCAATAAATATTAAATGTTCAAATTTTTTTTTAAATCCTAACTTAAAAAAACCCTCTAAATTTTTGAAGCAGCTATCCTATGCAATTTTTGATCAACCAGCTAGCTGTCTGCAATATTTATGGGTTTCATGGGAATAACACTAAATATCAGAAATAAGTGTATGCTGTCATGGCGACTGTTGCAAAGTCACAGTGACTTAATTTTTCAGGTCTCCTTTAGTGATACAAGGCTTACTTTTTTTTTAACATGCATTTTGAGACTTCTTTGTTTAAACCCAAAAGCTGGTATTTTCAGAAGATTTTGGAATAATGTTTTATCCTAAACTCTCTGAGAATGGCTATGCATCTTTGTAACTATCAGTCTGTCTTATTCATCTTCTAGATACTCTGTTTGAATGTGCACAATGAAGACAAATCCAGAATTCTGAGTTCTTTGTACCTGCTCTGACTTCAGTGGGGGACCTTCTTGAGCTCAATCACAGGATTAGCTGAATGTTATGCGCAAGAGCTAAAATAAGTTTTCATTCCATTCAACAACTTTCCCAAAAGCAAAACACAGGATAATGGATGAAGAGAATACAGAAACTTAAGAACACATTCTGTTTTAACTTGGATTACTTTCAGAGGACATTTGCTAGGGAAGAGCTGAGAGGCCTCCAGGAACAACTTATTTTTAAAAAAACAATACGAAAAAACCAATCAAAACACAAAATTAGAAAAAATCCCTCTCAATATGACTGTAGAAATCCTGATTTGGCAATTTTTCAACACTGCATAAGGAAGAGCTATGAACTCTTCCTTGAAGATTATTGTACTCTGATCTCATCTTCATTGAGGCATAAGTGTATGAAAGATGCGTAAAGAGAACAATTTCACTACAACAGTGATGAAAACAGGATTTAAAAAAACCCCAAACCAACAAACAGATTAGATGAATAAATAACAAAGCCACTAACTTCCCTATTGTTGTAATATAATACTAGTAACTTTTCATTTCTGTTATTTGCTTGTGAAGAACAAAATTTCAGCTTTATGTTACCTGAGGTAGTTTGGATATTTACCTACCTGTGCTCTTATGATCCAGTCATTTGTCCTGTACCTTGTGAACACTTCAAAATTTCATCAAAATATGTCAAACATCTATGGGAAAATTTAATTACAAGAGACAGTCACGGAAGGCTTGTCCTATCCTTAATATTTTTTTTTTGTCAGAAGACACTTATCAAGCCAAATTGTTTTGCAGCTCAGTCTGAACAGAACATGCCTATTGTTAGCAAAGCTCAGCTGACAGGCATATTTTATTAAGCTGCATTATCTTGGTGGTTTAGGACCACCAACTAAATTCTTATTCTCTGCACCCAGAAAATGCATTCAAGTAGTACTTTTTGGGTATATGAACTTAAAAAGCACTCATTTTGATAAGCATTAGAGTCATCAAGCATCTTTTCTCCAGAGAGAATGGAGTAGAGTTCTGGGCAGGGAGCTCTCCAGCATCTTTTGGTTCCCAAAAGATACCTTATGGGGCCCACCTGTCCTTGGTCCAAGAACACCCTGGGCTTGTGAGGCAAAGGTTGTCATACCTAGTACCTTTCCTACCCCTCTGCAAACTGCTCACCCATTACACCTCAACCTTCCAACCCCACACCAATGAATAACGTAGGGTGAACTGGTACCACTTATATAGGGAGTGCAATTAAAGCAAGACAATAGCAGAAGTCTGTTATCCTCCTTTAATAGGTGGTGGGCTTAGGTAAGCCATTCTGATGACAAGACTCCTCTGCAGCTGTACAGCCATTGGCTTTTTAACTTTGTGACAGATAGGTCTTCCGTTTAGAGACTCTATACATTATTGTCACAGAGGATTTTTCTTCATACTGAAGATGCACTCCAGCTACTAGTCATATTATTTAAATGTAAAAATTTTAGTATTGAGGAACACTCAGCAACAGATTGACAGCATGATAGTCTTAGAAATCTTTTCTCAAAGTACGTTGTACATTATTTCTTAGTACAATAATATAATCTTAAACCTCAGCTTTTAAAAAGATTTGGGTGGAAAAAAAATCCTGAAACAAAAATAGAAATTTCTAGCATGTTTTATGGCAACAGTTTTAAATGGAACTGTTTCAGCATTAAAAATCCATTAAAAGTTAAACAAAACCTCCCAGCATAAAGACAAATATCTAGGGATTCAATTACTGAAACTGCTTGCAATCAACGTATTTAAGTGGAAGATTCTTTTTTTAAGCTTAGAAGAAAAAAGAATTCTTGAAATAAAATAGAAGACGATATCAAAGTTTCTGTATATCACAAAGCAATAAGGCAATTTAATATGATATTAACATATGAAACAGAAGTTAACTGTGCTTTTGAAAGAGCTTTTTAAACAGAACTGGGGAAAATGGACTGATGGTATGTTTCTCTTTTAAAATTGGAATGTTCTATGGTTTCAGAGGAATAAGTTTAGAAGGAAAGTAAGTTTTCTTGTGCTATGGTTGTGCTACCGGACCTAATTCCATTCAAAAGTAGAAACACAGAATATCTGTCAGATCTGTAGAGCAATTTTGAATTTAGTCTTATCTAACTTACGAACAAAGTGGTTAGGTCCTTCTTTCCTTCCTAATTAGGATGAAATGGATAGAAATATTCAGTATTCACTTATATTGATCCTGAAAAAAATTAAAATAGAACACTGTGAGAATCTGTCTTAGCTCTCTGTTATAGGAGGTCTAGGGTTCAAAGATTTGTACTGTTTTACATTTACTAAGAAAATAATATACATCACTTTGTATTATCTGATGATTTCTGTAGCTAGAAAAAGTAAAACTAATTTTCTTCTGAAATGTTAATTCTCTCAGGAACGTTTTTCACCTGTTATTTCTTATCTTCTTAACAAAACTGAAAGGAATTTAAGAAGCTCTTCTCACCACTTATGAATCAAACATACATATAATCATAGGAAGAATAGTTACTTTGCTGCTATACATTATCTATGTACATTCTTCTTACTCATTTAGAGGTGGACATTTTCAGACCAGGAAGGGTACTGTAAGTCACACGTCTGGCCTTCTGCCAATTACAGGCTTGATAATGTAAACTGGCCACATTCTCAACTAATTAGTAATTGAACAAAATAAAACACCGATTTAAATTTTCCAAGTTATAAAAAATCTTTACTTAACTTGGTAAGACTTTCCAGTGACTAACTGCTGCCATTACTGACAGTATTATGCCCTTGAAAGACAGTCAGGGTCAACACATTGCATGAAAACACTGCTGCCTTTTCCCTGTCATAACGTAGATAAAATAATAGTTTTGTTCATCTCTAAAGAATCCATTTGTAAAATTTCCAGGTATATAATTGAGTAAGTTTTGAGGGGTTTTTACTACATATATGTATAAGCAAGGCAAATGTAGAAAAGTAGGAAGTTACTGGAGAAGCTTGAACTGGAGGGTAAGTACTTGCCAGAAGAGGATCAAGAATTTCTAGCAAAGACCATCTGTGAAGTAGATACATCTCTGGTGTCACACAGCAGAGGAGGAGGAAAAAAAAGATATCTGCAAAGAAAGGTACAACTGTGAGAAAAGGAGACAAAAGAGAGTAATTGTCATGTTAAAAGGCAAATAGGGGCCTGCCTGCTGAAAGCAATTTGAGTTCACATGGGTGAAAAAGAAGGAAAGCACTGAGTTCATATATAACTGACACAAATTAGTAATAAGCTATTTATTCTTGCTGCTCTCATCACCTTTGACTAATAACAACCTTTCACAGTAATGATTAAAATCATCATGGCCAAATTTAACCCACTGACCAAGAAGTCAGCAAATGAATCCACTCTTGTGACTAAAGTCAAGAATGGCCAGTGGTACAAAATTAACCCAATCTTAATGATATTTGAGAAATGTAATTTCATGCTCCACCTCAGCTGGTTTGCCTTGCCTTGTTATATTTCTTTAGAATCACTAATACTATTTTTGAACAAGGGAGAAGGCCTTTAGAAATGGAAAATGTCATCACTGAATTGAAGAGAAAGTTAGTCACATCCTCAACTCCTAAATGTCCTACTCCTATGCAAGAGATGTCTAAATTATGGGGATGTCACAGTTAAATGACAGGATAATCAGTTTCATCTTTTATAACAGCTAATTTGTCAATGAATAACACAATCCTCTCACATTTTACCTTTGGACTCAGAGAACTGAAAAACTGGCAGACAAGGCAAAGTCCAGCCCTCTCCATCTATGGTAGAACCTGCAGAGGGTTTTGAAGGTCTGATTAGGAAAATCATTTAGGAAAATCTAATGACAATGTTTGACAAAACCTTGTTGCATAAGGGGCAATGGGACCAGGGTTTAGTACTGTATTTTGATTACTAGATTATAGCATGTTGCAGACATGGATTACCCAAGAAAACTGTGCCATGTAGCAGCAGGACTGTTTTACAGCATGTAAGTCTGAAATGGTCCTTAAAAAGAAGTGTGTGGCAGTGTTGTTAATCAAGGACAAAATTCTGCGGTATATCGAGGGAGTGCTAGGGGTAGTAGGAATTGAGCATACTGAAATGCCTTTGAAGAAGCACAGGTCTCACAAAGGTAGAAGTAAATACAAGCCCATTGCAGCATTGACAGCTCAAGGATGAGTTTAGAAGAGGGCTGGTGTTAAATATTAATTTGCTAATTCATGTTCACAGCTTGTGCCAATTCCTCAGTCTGCATCTCTCTACGAGGGAATGTATACACTGCTGTGCCTTTACACAGTTTATTTCTCCACAAATGCCTCTAATGTGCTGTTTTACCAGTGCGGTATCTTCACATGTGCCACTAGTACTGGGTTGTGTTTTGGATTTGTGCTGGAAATGGTGCTGATAACATCAAGATGTTTTCATTCCTGCTGAGCAGTGCTTACACACAGCTAAGGCCTTTCCCTGCCAGCAAGTAGGCTGTGGGGGAATAAGGAGCTGGGAGGGGACACAGCCAGGACAACTGACCCAAGCAGGCCAAAGGGCTATCCCATACCTTATGACATCATGCTCAGACTTTAAGGGCCTTGAGGAAGGAGAAAGGGGGGAAAAGGGTGGGAAGGAGAGGGAAGGGGGGAAAAGGGACGTAAGCAGGGGGAAAGAGGGGAGGCAGCAGCATTCAGAGTGATGGTATTTGTCTCCCCAAGTCACTATTAGGCATTACAGAGCATGGCTGAACACCTGCCTGCCGACGAGAAGTGGTTAATGAATTCTTGCCTTGTTTGCTTTTGCATGTGGCTTTTGCTTTACTTAGTAAACTGTCTTTACCTCCATCCATGAGTTTCCTCACTTTCACTCTTCTGATTCCCCACCCCAATCCCATTGGGTGAGAGAGAAGTGGCTGCGTGGTGCTTAGCTGCCATCTGGGGTAAAACCACGACACACACTCATTGTTATTCACAATTCTTTACTGATGACAGCTGCTCTCTGTATATCCATGGTATGTAGTGTTTACCTTCCTATAACAGGAGGCTGTTCTGCCTCACAGGACACAAGGCTGGCACTCCTGACGTTTCACCTGAAAGGAATACTGTCCTATTCTCAGTGAGACTCCAGCTCGCAGTGGCCATCCCTTGCTCCATAGGGACAAGCTGAAGCCTTAGTGTGCACCAAGGGGGAGGCAGGGGTGCAACGGGTGCTGCAGTGGCTCATAGGCTGTTCCTAGGCCTCTCCTAGTCAGCTTTACCTCAGTCCCTGGAAATGTTGGCAAATACTCTGTGAAAGCACTCTAAAACACATAAAAGTTGGTACTCTTACTAGGAGCAGCCAACATGGATATAGTTTAGCCAGGCTGAGTTAGGTAAATCATGTCTGACTCATCTTTTGCTTTCTGGGATGAGTTGAGAAGGGGAGGTTAGGGGGAGTTCTAGCCTAAAGCTGAAGTAAGGCCTTTGATGCAGTCTTTCATAGGCTGATCACCAAGTTGGTGAGACACAGGTTGAATAAATAGACAACAAGGTTAGAAAGTTGACTAGACTGCAGTCTTTCAAAGAGGTGTAAAGTCCAGACAGTGATCAGTAACTAGTAGCATGCTACCTGTGATCAATTCTGGGACCAGTTCCAGTTAATCTCTACATTAATGACCTGAATGATGGGAAGGGAATACCCTCTCAGCAAGTTGTAGATGACACCAGATTGAGGTGGGGGAGTGTCCTGGGTTCAGCCCAGCAGCAGGCTATGTTAGCCCTGAGAGTATTCCATGCCAATTGCATCATGATCCGACAGGCTGCCCCCCCCCCCCTTTTGCAGGGGCGACTTCGGACCCAGGCACGGGAAGTCCCGGTCTGGGCAGCCGCAGTGCCAGTTCCGGGGGAGACTCCAGACCTATCAAACTGCTGGGCTCGGGAAGTGCTGGTCTGAGCAGGCGTGTGGGAGTTCCGGCTTCTCTCGCTCTCTCTCTTTTTTGGGATCGGCGTGGCAGGAGGTGGTGAGGGGGGTGCTCGGGGGTGCTGGGCTCGGGGAGTGCTGCGTTCGGGAATCTGAATCAGTTCGGGCACGGCTCAAATGGCATAGTGTGGTGAGAGGTTTGCACTGTATATAATAATAGCACTGTAGTTAGTTGTTTTCATACTTTTCCCTGTTGTTTAGTAAACTATCCTTATCCTAACCTTGCAAGCCTGTGGTTTTTTTCCTCTGGCTCTGCAGTTCCTTCGTTCGCCCATCCTCCACCTCTTAAAGAGGTAAGGGGGCTTTTTGGTCTGACCTTTGTGGCCTCAGTTTTCCGCTGAGGGTTAAACCACAACAGGGAGAATGGTCAACAGGCTAGAGAGCAGGCTGGAGAACAGGTCAGACAGAAACCTATGAAGTTAGATAAAAATCAATATGAAGATTTGGATCTGAGATAAAATAATCCCATGTGCAGCAGAGGCGGGGTCCATCTGTCTAGGGAAAGGATCAATCCCTGCAGAAATAGATCTGGAGGTCCTTGTGGACAAAAAATGGAACATGGGCCAACTGCATGATCATGTAGCAAAGACCAGCTGTATCCCAAGCTATATTAGTAAGAAAGGTAGATATTTTTTCTGTTTGTGTAAATTGCAAATGTAGCTGCCAGTATAGATTGTTTTGAAGACAGCTAACTGCTTATGCTCAGTTATTAGCCAGGTTAAGGACAGTTATTCATCCCATATTTTTGGCACTTGTGAGACTGCATATGGAATATTGTGTCTGAATTTGGGCTCCTCTGTTTAACAATGATACACTCATACTGGAGGGAGTCCAGTATGTCAATAGGACAGTCAGGAGCCTGAAATGTAATGAATGAGAAGTTGAGTGAGGTTATGGGATGTCAATCATGGAGGTGTTTAAGACTTGTCTGGCCATGACCTTAAGTATCCTAACCTAATTAGACCTGCTTTGAGCAGGGGTTTGGACTAAATGACTTCTTGAGGCTCCTTCCAACTTAAGCTTTTATAGGATTTGAAGTCTTCAGGGCTCCTTTGAGGACAATGAACACGTTCTCTGTTTATTCAAAAGCTATCATAGACATTGAACAGGGAATAAAATGAAATAACAATTGCTGAGGAAACATCATGAATCTGTGACAGGAGAAGTTTAGGTTGGATATTAGGAAAAGGTTCTTTACTGAGTCAGGTACTGGAACATGTTTCCCAGGAAAGGGGTCACAGCACCAAGTTTGAGTTCAAGAAGCATCTGGACGATGCACTCAGTCCCATGCTCTGATTTGTCTGATCCTGTGTGGAGCCAGGAGTTGGTCTCAATAATCCTTATGGATCCCTTCTGACTCAGGATATTCTATGATTCTATGAACTTAAAAAAAGTAAAATGTTTTGGCAGACTAGAACACAGCACATATGAATAAGGGTGGGTTGAATTAAGAATGTAATTTTAACTCTGTAGCCTAGATATTCTTTTAATATAAGTGTGTGTGTGTGTGTGAACTGGAACAACTGAAGAGCAATTGATTTCTTAAAGGGGAGGGGGGGGATATTTCATATTAAGTCTTTTGCATTTACTTTTATAGGCGAATATAGGAAATTGTGAATTTTGGATGAGTCTGATTTTACCTGGTCTACTTATTCACCTTCAGACCTGCAGAGACACAAAATTTATAGTCTGAAATGTACATCAGTTACTTGTAATTATCTACCAAGCATTGTGAATTAACCCACCTTTACCATGTTCTGTTTTACCTTAATTGGTTACCAAATAATTTTCAAGCCAGTTAAATTGCTCGACCCTCTTGAATTTTCCCAGACCATTTTTTTGTCCTTCTCTTTTGCTTCAGAACATCCTACCTTCTGTTGAACTGGCAATTAATCATAACAACTCTTGGCAGGCTATTTCTTGCTCTTTATAGAACACACCGTATGTCTCATGCTCACAGTTCTGTATGTTTTTTGGATATGTTAAAAATAAAGCTGGTTGCAAATAGCTGAGGTTTTTAGCTAGAAGCTCCTTTTGGAGTTCTCTGTGGGATAGAAGCAGATTATTTTGCACGTCAAAAAAGATTATGCTGTTACAAGGGAAGACATGAACAATAACCTTCATATTTTCTTTATCAGTAAGAATATACCCCATATAGTCATACAGTATTGACTCAGATTTCCCCCAGATATTTCATCAATGTCTCCCATTTGAAACAGGACTGACTAACAGCCCGGCTTCGGAGCAGAAGTGCTACTCAAAATAGAGTTCAGCATGTATTTTAATTGTGTATACAAGCCCAATGGGAGGTAGCAGGGCTTTACCCTGTGCTTAAATCTACAAGTAATCAAATGTGTATTTATATATATCTTAAATGGAAGACTGGATGACTTTCTGAATTGCAGATGGAATAGTTAGAATGGATTCTGGTTGTCACGTTTAATATAACCTCGTGCCAGACTTGGGGATTGTGGGTTGGGTTTTTTTGGTTTGGGGTCTTTGAGAGGAGTGCTTGACTAAATGTAGTTCAAATAATAGTCTGATAATCAGGGCATTACTCAGTTTAAACATCAGCATCACAACCTCTGCATTTAATTCTACCAATTAACCCTGGTGGGCAGCCGAGCACCACACAGTCGCTTGTTCACTTACCCCTAGTGCAATGTGGGGGCAGAGTCAGCGTGGTGAAAGTGAGAAAACTCTTGGGCTGAGATAAATACAGGTTAATAATTAAATGCAAAATTGTGAATAAAAAAACCCAAAAAAAACCAAAACACAAAAATCAGAACACCCAAGTTACCAATAAGCAGAGAAGAAACTAAAGTGCAAGAAAAACAAGAGATGAAAGGGAAGCATTTGCTCATCTCCATGTGACTGATGGCCAGCCAGCACCTGAGCAAGGGCAGTCCCTGCCAACCTCCATCCCCCCAGCTGTATTGCTGCTGAGCATGGAGTTATATGCTGTGGGATATCCCTCTGGTCAGTGGGGGGTCAGCTCCCCTGGCTGTGTCCCCTCCCACCACCTCCTGCACTCCCTGATTGCTTGCTGGCAGGGCAGGCTGGGGAGCAGAAAAGCCCTTGGTGCTGTGTAAGCACTTCTCAGCAAATATGTATCCCTGGGTGAGCAGCACTGTTCTCAGCTCAAATGCAAAACATAGCCCAATACGAGCTACTGTCATACCCATGGAAAAACATTTTTCCTGTTTTCTGAGTAAATTCCACCTGTAATTTTCCGAAAAGTTTTCTTTGAGGACAGCTGACCATTTCTGCTCAATCTTTTTTTTTTCATTTGCCATCATAGGGCTATTTGGAAAGGAGTATTGATATTTAGCTAAAATATATATATAAATATTTTTTATTAAACACTGATGCAGCATGGTCAGGCCCCACCTGAATTATTGTGTCCAGTTCTGTGCTCCCTGGTATAAAAAAGACAGGGATCTCTGGGAGAGAGTCCAGCAAAGGGCTAAGAAGACGATTAAAGGACTGGAGCATCTCCCCTGGGAGGACAGGCTGGAAGAACTGGGATTGTTCAGCCTTGAGAAAATAAGGCTAAGGGGGGACCTTATTAATGTTTATAAATATCTTATGTATCAGACACAAGGGGAAATAGCCAGCCTCTTTTCTATGGTCTGTGGAGACAGGACAAGGGGCAATGGCCTCAAGTTGGAGCACAGGAAGTTCCGCACCAATATGCAGAACTTTTTCACAGTGAGGGTGAGGGAGCCCTGGGACAGGCTGCCCAGGGGAGTGTGGAGTCTCCTTCTCTGGAGATATTCCAGCCCTGTCTGGACACCTCTCTGTGTGACCTGTCCTAGGGACCCTGCTTTGGCAGGGGGTTTGGACTCGATGATCTCTGGAGGTGCCTTCCAATCCCTGTGATTCTGTGACTCTGATTTTTGGTCCAACAGTTAAATAGAACACCCTTTTTTTTAAGTATAGAGAAGAATTCTAAATTGTTAGAACTTTTTTCTTAATTCTGAATGCTTTAATGAAAACTTGGAGGAAATAAAAAACAGGATTTTTTTTTCCACTGAAAAAAGCTGCTCTGTTATGAACTGTGGGAAGTCATATGCAGAAGGATAAAGTTCATGCTGATGCAGCATAAATATACCATTCAGAACAATCCGTGACAAACTGATTCTGCCAGCGTAATGATGCTGATTGCTTTTATTTAAAACAAAACAACCCAAAACCCAAACAAACCACGAAGTACTCATACATGCTATATTTCATCAAACACTGGAGTATGTAGAATCTGTCCAATTCAGATTTGCTTAAGGCTGTCTTCTGAATTGTAGTTTCAGCAATATTCTGACGTGCAATACCGCACCTCCTGGTGTACTGGGTAGTTTAATACTGTGAAGCAGTAGATTAACGTCGGCTCTGAAGAGTGCTGAATCATAACAGAAATGATAAATACAGCCACATAGATCTTCAAGAGCATCACCTTTACCCAGGATTAGAGTCAGACACATCAAAAAGCATGAAACATCAGGGCCAAGGGCTTTCCCAGCTTTCCTCTTCCCCATTTGGGGTAATCGGCAGAAGCAGTAGTGAAACAAATCTGCAACCCTCAGAGATACAGCCAGCTTTCTGAGGTTTGTTTGGAGGTAGATAAGCAAAGGCCAAAAAATTAAAGGTTGTATGCTGCAGCAGTCTGAAGATCTCCTGTTGCAGTCCTGAATTTGTGCTTGTCCCATTGGTGGCAGGAACGAAATATGTTTTTCTTGAGCTTTTCTTTCTTGACCTCAAGTATTTAATGTTTTGTGTAGAGAATCTGATTGAATTCCAGCTCTGTGCTCTTCTTCCTTATTGAAAATCCTCTTTAGGGAAATTTAGAAATTTTCAGTGCTTAATCTTTTTAAACTCCACTTTACTCCCATGAGATTTTTAGAGGTATTTATATTTCCACACCAAATATGCCAATCAAAGTTTTCCCGAAGAGGCGAGGAAAAGAGTAGTTGGTAGCAATGATGGTAAACACGATGGTATTCTTGAGAGAATGAGGAAGATCTGCTGTAGGAAGTTCTGCAAACTACCATGATACAAAAAAAACTTTGAACCGTTTACAGCATCCACTGCATGATGGATGGATGGGTGGATACATAGATTATTAGGTAGGTAGGTGGGTAGGTAGGTAGGTAGGTATTGCAGAAGACCAAGTTGCAAAATCTTGACAAATATGCCTCTGCTACTGGGAAGGAAAGAATTACTAAAAACCTGACTCCATTCAGTTTGAACTTTGTGAAAATGTTGAAGGAACAGGATTAGGAATCAGTTTTGCAGTCCTGTTACTGTATTCTGTATTCTCTCTATATTTAGGATGAAGAAATTATATCCTCTTGTCAATTTTAAATAGTCAAAATACGCCAATGTTCACATTTGAGTCACAAGATAGATGTTTCAGTAGTATGTTTGGTTCAGACTTAAATGATCGGGTCCTTTTTTTCCTGAGAGTACTGAGATACTGTCAGCAGAAAAAACCAAACCACTCTACTTTGAGATTACCAAGTCCCCATCAGTGATTTTCCTGGTATGTAGTTATTTGGAAAGATGCAGGAATGTCAATGAGGGAGGAAATATATCGATTTTCAAAGATAACCAGGAGTAACAGCAGTTACTCAAGAGGTTTAAACAAATCACAACTTAAATTCGGCAGAAGTAGCAGCTTGGCAAAACTCGAAATATTACCTTTACTCTTGTGCACTTAGTGGAATTGCAAAAGACAGTGGGTTGGCCCAACTTGTAATGATATTACCCTTGTGTACTGGAAAATGAAATTAGACACAGAGAGAGAGATGTGAGAAAAGGAGAGAAAAGAGAGATCACCACCTTTGGATCTAGTGATCCAGTTGTGGTCCTCTGGTCCACACTAGTGCGTCCAGCACCAAGGTCCCAGGGCCTGGGGCTGGATGCCCTGGTGTCCCTTCAATGCTCCCAAGGCCAGGGATGGAGGAAATGCAGCCAGGCCCCCAGGCTCTCACTGAATGACCAGCTCCTTTTACAGGAGGAGAAGGTGCCTGTTGCTCTTCTTGCGGCCCCGTCTTCCACCTTTTCCTTCTTGCTGGTCTTCTCCATGGCTCTCATCCAGTCCTGGTAGAGGTGGGTGACAAGGAGCTTGTCAGGGATGCTCTGGAGGAAGTCCTGTTTGGCCAAGGGCTCCAGGTGAGCCTTTCAAGCCTCCAGCCCAGACAGGAGCTCTTCCTGTGGCAGGCCAGAGACACTCGCTCATCTTCAAGAAGACAGACAGCAGCAGTGCAGGCTGGCTGCCCAGGTCGATATTGTCCCCACAGTGCAGGGCCTCCCGCAGCTCCCAGCAGTCTGTCCCTTTGCAAGCTTTGCAGAAGATGCCCTCCATCTCTGGTCCTCTCCACAGACGGCTGCCAGGGGCTGGCCAAAGAGTGTCTTACTGCATCCAGAGCCCACCTGCCCTGATGTCTGTGAGTTCCAACAACTGCATGAGAAATACCGTCTGTGAGATAAATGCAATAAACTATAGAGTAAAATTTTTTTTTACAAAATACCTAAACATCTATGAAAGAAAAAAACTAAATAGGAAGCGTCATGGTTTTGGATAGGATTGACATTTGCCAACAGGAAAAAGTTACTGTGTGCAGCATAATTCCTCTCATAACAGCAATAGCACACACAACAGTTATTTCTTTGTCAGTTCACGCTGTCTCAACCTACAGAATGTCAGGATGATGCTGAACAAGAAATTTTACTCCCTGCACACTCTGTTAAGTTAGCCCATACTTTTATTTCTTCTTTGATGTCTTCTTGCATTTGTGTTGCATTACAAGTTACAGGAGTCTTATATTAAAGGGAAAGAAAAACAAAGCATGAAGCCTTTTGTCACTGTAGTGAGTGCTTATTTATGGGATGAATCCCACGAAGTTGCTTGCACAATCATTATGGAGCCCACTTAGAAGTTACACACATGAGCCAATTTTCTCCCGAAGGTACATCATTAGTAGCATTACTAAGGATCGTATTCTTGTGCCACACAAGGCAGTTTGTTTTGCTTTGTCTTTCAGCACTTGCTCCTCAATAAATAGAAAAAATCTGATCTGAAGTGAGGATTGCTCTACTAACACTCAACTACTCGGGAGTTTTCTTCTGCAGAACTACTGTTAAAAATCAGAGCTTTTCCAATTGCTGTCTCTCAAACACATAGAAATGTAAACCTTGGTTTTGTAAGACAGACATGAAAAGCTTGATTATTAGCCCACATTTCCAGCACGCAGTTCACTGCATCTCAGTTTACAAACTTCTCCTCAATTAAAAGTCTAAATATGAAGTAGATGTTATGTGTGCTTATCTATTTGTTTATTTATTTTTAGTTGTCTTCCAAACAAGCCCATGTGAATATTTGCAGATGGCACAGCAATAGATGTAGCTACTGTGTACTCCCTGTCCTGGTTCTGCCCAGGCCAGGGTTGACCTCCCCAATCAGCCAACACAGGTGAGCTGAGCCAGCCCAGGTGAGCTGAGTTAGCCGGAGCTGTTTTCCACATCACCTGACACCACTTGCCCATAAAAGCAGCTGGCTGGGGAAGGGTGTGGGCTGGTTTTTTGCCTCTAGGACAGTTGGAGTGAGGCTGGGATGTCAGGTTGGTTGGTTCTTACCATCGGGCAGCCTTCTGCAATCGTTGGGTCAATAAGGTACTGTGTGTTAGCACTGGGTGTTTGTGTAATTAGCCATTGTTGTTTTGTATTCACTTTGATATTTGGCTGTAAATTGTCCTTATCCCAACCTACAGTGGCTTTGCCTGTTTCTCTTCTGAGAGTGAGTGAGTGGCTAGGTGGGCACTTGGCCTCTAGTCAGGGCCAAACCACCGCTCCCCCTTACAGTAGTCTGGTTTATGCATTTGGAGTTCTTTTCTATTAAGAAAAAGAAAGCTTTTGCAAATACCTACTGCAATTGTCAAGATGCTGACAGACAGGTCTGTTGATTTCTTTTAAGGGAAAAAAATGCAGCTAATTCTTCTTTTTAGAGGAAAAGACATTAATTTCTTTTTATGTGGTGGTTTTTAAGCTGTAAAGATCTTAGAATTAGGAGACCATAATCTTGCGTCTAATAATACTTTGCATTGTTTTGTGTAAGGGATAAATTCTTCATGTTCAAAATAAATTTCAGTTATGTTACATGTAAATAAAACATTATTTTTAAAAGCTGAGGAACACAGGGTGCCTAAAGTTTGATGAAGAGATATGATGGACCTCTACCTTAATCACCATTTCCTTAAGTATGTAGATCCTTACATACCATTCCTGAAGCAAGTGAAGTGAGATAGCAGCTAAATACCTCAGTCAATTAGACATGAAATATACATTCTGAAGTTTCTGGGTAGCTGCTTTTGCTTCATAGGTCAAAATATCAGAAATCCATATATATGGAGTAGAATCTGAATGGAGGCCTGTGACTAGCGGTGTTCCCCAGGGCTCAGTGTTGGGTCCAGTCCTGTTTAATATCTTCATTGACGACCTTGATGAGGGAATAGCATCCACCCTCAGCAAGTACGCCGATGATACAAAACTGGGAGGAGTGGCTGACACGCAGGAACACTGCGCTGCCATTCAGCGAGATCTGGACAGACTGGAGAGCTGGGCAGGGAGAAATCTAATGAAATTCAACAAAAGCAAGTGTAAAGTCTTGCACCTGGGGAGGAATAACCGACTGTATCAGTACAGGCTGGGGGATGACCTGTTGGAGAAGAGCTCTATGGAGAAGGACCCTAGGGGTCCTGGTTGATGACAGGTTGGCTATGAGCCAGCAGTGTGCCCTGGTGGCCAAGAGAGCCAATGGGATCCTGGGATGCATCAGGAAGAGTGTGTCCAGCAGGTCGAAGGAGGTGATCCTCCCCCTCTACTCTGCGTTGGTCAGGCCCCACCTGGAATACTGTGTCCAGTTCTGGGCTCCCTGGTATAGAAAAGACAGGGACCTTCTGGAGAGAGTCCAGAGAAGGGCGACAAAGTTGATTAGGGGTCTGGAACATCTCCCCTATGAGGAAAGGTTGGGTGAGCTGGGTCTGTTCAGCCTGGAAAAAAGAAGACTTAGGGGGGACCTAATTAGTGTTTACAAGTATCTTAGACATGGGTGGCAGGGGGAATTGGCCAGCCCCTTTTCAGTGGTCAGTGGGGACAGGACTAGGGGCAATGGCTGTAAGCTGGAGCACAGGAAGTTCCGCACCAACATGCGGAAGAACTTTTTCACAGTGAGGGTGACGGAGCAGTGGAATAGGCTGCCCAGGGAGGTGGTGGAGTCTCCTTCTCTGGAGATATTCAAGTCTCGTCTGGACGCCTATCTATGTAATATGAGATAGGGAGCCTGCTTTGGCAGGGGGGTTGGAGCCGAAGATCTCTTGAGGTCCCTTCCAACCCCTAAGATTCTGTGATTCTGTGATATTTATAGTTTTTACAGGGAAAATTAGGTTTATATGGGATTTAAGTGAATTCAAGGCAAAACAAAAAAAAAATTAGCAGAGGAACTCTAGATATGTTACTGGTGGATAAACAGAAACAACATACGCAGGGGTTTCCCCCTCCCTTCCGAAGGAAGAAAACTACAGCAAAAAAGTAGTATGCATTGAGCTAACTTATGACCAAGGGAATGCAAAATAAAACAGCAGGAAGAAAACAGCTTTGTGAGACAAGGTTAGCAATCATCTTAAATGCATAAGTATTTGTGTGTGTTCCCTGCATTTTCTGAGTAATCGCTCATAGTGTAATAGTGTGTGTTCAAAATTCTATTCATCTTGCACTTGCATTTCACATTTTAAAAATTCATAAGCCAGAAGAAGTTTTTTTTATTGTTCTCCCACAGTCCAGATGAAATCCAGAGGCTTAGAAAAGTCAGGACTCTCAGTAGGAAAGAAGAAAAAGATCATTTGGTTGTAGTCTTTAAAACTATAGTTATTCACTAAAGGTTTTTTATAAGACAAGCATCTAGAACAGTTTTATTCAATGAGAAAATAATAAAATAGGTAGAAGAATTGAAGTCTTCCGAGAAAAAAAAAAGAGTATGTTGATGATAGCCAGCAAAAATTGTGATTTTTATCTTGAATCTTGTGGTGTTTGGCAGGGTGCTTTAGTCCTGGTTTTTGTATTGCTCAAAGTCTGTGAAAAAGCTATCATCTTATCTTGAGAAATGGGCTGAAAATATATCAGCTATTGTCAAGTCTCTTACCCCCAATCCCACATATAATGAGGTATGGGTTTAATTTGCATTCCATGAATGTTTGGGATTCTTAGTGACAGAAAAATATCTCACAGGATATTTCATGCTGAGTGCGGGAGGGAACCTGACTGTACTCCAGTTAAAGGATAAATCAGCTTGTTTCATGTTCAAGGGATCATGCAGATAACAAATTCTTTCAATTCTATGAGAAGCGAAGAACAGTTTCCAAAAATATGAAACCTGATACATGTTTGTGTGAAGAAATCATAGACAGGAATCTCTGCACAGCTTTGCTGTCTTAGGCAAATTTTTGTGAGGTTTGGATTCTGATACAGACAGATGCTGTGAGAGTGGAATTTGACTCTGAGTTGGGGAGGTGGACATGGTTGGTATATACTTTTGGCAATGCAATAGGTATCTGCAAGATAATAGGGATCTGGAATTTTACTTCTCATCCAATACCTGCGTTTATATATGTGATTTTAAAAGTGTGGTATTAAAACTTATTTTCAAGTCTGCTCTTCTGTTTTGATGCTGAATAAGTTAGAACAGAAGCCTGAAGAAGTGACTTGCTTTGCAAAGCCTAAATCAGATAAAAGAACAACACAGCACAGACCATTGTTATTAAGTGACCCAGGTTAGTACACTTCTTTTCTGTAACATAAATGTAGTTAGACTTAGTAATTATTTGGGTTTTGACTGGTCAAGCAGAAATTTACATTTAATTGTGAGGAAAGATTATGTTTTACAGTGGCAGTGGCACATGTAAGATAGTACATATTTACCAGGTTAGAGTAAGCTTAAATCCCATTTCTTTTTTTCCTAGGAAATGGTTTAAATGCCTGTTTAAAATAAGTCCATGTTTAGTATTTTTCTTGAGTAGAGATGATTTTGTGAACTTGAACATGAACTCCTTTTTATTTTTTTGTTTGTTAGAAAAATAGGAGTCTGTGTGTACCATCAGCAATACCAAAGCATCAACATCTGATCCAAAACCCTTGAAAATCAGTGAAAATATTTCCACTAAGTGCAAGAAGTGTTGGAAGCGGCTTCATTCTACTCATAGTAAGAGCAGGGTCATAAGCTCGTAAGAATAGGAGAAACAAATGCCCACATTTGATTAATTGTTAATTATAACTTGTGCCTCTGTACAGACTAATATGTTGTGTACTTTGTCTGCAGCTAGGACTGGTTAAACACTAGAAAGGATTAATTATTTGAGAAATATTGGTGCTATTATCTGAATAATATATGTGTATGTATACTGCAAAGATATTAATTATATTTGGTGAAAAATTGCAACATTTGTGGAATAGTATCTGTGGAGAATAGTATATGATAAAGTCTAATTACAACACAAACACTGGAGTCATGTTCTATTTAAGAAAGTCTTGGGAGTGATGAAAGAATCTTACTTGTGTTCTTCCTCTACAGTGCCAAAACTAAGCAGCTTTAAGTTAGGTTTGCAGATATACACCTGGTTTCTGTAACCTGATTAAATATTCTTAAAACTGCATGTTTTGGGTTTGCATGACAAGGTTTTGGTAGTAGGGGGGCTACAGAGGTGGTTTCTGTGAGATGCTGGAAGAAGTTTCCTCTAGGTCTGATAGCCAGGTGGCTCCAAGATGAGCGTGCCAGTGGCCAAGGCTGAGCCTGTCAGTGATGATGGGTGCGCCTCTGATAATGTATTTAAGAAGGGGGGAAAAAGACTCTGAATATCTGTCACTGAAGAGGGAAGTGAGAATACATGAGAGGAACATGGGAAGGGATCGGTGGTTGAAAGTGTTTTCAGATTTGGCTTTATTTTGTCAATATCCTAATCTAATTTATTAATGTAATAAATGAAATTCAGTTTTCCCCAAGTCAAGTGTGTTTTAACCATGATGGTAATTGCTGAGTAATCTCCCTGCCCTTGTCTCTTTTCTCCCCCATGTCCAGATGAGAAGAAGGATGGAGAGGTTTTTGGTACGCACTTGGCCTCCAGCTAGGGTCAACCCATCACACTTAAACCTCACAGTATTTTTTTTTTTTTAGAAGGAAGAAAAACTGAGAAATACTTAACTGTCAATCCAGAAAATTATTTTCTGTTCATATGTTCAGTTTTAGTACTATTAATAATGTTAAATTTTATATGGCATTTTTCATGCAGGAATAAGAAAAATGCCTTAGGAAAATTCATCTCAGCTCTGTGTCGCAATAAGACTCATGAAATTATTAAACAAAGGGCATCAGAGAACCCTTAAGTTTCAGGCTGGCCCTCTAACCAAATGATCAATATTCATTTTGGGTGCACTGGGTCCTGCACAGTTCATCTAGGAATACACAGCAGACCACTTTGAAAGAACAATCAGTAGAAATGTATATTGTATGGAATGACTGTGGGAACTGTACATCTGTGAGAATAGAGGGAATACCTGTGTACTTTGATGGTCTCTTGGGTTGAAGTCAAATGGCTGTACAGGTCCTTTAAAAAAAACTTTAAAATTAGATATATTTGTCCAAACACCTGTGTTACATGAGTGATGCTATTTAAGCTTTTGATAGGTGCTATTCTGTCTTCATTGAATTATGAATAGTCACAAACATAGAGCTAATATGTTGTGCCAGTTCACTTGAGAAAAGAAAAAGAGAATGACTGTTTGTGAGTTAAATAGAGCAGGTTATACAGAATCCATTTCTATATCCCCGCCATTGGCTATTTCCTCATCAACACAACTTTTCTGAATATACTATTTAATTAGAGGTGAAACACCACACATGGCAGCCATAGCCTTGTAAAGGCTGACCTACATACTAAACTTGTTGCATGCAACTAGCCTTACTAGATTCCAGTTTTGCCTTAGTTTTTGGTAAAGATGATGACACAGAGGTAGTGCTGCTGGTGGAAAGTTGAGTATGGATCAGAGTATTGCCACATTGAGAGTTAAGGTAAAACAGGGAAAATGTCCCCTGTCCAAATTAGAACCACGTGAATAGCTACACATTTTATAACTGATTTTTTTTGTTAGCAATATTTAAAAAGAATTTTTACAGTTCTTTAGTGCAGAGTTTCGATTTGACTGAAGGATGACAAATATAACAAGAGGAAGTTGGAGAGGGATAGAGGTTGCAAGTAGCTGTAGTCCTTTTTGTCTCACCTTAATAGTACAAAAGAAACTTTGAAGATGTAGCAGATCTGACTACAATAATAAACACAGGGAACAGACAGTTTTCCTTTTTCACAGGCAGAAACCAGCAACTATAGTAAAAGAATACATACTAAGATAATTTATGACCAAAGGAATGCAGATTAAAGCAGAAAAAACCCATTAAATAAAAATAATTTTTTTCAAGGTTATGGATCATTAAATAGTATTTGTGCTTCTTTGTGTTTTTTATTTTTTTAAAGTAATTATTTCAATTCTATATGCTTGCCAAATTATTTGTGGGCCCCTTATTTGAAGTGATCGGTGTTCTTAGTGTTTTTTCTTACTACTTTAATATTTACAATATAATTTTTTAGCTTGGAATGTGAGTGTAAGTAAAATGACCCCTTTTAGCTGAACTGGAAGCTGTTGTAGCTTTTTCAACACTTATTGCTTATGTCTTTGCAAGGTTGACTTACGTCCTGATAAATAATCATCAGGTTGAAAAGTTCTTTGGGGGTTTTACTTGTTTGTAACTGATTCAGTATATCAGATTCGTATTGTTACTGGGGAGTTAGTTGAGTTACCTATACTTGTTTGTAATTAGGTAGTCACTTGTAGCTGTCACTCATCATGGCTTTCCATGCCACATTACTCATGTTAGGAGTTCTGTGTTTAAAGATGAGTGTTCCCCCTGATTCTACATTTAAAAACAAAGAAATAAAATCTGCCTGGCTACATCAGTAGTTTGAAACAAAGTACACAAAAGAAGTTACCTCTTGTAAATTCTATTTTTCTATAGAGTTAAAATTGTAAAATGTAATCAGTATAATGGATGAAAAGCCAATTTTTACCACCACACCACCACCCCTATTGTCTAATGGTTTTTAAGCATAATTTGATTTTCTGAGTATAATGCTGGACATGAGGACATAATGTGCAACCATTTTTTGCAGTCTTTAGAAGGTGTTTCACATCCTTTTACTTCCACAAAGCATTAGAGGAGTATTCCACTGCAATTTCTCTTAGGTGCCTTTGAATGTTCAGTATTTTGCCGAAGTCCCGGTTTCCCAGCTCACTGCCACAGGTCTGGAACAAAGATCTTGATTCTAATGAAAAGATAAAATCACAGAAAAGAAAGTGTATGGCCATGGCTTTGTTCTTACAGACTGACAGGTTATTTTAATCATCAGCGAAAGCATAGAAGCCCCTGCTTGTTACTGCAACCTTCTCCACCTTTGGGAGCAATGTTCAGTGACATTAAGGAACTTTGTGACAAAATGATACCACCTAATGAGCGACAAGATACCAAGCATTTAAGATGAAGACTAATAACAACAGAGACTGGTGTTCTCTGTCTCTTCTTCCTTTTCAGTTTTCTAAGTCAGTGCTAAGATGTGCCTGTCCACATCTCCAGGATAAGCAACATGCAGCTGTGCTTCAGAAACTGTAATTCTATGCCTGTTACCCCTTTTGCCCAAGGGGGAATAATTTGCACCATCTTTTTATCAGGTGTAGCATACCTTCTCCTCCATTAGGATAAGTCTCTTCCATCCCTTCCTTGGTTCCTGTGTGAGAATGTGTGCGTGTGTGTATATCCAAAACCCTGTTAATATCTTAGCACTCATCCTGTCATTATCTCTTTGGTAATCCTGCAGTAATAATCATAGAAACATAGAATCACAGACTGGTTTGTGTTGGAAGGGACCTCAAAGCCCACCTGGTTCCAATTCCCAGCCATGGGCAGGGATACCCTCCACTAAACCAGGTTGCTCAGAGCCCCATTCAACCTGGCCTTGAACACTGCCAGGGAGGGGGCAGCTACAGCTTCTTTGAGCAACTCATTCCACTGCTTCACCACCCTCAGGGTAAAGAATTTCTCCCCGATATCTAATCTAAATCTACCCTCTTTTCATTACCTATTTGTCCTAACCCTGCATGCCTTTGTAAACAGTCCCTCTCCTGCTTTCCTGTAGGCCCCCTTCAATTACTGTCAGGCTGCTATAAGGTGTACCTGGAGCATTCTGTTTTCCAGGCTGAAGAAGGTCAAGTGTCAGCCTGTCTTCATAGGAGATGTACTCCAGCCCTCTGATCATTCTTGTGGCCCTCCTCTGGACCTGCTCCAGCACCTCAACATCTTTTTTGTACTGGAGAACCCAGAACTGGATGCAGTACTCCAGATGGGGTCTCACGAGAGCAGAGTAAAATGGGAGAATCACCTCCCTTGACCTCCTGGTCACATTTCTTTTCATGCAACCCAGGATGCAGTTGGCTTTCTGGGCTGCAAGTGCCTATTGATGGCTCATGTTAAGCTCCTTACCCACCAACACTTCCAAGTCCTTCTCAGGGCTGTTCTCAGTCCTTTCCTTGCCCAGCCTGTAGTTGTGCTTAGGATTGACTTGACCAATCTGCAGGACCTTGCCCCTTGTTGAACTTCATGAGGTTCAACCTCTCAAACCTGTCAAGGTCCCGTGTGGCATATATTCCCTCCAACACTTCAACTGTATGACACAGCTTGGTATCATTGGCAAACCTGCTGAGGGTGCACTCAGTCTCACTGTCCATGTCACTGACAAAGTTCTTAAGCAATGCCAGTCCCACTACTGACCCCTGAAGAATAGCACTTGTGACTGGTCTCCACCTGGACATCATGACATTAACCTTAACTCTTTCAGTGTGACCATTCAGCCAATTCTTTATCCACTGAACGATCTGTCTGTCAAACCTATGTGTCTCCAATTTAGTGACAAGGATGTCATGTGAGGTAGTGTCAAATGCTTTGCACAGGTCCAGGTACATAATGCCAGTTTTTCTTCCCTTATCTACCAATGCTGTAACCCCATTGTAGAATGGACTTTTTTCTTAGTGCTTAATTTCATTTCATCTCTAGTGGCTGTCATGTCTGGGTGAAATAAATTCAGATTATAGCCACAGATTGCTTTTTAATTCAAGTGTGTCCTCTTTAGGTAACTAATCAGTTCTTCATAAGCAACACTTATTTCTCTGTAAACAACTAATAGGTCACACCATTTCTCCTTTCCCAGGACTATTGCAAAATAGTCCATCTAGTTTTTCCTCGTTTAGTTCAGATTTTAATGATTCAGAAGGCATTTTAATGTCTCTTGTGCTTTGTGAGCAAAATTCAAGGTGTTTAAATGTTTATGTGCATGTCCACTGGCCTCAGCTCTGTGTTCAACCCCAGCTATCTCAACTATACCTTTCTCTTCTGCTGATTCTTGGGATATGTTTGCAGCATGGCAAAGAATTTCTTTGCTGAAATGCCTAACACAAATTGTCCATGTTGTGAATATATATCAGTCTGGGTCCTTGGGAAACATGTAAAATAACCTCTTGAGATGCACTAAGCCACAGCAAGAACACAAACAGCTTTCAAATCTGAGGCAACTCATGTCCAGGCACCTTGGCTCTCAGCCACCCCAGCAAGTTCCTTTATTTTTCTTGGGTTAGCAAAAGCAGAGCTGGCTTGGTGACTCTACATAGGACTACTTCAGAACCAAAATTCTTGCTCTGAGTGTTCCTTGATTGTTTTGCAAGAACAATACTTGTATTTACCATAAAGTATTGATTAACGCGTGCAAAATCCTTTGTACCTCTTCTATTAGTGCCAAGTGCATAATAAGTTCCCAAAATTAGATCAGTTCCCTTGATCAACATTCAGCTAATTTAGACAAAACTATTTTTTCCATTCTATCACATTTTGTAGCATGAGGGAAATATTTAAGCAAGAAGATATTTGTCTTTTTAAATGGAAAATTGTGAAAATGCTAGGTAATTTATAGTGTGATCAGTCTATTTTCTAGAAGTCACTTAAAGGGAACCTCCATCCCCCTTCCCTGGGTGGGAACAAAAAAATACCCTTTAAGTGATCATTCCATTCAGAGAATGACTCAGTGGAATACATTGTTCTTGTTTATAGAATACCTTTTGTAATACTTTTTTAAAAGAAAAGGAAGAAAAATATACCAGAGTAATGCATTTTGCAGCCTCAGTGACAAATGTATGAATGAGCTTCTGTGAGCAAAAAGGTGCACAGTGAGTAGTAAATGTAAGTACATAAACAAAAATCCCACTGTTAGGTAGTGAGTAAGATTTCAGACAGTATAAGCTAGGCCTGGTGCAATCAAATAGGTGAAGTGGTTCAGTTTCTGCTGCCTCTGTACATCATCTTATTATGCAGGCTTAGCTTTCTTACTGTCCACTTCATGCGTGCTCTCGCTTAGATGCTGCTCTGGGGATTGACATGGTAGCCTCTTGAAAATGATTGTGTTTGTGGCAACATATTAGGCAACAGTTTGCACAGCCCGGTGCTTCCTTGCTGAACCTGGGTAAGCCTCACAGAACTGTGTTTTGTCTGTCCATGTGCAGATGTGGCTTGTGTATGGCCAGGTCCACAAGGAAGCAGCTCCTATGTCAGTGTTTTCCATCTTTCACCGTCATTTCCCCTGGTCTTAATTTATAGGAACTGTAAATGGAGTTGATTTAGAGGTAAACAAACAAATAAAAAGGTGAAGTATGGTGAAATGATGGGGTATAATTCCATGTCTAAAGTCCTAAGAATGTGTTTATTGTGCATTCCCTGTCACTGAATCATTTGTAGTTCCTATCTGCATTTCTGCTCCATTGGTCCAACTACAGCCAGATTACCTGCTGGTTGCTTTAGCTGAAGCAACTTAGAACGTTGCATTCGGTGCCTGTAGCAAGCACAGTCAAGAGGTACTTATCTTTTTGTTTGTTACTGCATGTTTACTTTCATCTGCCTTTTCATTTATTTTTTTTCATAAACACTCATTCTGGGAGAAAGGAGACCACTTGGAGAAGCAGGGCAAGTAAATATATATATAATATAAATAATAACACTTCATGATCGAAGAATATTCCTGGATAGTCTAGTAAAAGAAAAACTTTGCAGGAATACGCTGTTTGTTGCTGTGAATGTGCTTTTAGAGTGTTGGTTTTTTTTTTTTTCCAATGAATCTAGAACATTAGCTTTTATTCTTATAATGTGAGAGTAAGTAAAACTCTGTGTTACCTTCAACCAGGGTAACAACTCAGGTGACTGAAGTACTAAAATGCAGTTGCCTTCCTCTGCTAAAAGTAGTACAAGGCTTTCATTGTGGCTTGCCTCATTTGTGCTTTATTGGTGAATCATGGCATCTAGATTCTGGATATTAATTCAAAATGCAAGCTGATGGCAAGAAAGCTTTTTTCAAGATAAGTTTCTTTTACCACATTTTGACTGACTTATTGTAAAGATTAGTTGGCATATTGAGTATTAAATCAACTCTGGGCATTCCTGGAGGATATTTCTATTTAGGTCTGCCAATAAAGGATCCAAAATCTAGCTTTAGGCTGTTCATTGCTTTGACATTTTCTGCTGTCTAAAAGCTAACCGTATTGCAAATATAATACGAATACTCATTAAGTTTTATTAATTATATCATAGGTAAATCTATTTGACATGCAATTAATTTAATATCACACAAGCAAAAAATGCAGTTATATTTTCTAACACATCAAATTAATAACAAAACTTATGTAACTTGCATTGAAGTGGTATTTTTTTAAAAAATATTCAATTGTAAGAATGAATAGTTATTAACTAGAAGTGGCATTGATGTGAAACTTAAAGGGTTAGATAAGTCATGAGACTGCTGAAGAAAGAAGGAATTTTCATGGCTGTTTTCCTGGCGTGTAAGATTTCACAATTTAATGCTGATGGTCCTTATACATTTTCTATACTTTTTGTCTTAATAAAGAATAGTACTCTTTGGTCAGAGTAACCATGTGGATATACTTTATTTATGAAAGCTGAATTATAGATGCAATGCTCTCCCTTTGCCATGGTACAGTGTGTTGGATGCAGATACACTTTCATATGTATTCTGCTTCACTTCCTGTCTTATTTATTGTTGTGGTAGGCTATTGAATGGTTACAGGGGTCTTCTTTAAGGTATTATTTATTTTCAGCAACAAATGAAACAACTTAGAATATTTTTTATTAATTAGAATTACTGTTTTTTAATATGTCAATGTAACAAAAAAAAGCTATTAACTTTCATTTAAAAGCATATGAGTGTTATTGGAGGGGGATAGAAAGATATTTTTTGTGCCCTTCAAAGCATCTTGTCAGAGCAGAAGATCAGGCTGAGAGAGTGGTGTGGAAGTCCATGAGAAGGGCTTCCCAAGGATCCTTTGCTATTGGTTTCAGTCTGAGAATCAGAATAGAAACTTGTGCTGTTGGAATAGATATTTCTGTTGTTGTGTCGTTGAGATTCAGCCCCCTGGTCACTGAATGCACAGAACAGGGAGACAGTGCCTGCTGTGTGGTTTGGTGGGAGCGTTGCAGATAACACAGGCAAAAAGGCACCATAATCCCTGTTGTTCCTGTGAGTATAACAAGAGAGTCAGATAAACAGGCAGAATATATTTGTGTGTATAGATCCATACACTCATACACAAGCATAACTATGATTAAAATACACAGCTATCAGAAAAGGACATATAATTTCTCTCTCTATATATAGACAAGAACTCAAAGAAATATTCCCATAGAGAGAGTTTAAAGAACCTATTGTTTTCTCAGAAACAATGGGTCTGCTAAGGGATTAAAAATGAAATGAGAGTTCAAACTTTAGAGGTATTTATATCTGTGAAGCAGTGTAACCATCAGAGTCCCAAATGAGCCATTCTCTTCCAGGAACCTCAGTGGAATGAAAGCTCCTGGTTTCTGTGGAGTCAAGAGAAGAAAAATATTTACTTTTTTATAGCATCTGTCTTTTAAACTTTAGTCCTTTAAAATCTCTTGCTTCCTGCAACAGCAGAAACAAAAGGGGAACATAATGGAACTCCTTTTGCACATGGAACAAAGCTGGATGTAACTTTTATCGTTGCTGCCTTTGTTGGTCCCCAAATCTATCCCTCTTTGAACAATCTGCCACTACTCCATGCCAGCAGGAGATTTAGCAGAAGCCCATCTGCACTGCTTGCTGTATTTGGGGACAGACTCTCTTAATTCCTAATGTGCTGTAATGGAGATTTCACTCTTTGTCCAGCAATCCAAGCCATCATGTTTTGGGGGAAGGGATAGAGATCTCACAGCCCCTCATTCTGCTGCGGAGTAAGAAATGGCCATTTACTCCCATATTGTAGAGGTGGGTACAGCACATACCCAGTCTCCCCTTAAGAAATAGATGAAAGTTCTACCACAGTCTCATATAAGTACTGCCAAATAAATGAGAGACTTTGAGGAAAATTTTCATGGCAATGTTTGAAGTGGGTCACTTATGCAGTTCACTGGATAAAATGTGAAGCTTTCAGCCACAGTAAAGGGTCATCAGATGTTTATATAGTGGCAGTACTCAAGAGGCTCCTGTTATGCTATACAAGTATGGAAAAGAGACAATGCTTGTCTTGAAAGTGTTTTCACTGCAATAAATCATACTTAAACCTGAACTGTATCTCTGCAGTGCGCCAAGAGAAAAGGTTATTTTGATTAATTTAGAGGCATCAGGCAGAGCTTTCTTCTCTTTAATTCAGTCCTTCAAAATATGAACTCTCCTAAGCTTTTTCTGGACTCTTGTCTTCAATGTCTTCCTGTTTTGCACCTAAAAGTTCACTGGTGTTTTTACTGTAAACCCTGTCTTTGGGAAGACTGTTAGGGTTTTATGCCAGGAACAGAAAGGAGATCTTCTTCCCAAATCCCTTCTGTTCAAGGAGAAAATTATCTTACATCAGTTAAAAGGTCCTCTTGCCTCTTCCAATGAGCTCATTCCCCCAGGGAGGAAGCACCTTTACAATTTGGCTTTTTGACACTCTTAAGTTCATTGCACTTGGTGTTTCATCTGTTTTTCTCATCCCTGCTCCATATTTGCCACTTTTAAAAGACAAAAGCAATAATAGTGATTTCCTCATACAAGTCATGAAACCCTCTTTGAAGTTATAGTAGCACATTTGCTAATCCAAGTGACTAAGAGGGGATGCATCAGACGTTGAAGATTGCAAGTGTCCTCTATTGAAGCATATGCAGTTGTTCTTCATTGCAATAGTCTAAAAATAGCAAATTCTACTTCTTTCATTAAGAAATTATAAAATCAGGTAGTACCCTTCTGGGACCTATTACCAGAATAGTCTTGGCCTTTTAAAAAGTTTTTTTCAGGGTTTAGTAGTTGCATGGGTTACCTTATCTGCACAAGTCTCTTTGTAACAGGGGCATCATATACAGTGCTAAAGTCAGATACATGAAGGAGTTTGTCATCAGAAACCCAGGACTTCAGCATTTGCAAGGTAACATGTAGGATGGGGAGTCTTTAATTAGATTTTAAGTAGAGTTGAGTTTGACACCTTCCTTTAAGTATTATGTCCAACAAGGACAGAAATTCAGGTCACTGCCAACATGGGCTTGTTCTGCACAGGGGAACATTTACAGAACATTCCCACTATTGCAGCTCCACTGACATTAGTGATATGAGGAGCTGCAATATTCACAGCTCTCCAGCACTAGCAGCTGTTTCAGCACTGTGTTAATTAGATTGGCACTGAGCTGGTTTAATAGACATGATGCTGCTGACAGCTGCTGGGGTGCCATCTACACTAAGGCTGCCAGCACCGATAAAACCACAGTAGTGTTGGTAGCTGTGGCAATTATTTGCGGAGTTCTCCACAGTAAGTAAAACTGAGATAGGCAGGCTGAAGTTATAGCATGTACATGAATGCATATATGAGATTTAATTTATTCTCTGTTTTCCCCTAGCACTGTTCACAAGTATTTGCCTTACTGAAAATTTGTGAAAAACTGAGAATCTTGTGAATCATGTATCTTCTGCTTTAATATAGATGAAGGATAATGGAGACAATGGGAAAGCTTGATATTTAAGATTAAGGATGAGAAGTACAATGCACCTGGGCAGGAGAAAAAAGGGATAATAATTATCTCAATGTGCATTGTGCAATCTGTGAAGTGGTGATGACTCCTGTATTGATTGTTAAAGTACTTTAAAAGGCTTTCAGTGTCCAACATAAGTTGATTGTGCTGATCTCATCCATATGCATCTGTATGTGATACTTGCTTTCCTCTATGGAGCAAGGTAAGTCTGCATGAACTAAGCATATTTCTAATGAAGTATAATTTACAAAGGTAAAGAACAGAAGGGTGTCTTTACCTGAAAGTGTATCAGAACATTAATTTTTCATATAGTGTTTTGTCATTTGTCCTAAAACTTTAAATGTATACATTTATTTAAATTATACTCATTGACAATTTTTTTTCTTTTATTGGAAGTTAGTCCTGCTTTGATTTGACCCATGTATGAAGCTTCTTAAATTCTTTGAAGTACAGGTAATTTAAAAAAAAATACTGTTGCCCCAACAAAGATCATCCGTCCCCTTTCTGTTCCTTTCTAATAGAATTACCTGTGGACCAGTTAGGATGAGATTTTTCAAAAGTAGCCCTTGGACCTAAAATTGAAAAACTGTTGAGACAATTCTCTACTTCTTTGCATGCAAAACCATGTAAACAAATGAGAGTGACATTGCATAGGCAGTCTGTTTAAACTAGCCTGTACTGCCAAGAATAGTTTAAAGGAAAGTTTAGATCTTTTTCTATGTTTATAGATGTCAGCAACACGCTTTTAAAAATTGAGATACAAACAAAAGGTAGTAAACCCCTTTTTTACCCTTTTCATTTTAATGCATGTAGCACAACTAGCAGGTCACCTCCACTCCCATGCCTAGACCCATACAGAGGACCAAGTTAATGCTCATCTCCTTTTCGAGAGAAATGCAGGCACATTCAGGCTAAATGAAATATTCATTTGCAGCTAAATTGCCTGTGGCAAATATTCAGAAGAGCTCTACTGGTTGGCTGATAAATCATCCATCTAGTCATGCAAGTGCTGTTTTCTAACTATTGTTTTAGTCAACCACAATACACAGAGACATTAGCTTTAGAAGTCCAATAATCTAAAGTGGGTAAATTTTCTTGAATATGAAAGAAAATGACAGCCTGTTTGAACTATTATTTATAAAAATCCTGACAATTCGTCTAACTTGTCTTAAATAAAAATTCCTATCTTTCTGAGGAACACTTATAGCTTTTAAAGATGCAATACAGCTGTCCAATGTAGATTGGCTGTAATGATTACATAGTTGTATATAAAGCAAAAGTAGAAATAGCAACGTGTATGAAAAATTGGAAGCTAGTACATGTAAATAAAGAGTACTTCTTTGTTCTTATGTATTTTAGTATGTAATGTCGCACTGGAAAGTGATAAAAGCAACTTAGAGCTCCAGTCATTAGACACCATAAGAAAACTGTAATTAATGGTCTTCAGAAAAACAATGTTTATTATATCAGATGAAAAGCCTATTTATTAAATATCAATGCAATTATTTTACTAGGTAAGTCCATGCTTTAACTCTGCTCTTGTTCTGTGTAGTTAATTTCTAGTTCAAAAGCCTCTACCACTAGTATCTGTCTTCTGAAGTAGTTGTGATAATGCTGCCTGTCACATGGTATTCTTTGTCTTTTTTTTGTTCCTGTAGACATCATCCTTGATTAAATATAAATATTTCTGCTCACAGGTAACCACAAAATATTCATGGTTGCCTAATGCATGCAGAAAAAATGGATACTGGATTTTTCACCTAATTTTTAAATCAAATTCGATAACGAAAGTTTTTCAGAATTAGTGAATTTTAACTAAAATTTTCCATGGTTTGGTAAAGGCAAAACTTTTACAAAACTGTTCAGTTTCAGTGCAAACCTTAGATGACAAATTCTCTCATCTTTCACTCATTGTGCATGGTATTTTGAATGTGCAAATAACTGGACACTTCTAGAAGCACGGGCTGTTAAATGATTTCATATATATATTCTTACCCTCTGTGAACTTCTATTGTTCTTAGTCCTTTCTTCACCTGTAAATGCATATTCTTTTCCCAAAGGATTCAATCATTTTATTTCTATGAAAAGTATAGTTTGAAGCTGTGACACTGCAAAACTTTTTATGCAGTAAGATCAGACTCACAAGAGCAGGAGTTTGATACTATTAGTAGTAACATCTTTTTTCATACTCAAAGAAGTTTTCAAACCTGATACTGCAGAGGTTTTCAGTGATGTATAGCTCCTGAACATGATTTTTGAGAAAAGCATATACATTAGAAAGACTGAAGTCAACCACTTGATGAGAGCTCTCAGCAAGCATTGTCTAGAAGGTGCTCCAGAATTGAAAGGGATGAAGGCATGAAAGCTGCATTTCAAGAATCAAAAATATGGCCACTTCTTCTCATCTGTCTCTGTTCCCTTTTCCATTCAATGCTTCTGAATTTTTTGGCTTGCCTCTGGACTTTATAATCATTGAAGAAGTGAATGAAGGAGACCTGAACCAATTCTTCTCACAATGTTGTCAAATCTCACTAAAAGCTGTTTGTGGAAGGAAAATGAAAGAAAGGTGACAATTCTTTACTTCAGATTTTCTAATTAGAAATGCAAGTAGAAGTCACAGCCAAAAAGGCAGTATGGAATAAAAATTTCACCAACAATTCATCACAAATTAAAAAAAATCAATGTTTTAATTTAAAGAATAATAAACAATGGTGTAGTCTGATTAGTCTCTGACAGGCAGTATTAGCTTCCTTGCTTTCTTACAAGAAAAAAAGAACCACCCCAAAAATGCTGCATTAAGAACAAGATTCTTTCATCAACTAATGAAAATTTTCCTGTAACTGACATCTATGCTGATTTACAACATTGTATGCAAACACATTAGCAGTGGGCTTATGTTTAAGACCAGCTAGGAGGTCTGTAAGGGTAATATTAAGTATGATTAGCTGCATCAATGAAATACTTGTGATAGGAATTTAATTTAGTTCCTTAAACTGAAACAGTCTTGGTAGGATTTCAAATAACTCAGCACTGAAGAACAGAGAGCATGAGAAAGCAAAACTGGAAAAGTATTTTTTACAGTAATGTGGGACCAGTTGGTGTAATCTATTCTTGTTGGTATGAAGCTACAAATTCAAGACTGCTTTTTAGCCAGAGAATGTATTTTAAAAAGGCTTCCATCAGCAGTAAAGAATAATGATGATCTCAAATACTAACACTTATACTTTTATTTTCAGCAAGCCCAGCAGGTAATCTGGGAACTGATCCAGATTCTTTAACATAGCTATCTAGTGCCACCTTACATGTCCTTGAGTATCTGAGGAACTTGGCCAGCAGGTAAAGTAGTTAATGTCCTGTTGGATGTAGTTCTGTAGGAGATGCTAGAAACCAGATGGGAGACAGATCACACATAAAATGGCATATAAAGTATCAAATACTTTTGTTCTCCCTATTAGAGACATCTGACGCCTCTCCCTTGTTGCAGTACTAGAAATAGAGTTACATTTCATTCATAGTTTTCTCAACAGAAGCAAGACTAAAGTCCAAGTTAGCATTTGTCTTCAAAAAATTCTGATGATACTGTTATATCACAAAGGGCTTTCAGTTTTACCCCGACTTACCTCTAGACAAACATCTGTATTAAGTTTTGCTTTCACCTTATACACAAATGGTCTATATGCCTGGATGCAAACTGGTAATTGAACTCTTACATTCATTAACTGCAGCTATTCTATCTGTAGAAGTAGCACTACTTTTGTCCTGCAGTAACATACTAGATTTAACGTTTAACTCCTGGTATAATTCTAGCCTCCAACTAGATGGCTCTGCAGATTGTGCTGTGGGAAATGTTTGTGGTTTTGAAATGGGGCTGGAACTGGAATGAGAAAGGAACAGCTTCCTCCTCTGCAGCTTTTCCATGAACAGAAATACTAAGGCCGTTTCTTTAAAATATTATTCGTAGTATGGGTGTTATTATTTTTGAGTGGGAAACTATCCTAAATACATGATACTCATCTCCATGGAGCACTCACCAAGGATCAACAAAGTTTATAATATATGCAAGCTATCTTATTCATCTTTAACCAACCATACTGTGAGTGACTAATATTTATTTTGCATCCAGTGTAACTAGACTTTTGTTTCCAGTAATAAGAACACATGGGACAAGAGTAGTGGGGGAAAATAAATGCCTGAAAAATAATAGAGAATAAAAATGTATTCACAGGAAAATTGCAGGACATTAACAATAGAATTTTGCTACTCAAATGCAGAAAAGTGGACATTTTCAGCAAATGTCAAGTAATACATCAACTGGGTTTTGGGGTGGGGTGTTGGTTGTGTAGTTTATGGTTTGTTTGTTTTCACTTTTAAAAAAGTTTATAGCTGTTTGCATCAAATTGACATAGAGGGCCAATACTTCAGCATAATGATTTTGCTGAACTGGAGTTGGTTTGTTAATTTTGATGGCCATCATGTTTTATTAGCAGCAAAATTGTGGTGCAGTTCAGAAACTGGATTGGTCAGAGGTATTAGCAAGAAACTTCAATTTTACGCAAGATTAGTTGCTTGCTATAGTAATTTGAAAACAAAAAAAATGTATTAAGGGCTAGCATACCCTTTTCTAACTTACATGAAATGTTTCAAAGGCCTGAGTTGATCTTAGATTTTGAAAAACAGGATATTCACAAAGTCACCTTCTGCTTGTGCACCTGCAGAATTCTGAAGGTGCATTCATGAACATTGTACAGCCCGTCAATTCTGCACGACCCTGGACTCTTTTCCTGCCTGTAGTTATCCTCCAACATAATCACCACCCAATGTTATATAAATGCAATAGTAAGAAAAGCTCCTGTGGTCCTAAGTCTGAAAAGACTAAGCCAGAGGAGGGAAACAGAGGCAGCAGGATTGTTTGAAGGCTAAATTAGAAGGAGAATCCGGTAAATGTGCACTCACCACTAAATGCCTACATTTGCCCCTGGATTCCACTATTTGAAGCCTGATCTGAACACTAAGGGAGGCTTCAAGGGTAGCACAAGGGAGATTGTACAAGGCTCTGAAGAATCTCAGCATCCCCAAAAATTTATTTGGGGGAATACCGTATCATCTATAAAGGGAAGTAACTGTTCCCTGGAGATCACATCTCCAAAACTTCCCTGTCCTTTGGAAGGAGAAAGTTTTAATTTAGCTTCTGCAGACTGGTCCTAAACAAGACACATACAAGTATTTTTGTGGGTTTTGTGGTTTTAATAATTAGATAATTATTCAATTCAATGCCAAACTGATATATTTTTAATCTTTAAAAAAAAACACCCTAGCTATTATGATTAGAATGGGGGAGGGAAGAAGAATTTAGAGATACATATGTGTGTACTATATGTAGAAATATACTGTATCATACTATCCACTAGATGGACTCATGAATAGAGTGTTCAGAATCAAAACTCAGACTCCTAGTAAAGAGAAATATCTGATGTTAAGCTACTGCTAGAGACTGGCTCACAGCAGCAAAGTTGGAGAAAGAAGCTTCTGCACCTGCACCTTCTGTCACTGCAAGGACTAACTATAATTTGCTAGGAGAGAGGTTCTGTCTGGCTCCCGATGCTCTCTCTAGTGATAGTGTTGAAAAGATTAGAGTATATCCAGCCAAGAGTCTTACAGATTTCTGAATATACAAAGCGTTATGTAAGTGCTTGAGGTAATTTAAATTAGACCTCTCATATGCATCAGAGTGCATGTAAGGGCGCCATATGGCCATAAAAGTGGGAAAGGTATGTGCTGAAATGTGCTAATAATTAGCTTTAGCAGACAACTGAGTATTCTGCTCGGAATTACAGGTTTACTCACAAGCATTGCCTTCAATTGCTTATTTTTTTCAAATCACAAGCTAAATTATTATTGCTTTTTGTGTTGGTTTGTTTCCTTGCCATAACCAACTGCTGGTTGCTGTATTTGCTAAGTGATGCAATACTTTCTCAACCCATAAAATCTAGACAGGTAGCAAAGGCGCCAGCAGTAACCGTTTCATTAAAATAATTCTCTTTAAATCACCTTGAACATACAGCTGTATCTATGCCTACAGTAAGGGACAGAAATGACCTCCAGAGAGCAGGAACATGCATGCATTTCCAGCTAGCATAGGGCTGTCAGAGCCGCACTATATTATCTCCTTTCTCAGTTCTGACATCAGAAACAAGCCAAAGAAGAGTCAAAAGAGAAAATGGAATAAGACATCAGCAAAGCTTTGTGACTCATGCCCACTCTTATTCCGACTTCTTTCTGTTTCATGCAGTCTGGAAGCTAAAGTAGGTCGTCAGCAGCCTTAATGACATTGGACTTGATGAAGGTCCTGGGATACTTGACTGTAAAACTGAGTAGAAAATATACAGTGACTCTGTCTGATGCTTGACAAAATAGTCAATGAAATCAGTGGGTAACATGTCCCAGTAATAACAAGACAATACAACCCAAAAAGCAGTGCCTTAGTGCTGTGAAGGTAACGGAAACCTAATGGACATAAATTATGGATGCTGCAAAGGAAAATAAACATGTGCTCTGAACTCAGCTGTTCAGTCCCCACAGCTGACATTAGTTTATTAGAGTAGCAACCTATGTGCTCCAATACTTGTTGGGAAGTGGATTAAACTTTAAAACTTCAAATACCGATATAAGGCTGAGTTAATAGTTTTATTTCAAATCTATAGCTGTCTACGGGTATGCCTTTCCCTAAGTATTTTGTAAGAAATGTGACATATCTATATGAAAAGATATGAAAGATTGATAGTGTAATATGTCCTATATAAGTAGAAGTTGCCAGACTCATAGAGGCATAGGACTGCAAGTTCACCTAGTCCACTATGGGAATATTTTCCCTTTATCATTCCTGGTGGATTTTTCCATTCTTAATGATAACAATGGTAATCCTTTTCTTAGAAACTGCCAAGGACAGTGACTCTTGGACTTCCCTGGGAAATCTGTGGCAGTAATTCATTATTCCTATCATTGAAAGTGGATTTATTTTTTAATCAGAACCCCCTCCTCCTATCCTGTGCTTTTGTCCAGACAATTTTTGTGTCATTGAAAGTGTTCCCCTTTTATGGCCTCCTTTTCTCTATTCTAAACAACCATGAGTCAGATGATCATGACAGATCTTGAGGAAGAAATTATATTTCAATCTAAGCTTAATATTAGTAGATACATCAAGTGGATTTGAGAGGCCAACTTCATTAGATTTTGAAATGAAATTGGGATTCACTGTTTCTTCCAGCCGTGGATGACTGATCACTCTCCACATAAAATCAACCTGTTGCTATGGCCTCCTGTGGGATCTTTTTGCTGCAGCGATGATAAAATATTGTAAACTAAAGAAACAAAGATATTCTTAAGATACCACAAGAGAAAACAAGAAATTTGCTGAGAGACTGAGTTTTCTATGTGGTCTTTCAAATGTGAAGAATTAACACTGAGAAGATACATCTCTGAGGCAGGGTTATTAATTGGGTAAGGATCAAGGCAAAAATATTTTAACTGGCTCAGTTGAAGGTGGAAATTTGAGAAACAAGAGTCTTTTGCAACTCAGCCAGCAAATGTTAAATAAAAATAGTCTTGGACTATCTTTGGCATAAAAATATACTGGTCTTTTAAATATCCTCGGTGGGAAATTCTTGTAGCAGTTTGCATGTAGTGTCTGTTTATATTCTAAACTATAAGCCAAAACTGAAGAAGGTACTGTAGCTGGCATATATATGCAGAAGTAAGCAAAATACTGAATTTTAAAGGGGAAAAAAGAATTATAATGAAGTTTAAAAATAGGTTTCTTAATATTTCTTACTTTTATGCGGCATTCTTGAATTTTCCATCGCTATGAGAATAATGCAGTAAATAACTCTGTCATTTTTATTGTGTTTTTGATAGGTTCTTTTAAGGAAAAGGACATGTACTAGCTTGCAGTATTTGCTGTAGTCCTTAGAATGGAAGATAACATCATAGCAAGTTTCACTGGTAATAAATACCCTGGGTTTTTACATAACTTCTGCAGTTAAACAAGTAATTTTCTTGATGATAGGGCATTGTTCTAAGAAAAATGTTAGTGGGATTTAACAGTCTGAGAAAGAGCAGTTGTTTAAAAGGCTTCAGCAGTACTCCACGACTGTATCCCACTGCCATATTGAGCTGTCTTGGTATGTCATTCACTCTATCTGTCTCAGTCTTGGCTTCTGGTTAAGTGGAACACTTTATACAGTGTATGCCTGTGTGCATACAAGCACATATATGACATCATAAACGCCTGTATGCAACAGCTGCATTGTCCTGCCCTAAGAGCTGCAGAGCTCCCAGTGACATCACAAGCAGGTCCGTAAGCCAGCTGTGCATACATATACTATATGTATGGAGACCTTGTCACGATCCACAACCTAGACAAGACTTTAGTTTGGCAGAGGCTAAACCCCCTTGCGTTCCAGCCGAACCTCAGATCGCTGGGGGTGGCTGGGCTTAACCCCTGAGTGATGTCCAATCACTAGGTGTTTTGTCGTGATAAGTTCTTAATTAAATTCTCGGAGAACAGAATTGAGACTCGAAACGGAGTCAAGGTGAAGGTTGTTTTATTTGGAAAGAAACGTGCAGGGAAAGGGGGGAAGAAAGAAAACGGGGGTGAAAAAGAGATAGAAAGAGAGAGAGAGTGGAAAAAAGGAAGAGGGATGAGGGGAGGCTATATCTACCACCATGAGGCTATGGCATTCCGTCCGATGGCAGAGTATTCTCTGGGTCCGATGGGATGGGAGAGCGCTCCCTTCCTTGTCCCTCCATGATGAAGTATGAAGATAAAGAGAGAGATTTCTCTCGTTGCACCCCTTCCTATTGCACCACCTGGCCTGTGGGAATGCTCCAGGGTGGATGACGGAATGTCCAATGTGTGAATGGCTCCGGATGTGTGCTCCTGATAGTGGAACAATGGCTCCTGATGTGTGAATGGTTCCTGATGTCTCTCTTCTGGGTGGCTTGTTGAATAGTCATTAGATTCTTGGAAGCCTGGGCCTGACCGGCATAATTCCGGTACCTTACAGACCTGCAAGTAAAAGGAACTAGATGTTATTAGGAAAATATCAATGCTAGTTAACCATACATGTTTGCATAGTATGATATGACCCATACCTCTATGAACAGGTAAAATCAGTGTCTTGGGTAATTGTTCTATATATTGCATGTTCACATGAGATAAATCATATGCTCCGTTTCCCTAACAGTCTGGAAATACTTCCTTGCTGCTAAAGTAGCATCAGAAATAAAGTGTGAGTTTTGCTAGATATGAGCTAACAGCATCTGAATCACATTGTTAAGTTACTCCTACTCTGCTTTCCAAAATCTGATTCAAAGTGGTGACTTAAAGACCTCATTACCTTGTGCAGAATATTAACAACTGCTGTCCCCTGGCCTGGAGTGACAGTAGTGACCTGTAGAAGGTAGTTTCATGTCTATGGTAGTGTTTCTTCGTCCAAGGTGGGGTTCGTAGTGCCGTTGTGCTGTTGTGTGCACCCCTCTGTGGAGCTGTTAATGCAGACCAAGTGCAGCAATAATTTTAAATACCCTCTTGGTTTCTCTCAGCCCTTTTCTCTTACTAATCTTGCTGATCTAAGGTTACAACCAAGATTTTTTTTCAGTTTTTTTAATGAAAAACACAAATCTCATGTGATTGAATGAATGTATACTTACAGGATGCTATAAGAATTTGGACCACTGGGAAAAATAACAAATTATTAAAAAGAGTGTGATAAAATTGCAATAGGGGGCAGCATTCTGAATATAGTACTATTCCCAGCTCACACCTCCACTCTCTGATGCTTTCCTTGGCTATAAGTCTGTCCATGAAAGTCAAGAAAGGAGTGAGCACTAGGGATTGGCAGTAACTATAGTTCACTGTACTCATATCATTAAAGTATACATCAGCTGTGACAATTTAGTAACTGTAGGAAAACATGATCACATTTGCATTTCTGGAACTCCTGCAGTTTTAAATAACATGGTAAGTGAATTTCAGTCCTCTGTCCTACATCCTTGCTGATGCAAAGGGACTGGACACAGAGGTACACACATTGTGCTGAATTAATAGCAAGATGCTAGACTGGCATTGCAATTTCTTCATTTTTAACACCTGTAGAAGTTGTTATTAAATATTCTTCACTGATTTTGAAAAATCTAAAGGCATTTCTCTTGCCCAGCATTTCAGTACTTGCTCTCATCTGAAACTGTCTGTATTTGGCTTTATACGTATCTAGCTATACAAGCTATGCGTATCTAGTATACAAGTATATCATATTTAGTCCTTCTAAATTCTAAAATTGATGCTCCTTAGTGAGCTTCTGCTGAATGAATGAAGCTGTTCTGTATGCTTGATTTGATGCTTCACTCATTAGTTGATGTAGCACACTGGGAAACCTTGCGTATGTATCATACCATTAGAAATGACATCACCCTCAATTGCTTGCTCCACCTGGTTTCATCCTACAAAGGCTGAAATAAATCCTTGTTATTGTGCTGAATGAGTTATTTCCTTTCGATATTAAAATACATCTGGCTCATCCAAATAGGGTGACTAATAAAAAATTCACCTCATGTAGACAGGACTCCAGAAAATCATTGTCATGGTCTTAGAAATGCCATATGAATTCTGGAAACTTCCTATACATCACTTCTTGTCCAGGCCTATTTCAGTGAATTCCCAAAGGCTACACACCTGTAAAACATTCAGACATTTTTATTTAAGAATATTGTTGAATCAAGCCATACCTATGTAGAAAGGGTTATTGCTATTTATAGATTGTTCTGGAGAATGCGAATAGTTGGTTGAATCTTCCAATTACTATGACTGAGCTCTGTAATGAAAGGCTTTATGGTGCAGTTGGTTTTCTCAGCCAAAACTTTATCTTTCCAAAGGGATACTATCTACTGAAATGTGGTTAGAAGATTTGCAAAATTTTCCATCTCTCTAAAAGCCTCCAGGCTTTAGGGAGTAAAACTAGCAATACTCAAGCCCCCATTTTTCTTTGATGAGCATCATGGAAAAGAACCTTGCTCTTTCAGCAGACATCAATAAAAATGGGTGTTTGAGGTAGTGAACTGTGGAGTTATCAGTCAGTGGAGTTTCCAGAGGATGAGGTAAAGCGCTCAAGTGCCATATCAGTGTCACTGACTATATGGAAATCAAATCTCTGTTTCAGGCATGTGTATAATGAATAAGGTTGCCTGTGAATATACCGTTCAGCCATTTGAAGTTGGACACAATTTATGTTTACTCATGTTCTCTTACAAGTAGAAAAATCAGTTTTATATGGTGAAGTGTATTGCTATATATGTTTCTAAAATGAGAAGGAAAGATGATGTGGAGGAGCATTTAATTACTTACAATACTGTGTTTGAACTGTCCATTGTCACAGTTTGCTCAGGCATTTTGATCTGACGCACAAACTAATAAAGCTGCTCATGTTTCCTCCTCAATTTAAAAGGAAATTATTTTCCAGTGAGCTGATGAAGAATTAGCAGTCTTTCCCCACTTGTGTTTTCCTTCTGCATGCCAAATCTGTGATCTCTACCATTACATTAATATGACAATCTTATTATAGTTTGACAGGAAACTTCTCTCAAAGTGGACTAAAAGAGATATTTGACATCAATAATATAGGTAAGATTTAGAGGAAGCAGCCAACAGGCAAGGCCCTTTTTTTCTTATATGGGTAGGTAGTTCCTTGGATAAGAAGGAAAAGAAAAATCTCCATTGGGGGGTGATACAGCAGAAAAGGGATCATTTAATCTTTGGGGGTAATTTGTATTTCTCAGTATACTGCCAATGCTAACTTCATAGTGGTGAGTATCTACCCTCCATAATGCCCTGAACATCACATGCAGGTCTCAGGTTTTCACAACAGTGGGATATAACTTGTTCTTTAGCTTCAGATCCATGGTCCATGTTTAGTCCAAACTCTTATTTTATCAATTTACTCTCTGAACAGTTTTCTGTAAAGAGCAGTTTCTTCCCACGCTGGCTCAGCTTTCATCCTATGGTCCTTTCAAGGACTGTGGGATACTTTAAAAAAAGGATGTATATGTATTTATGTAGGGCCTGTTTGCAATTGAAACAACTGAATACCTCGTGTCACTTAGAGTACAGGTGTTCATTTCTGTTTCAGTCGACCAGGCAGAACAAAATCTTGTAAACTGAAAGTGGGTACATGAACAAATGTTTTGGGAGTTTTTTAATACTATTCATGATGTTGATTTTCACTAATACATCCATCTTAAACATTTCTTTCCTCTTCTGCAGTGATTGTTTCAGGATGGACTAGATTAAACTGTGGCAACTGAATGATGTAAGCCCTATTTTTGAGATAGATAGGTGCATGCTGAACTAGTTGTGGATTTTTATGGCCCAATATTTCAAATCCCTTAAACTCCTAAACAGTTGTGTATATCTTTGCTTTTCAATGGCATATTTTTCCTTCCTGTTTTTTTTAGCTGTCACGTCTGTTGTGATTTCCACAAAGTTCCTCCTATTGCAGAACAGTCTATTCAGTGGCTTTAGGATAAGATTCAACAGTGGAGAGGCAAGTCAACACAGTACCAAATGCTACATGGGAACTGCTGGGAGGATCTAAATGAAGGAACTATACAGAGGCAGTAGCATCACTGTTAAGTGCTACAGAAGTGTTATTGGTACCGACCACTCTGAATGCTCTGGAGTAAACCATGATGGGGAAATGGTAAAAGGAGGCATGAGACAGTGCTAACCCTCAGCAAATCAGCAGCTGCTGACACCCATAACCAACATATTGTGAAACCTTGATCATTTATTTCTTGAAACTTTTCTGAGACTTCTTTTTATTTGTTTTTAATGACAGATACCTCCTGAGTGTCTCTACTTTGGGTTGTAGAAAAGTGAAAACAATTTCCTTTGAGCAGTCTTACCCAACCTTAATAACCACCTATTTTTTCTGACCATGAATTAGACTGTCAGTCTCGTGTATTCTTTGCAACAGTTCATTTCAGAACCTCAGTTTAGTATTTTTATAAACATCTGCATCAGGACTTAATAAATAACTCATTGTACCTTAAAGCAAAATGGTAATGCCTATAATAGTACTTCAGTAACTAAGTAAATGAATAATACATGTTCATTTCATGGTAAGTACAAGGAAATGCTGCTTCCTTTCACTTTCAGTGTATCGGATGTGCAATTATGGTATAATTAAGTTCAGCTTACATGACAGGTGAATGACATTTCTACATTGCTGTTCCAAGTCGACTACTCAAGCACACTAAATATATGGTACAACAAATTTTGAAGCCTAGGCAGTGCAGACAGACACTTTAGTGCATTTCATGAGCCAAAATGGATTCTGTCTCAGTTTCTGCTATCATGGATAGGGAAGATACACTTCTCACAACATGTGTGTGAACTACGAGACCCAGCGAGCTAGTGAAGTTCCTTAATTAGAGTAATCATAACAATGGATGAGTGTGGAGCACTGGAGTTGTGATGGTTAGAATGAGTGAAATTTAATCTCTTTCATGGTATAATTTCTGTCTTTTCTTTCTTTGTTTAAATGTGACTACAACCATTTGTCAACTGCCAAGAGGTCCCGTATCACATTTGCAATTCTAAATGACTGAGCCCTATGAATCATTCTGCAAGAGATGTGTAGGAAGGCAATCTCAAGGGAAGGAAAATATTCCTCTAATCAAATCGATATAGTTTATCCCTCACTGCAGCTCTAAAAAGAGTTTTGAGGAAAGTTATTTCTGTTTGAAATGATAGAAGTTGTAATTTTTTTAAAAATCACATAGTACTTGTAATTGCATGAGAGTTTAAAAAGCTGTGATCGTTAACTCTTAAACTGCTCCTAATTTGGGGAGATACATGGTAAACCAATTAGCATTTACTATATGGAAGGGTGTTGTAGAACCATTATAGTCAAGGACTAACAGATTTTAACTGTGCTAGGTGTTTTCCATTTACGTGTTTCAAATTCAGACTACTTGCTGGAAAGATGGGTACTATTTCTGTTACTACAAAGCTCTAAATGAACTATGCAGACTTGCAACAAAATCACTGTTTTTCACAGGTTCAAAACAAGCAACATTCCCCAAGTCTGCAGAAGGAGGAAACCAGAGTGTTGTTTCAGAGTTCCTTTGTTCCATCTGTTTTCGGTGGGTGTGACTTTATTTTATTCTGTCTTTTCCAGGTGTTTTCAACAGGGCTGGGAACTCAGGTAAGACTTCTGTCCTTCATTTCAACATTCAATGTGGACCTCCTTCTGAGGATGGATAGAAACACAAAATGGTGAAATATTTTGTTTATATCTGAACTCTGGTCCACATCTGTTAAATTTTCTAGTCAAAAACTGAAGTGAGCTAAGATAATTCTGTCTGTCTTCAAATCAGAAAATAGGGTAAATGTATAATGAAATGTTTTAGTTTAATGAAGTGAAATTTGAAAGAGGTTTAGAGGATTCTTTAAAAGTTCATTAAGAAAAATTCCTCACCTCACCTATTCACAATATATACAGATAAAACACTTTTTTTTTTTTGAAGGCTCAAGAGTCTATTTGTCTCCCATTCTGAAATATACAAATGCTGTGATACAAAAGAAGTCTGATTTTGTTCGGATGAAGATGTTTTATTACTACTGTATTAATCAATGAAAGTAAAAGGTGTAAATAATCAAACCAAATAGTAACTCTTCTTTTTTTTTAATGGGTCAGTGTTCTGATTTCTCTTCATAATGGGTTTAAGAAATATCAGATATAAAATGACAACTTAATATTGATTAATGTAAAATTTTTAAGTATTAAATTAGATCTTTTATTCCATGGTTACTAATCCAAATTATTAGGAGAAATTTGTTACCAGTGTTTGAGCAACATGAGTTCTCTTAACAGTGAAATTTCATCCCACTTCTGCTATTTCTGTTGCCAGAATAGTCCCTTTTCTGTACTGATATTTCCAATAGCTGTGGAATCAATACATTCCATTAGTACACTTCTTGTGCCAGGGTCACTGATACAGACTTTGGGTGAAATAATAGAAATTTTGCAATAAAGTGTTTATGTGCAAAAAACCATTCTTCTACTAGGTAGAAGTTTATTTCCTGCTTTGAAATCTATTGACAAGTATATATGCGTACATATATATGAATATATATTATATATATTTTAGCTATTATCTTTAGTTAAAATTATTATCACCATTAATGTAAAATCATCATTAAGCCATTGTAAGATACCCCTATCACTGACAAGCAGAAAACAAATCCATCAAGCTTTTAATCTCTGACTCTTCTATCTACGCTCAGTTCAGTTCATCTACAGAATGTTTATCCATCAAATATTCCCATGAATGAAATACTTGCAGAGCCAAGATTTCATACTAATTACTGACACAGGTCATGTACACCTCGAACAAATAAAAAATAAATCCTCTCATGGATTCATTATTGCTTATACCATTGACTATGCCCTTGTTTTCTATATTGTACCCAAGGAAACCCTGAATAGCTGTCTTTGTCCCTAGCATGGTTAATTACTTGTTCTGCTTTAAAGACTGATTGCACCAAATGAATATTTCTTTACAGCCCCTTTTGTATCATTTGTTAGCTTAACAAAGCTACCTGTGTTCCTGAAAGTTCTCCAATAATAATAAAACTAAAAATTAATACTTATGTTATGGCTGCTTGAAAACTTTCAGACTCTTTTAAAATAGGCAGCCTGATTTTAGGAGTGTCAATGGTCAATGAGTGAGACCATAAAAAACTGCAGGATTAATAATCATCTAGTTCTACATTTCTTCAATTAAAATTCATAAACATATCTGGGTATATGTGCATTATTCAGAACAAAACTCTTCTGAGTACTTTATTGCCATTAGGATGATTTTGCAGACTATATCAAATATTTATCTGGACTTTCTCCAGAAGCAAGTGAACAGTTGTTACATTTTTTCAGAAGGAGTTAAAGGTGCCCTGTAATATTGCTACAAATAAGGGCACCCAAAATTCTGCTTCTCTTAAAATTCAATTGTTTTGAAGTACTTCCTCAAGTAGAAAACTACATAGTAACCTGTAAGGAAAATCATACAAATCTAGTGTATTTCATTTTGCTGTGAGAAGGCCACAGCATCCCACCTGACCATGGATAAGAAAACACCTAATTAAACATCACAGCTCCATAATTTTCAAAAGCTCCTTTGGATGCTAATAGTCTTTTCTGAAGGCAATTTGAGAAGGGGTGAATCTTTGATGTCAGTTGCATATTCAGTAATATTGCCAAGTTTTTAGTTTTCTCAGAGCATCACTGCCTTCTTTTCTGGAAATAAAGCACACAGTTCTAAGTCTTTATGTTGTATGTTAACCTCATGTTAGAAGTAAGATAAAAGGCAAACAAAAGACAGCCTTCAAATACATTTTGTTTTTCTGGAGTATATGGCATTAAAAAGTAGGTAGAGAAAAAGGACTTACGTGTCCTTTCTGTAGCTGCCATGTGGTACCTATATAACACAGTTGTGATGGTCAAGCAGGTGGTGATTAACCATGATTCAATATGATGTTTCACAGAGCCATCCTCAGCAGGGAATACATTGTGGCATTCAGCAATATTCGGCTGCAGTTCACGTGCTGGGCAGAGTGAGGTCACACGCGTGTGCTGTGGATGGGACGGACTAGGAGCAGATAGGAGGTTCTTCTCCTTTGGAAAGTGAGTGTTGTTCAACTGTTTGATGGTTTTGCAGGGATGTCCAAAGAACTGTCTGAACAAGGACAAGCCGACTTATGTGTACTTTTCATTGGGATTTACATAGATGGTTTTAGAACTCTGAATATATTATTAAACAAAATTATAAAGGAAGTCCTTTATTCAGTATGAAAATTGCTGAAAAGAAATAGGCATGTTTGACAGAAGTACAAGTCCTCTTAATTTTTTGTCCATTTTGGAATCTGCAGCAGGACAGGTGTGATTAGAAAATAAGGGAGGAAGGCAATCTAGACAAACTATAGATCTGTTAATCTCATAGCAATAATTTGTTTGATTTTGGAACAATCTGTAAAAAAAAAAAACCAAAGGTAAATGTAGAATGGAATACAATTCCATATTTCTGCAAAAGCAAGATTAATGAGCCCAGTCCCTATGTTTTCTTTTGAACAAGAGAATTTATGCAGCATCTAGTCTGGTTGAAAGTTTTTATATACATTTGGGGAGGAGAATATGGATATTACAATTATTTTGCAGTTGTAAATACACAAGTCAAGAGCCTTTTAGAAGAGGTGAAATGTTAGTACTATCCTGCATTGTAAATTGATTTGGAATTAATGTGTAATTTTGCTTGTCCATGTAAAAGAACAATTCATACATACTGGAGCAAGCACAGAATACCAGAATGATCATAGAAAGGAAAGAATATACAAGAGAGTAAACAAACTTGGCTTGTGGAGGGAGGTGATATGATTCTACTCTATAAACAGGTCAAGGGAAATACCAGGGTGGGAGAAAGGCTATCTAATCTTAGACTGCGTTTGCACACAGAAAATTTGTGTAAAATATATTTAGGATTGAAACTACAAAATGTTTTTGAAATGTGAGGTCCTCCAGTTCTTAAGGAAAAGAGGATGTGGGCATGAACTGAAATCCAGAAAATTCTATTTAAACAAAAGGAAAAAAAAATCCTGTGAAGGTGAACAAACACCATTCCACCTGCTCTCAGAAATGAGCAATTATGTCTATAATCACCAGTGTAAATCAAGTGTACTCAGAAATAGCTCACATGCTCTGAGTATTTAAGCCTAGTAATACCACTAATGCTATTTCTTTTTCAATGGGCTGCCATGACAAGGCAAAACATTTCAAAACATAATGCTCCCATCTATGTCAGAGACGATTGATACTGAAATCAGCTGTTGAGTCTTTAGAGATCAGAACAGACCAGATCTGTTCAGAACAGGTAATATGGAATCTGACGTAAATTTTCTTTTTTGTTAATTTAATGGCATAAACTAGAGGAAGAATATTTGCTGAAAGACTAGCTATTTCTTCATTGACTACAGCTTTGTGTAACTACAGATTGTTAATGACGAACCTTCTCTGCTTTATGAAAAGGATCAGAGCAGTGAGTCCTCTGCTCTTGCTCCAGTATTACTTTTCCATAAGTAACATGGTAGGCCCTAAAAAAACCCCACAACGCTACCATACCTTTCTGAAGGACGAGGCCTACCATACAAACACTGGGGCTGTTGAAAATGCACTAATTTTCTAAATCCATCAAAATTTCTCTAAACTCCCCTTCTAATATATTAAGAACAAAATGTTTATGCACAAGAACTGGCAAAAGGAGTGTTTGTGTGTGTGTATTTATATATAATATAAAAAATATATAAAGAAGTAAGCCTTATATATAAGTAGTTTTATATATAGAAAGAAGTAAATGTCTCCTTTTTTCATTACAAGAATATTTTGTAAAGGACAGGGAGATAGCAGTCAGCAATTAGCATCCTGGACAAAACAGACTCAACATGGAATAAAGGAAAGAAAACTATCTATCTAATTTATTACACTACACACACAGTGAAACCAGAGTTGGATAATGAGAAGTGCGACCAGATCTTAAAGCAGCTCTCCCCATCCCTCCCTTTTTATCAGACTTAACTTTAGCCATGAATTTACTCCCTTCCTCCCCCTATTGTGGCATAGGGAGGGGCAGGGAATGGCAGTATGGGGGGTTCAGTCAGTTCCTCCTGAGTTGTCTTCCTTCTTAGCTGGGGGCGGGCATTCATTCCCCACACCTGTCTCCTGCTGCATTGTGGGGTCCCACCCATGGGAGACAGTCCTTCACAAATTTCTCCAACATGAGTCCTTTCTCTTGGTTCTTCAGCTCTTCACCAGCTGCTCCGGTGTGGGTCACTTCTACGGGGTGCAGTCATAAATCATAGAATGTCTTTCAGTGTCTCAAGCCCAGACTACTCTGGCACCTGCATCACCTCCTTTCCCCTCTCTTCACTGGCCTTGGTGTCTGCACAGTTTCTTACATCTCACTCCCTTCTATGATGGAAAAAAGAAGTTGCTTGCATTTTATTTTTTCTCCTAAATGTGATTCCCAGAGGCGCTGTGACCATCACCGATTGTCTTGGCCTTGGTCATCCACAACTCTGGCCCTGAGTCAGCTGGTGTTTGTTCTCTCACGCCTGCAGAGAGCTTCATGCTGCTTCTTGCAGAAGCCACCTCTGTGGCACCCTCCCTTCTCCACCAGAACCCAGCCATGCAAAACTACAACAAATTATCAGAAAGAACAATAAACCTTTCCTTGTTACTTACGAGTTATTCAGTGTAGTCTTTTTTTAAGTTCTTGAGGGCTTTCTTAGCTATTTGAATACTGTAAGCTCAGATGCTTTCTCCACATCATGCAGTGCACTGAGCTCGCATTTAAGAAAATTAGCAACAATTCAGGCTCTTGTGAGGACAAGCAGATCAATTGGATTATGCATTCACAGTCAGAAAACAATCTTAGTGCAAAAGCAAACTAGCAAAGATGCAGTTAATGTGTCTGGTCAAAAGTTTCTAACTAACAATGTTAAACTGATCAAAAATCCTTTTATAGGATGCAATGTTCATGCCTTTACCATGGACTGGAGTTGAATTAAGGTGTTTCCTACAACTCTAAAGCAAATATTAGGGTTGGTTGGGGAATTACAATGTTGACATGATGGTAGGAAGAAATAGAACAATGGGATTTGATTTACTAACAAGTACAGAATATGTTTTGGTAACTATACTTTGTCACTTGAGAGTTGTTAGAAGGCTTTATGCATTGACTTGTTAAAAAACCCCACTGCATTAATTTCAGTTCATCAGGAGGGACTGTGGTCCTTGAATAGCACCTGGGTCTGTGACCAATTTTTTTGTTGTACTAACTCATCAATGATTATTTTTTAAGTGCATACCTTGTTTGCTAGTTCAAAGTTTTTTTAAATCTTCAGTTCCTAAGTTAATACTGCTGCAGGTAGGACAGTCTTGAACAAACCTAGGCTCTTAGTACCATATATTTTTGTAAGGAATCAAGTTAGAAATTACCATCCACAGCTCATATTTTTCTGATATTCAGATGTTGTCATCCTCATGCTCTTGTATCTGTAGAATCCATCAAGCCACATGGCAAAGCAGGACTGCAGCTCCCATACTGATGTTCTGGGAGCCATTGTATAGGTAATGTTTTCTATCAGGCTGGAATCAATTTGACGGGGGTTAAGGAGAAGGTTAAGTAGAGGACAAATTACCATTGTTGTTCTATAGCAGCAGTTAATACTGATCTTTATAGCATCTTTATAGCAAAATAATATATATTCTGGCATTGCACTTAATGGATGCTGCATGAAAAGCGATAAAAGTTATGAATGACTTCTATTAGGCTTCATTTTTTCTTACTTTTTAGTTAATATTACAAAGCCCAACATAATTATCCATTTGGCAGTTCTCCTTGTCAATCATCTAGTGATTCATAAGCCACTCAAACAATATATTACATGCTGGATCATCGGTGAGGACTTTTCTGGCACTGCTCCCAGCATTGAATACAGTTTTCCAGGATATCCCAATAGAATCAGAACTATCCACATTTTTGCTGGACCATTCTTGTTTCCATGCTGAACATATGGCTGTAGGCTTGCAGGCTGCCCTTCCCTTGTTGCCCAAAGTGACTCACATGCCTTTTCTCTCCAGAAAACAGACAACAGTGCTTCGTTTGATATTAGTTTTTCATGTCAGGAAACATAAGTCAGGTACCAATTTTGCAGTTGTTTTGGGGATATCTACAGTAGTGTGAAAACCTCCTGTTTTGGGTTGAGGCCATTTGGTTAGTATCCCATGGGTGGTGGCCTTTACCTGCTTCACTGCAGACAGCAGCAGAAAGATGGAAATAACAACCACAGCAGGGCCAGGAAGAACTTTCTTTATATTATCACTAGAAAGAAAATGCTAGAAAAATTTGCTGAGTGGAAACTCCTGGCACACTAAAGTTTCCTCCTCAGCAACTTTGTCTCATTTGTGCACTTCCCTGCTGCAGCTTTCCTCCTCATACCATTTCTGTTTCCCAACCCTGGCCAGTCTTGCTGTGTGTATTATGCCACTATGCTGTTATTAAGCACTATCAAGATTAACAATGCACACTGCTAAGGTGTAGATCTAGTCCAAATAAAACGGCTTTCATATACAGTTATGAGAAAACATGTGAGAAAGCATCATTTGCCATGTTTTCCTTTTCCAGGAAAGAAATCCAGACAACCCTTGGTACTATAATTGTGCATGGAAATGAAAGCTTGCAGGAAAACATGGAATGAGCAATCCCAATATTTAACAGTGTGAGAAGATGATGAAGTACTACAAGGTAAGCTAATTGTGTAGCCTGTAGCAAATGTCCTTTTCAATATAAAATGTCACAGATAGCTTTAAGGTGTGCTGCAGGAAGAATTAGAAGATAAAGAGGGATCATAGCAATTAGTTACCAGTTCTCAGGGAACAAATCCTTTAGCAACCTACCCCCCTGTACAGTTCCACTCCCACTAGAGCTCTAGGCTTTCTCTCAAACCAAACCCTGAGCAAAACCAAACCCTAATTAGAGATAAACAGTATCTCTAGGCCCAGGCTAAACCTTAGCACAAGCCCCTTATCCCTGTCTTTAATGAGGAATTTCTCAATGGAGAGCTCCTCTTGGCAGCTTAAGCCTTCCACTGGCAGTCTCCACAAAGGCCTCTGTACTCAAGCCAAATGAAGAAGTTCTCAGGGAAGAGATGAGATTGCAGCTTGTCCCTCATTTTGGCAACCCCGTTTCACCAATCTCCATCTGGAGCTTTAGAAAATGCCTCCCAGTCAAACTAAACACATTTAGTATTAGGACTGGGCTTGAGAGAGAAAAAGCTTAGAGGTCCACTTGGGTTGGGTTACAAAGGGTCTGCCAAGGGGAGGGCTAAGCTGGAGAAAGAGGTGTTCCCTAAAGGTTTCTTAATGTGGAACAGGCTGTTGGAGTTTTGTGTGGCTGGGTTCTGGTGAAGAAGGAGGGGCCACTGGGGTGGCTTCTGCAAGGAGCAGCTTGAGGCTCTCTGCAGGCCCTACAGAGCAAACACCACTCAGCTCAAGGCTGGAGTCATTGCTGGCCAAGGCTAAGCCAATCAGTGATGGTCATAGTGCCTCTAGGAATCATATTTAAGAAGTAAAAAAACCCGCAAGCAGCCACTTTTTTCCACCAGAGAAGGCAGTGAGAAGGTGTAAGAGACTGTGCAGACACAGGCAGGGGGAAGGAGGTGCCCCAGGTGCTGGCTGTGGAGATGACCGCGGTAGAGCGGGTGTCCCCCCACAGCCCATGGAAAAGGATGAGACCCCACCTGCAGCCCATGGAGAGGCCCTGCGCTGGAGCAGGTGGAGACATACAGGAGATGCTGTGACCTGCATCGGAGCAAGCCCCTGCCAGCACTTACAGCCCATGGAGATAGAGACACAGAGATGAGCGAGAGGGAGAGAGATCCATGCTGGAGCAGGTTTGCTATGGGAGGGGGCATGGAGGGGGGGGGAATGATGTACCACCACCTGCTCAGTGCTATGTCCTGTGAAGAAAAGCAAGTGGGACGTGTAATAGCATTGCCTTATATTATGTAGGTACTCTAGAGGCATTTCATGGAACTGTGTGATTTTGGAGGTGGCACAAGGTGTCTTTATAGTTGCCTTTTCTGAAGGGAAGAAAGTTGCCTAAAAGATTCAGATCCATGCTCTGTTGTTTTGTTATTCAAAGTACAAATAATTTTTGTACTTAATCATTAAGCTGTATACGCATAAGTGGACACTTTTGTGGTGGCACAGATTCTGTTATAGTCTGTCACTTTTATTACTGTGTTGGAATTTTACCCTGTCTCTTGTATTTCCCTTTAATTAATAGAGATTTTCATATTAATACAGTTCATAGATTTTATCAAAGTTTTCACACAGAAACCTGAGAGTTTTAATGTTTTCTCTGACCTTCTAACAGATCTAGTTTCAGTGCATGTGGGAAATGTTAACTAATGAGAATTTTTTGAAACTATTTGTTGGAGTGTATTTTTAAAAATGATAAATTAAATGGGAACTTATTTGCTGGCCATGTATTAGTCAGGGTTAGGAACTGAGAGATGTTAAACCATCACCCCTCTGAAAATTATTTTCCAGGATTTTTACAATATTTTTGTTTATAAAATGCATAAAAATTGGTTTTAGGACATTATACAGAAATAAGAGTAAAATAGGAATAAAAACTAGTATGAGTAAGACACAGGGAAAGAGAAATGCTTGGCCAGAAGCTTTTCTGAAATCAGGAAATCAGTATATACTGAAATCAGTATATTTTTCCATGTTTTATTCATTTTTGCTTACTTTGGTTTTCCTTAGCAATCACTGAAACTGAAGAAAGAAGAATCTCACACAGAAAGGTATTCTTGCTTTATTTCTAGATAGAATGCAGACAGAAAATGCTGAAAGTTTTGGTAGGATGTCTTATTTCTCTCTCTCTTTTTTTTTTTTTTAATCAAAGGTATGAAAACAAAATAGCTAAGTTCCAAAACAGCTCTTTCTTTTTTTTTTTCCTTTTACAAGTCAAAGACTATTTTGAAACCTGAGGTTTATATTTTTAGAAAAGAGACAAGCCTTCAGACGCATCATGCACACCAGATGATAGGGATCACTTTAGCAAAAACATGAGTATTAACTCTACAGTGTGGTAGTAGGTGTTAATGCTACACTGTATCTGAAAATAAAATGTCACTTGAAAACCAAGGTCATTTGTTAAGAGGATGCTGAAGTTTCCTGTATAAGACTGTCCATTATTTTATTATTCTCTTTAGGGGTAGTGGAGGTCACAGTATTAACTTTACATTAACATTACCAAGGTTAATAGTCCATTGATATGAATGAAAAAATTCAGAATCATATTGACTCCTGTAGGTGTGACAGGACTAAGGGGTTGTAGATATCAAGGCTGCAGGATGACCAAGGGCTAGACAGACTGGCTTTAAAATATCAGCAGTTTTGCTTTTCTGCCACTTGCCTATCAGCAAATTTTTGCAGGACATCTGGGATGTATCACACTGTTTTTTCTAGCACTGAAGAAGTGACAGACAGGGGATTAAGATTTCCTTCCCACTGGAAAATTCTCCATTATTACAGTAGGTTATAATTAAGTCAAAATGGCATTCTTGTTCTCTCTCCAGGAAGAAACTGATATGGTGACTCCCACGTTCACTGCTTGCTCAAGTGAACAGTGTCTATAAGCTGCTCCAAAGCAGCCCCTTAGTTCTCTGGATACTGATGAATCTCTCTGGTGTTTGAACTCTTTATTTCCTGTGACCTGAAATTTAGATAAACCCAGTATACAAACTGTTGGAAGAGTTTGGTGCTGTGAAGCTTTGTAAAATATTGGCAATAGCAATTGAATATGTGCATTTATTTCAGTGTTACAGTTGAGACGGTGAATCAAATTCTTATGTATGTGAGCAAAAATACAGCAATCTGTATGGTCTTAATGTTATCTCTGCACATGAAATAAGTAAGACAAATGTGTCAGGTTGCCCTTAACTGATGTTAAAAAAAAGGGAAGTATACAGAATACAATTAAGAACTACTTGATCTAAGCTCCAAAGATGAAGTTTTTTTCATTAGAGGCCTGAGCATTGTAATCTATATTTTTCCAAATAAAGTTTAAGAAGTGTTGAAACAGGTGACCATTTGAAAGTTACAAAAACCAGTCTAAGACCCAAGCATTAAAAATTCAGATTAGAAATAAAATTTACATGTTTTGCAGTGAGTTACTAAGCTCTGTAATGGCTTGTCTAGAGATATGAAAGATTGTCAACTACTTCTAATCTTGAAATTAATTTAGGACCATCTTTAATTGAAATCCTGGATTTTTTCATATCTTCCTGCATGTGAAAATCATTGGTTTTGACCAGGCCAGAGTTAATCTCCCCAAGCAGCCAGCACATGTGAGCTGAGTTAGCCCTGGCTGTTTTCCATCCCACCTGACATCACTGCCCCATAAAAAAAGAGAAAAAATAGGCCCTCTTCACCTTTGGGACTTTTAATGCTAGATGGGACTCTTAATGAGGCAGATGGTATAAGTAATAGTGGAGCTCTGCCGGGCTGGTGGGAGTCTTAATGTTAGATGGGACTTTTATTATTTATATATAAATATCATCTTCTTTCCATCAAGTCAGATTGTGAACCACTCATGAAGAGCACTATTTGCATTTCTTCTGCTTTTAAAAGTAATAGATCTAATTCTAAACGGAATTCTTCTAAATCATTTAACAAATCCCAGTATGGCTTAATATCTTAGAAGAAATAAAATTGAAAATCCAAAAAGTAGCGTTCTCACACAGGAAAATGGTACCTGCTTTTAAACTGGTATGTATGATCCTGTGTGGTTGTGAATGCTAACGAGGATTTCCTCTCTGGACAATGTAGTCATTCATTGTAGCACTACTATTTCAACTTGCCTTCAGCAGCTTTTCAGTTCAGTTATAAAATCAGTCATAAGTTAAAGTCTCAGGGCTGTAGCTGAGCTTTACCTTGTGGAGTGTCTCCTGACTGCTTCAATTCTGCTTTGACCTCTCACCTTTAACTGACAATCTCTTTTTCACTTTGCCATTTCAGTGTTCTGCTAACGAGCCTTTCTTCTTACCTCAGGTGGTTATTGCATGTATTTTTGCTTCCTGGATTCTCCATTTGAAGTAAAGCTTAAAAAAGTATTTTCCTCTTTACCGATGCCCAGTCATTTTCATATTTTCTTATTCTGACTTTTGTTACATGTAATGTACTATGTTCCAGTGGCTTACTACACCCCTTGTAAATGATTTCCAACTCCAGCTGGAAGAGTGAGGACACTACCATCATGAAGCTAATCTTGATACTGCTTGGTGGGGTTTTTTCATATTCTCTGACAAACTAAGGCTTCTTTTTGAGATGTGTCCATATGAATCCAATTTCAGTATTACATTTGTTATGCTGTAATTGGATGTTCTTGGAAAGTACTTTGAGATATATTTTAGAATTAAAACACATATACATAATTTTAACACATTATGCAGCATTGGATACTAAATGTGGCAGAGTCATTTTGAACAGGCTTACATTCAAGAGGCATCTGCTTTTTACTCTTCTGGCATGACATAATAGATAGAAGATAGAAAGAAGATAAAAATCAAAGATGCAATAAATATCTGGTGTTAGATTCCAAAGTTTAAGTACTTAGTTCTGATTAGACCTTGGAAGTTTTGCTTCACTTTTATATTTGATGTCTCAAACATCTCATATAATTGTTCTCAGGGTTTAGTATCTCTGTCTTGAGATGAGACATCAAATAGCTTCCTGGTATGTCGTATAATCTGACTGAGGAGACAGAGATTCAGGTAGAAAGGGACTAGGTCTCTCTGCTCAAGGTTGAGAAAGGCCTGAGATTCCAAAACATGAGTCTTCAAATTCCTTGAAACTATCTATGTGCTGTTTGAGCATGATTCTGACAATTTCAAACCTCACATTTGGAGGTATTATGGACCCATGTGCATCATCCACGACTTCTGTGAAAAGAATGGCCCTCAGCTCACACGCCCAGTGGGATATCTACTTTGACTCACCCCAAGCTATGCTGTTTCTTTATAAGGTCCTGATATGCTTTACTTCACAGCTTCATACCTGTGAGGGAGGTACTGTGGTCACTTAAATTTGCTGTGTTGCCTAGCAAAAAGTTCAAACAGCCAGAGCAACCTGCACAGATACATCGAGACAAACTGACTAACTGGTGGACAAGGACCACAGGGGAAGAAATCAAACACTTTGCAGCTGATCTTCTGGAAAATTTAAAATACTTCTTTTTTTTTAACTTAAGCTTTTCAATGTTTCACAAACATATTTCAATCTCAGCATCTATATATAGATAGATGGCATCTATCTCAGAATTTTTTCATCCAGCTGTGTCAGTCTTCATCTCACCATGGGCTTAACAATGAATCCCGCTGTGGCTTGAAGGAAGGTCACCCATCTTCTTTGCAATTATCTTTGATTGTCATGCACTAGCAGGAGTGCTGTTGAATCAGAACCTGTTTGTGCAAGCTCCTTTAGTAGTTTTCCCCCCTTGGGAGAACATTATTAGTTATACTGCTAGTGAATGCGGCCTGCTGATTTCCCTTGCAAGAAATGTCACTTTTCATACAGAGGACCCAAAAATATGCTCATGGATATCAATAAGAGATGTTGTGCTTATTTCAGTGGATTTTGGATTAGGTCCACATTTCCCTAGAACAGTAATATTTCCAGTTTCATTTGATAAATGTCCCTATGAAAGGAAGATAAATTTTGCAATGCTACTGTTGTTAAAATAAGTGTTTTGCACTCATCGTGCTTTCCACAAGTTCTGCCCTTAAATTCTGGGGTTTTTTCTCCTTCCTTGTCAGGGTTCAGAGGGTGTGAATGGTAACGTATTGGGGACTCATGGCTTGCTTGATGACAACTGTAAATCCTTTCAGGTGAAATGCAGAGGTGGTGCCAGCCATTGTAATACACCAGATCAGCCTCTGTAATGTGATCATTTGGCCAGCAATGGCTAGCTTTGCATGTAACACACTTTTATAAGCATGGAGAGAGAAATTTCTGGCTGAAATTATTCCATTGATTGTACTGATACTCTGTCTTTCCCATAACGGAAGAGTGCTTACCTTTTGCTGGTTTTTTTTTTTTTTGGTGTGGTGTTCAGTTTTTGACCACGAGATGAAGGTTTTAAGAACAAATTTGTAAAAGGCTCCAAAACACCTTTCAGGTTCTTCACAGCTAATAGATTTTCACTTTATCTTCCATACAGGACTTACATACTCAATTTTTTGTGCAAGTATTTTTCAACTACTCTCTGTAAAATCACTTGAAGTCTTGCTTCCCAACACCCTTCTTCTTCCACGCCTCTTCAGGGCAATTAGTGTTTGTCTCTCCTGTTCCGTTTTAGAAATTTATTTTTGGACATCAATAAAGTGAATACAATGCAGTCAGATTAACTAGGGACTGTTGTCCCTAGTTCTCTGTTTTGCACTTTTTTCCATTGGAATATGATGATGACAGATGTTCTTGATCATATCATTTTGCATAATTATTTAAACAACCTAAAATATTTCCCTAAATCTTCAAATGAAAGCTTGGCAAGTTTAAATACTTTTCACTTTTCTGTATGTACAAAAGGTTCCAGAGATGGACAACACTTTTGCTAATTCAGGACATAGGATAGTTGTGTACAACCCAGTTTTGTTCCTATTGAAATTCATTAGATGTTTGCTGTGGATTTTCCTGCCTATAAGATCAGTCATACAGATAGGTGTTTTTTACAATCAACACTTAAGGAGGAGGAAAAGGTCCTGCATTGAAATGCATTATATAGCCAGTGGTACAGTGGCCATTGTTTATGGTGACAGCTGCTTAGGACCTTGAAGTCTTTACAGGCTGGAAGGTGGCTCCCAGGGCTCTCCTCTGCAGAACTGGTGTGTAGACTGGTAAGTAGATTTGAATTTTAAAGGTACTGAGGGGAGGACTCACATGTGAAAATTGTTCCATAAATCAACTCTAAGAATCTGGTTACAGACCACAGAGTTACTGACTTAGCAGTTTTATCTAACCCATTGATTCTTGAGAGCTTTAAGGATAATTTGCTTAAATCAAGGTTACCTTAATTATGGAAACTTGATTAATTGCTGCAGTGTGCTGGGTTTCTTGAAACATATTAATCCCAATAGAGGCCCCTAACTAACAAAGCCTTGACAAATACCAAGTGTGGTGTATGTGGCATATAATTTATGTTATCAGCAATGTAACCATTACGTTCAAAGACGTATTGTTTCCAGCAAGTGTTACAGCACCATTTTGTGTAATTGCTCCTGACTGGCCTAGCAATGTATATGACAAATGAAATGTAATACAATCAAATACCCAGGAATATGGGAATACATTGTGCATTGCTTGCAGAAATACAGCACATAAATACAAAATGAGCTAGAAAGAACTGAAGTTGACTTTGATTGGAACGTAAGGGAATAGTGTAGATCTGCTCCCCGTGTTGTTTAAACAATGTGGAAAAGCAATTTATAACTAAATAAAGTGCTGGGTGTACTTATCTGAAATTGCAAAATAGAACTGCCGGGATCTGAAGTTCAGATTAAATCATACAGTGTTCTTTGTCTTCTACTTCTTTCATTTAATCTCTTCTCTCAATGGACTGGGTGGCTCAGGGACTTGCCAATGAGATCTGGTATTTTGTTTTGGTTTGTTTGTTTGTTTTTGGGGGTTTTTTTGGTCACTGTATTCAGTTTGCATGGCAAGGTTGCTGCTAGTGGGGACTGCAGAGGTGAGAATCTGATGAACCTGCTACTGGCCAGCACCAAGTCTGTCAGTGTTGGTGGTAACACCTCTGGGATAACATAGTTAAGGAGAGGGAAAAGAAAAACTTGTGCACCTGCAGCCAGAGTGGGGAGGGAGAATATGTGAAAGGAACAGTTCTGCAGACACCAAGGTTGGTGAAGGAGGAGGGGCTACCCAGGTACCAGAGCAGAGATTGCTCTGCAGCCTGTGAAGACCATGGTGAATCAGGCTGTCTCCCTGCAGCTCACGGAGGTTGATGGTGGATTAGAGCTTCCTCGTGCAGCCCATGGAGGAACCCATGCTGGACCAGGTGGGTACCCTTGAAGGAGATTGTGGGCCTGTGGAAAGCTTCCACTGGAGAAAATTCCTTGAAGGGCCTGTAGATCTGTGGAGAGAAGAAGCCAAGCCAGAGCAGGTTTGCTGCCAGGACTTGTGACCCATGGGGGACCTATGCTGAAGGACTGTACCCTGTGGAAAGGGCCCAACTTTGTGATGAATTGCAGCCTATGGGAAGGACTCCCATTGGAGAAGTTGAAAAGTTAGTGGGAGTGACTCCACAGTGGAGCAGGGGAAGTGTGTGAGGAGTTGTCTCCCTAAGGCGGAAGGAGCAGCAGAGGCAGCATGTGATGGACTGACCACAATGCCCATTCCTTGTTCCACTGTGCTGCTTGGGCTGGGGAGGAGGTAGAGAAATCAGGAGTGAAAGCAAGCCCAAGAAGAAGGGAGGGGTGGGGGAAAAGTGTTTTATGGTTTGTTTTTTTCTCATTATCCTTCTCTGATTTGACTGGTAATAATTTCCCCAATCTGAGTTTTCTTTGCCCATGATGGTAATTGCTGAATGATCTTTCCTTGTCCTTATGTCCCATGAGCCTTTTGTGATATTTTCTCTCCCCCACCCAGCTGAGGATAGAGGTAGAGTAGCTTTGGTGGGCACCTGCCCTCCAGCCATGGTCAACCCACCACAGTGACTCACTGAAAGTGTTAAACTGTGCTTTAGTACTGGAATGACACTCAAAAAATGAAACAGTTAAGCAGGCAAATGCTTGTTACATGTTTAATATTAATGTTTTCCTTCTCTCAAATTTGCCACCAGTGGTAAATTGGCAAGTTAATATTCCTCTCTGCAATCCTGTCATACCGTTCCTGTCATACATGACATCACATTTCAGTGCGATGGTTGCCTTCAGCATTAGATTCAGAAATGTCTAACTTGGAGCTTAAAAAAAAAAATCATAGCTTTTTGTTGACAAGTGGTTCTTAGCTTGTTAACTTTTTGACTGTTCAGCTGAACATAAGGGGCACCATTTAGTTTTCATAGTTCCTCACCGTATTACTTGCTTGAAAGACAGAAATGGCTTGGGTTTTCAGCAGTAGCAGAACAGTGAACAGCTGAGCTTCACAACAGTAGGTGAGCAATTATATATACACACACCCACTTATACACTCACACACAAATAGACTTATAGGGTAAACTTATGAAAATACACAGGTTTACAGATGAAAAGCAGGAAGCTAATGGACTTCTGATGCTTAGGCAGATTTATTAGTCTCACAAAACAACTACTTGAATCTTACCGCATCTAAATACCATTTAAAATACAGACCTGAACAATAGTGTGCTCCTTTGATCCCCAAAATAAGTAGAGCCTGAAGGCAATTCTGTATCATGTGGGTTAGTTAAGGTCCTAGTAATCTACAGTCAGTCACGACACTGTTCCTCCTTTATAGACACCCCAGGAGCTCAGGTGGGTGGTGCTGAGGGAGCTGCCTTGTGCTGCCTTTGTGCTGTGGAGAGCTTTGCTGTAAGGGAGAGCACTGCAGGGTGCTAGCTCAAGTGTCTTTAGGGTTTCTTGGAGCTGCTCCTCCTACAACAGAGGCTAAATTCATAAATTCAAGACAAAATACTGGTCACAGATGCTGAACACTCATAAAGAGGTAAGAAAAGGCACAGTATGTGTTTATGCCAGAGGTATTGCCAGTATCTGGAATTCTTGTTACCAGTTACCTGATGGCACCAGTGTAATATTTGCAGATTACATATAAGAAAAGTGCTCTCTCTTCAATTTATAATATGATTAAGGGAGTGAGTACATTAATAAAGCTAAATTACAGTTAACACTGTGAAGTGCATTTTTATCTAGTTAGACTTTTGGGGTTTTTTTAAATAATTGTGAGTGTGGAAAAAAAAACACCCTGAAATCAATTTCCTAGATCAGCTGAGATGTAAGAATTAATGAGTGGATTGGTAAATAGAGGTTGTTAGGCTGATGTGGTAGAACCCATCTGGCAGCTAAAAACAACCTCACAACCATTTGTTCACACCCCTCCCCCTTCCCCCCACAGCGGGAAAGAGAATGGAAAAGGGGGGGAAGCAAAACTTATGGGTTGAGATAAAGACAGTTTAATAGGACAGAAAGAGAAGATTATGGCAATTTTCATTACAAATCCAAAACACAGCCCCATACTAGATACTGTGAAGAAAATTAACTCTGTCTCAGCCCAAAGCTGTACACATAGGCTTTACTTGGAGTTTACTTTCCTTCCTGATTGTTGTCCATGTTCCTGTGTGACCCTGGCAATCAGACATAGATCAGATGGTCCCAGACTGAAGTTAAATCTGTGACATATTTTATTTAGAGATCCCAACTATAGTAAGGCTGCACAGAATTATCTTAATGATGGTGTACATTGCAGATCTTGAATTCCTTATATTTAGTCAGGAATTACGTTGCATATGGTAAACAACTGAACATTTCAGTTCTTCAAAGATGTTAATGTATGTTCTTTCACTATACACAAATACGTAGGCATGAATGACAGACTCCTACCATCAAAAGTCTTCAAAAGAGTCTATGTGTTATGCCATCTAGGAGGTATTTTTTGGTGATAGTAGTTCTTCCTACATAAAAATCTGTGAACATTGCAAGACAAAGAAAAATGCTTTAGGATAAGGCTGCAAAGTGCTGTGTTAGCCTGTACATCTTCCATATGAGGAATGATTTATTCAAACAGACATCTCAGCAATTACTGTTCTGTACATATCTTAGCTGGGACTTCTTTCATCCCTTATACTTTTTCATTTAGTTTTTCTCCTTCATTTAGGTTTTCACACTGTGCTCATCATCACGGATTCTTTATGCTGAGTCCCTTTGTTCCCAGGCTGCCTGCCATCAGCAGATGCAAGCCTTTATCAGGCACCCCTTCAGTTAAAGGGGCTGTGTTTGTAAGATTAACATACCCATCTACAATCCAATATACCTTTGATTGAAAACTGTATGTTACATTTCTCATTGTCAGTGTGCTACAGAGGTCTTGGTTGCATGAGGCAGTTACAGTGGAGAATGGTGGAGTTTGAGTTTACAGCACAGAAGCTGCTTGAAAATAACCATTGGGATGACTATTCATCCTGCTCAAAGCAAGATAACTCATCCCGTTTTCAGTAAGTATTCTCTACCACAGAAGCAGTCACATGCATGTGAAGGACTACTATGCAGTCTATTCCCTGCTTAGGCAAGCCTGAGTATAGGGCTTTTAGCAAAAGTGCTGAAGACAATAGGGTGATGAAGGACTAGTTCTTCAGAACATAAATGCTCACAAGCCAAGAGGTAGGAATGACTTGACAGTCCTGAAGAGCAGGACCTTTTTAAAAGACTCTCAAATATTTACAAAGAGTAGTGGCCATGCTTGACTGTTAAAACATTTATGTTTTAAATTTATGTTTTCAAATACCACACGTTTCCCAATGAACCACAAAGTTATGGAAGGAAAAATGGAAACTAAATAGAAACATATGCTTGGGCCTCTATGTTTCCTAAAGCTCTGTGTAAGTCTTTTGGCCTTTCAGGAACTGAAAACATCCACAGAATGGATGTATAATTTAAATGGATAATTGGAGTAAAGCATACAGTGTGATTTTTATTTTTCTTATTAAAACCACCAAGATTAAACATCTATACAGTTAACATTACATGACACAAGTTATAATCCAGATTTCAAATCAGCAAAATACACAGCAGGACATATAAAATACTAGAATATAGATTAATTAAGACCTAGTATACTCCCTTCCAGACCCCAGATGCTTCACACACTGAGTCACTTAAATAGAACAACTAAATCCCTTTTTAGTGTACGTACAGGTCTTCCTTTCCTGAAAGCTGTTAGAATTACTCACAGTTGTTTTAAACAAATAAAAACTTTTACAAGGCCAGGCTTCTTTTTCAGGTTCTCTTTATAGGAACCAACCTTTATATTGTCTAGTTCAAGACTGTTCTTTTATAGTCTGTCATATTGCTCTTTACCTAGCCCCACAATTTACTTGACTATTTTTAATTATTTATGTATATATTTGCTGACACGTCAAATTTCTGTTCTTTCTATATGAATTTGTCATAATTAGCCTTTTAAAGACACATGTCTATGCATTTATGTGTAACACATGTTTCCATAGGTGAAGATATATGCACAAAGATGGAGATGGAGTTTTATTTAGTTATCTCAGTTCTAAAGGACAAGTAATCTTTCCTTAATATGACATTGGCCCCAAACTTTAGGCTGTTGCTTCCTCTGAACCATGAATTTTATTCTATTGCATTGTTATAAACGTGCGCTGACTTTTTTATCAGTAGTGGAGCAACGCCTACTAATGTTCTTATGAAAGACTTACATCTTAAGCCTGTTAAAAAGCCTTACCAATGTAGGCATACTTTTGAGGATAACTTTTGAAATGTTGGGGCGCTGTTTATTTTTTATCTGTAACGAATTTAGATTTGGATATAACTACTGAGTGTAGGAATCACTCCACATTTCTTAGCTACACACATATAAAAAGGACATCCTTTGTCTTCATACATAAGTACCATCAGCTTCATAACTCTGTCCATGTTCTACATGACATTAGAAGTTAAAGAGTAATCTCTTTTAACTTTTTGCTCCATCTTTGCCTCTCTTCTCCTCTAGATAAGACTATTACCTTTGTAAAATCTGGTCTTGCAGCCATTATCCATAAAATAAAGCCTTTGAGATTTCCCTGGAAAATCAGGAATGCGTGCCTGGCCACAGAGCACTCAGGATTAAAAATAAGTACTATTGCATGTGAAGTCAAAGAAATGCATTCTGATTTTTGAGTATTGATATACAAATCTAGAAGATAAAAACACAGCTATGCTTGATTATTTACACACAGTCCCTCATCCAGTTGAAACAACGTAATCAAATCTGAGGAGACAGGAACACTTTTATCAGAAAGGACTGACAAGCTTCCTTCTTATCTTTCACTCATTCACATCTATTCCCCAGCATTCAAACCAAGCTAGGAACAGCACTCCCCAGTCTCTGCTAGATCAGCTGAGATGATACCACAAAGAAGCAGAAATCCCTCTAATTCAACAGCGTACTTGGTGAATCATGTGTGGAGCAAAATATGATTCACCGAGCACAAAACCCAGATTCCTCATCCAGTTCTCTAAGTGGATTCCTTGCAAGACTGCTTAAGCAACTTTCTTACTTGTATATAACATCAGTTATAGTCAACGTCTTATAAGATCACTAACAATGAAAGAAGATGGTGGGTTTCATAGAATGGAAGGGACCTTAAAGATCATTGTGTTCCAACCCCCCTGCGTGGGCAGAGATGCCTCTCACTAGACTAGGCTTCAAGACCTGTCCTTGAACACCTCCAGGGAGGAGGCATCCACCACCTGCCTAGGCAACCTATGCTGGTGTCTCACCACGTATTTAATAATATCAGCATTGAATCTAGTTAAATTTAAGTGCTAGAAGGAGGTCACCATACATGTGCAAGATCCATATTTGCACCGAAGTATGCAAAGGTCTTTCAGGAACCTTAATTTTGAAATGGCAAGTTAACCAGAGCCATGTTAATTTTACCCCATAAAAAAGAAAGTTGAACTTGCTTCCAAACCAAGAATTTGCCATATGGCCACTATATGATCCTCTGGAGCAAAGACTTAACTCTTGTCTCTAACAAATCCACTGTGAATCTTGTACATTAGCACAAGCAGGAAAGGGCAGAATCTCCCAGTGTTTGAAGGACTGGTAGTGGGTTAACTAAAAGTTTCAATTTTGTCCCACTCAGAACTCTCTACACTACATTTATACTTTACTGGAATGTGAAAAAATTTCTCATAAATTACCTAGGAAAAAAAGAAAGAAATTTAGCACTCAAAGAGAAGATAGCTGAGACCTATCAATGTAATAATGCAAGTCTATTAATGAAGATTCCTCTTAGGGCTGTAGCAGCGACAGTCTATTTGCTGACTATACTAGAGGTTAGCAAACTCATCTGGTTTGAAAATGTTTCTATACCTAATGAACTGGTTTTAAATGGGATCATCAGTAGTCCATAATCCAGTATTTCCTTCCTGCTTTTTTTTTTTTTTCATAGATATTTGTCTGTAAACAAAGCTGTATGGTGAGTGTGTTCAGGCTGGGGATAGAAGAGGAGAAATTGGTGACAGTAATGCCCAGTAAAGTGTTGTAAAGTACTACCCTGAGAAAGGTTATTATTCATCATATGTTAGAGGATGGACTGCTGGATCAAGCCTTGACTTTCAGGTAAATTCAGTGCCATCCTAGGAACAGCCCATGAATTTGTTATATCCAACGCTGGAGACTAATACTGTTCTCCCTAATACTAGAATCTAATAAGTGCGTGTCTGTTGGTATTAGAGCCACCAAAAGGAGATTTGAACTCTTTCAGCTAACTGTGAATTTTCAAACCACTTTTATGAACAAGATAAATCTTTCACTACCAGAAAAGATCTCTGTCACTTGTCACGTTAACACTTTTCCCTGTCTGATTTTTAATACCATTGGATCGTGTGGAACTTAAAATTTTAAAAGTACCATGTAAAAAGAAAGTTAATATACTGATTCCTTGAGTTCCTGCTGCTACAATATCAGATAAAAAAATAGCTCAGTAAGATGAAAATGATTGTTTCAACAATTTTATGACTGTTAAGAGAAAAAAGAAAAAAGAAAAAAAAGAGTCTAATTTCCTGGAGTCTCTTCTGTTTATCAGCAAGTGTAAAAGACTCAGAGTTTTAGAACCAGATGCTGCTGTTCACCCTTTGCACCTTCCAAAAGTCAGCTTCTGTGGTGGTTTTGCCCCAGCTGAGAACCAAGCACCCCACAGCTGCTTGTTCTTTAAAAAGGAGTTGGGGGAGCCGGAAGTTGAGAGAGGGGGAGAGGGAAGGAAAAGGAGGAAAAAACCAAACCCAAAGAAACAAAACCTCGCAGGCTGGGATAGGGATAGTTTACTGGGATAGCAGAAAGATGGATATAACAATAATAACAAGACTTTACAGCAAAATATATGAGACTGGTGATACACAATGCAGTTTGTCACCGAATTGCACAGCTCAGAGCCATCCCGAAAAACCAGACCGTCCCCAAAACCGCATGTCCTGGAACTGCCTGCTCCTCTCCCCATCAGCCCCCTTTTTAAGTTGAGCATGACGTAATTGTCATGGAATACCCTCTTTGTCCAGTTTGGGTCACCTGTCCTGGCTGTGACCCCTCCCTTCTCGTTAGCAGGGAAATATGAACAACTGAAAAGTCCTTGATTGCTTGGCAACAACTAGAAGCATCGGTGTGTTATCAGGACTGCTCTCATCCTAACTCCCAAACACAGCATTCCATCGCTGCTAGGAAGAAATTGACTCTATCCTAGCCTAAACCAGGACAGCATCCCTTTCTTAACCTGGATTTCAGAAACATCTTTGATCTCTGCATACCAGAAACAGCCATGTGCTTCAACTGGTGAAACCTGTTTTTCAGAACTCCAGCAATCTTCAAAAAATATTGACGTTATAAATACAAGTGGTGTTCCTTCCTGAAAGCCAGGATCTCTATCCACCACCCATATGAACAGAGGCAGAACATCTATAAAATGATAAGGAGATTTTGGCTAAGGTAGGGTTTGACCTTTGCTCTTTCAATTCTATGAAAGTAGAGATGGGATTGTGTCAATTATTTCTTGCTTGCAAACTTCACATACTCCAAAGGAATTGTTTTTTAAGAAATTTATCCCACTCTAAGCTAAGTTTCTAAGACTCTGAATTCAAGATAATTACAGCCATTCGGATTTATAGAGCAAATTCAATCTATTCCATTTCCTGACATGGGTGGTAGCTTTACGAAGTAAAAATTGGCAGGTTTACACTAGATACTTCTAAAGCTAATTAAACCTACTTCATTATTTTATCTTGAAAATTACACTATGCAGATGTGAAGCCTAAGAGAAGTGCCGTGTTAAGTAGCTGTGGTCAATGTCAAACTGTTGTCAGAGTGAAAGTATAAGTTGATAAAGTGACTGTGTGTTAGCTATGTTTCACAGACATAGACAGCTTAGAAACTTTTTTTTTTCCCTAAAGAACAAGTGGCTGGACTACTAAAAATTCCCAGAAAATGGAGTTCCCAGTTTCTAGGCATTTTTCCTTAGTTTAACTAATAATAGTTTGTTTATTGAAGATACATATATATATATTTAATTTGAGAAATGAGAACTCCAATTGGTAGAAAATGGGTTACAGGAAAATATTAACTGTTTTTTGATTTGTATTCAAATGAAATGTGATCATTTAGAATCACATCTCAGAGGTTTAGTTTTCTCCTCAGATAGTATTAATTATGTCCATGAAGCATTTAAAGCTGTAGGTACATAGTACACTGGGCAAAAACCCAAGCTTTCTCTGGCTTCACTTTGGGATTAGAAGATGGGCTCCAGCTTTGATCTGTGTAATATGACAGTCCTTTCTAAGATATCCTTTTTCTCATGTGGATTTATTACCTGCAGTTTAGCAACACTGTTGCAGGGACACTTGCTTTATGATTAGCATGTGGCTGTTCATGTGAGTACATTAACACTGACGCTAAAGAAACAGAAGATTTTGTTTTCAGGCTGAGCTCAGCAATGAGTTTTTGTGATCAGATTTTGGGAGGAAAGTGGTGCACGTGCTAGCATTTTAAGGCATAAAAGTAATGAGTTTGTATCTGTCCATTCAAGACGTGTGAATGTATTTTGCACAATAAGTCAACCCATATGGTTAGCAAGTGTTGACTGATAAAAACATAAATGAAAATCTTGATTTCCACAATGCTGTCTCTCACCATCACTCTCCAGTACTGGATCCTTCCTGGATATTGTAGAAAAACAAATCAGCAACAGCTAGTCATGAATACATCTCCCAAAGAATGGTACAGGCAATGAAAGAAAAGCCCAAACCCAAGTCTGTCTGTTATCCCTGCCAGCACAGACAGATAATTTCCTGACCTTGAGAACTAATTAGATGAATTCTTTACACCTAGGAATGAAGTGTCACACTGAAAATAGTCTGAATAGTTTCAAGGAGAGAATTTCCTTTGGTCTCAAAAAAACCCACCCAAAAATCTGCCCCATTGTTCTTCTATGTACACTCCTCCAAATATTAAAAATGTAGACGGATTCGAGGTCTTTATTGTGATATTTAAAATCTCCATGGAGATTTTTCTTGAGAGGAATTTTCAGCTTTAAAATTGAAACTGTCAGCCACAAGGAAAGCTCACACAGGTGAGTAGCAACTACCTCAGAGAGGTAAACAATTAATATGAAATTCAGTACAGTGGGAGATCAGACTGGCCATGCACCTTTTCACTCTCAAAGCAACACGTGAAGCTAGCATTATTTTAACTCAACGTCATCCTTTCACACAAGACATCCAGTCACACAAATGAGCCAAAGTATCCAAATCACACAAGCTTCTCTCCACTGAAGGAATTATAGAGTGAGAGAAAAAAGGAAGGCTGTAAGTCCTATTTCTGGTTTGGATGTATGCAGTATTTTCAGATATTATAGAGATTAGAAAATTATATATAGTTTCTTTCCACTTCTTGAGGATGTATAGACCTTTGTGTCATCGGTGCTATGTTGGTTGTTACACATGCTATGAGATTTGTGCAGATGTCACATTAAATGATACTGACTATATCTTGGCCTTGCTCCATGAAGCTAGTGTGGGGACTTGCAATTTGTGTTTTTAATATATTAAATTCCCAACTATGTGTATAGGTTAGAAATGTCTTTATGCCCATGTTACAAAAGAGAGATATTTTTGTTTACATTTAGGATTTCAGTGATGCAGTGATGGCTAATGAGATATTTAGAAATGTCTGAACTCCAATATCACATGCACGCTTGGTCTACATGAGTTGCTCCAGGACCCATTGGCAGTGAAAGGAACAGATCCAATTTCTTGAATGACTTGCCCTGGCAATCTGACTGGTGGATCATCTGTTTTCTCTCAGGCATGAGAAAAAGCAATAGCCACAGACAGTGAAGGACAGCAAGCTGACAAGTTCTGATTATACAGTGCAGCCTGTAGCAACATCATTTGCTGTGGTTTTGGTTTTTGGAGAGGAAACTAGTAAGAAAATACTGTATTGTAAAAGAAACTTAAGGTTTATCCACTGTTGTTATTTTCACATGAAAAGTTTTTTGTCTAAGTGGTACACTTTTCTTCTCTGTTCTTGCTGCGTCATGCATAGCTACTTCACATAATACAAACTGACAGGAAACTATGACACTGCACCTGAAACTGTGACACTACTCCCTGAACTGTGACATCTTGCCAGCTAGAAGCTCTTACCTGGGGAGAAGAATGTGGAGTTCTTGTAGTATAAGGTATTTGCAATGACCCCTTGATGAAGAGGAGCCTAAATTTCTCCGTGCCAGCTAGTGCCATGAACGTGAAGAAGGTATGCAGAATTTTTATTTTATTTTTTTCATGGTTGATGTTGTTTTTACTTTGCAGCTCCTAGCTGGGCTTCCATGAAGAGCTCAAGGAAGACAGATTATTTGTACTGTCTCTGACACAGATGCACAAGGAAGGGTCAGTGCTATTGCTACAGAAACAAATTCCCCAGGCACTGGCACTTTTTACTGTCTGGAGACGTTAAAACTTTTCTCCCCTTACACCATCAAAACAGAGCCTTGCTCAAGGTGCTAACTGATCCAGTTCTGGAAAAACTGATCAGTCCCTTTACTCCAGTGTTTTTCTTCTGGGACTCTTTAATTCTCCAAGGACAACTTCTGTTATGTTAGAGTGTGGGGGTGACTCTGCTACATCCTCAAATCTTCCCAACACAACTTAACCTGAAACCACACTGGGACTTTTTCCATGTTGTCTCCCCCCTCCCCATTCAACCAGATTTTGTGTTCAGTGGAAGAGCAAAGGCAATGCATGTGTGTATACAGCTATGGGTCTATCATTGCTTTCATTATTGAACCTGGAGATTTTGCCAGTTGGCTGTATATCCATCAAAAATACATTTCATATTCATTATGCAGTGCAGCAAGAAATGGATACTGGATTGGGAGAGGGAAAAAAGCACAGAAGCACTAACAGCACCCTCCAGCATAAGCATTTCAAATGTTTAAACCGCTGTATTCCAGGAGGCAAGATTTCAGTTTCTATTATTGCTCAAAATGACTAAATATAGAAGCAAATGAAAAATCTTCCACAGAGGGATGCTAACACAAAGGACATCTTTTTCCCCTCACAGCTATATGACCCTGTCTGAATGGGGGTTAAAGGGATGTAAGGAAAAGCAGCATATGACCAATAATTCTTCAGTTTCCTTTGAGGTACAAAAGGGAAGTCTGAGAGGTGTGAAGTTGGCCAGAGTGTGAAAACAAAATCATAATGAAATGTGAATAAAATGAAAATAAATGGAACATTCCCTAACCAGGGTTTTACTGTGTCATCTCCAACCCAAGGTAGAGCCTGAGCCGTGGTCTCTGCAGGTACCTCTGCTTTAGCATCACTGACTGCTGCTGCTGCTGCAGCTACCCACAGAGACTCTTAACAAGTGGAATCTGTTAGCTGAACTAATGAGCCTGGGAAAGTGCAATGGAATCCATAGTTCACTAAGGCTTCTGCTGTAATTCTGGGTTTTCTCTGTTTTTTGCAGCAAGAGTTGCTGCAAGACCTGTGTTGAAAGTACAACCACTTGCTGAATTCATTCCTATTCTGGAAACCACTGGAAGATTTTCATAGCTTCAAATGAAGATTTTTCTTGAAACTTCAGAAAGGTTGTTACATTTGTTCGTTTCACACAGTTCTTAGAATCCTGATTGCCCTGAAGTCTAGGGAAATTGAGCACTTCTGCACACACACACACACACGTATTTCCCAAACAATTTATACTGATAATTAATACAGCTTTTATCCTATTGCTACTTGGTCTAGTTGAAGTTCCAATATAACTTACGCATTTTAAGATATTAAAAAAATTATAAGAATATGGATAAAACCATATTTCCAACTTTACTGTGCAGTGGATTGGACAAGTAACTTTGATGCAATTAGCATGTTCTGTGTGCATTTCATTTACAGAGAAATGCTTACCTATTTCCACTGTTCCATGCTTTGTTTTCCTATACTAATATAATTATTTTAGCTGTTTTTAAGGGAAAAAAAAAGCCAAACCACTTCATTTAGTATATTCTTAAAATTTCCACTTTAAACAAAGGGAAGGTAATGATAGCTTGCTATCAGATACAAATTTTCACATACCTGCAAGGCTAGATATAACTGTCTACTAAGTTTGAAAGGCATTTTTCCATGAGAAGACAGTAGAAGATACCGTGCAGTGCCAAACTGTTGCTAATCTCTATGCACTATATATATTACTATACCTGGACATACACAAAAGAAGAAAAATTTTGCCAGATCTACTTGTATTTATGAATCCAAACAAGACATTAGCACTATGTACACAATTCTTATGGGTATTTTATGACCTGTGTAATAAACTTGCAATGTCATAATGAGTGTCAGGCCATTTAATGTGTTTGCTAAAATGTTAGTCCATGGGTGCATGGGAGTATAAAAGCCTTTTGAATTTTATTTTAAAACATCTAAAAATATTCCCTTCTGGATTCAAAAGAAATTGGGAAAATAAGAGCCATGCAGATTCAAAAGTCAGAAAGTATAACAAAAATATAAATTTTAGAAGCCTAGAAAAAGTTTGAGATTGTTTATAGTGCCTGACTTCAGATGTTTTAGCTTTTAGAATTGTTCAGACAGTACTGTATTAGTACTATAAGCAAAACATAGTAATACAGAAATTAATGTGAATGGTGCTTGAAATACAGGGCTTTTTTCCATGATCTGTACGTACATATACCAGTGTTAAGTCAATGTGCAGTGCAACATATTTAATTTATTTTGCCACTAAAAATTACAAAATCCTATCCTGCTAATATTTCTTTAGAATTTCCACTACTTTCTGGCACCAAAGTTGGAGAACAACTTAGCAGTTTTTTAAACACTTTATACTAGTTAACTTGCTAAATCAAGATAAGTTATCGTTAGCCTTAGACATATTTATGAGCCTGTTGAGATGACAGCCTACAGACTAGGAGACAACACAAGATACTCTCTTCCATATGCAAGCTCCAGGAGTAGTTTTAAAGTTGTGAGGAGACATTACCTCGGAATTCCCCTTGAGCATGATGGCAGAATGCTGACTGCTAATTACTAGAATAAAAATGTGTGTCTTTTACATGCGTGATAAGCTGCTCTTAAAACATGAAAATCAGAAAATAGGATGTGGTTTTAGGATGCATGTTTTCTGAGACTTTATATAGCTGCATTCATTTTGCAAACTCTTAACACAAGACCAACTAGAAATCATGAGATTTTTCATTTGAGTATTTCTCACATTTTCCTTTTTATCTGAGATACAGTCCATGAGACAGTGCTATTACATGGTCTTCACACTATGGTAGCACAGTCCTCCTAGATACAATATAGATTTTGGAAGATGCAATCATTAAGTATAGCTTTGTGATATGAAGGTAGTATATAAAGTGGTGTTGAAATGAAGTGCACACACCTGCAGCATTTCAGGAATGATCCCTAAAGTGACCTGGTCCAGTTTCTGTTGACTGGGCCAACCTTTGCACCTACCTGCCATTGGTGGTAGAGGAAGATACATTCTTGAATACCTCTGGCTGCCTGGACCCAGCTCCTGGGAACAAGCATACACACAGATGGGATGGGAGTTGCTAACTGCTTCCTGCTCACTCTTGCAAGATGTTTCAAAGGGGATAAAATGCTCCAGGTTCAACCATAAGAACTTGTGGGGTTGAAGCATGCCATGCTAGAATCCCTATGCAAGTGGTTAAATGATAAAATTGTAATGGCCTCTTGAAGACATTACATAGTATACATATAAAGATTGCACATATGTGTAACATTTTAGATATAATCATTGCACTTACTGGCATGAGTCTTCAGTAAATTCCCATGACTTTCAGGTTCCTCCCATCCACAATGGGCCAGTCAAGTGGGATCTCACTGAAGTTCAGAATGAGCTCTGTTCTCTCTGTCAGTCCTGTCATAACCATTTATAGAAAGGACACATTTTGGTCTTCAAATATCTTTAAATATTTTATATTTATAGTTAGTATTTTAAATTTACCTCTTCCCACCACAAGAAAATGAATGCTGGTACATTTTGATCTTATTTACATGCCACAAATCTAGAATGCCCCTGCTGATACCATATCCACTGGGTATTTAAAAAAATAAATCCATTTCCTGTATTTCAAAAATCTTTCCAACCAACTTAATGGGATATTTCACCCCATTGTAACCACCGGATTAACTTGAGTCATGATCACATGTGACATGCAGTCTCTACTTTTTTGAGCCGTGCATTGATCTTAGTTCAGAGGTGCCTGCAGAATAAACTGAGCAAATGATCTCTTTCTATTACATGTGTAAATATTGATTTAACCTTTTTATTATTTTTTTTTCAGCATCAGTTTGCAGTAGTCAGATGGACACTGCTCAGCCTGAATGCAATAGTCATATTGAAGATAGAGGTGGAGTCATGCTTGGAGGACTGTACAGTTCCAAAACCAGCAGTTACTCATGTTGAATGCTCTTCTGCTTAAGGTCAGAGATTACTCTATTTGCTGTGTTTTGCATTAGATGTATTAAACAACCTGCCTTTCACAATATTCTGCTGCATGGCTGAGTTATTCACAATTTAGTGTCATGGGCTTTTTCTCTTTGCAACAAAAAAGAATCAGAGAATCTGTGATAAGCATTTTATTTTATCTTGTCTGTTTTAGCCATCATACTATGGTGAGAACCCCCAAGAAGTGCTGGGAATGAGACATGTGGGCAAATGGCTCGGAGAGGGAGCAGGCTACCAGAGCTTGTAAAAATAACTATCAGCCAGGCTTATATGTGTGTGCCTAGCTTAGCTTCCACAAAGCATGGTGGTTGTGGTGATAAGTTTTATGTACCCATCCAGAGAAGGAAGAAAAAATAAATATACACTAAGTGAATAATAACTTATTTCATCATTCAAGAAGTTTCTTTTCCCATAATTGATGATGATTTCTTCAAGTCCTAGTCTAAGTCAAACAGATTTTGCTGAAGGATTTGCCAAAATATAATAAAAGTTATTATCTAAGTTATTGTATAGGTTTTGAAGGGAGAAGCAAATCGACAGTATTTCAAAAATATTCTTCACCTTTGAGTTTTATTACAGTCCTTGTTTGATATAAACAAAAAAATAGTATTGAGCACATTATTTAATCCCCACTGACAATTTTGAAAAGATAAACATCATACCCTTGGCTACATATACAGACTGGAGGATCAGAAGCTGGAGACCAGTCATGATGAGAGGGATCTGGGGGACTTCGTTAACAGCAAGTTAAACATAGTCGTATGCCCAGGCAGCCAGGAGGGCCGACCATTTCCTGGGGTGCATCAAAAATGGCATTGCCAGACAGTCCAGGGAGGGGATTGTCCTGCTCTCCACTGGTGCAGTCTCACCTCGAGTCTGGGGTGCAGTTTTGGGTGGCACAGTATGAGAGGAACACAAAACTATTGGAGAGTGTCCAGCAGAGGGCAACAAAGATGGTGAAGGGTCTGGAAAGGGGAATCTTATGAGGAAAGGCTGAAGTCCCTTGATTTGTACAGCCTGGAGAAAGAGACTGAGGGAAGACCTCATCATGGTCTATGGCTTCCTTATGATGGGGTGAAGGGGCAGGCGATGTTCTCCTCTTTTTGATGACCAGTGATAGATCCCGATGCAATGGTGTGATGCTGAGACTGGGAAAGTTTAGGCTGAATCTTAGGAAGAGGTTCTTTACTGAGAGGGTGGTCAGGCACTGGAGTTGGATTCAGTGATCCTTCTGGGTCCCTTCCAACTCAGGATTCTAAAAATCTGGTTTTGAGGAAATAATTTTAAAATAATTTCTTCATAAATATTTTCTAGCATTACAGTACCAAAATTTTTATAAATTAAATAGCATTCATAGAACCATAGTCTTTTTTTTCTTTTAAGCAGACTCTGTTTGTTTATAGATATTTTAAGCCAAAGGCAAGGACCTCAAAGTTCAGAGTACCAGTTCGAATTTGCCTGTTGACTGTGGTTTTTGCCACTTTTTTTTTTTCTACTGGGAAGAAAGTGGGTTTTATTTCTGCCCTGTGGGCAATACATTCTTCTATTTATTTAAAATTTATACTAAGATCCCAAGTTACTGTTCTCTGAGTTTGTTTTCCTTTTTTTTTTTTTTAATGGAATTGCCTATCAGTTTCTCTCAAAAAGGAAAGGTGGCACTAAAGGAGGAATTTCAGAGCTATTAAGACATTAAGGAAATAAGTGAACCCAGAGCTCATTGATTTCCTGTCACTGGGTCTACTTTCGACACACATGTATGGCACAAACGAGCCATAACATTTCCAAAATCTCTTTTCATTTATACAGAGAGACTACAGTTTTATATTTTCTAAATTTCTGTGGTTTAGGCCATAAATTAAAATAGTCAAAAGCAAAAATACAAGGTATACCAAATTGTCTTAAAAGCCTGCTCTAAAGTGTTGTAAAAGAAGGGTCTCCTTCTCAGGGTCTCCTTTTCTTTGCAGCTTTTCTTCAATAACTCCTTCTCGTGTCCACCAGTTTTTTGCAGCTGTCCACGGATGGGTAGTGGGCTGTCAAACAAACTGTAGTTGAACAGTAGACTGACAAAAGAGTATTAGAGGAGCAAGGAGAATATTTTAAAGTTACTTTGAAGTTTGTAATGCAAAACCATTAGTTTCTCTCCTGGAAGAGGGAAGCAGGAGTTTTTCTCCACTGTGAAAATCATTAACACTTATTTTTCCCATGTTCATCATGAGCAACAAGAAATTTTAAAACCTTGGGGAAAAAATTGATATATTTGAATTTTGGAGAAGTCAGAATGTGATTGTGGTGGTCTGGGGAAGGTATTTTAAATTCTCTTCAAGAATGTAAGGGGTTTTTTTTATATATATGAACATTCTGTATTTTCACTTCAGGTTAGTATTGAAAGGAACATTTGTTCCAAATTACCTTCTCATCCAGGAAACAGCAAATACTGGCATAGAGAACTTCTGTACTCATTGAACTTGGGTTCACATTAATAATCATTATAACTGGGCTTTAGGATTTTCCCCTGTGTCCTTTTCTTGGAAAGATTTTCTCTGAAAAAACCTGCTGTTACCAGGTTCTGTGTACATCCAGAGAAAAAGCAAGTAAAATAGCCAATAAGCTGTAAACTCCATTTTTCCTTAAGTTCTTTCCTGTTTTTCTGCTTTGTTAACCAGATAGCACACTGTGTGTAAAAGTTAGCCTGTGGCAGTGGCTGCTGAAACACTTTTTAGCTGGCAAGGCTCTTCCCATCCATAGTGCTACTGTGGAGGCAGAAGGCACTTCTGGTTCCCACATGGACTTCAAATTCTGCTGTGACAAGGTTGGTGCTGGCATATGTGCTGCTGCCATCCCTGTTTGGTGAAGAGGGAGATAATTTAGGCAAGATTTTTCCAAAATAATCCTCTATCAAGTTTTGGTGGTTGTAGGTCTTGCTTTCCCCAGTCTTAGAGCCGCCCTGGACCAGTAAACCCAGACCTTCTGTAGACATGATGGCACACTGCCAGAGATGCAGAAGAAATAGATGGTTTACTGGAGTTAACAAGGGTCAGGGTCTCTGTGTAACAGGGTAATGGGCGAGAAGGCATGCAGAGGACTTGTGTAAGGAAGGCTGAAAGAAGACCTAGTCTTATAACCTGCAAAAGCAAAGGGGACCTTAACAAGAGGAGGTCAAATAGACCAGGATCAAACACAGCTGCGTGGGGTGTGCCTGGCCAAAGGACAGCTCTCACAAGACTATGAGAATGAGATTAATATCAACATTTTTCTGAGAATAGAAAAGGAAGCATGTGCTTCTAATTGCTTCACATAATGCATTCAAAACATATGCTTGATAACCATAGAGAACATTTGATGGACTATTTACAGAATAATAGGCAGAACAATTAGAATAACAGATCATTGTGTGTCCCTGGAACTGCTCCTTTTCCCCCCATATCCCCTTTCCCTACCCCTGCTGTTTTCTTCCCATTCTTAAAATCTTTTTGTTTTTCCTCTTCTGGCAGTTTGGACTTCAAATCTCTTATCAAACTATTTTATTCCCATTGACAATATATTTTGTATGCCACTGATACACAGATTACAAAGCCCTGATGAATTTCTGTGTTTGAGCTTTAACTCAACCAAACCAAACCATTTCCCTCTTGACCACACATTGTTATGCTGCCTTTGAATAAACACAAGGCAGAAGCCTCTAAACCAGCCAGTGTGACAGCAGCAATCCCACACTTCCTGGCTCCTTGCCTTGTTTTAATTTGACTTCTCTAACCTCTATTTTAGCAAATGCAGAGCTAGAAGAAAGTCAGATTTTCCCCAGGCTAGTGTATACCTGAATGCTGAGTACACAAAATAAGGACTTCAGCAGAGGTCAAGAAGTTAGACATTGGATGTCACTGTGAATGTACTCTAATTACTTCTGTCTTGATCATAGATTTTCATTTGTTTGGCATAAGCAACATTCTGTGACAACAGATACTTAATCGAACTTTGGCTCTGGGTTCATTCACCAGAAGTTTGTGAATGTAAATTCATTATTAAAGATACTGTGTTAATTTTTGATTATGTTTTTGGCCAATGATTTCTTACAACAACTGGTAAGACTACCATCATGTGAATGCACATATTCAATGAATTAATTGAACTGGATAATTTAGATTATTTTTTAAGGCCCCTCCCAGTAAATTTTGGAAAAAAAAAAAAGTAAAAAAAAAAAGCAGACTCTATCCAGTTTTGTTCTACCTGTGGGTGACATGAAAACTCTGAAGTTCAAGTCCTAACTAAAGTTGTCTGTGGCAGTTCCTTTGATCTGAAAGACAGTAAAATGCTAGTTTCATATGTATTAAGTGTAGCTACTTACCTTATGCTGTACACAGCAGTCATATGCATGTGGCTGATGGCTGTGCTGGTGTGTGGGTAAGGCAACACAAATCCAGCTGACATTCCTATATCCGTAGCTCCGATCTGATGAAGCCCTAGTATAAAAGAAGAGGTAAAACACTGGAGAAAGAGGTATAGGATTTACTGTGCATTAGTGTGGAGACTGAAACTGATGATTCATCTGTGACATGATTCATCTGTGACTGATGCTGTGGTATAAAAATGATTCCATGGCATTGTCATATCCCCGACACTATCTCAAGGGGCATGGGAAGGTGGGGGTGTATTTGTTTTTGACTAGCTTGTACTTCAGAAATATCAGTTCAGATACCTGGAGATTTAGGCCAATCAACAGCTTTCTATAAAGAGAGTTTCTTAAAAAGGAAAAAGACATCTTTGTGTACCTAAATGTCCTCACTTCATATCATACATCTGATGGCAGATGTTCTCTTTCTTTCTGTCTACCAAATGGTGTGATGAAGCAGTCAGGGAAAGGGAGGAGGGTTGGACAAGCAGTTCAAGACAGATGTTTTAGAAGTTTTAAAATATTTAGCTACTGAATAGAATTTAAAATGTCCTGTTTATTTTTAGATGCTGTGGATTTTCTGTATTTTGGGAATATTTCCACATGATAGCATTAACAAGTACACTGACTCGTTTAAGTTGCCTCTAAGGGACCTTTTGAAGGAAAAGAAATTCTGTCATGAGTATTGTTTTGTGCATAGTGTGTGGAGCTATTCAATGTTACATCTGAAATAAAATATCACATCTATTAGAAATATTAGAGGTCTAGGTACTATTCACAGTTAAATACACAAATTCACTGTTACTTCCTTTTCACTTTCTTGGTACATCAAAAAAATTGTGACATTGGTATATTAAAAGCATGTTGTATTACATGATTTGGGTTTAGATGGATGGGGCATATTAGCTTTCTATTAGTCCTTTAACTGACAAACACAGGCTTGGCTTTGCCATAGCAAAACTCTAACATCCACTGTAATTCACAGTTCTGACGAGTATTCAAATAGTCTGGAAGATCAGAATTAATCACAAATGACCTGGTTTTGTGTGTGTGTGTCTATAAAAGGCCAAGGGATTCATGAGAAGGAAGCTGTAGTAAGTAAACCAGACTGCAGCAGTTGAATAAAAGCTTGAGTTACAGACTGTGCATGACTGCTACAGCAGAGTGAAAACTTTAAAAAGTTGGGGGTTTTTTTCACCTTCCTGAAAGAAGAAACATGCTTAAAATTCATCTCTCCACTAGATTTGAGTAAACTGTGTGTGCAGAGTTGCTACAGAGAAACAGGGCTGAGAATGGCAATCTAATCTTACATTGACACAGAGGCTTATACACTGTGTTTTGCTTCATCAGTAATGTGAATTTGGGCAATGCAAAGTTCATCTATCAGAACTTTCAGAAGTTGGAAAATGACATTTTCACAGATTAGGTTAAAATGATAACTCAGGTAATATGAGTGCTTTAATATAAGCAGACATGAAATACAACTGGCACTTGTCTCTAGTGCAGTGCCATTATCATAAAGTGATTAAATTATGGGAATTTTTCATTATTCTCAAACCATTCATTAAGAAACTATAGACAAATCTGTTGTAACTTGATAGAATGCATTTCTGAACAAATTTAACCTTCGCTTTGACCTTGTGTAATATGAATGCTTTTTATACACTTTTTAGGGCATGTCCTGGTTTCGCTGAGGATGGAGTTAATTTTTTCTAGCACCTGGTGGAATGCAGTGTCTGGGAATTAGGATAAGAGCAGCACTAATAACATACTGATGGTTTAGTTGTTGCCAAGCAGTCAAGAACTTTTCAGTTGTTCATATTGGCTGGCTAATTAGAAGGTGTGGGGGTACCCAGGAAGCTGGGAGGAGATACAGGCAGGACAGGTGACCCAAACTGGCCAAAGAGGGTATTCCCTGCCAATTATGTCATGCTCAGCATAAAGGACGGCTGGTAGGAAGAGGAGCAAGTGGCTCCAGGACGAGTGGCTTTTGGGGATGGTTCTGTTTTGAGATGGCTCTGAACTGTAAGGCCCAAGTTGTGTGGTTTGGTGAGAAACTGCCACCAGTTTTCCATATTTTGCTCATATTATTTTTATCTCTTCCCCTCTCTGCTGTCACAGTAAACTGTCCTTATTCCAACCCATGAGGTTTGGGTTTTTTTGTTTTCTTTTCCCTCCTTTCTTCACCCTCCGCAATTCTCCCCCATACCCTCTTAGAGAGAGCAGCTGCACGATGCTCAGCTCTTGGCTGGGGTGAAACCATGACAGAGCAATATCAGATTATCAGTTTGCAATTTCAGATTATAATGATAAGGACAATTTTTTCCTCCCTTGGATTAGTATTACTTATCCTGGGTAGAGTAAAAGTTTTTTGAGTGATTTAATTTTCACATTTCCACACCTTGCTGCAGTAAGACACTATAGTATTTCTGAATTTTCCAAGACCATAATTTTTACTGAAGCCATTGAAATATTACTGCAGTGGTTTCACAGTTGAGAGACCAGCAGCTACATTCTCAGATTTAACTTGTGTTGAACATACATTTCATCTGAGAGTCTCCTCTTTTTTAATTAGGAAAATTTTCATGCAGGAAGAGTCAACAAGAAACCTAGGAAGAGTGCTAATAGCTTATATTTCCAATAGCATGAGGATATGCATAAATATGACATGATGCATCCCCTTCCCCTATGGAGCAAATATTTGTAATTGTCAAGATGGTTGATGTTGAAATAATAATCAGCCATAATTACACATGGCAAATATGCTGGAATTGACCTTACTATTTATAAAAACTTCCATAAGTAGTCTCAGCAGGAGAGGCACATGCTAAGAGATTATTTCAGTTTGAAAAGGAAGACGTTTTTCTTTGTGTTCACTATACATTTGACAATAAGTGATATGGCCTTTATTGTGACGTTTTATGTCTTTACATAATGATCTGAAATATGATTGTGTGAAAAGAAACTTAGCCACACTAATTTACTTACTAAACAGTTCCATCAGGCTTTTTATTGAGGGCTTTTTTCTGTAAGACATATTAAGTGACAGTTACATCTAAAGATTTTGCATCAGAATAGCTCTGTTTGTATGAAGCTTCTTTGTATTCATTTTCTTTTCTCTTTCATTCCATAAAATCTTGCATATTCTGAGCGCCTCTTTATTTGAAATTTCAAGCAGACTACTCATTTTCAACTTAAAATATGAACAAGTGCTGTCCATTCATAGCCCAGTGCCATCTCTCCATAAAATATTTCATTCATAAATGAAACCCTGACTTTGCAGATCAGATGATAAAAACAGAATACATCCTGTACCCAGATCTTCTCAGTGGCTGGAAACAGGTGGCTGGAAGACTTAGAATTCTGCTGTATTTGGAATGCTCCGGTTACTCCAAAGTCCTTTCTGATGGATTTGGCTCTGACTTTTTCTCCTGCATCACTAACCTCAGCAAGTGAAGAGAATTACATGGCTCGGGGTTTATGCACACTATTAGTTCTTCAGCCCTAATATTTCTTTTTCAAATGCATGCAAAAAGCCCTGAGGAATTCAAGCATGTATGAAGCAGCCCTCCAAGCCAAGTGCACCTAATGCCCCACATTTAGTTGCAGACAGGAGGGAAAGCAGGGCTAAATGAGGAAAACATGAGACTATTGTGCCATGGAACAGAACAGTTGCATTTTCATGCTGCAAAACAGTCCCTTCTGTGAAAGGTGATGCCTCTTGCTGGACTGTTCGTGCAGGAAGGCAGCCAGTGGCATTTAGCCAGAGCCATAGGAGTTACAATTTACCTAGCTAGAATAGGTGCTGGTGAGCAGCCAACTGGAATCTGACTTTGCTAAGTCAAAAAAGGACATGACAGAGGTTACCATGTCAATGTTGGGCTCCTCTGCCTTCTCTTCCTGCTCAATTAATCTGGTAGGGTATACCAATTACCAGATAGCTCTTTATCTATACATGCCCTTCTTTTCCTGTGTTGTGGGTTTGCATGGCAAGGTTTTGGTTGTGAAGGGGGGGGGCTGCAGGGGTGGCTTCTGCAAGAGGCTGCTAGAAACTTCCCCTAGATCCAACAGAGCCAATAGCAGCTGGCTCAAGGATGGACCTGCCACTGACCAGCACATACAGCTGTAATAACAAAGAATCGAACAGAATGGCTGAGGTTGGAAAGGATCTCTGGAGGCCATCTTGCCTAACGTCCTGCTCAACAATGACCACCTAAAGCTAGTTGTTCAGTACTAGGTCCAGATGGTTTTGAGTATCTCCAAGCAGAAAGCCTCCACAACTTCTCAGGACAATCTGTGACTGTGTTCAGTCACCCTGACAGTAAAAAAATTGTTTCCTCATGGTCAGATAGACTCTCTTGTATTTCAGATTGTACCCATAGCCTTTTGATGTCAGGTGTTAATCATATTGCTGTAGCAAATAGAAGCAGAAATGTAACCTCTGCTACACCTATAGAAAAAGGAAAAAAAGCCCATCTACTACCTGAAAACTTTGTAGTCTGAGAAAATGCATCAATATCTTTGTTATCAGTTGAATTGCTCTTTATATGTATTTGTCCATGGGAAGTCCTAGTGGTATGGTCGTCTATTTAAGAAAATTTTCCATCCAGCTTATTTTTTTACTCTTTCTAGTACAGAAAGAGCAAAAAAAAAGATATATGGGAGAGGATCATACCTCTGCATGTCACAACCTCTGCCTTTTTTCCTTCTAGATGATATATCTTGAATTTATGCAAATAGTCATTGCTACACTGACTTCTGTAGCATTGCATTGGCTATCATGAGCCTGTCTCTAGAAGCAAAAGACTGATGTTTAATAGTTATTTGATACGTATATGCACATGTCATACAGTCATTATCAGTGTTCCTCACTTTCTGCCCCCACCTTAAGATTTCCAGGAAAAAAAACCCCTCATATTTTCCAGTCCCCACAAACAATCTCCAACATAAGAAAGTGAGCTGCGGAATAGAGGCAGCCTTGAGTAGAATTGGCTTAATGTCAATTCAGATTTTACTTTTCCTTGTCTGCATCTCAAGGATGATCCCTGCAGAGGACAGGGGGATTTTTAACACTGTGTTTCAGGGCCTTGGTTCTGCTTTGCTAACTCCAAAGATGTGTGATGTATATGACAAAGACTGAAAGCCATTAATGACCCACGTTCAGTTGACAGTACCATTTTACACAGTAGTTTATTGCCTGCGTGTTATCTTTCAGGAGACTAGGAAGCATCATTGATTTTAACTTTTCTTTTGTTCATTTAGCAAATAGGCATTGAGAAAAAACTCACAGCTTTACCCAACAGTCTTTTCTTTAAATATCACAAATGATTGAGTTAGGGCCAAAATATAGCCCTTTGTGAAAAATGGATACAGAACCATGGTATAAGTGTGACTGTTGAAGGAGTTTTTGTAAGCTTTGCTAAAAATATTTAAGTTAAAACATGAGTTGTTTTCTGGCACTATTGAAATCTCTGATACAGCAGTATTTTACTGCTTCATAAGGATTGGTGAATGTAGCACACAAGTATCGTTTTCATTTGTCCTGAATCTGCCATTCTTTTCACTGCTAAGTCTTTATGTCATTAAAACTCCCATTCCTATCTCAGCTGCAATCAGTGGAGCAATGTGGGGGATGAAGTAACTAATAGCTAAGCCATAAAAGGAGCAACTGAATTCCAGAATAGCAGGGTAAAAAAAAAGCTTTCCTAATCTGAACTAGACTTTACATTTTTAAGCTTTCTTTTTATTTTGGAAATGAGTATTAGCCACAAGCAAGAAGACGTTCGGTGGCAGTTATGTTGCAAACAGCTCACAGCACTGAGAGGAACGTGACCAGTGCTTTCATTTTTGCACTCCTGACTGTATTCTGGTATGGTTTTACCAAAGCACAGACACACCAAAAATGCTAGAAGGGTGTCCATTGTCCTTGGCTGTTATATTCTGCCTTTCTTGGTCATAAATCTATGTTAGAAAAATGACGATACACCTCAAAATAGGATTCAGCATCAACTCTTAACGGTGGGTCTAAGCTGTGCCTGTTGATGTAAAGGTGAATGTTGTCAAAAAGTTTCCCATTTTATCTCCAGTATTGGTTTTAATTGTGCATATTTTCAGTATTTGTTAATTAGGAGGAACTCAAAAAAACCCATAGTGTGAGAAATGTCAAAGGCTTATCCCTTTACTTGAAAAATAACTTAGGAATGAAGGCTCTTAAAGCAGGCTCTTTAAAATGTTTATCTGGGCACCAGCACTGCGACAGACACTGAATTAGTGTCTAGTAGCATTGCTAGTAATATTTGGTCTAACTTGGCTCTCCTAGCACTGGGTCACTTTTCGGAAGGCCTCCCCCCTTTTTCTGCACCATGACAAACTGTGTGGTAGCTTCCACTTAGGGCAGCTGCTCACTTGGGCTAAGATCAGTGTCATTTCAAAAACCGAGCAGGTAATTTTGTTGGGTTGGATAGAATGGACTGAAAACAAGTAAGGAAAAAACAGGCATAATGAAGACTGATTAATATCATTTAGGGTGGCCATTTTTTCCATTTGTTTGGTGTCCTTAGGCTGTGATAATTCTACAGTTTGTGTAGTTGCTTTGTGATTTAACGATACATCATTTTAATGAATGGGTTGATCTATTGACATTTATAGCGAGTTGAGCATTAAAATACTCTGCTTGACTAGATAAGGATTTTCTATCTCACTGGAGGTCTCTGAATACATTGATAAGTAAAATGAAACTGATGAAAATGTCCGTCTTAGGTCTTCTCTAACCACTGGGCTCTATCCTGCCTTTTTTACTTGCTTCATGAGTCTAGTCCTTTCCTCATTTGCTTTTCTTCCAGGTATCAGACTAAAATGTTCCAGAAAATGCAGCTTAAAAGTACTCTGCATTAGCTGAATGTATCAGTCACTTCTGCCAGTGACATTAACCCTATTTTCTTTAACAAAGAGAAATGGGAACTAAGCATATAATCTATGAAGTCAGACTGTCTTGTCTCCTTCTTGTTGCATAGCATGGATTTTTGTCCAGTTATTCCTGTATTGAACACCGATCCCCGTGTTTATGTGGTGTCTAGGCTTTAGACAAGACATCTTGTTCCTATTAAAAGAGTTTATAAGTGGAGAATACTCTTTTCCTTCTTCCAGTGGTGTTGCCAGAGTGTACAATTTCTCTTTTGAAATTGTCTAACTGAGATTTCAGGTTGCTGGTTCTTTTGTAATTGGCAGACTCTTAGAGTGATCACTGTGCATAGGACCTACCTATCATCTCTGAATTTACCTTTGAGCCATATAGAATTAAATCCATTAAGGCCCTCTTCACATAGCCTCTTTCCTCAGCCCAGACGTCTTTTAGCTCTCAACACTTCTCTAATAGCCTTTCTAAAGTATTTTTAAAATGAAAATATATTTTAAAAGGAAGTTCAAGTATCATTCTTGCCAATGCTGTGTGCTGTTATGAAATAACCACCCTCTCCATCTTACCATACTCTCTTAAATCATGCAAGGTTGTCACATCCCACGAGGCAGGAAAACCAGAAAGATTCAGACCTGTCTGTCCCGTCCCAGCAGATGGGTACATGTAGAGTAAACCTTTTCTACCTGCCCCAAGGGCCAGCTTAACCCTCTCTTATCTAGGATCTTTTAACAACCCCACCAGCGAGATCAGTTTCTGTAATCCTCTGTGCTATACTCATGAGTAACAGCAGTTACCGAGGAGGTCCAAGCAAAGCACAACTTTACTTAAAAGCCAGTACAATTATAATGCCTGCAAACAACACACTATACTATATATTTGGAGCAACACATTACAATTAGTAGAATTTAGCAAAACTGGAAATGCTGTTACAATTAGGTGCCAAGAATGTTAGAAGTTGAGAGAGAGAGAGAGAGGGAGAGATTGAGCAAGAGTTAAAGAGACAAGATAAGAAGATATCACCACCCAGGGATCCAGCCTAGATCATTATAAAGGTGTAGTCCTTGGATGGTGAGCATGTGCCATATGTCCCAAATCTGTATCCTTTATGCTCCCTGGCCCCACCCTTCAGGGAAGCTGAGCAAATTTTGTGCAGACTCAGTGTTGAGTTGCAAAGTGTTCTGAAAATGAGTCAGTGGGGAAAGGGGGTCCCGACTGGTCATTTGACCCCTACACCACCAACTGGGCTGATGACCCTGTTCAGTGGACTCAGTTTGTCACAGCATCTACTTTGAGATCAAGAGTCTACAGGCCTTTCCAACCTTTGGAGGATGGAGGCCATAGTCCTGCAGATGCTTGCAGAATCAAGCCCCTTGTGAGGTGAGAGGCAGTCCAAAAAATGTTATCCTGCCTCTGCAGGTTCCGTTATCTTGCAGGACAGATTGTTTGAGACAAATCACTCTTTCTGGTTCCCACAAAATGGTATTTGGAACAATACAAACGTTCATGTTAATTCTCTCAACCTGAACATCACCCTGCAAACTGTTTTTCAGGCTTTTTGTCTCCTGTGATTCCTGCATTTTTTAATTTTTTTTTTACAGTAGGGCATCTATATAACAATGTATAAAGTAGCATTTACTAATCTCTTGGGAGGAGGTGCTTGGATGAAGGTATTGATAAAAAATGTAAGAAAAAACTGAAATGCTGCAATCATGTGCATCTGTCCCACAGGTAGGTAATTGGATATTTGTGAAATAGTGGTATGATGGTGCAAGGTAACTCCATTAAATCTCCTAAGAGTTTAGATCTAATAGTCCTTTGAAAGCAAGTGTGTTCCTCAATGAATTCTAGTGAAGATGTATTTAGTGAGTATTTGGGAGTGTTATTCAGCCACAAAGGGAAAGAAAAAAAGTAGACCTTTGAGATGGAAGAAGCCAATTTAAGTGAACTACTCTGTCAACATGTTGCTTCCTAGCACTGTAGGACTGATCCTTTCAGTGCATTTTCTGGGTTTTGAGGCAGCAGGGTCAGGGATGTGGCTTGTTCAGGGAATCTGTGTTGGTATGAATAAGTCATACATTGTCTTTTATGTTTTATATGAAAACACTTGGACACCTGTGCATTCATGAAGTTTTTAATTGCAGCACTGTTATAAAGCTTTGGGAATACATTAAAAAGGACCAAAGCATTTTGATCAGCAACTGAGAGTGAGAAAAGTTGGGGTTTCTATAGACAGAACACACGAATAAAAGTCATCTGCACTGATCAGCCAAATCTTCTGAGCATTAGGAATGAAACTTGCAAAGATTTATCAGATTAATTTGGCCCTTACTTTATTTTATAGATGTGGAGTCCAGTTTTCCATTTGGAAGATAGGCTGAGATTTCACAGCATTCAGGAAACCAGGACGCCTCCGCAGCACAGGCTATTTATTTCTACTCACAGAACATGATAGTTGTTTTCAACATGAGAAAGCACCTGAGGATCTCATCCATGTGGTACCTCTGCATAGGTGTCACTGTGCACAATATTGTTGCCATACAAATTTCATATGGGTAAAGAACACCATTTTCTGTGTTTTTTCTTATTTCTCTTCTGTTTAAAACACAGACATTTGAATTAAAAATATGCAGCTTTCAGAACATTTTATTTTTCCATCCTGTTTATTGCTAAACTTACTGTTTAAAGTTTCTTACTGTTCAAAGAACTAATTATTCTCAAACTGTTTTGGAAGCTTGATTATTACTGGATGGACTGCTATAGATAAGGGATTCTTTGTGCTATCTAGCTGGGATGTTGATACTGTGGGATCATTTTGCTCTCCCTATCAAAACAACATGGATTTTTTTCCTCATACTGTTGCTGATTTTTTCTTTTTCTTCAAGTTACTTAATTCACTGACAGTTTAACTGATCAGTGTGACAAAAATTCACTTCTTAGCCGCTGATTCTCATAAATACTATAGGCTGAAGAAAAGCGTCTTTTCAATGGTTCTTTGAAAACTGAGATTAAAAGCAATCAAAGAATATAGCTATTTCATGGAATTCATAGAATTATAGAATGGTCTGGATTGGAAGGGACCCTAAGGATCATAGAGTTCCAACCCCCCTGCCACAGGCAGGGCCATCAACCTCCAGGTCTGGATCTACACAAGTTTGCCCAGGGCCCCATCCAAGTATTTCTTGACTTGGGGGTATATTTGAACACACAGAATAGGAAAGGCTCGTAGAAATCTAGTTAGACAAACAGTTTAGTTTCCACAGCCCCCCCAAAAATACTACAAATGAAACCAATATAACTGAATTTTGGAAGTTTCTTTGACATTTCTTTTAGAAAATGGATATGTTTTTAATACCACAAGTCTCCACAATGTGGTATTTTTAGCTGTCAATATTCTTGCACATTCTTATTTCCTGACAGCACTGTGCTATCACTGTCATAAATCAATGCACTGGTGATGACCTGAACATCTCGGTCAGAAAAGCCCCTGTGTTACAGGGGTTGAGCAGCTGTCACTTGAGAACATTGGGGACTAATGGTGAAAGGCTTATTGCTTCAGTGGCTAGTTAAAGAAAAATGAATTGGCAATTAAAACCCCAAAACTGTATCTTGTCCTTTGGTGAATGCACTTGTTCCTTTCTGAGCTGTGCAACGGCAGAAGAGTTAAAAGGAGACAAAAAGTATAAAACCAGATATGGAAGTGACTTTATTTGCTCTCTTTTCATGTCCTCTTGCATGATAAAAGTAGTGAGATGGTATAGGCTTATTTGCACTAATATACAACAACTACAGTCAGGTTAGGAATATGTTTGATTCACCCCCTCCCCCAAGAAATATAGGTATTTTTAGATTCATCCTACCAGAAGAATTACATATATCTAATTGAAGCATTTTTCATTGCCCTGAACTCAGAGCTCTGTACTGCAAATCAGCTCAAATTAACCTGGGATGTCCAGTCTCTCTACTTCTGCTAAACTTTTCTTTAGAGTGTATCTTAGGTTGGTCACAGTGTCTTGTGCTAGAATGATATTCCTCTGCCAATGTGGTACATGATAACACACAGGTAAGCTGTGTCATCATGAAGGGTGCATCTGACCTTTTACCCATCAAAGTAAGTGTGTGGAAATTGCCCGAATTCCTGAGACATCCAGAACACAGTGTCAAGCTGACTCAAATCTGAATCTCTTGATGCAGGAGTGTAAAAGCAACTTGATCTGAATTAAAGGAATGTAATACAAAATGGAGTGAATAGTTCCAATTTGGAGCTCTGTTCTGCAGGTTGATACTTTGACCTTGCCTTTGTCTCTTTTTCATGGAAAACTCCCAAGGTTCATCTCCTTTGAACTTCCTGCATTCTCCCAAGGCTTTCCTCTCCTGCATAGCAGGGTATTACAATACATGGGTAATGATGAGCCTGTCCCCACCTGAAAAATATGCTTTTTATGCATTTTTCTCTTCACTGACCAGGCACTGTTGCTGCAGTATAGAACCAATTTCATCCTTGTCAGGTAAAAGAATTTACTGCTCAATTAAAAAGTAGCCCAACATAGAGCTTCCAAATAAAACATGTAAATTACAATGCCATCCTTACCCTTAGGGTTTAGGGCAATGCTTTTGTCCACCTTGGACTTCCTTCCTCATGGCTGTCCTGTTTTTTCAGTGTCCTAAAATGATTACAGGATGCTACTGCTCTCAACAAAGCTGTTCTTCCTTAAAGTCAGTGCTAGCCAGCTTGGCTCTGGGAGCGTTTTTAGTACCGATGACAGAGATTGTAGGCACATAGCAATTAAAGCATTTTACCTCTTGCTACTGGAGATTTTTTTATATATTTAAATTGAGAAAAAGTATCAGAAATCAGTATTTTTGCTTTTAATACCATCAGAAAAGAAGCAGAATCTCGTGCAGAGGCTGCTGAGCTCCCAAGTTGCTTGTAAATCATACGGAAATGGATATAGTGGAAATTCAGCTTTGTAAAAACTAAAGAAATTAAACACAAAAAGCTGTTAAAAGCATATTACAGTAGTACACAATAGCCTTAATAGAATTCATGCTACTCCCTTTTCCTTCTTACTTCTCACGTCATTCAGTGAAGAGGATGATTTTTATCTGGGGTTGAATCAAAGCAGTGTATTATTTCCAAGAGCTTTTTACATTGTTGTAGGTCCTACGTAATAAATACACCAGGCTTTCACACAGGGACTTTAACGTAATATGATGTTAACTCAAGATTGTTGGATGTATCCCTGGTCCAGTGTTCCCATATGATCCTGAGCAAGTTGTTTAACATTTTTTTGTATGGGATCACTAAGAGTGGGATTTAGTTGCCCAAAGTTAATCAGTGCCTGATCTAGATACTTCCAGTGGAGACCTGGACCATATAAGGGGTGACTATGCAGCTCTGCAGGTGAGTGTGCAAGCCATGGACAGTAGCTTCTTGATCCTGCTTCCTGCTGCTGAAGGTACAAGGCTTAGAGAGGAGCAGACATACCCTATGGGTCACCACGTGGCTTCACTACTGGTGCTGTTGACAGGGATTTGAATTTCAGGATCAAGGGACTCTTTTTAAATGTCAAGAACTGGTGGAGGGCATGTGGGATCCACCTGACAAAGCAGAGCAAAAGTGTCTTTGCCAAGGAGCCAGCCAACCTGCTGATGGGACCTGTTAACTATGAATGATGAGGGACAGAGTTTACTAGAGTGAAAAAAGTGATTATTGCCGTCTACTCAGCACTCATCAGACTGCATTTAGAATGTGTGGTCCAGAATGCTTCCCCCACTTCTTCTTTCCCAAAACAGGAAATAAGTATTTTGTTTTATAATTTGGACTGGAGAGAGTGCAGGGGAAGCAACCAATTTGGCTAGGCTCTGGGAGAACTTCTGGGACTGGGGCTTTTTCAGACTGGAGAAGGGGTGTCTTGGGACCTCAGCAGCAGTCCCTGGTATGTATGGGGAGAGGACTCAAGCGGTAGAGATAGGCTCTTTCTAACATTTGAGAGATGAAGAAAAACAATTTGCATAAATTGGAAGAGGAGAGCTTTGATTATTTCTAAGGAAAACTTTTTCACCCTGAAGAGACATGTGCCATTTCCATCCATGGTGGTTTTCAAGTCACAGCTGGATAAAGCCTTGAGCAACCTGGTCTGATGACAGAACTGACCCTGCTCTGAGCTGGAGGATGGATAAGAGAGGTACTTCCAACTTGAATGATCCCATGATTTAGCCTGAAGCTAAAGGAGGGAAGGCTTAGATTAGATATTAGGGGGAAATTCTGTACAGAGAGAGTGGTGAGGGGCTGGAACAGGCTGCCCAGAGAGGAGTTGGATGCCCCATCCCTGGGGGGTGTTCAAGGCCAGGTTAGATGGGGCCCTGGGCAACCTTGTAAAGATCAGGCCTGGAGGTTGGTGGCTCAGCCTGTGGCAGGGGGGTTGGAACTCTATGATCCTTGGTGTCCCTTCCAACCCAGCCCATTCTATGATTCTACGATTCTATGGTCCTGTCTTGAGGAAACACAATTTTGCCAGTCCAAAGTTGCTTGGCTCATTTTATGTGAAGCTAGATGGACATACGATCCTGAATTGCAGATGTGATAAGAATTAATGAGAGAAAATAAAGTGAGTTTTATCTATGCCAGTAAAATACAAAAACTGTATTTTGCACTTTAATATAAAATTTTATTATTTTCCAAATCTGGGAATTATGAATGTTGGGTTAATTTCATTTTCCAAACTAATGTAGCATCTTTGTGCTTCACTGTTTTTATAAAGTGGTTAGTGTGCAGTCTGCATGCAGGTGTTGCAAAATAAATGTGTATTTATGAACTGGTCACAGTGACTAATGTAGTAGAAAGTCCTTGAGGAAATTAATAATTCTATAACAGGAGTTTAATCATGTAAAGTGAAGAAGGCATAACATTACATATTTAATAAGGGAGATAAAACCTAGAGGTGGGGATCTGCTCATTAAGTGAGCATACTCTGTCCTATGAGTTGACTGGAGTCCTGTGAAGGAAGTAGCATGTGATAATGTAATTAAAACCAAATATCCATGCATACTGTGCATATGCAATGGATACACACAAAGTGGAAGGGATTTAAAATTGAATTTACAAATTCTGCTATAGAATTTCTTACCTTTTGAATGCTTTACTACTAACCTTAAGTTTTCTTTTTTCCCCAGTGTTCTATCTTTTAATGAAGTCTTCTGTCAACATGTGTATCATGCCAACTGCTCAAAAGAGAAGCAACAAAAGCCTCTCAGGTAATTTTCACATACAAGTTAAAATTGTTTGGATAGAATGAAAGCTTGTGCATAGTTATTGCTCTAACACATACATATTTGTGTATGCTCCAGATTGTGTCCAGTGTTCATGAACACAACCGCTTCATGAAAGCAGACAGGTTGCAAAATGCTGTCACAGGTGATGTCAGCTTTTCTTACACTGAAACTTCTGTCCTTGGAGGCCCCTTTCAGGTTGCAGTACGGTGTGACACAATCTAACTACAATGCAGCTGTAGCTATTGGCACTGTGAGGTTTCAGTGTACTGAAAGACTTTATTTTTCACGTGGTGTGAAATTTGATAAAAGAGTATATGCATTCCACCGGAATAGTAAAAAAAAAGTTTTATAAATAAAATTGTGAATCATCAGTGTTTACTTTAAATTTTAATGAAATCCAATATGGTGCAGACTGCATAAAGCACTTTAAACCACTCCTTTGTACATGTGGAAAACTATAAATAAACAGGTCTTTGTCTCTGTATTTTAGTTATTTAATAAAGGTTTCATAGGTAAAAATTTATACAGGAAAATAAAGTTATTTTGTAATAAGATGGCATAGCCTCAAAACATAGCTTTACAAGTCAGACCAGAGGGGTATTGTTTATGTATAAGCTGAGTAGAAAGAACATACAAATGAATCATTGCTGATAGGCAAATGGCTCGGCTTGTAAGAAGGTAAAAGCGGAATTGTTCTCACTGCAGAGTACTGAAGGAATATTTGCAAGCAAACAACATGTGTTTTATGCTTTTGCTAGTATAGATAATGACCCTGTAGTGGCAATGAATCTCCTGATAAGACAGGATTAAACAGTTGAGCACATCCTAGTTTATATTAGAAGTGAGTTCAGGGCACTATTGCTTTGAACCTGTGACTCATTTCCAATGGAAATATTTCAAAGAGTTGTACATGGTCCTTGCCATTGGTCTGCTGTGATTTTACTACTGATCAAAAGCCTTTTAGATATTGTCCAGGTTGAGCTGGACTGGATCAGAAGGAATTCAGAAGGAAAATAAATACACTAAGCAGTTTGCATTTCACAGTCTTTGAAAGTGCTCTGTCTTTTTCCCAGACTTCATGAAATTTGGTATTTGTACCACCTGAAGTAAACTAGTAATACTTTTTGGTCAAAGGAGAAGTGCCATACAGTGTGTTATCTAATAAATGAATCTTTTTAAAGTTTTATTTCAATATTGTTAAAAAGCAATTGCAAGATGCTGCAAAGATTCTACTTTCTCAAGATTCTATATGTCATTTACATCTGGAGGGTCTATTCCTATGTAAACTCTACTGATGAAATGGCTGATGAGGGAAGAGCAATGGAGATTTCCTACCTGGAATGCAGGAAGGCTTTTGACATAGTATCCCATAAGATCCTCAGAGAAACTGATGAAGTACTGGTTGAATGGACACACAGGGATGTGGACTGAGAACTGGCTGAATGACCAGAGGGTGGTTATCAGTGGCACAAGGTATCATTGGAGGTCAGCAACTATCAGTGTACCCCCAAGGGTCAAGACCAGGTCTGGTGCTGTTCAACAGCTGTCTTATTGATGGGGCAGAGAGTATACTGGAGTATACTGGAGAGAGTAAGCTGGAGGATTGGCTCTTACATCAGAGGGTGATGCTGCCATCCAGAGAGATCTTAACAGGGTGGAGAAATGGGCTGACAGGAACTCCTTGAAGTTCAAGAAGTAATGCAAAGTCTTGCACCTAGGAAGGAACAACCTCATGCACCAATTTATTCTGAGGGCCACCCAGATGAAAAGCAGCTTCGTAGGAAAAGCCCTGGAGGTCCTGGTAACCACAGAGCTGAAGATGAACGAACAAGGTGCCCTTGCTGGAAAGATTAATTGCATCCTGGGTTGCATTAGGAGTGTTGCCAGCAGGTGAAGGGAAGTGGTACCCTCTACTCAGTACTGGAAAGGCCATAACTGGAACAGTGCACTTAGCCCTGGTCTCCTCAGTACAAGAGACACATGGACATAATGGAGAGAGTCCAACATAGGACCAAGAATTTGTTGAAGAGACTGGAGCATCTTTCCTGTGAGGAAAGGCTGACAGAGATGGGACCATTTACACTGGAGAAGTCTCAGGGGGGATCTTCTTAAATGGATGTAAATACCAGAATGGAGTGTGCATAGAGGATGGACCCAGACTCTTTTCAGTGGGATCCAGTGACAGGACCAGAGTCAGTGGCAGCAAACAGAAATACAGGAGATGCTGTCTGAATATTCAGAAACACCTTTTTACTGTGAGGGTGACTGACCACCTGCACAGGTTGCCTAGAGAGGTTGTGGAGGCTCCATCACTGGAGATAATAAAAATCTGTATTAACCTTATTCTGGGCAACTAGTTCTATAGGAGATTGGACCAAAGGTGTGTACCAGCTTCAAATGTTCCGTGTTTTACTGTGATTCAGAAGTGAAAAAGAAAAGTCCACTAGCACTTGAGTACAGTCACATACACAAGTGTTTCCTGCTCAACATAACAGATAAAGAAAAACAACATCCCTTAGAAATTGTGCAAGCTTCAAAACTTTCAAAAGTAGGAATTTTTTTTTTCTTCTTTCCCCTAGAGAAAAAATCTCCATGGAGCTACAGTACAAATTAAGACTAAGGTACATGATACCTGTGAACTGATAAGCGTAACAAAGGAGGAATGGAGCCCTTCTGGGCTATAAACTTCCCCCTAAATATAGAGTTGTTCAGTCTACCCTTAAAAGCATCTGTGTTAGAGTCTGATAGATACACCACAGGAGCTATTTTCAGGGTCAAACACTGTTAGCTCTCTCCTTATTGGAAAGCACTGTGTAATGCACATTAGGCTGCAGTTCTTCTCGATGTCACCTTATAAATTCAACAGACCAAGGCTTTGTCCAAGTTTTGGGGCAAAGTGCCCATGTTCCTGGTAAAGGCATGGTCTGCTGTACCCAGTGCTTCTCCCAGCACTTCAGCAGATGTCAGGCAGAATCAAACCCAGGCAGTCATGAGAGGAGGATGACACAGGGGAAGTTAAATCTCTATTTTGATATTACTGGCTGTTTAAAAAGCATAGAATTTTCTTTGAATTTCATGCAAGGTTTTGATCATTCTTTGGAGGAGACTGTTTTTCATTAACATGCTGATAATTACCATCATAACTCCCATGGTTCCTTTGCAGAATATTGCACCCTTTATGCTGATCAAAAGCTTCCCTTATGGCAGAGAACTCCAGAAGGGTGATATAAAAAAAATAACCAAAAGACACTTCACTATGAAAAATAGTTCCCAAATTCATTGCCAGACTTAGGAAATTAAAAGAGTATGGTTTCTGTTTCTTTAGGAAATAATACTAAAGTGATGATGCATCTATATCTCAACAAAGAAAATGTTTATCCCTTTCTGAATTTTGAACATTGATTGAAGTATGAAGGAAATTCAGCCATGTCTGTAATTAAAAATAAAAATAAAAATCCAGCCTTGTTTGTTTTTGTGTGGTAAGGAGAAACGTATTTAGAAACCAGCCACAAGGCAGTAAAATTGATTTCTGGTTTATCTGGTATAGCTCCGAGTCTCTCACTGAGCTGGGAAATAATTGATTGCTTGAAGCCTTGTAGCAGTAGTTAAAAATTGATAAATGCTAAAGCCCGCACAGTGTTTTATAGATTCTCAAGAATTGTGGAGCCTCCATATTTCTTTCTCATCACCAGCTCTAGATCATGAAGTGAAATTTAAAAGATGCTTCATCTTAGTCTTAGTAAATTATATTCAGCAACTCTGAGACCTTTTGCTGTGGGAGACAAAGCAAAATCTTTAGTTACATGCACAAAGCCAAGTGAGGTTTTTGCAGGTCAACATATTGTTTTAGATCAGCTGATCAGATTACATAAAAACCAACAAAATCACTTTGTTAAATCAATGTTTTAAAAAATTATTGGTGTTGATAGCTCAGATTGCATCCCACAAAATGAACTCCTGTAAAATTTGCGTAATTGCTGAAAGCTTTCAATAACACAACTCTTCCTTTATTAGTGCAGGAAGATTTTTTTTTTTTTAATATCAGCTGACTGCTGACTGCTATCCTGGGGTAAATTTTAACATCTTTACTAAAATAGACGGATTCGGATCTTTTCTTGCCTCCTTCCAGAGGCTTTACATACTGTCAGCAAGAAAAGTCCAAAAGTTGCTCAGGTGGTGATTTTAGATGAATATGCAGACTTTCATAATAATAATATATCAAGTTGTCAGGTTGTGATGGAAGAGAGATGTGAAATTCTTTTATTTTAGATACTTACAGGTCTCCTGCACTGAATATAACTTAAAACAAATACTCAGATTAAACTAGTACTTACAGGATCCTTTACAGAGCCTCAAGCTGTATACTAAGATGTTTTTTACAGAGAACCTGCTTAAAAAATGACTGATCTATAGTAATTCTTGTCACCTTGAGTAGTCCACATAAGAAATCCAGGACAAAACACAACTGTATACAATATAGTTTAGAAGTGTGAGTGAAAACTAAATTTTCAGACTGAGATTGAACTGGAAAACTTTAGTACAAATTATCACAGCATAATAATGTTATTGCCATATTGGATTAGTGAATACTTATTTTAGTTTCATAGCTATACTTCATTGAAATAGAAAAGCAGTGAGAGACCAACATTGAGGCAATTTTCACTACCAGATCCTTAACTGAACTGAATACAGCAGGCAATAGAGTTCAGACTGTCTTTTATGACTTCTTATATTTTGAGGTAGGTCTCAAATGATTTATTTGTTGATTATTTTGCTTAGCAGACAAAACATTTGAAATTGTTTCTGTAAACTCAGCAACTCAGTACTTATCTTCAACATTGCTGGCAACACCTGTGATCAAACTGCTAGTTTCCATTTTCAGATCAGAGACGCAGGTAATTAGCATGAAAACAGCTTGCTTATTCTTGAAAATCCCGCTTTTTAGGGTTGTGGGTTTATGCTGGTCTTCAAGTTGGAGCACCTCCTGCATGACACATTCACACTGCAATGCCTGTAGCAAACCTTATTGCCTTAGGAACCCTGTAGTATATTGGTATTTTTCTTGTCAGTATTATAAGTCTTCTCGAACATGTCCAGAATATCAGTTAATTTGATGACAACTTAAAATATAATTGCAATAACCATGAAGTCACTCCTTCTCCGTTTTCTCCCTTTCCTTTTCTCTTTAGGACTGGTTTATCTACTGACTCAAGAGAGAGGATAGAGAAGGAAAGGAATACAGGCAAACACAACTGTTTTGTGAAGGAACTGCTTTCTCACTGAACTGCAAGGCAATTACAAGGCATCTCTCCTATTTTCCTTGAACTTTCAGTATGTCCCTTTTTCCAGTAAGTGGGGACTTCACCAGACTGTCAAGACCTTTCAAATAGGATAGAGAGTGGCTGGGCCACTTCATCCACCAGTTCCTTCAGGATATGGAAGCACCTCATCAGGTCCCATGGACTTGTGCACCTACAGATTCCTTGGATATTCTCAGACCTGATCTTCTCCTACAGTGGTCAGTTCCTCATACTCCCAGTCCCTGCCTCCGCCTTCCGTGACTTGGGTGGTGTGGCTAGAGCTCTTGCCAGTGAAAACTGAGGTAAAAAAGTCATTAAGTACTTCAGCCATTTTCATATCCTGGGTAACAGGGTCACCCATTCCATTCTGATGGAGACCCACATTTTCCCTCCTCAGGCACCTCTCCCATTTTCCTTGACCTCTCAGAGATTATTAGGAGTGGCCTAGGAATAACATCTGCCAACTCCCTGAGCATTTATGGGTGCATGCCATCAGCTCATGGATTTGTAGATGTCAGTTTTGCTTAGATGTTCTCTAACATGATACTCCTCAACGAAGCAAGAGTCTGCCTTTTGCCTTCTCTCCTAGTTACATTACATTACATCACATTATATTATATTACATTACTGAAATTCTCTCCAAAAGGCCAGAGATTTCTACTTGCCTCAAACAGCTAGACTTTGGATGCCATGAGATACAACCTCTTTGATCTTTGCTTGCCCTAATAAAATGTTTCTTTGATTGGCTTTTAAGCAAAACCTCTTTGAACAAAAAAAAGCTCATATAATCAGAAATCTAATGTATTTTTACAAATTATTTTTGTATGGACAGTGAATTTGACCCAGTAAATAGCTGCTCAAATTCAGCAATAAGGTTCCTATGGGTTGCAGATGGCATTTTGAATTGTACCTGAAGCACATATTTAGCACCGGCCTTATTCTGTGCACCTAGTAAGAGTAGAGCTTTTTCTAAACACTTTTCTAAACGTTTTTTCTAAACACACTAAACAAGTTCTTGACTTGCTATCAATCTTTTGATTTCCTGCTCTCAACTTTCTGCAGCTTTTTTTGTGCTGCAGTGGGTCCACAGTTTCATAATTGGGACACACTTAGATGTAAATATTGTGGTCAAAAGTATATACTCCCACAAATGCAACACTGTGCTGAGATCCTGTGCAAACAATGTATGTAATTCATCCTCCTAATGATATATACCATTAAAAGTAGACAAGTAATAGTGTAGGATGCAAAGCAAGCAAGCAAACAAAAATATTTATCTTTCAGGTTAATAAGTAGGTTGCAGGAAAAATCCTATTATAAAGAGAGTTAATTATTAAATTTGTAATTCTAAAAAACCCCTCCTGAAAGACAAGCAGAAAACCATCAGTTCCTACTCAAAGCTCTGAGGTATGTCTTTATCTAAAAAGAAACATGATGAATCATCACATTTGCACAGTTCTTTTTAAATATTTTCCATTTCTGCACAATTCAGATCACTCTGTTGCAATAAGAATATATTGTCATTATATGACTTAAAGTATTGTCATATAATATGACAGCATCTTTCATTATGGAATCTAATTTCATTCTTTTGAATTTAAATTACTTTTTCTCACTCATTACATGTCTTTTCTGTAACTTTCATTACAGACATTTGTCTTCTGATAATTCACAAACATCCATAACTTCTGATAACTTTGTCTCCAAGGACAGAAAGATAAATAGGGTATCCTTGAGTAGTTCTAATCTTCTTGATCTTGAAAATACAACTACATATTATGATGGGTGTTTAGCAGCATACAAACAGAAAAAAAACCCTCTACCTGATTAATTGCTCTTTAAACAAATCTAGCATTAGGAATTAAGATAACCTCTAACAGTGAGCTAAAATCTTCAAGTAGCTGTCAAACATGTTTGCAGACAATATTTAAAACTTGAACTGAGTTTATCATGTTATTTTGTAAGACTCCATAAATGGGAAATTTATAAAAGTCTCAAAAATTCTTTATGTTTTATTTTAAAAAAGGACGAAAGCTTGAAAGAAAAGGGTTTCAAACACGGCAGAGGGCATGTAGCAATAGGTCAAGGAGTAATAGTTTTAAACTAGAGAAGGGGAGATACAGGTTGGATATAGGAAAAAGTTCTTCAATATGAGGGTGGTAGATCACTGGCACAGGTTGTGCAGAGAGGTAGTTGAGGCCGCATTCCCAGGAGATATTCAAAGTCAGGCTTGATGGGGCCCTGAGTGACCTGATCTAGTGAAGATGTCCCTGCTCACTGCAGGGGGGTTGGACTAGATGGCCTTTAAAGGTTCCTTACAACCTAACACATTCTATGATTCTATGACTCTAAATCTCCAAGCTGGAAGGGATAAATATATCAGCCTACAAAAAAATATTTTTAAGTGAAGCTAACAGAAGCTGATAGCAGCTAGTTGGCTGAGGCTTTCGTGCTTACATGTGATGGAGGAGCAAAGATGAGCACTCTAATGTTGGCTAGGTATTTGCTCATAGGAGTTATGAATTACAAGGTACACGTTACAAGTTATGGATTAGAGAATAAAAGTGAATAAAAGTCCTGGAGATGAATAAGCCCATGCACCTGGACAGGCTGGTGACTGGCTAGCTTTGCAGAAAAAGACATAGGGGTCTTGGTGGACTGCAGATTGAACAGAAGCCAGAAATATGCCCTGGGGGCATCCAACAGCTGTCTGAACTAGGCAGAGTACTGCCAGCAGATCAAGGGAACTTTCTTTCCCCTCTACCCAATGTTGGAGTGTAACAGTACAGTTGTCAGTGAGGAGGGATTCTGTACAAAGGAGTGAAGTCTCTGGGGAGCTTACTTTGCTTCTGCTCTGAGCTGAGCAAATATGTGCCAGGAACTTAGACATATAGCTTGGTGTGGTATTGCGCCCATGTTGGTAACCCTGACTGCAAGGCCAGGTATATCGGAACAGCCACAGAAACAGGGTCATATGACTATACAGCTTCGATGGCTGATGCTTATCTAGCTGCTCAGAATACAGCAAGACTGTCACTGGTCATTCAGGCACCCAGCTCTCTAGAGGTGTTCTCTTCAGGACTCACACCCATTTGCAAAAGTGGCTTAAGCACCATGTCTTGAATTCATCCCATATATCTGAGCTGCATTAGGTGGGAGTAAAGTCGGATTTGAGAGTTTCTTGGTTCGCCCCATCGCTGATACAATTTGCCTAGAACAACTACACATGTTGATGTAATTGCTTTGGTTATGTGCCACAGTGAGGGGGATTGGATTTGCCAATGTTCAATAAAATTCCTAAAGGCACAACTATCTTTTAGAAATAGTTTGAAGGACTTGAAATTAATTAGACTCTTAAGTCACTTCAGCATTTCAAAACTGAACCAAAGAGGTTTAAAAAGCAAGACTACTTTCACAAAATTGTATGAAGTAGTTGACAAATCTGAATAAAGCAAGCCTTCTGCTCAAGGTACTATCTACTTTTCAAAATTAAGAACATGGATCCAGGACAGTAGCATAGACATAGCTCAGGTTTTTTGCAGGATTCCAGTATAAGTTAAATTTCTAACTAGGATCTGTCTGGTTTTGTATATTTGGACCCAAATTCACAGTCCTTTGAGGAGGTCCCTGGAGACTATAGAGCTTGCAATCTGGACCCATCTTTATAATGTTTACTAATGAAAAAGGCAGATTTAGAAATGAGAAATTCTAAGTAAATATGACTGCTTCACAAAAAAACCTAAAGATAATGTCAATTTCTTTTTCTGGGCTGTTAGATTTTTTTCTTTGGATTCAATGTTTTTATTGCCGCTGAAAGATTTTTAGTGCTGAAAAATGAAATATAGAAGTAATCCTAAAACATCAGAGTTCGGGAGAATGGCCACATTGGTAATTACCCATAAGCCTTCACAACACAGCAAGGAATGTTTCTATGATTTATTTCTATTGCTTAGAAAAATCTAGAAAGTCTGTACAATATAGCATGCCCTGATATTAGCTTTACCTCAGCAACCTTACTGAAGCTTAACTTAATGAAGTAATAAATTCAGAAATGTGTTTCTGCATGCATTTGTTTCATAGATTTATTATAGATAAATCCACTTATAAAATGCATTGGGATGAAAAGTCGACACTGCAGAAACTTCCTAAATACTGATGCATGTATTACAGTCTCCATTACCAATAATATATAGAAGATAGGACATTTACTTTAATGATGATGAACAGAAGCTAGACACAGACTGACTGCTGTACAATACGTCAGTGTGGTTAAGTATAATTCTCAATAGCTGTTGAAAGGGAAAGGATATTGCCTCTATGTAACAGGTAAATAAATTTATATTTGTGCAATGTATTCTTTGTGTTCCTATTTAACCTGTATGGAGACTATAGACTTAAAAGCAGTTAGGCAAATCTACTTACAGGAATATATGAGTAGTCTAGATCTTTACAAGTCTCCAGTAGTCCTCACCAGACTGAGTAGAAATAGTTTAATTTACATTGCATCATCCCCTTCTGGGTGAAGAGTTTAGGGTAAAATCGTGACTTCCTTAAAAAGAATAGCAAGTCTGCACTGACATTTCTGGAACTCCACACTGACGAAAGCTTTGGCAGACTGGACACACAATATATTAAATAATTTTATTTTATAAAGCATGGATATGCTTATAACAAAAGAATAATACTTCTAAAGGTTTTAATCAACCTGGAAGTCAATATTAGTAAACATTTAACAATGATCATGTCTGTGAGAAACCCTGCCAGCGAAATCACCACAACACCTAGCAAAATTTTACTCATCACCATAGAAGCTCATTCATCGCTGAAAGAGGAAAAGGAATACAAAGTCTGTTAAATTAATTTTACCTGAGTATCACTTCGACTTGGACTTACACTAAGAATTAAGGGTAATTCAGAAACTTATTTTGCTGTGTTTGGGAACCTCACCTCCCCTTCTACCAGCCTTGCTTTTAGGAAGCCATCTCAGACATAGTGGAACACCTCTCTATGCATAGTGCTTCAGTGGTTGGTGTTTGAAAGGTTTCACTCCTGCGTGTCAATGAGAAATAAAGTGTTTCATATTGATTCGGGTAAACCATAGTATTTAGCTGTCTGAATCACTGAGATACCTCTTAAAACTTTATTCATAAAGTCCCTACAGGATTCCTTCTTAAGCCAGCCTTCCAGAAAAAATATATCCTATTCCCTGTGATGTACAGTGAGCTTCAGAGCATTTGGGAAGGCTGTTTACTGTAGCTGAGTCTGCCTCTCATGAAAAATGCCTTGCCCAAATAGAAACCCACACTGTAAGGAAGTTGTCTTCTCTTGATACATTAGGGGTGCACAGGTGGATGTAAGAATCCGTATTTTAGATCTGAGGTGAAAATGAAATGTTTCCAACCCAACTGAAACTAAGTTTTGACAATTTTATTGCACTGCACTGAAAGCAATATGTTTCTGCAAAACATAATTTAGTCAAATCTGTATTTTCAGAAGAAAGGTGTTTTATCAAGAAAACTTTCCTCTTGTTCTCTCCTTTCTAAATATGCTTCCTGTACTTCATGGCTGCCCATTGCTTATAATGCTACGCACATAAAAAAGTATAGGTGTTTACAACTGAATTTGTTCCATAACCCTGTGGATGTAATTTCTGATTTTCTTTCTAAGTAGCACCAGGAATAAAGATGAGAGATTAATTTGTGAATTGAAGATCATCTTCTTGTCTTGTATTTGTATTCTTTTTGGAATCTCCTATAACAGCAAGTATTTGTGTGCATATGTTTGAGTGGGTACATGACTTTAACATGCCCATGGACCTTGGAGCTGCACTTTCAACACACTTATACATGCATATCAATCTTAGAAGTTGTGAGCTAAGGGCCATTCCTGAAACTTAGTGGTATGAATCCCATGACTGGAGCGTGGCTCTCCATGGCTACAAGCTTATCAGAAGGGACAAACAAGGAAGGAGGGGCAGTGGTGTTGCCCTCTATGTTAAGGAACGGATAGAGTATGAAGAGATGTCCTTAATGAATTGCCAAGAGGAAGTTGAAAGCTTTTAGGTAGGAATTTGAGAGCGAGGCAGCAAGGGGAAGCTTGTGCTTGGTGTCTTCTACAGCATCGTGCTCGAAAGCTCCTGTCCAGCTGGAAGATTTCACTCACCCTGACATCTGCTGGAAAAGCAACACGGTGAGCTATACACAATCCAGGAGTACCTGAATAGTAACCTCTACCAAAACCTGTTACGGAGGTGCACAAGAAACTTTTTAAACATGACTGTGAATAACAGCTTCAGAACTGTTTGTCTGTATCAGTCCCATTTCTCCTTCATATCTCTATCTAAAGATAAGGTTATATGTGGCCTCTGATGTTGCAGATATGGAATTATGTACGCATTCATACTGAACAACATTTGGCAACAGCTTCATTTTCAACAGTGTGTTACAAATTTCAGTGCATTGCATTGAATCTGGCAGAGAAAGCCACAAGAATATATCATTGTACTATTGCATTTAAACAGACTAGCAAAATCGAGAGGAAGTTAGGGTTATGCAGCTCAAATTGTTTGTATAGTAACTACCATAAAGTTATGATTACATTTTGGAGCTGCTTAGTAAATTAATTACATTTTTAAAAGACAAGGTGCTTCCATTGGGTGACTTCTTCCTTCAGCTCACAGGCAACATACAGCCTTCAAAGAAACTACTGAACATTTTATACATTTGAAAACAATGTGATGTACAAATTCAGTTGTGGAAAATACTGACCCGTTGTTCTTTTCAAGTGCACATGTGCATGTAAATGAGAACAGAATTTCTCCTGGAAGTTACAGACACAGTCTACGTTGTTACCCAGCATTTCTAAGAACATCTGCAGCGTATCCTGAGACTCTTTTCTGTCACTGAAAGCAAACTCTCTTTTAGGACCTGAATATAGTAATTCAAAGCCTCTTCAGTACAGAGAACAAGTGTGTATTTTTCAGTCTGTGAGACTCCACTAAATTACAAAACTCAAAGTGTTTTCCACTGACAAAGGAAGTGGCTTGCATTACTACAAGTGCCAGGGAAACAGCCACAGATTTACACAGTTAGCATATGGATGCTTGTACAATTGCATCTAACTGCAGATTATATATCTGAACCATATTTTATGGTTATTGTATTAATTTGCATTCACATACATATCTCTTATGAAGAATATATGATGATGGTAATAATCTAAGGAAAAGGAGGTGAACCCATTTTAATACATGTATATTACACACAGATCTTACTATGCGTGCATGTATTTGTTCAATCCAGCTCTGGTACGTCAAAATACTCTCAGAACATGTGATCTAATCTGGTCTTCTTTTTTTTAGCTTATTCTATTCAGGAAATTTAGATCCAAATATGGAAACAGCTATGTTATCTGGCACTGAATGCTTTGGTGAGATTTGGTTTGTGTTTAAACGAAATAGTATTATTGCACAGCTTTCATATTTGGGGGTTAGGATTTCATCTTTCTGAGAATGAACCCCTGATCACAACCTGTAACTACTATGGGTATCATTTTGGTCGTATTCTTTTTTAAGTTTACTTGTCAGATTGCTTTCCCATTCTGTTTGCAACTATTCACACCTTGGAGATGTTTTGTAAATACTAGAACAGCAGCACTCATCTCCTTTTACTGGGTAAAGAAATGGGCTTGATACTTTCTGTATAATCACTCAAAAATTCTCATAACTAACAAATGGACAGCTATACTGTCCAAGGTCTGATGGTCCATAAAAGCTGCCTGGACCATGGTTGGAGAATCATTGCATTTTTAATAAGTTCAACAGTTACTAGAAATGATAATACAGTATGTTGTGCATTGTAGAGGGAGAGAGCTTTTGTATGATCATCTGGTTATTACAGTAATGATTAGAGGTGCTTGGCTAAGTGCAACAGTAATTCTTAATGAGAAATTAATATCATGCCCAAGAACAGGGTACAGCCTTGCAGTGCGGCTCAGACCCAACCTCTGTTCCTTTGACCTCCTGCTTCTGCCAGCATGCCTGCCCTCATCTCATCCATCCCCACAGAACTCTTCACACTGCTGATTCAAGAGTCTTTATCTGACTTAATTTTACTGAATTGCAGACTTGATACAAAACTCACACTAGTGGACTTTCAATCCCATAGGGATGTTTTGCAAGCACAGAAGTGCCTGGTTTGTGGTCACATTATCCATATGGTTGCTTCATATTCCTAACAAGTTATTATAATTTCTTATTATAACCTGTATCACAAGTTGTGTGCTTGCTGCCAGATATCTCTATTCTTGAACCAGTAAGTGGAATAGCTAATTTTAAATATTTTCTTCAAAACTGAGAACCCTTTGATTTTTCAGTGTCATTTAAACTAGTGTCACAATCCACACAATAAATCTTTGCAACGAGCATCTCAGTAGGCACTGTGTTCTTTCCTTAACCTTCCATATGTATAATTTTATATGACAACTTCTTGTGCCGATTTACTGTAATAATGAAAATGCACTAGGTGAGATAACTCAGAGGTGTAAAATGCATGCAGGAAGACTTCAGATCCTATATTTAACAGTGCTCTTTTTTAAAGTTTGTCTAAAAGCAGTAGCATTTTGACTCAAACATGCAGTGCATCTGTCACATACAAGTGTTGAAGCAATCTTGAGACTAAAGACTATTAAAATATAGAACCATAGCTGGTTGTAGAATACCAGGAGTGAAACCTAACTTTGGTTTTTGATATTTTGGACTATTTATGGTGAAATATTATTCACGTCTTTCCATGCTTTTTCTAAGGATAAATTACCACACACCTCATATGTATTTAGCTTTGACATTTCGTTATCATTATCACATGTGCAGGATGTATGGAGACATTCGCATCTGCACAATTACTTTCTTTACTGGCTGCAGAAGAGTACCTGAGAATGTTTCTTATACCAATTACATCAACATTTTCTTTTTATTGCACTAAATCATCTGCAAACATTTGTGTTCCCTGCGTGCTAGAAATGCAGCTGCTGCCAAGGCTGGAGGAGCCTGAAGTACATTGGGGAAAGCAATTGATTGACATTTACAGGAAGGGCCAGTCATCAGAGCAGTTACAGGAGCATCTCTTGTACTCCAACATGCTGATAGCTGTGACACTGCCTTCCCCAGGCCATGAGAAACCAGCTACTGCAAGCCAGTGAAGAAAGCAGGTCTTCTAACTTCTATTTCTACTACTATACACTTGCTAATTAACAGTACTGATAGCTACTGCCAATGGATGAAGGTTCTGCACTGTGCTGGGAGTAAGAAATCACAACATGACCAAAAGTCAGCTGAAGAGAGACAGTCTTTTAAAAAATCAGTAGTTACTGCTTCCAATTGCATAATCGGGTATAAGAAAGTGTATCTTACATGTAGGGTCTAGCAGGTACTTTGGGTGCCTGATAGTTGGGTTAAAAGTGGCCTTTCAGTCATCTCCATTGTCAGAGCTGATTTCATACACCATGCAATGTCCAGCAGTGATTTTTAGTGTCTTTTGTTTTCAACTTCTATAGAGGAAAAACTTTGTAAGGAAAGATAGATACCTCAATCAAAGAAGCAAGCCCTATTGCTGGGGAGGGCATAGCATGAAAATCTCTGATGCCCATACAAGGTGCAGTCCAGAAAGTTCTCTAGTGTTGGGAGAATTACTGAAGGGGCAGTTCTGTCTCCACAACCTGCACATGACATACCCTCTGATGGGAAGGATGACCCAGAGAAAAGCAGCATCCCAAACAGCTTAACACCTAGGAAGTTTTGCTGAAGTGGGGCTAGCTTGGGTCACTGGCAAACTAGGGAAGCCAGACTTGAAGCCGTTGAATTTGAGGCACACAAAATAGTGCCCAGTTGCTTGCAGTAGGGGATAGCTTCATTAATGTGATTTCTACCTTGATCAAGACTCTGAATGGGGAAATGCAAAGAGGGACAGGAAGAGACGTATGGCAGATTAGACTAAGGTAAGGAGCAGGAAACAGGGCTTTGTGATAACACCTTGCTGGCTGATTACAAATAGCTTTTTGCAGAGTATGACTCGGACAGCTGGTGTCCAAAGAAGGCTGTATGTCTCAAACCACTGTGTCAGTCCCTGGCAAGCTTCAGTAAACTTTTAAAATGGATTTTACTGCTGCTGTTAGCAATGACATGGACAAATGCCCTATGTCACCAACTGAAAGAAGGGGTCTTTTACAGGGGAGTTTAAAAAAAAAAATTTCAATGAACTCAAAAACTTGCTGTTTAACCTGTTCTAATGGCAAGCAGAATGTTGTATCAATTGCTTTCAACACAGCAACTGTCACTTCTTTTGGATATTTGCGTCTTTTAAATGCATATATTCAATCAACACTTTAGACTTCAGAGCTGTCACTACCTTCACATGCCACTGCCGTTACTGCAATCACAAGTCATTGCTTATCAGACTGATTGCCAGCAGTGCACTTCTGCCAAAACTGTCAATGCAGGTGGTTATAAGCTTTAATAAAATAGTTTAAAGTGTGTGCATGTGCATGTATGATTGGGGGAGATAGGAGAGAGAAAAAGAGACTGAATTGCACTTTTCAATGCTCAGCTAGTACAGCTGTTAAAGGATTACACAGTGAGGACAAAACAGAATGAAGTTATCAACTGTTCTAATTATATAAAAAAAAATAACAACCCCAAAACTCTCAGGTAATAATTGAGTTTGGAGATGTGCATCTCTAACAGCCTTTTGGCATGAAATAGGCAACAGAAGTCAGGAAACCTCTAGGCATGCACAACAAGTCATACTTCTGACAACCTAAAATAATGATCAGAATTACGGTGTGTTTTCCACAGAGAATCCTGTTTATGTATATCTGAGTACCAGCAGCATCTGAACTGTTTGGGTTAGAAGTTGTCAAACAGTAATGTGTCGAGTTGCAGAAAATTATCTGGTGTCTTTAACAACAGCTGCCAACATTTTTTTTTTTTGTTGTAATCTCATACCTCTAAAGAAGACATGACCTTCTGATTTAAAATAGCAAGCGTGAAAAAGTTTGGAAGCTTCCTTACAGATCCTGCATGCATAAGACTATCATAGTCCTTGCATGTTAAATCATTCTGATATAAAGGTCTAGTTTATGAGTACTTAGCCAAGGTAGACTGTTGGTACTGAGCAAGTTTCACAATGCATCTAGAGCTGGTACAAATTTTTGTGAGATTATTTTCCTGTTGAAAACATAAAATAATGTGACTAAGCATATGTTCCTGGAAGAAATTTAGCTAAACTTTATGTGAGACAAGTAGTGTATCATTATGATTAATCTGTTAAGAAGTATTTAGTATATTTGTAAGTATTGTATCATGAAACTTAAAGATGCTTTGCAAAAAAAAGTTTCAATGTTATTTGGTGAAATTATTTGATCTCTGCAGGATAAATTCTGAAATAATACAGGGTTTTATTTCTGAAATTCGTATCTGTGATGAGATCTTTGGTTAAGTTCCAAAAAATGGATTTTCTGTGACTATGACTTAATTTATAGTCATTTTACTTGTCTCTACCCTGAAAGGAAAAAAAAAAAAAAAAAAGTTTGGTATGCAAGTTAAAAGCAAACATTGTAACTGCATTCTGGTAGAATAATACCCCATAAAGTCAACAGTATTTCATGCAGACCTGGAAAACCAAAACACTTTTTTTTTTATAACTAATACTAAAAATATCCCAGTTATGAGACTGATCACTGCATTAGTCTTAGATACTTGATAAGACTGAAATAAAATAAAAAGTAATTTATTTCAATGCCATTCATTGTGCTCATCTCTTATAAATATGTTAAGGAAAAGCTTGCTTTGAGCAAAGTCTAATACTTTCAGATGTTAGTCCTCAGTATCTGTGTTCACTGATACACTAATGTGCATGCATGAAAGACACTCAGAGAAAGTGATGGTCCGTGGCGATTCACTCAGTCGTGTTTGAACCTTTTCTGTGAAAAGTGGACCTAGAAATTGAGAATACTTAGACAAGATTTTGCATGGGTAATTTTCCAGCAAACAGTAATGCACGGATTAAACAGGAAACTTTCTCAGCCTTCACTGTGTGCCCAGATGGCTCCTTCTCCAGCTTTTTAATATCTGCCCTGGATGCCATAATACCATGGAAGCTATCATTTGGTTCTAGAGATTTACATGCAGCCATTTTCTCTTTTGTAGTTACTAATGTTAATTGTGTTTTATTTTCCTTTGTGATTTAAACCCTTTGACTTTCCTCCTGTCTTTGCCTCAAAAATACATTAGAAGTATTATTAAAAATCACATTTCAGTGGGAGATTGCCTTGCCACAAAAATATCTTTCTAAATGTGAAGACAAGGGTTTATAGCACAGCAATAGTTCCCTTGGTTGGTGTGTTTTAAGCCATTTAAATTCCTCAGGCAGGATGTTAGCATAATTTACAGAAGCACTGCAGGATCACTGTTTATTGCAAGACTATGTGAGATTGCATCTAAGTCCAGCAGGTTCTGCAATGAAACTAAGGAAGTCTACATAGGTGCATGAAATTCTGGAGTTTACCTGGCTTTTCTTGTATATCTTCTTGTCTGTTTATAAATCTCTGCCACTTAATTGCCATTGCAGTGAGTATGATTTTAGCAAATTTCAGTCATTCAGATGAGAAACAAATAAGTAGACAGATAATGAAGGGATCATGCAGATCTTTGTTTCTGTGAATAGGTTATACTAGAGTAGCCTAATATTTAATGCTAATCCAGATGTTAATAAGAATTTTGCTGATAATGTCCCAGCTGTGACTGGGCTGATGGCTTTTACAGAATGAAGAAGTACTGTAATATACTTGTCTGTGTCACTACTCTTGAGTCCAGACTTCACATTGGGTACATCTTTTTGACCATTGCATTCAAAGTGAAATAGCAAAATATTTCTATTCTTGTCCTGCGTATTTTGTTCAGCTACTTTGATATGAAAGTTTTAAAACTACTGAGCCCCAGTAATTTAATGTTGAATATTAGTCAGAAATTCTTCACTATGAGGGTGGTGAGGCACTGGAACAGGTTGCCTGTGGAATCAGTGAATGCCCACTCTCCCTGAAAGTTTTCAAGGCAAGGTTGGATGGGATCTCGAGCAGTCTCATCTACTGGAGGGTGTCTCTGCCTATGGCAGACAGGTTGTAACTTGATGATCTTTAAGGTCCCTTCCAATCCCAACCATTCTGATTCTTCTGCTCAAAGTAACATCATCCTGAAACGCAACTTCTGTTGGGCACAGTTGATTTGACTGTGATGCACAACACACAATATTCAGCAGGACGGCAATATACAACATTCAGCAGAAAATCCATTGCAAAGATGTGTGATCCCTTTTAATTTTTATCCCCCAGTGAATAAGATGCAAGATAAAAATCTGCTCAGCTTCAATAGAAATACATTTTTTAAAGGACAATATTTATTACACACATGTAATATGAAATGGAATTGAGATGGTTACATCCTAAAGTCTCATTGACAAGGCTGTAATTCTCCTCAAGTGTTTTGTGTGGTTAATATTTTCCTACGCTGAGTCTATATTTTACTTGGGAGTCCAGAAGGTGCGAAGGATCATCCTGGAATCCGCTCAGTAGTCGATGAGATGATGTCCCACTGCTCTTCTGTTATTGCTTGGAAGTGCACGAGATTCCCGCAGGGAAGTCCTGTGGATGGAAGGAAAGCAGAGGAAATCTGGTCACTGGCAGAGCATCCAAGCCTCCTACAGAAGCAGGTTGCTGCAGATGATTTTGAATGGTGCACTGGGACCCAGCAGGTGTTCAAATCTCAGAGTGCTTGGAAGATAAAGTACCTTCATCAGCTGCCTAAAGCTCTATCAGCAGAAAACTTACATGCTGGGAACACAGAGAAGACCTCTGAATTACTATGTCACCAGAATAAGTACTCAAACATCTTTCTAGCTTGTTAGGACTGAATTAACTCCATCTTCAGTAGTGCTGTACCAAATTATTTTCTCAGTAGAACCAGGGATGTGAAACATTGTAGTATCTAAGATGACCAAGGTAAGGAGGGCTGAGATCAGGAAAAAAAGTAAGATACCAACATAAATAACAACATCATAAAAAATAAACATCTGTAGGCTCGATTCAGCTTATAAGAATTTAATTTGAACTGAATTTGGCCTGTATGATCTGCCTCAGAACCTTTTGGATTATCTGTTGTTTTATGAAACATCTCTGTGATGATTCTCTTGATTATCGCACAACTACCTTACATTCAAAAGCCTTTACATGAAGCCAGTAAATAAAGAAGCTGCAATCCCTCCCTCTAAATCTTCTGATATACTCCTTGGCCAAATTTTCAATTCTTTCCATCAAAACTACAAAACACAAAACCTAATGCTTTATGAAAGCCATGTGTTCTTATAATGGCTTCAGCAACCAGAGCATTAAAAATCTGTGAATGCAAAAGTTTAATAATAAAGTTATGAAAACTTCAATTTATTTTTTTTTTTTTTGCTAGGTAAGAATATAAACAGAGCAGCTGATCAACATTGATCACCACTGCAAAACTTTGAGACTGTGCTGCAGCTTCCACCTTCAAAAGAGTTTGCATGAATTCATCTGGGAAAGAATCATAGGACTGTCTAGATAGATGCCATATTATGATTTGAAATCTTTGAACACCTTAAAATTCACCCCTCCTTCCCATGGAATCAATACAACTTTCCTTTTTCCTTTATGTATATCTAGTCTTTATAGCTATATATATATATGGCCTTAGTATTCTGAATAAGTGTATACTTATATAGAATGACTAAGGAAAAGTTTTCTACTACTACCTTCTGCTGCCTTCAAATGGGCATGTTTTCATATTACACTTAACGTGCAAGTATGAGAACATACGGTGTATATGTGTGTTCCTTTCTAAATACCAACTTACACATAGGATTCCATTTCTTACCTTGAGAAGGATTTCCCCTGTTGAAGTTTGAATACTTCTGAATGCTTTCTTAGGTTAAATTCACTAAATCCAACATTTTTTTACCACTTTAGGTGTTCAGACTATCATGGGCCTGAAGATAGATAAGGTTCAGTAGCAGGAAATCCAACTCACCTTGCCTAATGACTGATGACTTAAACACTCTGGTCCCATGCTTCCTAAATGAATGCCCAAAGAATTGCCCAATTACAATGAATACTCAAAGACAATTAGTATTCTGGGGTTCATCCTTCTGTTATTCCGCTCAAGCTGTTCAAATATTTAGAGAGTCAGACAGCAAATGAAAATGATTCTGTAGTTTGAGCATTCACCAGGGACACACAGAGCCTCTTCTCAACTCTCATACAAACCAGAACAGCTTCATCTGATTACGACCTATTCCAGAATACAAATCAGACAAAATGTGAATTAAATTTTAGGAGCTCCACATCCTTAATGGCAAAGATGATAGGGTGCTTTGCTTGTGTCTTCCTGGGATACTTTGAAAGGCCAGATTCTGTATTTTGTAACCACGGAATATTAATTATTTTTTCTTCTCCTTCCTACAGTGGTTGATATAAACAAAATTACTGTGATTTCCAAACGCTATCTGACAACACTTAATTAATGATTTTTCATATTGCCTTGGGTTTTTTTCAGTTGTCTGTTCCTTTTTTTTTAAATTCACATTAGCTATACAAGTCAGTACAATTATGTTCGCTTGATTTTTGCTGTTCCTTTTGGTCTAAGTTCTCTACCTCTGTAGAATAATGCCTGTTTGGGTTGGGTTTTTTTAAAAAAGAAAAAATCCTGTCTTAGAAAAAGTCAATGCATTTGAAGCATTGAAAAAGTTTTTAGTACCAAAAATAGGAAAGAATTAATCTGAAGTCATCAAATAATTGTGTTATATAACTTTCAAAGTGAAGAGGTTTTTAATTAGATAATTTTTACCATTTTAAATTTTGTTCATTATTTTGCCAGCTATTCTGCTACTATGTTACAGAATAATGCAAGCTTTTCTCTACTGATTAATTCCAATCAGCTCAACGTTGTACATAAGTGAGAAAATATTATTAGTTTTGCTGGTGGCCCTTTCAAACATTATTAAGAACCTTGACAAGCATGAAAAGATTCAAGTGCTTCCTCTGTTTTCTCTAATCTACGGTTCCACAACCTCTGTGACACGGAGCTACCAGTACTATACATTTTATTTCTGTACAGCAGCTTTCATACATGATTTCACAAAAAAGCATTGTGAAGGCAGTTATCATAACCTACATGGGAAGTGATGGGTTTTTGGTGGGATTTAACAAGCAAAACTGGCAATACCTGTGAAGAAGAAATGAGAGAATGTCAGATAGCATGTGTGGCTAAAACCCATCCTGCCCAGAGGCAAAGGAGCACTGGCAGGCATCGAATCTGAGGGTGCTCAATAAGGTGCAAAGAGCTCTTCACAAGCTGAGGGCAACAGAAGGGTGGGAGCCACCAGAGATGTATACAGCAAAGTAACTGGGTGTGCCTGGTAATCCTCACTGTTTTTATAGTAACTGGTCCTATTGTTGTTCAGAGATGAGTTTCCTTCCTCTCTCTGTTTCTCCCTTTACTCCTCTCTTTCTTTTTTCCATTGTCTTTTCCTCTGTTCCTAAGAGAGAGGAAAATGAGGAATTTGATATTTAAATTTTCATTTTTTTTTCAAGTCCTGTTAATGATATGATATAGGTAGAAAATTTGAAGTATTATTAAGTAGAAGTATTATTTTGAAGTATTATTTAGAATAGCCCCTGTGTCCATGCACTTGCTAGATAGATAAACAGGGGATGTTTCCCTGTCTTCTAATTTCTAAAAGTTTTTAGCAACAGGTCTCAGGAGTCATGAGACATTTATTACATTGCTGCAAACATTCAACTACCCCAGCACACACATCCTTGCTATTAACTTCAAGTTGCATCATTACTGAAACTTTCAGACTTATTGTCACCATTTTTTTTCCTTTGGCAGATGAGGGGAGATGCAACTAAAAAGCATTATTAACTCAGAGCCTGATGAGGAGCTGTCTTTCACTGCAAAGTTCTGGGTTTCAGGACAGCAAGACTAGAAGCTTCCCTGTTTTACTTCTCTACACCTCATTATCAGACTTAGCATGGCCCACCATGTCATATGACTTCCCCACAAGACAGATGCCTTCTTTATCCTGCTTTCCTCAGTGAACATTTGGTGTTATTTATTTGGCCATAGTTTCTGTTGAATGCAGGGCACTGGTCCTGCTGAGCTCTGGAGTCTTTCTTACTTATCCATGTAGCATCTTTTGTTATTTGGCTTTATTTTTTTGGAGTCTGCACCATGTACCCTCCTTTATTGATCATGTGAATGAATGAAGCTCTCCCATATTGCTTGATTATAAGCAAAGGGAATGGAGGACATAAGGAGATATTTTTCTTGGTGCAGGCAGTCCAGCACGATCCCTTTGCAGCATAGAGACTCCTGCAAAGAGAAACACCTGTCACTGCTGAAATTGATAGGAATTTTGGCATTTACTTCAGTGGATGTGCTGTTGACTTCACTGGGGTTTGGTCCAAAAGTTAATTGGCAACCTTAGCCATTGAGCTGATTCATTTGCGTGGCTCACATAAATGCCAATACCAGTATGGGACAGAATCCCCTTCGTAACTGATCGAATGAACAAACTATAAACGTGGCTCATAAACACACTCTCTGGTCCTCACAGAGGTGCTATCCCTCTTGTACTGAACGGGAAGCCAGCACCCCTTTACTATGTGTGTCTGGAGATTAGGGCAGAATTAAGCCCTAAGCTGTCATTACTGACCATACCTCTGACTCCCTTATGTTACTCCACTCTGCTGTTTTAATTTCTATGTGTGTTTTCAGATACTCAGTGCTCAGTGATACACAAACTGCTTAATCTTCCTCCAATTTAACTTTTAGTATCATCAGTCTCTCACCTCTGTGCAGATCATTCATTTCAATTTCCAGTGTGCTTTTAGTAATCAGGTATACTTTCATTTCATCTACTGCTTACCAAAACATTAATGCATCTGTCTCTCAATCTCTACAAGAGATCTCTCAGGGGATATTTCAACTCATTTATTTATTTATTTGGTGAGTGTAGGTCCTGTTTAAAGGTATTAAAATGGGAGAATCAGGAACACAGGAATTCTAGTATTATGGTTAGCGAACGCCAGGTGTGTTCCAATCCATACAGTCAATATATCTCAGTTTTAAACTGAATGTTAAACATCAGTGTTCCTGCTAAGAAATTGTTGGGAAGAGTCTCCAGATTCTTTCTCTTTGAGTGTTCACTGTGAATCACTGCAAGGGACGTGGCCATTGTCTGCCTGTACTAGCATGAAATTTATACTGTTTGGTATCCACGTCAGAACCGTGACAAGTGGGAGCAGAATCATAACCTGCCAAAGGAGAGCATTATGTTTGTTCCTCTTTTAAAGGTCTCACATTAAATTTTCAGGGTAATACACAGCTGGAAGTGAAGGGAAATAGTCACAAGAAGCATGTGAAGGATGGTGGTGATTAAAGGAGCAGATCATGCTTCTGCTACAGCTCCTTATGACTGAAGCATTGGAGGTCTTGTATTGGCATAATTGCCCCCTGGGAAGTGTCCCAAAAGTCTCAGAATACATAGAATATGTTTAAAATTGATATGAGAAATAATATAGTAGGTAACAGTTTTAAGTGTATGTTGATCAGAGAAAGTGTGGCACATGTATTATTAGTATTTAGCAAGAAGCAACAGAAAACAAAAAACAGCGTGCAAAACAAAACAACCTGAGACATGATTTTGGTGTTAATTTTGCCATCTAATGACATCATGTTTCTAGCATACACTCACTCCTGCCCAACTGTAAATTAACTGATGTCTTCCTTACCTACATTTCAGAGTTCTGTTACTTCTCATTGGTGTTTTGTAATTTTTGTATACACTAAGGATATACAGTGCACCCTGCTGATCTTTGCAATGTATCATGGCCCTTCTAAATGACTTTTTATAAATTCCTGAATATATCTTCATCTGTATTTGCTGCACTTGGCAGATGGCAATTTTTGGGAACTATGAGTTTTGTGTGATCTTTTTTAGTACAGCCATGAGTCTTAGTAGTGTTTCTCTTTCCACAGACGTTATTTTCAGCTGTACAGTTAGCAGAGGGAGCAAAACTTACAGATATATCTATTTGCAAATAGCCCCCACACAAACCTTGGCAATGTAAAACGGATGGGGCTAAATACAGAGGGAAGCTCTTGTCATTGTGAGAGTGTATTTAGATCAGATAATAATGAAAGTAGGGTTCTGCTGACATTGGTTTCCATACCGCTTTCTTTATTGAGGATATTACTTTTCTCAGGAGATAAACTGAAGCAATTTGTAAAGTAGTGAGTTTTTAATGATATTCTGAGTGCAGCTCTCAATGCACTCTTCAGTATGGCTTGACACTTGTTTCAGGACTGCATGACTGTATTTCTCTTTTGAGGTACAAGCAACAGAAGTAAAATGAAACAAAGTTTAAATTGAATTTATGAAGAGGGAACATATTTGCACAGTGTTAATCTCACATAGGACAGAGACATCTCAGAAAAGTGTAAAATTGCTTGGTTTAGGTGGTTCTTTAGACTGTAATGGACTTTTTCCTCTTTGAAGTTGTGGAAGAGGGCAGGCATCTTCCTCAAGCAGCCCCAAGTGAGACACAATGCTTCTACTTTCCTTCAGGAATGAGCTTTTTCTGATGCTTTTTTAAATAAGAAAAGAAACTTGCTTATAGAAAACATAATATTAGGGGAAACTCCTTGACAGCACTAAGTCAACAATCCTTATGCCAGTTGCCTGTTAGCGATATAGATATACTTTTGTCTTTTACTGATAAGCACACTGAAATCTGTCAGGATATATTCTGTTACCTCCTTTTAATTAAAGAGAAAAATCCAGGCTGAAACTGAGCCTGATTACCTATCTTGAGAAGCTGAGCTATTGCCACATGGAGGACTAGGAAATGTTGTTTATCAAACTGAGCAGAATTGAAATTGGAACAAAATTTCTGGGCATTGTTTGAACAATAGCTCCTTTCCCTTCAAATCTCAGGACAAAGTAAATATTGCAGATTGCTGATAAACATTTTTTCCCTACCAATTTTATTCATGCCTTAAAGGTCTTCTGTTAACTTGTTCCTTGCAGAATTCTTGCCCAAAGCTGTGAGAAACTTTCAGGGTAAATAGTTTCCCACAAAAATAACCCTTCATGGATCAGAATTACAACTATGGGCTTTTATGCTCTTGTTTCCAAAACTGATTATGAGAAAATTACTGGTCAGCTGCTATTTCCCAGCTCCTTTCACAGCACCTTTAGTTGTCTTCACACCAAAATGTTTATGAATATGAGTAAGAAAAAAAAAGGAAATTGCTTCTGAAATTATAAGCTTCTAAGAATATTTTGTAGAGAAGGTTCTTCACATGTTTATATTTTTGATCAAATTCACTAAGTTTTTAATCACACCATTTTTCAGAATGATTTTAACTATTAAAACTGGTGCAAAATGTTTCTATTCAAATATTTTAATTATAAGAAAATGAAACAAATCATGATCCATAAAATTATACTAATCCAGATAAAACTAAATTCAACATCAAAATACTAAATGTCTTGTGTGACATGCAATCACACCATAGAACAAGCTTTGTAAAATGCACTTTCTTTGTTCTTATTTATGACATTCTAGAAATTCAACTAGAGGCATGCAGAAGAAACCCACAGATACATGTTTTATAAAGCCAAGATTATTCTTACTTGAAAGAAGAATGTTCCATATTATTTGAAATGGTGAAAATCAAAATGAAAGCAAAAGATTACTTCTATGCTGCAAATAAATATTTAGCAAAGTTCAGTTGCCATGTTAATTTGCTAAGTTCCATTTCCAGTTCCTGCACATTCAAATGCATGTCAACTAGGCCCTACTATATACATAGTCCCAAATCTAGCATTGTTTAAATACACATTGACATTTTAAAACATTTTTGCAAAAATATTTTGCATTTACAAGTGTTTTATTTTTTTTTAAGAAATCATTTTACTGGATTCATAGCCACTCAAAATCCAAGGATTACTTTCAATAGTTTCTGCAGATAAGGGCCTGAGTTTGAGATGCTATGATCTACTGTAGCATCATTTTCAATATTAAATAATATTAACTTTCTTTTTTAAAAAAGGTCCATAGCATTTTACTCATCTTACAGCATCGTAAGTAAACTTCCAAATGAAGGGAAATTTGGAACAAAAACACTTATACAATTTGATTAAATACTAAGTAAATTATTTGTGTTTCCAAGTATATCAACCACAGAGACACTTGCTTTTTTTGGAAAGATTTCTAGTACTTTCTTAGTACTCAGATTTCTCTGCCTGCTGGAAGGACTGTGGCTATCCAGGCAGAGCTGCCACAAAAACATGCCACCAACCAGAGCTTGGGCTGCAAGTCCACATTCAGTGAGGCAGGCAAACCTTCTCTTCCTCACTGCCCACCTTGCCCTCCCAAGTGGTATGAGGCTCTGGATGAGGAAGGCATTCAGTGGAGGACATGGGTGATAGTCAAGCTACAGCAAGGTTAGCACCAAGGCCAGAAAGATCTGTACCCCATCTCATGACTAACTCTACCAAGAAGAAAATGTAGGTTATACTAGTAGGGGACTCACATCTGAGTGGAATGGAAGGCCTGATATGCAGGTAAGACCCTTCCCTTCAAGAGGTCTGCTGCCTGCTCAGGGCATGCATTAAAGATGTCACCAGGAAACTCGGTAGCCTGGTCCAGCACTTTACTATCCGCTACTCCTTATCCATGTGGGTGCAGGTGAGGCTGCAATGCATAATGCCAAAGCCATCAAAAGAGACTTCAGGGTCTTGGGACGGAGTGCAGGTTACCTTTTTATCCCTCCTTCCAATTGCAGGCAGTGCTATTGAGAGGCACAGGCAAACAGAGTCCATCAACACCTGGCTTCACGACTGGTGTCATCGCCATAACTTTGGGTTCTTCGACAATGGGATGACCTATGCAGCACCGGGTTTAATGAACCCTGATGTGAGTCACATCTCTCAAAGGGGGAAAAAAAGGTCTTTGCCCAGGAGCTTGTGGGGCTTATTGACAGAGCTTTAAACCAGGCTCTCAGGGTAAAGAGGGATAACACCAGCCTTGCCTGTGACAGGCTGTGGGACATGCCCCAGTTGGAGGGATGTGCACAAGTTAAGGGTACTGGAGAGGGTTCTCAGCCTGTTGCTCCAGGACATGCTGGACACACTGAGGTACGTGAAGAACCTAGGGGTGGTGAGCCAGGGACTCTTGAGAAAGTGGAAACCAATAGGGAACCACAGAAAAAATGCACTGCAGAATGTGCTAATGCTTTTATAATTTGTACTTGCTTTATTTTAGTTGTAATTTCACAGAGTTCCACTAATCTGTAATGCCACAAAGACTGCATGAATACCAAGCCCTAGCTTTTCAAGAGTATACGATACACAAGAGTCCTTATGCAGAGTTGCCGCAGGATTTCTGACTGGATACACAGGACATAGTAGTGAGGAACATGAGTCTTAGAGATACAGAAATATCTGTAATCTATTAAATAAAGGCCACAATGGAGCTGAGAATGCCTACAGGAAATTGTGTGGCTGATTTTATTGAAATCTGGTGAGAAGCTTCTGACAACAAAGGCATGCAGATGCTGCCGCTTTTCGAATAAAGGGTTAGGAGGTATTTCAGAGCCAGATCCCCAGAAACCAAAAAAGAAAAACCTGTAATAAACATTACACCTTTATTTGAGGCTCAGTGAAGAAGGCGGTATCTCTATGATGTTTCAGGTTCCATTTTTTTTTCTGTTTAGTCAGTATAAAATAAGTAGAACTCCACTGAAGCTAGTGCACTGGAAGTCATGTAAGACTGGCTGAAAGCTGAGACTTGGAAATACAGTTTTAACTGGAGTGAATTAGCATGGTAAACTGACCTCTCTATATATTTATTCCTGAAGAAGCTTTGGTAAAATTTAACACTGGATTACATGATGTATTATACTTACATGAGCTTTCATTTAGATGTAGGTTACATGTATTTTGCATGACTCCACTACACCAGACTGATTATACCATGCCAGCCTAAAGGCTGCTTTTCATCTCCAGAGCAGCATAAAACAGCAAGGGTGTATAAGTAAAGCTGTCCCTTTAAAGCCGTGTAACTTGCTTTATTTTGTCAGGCAGGGTGTTCTTCAAACAGGAACATAAACTAGTAGAGGCATATCCAAAAGGAAAAAAAAGAAAATAGTAACATATCTTATGAACATAATATGGCCTGACCTATAATATGCTACACTAGTAAAATTAGGCAGCCCTACCAGGAATGTTTAAGATCCCAATGCAGTATGTACTGCTTTGCACTCGTCATTTCTAAAAGGCTTTTGCCTGGAATTTATAGATTGAGAGGACAGCAGAGATTTTCATCTGTTATTTACTACTTGCTTTGATCTCCTGTTGTGTCTCCAGGCTCCCAGATATATATACCTCTTGGACTGTCCTTCTGAAAATCCTCCACAAGAAATAACATTGTTTGGTCCAAATAAGTGTAAGTTTAGTACTAAGTTTAAATATATTATACAAGGGATCTTTGCATAAATGGCTTTTAATTTTTTTTTGTTTGTTTTTTGTATACAGTCTAAAATATTTCAAAATTTCTTATAAACACAAACTGGTAACAAAATTAGAGCCAGCATATTTCAGCTATGTTAATAGAAAATTGCAGTGGCTAATATATCTTGTATGTACCTTATTGCTTAAAATCAAGAATACTGAAGTCTAATCCTGAGAATGTGGATTTTTATGCAATTACAATTTCAATTTTTGTGCATTTTTTTTAAATCCATGTTATGTTTCAATATCTTTCTAAAGAAAATCAAAGAAGCTTTATTACATTCCTTGCATAAGCTTGCAGGTGCTGCTGGTTCTGGAACAGTGCCCAGTTGCAGGGGCTTTACATGCTTATAAGCAAGACAAAGGCTGTTCTGAATGTGTGCAGTCTATCACATGGTCAGTGCACAGGTCACCAGATGAATTTAAAAAAAAAGACCTGTACAGAGAGAGAATGAGGTCAAGGTAATAATGAAAGAAGGTATGTTTCCAATCTTTAGTCTATATGAAGCAGAAGACATCACACAGTGGTGAGAAAATCCGATAGGAAATAACCTGTATTCCAGAATTATGCAGTGCATGCCACCATTACCGTTTTAGATTTTGATATAGGTATAAGAAATTACACCTCTCCACACCATAGAAACACTCTATACAGCAAGCAGAAGGCAAATTTATTAAGGAAATTAGTCAGTCATGTAGAATAGGAGTGGCTGCTTCTGAAAGTCAAATCAGGGCACCACACAATCCATGAAACGTGGTCAGTGATGCTGTGGCAGATTAGTTAACTCAGCTAGACTTTTTGCATCACCAAAGCTAGTTCAGCTATGACAACACCACACCACAATCAGCCATGTAGATATACTAGCTCTTATGTTTTCTAAACTGACTGGGGATTGAACAGTGTTTTGAGGAATATGACTTTTGACATAGAGCTGCTGATCACACTGGCTTGCACTGTCTATTTCTTCACCATCTTCTCTATTCTCCAGACCTTAAATTATGACTAAATTAGCCCTAATTGTTCCCTTCATAAAGCTTAGGCTCATTTTTAAGTAGAATCAACCCAAAGTTAAAAAAATTCGTAAACTTAAGACTTCACTCAACTATACATCTAACATTCTTTAGCCTGTCCAGCTTATGTAATATGACATATGCTATTAAAGAAAGGCAGACATGTTTCCGCGCTTTAATTTACTTATGCAAATATGACTAAATCACTGATTTAAACACTGATTTAAAGTAATAATATTGCAGTGTTACCAAAATTTTGCCTGGAGTTTTTTGAGGGTTTGTTTTTTTTTTGTTGGTTTTTTTTCAACATCTGGAATCTGTGGAATAATTATCTTAATGAAGATGTACCAAGAGTTGTTTTCTACCAGGGATTTGCATATTTAGTTATTTAAAATATACCCATTTCACTAGCAGATGCAAGCCTCCGTTACCTTTTGTTTTTGTTTTTGTTTTTCCTGTTGTGATGTAGAACTTTTTTTCTCCAAATGTCTTTTAAAATGCAAAGAAAACGGTCTAAGACTGAATAAATATTACATCTTGCCAAATTCCATTGTGAAAAACAGGTATAAAAATAGAGGCTTAGGGAGAAGCAAAAACAATAAAGTGCATCTTGGTGAAGAACTTCATTGATGACTGTTGTCAGCTTCAGGATAGTGTCATGACTTTTCCTTCAGGAAAGCAGAGGTTCATCTATTATGGGTCATGCTGGAAGGCCTGATCAAAGATTGTTTTCTCTGTTTTTCTGACAGGAAATAAAAGATGGGTATTTTTCAGGGGTTTCCTGTAAAATCAACTTCCAGCTCTGTATCCTGTATATTTGCCACCAATGTGAAAGGGAAAATGCTGAAAATTGCAGGTGCAGCTATAAAACCAGACGTCTTTTCTAAAAACTACTCAGGTGGTTCTACTTTCAAAGCTTACAAGGAGCTTTTCACAGAAATTCATAATGGATTCTTTCAAATAACCTTTTAATATAAGCAATTTAATTGAACAAAACCCACGTAACTAAGAGCAGTCTCAAAATACACTAACATCATTTCAATAGCTTGATTTGAATCTGTCATAGCATTCTAAGACAACATTGCAGCGTATGGAATAGTGAAATGAGAGACAGTCTCCTTCCTGGATGTGATTGACTCTGGTTGCAAGAAGTTAACTTTTACTTTGACTAGTAAAATATGACTACACAGAAACCCAAAGATGTGCTAATGTATTGTGTTGTCTTCTTTCTAGAGACAAAGCTGTGAAGCGAAATCTTTCCAAAATCAATAAAGAAAAAAGGTTTAATTTTGCTTTAATTAGACTAATCAAATGCATATCATTGAAACTTTTAAAGGATGAATCAGGGGACGTTTTGGACCCTAAGAAAGAAAAGTCAGACTGGTCAGAGAAATGGCAGAGCATACATTATCTTCTCTGGGAAGTTTATTTTCCACCTTCCCATGCTGAATTCGACAACCCAAGGGCAGTGCTGACTGGCATTACTTCAAGTATGCAGTGAAAGCAGAAAACTCTATACTTGGCTACTCCCAGAATACCTGGCTACTTCCAGATTTCCAAACAGTGGCTCTGCTGAGTCGAAGATTTGACTTTCAGGTGTTAATAAAGTATAAATTCATATGGTAGCTGGTAATTTTGGGTGCTGTAACTTGTACATTTCATGATGCTTGGAGGAACAACAGTGAAACAATGGAGGGGATTACGCCTCTGTCCTTCCTCTTTTGTTCTTGGAAGTCACTTCTTAAAGGCCACATACCCTTGGTTTTTTTATCAGACTTCATTTTATACTTAAATGAAAGAAAGCTGTCACTCACTTAGATGTCTTGCATTGACCAGGAAAAACCCCATATTTGCCTTTATCAAGCTTTCTTTAAATAAACACTGATAAGACTAGTTTTACCAATGGTGGTTGGCCGCAAGGCCGTTTTATTCAAGCAATCTGTGAAACAAAACATCCGTTTTGTTTCACTCATAATTGCTAATTATGTTTATTACTAATTAACTTTTCCTTTACAGATGGCTTGTGAGGAAGAACTTCAGGTCAAAATACATTTCCAAGTCTTATTTTTCACTGACGTGTCTTTAACTAACTCTCCCATCTGTAACTCAAATAAACATGTTTGCTTTGTAATTTGATTAAGAATATTCACTTTTAATATCAAGTATATCTCAATATAATGTGCATTCCCATAGGTGCTGAGCATGTCATAATTTCTAGTGCAACTTCATATCAAGACAAAAGTAAAGGAAATTTCTAGATTTACTAACAGGGGTTGACAAACAGAGAGTCTCAGGATCTACTTCAACAAAAGATTTAGCAGCAGATTAGAGTTCCATGCTACTGAAGAAAAAACAGGACCCAAAGACTGATTGCCCAGGCTTCCTATATCTAGGATAAGGACTTTTGTAGGTGTTAGATACATCTAAGGCTAGATATTTCACTGTAGACAGAAGAAAAAAAAGTACAGAAAGGTAATGCACTTTCAGACACTAAGAAACTAAAGCCCATCTAAGTTCTAACTCCGCAGCAAAATCCTTCATATCATTTAGCTCACATTTTGCCTGCTTTCTATGTCAGAGCCAAGACTGAATGCTTGTTCATAGAATCATGGAAACATACAATTACTGAGGTTGGAAAAGACCTTTAGAATCATCAAGTCCAACCATTAACCTGGCATTGCCAAGTCCAACCACTAAACCATGTCCCTAAGCATCACATCTTTTGAGGCTCTTAAATACCTCCAGGGTTGGTGACTCGATCACTTCCCTGGGCCGCCTGTTTCAGCGCTTGGTGATTTTTACTCCTTTCCTCTGTAGTTGATAACAACACCATCTGTTTGAGGATTTTCTGCAAGCAGGCTAGATTCATTGAATAAACTGTTCACTCCAGATTGTTTGCTCCGCTCTACATAGCAATCTACAATTGTTGATTAATTAAAATGCACAGTTCCCCAGTGAGAAAGGTATGTACTGTTACTCCAGATGGGGAAACTAAGGCATAGAGAGCTTATCTAACCTGTGAAAAGTAGCTGGAGAATTCAGTTTTAAAGATGGGATCACCACAGCAGTCTTTCGCCTTCATTGCATAGCAGCCTGAAACACTCTGTCATACATTTATTTTTTTACTTTTTTTTTAAGCAGTGAGAGCTTGGGAAAGGAACTCCAGTAAAAAGTCCTTCCACGTACCTTCAGAAGCAGCTGCAACCACTAGTGATAAATAATGAAAAGTATACATTGCCATCTGATGTCAAACTGCTTTGCCTGGTTTACATCCTGAGTTTTTCTAAGTCAGGAGTTTCTTTGACTGGATGGTTGCCAAGGTGGAAAATCATAGTGAGATCTTGCAAACGCATACCAAATTACTTGACTATTGCATGGATACTTCTGTCTGCAAAATAATTAAATAAATATGTGGTTGTTGTTAAAACTGCACATTTCTCACTGCTCAAAATAAAAGGTGTGGGCTGAAACAAGAGATTAAAAGGGTTAAATTATTGACCTGGTGCCTGAACAACAGGAATAAAACCTAGAAGTGGAAATGGCTACATAAGCAGAAAAACTAAATAGGTTAACAAATGAAGTTTGAAGACAATCCAGGAGACTCTCGAAGACAAATATATGTTCTTGCCACAGAAGAGTTAGAAAATAATTGCAGACTTCTTATTTACAGATTATTTATTTTCATGCTCTGTGAGCAGTTTGTGTATGCACAGCTCTGTGAACTGCATTTAGATTAATATGGATGATTTAGCATACATAGGATTTTAAAGAAGTGATGGTTATAATCACTGCAGCCCTAAGCTTACACTGTAGTTTGAACAAGGATGATTGTATGGCAATGTTTCAGGAAGAAAGAGATACTATTGAGAAGAAGATTTGAACTTTGAGAGAGTAAGAGAGAAAAGCATAGGTTCTTGGCAGTGAATAGAAAAGTCCAACCATGTGGCTGAGTTCTGTAGAGTGCTGGCACTCAGAAGATACAGAGTAGAGCATGAGCTGACTTCTGTTGTGTTTGGTGGGGATCTTGCTGTCACTCTGTCACCATAAGTTGTCATTAATAGAAAAGGAACTCAGAAGGGCCAGATAATACCAGCATAGGAAACAGAAGCTCAAATGATCTCTTTATGCATTAGCAAGAAAATTTAATTAGGTGGACACACTGTGTAGGGTTAGAGATGAATGTCAGGCTAAATTCTGGTCAGAGCAGTTCTGAAGAAGGTCCAAACTGAAATACTTTAATGAGCTCAAGAGCAAATTTTCCTTTCACCACACATATAGGTTACTGGCTTCATTCCATGTGAGATGCTAATGCTAGTTAGTGAGGCTACCAGTTGGAGGAAAAATTGTGAGATGTTAAAACAGTTCATGGTTGGTCTGAGATGCTGAAAAGAACACTCATGAAAATACATTTTATATTAAAGCAAAGGGCCTGACGGATACATTAAATATCTAAAATGTAGAAAGATCTCAGTGGTAACAGGATATTCTGTGCAGCTGTAATATTTTCAGAGCCCAAAGTCTTGCTGAGTTTGGCAGCAGTCTGATAAAGAAACTCAGATTCCTGTCCCAAAGATCTTGTAGTCTGAGTAGTTGAGCAAAAGGTGAATTGAGTGAGGAAAAGGAACAGAAATAATGACCACTTCATTTCTAAGTAATAACATCACCAATGTATTCTGATAAACATGTTAAGAACTCCTTCATGTTAGATTTCCATTCATCATGGAGGAAGGGATAATTTTTTCTAAAAAGAAAGGGCACCCTGAATAGCATTTTCCCCTGTACAAGCAGCATTAAGCCCAGAAATTCACAAAAAGGTAAAATATATTAAGTTTATTCTGCAAGACAGAGATGGATTATTTAAAAACTCTATCATTTAAAAATGGGTGCGCACACACACACAAACATACACATGCTCCTTCTTCAGAGAGTGCAACTTTGCTTTTCATATCATGTGCTTTCTCTATAGAGTTTTATTCTTCCCTTTGTGCTGCCTCAACTCTCCAGGATTTCTTTTTCTTTTAAGTAGTTCCATTATTTTCTGCTTATAAAGTATTACAATTTCCATACAGCAAAATGTTTTGTATGGCTCTGTGTTGTTACCATGCTGCTTCACATGCTCTTTGACTTCTCATTGTTGACAAAAACCTCTAGTTTCTTGAACATATATAATGAAAGCCTTAAATGTTTTCCAAATATCTATCTGAAATATATTACTTCTAATTAAAAAATATCCTGCAGATTTACTGTTGAGACTAGCAATGTAAAAAATAAAAACATCTTTCTTCGTGCTTCAGCAGTCTAGGCAGTGGGCCAGTCTAATGTTTATGATATATCCCCTCTGATTTTATTTTTTTAAAAATGTGTGGGGCAGTTTTTAGAATGATACTAGACAGTAAGTTTTCCTTCAAATAGTTTATAGCAGCATCATTTTGTACTGTACTATTTCAGTCCGATACTGGATTAAATATCATGAATCGTTATATGCAATGAAGTGTGGTTCTTCATTGAGTCTTTCAGGACTGCAATGACTTAATGATGGTATTGTACAGCAGAACAACCATTTTCATTGTATTCCTATTTTCTGCTGGGGGTTGCAATGAAGATCTGGACTTAATTGAGGGCTTAATTGAGTACACTGTTCTATTTAAATAAAAAGTATTAATGTCAACATACTAAAAAAGGAAAAAAAAGGAGGGAAGGAAGATTTGAGTTAATAAATGCTAGCAAACATGTGGAAAGACCTGGCTGGGAGAATTAGACTTGTTCCCTGATTTTGCTTTCTGATAGAAACCCTAAAGAACAAAGTCTGATTTCCAGCTCTGCTGTTTGGCTAACAAACAGAGTCTCTGATTTCCAGTCCTGCTGCATTCATGGGTGCTTTACACATTTTTCTGTTTCATATTAACATTGCATGGTAATTCAGTAGTTTGGTTTTCTTGAGGGTTGGTTGTTTTTTTTCACTCGCTGTTGCTTTCCCTCCTCATGCATCCTTGGAGAGCTGGCTGACTTTGAGTTCACCTGCCCAAGCTCAGCTCACTCTTATAAAATAACCTCTATTCCGGAAACCTTTCTCGTAGTCATCCTGTCTGAAATGATTTCCTAGTCTGTAAAATCCTGAGTCATTAACTATATCACTGTTCTTTAACAGCTATTTCAGCTGTTAGATTCTTTGGCAGGCATTCTCAGTGTCTTCTACAGACTGGAAGGAGAAGATTGCTCAATGCCTCCACTCCATTATCAGAACCTATATGAGATTGTTTGGGGTTTTTTTAATTCCTGTCTGAAAAGAAAAAAAAAACAAAAGCAACATACCAAAATAAACTTCCTTGAGTGTTTAATGAATTGCTTTCAGTTCCTCTTTCTCTGCAAAGTTATATTCCTCAGTGACTGGGAACTGGAGGTGAAAAATAGTCAGTAAAGTGCTAGGTGTGATTACAGTAATCTACATCAAGCCTTAAAATTTTGTGGTAAAATGCAATATGCTTATCCTTGGCCCTGATGTCATTTAAATTACCACACACTTGCAGTCTTAGGAATACAGATAATTTGGACCAGTATTTGGACTTTAATACTATGGAGTGTGCTCTGAAGCCATCAGAAAAATATCACTTGTTCATCACAAATATAATATCTCCCCTGTCCCAACAGGTGAAATCTGTTACTGCAGTGATTTCTAGACAGTAAATTTCTTGAGTATTTGGTTCTGTGGTTCATTCTTTCAAAAAGTTTCCATTCATGCCCTTGTATGTACATCTCAAAAAGAAATGCAACTGTTTGTATGTGCTTAGAGCATGCATAAATTTCTTTTCCTCAGTCTGTCTTCCTTTTTCATATCTTTCACTAACCTCTCACCTTTCATTAGAGTTTCACCATGGTACCGATTATAGAAACAGGAATGATTGACTGTGACTGTTACTGAGGCATTCAAACTAGTTCAGCAATAAGATTCATCCAGTAGCATTATTGTCCAAAGAGGGGTATGTTTTATTCATCCAGAACAGCATAAGAGGACTGAACATGGAAAATTTACTACAGTGCTGGTTCTATGAAAACGGCAAAATTTCTTCCTAGCATTATGCTCTCCCATCTCAATGTGAGAACCTAGCTATTAAAAATTATGTATGCTTATATGATATATGAAAAACTTTATAAAATATATATTTTAAAATATACTTCAAGTTATATATATTAAAAATATGTACAGTGAGGTAAAGCTGCAAATCCATCGCTCAGCAGGTATGAACTGCTCAATTCAGTGCATTAATATCAATGCAATACCATCCTTTAATTTAGGCAGTTAACCATGTGTTTACTTCTTGTAACTGCCAAAGACCCTTGAGGAAATAGTTATGTACTCCTTTTCACATAATGCTACAATTAAACTGGGTACACCTGGGCTGAGGGCAGTTTGAGTGGCACATGGAGCAGATGATCATGCTGTCCAGCAAACCACCACCTGACAAAACTGATGTCAGCTTCAGTGTTCTTTGCTCTGTTTTTCTCTGCTTCTTTGAAGCTGAAGGCACATCAAACTTCTTAAATATGAGACACAAAATACAGAGTATTTAAATTGTGCTGTTGATTTATTGCTCTCACAGTTGCCAGCTCAGTTGAATGAAACTATCCTATATAATGCAGGAGATTTTCCTCCTGCTACTTGAATTTCTTATTAAGTTCAGGCAATTTAAACAAAATAATTTGTTCTCACTGGCCCCTGTCCTTCCTAGATTTTATTTTTCCTTATTGAAATACGAAATATTACTAATAAAGTCCTTGCAAGTCCTGTGCAATACTTCAGCTGTTGTCAAGAACAGGCTTAAGCATCATCATCCAGGTGAGCATATTCAAGCTGCGTGGGAAATGTCAGACAGTAAGAAAAACAAACAGAACATGTTATTTGCTTTTATATGCCATATGCTCAAATCTATGAAAGCAAATGACCTGTTGGCAGTAACAGATAACCAATTGTATAATAATTTAAAAGACGGTAACAAAATTAAAACAAAATGTATGTTACAGAGTGCTAAAAACTTTCATTGCAATAAATCATCCTGGGAAGGAGTATTGCTATTTTAAAGACTATCAGAATGTCTCAAACAGGAGACAAAGTTAAGCAATGAAATACACAAAGGGTTGGAGTCTGCTTTCTAGCAAGAAGCAAATCAAAATTATGTGCAAAGGTAGGAGCAATAGCTGAGTTAGGGTTATTCATAAGAAGTTCAGTAGGAGGCTTCCCAGAGCTGAATATTCTTAGGGAAGCTAATGTGGAAGCAGTACAGGAGTTTGTAGTCCAGTAAAAAAAAAAAAAAAGGAAGTTTATGATGAGAGAAAGCAGCTGGCAGGCTCCTGTCTAGGGAGAAACTTATGCAACATGTTAATCCATGCATTTACTTTATTATTCAGTCATCAAAAAGTCTCCAGTATGAAAGAGTGGGTATGAAACAAGGTTAAAAGTGTGGGAACTATAATACTTTGAGAAAATAGTGAGACTCTAGATGGAGGAGGGAACCTGTATGAGGGCTGAGCAATAGGCTTCACTTGCAGTAGAGCTGAGGAAGGGATACCAGGCCCCAGGACTTACCCAGGATGTGAACAGAGCCTGAACCCAAGCCACCAAGACCCATCCCAAATGAAGACATTTTCAAGTGACAAATATTTTTTTGCAGTGTTCCCCCTCCTTTATGACACCCCAGGTGCCCACTCCCAGTGGGACTATCACCTTTGTCTCTCTCTGGTTTACCCCCAGAAATGGAGACTCATTGTCCTTGTTCTGGCCTTGTGTCACACATTCTTGCCAATACAAAGAACAGTGTTCAAAACTTAGTGTACATATGTCTCTGGGTTGTCATGAAATTTAGATGCCACTGTGCTTTACCTTGTCATTACTGTGACTCTACTGCTTGTAATCTCCTGAAGCTGTTTTTGTAAACTGGCTCCTGGGTAATGAAAACATTAATTAAAGCGGCAGGTCCACAATTATTGAAAAGAAGGTATTTCTAGATTGAGGTTGCTACTTTTTCTAGGTCTGATGGATGCTCGTAACCATCAAAGACTGAAGAAGGCCAGGAAACTGTGAAAATACCTAAATATTTTGGGAAAACACGAGAAGTGGAAAAGGAAAACAAATTCCTCCTGTGAACAGAAATGATAGACAATAGTGGCACTACTCTCAGACACCCTAACACAAGATGGAACAGAGACACAGCTAATATCTGCTAATGAACAGCTTGCAATTATTTGCATCCACAGTGCAGTGCAATAGCTAACATTAATACTGTAGATGAGAGGAACTGTGGGGAAAATGGAGGTTATTCACTTCTAATTTTAGCACTATAATGAATACCTAACTCCTCAAATGCACGGAACAAATGAACTTACCCACTCTGTATTTATCGTTACACCACTCATTAACACGGTGATAAATAACTCTATGTAAAGTTTCACAGTCTCAGGCACTATAATAATTAATATATTAACAGGTTTTATATGGACATTATTCATGCTTGTTAGTGCATTTGACTTAGGACTGTGGCTTGCTCATTTCATAGAACGGACTTGCCTCTTCACTGGTCGGCAGTCAGAATTCAAGTTTCTCAGTCATACAACTTTCAGAATATCTGTGAAATGTCTGTAATGAATTTAAATACTTCAAGATGTGCTGTAGGCTTTTTTGTTCATTCTTTCCCCTTGGTGTCAGTACACTTGTCCTTCCTTTGGCCTCTTTATTTTCTTTTCTTCCAAAGCAGCCTCAGCTGTCTTATTCTTGTCATATTTATTCATTCTGTTGGAGAGAATTTTCCACATCTTTCTTTTTCATAAAATATGTTTTGATTTTAAAAAAAATAAAGTATGCTAATTACTTCTAATGTTCCTCTATACTTTTTGTCAGTAAGTGTTGGGTTATACTTTTTCTTCAGAAGTTCAAACTGACATGCTGAGAAAATGATCATATGCAGATTCATGACTGTCTACTCTGTCTAAGGTCCACTGGATTCTGACATTTCTCAGGGGATATCAGAGCTTTGAGGGACTGACAAACAGCAATGGAGAAATATAAAGAAGATTCAGAAGTTCATCTAATTCAAATCTCACCCTGTCAAATCTCAAGTAAGTTACCCTGCTGACAACTAGCAAAGGTCTGTGACAGATCTAATTCTGATTTGTGTAAATCAAATGTAAATTTTGATACCCAGACTTTTGTTTCAGACTCTCGAAAGAAAGCAACTGTAAGGTCTGGCTTTAAACCATTGTTTGGGGATAAGTAAATGAGGAATACATTTGCATAGCTTCTAGAAATACCTGACTCATAATGAGGTAGCAGATACTTTAGTTTTTAATGAAAAATTATACCACTCATTCTCAAGTAGGAAAATATTCTTTTCAGGCTTGCTGGAAATCTTCAGCTTTTCAGAAGATAAAAAGCCCAACATAAAACCAACAACCAACCACAAACCAAACCTCAAAATGTTTTGGACTAAACTGCATGACTTACTCTTTAACTATGCCTCAAAGGGGCATCCATTCAGGTAACTAGTGTCATAACTCTCTTTAGAGGCCAAAAATGCCAAGTACCCTCCTGACAGCCATGTGGGACTCCCAGTCTACACTGCATCATGGTACATGTTATTCAGAGTAGGACTATAAAGGAGAATAAGGCACAAGGCATCTACTTATACTTTGAATAATGTACCCCTGTAACATTTCCAAAGCTATATTTTTTCTGAATCTTTGTTGTGGTTTGGCTAAAACTATAATTTTTGGTATTTACCTCTTGGCAAATTTTCAGCAAACTTAACTGTAAAAATTTAGATAAGGTCATAAGAGATTTCAGGGATGGGACAACCCACCCTCTTCCTATATTTCCATGCAGAAAAACTGAAATTTCCAACATGTGCAACAAGACACAACCACCTCCTTCCTCTACATTTTCTTCTCCCTGTATCTGACAGTTCCAAAAGCATCTACAGAGTTTAAAGTGGATATTGTATGAATCACAGAATCATAGGGGTTGGGAGGGACCTTGAGAGATCATCAGGTCCAACCCCCCTGCCAAAGCAGCTCCCTAGCTCATATTACACAGAATGGAAAGGCACATAGAGCTGGAAAGAGATGTGAAGAAAGATGCCTAGATTTTTATCCATTTCGGATCAGGGTGAATTCAATCTCAATTTTTCTCAAGCCCACACTGAATACAAATGGGGAAAATGAAGAAAGATTTAAAATAAGCCTTGACATACATAGGGTTAAGTACTGCAACCACAGGTGAGATAGCAATGACACTCAGTTATCTCCTCAGAAAATGTATTCAGTGTTTCGGATAATTAAATCAAAGATCAATTTTAAGCAGATGGGATTTCAAAAGCTTTCTCCATTCTCTCACAAGAAACAAGGAGGCAAATCTCATTTGACCTGGGCACAATGCTTGACTCCTGTTCTTAGGAAGCTTGATAAAACAGGTTTATCTTGGTCACTCACCCAGTGAAAATATCACAGAGCCAACTCTAACATTATTTTCAATGAATAATTCCAGTGACAGGGGCCTGTAAAATACCCTCAAAAACCAAACCATCCTCTGCAAAAAAAAAAAACACCCCGAAACCGCAATAGAAAACCAGCTTCTTATTCATCAAATGGGGCATCTTAGTAATGTTTTTTAGCATGCCCCAGATGACTTGAATGAAGATATTAAACATTATTTCTGTTACCCTGAATAAACAATGCATCTCTGGGTTATTTTGGTTTTAAATCATTAATATAATTATTAGATCCAGAGGGTCTCCAAATAGGCTAAATAGACATAAAAGTCTTACAGAAATTTGGAGAGGTACATATCAAAGGACTGTGAACTCTTTGGTTCTTGACCCTGGAAGACTAGATGATGATTTACAGATTGCAGGTCAATTTCCAGGCATCACATTTACGAATATTAACTGAATCCCACTTCTCTTTAAATGGGGTAGATTTGCTTAGAAGTTGTTGAAAGGATAAACTGTATCCTTCTGATTACATATTTCAATGTAACTTTTCTGGATAGAATATATATCAAATGTAATTATTTTGGGGATTAGTACTTTTCTTTTTAAACCACCAAACATCATCATAAAAGGAAAGTGAAAAGCAGGTTTATGTCTGTTAGCACCTAAAGAAACGTTCGTCAGTCACTAACAACATCAAGGTCAACAGATTGAGAGCCATAAATTAATAGAAAAATTGGTCCAGTGCCTTGTAAATGAAACCAGACAAAAGGGAAAAATAATGTGTACGTTTTACAGTGATTATGTTCAATCATGAAGTGCATTACTTTCATTCAAATGAAGACAAGGAGAAAATAGAAGGGAAAACCCCATCAGGACAGGTTACTTCCCTGTGTGTTCATTACAATCTGTAATCATGGACCTTTTTTTAAAAAAAGGTGCATTACTATCAAGTTATCAAAACTTGTGCTAAAAAGAAAGGAAATGTGAAAATGGGATCTTGGCATTTTGATAATATATTTTAAGATTTATTTTTATTTTCATGCATATTCTGTAGTTTGAGAGTAATGAGCATTCTTCACTAAAATTGAATAGTAAATATTTTATAAATATTTCGGATTAATATTATTTCCTTTTTTCAGAAACACTAAACGTTCACTGGAATAAATTTCAGACCTACTTTCTAGCTCTGAGCATGATGTTGAAGGAAGCAGGTGGAAGCAAAAATAGCGTGCATGCACTGTAAAGGTTTGTGGTGTGAATATGTGAGGACTGGAACCATGCCAATACAGCTAGGATTTCACTGTATTTTATAAGTCTGCCCCTTACACTGCCTGTATCAATACAACATTTTTGTCTGTACCTCATTAAATTAAACCCACTGCCAGGGGATGAGAAATGGCAGTAAGCAGAGCAAGTGACCTCAATGAGCTTTTATGGCTGTATCCCACAGCTCCTGAGTCACATACACAGCATAGACTCAGTACAATTCTGAGTTATCATTTAGGCTATGAGGGTTTTAGAACACAAACAGTTAATTCAGTAAAATAAAAAATATAAAAAGACAAATAGTGGCTTCTGTTATCAGAAATGAGGCCTGGCAAATGCACCTGGCAAAGAGAAAGGAGAAGCAATTAATCAGTATCAAGCACCATATTCAAACGTAATGGAAAGAAAACAGTAACAGTATGTGGTGCAGTCTTTAGTGAGACTCCTAAACACATATGAATTTGTTTTGTCACAGATTGAGCCCAAAAGAAATCTAGACAAGGTCACTGGAAAATCTCCTCAAAGAACAGATTATGTGATAAAGATTAGTCCACTCTCCGGTTGGCTGCAATTTTACTGGACATTTTCATTGGATGCGTAAAGGAAAATTCAAGGCTAATGTAGAGAACATTTCTGTAAGGGAGCTGTATAGAGCTGAGTAGCTGGGAACCACCTGTGAGACCTATCAATAAGTTGCATATATGTTTTCCACCCTTTTTTTCCACAAAATACTATTACCAGCTTGGGACCAAACTGATAGCAACTCAGTCATAAAATCAATTAGCTAAAAAGTATAGGAATACCATGTTATTTATAACCTACTGTAGTCTTCGAATCACAGAATCACTAGGTTGGAAAACCTAGGGAACCTGTAGATGAGAAATTTCTCAGGGGATAATCCTTTTTCCAGCCCACACTGTTGCCATGCAGCCTCTTCATAGTCCCACTCCCATTGCAACTCAAACACTTGTCTCTATTCCAACCCCAACTGTAGTACCAGGCCTGGCCCAAGTTCAAATGCTGATTTTTTTTTTAAAGGGTGTGGCTTTGAGAATAATTTAGCTAATTTTCATTCAAACAAATGTAAAAGTGAAAGAAAGATCTTTCAGATTAGATGCAAAAGTTGAATAAAGTCTCTAAAAAGAACCTGTGAATTTATGTCTTTAGTGCTATGTAAAAAATTTGCATTTTCCAATGGATATTTTCTTAATAGTTTCCCCTAGTCCTACAATACAGTATATTTAGAATCACATACTTGGAAGAAGAGAAGATTTCAAAATAGTCAAGTTTACAACATTCCTGCTGACTTCAGTTAAGTTCTACCAAAAGATGAGTATCTATTCATCTTTAAACACTGTTCTATAACAAAATAATGAAAAATACAAACCAAATGTATAATTAGTGCAATCATATGAATAATAGAAACAATATTGAAATTAACTGAATTTGGGTTTTTTCAATCACTGCAATATCTTAGTTTTCTAGTCATCACTGAAATTTTTATCTGGAGAAGTATCATCATACTAGTAGACAAATAATTCCATGCAATATCTAATATTCAAGAATATTATCTATATTGCAACATAATTATCTCAGATGACATACTGACTGACTCCTAATTACAACAGATATAGCTAATTACTTTGGTTCATTCTGTAAATAGCTCAGCGTGTATCTTTATGAGAATTCAGTAATGACACATTGCTCAGTGGGACTGTATATGTAAATTGATTCTTAAGATTTTTATGCATAAAGTTCTTATTTTTCAATATTACTTTTCCTTCAAATGACTTATTAGAAACTTTATAATGGCAAATAGACTCACAGAATCACAGAATGACTAGGTTGGAAAAGACATTCATCATCCAGTCCAACCGTATCCATCCTCTACTAAATCATATCTCTAAGTACCTCATCTACCTGTCTTTTAAGCACATCCAGAGATAGTGACTCAACCCCCTCTCTGGGCAGCCAGTTCCAGGCCCTGACAACTCTTTCAGAGAATTTTTTCCTAACATCTAATCTGAACCTACCCTGGTGCAGCTTGAGGCCTTTTCCCCTTGTCCTATCACCTGTCACTTGGCTGAAGAGACAAAGAAGAGTTTTCAAGGGAACTCAAGTGCTACAAATTGGTCTGGTTGGGATTTTTGGACACTGTTCCAAATACCTAGATAGGAACTAAACCTGAGAATCAGATTTGCCAACGTACCTCCTTAAAATTTTTCTTTTTCTGACAGAGACAAGAAGTATCATGATTCACCAGTTCACTGCAATATAGATCTGGTCTGTAAAAACTGACCTATTTTTTTACTCCTTCTGTTTAGACCATAGACAAACAGTGGTAGGTGAAAGCAGTGTAGCGCTTCTGCCTGCAGAGTGAGGCATGAATAGGTAACTGCCATGATAGAGAAAGCACCAAAAGGTAATAAAAAATCAGTGGAAAAAGGATGTTGCTAATATGAAGCATTGTAACATAGGTAGTGGACAAATTAAGAGACTATAGTGACTTTAGAATGACATTTTTAATCAGAGTCATTACAGAACTTGTAAAATAAACTATTAATTGTACTTCACTCATTATTTCTATAGATAAAAGCTCAAAAAGTATCTCTTGACGAGTTTTGAGTGTATTACATTTTTCCCCTCAATAGTATGTTTTGAACTAAAGAGTCCACCAGCCTGCTTTAGGTTCCACATATTTTACTGGAATCAAAAGTTCTCAAAGATTTTCACCAACTCCTCCTGTAAACCAGAAGTGAGAATAATAGGAGTGTATTTCACACCTATATAAACTTGCCATTATCAAGTCTAATTTGCATACTTTATTATAAAGTATGCTATTATTTAAAAAAAGAAATAAAACTTAATATGTTGTTAGAACTTTACTCAAACCAGCAAAGGTGATTTGAGTATGACTTTGGTATGTTGTCTTACACTAAAAATTGACTGGCAAGAAAGCATGTTTGTCTTTTTTCCTGCAGCATATCTGGAAAGTACTTGCAAACAAGTCCTTTTATCCACCTGGTCCCAAAAAACGGAATGCATTTTTCTTATTAGTAGTACATTATATAAAATGCTCTGACCAAATTTACATCCGTAGTTCATATTCTGTTTTTCTTACTGTAGACTGAACAAAATCTTCACGTTTTGCCCAAGTTTTTCTACCAACTGCCAAAAAAATATTTTACAAATCCATTGACATCTGTTTTTTAGTTGCAAAGAAAGTGATGTAATTTCTTTAATGCTTTATATTCCATTAGGGCAAATAGCAATATATAAGTTGAAGACATTTTGAAACTGCTCCTCAGGTGCTGTTGCTTCAGAGAAGTTATGGAGATAGGTGGTATAAATCTGCAAGCAACTACCTCAGTATAATCTCTTGGGTTGAGGATTGATTTTATTTCAATGAAAATATTGAAGGGGAAAAAACAACAACTTTGATAGCGAACCTGGCAAAAAGACTGTGACTGCCTAAATTATAATTCTATTTTGCAATTGCCCCACTCCTCTATATCATTAATTAGACTATTAAAGAAGTTCTTATATCTAGATGTACACAGCTCTGGCTTTAAAGCATGTAGAAAGAGAGAAATAGTGCAAACTTTTAAATCCCACTTTACAGTTTCTTATGTGTTTCATAAAGACCTACATAAAATCTTAATTTCATAGCCATTAAATAAATAAAAAAAACCTCTTCTTACTTAGGCAGTTCTTGATCATGTGTTTTTTGATACAGGAGAATATTCTGAGAAACATCAATAAATGAATATACATACACACATTCTTACTCTGTTGATCCTGTTAGAGACACCATTGCAATCCATCAGTTGCAATGTTCTTTGATTTGGATGGTTATTTTTTTTTATATTGGAAGTTCAAAGTTAGAGAAAAATATGTTTCCTGAAATATCTCTACAATATCAGAGGACAGTAATATGTCTCTCTATTCTTTACTTAATTAAAAACTACACCCCTGACAATTAAAACATGAAGTGTCACAGGTGGCATCTGCTGTAGATGCTTTAAGCAGTACTTCCCAAATTTTTTGATCATTGACCACTTTCCAAAATTTATCAAATTCCATTCTGTAGAATTCAATTAAAAGTTTAAAGTGGGCTTTGTTTGTCTTTGGAGATTGTTTACCACGCTTTTGGTTCAGGTTTCTACAGAATGTAACATTTCATTTGTAAACAGCAAATTGCCAAGGATCAAGTATCAACATGACAGGAGCATAAAAAGGAATCAGTACTCCTGGAAGATTCTGAGTTAAATAATCCTAGAAGTGATAGAACATATGGAATTTAAAATACTTAGTTCCCAAAGAATCGTTAGATCAATGATGCTAAAATCAATATAGTTTCTTTGGAATATCATCTCACCTTTTATTACTGCACTTAGCAAATGATAACTCATTAAGATTACTATCTCTGTATCTTATTTTACCTTACAAGGTCTTTTTCATATCTGAGGTATCATTAAAAAGAATGCTTTTATGTTTTGATTTATTCATGTAAAATTAATGAACCTAAAAGTCACATTGAAAAATTATGTTTATAGAAAGACTGTGGTGCTAGCACATAAGAAATACATCTTTAAAGGCATAGAAAAAGGTTAGAATTTATTAAAATGCAGCACCAGTGCTCAAGCAAATACAAATGGAAATTAATCTTGGACAGCCAGAAATGAGTAGGAATTAAGATTAGGATATATCCAGATTGTTGGTGGGAGTTTGTTATTAAAGAAATAGGTTTTTTTCCCATTCAAGTTGGTGACATGATATTTTTGATCTTTGAAAAGGTTTTACTTTAAAATTTATTATGACATTTTGTTTCAATTTATAATTTCTAATTATTTCCGAATGGTACACAAAAAGGAAAAAGTAAAGCAACTACAACAGGTTTCTTAGGAAGTAATCAATTGCTGACTGATAAAAATTGACAGGCAGATTGCTAGCAAATTATTTTAATTATCAATAATGATAACTATTTTAGAGACTTACATCACCAGAGAGTTGTCTGTGATTTTTGTAATAGGAAAAACTATTAGGGTTTTCTATCATCTGGCAAAATTTTCCCAATGTGGAAAAAAAAAAAAGTGTGATGCAAATTATGTATGGTAAGAATCATCTCAATTTCTCTCTATGCTATTTTTGATACGTTACATGTCAACAAGTTGTTAGACTTCTTGCATGTTCTGGCAGCTATGGTGACTATTTTAATGGTTATTTTTTTCTATTATCAATACCTCTACATGAGATCTTGTCACATATTAAGACCTCTTTGTACAAAAGAAGGAAGAAAAAGGGGAAAGAAACAAAACCACCTGGATATCTCATTCAGATTTGTAACAATTTTTCTTACATTGTTGTAAGTTTTAAAAGTGCTAATGGCAGCTGGCATGCTTTTTAGAGCTTGCATGGAGACCCAGTCTCTGACTATACGCTCTATAAAGATTTTGGCAACTATTACTAATGCCAGTAAATCAATCAAGGATATGATGGGCTGTATGAAATGTTGGGAGAATTATTTTTTGCAGTAACAGTCCTAAAGACAACTAGATAACAAGCGGATATAAGCAATAATTTAATTTACATTAAAAAATAGTAAATATTTCGAAAGCATGGCATACTATCAGTGTGGTGCTCCCAAGGGAAGCCAGAAAGTGGTATTAGAAAGAGGTAGCCAAGTGATTTTTCCATTAGCATTCTATTTCCCTGGTTATCACATAGTATATACATGGGATTCTCACTTTTTTTTTTTTTTTTTTTTAGTGGCTTTCTCATAAGCAGATCTAACCCTGCTGTTTCTACTTCTGTGTGTCATGTTGCTTTTTCAAGAGGCAGTCCATCAGGTAGGAAATCAGGTCTGTAAGACCATACTGTGAGGCTGTGATCAACTGAAGTGCAGATGTCCATGCTGTAGACGTTTCCAGCCAGGAAGCAGATTGAGAACCTTAGTTCCTTCCCTCTGACACTAACCACACCATTGGTCAATATTACAGTAAGCTGAATAATTGGGCAAATTACTACCACGTGGAAAGTTCCCAAAGAAGACCACAATTTCTCTAGTGTATTTATTTCTTGCAATTTCAGAAGGTGACTCTGCAAATTGCCCACAAAAATCTAACTTGAGCTTGAGAAGAAATGCAGCATGTATAGCAGGAGTTCCCTTTTTCTTCCTTGTGTCAGTATAAATTCTAATTTGCATTAAAATCTACAGTCATGAATTTGCATTTTACTTATTGCTGTTCTCTGGTATCGAAGTATTTGCAAAGTGGCAGAATAATCCTGTCTCATATCAAAGTGTCTAGTATCATCTGTCTTGGCCTTCCTCCTAGATGCTTGACATTGCAATAACGAGATATTCTCATTCACATCTATTTCTGCTGAGCACGAAGGGTTTTTTCACAGTTGGTTTCAAGGAGAAAAAAAAGGGGAGGGAGAGGGAATGTAGAGATGGAGAGTAACCATTAATCGCAGATCACGACTAACCTGCAAGAAACCTGTTCCATTCAGGAGGTAATTGAGAGTAATGATTAAAAAAAATATATGTAACGGAGTCCTTTGAGATGTAATATCAGAGGTTTATTTAAAGTAGCTAAGCGGGAAAGCCTGACATATATTGCCTTATGATTGCTTATGCCTTTGTTCTTCATTTGTCCTTTTCTACTACTTCTTATTCTCTGTTGAGATCTTTATCTAACATTCTGGTACATGCTAAGACCAGGAAAGTTCATAAGATTAACCTCAGCCATGCCTTTTCTATCTTCTTTAGAAAAGCAAATTCAGAGAAAGCTTTTAGCTGAAGTGATAGTAGTCTGTAAAAAAGTCTTCCTTTAGGTAAACAAAATCTACAGTGAGAAATGGATCTGTAATCATCAACCAACTAGCACAGATGATGGCGACGAAACATCTGAAAAGATGGCCTCTATCTTTAAGAGATGGCTGAATTAAAAGCACATCTGATTGTCAGCACAATGATAAATCCTAACCATGTACACTCAAGATTTTTGCATTAATCATTCAAGTCGTAATTTAAACCTGCATCTTCCTCTTCAAACATGTAATGCTTTTGTACTTTCCTTTGAACTCTAGACCAAAGATACTTCCATATTTACACTCCCATTGATCTTGGTATAGAAAATTCATGTATGTGTTCCTTTTTAGCCACCAATCTGTTGAGCTCTGGCTCTGGGACAGAATACAAATTCTGCTATGCACTGTGATGACAGATTGGCAGATTAGGTGTCATTGACTCACACTGACCACCCTTGGACAGCCAAAGTAATTTCTGCTTACGTTTCAAGAGAATAGAAATGGGCAAATTATGGAGCTACTGAAAACTGCTTTTGCATCCATTACTGAAATGTAGTCATATTTAAGTAATTTTTTTCCCAATTAGTCTGGATCTTTGTAAAATATTTATTTTTCATCTGTGCACTGCCTAAGTGCCAAGTGTCTATAGAAATAGTAAGCTTTTGCAAGAGGTTTCTTTGTAAGATCTACCTTGCTCTAATTACTTAGTGATATTCTCAACCCCAGTATTTTTTCTACACGTGGAAGGAAATCTAAAATGTGGATGAACTTTCCCTTCCTTTGGCCTCTGCTGACAGAAGCCTACAGGCCTCCCAGGTTCATGGGGAGACCAAAGGCCTACATAGACAAGGAGTCAGAACACCTGGTAGATGCACAAATTCGCACATGTGAACACATTACATGCTGCCAAGACTAGGGGGGACATACTGTTTGGGACTGTTCAGCAGTGAGCCTTCTCACTGGCCTCACCACACATTGAAGCCTTCAAAAGATTTGACAGAATTAAGAAAAAGTCTGGCTTTTCTTGTAATACTATGAACATGCCTACAGACCTTTATTTCCACTGTAATTCACAGATGAGCTCAAACACTGCAGAACCAGTAGGCATTATACATGCATTCTCCGTTTTTCTCATTGTCAGATGTGAGGGAGGCTGAAGACATCACCGAGATTATTATTTAAGAAAATGATATCTTTCCACAAGCTATGATGTAATGCCCCATCCTCTACCACATCACATGAGGCAAGCCATGACACAAAAGAACACATTTGAACTGCACTGGACATTTTCCTTTGGCACTATGGTGGTAAAAGAGCATTTTAAAAGGAAAATGAGAATCTCTTTTTACAGGGAAAGCTTCCTAATGTGATGTAGTGATATCTTTCTTGTTTTTTCATCTATAATTCTTGAAAGAAGCCAAAGTGTTTAACAAAAGATGGAGTGTGAGGGAACAGAACCCAGTTACCCTTTAGGTCTTTACATTTTACAAAACAAAGGATTACTTTTGATTTTTCTTTAAAAACAAAACAAAAAAAACCCCCTACAAACAAACAAACAAACAAACTAACTAACTGTGTAAAAAGTCTAAATAATTGGAGTGCACCAGAGAAATAGCCTAAGTTTTAAGTGTCCTATAGAATGACTGTTTCAGGGACAAAGACATAATAGGATTTGGGAAAAAAAAAATCAACTGTCAGTTTTAATCATCCATAAGGTTAGCAGGAATTGCTCTTGAGCAACACAATTCTGTTATACCTCACCTGAATGTTTGGATAGGAAAATAATTTGGTTTTCTCTTTAGTTATTTGAAACCAGTCTTTCACTAGACATACAACTGATAACGTAATTTACATTAGACAGTGCTAGTGGGTAGAAAATATTTTGGTTTAGGTTTTCATGCCTGTAAGGCAGATGATAGAAACATCTTCATAACTTAAAAAAATAAAAAGTATCACACAAGGTAATTTAGGCTTCTGTCATATCTTCTTCAGGATATGCTTAGGCCGGCTCTGAACAAGTTATAGTGCATAATTTTCAAAACACTTGAAAACAATAATAAATATTGTATTTCTGATTCAAGACCATGTCAACATCTTACGTCACATCAGTTGATATGAAACCTAAGACTATAAAACCAAGAAAATTACTGCAGGCATTATTTTCCTTTTTTCCATTTTACATTGCTTTGGATTCTTTCAATACAACTTATTAATGATTAAATGTTTAATAAGCACAACATATTTTATCAGCAAGAGTTAGTGGACATCATAGAGCATTATTTTCAATGAACTATCCCACTCAAATGTTAAATGTAATTCTTCCACATTCTGAAATCAGAGCAACTCATCTGATATTAGTGGAACCATGCTGTCAGAGAAAAATCTACTCTTCCTGGGAGAAACATGCTTTTTCACCTGGGATACATGAGTGCACTTGGAGATCTTTGGTGAAGGGAATAGAGGAATTGTTCTCAATGGCTACCCAGAACAGGTTATTCACAGAATGTCAACTCACTGAAATACACTGCTGTAAACAAGTTTTTTTTAGGTACAAGCATGGCATGCCAATAACCTACATTCACAGAAGGATTTATTGTCTAATATAAATACAAAATTACCAAGCATTAGAAATTCCGTAAATAATAATGTACACAACTCTAAAACAATGAAAAATCTTACCAAGATTCATGCATCATATAAGAAGTACCAACTGAAAACACAAGCTATCCTCAATTCAAATTGCAATGTAATCTCTGTACTGGGAAACCAACCTGATTTCTCATCCCAGTTAAAGTAACCTTTACTGTTTCCATTTCATGAAACTGTTTCATTTGTTACAACTATTACCCATTTTTCTTTCTATATTAGTTCTACAGATTAATTATTTTGTAGATGAAAATTTGAATGCACAAAAATGGAACTATTAAAAATTATTAATTTCTTTGGAGGTCCTGATGGAGGTCTCATGGATCACCTCCACAGATTTTTAAAAACTTCAGACTGAAGTGTCATTTTAGAGTCTCTTAACATCAGGATAAACATACCAAGGGGAAAAATATAAAAGTGGGTTTGGTAATTTTCACTTGAAATTCAACATTTTAGTATGTTATTTTAGAATGCATTATGGTAGGCTGAAGTATGTCCTTATACGTTACATTCAAAGATACGTTACATGGTTAGCTCTCCATGTTATAGAACATTTAATTTAAATGAATAGGACTATTCACAGGGCTGAAGTTGAGATTACAGACAAGACTTTGTAAATTTAGGTCTTTAAATAAAAAGACTATAGTTTCTTTCTGGCTTTATTGATTTCCTATCCTTTTTTCAGGTTTTGTCCATTTCAATAATTCCTAAATAATGTATTTCAGACATGACTAGGTAGATTAGAGTCCTACAGGACATTATTCAAGTAGGGTTGGCAGATTTATTGTCTCAATTATCAAAACCAAATATATTTTGTAATTGAAGCTGTTTTAACAAGACTGTATATTTATTACTGAAGTATTATATCTCCAATGCAATCCCAGTAGCCACTAGAAAGGAAAAAAACCCAGAAGTTTCATCCATCATATAGGAGAGAGATCCAATGTTTCTGTATTCCTGTTGTACTTCTGTTCCTCATGCTCTTTAGAGCGATAAACTACAACTCAAAGTTAGTCAACACACATATCAGTGCCATTGCTAGGTAATGTTCTGGAATAGTTTTATAGAAAAAAAATTGCCCTAATCTTAAAAGTATTGAATTTTTAATTAAACAAAGATTTTTAATTGGGTCCCATTCACATGATTTTCTCTATTACTTTGACCCAGGCTAGATGACGAGATTAAAAGCAGTGGTAACTGAAATAATTTAAATGTCTCTGTCTCTTATATTGTTAACATGACTTTAAAAGATGCAAATTGTTACTTTACTGTCATAAAGAAGTATTTTGGTATGTATTCATAGAACCTATTTCTCTTACAATTGATAAACCCATAAGATTTACTGGGGCACAGACCTGTTCAATCAACTTATGTGATAAGATTCTTCTCTCCAGAGTTCTTCTCAAATCAAAATATTTGAAACAAAATATGATAACTTTTCCTTGAATACCAGTTGGAGAATTGCTATATCCCAGGTAGCAGCAAGCTTTCACTGTTCCTGAGGGGAAAATAACTCCAGCTAGGGCAGTGCCCTACCAGTGGAGCACAGACCCCAGTGCCTGTGCTAGGTGGGCAGGATTAGGCCCCAGCAGCAAGTTAATTGATAGCTACAGGCACTGCAAGAGGACCAACTATGGCCAAGGTCCAGCCAAGAACAAAAGGAGAGTAGTCCAGAGATGAGGCTGGAGGTAAAGATATCTAAGGGGTCTGTTCAGGAGAGATGCTATTTAAGGCATGGATCTGAGTTCTATCCAGATACAAAGCCAGAAACCAGCAATCCTATCACATAGCTTAAACAAAGGACAAGTCCCAGGCTGGGACTGAAATGGAGCCCTGGGGCAGTAGGTGTGGATAGGAGTCCCATGTGAAGTTAATCAGGGCAATTAAGGCCAGTAAACTTACAGTAGAATAAAGATTATTTTTGATTTGTTGTCAGTGTCCTGACAGTATCATTCTTTTCTGGATTCAACTGTAGAAAAATATATAGGTTTAAACAAATGTATCATATTAAAAGAATGTATCTGATTGAACTCAACCTTACTGTTCCAGTATCATCTAAAAATACCACAAACTATTGTGGACATAGATGCTTGCTGGGGATAAAATTTGTTCCAACTTATTACAATTTAGTTAATATGCTTGCTTCTTGCAAATATTAGGAGTGTGAAGTTTTATTTCTAGGAAAATTTCCGGTTATCATATTTATTTTTAATATACCAAAGCTGAAAAAATATTTTCAAGAAATGAAATAGAGCAAGAAAGGATTGCTGCTTCAGTTGGTATCAAGGGCTATAACAAGCCCTCAAATTCAACTGCTTTCTTTGCTGAGTTTGAGCTGGCCCGTAGCCAATCAGAGATGCTAGTAAGAATGTTTCTTAAATGTATTACTAACATCTAACTGATTAATACTACTACTTGATTTGATCTGCAGGCATACCTGTAGCACATGAAGAGGTTACAGAAAATGCTTACTTAGTTCTTTACTAATATAAGAACTTCTTACATTATTTACTGAAGTCCTGGGTCGCTTCTTCCAATAAAGTTAATAGAAAACTTATATGAGTGATGGAAAATATTAATCTTCCAAAACTGTAGGCAGAAATCAGGACTGCAAAGATATTGATATTCCTCTTCCCAGATGTTATTCAAGCTCCAAAGCTGAAAAACTGCTGATGCTTTTTCTTTATGTGTACCCTAAGAAAGATGTGCCGGAACACTCCCAACTATCTGTGAGTTATATCCTTTTCAAAATGTTCCAGCAATGCTAGTAGTTTGGAAAAACCTCTAGTTATTATACCAAGAATTATACTCCTAATCGATACAAGGTATTGATACAGCTTGTTACTGGGGAGAGAACACAAAGACTCACAAAAACATGTTTGTGATTAGAGCTGATTATTAAGCTAATAGGGGAAAAAAATATGAAAACCAGCTTATGTTGGATTTTTCTATTGAGCTAGGTTCCTGAATCCCACTGAAATAGAGTAGAATTTTGGTCTATAACTAGCTTATGCTCGTTTGAAAATTGTATCGTTGCTGGTCTAAGTAAAAGTAAAGTAACAATCTTAGTTTCTAAAAATCTAGAAGCCCTATGGCATTAACATGGAAGTAGCCAAGAAGAACTATAGGAAAACAACAAATCAAAATTAATCTTTATGCTACCGTAAGCTCAAAAGTGTTATTTCCAAAAGGTGTATTGACTTTTCCATTTTTTACTTAAGGGTGCTGTCAAATTTTTGGAGCCATCACTATGTATAGTATTTAAAAACCAATCAGCCCAGATTCCATGTGAAAAAGTTTTTCACTGTACTATGCTCAATACCTATTGTTATTGGCTTGCCAAAACTTTTGGTGAATTTCTTTACCTCTATAGAATATACATAAATCCTTGTCAACTTTTTGACCTTTTGATCTGTTTAATATGAAGAATAGTTTTGCCCATTAGGTTCAAGTTTCCTTGGAAGCATATCTGGTGAAAAAAAAAAAACAATAAAACTCCCTAAAAACCACACCCCTCCTAATTTTTTATTTTTCAGAATTTTTTCATTTTTTTTTACTTCAAAGAGGCTGCAAGCCAGCATAACTCTTATTGGTAGCCTAGCCTGTTTAACACGCTAGCAGCCCAACTAGCTGTCACTTCAGTTTAAAAACAAAGACAACTGAACAGTGTATTTTAACTAAGCAGTGCTTCCCTCCTTTCTCCAGCTGCTCATGTCCCATAGCACATTCTTTCATTCAAGTCTTCTACCTCACAAGTCAGACTATTTCACCAGTAGAAGATTCAGACACAGAATGGAAAAAAATAGCTGCCAAGACAATATCAGTCTTGTTTTTTTTTCCATTTCATACTGCAGGGTATCATCACCCTAATGTATTTAGCATTGTCTTAACAATAAGAAAACTCAAAAAATCAAAACAAATCATTTGTGGAAGAAGAAACGGATGAGAAAGTAAAGTGTGCATTGCCTAACAATTGACTTGTGTAGCTTTAGAAAGAGATTTTATTGGTAAACACTGTTATAAAGAGAGGAAAGCACTGAGGCCTTACTGAGAGAGAACAGTCATCATGGTGTGGAAGGGAAATCTATATTAAAGAAGAGTCAAAATGCAACAAAATCTTCCCAAAAATTAGCAGAGCACCAATAGAAATTATCTCTACCAGGTCTGCTAAGACATGGCCTGAGCTGGTCTTCTTCATTATATGGGCATGGAAGGAAACCCTTGCACTGTACTTCACAAAGTAAAAACATCAGCATTAATTCCTCTCCTTGTAGCAGCTGCATCTCTGTCCACAGTCAGCAAAGCTCCAGCAGAGACCAGGGAGGAAATAATTGTGTCCCCTCCTGGCACCTCAGCAGCTGTAAAGAATGGGTTCTCTGGGAAGTAATATTGCTTCAAGATGTTCTTGATGTCAGTAAGATTACTCTTCAGAAATACAGCAATTAGGCATTGGAAACATGCATGGAGATTAGCTTCTAAACCCATACATTTCCTCTTCTCTTGGGTTGTCTGAAAGAGGCCAAAAAGGGAGCATAGAGGACTAGTCTTTTCCTCTACCATGGAAAATGTGCTTGAGTCCTTACTGAACGCAAAGAACCAATGCTCTCTAGATCCAGCACTTTCTAAAAATATTGCAATAGAAAGCAGAGGCTTAATTAAAAAAAGGATACAGAAATAGAATGGCCAGCTGAAAGAGTGGCTGCTGCTTACACCTAAGTTCTTGGTGCCTTTCAGTCCTATTGACCCACAGAGTCCACAACTCAGAACCACATGGGCTTGGTCATGGAATCATAGAGTGGTTTGGGTTGGAAAGGTCATCAAAGACCATTTAGTTCCAACCCCACTGCCATGGGCAGGGACATCTTCCACTAGATCAGGTTGCCCAAAGACCCAGCCATGTTACTTGGCTGAAATGACCGTCGCACACCTCTCTACAACCTCCCTTCAGGTAGTTGTAGGTGATGATAAGATCTCCCTTCAGCCTCCTCTTCTCCAGGCTAAACATCCCCAGCTCCCTCAGCCGCTCCTCATATGATTTTTCCTCCAGCCCCTTCACCAGCCTGGTTGCCCTTCTCTGGACTTGCTCAAGGACCTCAATGTCCTTCTTGTGGTAAGGAGCCCAGAACTGGACCCAGAACTCAAGGTGAGGCCTCACCAATGCCAAGTACAGGGACACAATCACCTCCCTAGACCTACTGGCCATGCTGTTTTTGATTTAGTCAGCTTTCTGGGCTGCAAGTGCACATTACCAGGTCATGTTGAGCTTCTCATCCACCAACATCTCCAAGTGCTTGCCCTCAGGGATGTTCTCTATTCATTCTCCTCCTAGCCTGTAGCTGTGCTTGGGATTACCCCCAACCCATGTGCTTGCACTTGGCCTTGTTAAACTTCATGAGGCTCACAGAGGCCCACCTCTCAAGCCTGTCAAGGCCCCACTGGATGACATCCCTTCCCTCCAACATGTTGCCAGCACCACACAGCTTGGTCTCATTGACAAACACACTGAGGGTGTTCTCAATTCTACTGTCCATGTCACTGAAAAAGGTGTTAAAAAGTGCTTGTCCAGCTATTTGCCTAATTCTTTTTCAGGTGATCTGACCCTGACAGGAGACTACACATAGCATGTTGTCTCCTCATGAAGTGTTAGTAATTATCTGAAACAGCCTTTGGAAGTGTGTAAAGACCAGAGAAAAGTGCAACCAGTCAAAATATCATTCCAAGTGAAACATCAGTAATGACTGAAGCTACGCAGGGCTATTGAATTTTGAATTGGGCTTTGAAAATCCTAGTCAGATATTGTCAGGATTCAAATAAAGAATTAAGCTGGAGAATGGAAAAGAGTCAATAAGCTAATCAAATTTATGAATTATTTAAAGCTGGGAAATGAAACATTAAGTATATTTCAGGAAAGGAGTAATAATAAGAGCTTGATAAATTGAAAAAATTAGACTTCCATCAATTATGTAGTTGAATAAAAATATATACAGGCACTTAAATAGAGACAAATAATGAGATGTGAAGAAACTGTGAAAAATAGGTAACTATCTCAACTCCAATACCTTCGATAACAGATTACACTTCAAAACAGGTAACAAGAAAGAAAATGCAAACTTGAATGACATTATTAGGACCATTATGTGTAAAATGAGCAATTAGTATACTTCTTTTTATTTTACTCTGTTAAGGGCCCAGTTTCAGCATTTTCATCACACTTCAAAGACAGACTGAACAAAGTAGAGGGTTCACAACCTTGAATGACAGAGAATGATTAAAAGTTAGGAAAGTGAAGCTGATGATAAAAGAGCATGCTTAGACTCAAGAAAAGATAACTCAGAGAAGAAAAAATGTCAGGAAATAACAATAAGGATGTTATAAAAAGACAGGCATCAATTATTCAGACTTCTCAATAAAGACAAGAACAAAATAGAATGTTCTTAAACTGCAACACAAATATTCTGTTAAAACATTAGGAAAAATAATTTCCAAATGCTAATAAGTTAGTGTAGTTCTAAAATAGCAAATATGTCTACCCAGAGTCTTAGAAAGAAATCTAAATATCAAACAAATGCTATGTGAGCAATCTCAGATGAGACTGCAATTTACATGTCCCTTATATAGGATTTTAAATGGAAGAGGAAGGTATGTCTTGTTGCTAAAGGGAAGAATAATTCATCATTTAAGAAGCTAAATTTTTAAATTCAGTAAATATTTATGCCTCATTAATAAACAATTTTAGAATTGGTCTGTGTGTATGTTATATGGATTTTTATCTTATCATCCATATACGATTTTCATATAGTCTGTTCTAGGTATGTTGGAGAGTTGGTAAGGCAAATCTTATGAAGTTCATGAACTTAGTATAAAAACCTAACTAAAAAATTTCCTAATATGAGACAAGTATGAACACAAGTGTAATTTGCAATTATTTTTCAACTGTTCTGAAGAAAGAAATACGATTAATTGTATTTATTTTAAGGGTATTTACATAATCACTGGTAACTACGTGTACAATTTTTGTAGGAAAAGTATTTAGTATTTTGACATAAACTATGACAGCCTTTGCTCCCAATGAATCCTCTTATGGAATGGTTTGAACACAAGCAGTCCACAGATCCCTCACCATAATTAGCAAATAAGCCTGCATGATTTCTGGAGAATTTAATATTGATTCTTTTAAACATCAGTTATATCTAATATGTTAGCTTAAAGGAATTTTGTTAAGTATCTACAAATCACTTTATTTCCATTTTCAGTTCTATCCTAATTCAGACCAACACATTTTTATCAATTTCATGCCTACATGCAAAGATTCTACCCATATGCTTATTAGCACTGCATTGCTGCAACTTTGAATATTGACTTATCAATTTCATTAATGCATCATGACCATATTATGGCTGCCAGAGTAATTGAATTATTCTTGCTTGGTTGTTTTATCTGATGCAAGAATGGTGGAATGTATGGTACTATCTTGTATGTATCCATGACAAAAGCAGTCATGGAATCACCTGGGTTGGATGAGACCCTTTAGATCGTGGAGTCCAACCATAGCCTAACCCTGACTAGTCCACCTCTAGATCATGTCCTTAAGGACTTCATCTACATGCCTTTTAAATACCTCCAGGGATGGAGACTCCACCACCTCCCTGGGCAGCGTATTCCAATGCTTGACAACCTGTTCAGTAAACAAATTCTTCCTGATACCTAACCTAAATCTTCCCTGGTGCAATTTTAAGCCATTTCCTCTCATCCTATCACTTGTCACCTGAGACAAGAGTGACAAGTGCCCGACATCTCTGCAACTACCTTGCAGGTAGTTGTAGAGAGCAATAAGGTCTCCCTTCAGCCTCCGATTCTCCCTCAGCCGCTCCTCATAGGACTTGTAGACCCTTCACCAGCTTTGTCGCCCTCCTCTGGACGCGTTCCAGAATCTCAACATCCTTCCTGAGGGGCCCAAAACTGAACACGGTATTCAAGATGCAGCTGAGTACAACTGAACTGTTGGGGCCATCATGATTTTGCAGTGATTTCAGCTGAGATATTTTCTTTTAAAATATTTTTGCTAAATATTAATCTAATACAGGTTTTTAGTTGGTAATAGGCTTCTCAAAGCAGTATTAATTGCATTTGACTACAACAAATTGCAATGCTCATGTTTTCTGACATTTATGTAACTCTGTCTTCTTGACACTTTGATTTTTTTTTCCACAAAGCCATGCAACTGGGAGTGGGTTAAGCTTAAATTCTGTTTATTGTTTGAAAACTGGGATAAAATTCCTGAGTACATTTAAACAGCAGGAAAAAAAGCATGAAGCAGCAGGTGGACCAAAGAGTCTACCCTGGTAGGTGAACCAGAAAGGTTCTGCTGACTATGATCTGACATCATTTGTGTATAAGTCTCCCTATAGCAAGGGACTGTTTTAAAAATTGAAATGGACTAGTAATTTCCAACTAAGCAGTACTCGGCTGTGCATTCAAATTTTAAATGAAAGCCCAAACAAATTATCTGAATTCCAGATTAATCCCATACTGAAATGGAGCTTAGAAACCCTAAACACAACTAATTAAAATATTCTAAAATGTATATGGGGAGGGGGATATCATATCCATAAAAACATTCTCAGTAAAAATCACTGCAAGCAGAGATTCATAACCGAAGAACCATCTTTCACCCACAATTGTATAGAAATAGTTATTAGTATTGTAAGTAAAAAAATTAAGAATCTCATGAATAATTTTAACAGTAATTTATGATTAAGCAGATGTTCTGTGTAGCTCATACACCATAACTACACACAAAGCTATAAAACCTAGAAGCTTGTTGCCCATTTTATGCATAGGTTCTTCAATAACAATGAAGAATTCTGGGGTGTAAAGTTGTATACCTACAGTACCTACCAAACTGTCTATCTTGTACTGAGCTTAGATATTTATCAGGCATGAAAGCAGAACAGAAAATAAGGACATATGTCACACATGTCAGCTATCTAACATTGTACTTTATTCTACTAAGTACATGCTCTAAAAATAATGACATATCAGCAATATATGAAGTGCTCTCTCAGCACTTTTTCTTTATCTTAAATCTTGCTCAGTGGAAGTGAAAACTGCCAATTTTTTGGTGCAGATTCATAAAGAATGAGGATTAGTAAAGCATCAGTTAAAAGGTTACACTGTATTTTGTGGGATGTCATGAAATCAGAAATGACCATCTGCCATGCTTTGCATAGCTACAAAATGGGTTTGGCCACAAACACTCAGATGACAGTTAAAATCCAATTAAAATCCTAGACATTATTTAATTTTGTTTCAAAAGTATGACTTCCACATAGACATAGAATCACAGAATTATTGGGTTGGAAGGGGTGTTAAAGATCATCTAGTTCTAAAGCCCTGCCATTGGTAGGGACACCCTCCACTAGCCCAGGTGACCTAAAGCCCCATCTAGCCTGGCCTTGAACACTGTCAGGGAGGGGGCAGCCACAGCTTCTCTGGGCAGCCCGTGCCAGGTTCTCACCACCCTCACAGAAAATAATTTTTCTTAATATCTAACCTACATCTATACCCTTTCAGTTTACAGCCATTATCACTTGTCCTACCACTCTATGCCCTTGTAAACAGACCCTCTTCAGCTTTCAATAGTATATATCGTAGTATGCATCTTCATTGATTTTTTCGCAACTGTGAACATTTTCAATTGAAATTCTAATTTAAACATTCATATTAATAAGAATCATAACAAAAATATAGGGAACTATTAAAAAGCAATAGAATGTCACCCTAGAGATTAAAGTTCAGTTTACCTATCATTATCTATGCTACTTTAGGAGAGGAGAGTCACTGTTCATTATTGAACAGAATAGTGACCATAAATTCTACCAGCGAGACCAAGGGGATTTTTGCAGTTAATCAGAAACTGCTATTTTTATGAATATTTGAAAAGGTTTTTCTAGTTTTGTTACAAAGTACTGCATGGTGAACAGCAGATAAAATTCAGTCATAAAATTCTGTCCTTATAGTTCCATGTAAAAGTCCTATGCAAAGTATAGATTCCAGAAAAACATACAGAGTGAGAGTCAAAGACAGAATACTTAGGACAAGTTAGGCAGTTGAAGAAATTACCTGCAGATGGTTATTATTTATATACTTTTACTTGCTCATAGACCAAAGTTTTAATCAATCTCATGTAAATTTGAATTTGTTTAGTCATCAAATAAGCACATTTTTCTCTATTTTCTCACACTATCAAGTCATAATTTACTACAGAAAGTAAAGAATTTCTGATGAACATCTATAGTACCTGCCAGGCCAATTTAGGTAGCACTTCATACCACAGAACTTGAAGATTTAGACAAGATGTGTTGACGTGTAACAGAGAATCTGTAAAGATGACAACTTGCCAAAAGCAGGATTTCTGCTTTGTCCAGAAACTAATACATTTCAGAAGCCCCATATCTGTTGTCATCATACAGTCATTGTCTCTGACCAGAGGGGAGGGAGAGGAGTTTTTATTTCTGCATGACCTCAAGTGTAAACATAAATGTACATGTAACAGTTCTAATGAGAGCATTGGCAAAAACAGTAGATGAAAATTATTTGTGTGTATGCCTGTATTTGCAGAACCAGGATCTGAGGAAGAACAGCGTATTCCATGAATCTGAGTCATGAGTGGAAACTCATTTTCCCTTCAAAATTATTCACCCAAACAGTAAGGAAAACATTTTCTTAAGACATCTGGGAAATAAATATTCAGAACGTAAAAATGCAAGTTAAGACATTATTAAACAGCAGAATATGGGAAATAACATAAAACTAGGATATATTTTTTATATTTCTGCATGTTTTCTGAACACTTCAGAAGGAAAGAATATTACTGAAGAAAATTAAAATATTCTTGATGTAAACATAAAGCAAACACAGGTGAAGAGGTCAATGTGAAAAGCAGCACATCATCCAACTCTTTGACCGAAAAAAGTCTGGACATGTAGCTAAAATACCATCTCTCATCTATTAGTATGAGTAATTCAGTTGACTCTTCTGTGGTTAGGCATTTACAGGGATTAAGAACAACATCTGAGTACCTGACTGAATCTTTTCCTAGGAAATATCACTCTCAAAGAATCCTGGTGCACTTTACCTGACTATTCGGATCCACTAGTAGCTTGTCACAAAACAGGCCAATGATGCAACCCACCTGACTTTAAGAACAGATGGCTCTTCTTGGGAAATTCGGATATAGCCAAATGTTCTGTTTATTATTCACCAGAGTTTTAGTGGGGAGAAACAAACAAACAAAAAGTGGTTATCCTTTCTGTTTCTGTATCACCAAAATTTGATGTGCCTTAGAAGAGAATAAAGTGGTCCTGAAAACCTCATATATTTCTTCAAAGAATTTACCTTAAAAGAACAGCTTTCCCACAATGCAACAAATCAATATGAAAAATGCTACAACTTCTCTAAAAGAAGAGAATTGTTTACTTGTGGAGCTACCATAGATGACCTTTTAGTAATATTTTTAAAAAGTGAAATATATTAGATGCTGACTAAAATGGCCCAAATATTACCCTTCCTAATTTTTGAATGTGCACAGTTAAGTTTCACAGTACAAACATATTTGGAAAGGTTAAAACAATTTGTTAGGTAGCTTAGTGATTCTTTAATTTATGCTTTATATATCACAGTCCATATATGAACCATATATATTTGTTCACCTTTATGATCTGCCCATCTCAGTTTTTTGTTTTGTTTGGTTTGAATGATGTAATGAATTCATTCAGGCAAAAAAAGATTGAATTAATAGTAAAACTGCAGATGCGTGACAGTACATATATTATTCTGATAAAAAAAAAGGAAATTCCCTGACAGGGCTTCACAGCTGAGTGTGCTTTCCTTGCTTGCCTCTGTTTAGCCCTATCACTACTAACTGACAGGCTGAGAATATGAAAAATAAACAAACAGATGAAGAATCAGGGTGGGGTTGCATTTTAAAATTTTTATAAGTGATGATGGGTGCTTATTTTTGCTAGAATTAGGTGCTACTTTCATTCAAATACACTCTCTGGGTGAAACTACAGCTTTTTCATTTTGTCAAACAAGTGAAAAAGGAAGAAGACCTTTGATCATGCTAGAATCCTATTCCATCCAATTGCTAAATAAAAGGGTTGCAGACAGGCACATTACTGAGAGCTTTTTCTATTTTTAAAGTAAAAATTAATGAACACTGGAGCACTGATTAGCATCGCACAGCAAACATAGTGTCATCCACTTTCATCTTATGATCCACATTCTTTCCTCATAGTTGGACTGACCTTTCACAAATGCTATCCTTTATTCAGGATTTCAGAGCCCATACAAATTGTCAGCTGCAACAACAACTATTTTGATTCATGGAAGAAATCTCTATTCTATCTGCTTGAGACACAATTGTTTCAAGCACCGTTAAAGCTAAGAAAGCTGAAATAAATACAGAGATCATTACTGGCAGCTAGGCATGCTGTCCTGGTAACTGCTGAGTCAGGTGGAGTGCTACTCTCCTCAGGCCACCTTACCAGCCATCTCTGTGCTCTGGGTAAAACCACCATCTCAGATGGACAGAGCCTGCAGTGTGGTCACTGCCTTACCTGCTCCTGTCAAAACACTTTGGGTTAGCATAAATACTGTCAACAGTAGCCTTTTTTGTTTGCTTTTGTTATTACCAAGACTGCTTTTGTAGAGCTGAGCTACAGAGGGAGTACAACCCATGTAAATAGGCCAGGGATGTGGGCTGGGGAGAGGATGGGCAGCCTGAGGGACATAATCCCTTAGCCTGACTCAGTTCCAACCATACATCTGACTACATCCTTGCCCAAGTCTGGAGATATTTCAGCCCCATAAAACTTGCTCTTATAAAAGCCAACATAGATGGGATGACTGAAGAACTAGGAGCTTGTAAACAATATTTAAATAGAAATAAATATCTAAAACCTTAAAGTACTATTTTATATGTATATATACACATTTGTAATTTTCTGCTGATTTCTGGTTTTTTTCTCCACTCCTGCCCTTTTTTATCTTTTTTTTTTCCCTCCAGAAATATGGAAGAAGCTTCAGCATCAAGAGAGGTGTGACCAGCAGGTTGAGGGAGGTTATTCTCCTCCTCTACTTCACAAGACCCCACCTGGAGTAGTGTTCAGCTCTGGTGTCCCAAACACAAGAAGGACATGGACCTGTTGGGATGAGTCCAGAGGAGGCCATAAAGACTATCAGAGGGCTGGAGCACATCTAAGAAGACAGACAGAGAGTTGGGCTTCTTCAGCCTGGAGAAGAGAAGTCCCCAGGAGCACTTTACAGAAGCTCTCCAGTACTTGAAGGGGTCTTTCAAGAGAGCTGGAGAGAGAGTGTTTTCAAGGGCACATAGGGATAGGACAAAAGGGTAATCGCTTTAGCCTGAAGGAGGATAGATTTACTTCAGATATAAGGAAGAATCTCTTTAGATGAGGATGGCGAGGCACTGCAACATGTTGCCCAGATAAGCTGTGGATACCCCTTCCCAGAAAGTGAAGGCCAGGTTAGATTGGACTTTGGTCTACTGGGAGAATGCCCCTGCCCATGGCAGGGGTTTGAAACTAAATGATCTTTGATGACACTTCCAACCCAACTCATTCTCTGATCCTTAAGATGGGACACCAGTAAGAGGTATTTTTCCACATCACTCCAGAAAAACAGATAAAAGAAATTTCCCTTCTAATTTATGCCATCAGATTTAGTATTGGTGAGGGACACATAATGTAGATTTGGACCAGTTAAAGCTAATAGAGATATTACATTAGAGTTTCATTTGCCAAAGTATAGAGCTCTAAAAGCACACTCAGAATCTGTTTTCCAACAGAAAGTTGAGAAAGGCAACCAAATCCACAGGGGCACCTCCACAACTGCAGTTGTTACAATCTGCTGATTTAAATTTCATGCACACTCTGTTTTGTGAAAGAGGTGGAGTTTCAGATCTGTGCCTTCAAGCTTATCTTAGAAGTTTGTCATTTCAATGCACCATTCTCATGGCCCCTATTCTATAAGTGCCTGCTTTTTCTTAATATATGTATTACAGGAAATTGGATGCTGCAATCTTGTGTATTCTGCTGTCTAAAATCAGTATGGCTGTATTAGAATAGCCCCTACAGAAATCATCAGACTTCTGTGTAATGACCAAAGTGTGCAGAATCTACAAAATACAGTACTTTAAAATGAAAATGGGCCCATGGCTTTGATTAAAGAGTTCTTTCCTTATCATAAAATTCCACAGGAATTTTAAAAATTCTATATTAAGTTCATAATTGTGCAACCAGTGTCATAACTTTCTCTGTCTACCTTATAAACTTTCTCTTTTGCTTTTAAACTTCAAATGTAATTCCACAAACAGCCCTACCTAAAGCTGGTACTAAGTAACAAAAGAGGTTTTGTTCCACTTTCCAATATCACGTACTTTTTATACTTTCTTTCATATGCAGTGTGAATTCTGAATGCCAACATTATGAATTCAAGTTTCCCTTAAATATGTAGCCCGATTAAGAATAAATACATTGTTGTTTCCTTTGGATTGTTCTGAATGAATCCAAATGTATGACTAAATCTGATGAGAAACACAGCTGTTCTGAACTTTCAATGAGTATCTCAGGTGTCTGCTGAACTGCAAACAAATTCATTTGATGCACCATAACCCCAGTAGAATAAAATCTTCCATGATAAATATATTATTCAAAGTCAAAACATAACTTTCTCAATTGAAGCTGAGGACACTATAAAACGTCTATGACAATGAGCTGAAAATTAATAAAATATCTGTTGCAGAGATTCAATTCTGTTTTCTGAATTTGGAGGTTGCTAGGTGATGAAAAACAAGTTGATTGAATCAATAGAAAATGCTTATGGGGAACTATGAAATAGATTGCAGGGTACAATTCTTTGAACATGAATTAGTATATTGTTATGAAAAAGAAAGCATTTTATAGAATTATGGGGCTGAAGATTTGATAAGAAATTACTAGCAGAAGACATGAGCAGGAAAATTATTCTAGAGGCATTTAATGGTTAGTAATGAAAAGCAATAAATAACTGAGAATAAGAGAAAAGGATAATACTGGAAAAGATGTAAGAAATCAAATAGCCAGGATACATTTTAGATCTAGAAATACTGTAAGTGAATCCTGTTTTGAAGCTATTAAGGTAGAATGCTGTTGAGAATATGTACTTATACAGGTATATTCAAAGGGAAAAGAGTGGGCCTACATTTCTTTGTTTAAAAAGCTTAATCAGCTTCCCTTGTTAATTAGGAGATCTTTCAGTACTTCACTTCTTGAGAATAAGAATACAATCTCAACAGCAGAGACCAATATAAACCATCATTAATAGAAGCAGAGCACTGTGTATTTCTTAGGCACTATAACATGAAGCTGTTAAGCACTATGCTTTTTTTAATTTTACAAATGTAAAATTCTAAATGGCTCAGTGAAATGATCAAGTTGTACTTTTATTCTGAAGGTGTTAGCAGCTTGTTTATTGCCACCTTTCTAAAATAATACTGCTTTGGATATATTGGTTTTGTCTTAAAAGTTATGTTTCCTTAAAGAACGGTTATGCAAAGGGATTGAGGGATTGAGGGATTAGGGAAAATCAAGCTACACGGGAGAGTGCTGGAGAAACTAGAACAGTGTAGATGTAGGAATAAGTAAAAATGAAATACAAAACTACTTGCAGTAATTTACCTTTAACCTTGGGCACCACTATAGGGACTTTTTTGGGAACTGGAGGAAAGCAAGAAAATGCAAGACTGAAAACAATGGACAAAACTGAATTCTACTTTAGCAAAATCTGCCAGAAATGCACTATGTACATGGAAGCTTCTAATAAGATGCCAACCACTAGATAACCAGCATTAATGAAAAAGACAATTCTAAAAATCAAATACTGTGACATGCAGGATGAATAAACAGGAATTCTAATTTTCCATTTTCGCAAGACTGTGATCATGGGTTACAATTACAGTTTCTAACAATGAGAAAGATGTCTTACGTTCAGCACAGCTCAAGCCTTCTTGGTAGTAGTCTCTTGAAGGAAAATCTGGGCCAACTGCTTGTTCTGCGACTCCGCCCTCATAAGCTCTAGTTGGAGTCCTGACATCCTCCAGACTTTCTTTATGCCACAGCTTAACTTCAGAACAGCACTGGGACACCTCCCAGGAATGTGCTTGTTAGGTCTCTGAGCCTTTGGCAGTTTTTTGGGCATCCCACTGGCTACTAGTAAGATCAGACTGAAACAGGTCCTGCGTTTCAGACATCCTTTTCCTTTTGCCTAGCTTCTTTCTGATTATTTGTGTGCACTGTCAAAGTAGTTTATGCCAACAGACTTAAAATACTTGCCCATGCAGTCACGGATTAAGTATTTGTTAACCCCAGGGAAATTTCATGCCAACACTTAAGTGCAGCTCTACTCCACCAGCATTACCAACATTGAGAATTTAACACAGTTAGGCTCTTTCTGAGAGTCATGGCGTAAAGCAAACAGGAAACTATGTGGATACAGTTTGCATGTTAACAAACCCAGACAAGCAGTCCCAGGGCTGGAATGTTATATTTTGCCTCTCTGCAGGACTTCTTAGCCTGGGGCAAGCCCAGTGTTAAACTGCATCTACCTGGTTTCCAGAGAGCTTGTAAGAAAGAGCCTGAAGCTTTCTGAAAAACAACAGGAATATACTCTGTTGAATAAACTTTATGTTTTAAGAGATGCCCAGGTTAGCTCAGTGTTCCCAACATTGATCTTGTTTCTGGACATTTGGCAATGATGGGTATTTCCTTGAAGAAGTATTATAGTCTGAACATGGCTTAGGGCAGATGGCTAAATCATCTTTCCCACAATGACTAAAACCTGTTGTGGAGATAAGTAGTAAAGATAAGAAGGGGGATGATTGCCCAATCCCCAGAGCCTACAGAGAAGAGTTTGCTAGTTGGATGGAAATAAGAAGTGATTTGTAATAAGGCAGGGGCACAAAGTGAAAGAGATCTGATGTCCAATAAGCCAGTTTATGCAGCGGCAGCTTTGCCATCTCTTAAAATCTTTATATGAAAACATTATGTACTTGTACATAACGTTCACATACAATGAATATTTACATAGAGCATCATTCTTGGTCAACTGATTCACAACAACAAAAAGGGCAGATCTCCACTGACAAATGAATCCCAGTTTCCAACCAAAAACTGATGATTTCATCTCTAGACCATTCTTTCCTGATGTAATCATTCCACAATAATCAATTAAACATCACGACATAGGCTCAGAAAAAAAAGTCTCATCGGAAGAGCAAGGATAAGGTGCCCTGTCTCTGATACAAATCATATCAGATTACTAACATGCTACATGAACCAGAAGACCATCTGTGTTACTACAAATATTGTTTTAATATCTACTTTAGAGAACAATCAATTCAACATCTTCCTAACCTTTTGAAGATCTTGGATTTTGAATATCATTTCGGTCTGAAAGAAAGAATCAAATTTAAGTGTAGAAATACGCAGAATCACAGGGTGGTTGAGCTTGGAAGATACTTCTGAAGATTGTCTAGCCCAAACCTTCAGCTCCAAGAAGGGTCAGCTACATGAGATTGCTCAGAATAGCACGAAGATTCTAACCCGTAGGCATTAATTCTTACCATTGTCATCGTTAATCTCCAGACAATCCCTAACCATAAAGGGCTACCCCACCACCTCTCCTTCCTCACCTGTCCCTCTTCAAAAGTTTATACGCATCCATCACAGCACTCCAGTTATGAGAATCATCCCACCAAGTTTCTGTGATGACAACTAAATCATAGGCTTCCCACTGTATAATTGGTTTGAGCTCCTCCTGTTTATTGTCCAACTCTGTGTGTTGGTGTACAGGCATTTCAGGGATCAAGCTGAACCCACCATTTTTGCCTTAAAATCCCCAACATGCCCAACATCTTCAACATGCCCTGAGGCAACAGGTGGGGGGCTCATATCTATACTCCTTCCTTCCAACCATACTGTGTCCCTTCACACTTTGTCATGGCAAGCCTGCTATATTCTCCTTCCCCCTTTGCATCTAGTTTAAAGCCCTGCCATGGGGAAGTTGAAATTGTAGCCATGTGCTAATTTCCTCTTAACAATTCATTAGAATTATGTGAAATTAAATTCCAGAAATCACTATAAAGCAGTGATATTACTGTCCCTTAACAGGTTATGTCCATCATCATTTCTGTAATTTTGTTTACATTTCAGCGGACTTGCTGCTCCATGAAATTCTCTCTTTTGAATAAGAAGCTTTGTGTGACATTTTCAGAAGGACCTCAGCTGGCCTTTGACATTCAGGAAAGCTAGCACCATTTTAATAACACCATGTCCTTTCTCAGGGAACAGTTCTAAAGGGTGGTAGTAATATTTACTTCTACCTGCTTTATAGTTCTGTCAAATAATTTCATGTCTTCTGAATGGGATAACAAAATCAATTGATAGCACTAAACCATTTTATTTTCTCTCTCACAGATGCTTGTTTAGTGACAGTTAAAAAAATATCTTTAACCACCTATAATAGATACAGCTGAGATCACTATGGCACTCTAAAACACTTTTGTAAAGGATATGTAGCAGAAAGTTGACTGAATCAGAGAGATATGCCAGTCTAACAAACGTGCTCTCAGCTGTACTCTAAGTTTGTTCTTCTTTGTGTCTAAAATACCACGTCCAATGTTAGAACCCTGGGTACAGTAAATATTTTTAAGATCAGCTCAGTGCTGAAGACAGTGAGTGCACTCATTTCAATAAAACTACATCCTAATCCTAACTATTATCAAGTAACCTAAGATGGCCTTTAACTTACAATGCCATTGCATTATAGCAACACAATTTTTCTGCGTTGTAATATAATATTTGGTTAATGCATCACATAAAAATGTATATTTTTAAATTTTGAACATCTAAACTTAACATCATAATGTCATAATAATCACCAACATGAGCAGTATAGAAACAATGTGGTACTCACAAGTACATGAAATAGAGAAATTAATTGGTGGTTTTTTTCAGATCTAGAAAACTGATATTTTGCATTGGATAATAAAGTTCAAGTATTTTGGCAATAACAAATATGTTACAGGTTTAATTATTTTTACATGCAAAAGCTGAAGCTCAATAATATAAGTTTCAAAAGTTTGCAGTAAGGTTTAAAGTTCCACTTGGGGAGAATAATTTTTCAATGCATTTTTTACAGTTCTTCAGTAGGAATGTGTGCTCGTTTCTTTTTCCTCAAGTATGTACTTTTTAGGGAACTACAGTGCTTAAGTAACAGAATGTTAACCTGTAATACCAAGTTCACATCACACTGCACCTATTTTGTATGTAATTAGACAATTCAGTGTTTAAAATACTGCATTTTAAAAATAGCGATATTTTGAAAAGTGGTTTGTTTTTTATTCTGAGTTAGTAAACATAAAAATAGTTTTCTGGAAAATAATTTTCACATCCAACCAAGATATTCCAATCACAATATATGAAGTGCCTGGACAACTAAAAGTATCAAATTGTGAACTTGTGATTTTTATGAGTAAGTCATATGTCTCTGGGTTTTTTTACCTTGTTCGCATGACAATTAAACTTGAAACATCAAAATCAAACCCATGTAGAAATCACTTTGGTGCCCATTCTTCAGGAAACCTATGAGAGTTTTGCTGTTGAACTCAATAACTTTGACCTCTAGAAGAAGTTTAAAATTAAAAATCTGAAAGCAAATCATGGAATCCTAGTTTATAGTTGCAAGTCTTGTACACAAAGGAAATAACTTGCATCTTTCCACACTTATACAGTAAGCAAATCCAGAAAAAAAAAATTTTCTGTCATATGAAACATACATAATAATATGAAAATGTAGTCCAGTGTCCTAAATCACAAAATATCACCTTTCTACACTTTTCTATGCTTACCCCCAAGTAAATACTACATATGTTACTTAAACTTAAGATTTTATACCAGATGGCCTAGCTTTTCACTTCAAGGTGAAAGTATGGTTAAACAAAAGCATTATTCTTCTAACCCCAGACTTAAGTTTTTATTAATAGTGAAGCACTCAAGAATCAGGTTCACAATTTGTAAATATTTTGTAAGTACCTGGACATTCATGGCATTAACTAATATTTTGACCAGAATTATCCAGAATTCTTTAGCACTCCTCTTGCTTGAAACAACTTATAACTGCTTGTAAAAGTGATAACAATTTGGTGACACAAGCACAACAAACCTAAGTACTCAGTGAATGGCTTACAGGCAATTAATAAGCTAAATATATACTAGAAAAATATTGCAGAAATAACGAAACGGTAAATATCCCTGCAGAAGTCAAAAGGGGATCATACAAAGATTTTTAAGGGAATGATGCAGTATGTTTGTAATTAGATTTCTTTAAAGAAATTTAAATTATTGGCATTGAAATTGAAATGAAGGAGAGTGATCTATAAAAAATACTTTTAGCACTGTTGTCACTGCAGTAACATTTATTCTGTCAGTAGAAAGGGTATACTTGAGATAAATCACTATAGTTAGGTTCCCTCATTTATCACAAGTTGTCTGTGCCAATGATCAGAGGTCATATGTATCTACTTTCCCAGATCACTTCTGGGGTTGCCTGAAAGAAGAAAAACTGTCAAATGAGGCTTTGAAAGTTCTTTCTTTAGTACTGCAGGATTAAAATGATCAAGATGAGGACAAGAGTTTGAATATCAGTATGAGCAATGCTGCACATAGGGCAGACTTTATACAAGACTTCTTAGTCATGCATAATTCACTACTTTAATGCATACATCATTACTTAAACTGATCAAGGTATTGAAGTTTCTAATGAAGCTAGTAAGTAGTTTTCAATTTGCTTATTGTTAACTATAAGGAATTATACAGTGGAAATCAGAAGTTGTAGGTGCAAACTTAGCACCCAGAGAATCAGAGCATAGCTTTCAATAAAAATCAGAGTGAACTAAACCCATGACATTTAAACAATTCTTTGCAAATCCAGAATTTTTACTGCAAAAAGTTGGGAGATTCTGATTCTCAGTCAAGGCAAAAGCCAGGAAAACTTTGGGTACCACTATAAACAGCCATGTGAGGCCTAGTTTCCAATCAGGCATATGACACTGGGAGTCACATATGCAAGTCATTAAAAGCAAACAAGAAAATTATTAGAGGATGGGTGTAATTATAATGTAAGTCTGTATAAATTTGAAGCATAAAAAATTACTGTTTACAGTACTATGATGAAATTATTCAGTGGATCACCAGATTTGGATTAAGACTTAGATGTAGTACTACTAGCCATTTTAAAAAAAATCAAAGGAATAACACAGACTTCTTCCCTGTCCCTCTTTAGTGCAGATGAACTGTAGGCAACTGTGGGTTTCAAAATATTCTCCAAGTGCTTAGTTTCTTACCATTGGTGGGAATTTATACAGCAGAAAATACATTACCTTAATAACATTTCATAACCTGTCCTAAGTGGATGGTGGAACTCAACTTGAGCTCTTCAGTCAATATCCAAGTAAATCCAAGATTAGACAAAAGTTATTCACTCATCTCCTTCTTCATACCTCCCGGCAAATGCAGCTTCCAGTACTACAGCACATTGTAAATTTGCACCTGTGTGTTCACATGTGAAGTCCCAATTCAGGATTAAATAATTCATACCTTGACAATATATTATTTACTTGAGGAAACACAGTGTAACTGATGTGTTCAGGCACAATATGCTGCAGCATGTAACAGTGGAGGTGAAAATTCAGGTAAAAGAAAAGAATTCCACAAAACCCTATACCAAACCACTTCTAATCCTGAAACAGGAAAAAAAAAAAAGAAAAGAATCAGTCTTTCATGGAAGAAATTCAGGCACCAAGAAGTGAAGAAAGTACTAATTCAATTTTTGGTTTGCTATAATCAGTAATCACGAACCCATTCATGGTGGTTTCCAGTTTACCTAACTTCAGTTTCAAATTATTAATTTTTCTTAACATTTTTGCTGTAGCAAATCCTACATTTTCTTCCTATGACAGTATGAACAGCCTGTAGTCACAAGTTTTTGTGATTTATTTTATTTAAGAGTGTAATTTAATTCATTTTTCTGAGCACTTCTTGAAAGTTAATTCTAGGTCTCATCTTTCTGAAATTTAATTTTTTTCCATAGTCATGAAAAGCTGGTCCCCAAATCTGGATGCAGTATTCCAATAGTGTTAAAATCACTGCCTGAGACAAAGGTAGAAAAGGGAGACCTTTCTTCTTTTTTTCTCAGTATTTACTTGATTCTAGAACCATAGATCACATTACAGCCTCATTTGCCACACCATCACACAGAAAGATCATGCTGAATTATTTATCAGCTCTGATCACAATCCTTTTCATATTGTCTCCTCAAAGTAGCCTCTTTCTGTTCCTACTCATTCATGTATGAATTACCTGGATTATTTGTTACTATGTTTATAAATTTTCACTAAAATATTTTTTTCTTTCAGTACACTTAATTTACCTCTCAGTCTAAATGGTTCCTTGACCTCAGTAGTTTAGCTGTCCACCAAGCTTTATAAATGACTTTTAAGTGATTTTATATTTACTTTGGATTACCAAAGGAATACTAAATAATGTTAAACCTATTATTTATCTCTTCAAGATTCTGCTAGAAAACACTCCCAGTGACAACTACTTTTGAGATGTGTCAACTAGCTAGCTCTTAATTCATTTCACATAGGCTTTATAGATATGAATAGTGTTATTTTCCTATCACAATTTTGAAGGGAACTATATTATGTATACACAGTTACCTTTATCCATCAAAATTGCAATTTCAAATACAGAAAATAAGTTTACAGCACAAGATAGGTTTTGAATATAGTGTATTGAATATTTTTTACATTTCTTTGTTCTTTATCAGTTTGGGATGCTTTGGTTTGTTTGGTTGTTTTTTTTCCCACTGTGTCAATTTCTGGTGCTTTCTGTCAGCTTAATCAGTTTACAGGAGGCAGTCTTGCCTTTCCTGTAAAAAAAGCACAATAGTTTTGTGGCACATAGTATATCTATTTCAGTTGATATAATAAGAATTGAATATTTAAGAAAAAATTAATCTAATTCTTCTTTAGGAAAGAGTGTGGTGTTCACAGTTTACTCAGTATTAAGCTTATTTTAAGAGATTACATTTACTTTCTGACCTACCTCAATGGAGAAAGAGAACAGGAATTCCACCCAATTTTCACAAGACCCCACACTTAGTTGGTCCTACTGATGTAAAGAGTTGAATCCTTAGCAGATGCCATCTACTGTCTGCTAGTATTAATGGACTAGAAAGCACTTCATTGTTGTCAATCACATTACCAGAGACACCTACATAATTTCACACCTTTCCAAATAAAAGATAAGCTTTCATATTGGTGAATCCTGTGTCTTTTCTACATTGGAACTCAAACATTCATCTCCATCTGGCGTCTGGTTTATGACCCAGTAGAATTTATTATGTTCCAAATACAGTTAAATAAAACATCCCACCCAACCTACTATTTTATTGATATGTATTAAGAGCCAGGAATTTCTTTACTGCTATCTCCAGATTCTCTTGTGAATTTTCTAGTTTCAAACTTTAAACTTTTACTAACTTACTTGTTTTCTTTCCTTTGACTACATGATTCCTTGTAATATCTATTTGTTACTTTCATTTAACTCCCTGTGGTGCTCAGTGGACAGAGCTATACAGAGGAGAAATAAGCAGTCCTGGCCAAGGCCATGGAGGAGTGCCCACATAAGTGGGAAGAGAACATAGGTCTCGAATCTGAAATTGCTGCTTCAGAGGAAAAACTTCACCTCTCTATGAAGATATTTGACTCCTACTAATGCTAAGTATGATGCAAGAATGAAGTATTTTTTCTCTAGTTTAAGCATTCATCCTGCTCTCCAGAGTTTTTCCACTCTCAAGTTTTTTTAGCTTTGAAATACTACAGTTCTTGAAACGTAGCTGTCTTCTTATACTTCTTACAAGCATTCTTCAGTCTACATCTGTAAATAGAAATCCCTATTAACAATAAATTCATAATTTTAAAGAGTAGCTTATCCTACTCTCCAATTTGATTTGACCAGTATAGAGCAGACCCCTTCCTGCATTTCATGTTGAACTGTGCGGGTTAGTTCATTGATTTACAGGCATTTGAGATATAGCACTTCTGATTTTCAGTAGCCTTATATTAGTAATGTCTCTTTCTGACACACACAAGCATGTATTGTAAATTCCTGAAGGAGGTAAAACACTTTATAATATTCTGGTTCATGTGAATCACCCCAATCATTATCTTCAATAATACCACCTATATAAAATGTTTCATATCACTGAGAATTTCCACTTAAAAAAATCCCAAAACAACAAACCAAAAAACCAACTCCCAAAAAACCCCACTTAGCCTTGATAGCAAAGCTGATTGAAAACTGCTTTTCTTCATTATTTTTTAAATTTGAGTTTATACAGGATTTTTTATTAAGTGTTCTTTAGGATGCTTTTGCTTACCTGTCACTGAAGAGAACAGTTCTCTCCTATGAGAACAAGCTGATCTGCTCACTCAGCTGTTTTTCTAGTGAAAACACAGTAACCCCAGAACCACACACACATCATACACACAACAGTTCCCCTCTTGTATTTTCTACCAGCTGTCTCTTGTTTATGAAACCATAAGAACATCTGCAAAGCCACCTCTTTTTTCTTCTGCAGTTGCCTTCTGAGTTGACGTTGGAAGAGTTTTTTAAGTATGCATCTTCATGTGAATCCATATCTTAGTTATAATAGATATCCCATATAAAGTTCTGTATAATTACTTTATACTTCTAACGAATGTTGCTGTTGTGATTTCCATTACATGAATGTAGAACATCTTGCATTTTGTTAAAAACAAGGAACTTTTTTGATTGTTTGTAATACAGGATTCTTGATTAGTTCTTGCTTCTATATCATGCTTGAATAGCTTCCCTTATTACCTGCTTCTTCATGCCAAATAACATTCACTATGTATGTTCCCACAGCTCTATGTTTCGTCCTTCCCAAACAGCTATCTCACTATATGACTCATCAAATCTATGATAAAAATGTAAAATTCTTAGTTAGATAGAAGACCTCCTACCTCTCCTTAGCAGTTGGTTATCAAATCACCAAGCTGTTTCATTTTCTTTGAGGTGTTTCTGGCAGGGATCTCAAACTATGTCATCTCAAGAAAAACTTTGTTTTCTCAAATAATTGGTTGATATTTTCATGCCAGATTACTAATCTTGACAATTATCAGATTATACTTAATACTGCTGTAATCCATTTTTTCACTTTGAAGTATTTTAAAGATGAGGGCTTCATCCATACGTAGGTTAGTGGTTGAATCCTTACAGACAGGGCGATGGAGAGATGAAGTGGAAAGCAGAATAGAAAACAACCTGTCCAAGGCAGCTTAGTCATTGCACTTGATTACTCATTAACTTCTTCTGTTACCTGCTGCAAAGCCATCTGTTAGTAAAGGAACTCTACTCTGTTTCTCCAAATTTGCTCAAAATCCCTTGTTTACCATTCTGTTCAAGCAGTTTCCTGGGACTACTTGTACACATAAAGTTAATCTTGTTCTTACATGTTTGCATGAACAAGGTCAAATGTTTGCCAAGAAGATTAAGAAGTTACTGGTTTTTTCATTCATGAATGAATAAAAGCAATATAAAAGCTCCCCCAAATAAAGCAACCTTAAAAAATACCTTCTTCCTACATTTTTCTCCAAGATGTTTAAGCATTTTTCCCTGAATATATTTGATGAAATAAAAGACCTACAATTATTAGTCACTTCAGCAAATAATTTAGGACATGTTTTTTGGTAGATACCCATCTCACCTGGGCCACATAGGAACAGGTAGTGTCCGTGTTCGAGCTTTGTAGTATCATACATTTTAAATTTGCAGGGTACTGAATCAAACTTATCTTAATTATGCAGACCCCCTTCTCCACCAGATCCCAGCCACACAAAACTACAACATTAATGTTGAAGTAATGAGTTAAATCCTAATCCAATATTTTCATTTTCTTGAATAATACTGTTTCGTATTTTTAAGCCTGCTGGTCAAAACCAAATAATGCATAATAATTTTCCCCATAAAACTCAGCACAGTAAAGCTTTATTACAACCACTATAACTATATAATTTTACTGACTTGCAGAATTCATATTTCATTAGAAAAAAGCTTTGCCACTCACAGCTATTCTAAATTTTTCATTGCTTTTACCCTTGAAACTAACATCTTTAATATTCAGACTTTAATATCTTCTAGTATAAAATACCAACTTGAATTATAGTTGAAGACTTTATTTCCTACATCTGACCACATGCAAATAATGTGTTTATAAACAGAAATACAATATCTGTTGGGGTTTTGTTGTTTGGTTTTTTCCAATGACATAGGAGGAACAGTATTATATTTATATTGAGATATTTCTCCCATAAATATTGTTAATAAACAGAGGAAAAATAGTCAAATTTAATCAGCTTTTGTAAGAACTTATGTCTGAAGTGATATTACTGGGAGCTGGGGAAAAATTGAACACATTAGGAGAAGTGTTGCATTGTAAACCAGGGTTTTTAAACTTTATATTACAGATGTCTTAAAATGGGAATTTCAAAAGGTAAATGTTGAATTTTTGAATTTTATTCTGTCCAAAGAGTATTTTTGCTTGACAACTGTATTTTATCTGGCATTTTATTGAACCAAATTGGCATCCTGTAATGAGTAAACTGTGTTGGATTTTTCCTCCTCCTTGTCACAAATTGCTTAAAAAAAGGCATGTTTCTCAATTTTGCCTTTTTGAAATACAGTTTCTGTGACAAATTACTTGTTTAATATGTTCTAATGAGCAAATTGCTGGAAAAAAAATTAATTATAAGATCCATCTTGTGCTATATTTCATACCTGTCTTTGAGCTGACTTATCTTCTGCTGTTCAGCTCCCCAAATCAGTCCATTTTAAGTAAGAAATGCAGTGTTCATTCTAAGGAAAATCACGTCTATTCACTACTTCTTTGTCCTAGAGAATGCTTATTGTGGAATTCATGACATACACTAGACTCGTAAATTGTTGAAGCAGCTATTTGAAACATTTAATTTCCAGCTAGTAGTGACACATGAATTAAAAATAGTGATGATTACAGAAGATCATTTGAATGTCCTATAGGAGGGACATTTTAATGTTAACAACCAAAGGAAAAGAATGGAATGGCAAACAGTTTCTCATTGTTCTTATTAATGAACCAGAGAGTTCAGATGCATCAAGGCACCATCCTGTAAAATTGGGGTAACACTAAAACCTGGAATATGAAAGAGATTTACTCAAGAGACACTTCAGCTGTATGTTAAACCACTTCCAACTGAAAGGTAAGACAGATACAACACTCTAATCATCTGTTTCTACATATGTGCAGGGTTTTGGGTATTCACAAGAGTTTTTGATTCTCATCTGTCTTGACTAGTTTATATGCTATGTTTGATTTTCTAAACGTCTTTTGTATTGTACTTTTTAAACAGCCTAAAGAAATGCAGTCCAGTGAACGTTCCTCAGTTTTTTAGAGTAGCAGTCTCACTCAGAAAGTTTATATCCAGATTCTGCTTAGAGTATACAAAGTCCAAGAACCATTTCAGGGTTTCAATATAATTTGACTTCCATTTGGAGGCGGGAGGGAGACCATTCCAATTGTCATTGTTCACTAACAGCAGAGGTAAATTTGTTCCTATCTGATAAATCTGACATTTCATTAGATGAAACTGGTAGATTGATCCACCTTTAAAAGGACGTGGACATTTCACTATATCTTCATGTTAGGAAGAGAAATAGCTGAATTTAAAAAGTTGCAAAGTGTTGGCATTCTAAATTATAGCAGTGATTTGGGTTTAAATTAAAGAGGACATAGGGTTCCAGCTGTCAGCTTTCATTTAAGATGATTTCAGAGATGATTAAGTAATTTGAAAATTGCAATACTACAAATTCAGATCATCAGAGCTGTAATGTCTTTGCTGATATTGACCAAAAGCAGAGCATGCAGTGAAACAGTCCAGGTTGTAAACTTGCCATAAGATTCCAAACAGCCACAGCCAGGGATCCCTTAGCATAGCAAACCAAAGGCCATGGTTTGATCATAAGATTACTATTTCTCTCTTCCCTAGATTAGAGGGTTCACACTCATTAGAATATGACTTTCATAGTAACAGAAGTAGAAATCAGAAACTATTATCATCCAGGTATTGAATATTATCCTTTCTAAAGATGCTGAAATTTTGCTTTAACATTAACATCTGCAAATTTCTTTTTCCTTTATACTTTGTTCTTTCTTTGACTGCAACTCTCTGACCACACATTAAGTTCTATAAAATCTTGCTTTAAACTCCTCATACAATTGCACAGTTTTCCTGATTTGTCATATCTAGCCTACCTGAAAAATCTCTCTATTTTAACTGTCTGAAGACATTTTTCCTTGAAAAGTAGTTTTCATTATTAGGTCTAACAAGCTAGAAAGAAGAAAGACCTTTTTACTTTTTAGTTGCTCTGCCTGCTCTATTCTCCTCCACTGTCTTTGCTATTGCAATTCGGCATAGACTGGTATGTCTGTATTCTTACTGACAACTTTATTCTCCCCTGTCCCAGCCTCATTCAGTGGTTTGTCCTGTTGCAAGTTAGGAACAGTGGAGGCCAAGCTGTTCTTACACCTTTTGACCAAAACCTCTCAAATCTTCCTGTCTACTAACTCAGTCATTCTTTCAGCTTCACATCTGTTCCTCACATCTAGCCACTAGCTCAGCATGAAAGAATAGGATAAGCTGGTATCCTTAAACCCTGGCATCTGTCTCTTTTCTCCATGATTTTAATTTTTCTTTCCCAAGCATGAAAATCTTGTAGTATATCAGATTGTTTGGTTGGGCTTTTGTCAGCGACAGTTTTCATAATGTGAGGATATTTTGCCTGTTTAGATACATTGCCTGTTTAAATTCTGAGCAAGTAAAAATATTATTATAAAGATGTTAGTTGTATTTATTGTCTCATATAAGAATTGGGATGGCTGGATGACTAACAGACAAATAGGAAGAAGTAATTTAGGGGAAAGAAACCAGTAAAAGGTTAAAAGAAATAAGACTATGGGGGAGTTGGGGAAGAGGGATAAATGTGTTTCAGATAGTATTCATTTCATCCACTCCTTTATTGAATTTGAAATGTGTGTATGGAAATCTAGAAGCAGATTATTTTTTTTTTTACATATTTAATGGATTGTATGGTACACCTAAACTCTATCAAAATTAATTCTGTATAATTTTGAAGATTTTGATAATTAATTCCTCCTTTCCCCACTTCCCCGTCACAACCCCACCAGCACAAGCTTTTCAATGCAAAGCTTCCTATATGTTTTATCATAGTAGGCTTCTGCAAGCAATTTAGGTTCTCAGCATTGAGAGAAAAGCAAGATCACCAGCAGTAGCAAGTGAGAGACAGCTCTGTAACCTTCCCACTATGTAGCACAGAGGACATCTTACAACTGACTACCTGTCAGGACTATTACAGGGTGCATGCTGGTGCCCTATATGCCCCCTTATCATTAGGTCAGTGGGAGAGCCTCCCTGCAGGGGTTTTGCAGAACTGCCAGGAGAGGGAAGGTCCCCACTCACCGTGCTGGATTAGGGTAGCTCCTCTAGTAAGCCATGGAAGCAAGTGCATCCTACTACCCCAAGCAGGGTTTTGAGTTGAGGAGAACCTGGAGAAAATGAGAGAGGTGAGCTGGTGACTGAGTAAGGGCAAGGGTCATGTAGAGCCCAAGAAGGAAACCAAGCAAAGGTGGCATTCTGAACCAGTGCCCCCCAGGCAGGACCTCAGCAAAGTTTGAGCTCGGGAAAGGGCTAGAGCTCAGTAAAAGCATGCACAAGGCACAGAATGGAGATGGGACCCAATCAGATGGAGCAGAGGTAATATTCTGAACAGGGGTAGTGCTGCTGTGGCAGCATGATCAAGGGTGAGAGCCAAGTTGGAGATGGAGAAAGGCAAGGGCTGATTACAAGTGCTAAGTGGAGGCTAGATTTGAGATGGAGCCTGAGAAGCTGCCAGATCTGAGCAGAGGCCAGAGCTGTGAAAGATTACTTGAGCAGGACCTGGGGATGAGATGAAGCCCAAGGAGTAGACAGAGAAGCCCGAGGTGGCATTCTTAGCTGGGGTGGTAATATTTTGGCAGCCCTAAAAAGGAATGGAGCTGGCATGACATTTTGAGCAGGAGTGGTAAGAGCTGTGGTTGCCCAAGCTGGGTCCTGGCATCAAGATGGAACCAGAGCAGGAGCTGGGTTTGTAGCAGCCAGTGGCTGCACCTTGAGAGGGTTTGGATCTGAATTGCAGCTTGAATAAGCTCTGGATCAGAGAAGCATACATGGTGTTAACATGCTCCTGGTAGGGAGTATTTTATCACACATAGGTCCCTGGATGCAATCATGATACAACCATGCATGTGGCAACACACATGCCATGATGTAGTCCAGCAGGACAAATGTCATCACTGGCTCCAGGAAAATAACACTGGAAATTTCCCTGTCTTGGTGCATGAAGGCAAGCTGTCATCTATGCCCCTGGGTAAAAGAAAATCAATATTTTAAAGTTTTTTAAAAGAATTGGTATATTTAGTTTTAACATCTAAGTAACTCTATAATGAGTTAAGACCCTTAATGTTGTTGTGCATGTCTATTTTAATCAAAGCTTCTCAGCTGAGATTTTCCTCCTTTTAAGTTGTCTGAAGTTATTCCCATAAAGCAGTATAGTAGTATATAAATATGTTAGTAGTATATATATATGTAACCCTTACACCTATGCAGACATAGTGTATACTTATACCTATAAGTCACTATTAGGTCATCTTGAACATTTTTATAGTACATTTATGTAACTAAAGTTATTTTGACATATTACATGGGTATCCAGATGTATTTTTATATGAATGTTTTTATTACTTACTCCTTGTAAGATATATTCCTTTTGGCTTCCTGAAGTTTGAAACCCTAACCCAACAGCAGCATACTAACCTATGATCATTTTAATTTAGTTGACATGTTTCTAATTACTTTTAGAGTTTTCTTGGATTTAATTTTATGCATCCTGGTTCAGTCCATAAAATTAAAACATTAATAACTGTTTCTGAGTCTTTTACCACATGAACTCTTTTTTAAATGAAGCTGTTCATTAATCCAACTATTTACATATTGCATGGCATGTTACTGTGAAAGAGAGAAAAGCTCATTCATATATGATAGTGCTCATCCTATTATGCCTGAGACTTGTGTCAGCACTTCATTTACAAATTCTATTTTTACTGGTTTATAGTGCAGTTGTATAATCCATCTGTGAGGTGAAACTTGACTGAAATCTCCACTCCAGAGTCCATTTGAGCACCAAATTTCAAATAAAATCAGGATTACAAATTCCGTAAAGTTTTTTCACACACGATACATCAGGCTGTGTTCTTATCAGGACTTATAAACTAAGCAGGGTTGGGTCTTTGAATAAAAGACCTTCTGGGAAAATCCAAGCACTAAAAGAATAATAATGGTAATTCAAGAAGCATAGATCCTTTCAAGTTGTTAATTAGTCTATACTGTCTTGATGTCACCAAGCTAGCTGCTCCTATACCTGACACTTCTGGATTTAGAAATATCTATATATTACTTACCATTGATGATAACTCAAGCCTGTTACTTCTAAGATCACACTGTGGCAAAATATTGATATTCATTGAGAAACAATTTGCATGCAAGTAAAATATATATATGTGTACATGCATACACGTGTAACTATAGATTTTGGATTATGGAAAAAAAATTCTATTTTCCTATAAAACCTTGGTTATGACACTAAAAATCCCATGATCTCAAAAAACCTAAAAATGTATTACCTCAGAAATGTCGGTCTTTTTATCAGTTATTCACTTGATTTCTTTGATTATCAGGGTCATAAAATATACCACTCTCAAAAGTGCATAACTTTATTTGTTCTTGGTACCTATGATATGCCAGGTGTACTGCAAACATGGAAAGCCAGAAAACCTACTTTCAGAATAACAAAAATCTATGGACAAACTTGCGGGGTTTGTAGGAAAATAATTTAACAATAAATCAATATTTGATCATGGAATTGCGATAAGAGTTTATAGCAGTAACTGAAAAGCAATTAAAAAGTGTAAAGCTTGTTCACAACTATATTACAGAGTATATCTCATTCTCTCAGGTTTTACACCTCTAACCTGCAGATGAAGCTGCTTGAAACCACATGATATGATTTAATCTTTAGGGTTAAATCTGACAATTCCTGTCAGAATTTATACATTATTATTTATCTTAAGGCAGAAAGCAAGCCAGTTTTTAAGGAAGTGACTCTGAAGTGATTCTCAGATAAATTTCATTTAAGTCCCTGAAGAATTGTAACAGCCAATAGCCATTTTCTACATAACATCTCCATATAGTTTATTTTGAACTCATATATTAAAATCTGTGAACATCACCCCCCCTTCCCATATCCCTTGTCCTGAGCTAGGCTTCACTTAATCTCACCTCATATGAAAAGGATTTCAGATTTTTGTTCATTCTTGTTACCCGTTTCTGGACCTCGTCTCGTTCTATCCCATATGCACTGTACTCGGTGTTCAAGAAATAGGTGCACCTTGAGAGTAAATGGATTTAGACAAAGTGGCATCATTTGCTGTATTACATAATAATTCCTAACATTCTTTTTCCTTTCTGATATCAATATAATTGACACTTATTCATTAATCTATTCATGAAGATATTTTGTGTCACAACATTCATTTCAGAGGTCATTGCTGTGTTTATACAGATCTAGCTGATTCTGCCTTTCTGCCTAGCCTATTTCACAGTTGCAAACATTGAAATGGCAGATCAATTTCATCATCACTTAGTACTAAAGAGACCCTTTGCAACACTTTAGAATCAGTTTTGTGTTTACTATCTAGAACAGATGATATAAATGTCAAATTCCACTATTTATATCCCCTTTCAAAATACCAAGGAATATATGGCATAGTAAAGAAATATGAAATGATCCATCACTGATACTTCCAGGACTCATTGGTAAATTGAGCCCACCATTTTGTACATGACTTTTTTCCTTATAGTTGAATTGGAGTGAATTGAATAAGTTTGTTGATCTTTGCTTCTGTTAATTTAGTTTTGCCAAGAAATTTAGGGAGGTATCAAGTCAAAACCACTTTTGAATACCCTCATTCCTAGAAACAGGCAGGTCACCTTTATTCAGTTCTCCAACTGTGAGTTCAGGAAAATCTAATAAAATTTCACAGATGGGACTTCTTCTTGCAAAAGCAATGTTGACTGTACATCCATTGTATCGTATTTGTCCATATATCTTATAGCTCTGTTTTTCATTACATTTTCTTCCAATTTATCCAGTAGATAAATCAGATTTTTCTAGTCTATTGCTCTTCAATAGACTGTCTTCCCCCCTAAACATAAAAAAAGTCACACTGCATCTTCAATTCTCTGTTCTTCTGGTCCTGAGGCTGCTTTGAAAGCAACCAAAACCACACAAAAGTTAATAGGTCAAGGAAAATGTTATTAGCTTTGTGCATATACTATCCAGAATGGAAAGTAGTTAATAACTCTTAAATTTAAAAGAATTTGTCAGATTCACTCCCATTGAAAATATTGATGGCAACTTCCCTATAGCACACTAGTAATGACTACCAAGTAATTCTTTCTCCTTTTCCTGTTTTCACTTTCTTTCATTTCTTGATCATTTGTTAACCCTATCAATTCTGTAAAAGTGATGTCTTGGGAAATTAAGTTTTACTCATAGGTTGGGATTTTTTTCTTTTTTTAAGTTTCTCCTTGCCCTGTTAAAACACTGTCATGTTAAAGTTTTAACTACCTCTATTTCTTTCAATTGGACATGTCTCTTATAAAAAGATCTTTTATTTCTAACATTTTCTTTGCTCTTCTGTTAAAGATGCAAATCTTGCCTCTACATCCCTCTTATGCCCACCCCTTCTGTTACAGTTTTTGTGTAGGATATACATTTATTCTAAAATTTACTGTCACATCTTTAAATGATTGTGCTACTATTCCAGCCTTTTGGACAGATATTTCAACCAGCTGCTTCATTTTCCTCTCTGAAGTGAAATAGTGTCGTGGACTCTTTCCTTTCCTACAGTGATTTCAAATCTGTGACATTCTGGCCACTTCTAGAGAGAAGTAATGTCTTCCTACATGCTGTTTATGGTTGTTTTTTTTTCCTTTGGCTTGTTTCTCTGAGAAGGTATATTTTAAAATGTAGCCAATTTACATGCCAGTAATCAAAATCTCTTACATAGATTCTGCTCTTGTGAATTCTGCCCATTACACTCATTACTACCATCCTAATATGGTGACTAGTGACTGTTCATACTCTTGTATTATGGATCTTAATCTCGTCTAAGTTATCCTCTGATCTTCAGACTCATATAAACACCATGGTGCTTATTTATAAAGTATTTGCCTTATTTACATTTCAACTTTGTTCTTATTTTCATTTCATCATAGCTGTCCTTTGGTTTTTCCTACAAGAAATGTATTGATTTTTGCTCTATATTTTGTCTCTGTGAATAATACTGCATTTTTGAATTAATATACCCCTGGAGAATGAAGCACTTGCTGGTTTTCAAGCAGGTTTTATTTTAATGATTTGATTCAAAGGTTTCTTAATTTGACATGCCAGAAGCTTTATTCTATTTTAGCTTTATTGAAGCCAATCCTTCCTCCATGGGTTCTCTCTGTTTCTCTCTGTTTAATTTTCCTGCAGGTTTTTCTCAAGCATCGACCAACATTTTGTCTGCTTTTGGAAATCTTCCAAAGAAATAGTGCTATTTCATGGAAATCCTGATCTTAGTTGGTACTTGACAGATTAGGTTTTTAAAGAAATGTGAGCTTCAATTCCAGATGAAGGACTGAATGGTACAGCTATCTGTAAGAAAGCTTTCTCCAATAAGCTATTTATGAGAATCAAAAATATTTTTTTTCTTAAATGTTCATCAAAGTACATCACAGCAAAAATTATGTCTCTATCAAAAGATCCTAGTTTCCTGAACAACTATTTACTAGAAAAATTCATGACAAGCCTCAGAGCTAGTCTCATATCCTCAGGTACAAATGTAAAAACAGACAAAGCAAAGTCACAGAAAAAATGTAGCAAACTTGATAATCTCTCTATATACAGAAGAGTGATTATTATAGTTGAGCAACTTTGGTTCCAAGGTTATCCAAGACTTCTTGCTTATAAGTAGTCTTAACTATTAACCTGGCTAATAGAGCTGCACAAGCTGTGGGACTAGTGACACAAGAAAACATTAAGTATTTGACATAGAATTGGGAATGATATTACAAATAACAAAAATTCTTAAATCTAATTATATGGTATATGCTGATAGTTTATATATCTTTTCTCTGCACTTACATCTCCTCTAGAAAGGTTCCATTTTCAATTCTAAAACCAGTTTAAATGTTTCAAGTATTATTGAGAAAAAAAATGGGGCCAAATAAATGACCAAGGACATAAGAAAATGCTTAGAGGAATAATGCATTAAAGTGTTTTCATCAATTAGGAAAAAAAATTTCATGAACCCCTGTAGGGTTTCGTTTTGCATCTCAGTACACTTCTACAAAGTGTACTTTAACAAGCCCTTCACAAAGGTTTCTAAGAAACTTACAGATAGGCTACAAAATTTAAGTACTCCATATGGAAATAAAGCCTGCTGAGTCCTTGAACAACACCTGGTCTTGATGTCTGACTATTTAACATAACCTGATTAACCATGCTGTTGTTTTGACACTGCCAAATTAGAAACCTGAAAACCCATAGATCTCAGAAGTACATAATAGAAGCCTCCAAAATACAAGAACAAGGTGATACTAGAGTGGTATAAACACAAATTATCAAACCCTGTTACTAATAGCTGCAACACAGAGTCGTAAGTGGAAATTGTAAATAATTGAATAACAACCTACTGATGCTGAATTGGATTGATAGCATCAGCAGAGACATCTTTCGGAGGCAGCTAGGAGCAGAGGAGAAGGAAGGAGAAGGGAAAGAAGAGGAAGGGGGAAAGGAAGAAGGGGAGAGGAGATTGAAAATATATTTTACAATGGTAGGGCTTATTTCTGAATTCTGCAGTATATTTCTGAGGCTTTAAGAAAATTCTGTATACGGCATTTGGAACTACAAGTGGTGGTGTGCCGAGGTTCACCCTGTACATTGCTTTGCAGTCAGAATAGGCAACAGAGAAAGCCAATTTTTGTGGATTTCTGTATTTGGTATTCATTGAACAAAAATGCATAGAAATATGAGATTCATTTTATGTTTTCATACTATTATTATTATTTTCCATCTGTCTAATCTTACACTGATCTAAAAAGCAAGGTGGGTTTTTTTCAGAAATGGAATTGCCTACATGAAAGAGAGCATTGTTAAAACAGTAATAAAACTTTAGAAAATGCCTTCTGTAGTCTTATAATTTTAGGATTAAGGAAGAAAAAGTTAAGTAAATTTAGTGTCTAGACAATAATTTAGTTGCAGAAGGAAGAAGATAATTTAAGCCTCTAATGACTAAACATAGCCTCCTTGAGTAATAGTATATGGACCAACATTGAAAAGTAATTGAATTATATCTGCTATTACTGTATTATAAATCTGACCCCTGATAACCAGACTGCCCTTACAGGGTGAAAACTATTCTTTCCCATCAACTTCAACATCTTTTAAAACTACTCATAATATGACCTCCATGATCTAATGTGTCTGATATTTTGCATTTGGATGGACTAAATCTGCACATGACCAGTTGCCATGGACTCTACTAATGAGCAGTAACTTGCTAAAGTGTGGTAACTCACATTCAGCATATGCTCACATGCTAAGAAAATATTCAGACCCACCCTGAGCCTTTTCTAGGTAAGTCTTCCAGACTGCCACCCATCTGCTGCTACCAAAAATATGAACTCAGTGATACATTTGATTAAATGGATATCTACTGCCACCATTGCATTTGAAGTTTTGGTGAAAACTACAGATAACAGCTTTATAGTTCTGTAACACTCCAGATGGTAATAATTCTTTTCTAAGCATCCCAGGACTACAGGTAGAAGCATGTTGACAAAACACATCACTGAAATTTTACCACTACTTGACATTCAAAGTTAAAGCAAGTAGTTTTATCTGGTTTTAATATTTATTACTTCCATACACTCTTTGGTGGTTGTCTTATATCTACAGAAGTGATTATTAGGATTTTTTTTCTAGTGTCACTGACATATCAACACCGAAAGGTGTTCATTGAAATCTAAGAGAGTATTTTGTTCAAATCTAGACATTATGGCCTGCAATTTCCTCGGCTGTGAGCAACTGTATAGATCACAAACTCAACTCAAAGATGTAGTAATGGAATAGAGTTTTGGTCTTAGATACCATGCCAGCTCCCTGACCTATATAGGGTAATTGCCTGTAGGTTACTGACATGATAAGTTATTCAAGATTTGATGGATCCTATGAATAATACAGTATGAATGCAGCATAGCATGTAAGAAAGTATCCAACTCTACTGAAAACTCAGTTTTTCATTTTGTAGTAGGATCATGAAAAGAACTTGCCATAATATTTCAACAGCAGTTTAGAGATACCTTTTTCCAGATTCTGCAGATCCTCCAGAAGGCTTTGTTCTTCTGTTCATGTAGATCCACATACTCAATTTGAATTGCATAATATTTGAAGTGAGCAACAACGTGGTTTGCATTTTAGTTACTCTAATATATTTATAATAATATAAAGCAGGTGCGGTTCATGAATGTCAGATTTACTCAATGTTTCTAAAAATGGTCCTTTTGTTAATAGATTACCTAGCTTAAGTTTCTTGCTATATTTTCTTGTTTATAATTTCACATTAGGTTTACACTTAATTATACTGATTATTTCATGTTATGCTAAGGTTAAAGAGTACAATTTTTTTCAAATCTTGGTTACTTTGGAACTCTCTATAAACAGCCTGGTCCAGTGTCTCAACTTCCAGTCTGCTGGTGAAACTCTTCCAGCTTGCAGGCTGTTCCATGGCTCTGGTATGGTAAATTCCTCTAAATGTGAGCAATTTGCTGTTAACCCTCCCCTACTCACACAAATACTCCTAGGCATATACTTGGTAGATGACATCCACTCTTAAAGACTAATGTGTACAGTGGAAATATAAAGTCTACAATGCTGCTAAAACTGTCAGGCCTGATAGCAACAGGTCCAACTTTCCAGAAGTCAAACATACAATACATCCATTTCTCTACTATTTCCAAATAACTACTACAGCCTGGGCTGCCTGACTTCCCCAAATGCAGTAGATCATTGCCATCTGTGGTAGGTCAGTAGATTACCACAGAAATTTGTTGTTTGGTCTCTAAAAGCCACAGTTTATGACTCATATCAGTGGAGCTGGCAGGTCTGAGTGAAGCATGTATTTCAGTGTTGATAGTCCTCCAAAATACATATACAATGTTCAGACAGTTCTTCTGTTAGTAGTTTTTTACCTAGATTTATATCTTTATAGAACTCATACACTGCTCTGCTGGCACAGCAGATCAGCATGTATGTGAGCCCTAGGCTTCTGCAGGAAGGAAAAGTCCTTTCAGCTAGGGACTGGTATTGGCCATTGCTCAGCATAAACAAATCCCAACAGAGCACTGCTTGTCAGAAAGTAGCATTAATAATACAGATGCACTGACACTTGCAATTTTTCACTGGTACTGATGAGTTATTGAGGTTGGGTCTTCCATTAAAAAAATATCTGTTTCACTGTATGTGTCAGTTGAGTTTTTCTCAGACTCTCAGTTGAATTTTCAAGTTTAAAGGTGAGAAACCTCTCCCAGATAGCCAGGGTTTTGAAGCATTTTGCTGAAGATACAAGGGCTAGAAATTACATCTCCACTCTGCATCTTGCAGCTGAATTGTCAGACATCCATTGATAGATGCTTCCCTTTAGTTTTTCCTAAAAGATACCATTTCAAAAATCTCCATTTCATTTTGGTGCAAGATGGAAAATCTTCAATTTCAGAATGAACCGGGAAGATCAATGAAACAAGAACTGGTTTTGCAGATTGAGCCTTTTTCTGAAATGGTTTGCTACATGACCTCATATAAGTTATTTCATCTGTCTCCTACTGTGAAAGTAGAGGTAATACAATTGCCTAGCTTATAGTGTTATCATGAGGATCAACTAGTGTCTGTGGTGTGCTTAGCAAACTAGGAGCACTCTAGCATTCCTTGAGATACAGAACAAGTTTCACAGGACCTGAGAGGAATGATGTGTGATCATGGACTTTGCAGTCTTCAGGGGACAGTTCATTTGACTAAAGGATTAAAGGATTAAACTGATCTTTAAAATATAAGTGTGCATGCAGCAGAACGCAGTTTGATTTTTACAGGCATCAGAACTAAGTGGTGAAAGAAACCTATCTAATGTTGTCAGCTCTGATATATGTTTTTCCAAAACACTTTTTAAAGCAGTTTTATGCAGAGGTTAAAGAGTTTTCAATCACTGGTAAGCTACAAGCATTCTGATACAAAGTTCAGCTGAATTAGGTATTTAATGGGTCAAAATTTATAATAGGATAGTGTTTCTTTTATCGATATAAATCCATATCATGTTTACTGTATTTACTGTTATTAGACACATGCAGAAGTAAATTGGTTACTTCTTATTGAGCTCTAATTATCTAGAGAGTATGGCAGCTACAGGAGAACCTGAAAGATATTTTCCTTGAATACTTCCTTGATAAAATAATGGAGGTATCTGTTGTTTTAAAACAGTGAAAAGTTTTAAACCATAATGCGATAGACAATTAAGAGAACATTTTTCAGCTTTTACAGAACAGTGTTCCCTTGATAAAATGCTTCTCTAAACTTATGAGAAGGAACATTAAATTTTATCTCCATTTTTAGAGAAACAGCTTTTTCGTCTTGCTAATCCTATGCATGTGACTAATCCAGATGACTTAATTGGGTCTACTCATGTACTTAAAATTAAATATGTACTTAAGTGTTGGTATGATTAGCTTCTTGATGACTATGGTGGAGCCATATCTCATCCATATTATACCAGATATATTTTAAAGATTATTTTTATGTTAAATATTGTATATTATGTTGAATTAGAAAAACGAATTCTAAGAAGATTGTTATTTGCTTGTTGCCATCACTGCTTAGACAGCTGCAGAACATCTATTACTGTTATTATGAACATGATCGGTGGGAGGCTGATTTTCTTATTTAGAACTGACTCATTTGCCAATAAAAAGTGTTCATTTTAAAACCATCTCTGTTAAAGTAGCCATTTGCCTCTTGATACTTATGTCATAATAAGATTACTTTTTAAAGTGGAACATAGTCTTTCCAATGACTGACAAGCTGTACACCTGAATATTAAAACATTTTAAAAGTACTTAAAACAATCTAGTTAGAGTTTTTCATTATTTTTCTCTCTTATCCCTTAAATGTTAACTACAAACCATATTCTAACCCATCTCCCAATACATTATGATATGTGTCATATTCCCTAGATTCCTATCATCATTATTGACATTTTCCTCACATCGGCAAAGCTGACCTATGTGCCTGCACCTCATTTATGTCACGGAAAAAGACCTAGGAATGTAAAACTATTCTATAGGCACATAAAAAAGGAGTTGGCAGTGTAAAAACTATTAATACTTTTTCAGTTCTAAAACTGGAGCAATAATATGATGAGCCCAGTTACAAAAAGGAAAGGAACCATTTATGCCCTGAAATAAAATACAAGGGAAAAGGTGATGAGTAACTGCATCATTACACAAATGTGAATTTCTCTAACATTAGAAGAGCCAGTATTATACTAAATCATTAGAAAAGATTATTCAAAATACAATAGATTAAGGCACATGCCAATGCCCTTTGAAAAGGCACTGACTCCAGCAAAGACTGGTTTTAGGACTTAAAATCTGTTTTGTTATCAAAAAGACAGAAAGTAGAAAAATAATTTCTACCATTTAGCACTTCTTTGCAGTTATTATAAAAAAGTGTGCTACTGTATATTTGCAAACTGAGTTTATCTAAGCTAGTCTCTTAGTGAAATATCTCATACACCTGGGAAGATTGTGCATCCTGAAATACAGCTAAAAATTCTAAATTTATCCTTGAAAAGAGAGTGTGGTCAATGCATGCTGATTCATTGCTCAAAAAAATGCCTTAAAGGGAAGAAAATCTATCATATGCATTACATCTGCTGATACATATTCCATAAACAGGCTCGCAAAATCACAGATAAATGAGAATGAAAAGAACTCACATATGACTGCATGTGTATTCTGTGTTTATACATGCACATGTGTATGCTGTTGTGATCTTGACTGTATCAACCATATTTAAACAAAAACTTAACTTTAATGTAGTGTGTGGAATGCTTATCAGGACTTTTCCTTTAGCCACTTATTTAACCATGGAAAATAGTAAAATATAAATGGAAACATAAGTAGAAGGTGAAAGTCATTTGCCATTGGACCATGGTACATATTTTTTCCCTTAAAAATACATAGAAGAGAGAATACATAAAAGCTAACAAAGAAAATATTTCCATAGTCTCGTGTAGTGTGTAATAACAACTTACATTATACAAAGGTATGGACTGAAATAATATTAAGTAACAAATACACATCTCTTTCACTACTGTCTCACAGTGAGTTCCCCATAAGAGTTCATTATTTGCTTCCTAATTGCCAGGTAGTGGAAAACAAAGTCTCTCCATCCTTTTGTCACTTTATTGCTGGTGACTAGGGCACTGCCTAGGAATAGGACAATCTAGTTCAAGAAGTTATCCTACTTTAGCCCCAGTTGAGTGTAGAATTGCATCCAGAAGTAGGTCATGGGAGACAGGTACCTTTTCCACATTATATACATAAAATTGTATCAGAGCACAGTGGGTCTTCTCTTCCATTTAAAACACAAAGAGTCACATTCCCTGCTGTAATGAAAAATGACTGAAGTTGAACAGGGAAAATGCATCCACATACCTCAGGTTATCTACAAGTTTGCCAGTTGCTTGTTTTAAAGATAGGAGATGTGCTTGAAAAGTTTTTTTCTGACTTCTATAGCAAGGATTTAATTTAATTTTTTTTTAGTGAAAAGCATGATCAATATCTGAAGATCTTTCCTGACAAAATATATGAAAATTACAAGATATAGGGTTTAGGATATGGCATTTGATTTAGACCTTTAAATAGCCTTTTCAGCAGTAGAATGCATATAAAATAAGATCAACAATTTTCCTTAAGAATTACTTTAAAATCATGCTATAAAGGCATCCTTTTAAAAATTTTGCTTGCAGAACAGCATGGTGTGGAAGACTGCATCTAATCTAAGAATATATTCCCAAATGAATAAAAGAGCATGCACTTAAGTTTCAATCTTAAGAAATAAATTCTTCTCCCGTATTAACACTGTGAAAAGGCACTTCATGTGGAAAGAAACCCTGCTTTGGTCATCGCTAAATTCTGAGGGGAAAGTTTTAACTTTAATGATACACTAGAATGGGTATCACAGAAGAAATAATCTTTTCCAGCATGCCCTATTAAAAGATTTCTAGTATTGCTATGGAAAACACTTATGACTGCAAGATACTGCACATCGTTAAATGCACTGAGTGGGCTGTAATACGAGATCTACTGAATTAAATGCTACTCTGTCATTTCGGTAAAGAGCAGCATAAATCAATATCAGTATCTTTTCCAAACATTTTTAAATACATTTTAGTCACATTCAAAGCTACTTTTTGAAAACAGTATTTGTATTCAGTAAAATTTACCTCAGCTTGTCCACCGAATAATCAACAACTTTTTGCATCTCTAGTTTCCTATTGGTTCACCAAATGCTGCTTTTTATTATGTGTCACAAGTGTCACTTATCTTTTCTCTGCAGGTTGCTATTACTCTTTACTGGGTAATATAAGGCATCACATGCAAACCTTTACATTATAAAAACAGAAGCTAACTAAACAGATACCTGATTTGAATGGCAATTATATACATTCATTGACCAGTAATCCCCAAAATTATGAGGTCTTCTCCTTTGATACTTGCAATTTCAGAGGAGTTGTTGAAATCTAAGGATTTTCCTGTGACATCATATATGGAAGTCCATAATACTTCTTTCTTACCATTCTGGGTACTAACAAAGTAGTGAAAATTAAACTAATTTGGTAACCTTTGAATCATAAAATAGTTAATACCAAAGAAAGAACAAAGTATTTTCCTAATACTTCACCTAATTTCACAAAAAGTATGTCAGAAAACAGCAGACTCAATAGAAAATAATTCAGGGACCAGGTTTTGTGAGAAAACTAATTAAAATTTAGAAAGAAGCCAGGCAAGTGTAATCCTTTGCAAGTCCCCCATTATCACCAGACTGAATCAAACTGATACATAATAAAGCTGAGGGCTGGGTGGGTTGTGAATTTCTTCTCCTCCCTACAAAGTATTTCTGATTTTCTCAGTACTATGTTGTTGTAAGAGTCCTTTCTTGGTTGGTGTCCCTAGTTACTTCTATATCCCAGAGGATGTTTCTTTCACCAGCTGGTCATATCTTTCCCTTTTTGTTTTTGCCCATGTTTAGGGGGACTGGAATAAGACAAAGTCTAAATACAGATTCTGTAATGTGCAAGCGGAAGGCCAGCTTGGAAACTCTGAATATCAAGCTTTCCAAACTGAAGTTTGGACTGTCCATAAAAGTTGTAGTTTGCCAAGAGGGGTCAGGCCTAAAAATCTGCTTTGACCAATGAAGATCTGCCTTTAAAAATTACCTCTCTACTTCCTATTGCTACACTTTGTTATACTGAAGCACTGTTATCAACACCTGGACGAAAGGTGAGGGAACAAGGATGTAACTATGTCTGATTTCAATGTTTTGCCTTCAGACATCTGCTCATTGAGTGCTTGTACACAAAATCCAGTGCAGACACTGCGGTACTTGGCTGTCCTCCACACACATTGGAGCTCCAGGGTTCACACTTCACCACATCTCCTATCTACCTTATAACTGTGAGACTGCCTTCAATATTCCTGGATAACAGTTCCATTACTGCCCATACATACTGTCCATGTGGGTAGCTGCCAAAGACCTGCAGACACATATGTGCCTCTCTTCTACAACTCCCTAAAGAAGTCTTGACCGTGTCAGCCCAGTGTGGCATGACAGACTGATAGAAAGTTGGCTGCTCACTCTTACGAGCTATTCAAACCCAGCATACCTTAACATGTGCCAAAAGCCAAAGCAGAAGGATTCTGATTTTAGTGACAGCAAAGAGGAATTGGTCTTTTTGAGATCCCTGTTGCACATACAGTAAATGGGTTCTCTTAGCATAGAACAGTGGAAAAAAATATTACTTGCCTGTAAAATTGCAATAAATCACTTGCTTTGCAGCAAACATTTTAGAATAAAGGATGTGGGACATTTCTAGAGCATCTGCATTGCAAAAATAAGAAGCAAGGGAATTTCTGTGAACAGAGGGTCAAAAATTCACTTGCCATAGTCCTTGTGATTTTATCAGAGCAATGTCGCTCCACTCACTGCTACAGAGTCACACCAACAGATTACATGTAGACTTCTCCAGAGAACTGCTCAGCTGAGGTAAAATGTTTCAGACAAGAGCTGAAGTTCAACCCAGCTATATGTTCCTTTGCTTTGTTATATGGAAAAATGATGGAGGATTGACAAGGAGGATTGTAAACATGCTCGAGTGACTTGCTGCTGGGCTGTTGAAAAACACTTCTATCATACTAATCCTTATTTAGCCTTGTGTGTTGGCCAAGTGGAACATCAATGTTTGGGTAACATAGCCCTGTGATAAGACTCAGAGGCACCCTGTGGAACATGCTTGAGATACCTGCCCTGCTGTTGGGAAAGCACAGTGGTAAACTACACTTGCATGAATCCTTGAGAAACAGGCGAAAACAGCAGGGCCAGTGAGCCTCTAGCATGGACCAGCTCTGCGGTGCCCGTATTCCCATTCATCTGCCTCTGGCCAAGTGCTGCTTTAGGGATCCCCCTGTTGGTCAGGTAATGAAAATAAATTTACTCTTTGCATTTCATATGAGGTTTTGTGATAATTCCTGCATCCTGCCTGTGGTGGCTCACACAGTGATGAAGACAGTATCTTTACAGGGTGGGCTGAAATATTCAGAAAGCCCAGGTAGGTTTCTTTTAAGTTTAAATCATAATATTTCTGTTATTTGGCTAAAAGATGCATTCAAAAACCTAAATCCCTGTAGCAGATGTTAGCATCTTCCCAGCGAGTGAATATAAGCAGAGGGAATGTAAGGAGAGGGAAAGAAGATTAGGAACAGTGAGGGAGAATGTAGACAAATGGGATTCCAGCCTAAGCTTGATAGAAACAGCAAGTTATCCCTGCTGCTGAAATATTTGAGTGACTTTCAGACAAAGTTTTCAATATCTTGTTTGTTTCAGCAGCACCTTTTCTTTGGAGTAGTCTACCCTAAATCTTAGATGCATCTCCCTCTGGGGATTTCCTTTCTATTTTTAACTCAGTTCAGGGTCCAATGAGCCATCTCTGCCCAAAAATTACCCCATTATTTGCTACAGACTTCTGGAATTTGGGAAAAGGGTAGTTTAAGGACATCCACACAAACAGATGTTCAAAAGGATACAGGAGAAATATAGCTTTTGACAGTTCCCTTTACAAGTCAACTGGACTTGGTTCTGGCATTGCCAAGGAGACCTGTGATGAGATTGAGATCATGACTACCAAATCCCTCTTAAAATTAGTGCACCACTGGAATAAATTTGCTTGTATAGGAACATAAACTAGTATCAGAAAGATTAAACTGTTTTAATAATATTAATAATAGTGAAATCTAGAACATGGCAAAATGTGTAGCTATTCATCAGCAGTTTACCAAACAACTGTGGTAAAGTTTACCTCTTAGTGCTTTAGTTCACCTGTCATTGTCACTCTGCCCATGTACAGATGCACTGGAAACTTTGTCCTCCTTCACCACCCTGAACAGTTTCAACTCATTCCAGTCCTGCCACAGATAATTTTTTTCACCCACACATTGTAGCTTTCTAGAGCAATCTCTTTATGAGATAGCTGCTGAGCACTTTTGTCAGACTTTTCCCCAGATTCTCTGAAAATCTCAGTCCTGGACTAGTTCCATATTTTGAATGCTCATGTCTGGCCATGGCCCAAACAGAGCACATTTGTCAGCTCAGCCAGGACATTAATATTCACATTGTGTCCCATCCCTTACAGCTAGCATTTAAACCTTGAGAATAGCGGAAAGATGCCTGGGAGGATGTGAAAGGATATTATTTCCTCCTTTAAATAGAAGGTAAAAAATATATGATATTGGAGCTACCAGCATAGTCAATGATTAATTTTTAAAAGCAGAACTCTCTAGGTTATATTAGGAGCCACAACAGCAAATACTGTATGTGCAGTTGAGACTATTTAATGGTAATTTTCAGTTACATAACTACTAAATTTGAAATAGACATTTGTGCTGTTCTAAGCACATGCAGACATACATAGACTCATGAATAATTGTCTTTCCATTCTGAATGACCTGTCCCTTTTCTTCTGATGCCTGTCTTGGAATTGATTAAGTTTGATGAATGAAGGAATACAAAATTACTCTCCAGTTTTTAAGTTAGATTTTTAATTTATTTTTAAGTGGGCTAGCCAAAATAGTTTCAGCTGGGCATATCTTAGATGTTCTTCCTAACTGTAATATATCTGCAATTAAATTCACCCTTGAATCATTTCAAGTTCCCACTGTTACATTTAATTCCTTTTCTTGATCCCTTTTTTCAGCTCATCTAAAATTAATGTTTTGCTCATATAAAAATGCTGTAAAACAGTTGTATGATGCACTATATATTTACAGAACAAGGTAACACACCTGACCCTTAGAAAATAAAAAAGTTTAAAATGCAGTATTAAGCTCATCCAGCTAATAGTTTTTCTAGTCTCTATTTTTTCATACATATATTTAAATTTTCATATATATTCTTATTTCATTTGCATACCCATAACCTGTCATTTTCTGAGATATTTTAGAAACATTCCAATCTTCTGTTTCCCATTCTAATATTAGTAGCCTGATAAAATTTGCAGTAAATTAATTGAAAATATTTCTGTTAAATTCAGCAGGAATCGATCAATTGGGATTTAGAGCATGCCTCGGTGAAACCCTGAAATATTGCTTAATACATTACAGTATTTATAAATAAAACATTCATTCTGTCCATCAACACTATTTGAGGTTATAAATGATTCTGAAAACTCAACATAGATTTGCAGTCTGCTTTTAGATAACTTTAAAGGGGACAAGGTTGAATTTACTTGTTATATATTTGTAGTTTAGATTATAAATAAATATGGTACCAAGGAATGACCTGAGAAATAACCAAAACATCACAGCCATGCACACATGGGCATTTGTGTTCATCCCTACCTTAGCTTGTATGGCTGAGAACTCCAGAAGAGCCACTCTTCCTTCTCAGGTCCCCTGCGGGTTTCTAAAACACTTCACACCCGCTTACTACCAAAACTGGCCTTTTCTATGGTGGTATGGAGCTGTGCTCACTGGCGAGGAGGACTAGGGTCTCCATTATGCAGATGGTTTTGAGACAGATTTCTGCAGCCAGAAGCTCACAACACTGCTTTAGTGTGAAATATCACACAAATTGATACAATACATTTCAGTCTTTCAGGAGAAACATAGCTGTTGCTAGAGAAGTAACTACCTTGTTTAGGTGGTAATACTTTCTGCAAAAGGTAGCCAAGGGTACCAAATAATGGCTTCTGATAGCAATGAAAAGGTTCTCTTAACATTACTGGAAGCTAGACTGGATCATGAATCATTACAGTACTTGGTAATTGTAGCCTTTCTTTCATTTGACAAGATAATAAAAATTGGTGATCTGCTAGAGTGTAACAAGAACGAAATTCATTTTATGAAAAATGGATTGTGCTACAATGCAACAGTCTTAGAGGGGGGTTTTATTTATAGATTTTTCTCTAAAAGGTGATTGTCATCACCTTAATATCTTGCCATTTTACGTGAATATGTAGATTTATCCTCAAAAGACCTTTAAAATACGGAACAAATTAATTCAGTGTTACGAGGTGACAAACTGTGGCTGGGGAAGTCACACAGAAAGCCTGTGGAGGAATCAGAAGCTGACTCTACAGAAGAATCAAAAATTCAGTAAAAAAAAGCTTTAGTACATTATACATTATTAGGAATGGAGGGAAAAACCCTCTACTAAATACTCAACATGAAGCAAATAAAAACCACATTTTAACCACAAAGGATTTTTTTAAGGTGTGTTTGTGACAGTATTTTTTCATAAAAGAAAGTTTTCAAGTTGGTATAGATTTTCCCGCACTGAAGGAAAAACAAAAGCAAAACCAAAATAAAAACCCCAAAGCCAAACAAACAAAAAATCAAGCTTCCTTTAAAAATCAAAGCATCAAAACCAGTCACAGTAGTTTTCAATCCTCAGCCTGCAAGTAATAGGTTTTCCTCTTCTCTCCTATTTTTATTAGAGTGATTCCATTGTCTTGTCAGACTGGATATCCACTTTTGAAAAAGCAGTCTGTGTTTGCTTTAGGCTCTATGCAAGGAGAATAACATCCCACAAGAAGCTTTATCATACGGTCAAAGCTGACGACCTACTACAATAATCTTGAGATGAAAATGAAATATCATTCTTGTGAAGTCTCTGGGGACTTCAACTTTTCCATGAGTATAACAACTCTCTGAATGAGATGGATCCCCGGAGGTATGAAACTAACTCCACTCAGTTCAAAGGACCTATGTCAGTTTACGCAAAGTACAAATTCAGACCCCTTGATTTTTTTTATATCATTGAAAAATATAATGAGCTTTCTAATGAATACCATTATTTTTATTTGTTCATCTGTATACCCTTTTCCTTGTCACAAATTTAACCAAAAAAACCCACAAAATGTCTTTGTGATCACAAAGTACAAAGAATTTTATGTCAGGAAGACTTGGAAAATTAAATCTGCAGCTACTCCATCTCACATTTTATCAGAGCAATCACAGATGTACTCCAAGAAGTCTAGTGTCTTCATGCATTGAGTTTCAATATAAATCAGAATACTACGTTGTTCTCAGATGCTGGTAAAGCAGCCTGAAGGGTTAGCAGGTAGAATCTAGGCTGGCACACAAAATAAGGGGAAACCATTAATCAGAAATTAACCCCAAAAACATGGGTCAATGATACTGTTCAAGTATTTCGCACTCTAGGGACAGAATACTTTCAGAATTTGATCTTAGTTTCTTTTAAAGAATTTCTATTTGTGGCTCTAGAGAAACCTGTATGTTTATCAAATGTAATAGAAAGTGAAATTTACCAAATCCCCATGAACTACTAACCTCTCTCCAGAGGTAAAGATTTTGCATGTAAGAAACAAAGATACACACTCAGTTCAGTTTGGGCATTCAATGAAGTGAAATTAAGCTATAGGAAGTTATATAGATGGCTTACTTGAGTTTTAGAAACAACAAATAATTGCTCTAATTCCATTCTGAAAACATCTCCTTTGTTTCTGAAACAGTCCTGTTTTTATACAAATAATACAACAAATAACAAATGCAGATGATGTAGCATAGATAAATTTGCGTCTTTAACTTTCTTCTTGCCGAATACTGGAGTGGCATTAATCAGTAGATGTTTTTGCCTGGTAACTACATAATGTCCTAGTTATTCAACTTGTTTTGCTTGGCTGCAAGAGTGGGATACTGGAGCCTTTGACCTATGGGCTAGCAAGCACATACATGCATAACAAGGAAGACAATTATGGTTGTGCTATAGCTGCATTTCCAGTGAATTTCTAGAACATTTGTAAACAATTTTATGAGAGGCAACCAAGGAGCCTTTGGAAACTAAAAATTATAGACCAGTTTAACAATCCATTTAGCAGTAGAGCTAGCAGTGTAATTGCATGTGAATTTTTCAATTCAAATGTAAATTAACATATAGACAGCATATTTTAGAGATGCAGATGCTAGTGATTTGTTTATTCTGTTCTGTTTATATCATAGTTAAACATAACACAAGTTTAACAAAATAAAGGGTGTTCCTGGCTAAGAAAGTGATAGATCCAAAACTCCTGAAAATATATATATTTAGTAAGATTTAAATAAGATCCAAACACTTGAAAAGAAATAACAAAACCGAAATTTACTGATATTTTGCCTCAGAAATATAAGAAATACCAAAAAAAAAAGCTTGGAATCATTGGTTTCTCATCTGCTAGGCAGAAGCAGAAGGCAGATCTGGCAGCTGTATGAGCTGTTGACTGAACCCGACATGGTCTCAAAGTTTCACAGTTATCTCTCATCAAATAAAACTAAGAGAATTACACATCAGTTTTAACAGTGATTTTCCACTAGCAGTGACAGTAAAGAACTGAAAGCCTGGATGCATTAGCTGAAGTCTGTTCTGATATCAGAAAATATATTTTACATTATAAGCTTTTAAGAGTGAAAAGCTCCTGCACTTGGAAAAATCTCTCTATTACATTATTCCAACCTCTTATTAATACAAGTATTGATAACTCTGCTTCTTCAAAACACCTTCCAGTGAGAAAGTTGATGATGCTACCAAATTTGCAGTCAGAAGAAGGGCTTTAGTAAGCATGGGAAGAATCTTAAATTTAAAGAAGGAGGAACACTGACGAAGTACGTGTCTGCACTAAAGGCTGTCCTTTGTAGACAGGACATTATTGCTTTTCAAGGAAAACACATGTAGTTTAATTTGAACAGAACACTGGCATTGATTTCTATTACACATTCAGTATAAACATTGTTTCTCCCAGAGATGTACATTATCTTGAAATTCTTCATTACTTCAAGTTAATGTGTTACAGTGCTGAAGAAAAAATGACAAAGAATTCCAATTGTGTTTATTATTCTTTTGACAGCTACTTTTAATGATCCAGTGTACATAAAAATGTAATTAAACCATGAACCTCACTGTCATAAGAAAGTTCAACTTGTACATACTACCCAAATTCAATAGAGATAACAAATCTTTCCTGCAGATTGATGTTTGATTCTTATCAAGCAGCTTGTCTGCATATGAAAGCAGTGACCTTTAAGAAAAGGAAGAGAGAATCAGATATTAACAAAATTATTTTTTACCCAATGAGATGATTCTTGCAATAGAAGTTGCTTATAGAAATCTAATATGATGAATGAAAGGTAAGATTTATCAGAAAGACATTTCCAGGGAAATAGTTACATTTTTTTCCACTATTTTTGTATTGTTTCATAAAGGAGAAATACTTTTTTTCTTTCCTTCCTACATCAAGAACCTTGGATAAACTTAGTTTCCACTCCAAAATAAACCAAAGCTGAACAGAAGTGGTTCCTTCACAGTTTTTTAGAGGTATCAGCTTCCAAGAACTGCGGGCAGTTATAAAGAAACTGTAATTTTTATGTGGTCAACATAATCATAAAGATTAGATTAGAGAGAAACCATCTGTTGAGGTGGTTAGGTGGTCAGCTCTGACAGTAAAAGTGGATCATAAAGAATCATCCAGTATTTAACTCTTCAAAAATTGCATGAAAATAAGTGTCTCATAAATATTAATTTACACATTTTAAAAAATTTTCTTTACTCTGAACAATTTTGAAGGTATTGAAATATATATCAACTAATGCAATAAAATACTTTGTATTGAAATATCAAACTATATAGATCATTTTTCCATGCTTGGCATTGAAACAAAATGGTTCATATGTCTTTTATCATCTTTTTGGACATAACAGTTCAATGAAAATTTGAATAAATTTGTTATTAAACCTTTTAGAACAAGGCAAAAAAGATGGCAAATCTGATTATCTTTGAGAATTATACTGAATACAAAAACCACAATTCAAAATAATACATTTAGCATATTTTACTTTGTAAAGCATCCAGTTAAATATTGTCACAAATGGATATCATATTGGATGATACAGTGAAAAAAATACTTTTAAATAGTTCTTTTTGCATGTTCTTCTGACATTCATTTTTAACAGCATCATAGTACCATGCTTTGCCTGCTTTCCCTTAAAAAAAAATTTAAAAAACCCAAACCACAAAACAATTTCCACTCCCTACATGTATTGCTGGCATTTCACCAGACTTTTCAGACTGATGTTGTACCCATGTACACCTTGACGCTTTTCCTAATCAACTAATTATGCCCAGGTACATCTCAATTCTCATTCCATCATTTAACTCCTGAAACATGCCCTCCTACATTTACACAAAGAAATCTGCCAGCATATCGATGGCTGTGTCCATAATACTTCTAAACCTCTTTGGACTGAGTTTAATAAAATTAAATTTCCTTGGGAACACAAATTCTCCTCACCTAACTTTTTTTCCATCTCTGTACCTATGCTGCTTCAGTACCCAATTTTGATTTTAGTACTAGCAAGAATCAGCTTGAAGTACATAAAATTTCAGAGAGATTACAAGGAAACTTGTTACTGCAAGCATGGAGTATGGCAACTAAATCTTAGTAATCAACAGTGTAAGCTACAAGCAAAATCCCAATTTCCTCTTGACATGGAAAAAAGCAACTCATATGTAGTAACAAACAATAATTTTGAGATTTAACATTAGTTCTGATTTGGAGCAGGGTCTAAATTACCATGTTACAGACTCACCTCCTCTGGTTTTAACTGAACTTCAGTTAGGTGGTGAATGGCCTGGGAGCAAGCTGTTGCTTCAGCCAGCCATGAACAGATAATAATCTTTTTCCCTTCCAGCAACAGTATCCACCAACTTTGAGCTTTAGTGATTAAGTTCTATACCTGTTTCTTTCTGGTGTTTTTTGGGATTTTCGTGTGTGTTTGGTTTTTTAAACTCATCACAGGGAAAAGTGAGAAACCCCCCCAAAAAAAGTCTTCACTGATGACTTTGCAGTAGTTTATGAACCTCTCCTGTCAGGTCCTCACTCACAAAAGCTTTGTAGTTCTGCTTTTGTAGTTCATACGTGGGTCATGGGGAGTGGATGAGTTGGATCAAAGGAGGGGATCACCACCTATTTCATAATACAAACAGTCAAGAACTCTGAGAAACTAGCCTCTAGTACTAAAATCCTTTTTTACAGAAGCACGAGGAAGTGACCCCCAGTTCTTGTTATTCAACATTTTTGGTGCATAAGGAGCCAATGTATTTGCTATATAAAAAGTATAATATTATATCGGTTTTAAAAGTCAAAGGGAAAAAAAACCCAGAATAGACCTGTGATCATCCTTATATTTATTAATTTCATGAAAAACAAAAGAGCAAATGTGCTATCATTGAGCTTATTATACTCACAAGTCACATATTCAGGCACAGAAAAAGAGATGGAAAATTATTTCACCTCAGATGAGCAGCTATATCCTCCCAGAAGATAAAAAGCCAAATTTTGGACAACAGCCCAAGCTCCTGTTGAATAAATGAAATAAAATCTGCTCACTCAAAGTTTAAAAGAAGGGATTCCATCTTGTATGAAATAATGAAACTAACCAAGGATGATGGCTGAGCTTGAACAACCCTCTTAGAATTAACATCTGAGGGTTTAATTATTTTAGCCAAAATGGTAAAGGCAAGTAGTTGCTGTAAAAGAACACTGTACAATTTTTTTTTTTAATTACATATGTTCCTGTTTCTATTCAGTTAGGTGTTTTTAATCTTCAAAGCTGATTATTTGACATATTTTATAATAACAATTTATTTTAAGTGGCCACACAAATATATATAATATGCTGTAATTTGGTGAACTGTCTGGTTTTGCAAATTGTTACTATTGCCTTCAGGATTGATTTATATACATAGGAAGCCTGCCGAAAACCACTTTGTATTACTCTGCTGATTTCAGAGTTACTCTAAGTTTAAAGTGGTGCATTGAAGTGCAGAATCAGAATAAAGTCATACTTATTTTAGGCAAGAAAATGCTTGCAAACACTACATTTCTTTGTATTTGTAAAGATAATTGTGTAAGAATGAAATTCTACACCCCACAAAAAACTGCACAACAAGAAAATTAGGACTAAGACACAAACAAGAAGAACCAACAAATAATTTTAAGTTCAAAACACTATATCATTTTCTTCACTCTGTGTGAGTTGAACAAAGTTCTACATGTTACTAATAGAGCAATTGATGTACGTATGTGAGAAGAGCTCAGTCTCAAGGCTGGTGTGATACACATTTGAAGGTAACAAACAAAGCCTTAGAGAGATATTGCTTGCTTCTCTTATTTGTCACCAGTCTTCTCAGTATGAAAATTTCTATTCATACATCAAAAAGGAAAATATTCTGAAAGCAGGCAGTGCAATTTGATTTCTGTTTTCAAGACTTAAATTCAATTTGATTATATATCCTCCTTTTAAAGAGTAGAATCACCAAGCCCATTGTCATTCAAATGTGTTAAGCCTCTCTGCTGTTTTGATCCCTCTGGTGAGTCTGTGCAACCTTATAGGAAAGTGACTGTGAACTTCCCTCTACACAGAGTTTCTAAGTAGTCAGGAAATAATTTAATTAGAACATTTCTCACCTGCAATAGTAGAGGAATACGGAGTACAGGCTGAGCTCCAGCTAGGTGAATAGTACAACTAAAAGGATCTGGTATAAGATCTACAGGAGCCCCACTGATTTCACTGGGTTTTGAACTCAGCACAGTAAAAGAAATTCTAACTCTTCAGTGAAAGAGACTAGCTTGCAGCTTGCATCTTGCAAAGGTTTTTGATGTTCCTTGCAAGCTCTCACAATATGCAAGTTAAATTTGTAGTTCTCTACTTGTAAATTATATACTTACCACAACTGTGTACCACCTATATGGTACCGCATCAGTAACACCCTCCTTATCTGCTACCTAATAGCTTGTTTAATATGCAGTTAGGCAGAGATAGCTTTTGAAGCAGTCAACAGCTGCACACTCCTCCCTTGCAAGAAAGACAGTGAATAAATGTAAAATAGAATTACATTTTTTACTAAAATACCAAATAGGTGGTACCACTTGTTTTGCAAGCAGACTCATAGGTTGTGGGAGAAAAAGGTGAAGTAACTTCTTTCACAGGGCTGAGAGCTTATTAGTGAACTTTCTAAAAGAAAGCAAGCTGCTTAGTTTCTGTTGCAGATAGCCATGAGGGCTAAGGATGGCAGACATGATTTCAAGCACTTTTCATGCGCTTTTCATGCAGCACTAATTGGCAGAAGACCATAGATTCAGCATGGGTCCAGTACAGAGCTTTAAAGCACTACAAATGGTCTTCAGAAAATAAAATACTTCTGCTTTCCAAAGAAACCTCTTTGGGACTGGGAGTGGCAGTAATTTTCCAGGCAAAAATGAGTGACTTGGTAGAATAGAAAAGAAGCAGTTCAGATACCTCACAGAAGTATATGTATGAATGCTTTTGCCTCTTTTGATGCACAGCTTTTATGGCCAGTTGTTCCTCATGTTGAAAGTCTGGCAAACTATTTTCATAACATTAGGTAACAAAAAAAATTAGCGCATCTTTGATTAGAGTTTCAGAACGACAAGAAATAAACAAGTTGGGAAAATAACTTCTTTCAGTAGCTGTTTTAGAATCACTAGTACATATAAAAAGTTGTCTTACAGGTATTTTTATCTTTTCTCTTACTTTTATACATAATTATAAGAAAATAAGAATTGCAGGTGTTACTTTACAAGATGCTACAAAGAGCTTCTTGCTGTACCCAAAAGTCAGTACGAAGCGAATAACTATATAAAAAGGACTGAACTTGACTTCCAAACTATTTTCTCATACCTCTCACACAGCCGAGATTAAAAGTATGCAGAACACCTTTGGCTGGGATAAAGCCAAAGAATTCCAGCACATTTGGAAAAAAGCAGAGTACTAGGGAAACAGTTCACCCTCATTTCATATACAGAATACAAAGTAAGTGTCCTAGTTCTGACCATGCAAGAGTCAACCTCACCAAGCAGTCAGCACAGATGAGCTGAGTCAGCCCAGACTGTTTACCACACCACCTGACATCACTTACCCATAAAAGGGGGGTAAAGAGGGACACTGCTAGGTGTCTCCAGGGCAGTCTGAGTGCAGCTGGGGCATCTGGGCAGTCCTTGTCATGCAGCACTCATCACTGGGTGCAAGCAAAATCTGTCACAGGCCATTATCGTTCTACTTTCATGGTGATTTTGTCAGTAAACTATCCTTATCCCAACCTATGGAGGCTCTGTCTTCTTTGGAAGTGGGCAAGTGGTGTGTGGTGCTCAGACACTGGCTGGGGATGAACCACTGCAAGGAGGAATATAATTTTGAGCATATTGAAAATAAAGAGGTTTGAAAAGATAGGGAAATTTCTAACAGTCCACAAACACTACAGGTTACGGTTGCAGTTATAAATAGTACCACCTGTGGGGTTTTTTTTCAGTATGTTTTTGCAAGAGCAAACATGATACTTTATCCATGTAGTCAAAAAAAATTAAAATAATAAATAGAAAAAGCTTGAAGTACTTACTTTCAGTTTTTCTTAGAAGACACTAAGGACCTCTCAGCAGCATCAAATAGAAAAAAAACACATTCAGTTACGTAGAGGCATTAACATCACAGTGTATTTTCTAATCAAGGTATTACAACAGAAGAGTAGATGAGCTTTTTCTTCCCCATCTACATCTTGCCCCAGTCCTAGTTTAATCCTTGACTACAGACTAAGGATGTCCCTGAACTTAGCTAGTTTAGAGCACTTATACTTGAATGGCCATTTTCATTACATATACTCACTACAGTTCTTTTCATTTTCATATAGACCAAACCAAATAACTGGCATAAATTCCTGCCCATTTTATACGTCACTATATTACAGAGAATCAAAATGGACCCTCAACAGCTTTGTAAATTCTGTAGATTAATATTACCTGTAGCATTTTTTATATCATTTTTCTGAATAAGGAAGTTATCCAATATGTGTAGGGTTAAATGGAGATCACATTGATTAAGTAAAAGAACAGACAGGTATTGAAGGTCCTAAGTTATGACTAAACCCACCTTAAAAAAATACAGCTTTCAAAGCTCATGTGTTTCTGAGATCTTCATCAAAATGCACTGCTCTTAATTTAACATATTCCCTGGATGCTCAGGTATTGAATTAAGCAGATTTAAGGATTTATTTTATTTTTTTATTATCACTACTCTTCTAAGGGTATTTGCATTGCTGTATTAGATATGCTCCACATGGACAGTGTTTTTAAGAGCGACAGAGTTAGATTTATCTTGTTGCTTAAGGCATGGGCTCAATTATCCTTGTTCTGCTGGGTCTGTAATGAAATTGTCTAATAACATTTTTATAATGCTTTGCTGGCCTTAGATTTGATTTTTTAAAATTCATTTAAAGAAAGAAAGATATAAATGAGGGGTGGATGTGTAATGACAAAATAAGATTTAATCTTTAGATGTGTCAAAAGCATCCTTTTTGGATGTTGAGCAAAATCAGTAGAACTAAAAGCTTTCAACTTTCACTAGAGTTTACAAAATGCTGAATGTCTGATGATAAATATTACAGTGGAAAGTGCTAGGCACAGATAAAGTGTGAAAACCTGATCTCCATTGACTGATATGGAGCACCTGAAGCCTCAACTGTAGAGTAATTGCAAGCTTTTTTCTGTCCCTCAATATCTGTTTACATTTAAAACCTCTACAGGAATACGATTTGCCATAAACCATAGATTAATCCGAGTCAATCTCAACAGAAGTATATAACTTTAATTAAAAACCATAAATTGATATTACCTTCCATTTAAATGGTGTTCCCTTTCTCATCTTTATTATTTTAACTTTTCCTCATGTTAAAGCTTTATCTTGTCTCAGAATTTGTAAATATGCCCTTGAGTGTATCACGTAAGGCAATATGTATGAAAATAGGGAGAATAGTCCAGAGTCACAGAATGACAGAATGTTATGGGCTGGGAGAGACCTCAGAAGATCATCTAGTCCCACACGCAGGATCACCTAGTTTAAGTCACACCAGAACACGTTCAGGTGGGTTTTGAATGTCTCCAGAGAAAGTGACTCCTTCTCAGCAACCTGTTCTAATGCTCTGTTACCTTCACAGTAAAAGTTTTCCTTATGTTCACATGGAACTTCCTATACTCCAGCTTGCACCCATTGCACCCATATCCTATCACTGGGCATTGCTGAGAAGATCCTGACTCTGTCCTCCTGAGGCTCACCCTTTGCATATTTATAGACATTAGTGAGGTCACCCCTCAGTCTCCTCTTCTCCAAGATAAAGAGATCCAGCACCCTCAGCCTGTCCTCCTAAGGAAGATATTCCTCTACCTGAATAATCTTCGAGGCCCTGCACCGGACTCTATTTCAAGTATTTCCCATCCTTCTTGAACTGAGGGGTCCAGAACTGGACACAATATTCTAGATGCATAGGACATGTGCAATAATATTTTAGCTAAACAGAGCTTGCGAGTAAAGAACTATCGCAATCCGAAGGATGTCCTTCAAGCCATTTTAAGTGCCCTAAAGTATCCCTTTATTTTACTTGAGGTTATAAACCCAAATGATAATAATTTCCTACTGCTTTGTCTAATGTATCATCTGGTTCCTTAAGTATATTTTCTACAGTCTAAGTGTTTCACCCTCAGACTTTTTTGTCCTCAGATTCTGTTTTATTTTTTCCTTTCTCTTCAACTGATTACTCCAAATTACTCCTTAAGTAAATACTTGATGCAAGTTCCCCAAGAGTTAGCAATTTCCTCTTAAATCCCAGATCCTACTCACTGGGAAGAGCTCAATCTTTTGGAATTCCAGATTTTCATGCCCAATCACTTCTTTGGTCCAGGAGCTTTTACAGCTTCACTATTATAATAAGCATGATGTTGCAGAAGACAGGAAAGGAAGAAAATGGTATGTATTTGTCCTCTCTTTAGTGGTCTGTTTCTTGTTTGCTTTGTTTTTTTAATTAATAGGGGTGATTTTTGTAGCCATGTTAATCCCTTGGAAGTAGAGATTTGTGATAGATTGAAATTCTTGAAAAACAGCCTGTCATTTCCTTGTTTATATATTTCTCTCAGAAATGTAGATAAAATTAGTTTCATAAAGAGTATATCCAGACTGTATAGCAACTTTTTTTTCCACAAGAAAATGCCAGGAACAGATTGTCATACTTAGAGGTATGACATTATGCCATATTGAACCACAAATCAAAGAAAATAGTAAGTGTAGACAAAGTTAGAAAATAATTTCCCTTAATCATTCTCAACTGATTAACCCTAGGTAGTCTCTTACCTGTCTCTAGGGTACAATGGAGTCAAAAATGGAAGTAGATTTGGATCCAATATACAACTACCTGCCAAAGGTATAGAACCTGAGACAGGACAGATGCCCCTTCAGAGTCCCTGCTGATACATGGACAGAGAGACTTTTCTAGTCTAATTTGCTGTATCTTTCTGAACATTGTCCATTAATAAAACCAGTACAAAATTGTCATAATTCACAATATGCAATAATCTTTATCAAGAGATTGGCGACACATGAAGGCTTTCAAATTTCTCCTATGTTTGGAGGGAGAGGAAAAGGCTTCTCATCTTCTATTGCTGAGTAGCCCTCTGCAAAACAAGAGAAGGAACAAACTTGTCAGTGACAATAAGAAATTACTTCTTAAAAGCCCTTTTTTTTTTGAGATAGGAGCCCTTTTTTTTGAGGTAGGCAGCTAAGCCACAATACCTGCTGTCTAGGCAGCAATTCACTGTTACCTGCATAACCATTTTCAGAAACTAGTTGCCTCACATTAAAACTCCTGTGCCAATATCCCAGGATCAGCCAAATTTCTCTCACTGGTACAGCTCACTTGCTCCACTGTCTACACATATTCATTCACTATAAAGAGATTACACTTCGATTACAAAAAATAATGATCAATCTATTTTTGGTTATACAGAAATAATATGAATTTGTAAAGAAACTGAATCAACAGCTTTATGAATGTAAACATACCTGACTGATTCGGGATATACTCCTTAGCAGCTCATGCTCATAGTGAAAGTTTGAATTGTTCAATATTTAGCATCTCATAAAAACCTATAAGTGAGAAAAACCAAGTATTAAGAATGTTTCACAAGTGACTATAATTGGTACCTTTCTTCTAGTGACTAATAGGTAGCTTGTACAAGAGTTATAACCATTTTTCATTATATCATAAAAGTTTCAAGCAAAAGAAGTCCAGAGAATAGAATCATAGAATGGTTAGGTCTGGAAGAAAATGCTATTATAGTAGCATTTCATTAGAACATTAGAAAGAGGCTTGGGAAAAGACCTATTTTTAATCTCAATTTATGTCACATCAACTTTTAAAGTTACATCCACTATTGGAGTGTTGTCTAGAAAAGTTCCAATGAATTTGCAATGCTGATAGTTCCCTTTAAGTGACACATGGTTTGTTCTTTAATCCTAAATTTAAATTAAACTTGTTTGAATTGTGTGATTAATCAATTTACACCTTTATCCTTAAGACAAATACCTCAAGCAAACACGCACTAACATTTCTCTTTAATTACTAATTCAGAATAATTGGTTTCATAACATCTTTTTATTATTAATCAGGTTTTATCTCCATTCATATATGGCAAGAGGACAAGAGGTTAGACAGTATTGCAAGCATTGACATATCCTCTGAGAACAGGAGAGATTAATTTTTACCCTTTTTTTTATATAGCTACTATAAATAGCCTATTTTTTCTTCTTTATTTGCAATGACAAGATAACAGATATGAGCTTCCCAAAATATTCTTAAGTGTCCTTATTAAAAGTTTGTATGAGTTCAAAGTTCATAAGTATATGCATTTAGCTATTATGTGTGTGTATATATATATATATACACACAAATACTGTTTTTCTTATGCAAATTTAGTTGCTGTTAGGAAAACAAATCTGTTACAGACTGCGAGGACTCCTCCTGACAACTGGAGATTCTCACTTCCTCTGTAATTTTTATTTGGAGAACTTTAGTGTCATCAGCAAACATTAGTAAATACACTGTCCCCTTCTTTCTGTAATCGCCAGATTACCACATAAGGATTAAACAGAAAAGCTATGTTAAGATTATCACTTTCTATTCCCTTGATTGCTTTTCAGTTTGCTTTTGTTTCCACCCCATGTTACTAACCTATGAAGATCCAAAAGCAGAGGCTAGAATGGAATTGGAAGTATGCTAAAACAGGGAAGTCAGCAATACAGTGCATGCGATCCTGGAGGCAAAAGACTGAAGTTGAGTGACTACTTCAATTGCTTTTACTAATACATTTTTAAAATTACTTTAGAATGGCGGAGCATAAAGGTCACATGCAGACATCTACACATCTAGACAGAAAAATGAAAAGGAAACAGCGTTAACTTTTAATATAAATATTTATAATAAATTGTAGTGTTAGTTCTATCACTGTATACTTGCAAAATAATACTGTACTATATGTTAGCGTTCCTCAAAATGAATTTCAGTATAATACAATATATATCCAATAGCAAACACACTTATGCTAATGTGTTAGTCAAAATCTATTTATACCTTCAAAAGTCATTCTGAGGCATCACCTCTAGCAGTAACTGCAAATCATTTAATGCTGATATCAGTTTACACAGTTCTGACCTGTAATTAACTCAGCATATCTTAACTTTCCAAACATATACACACAGGATTTTTTAGTCAAGTCATTAAAAACATGCCAGTAAACAGCCCCTGGGATCTATGCACAGGAAGAGCTACACTGCATCAGGTTTTCTTGGTGATAATGAGTTGGCTTTAACTAAATAAAAGTTATATCAATCATTTAAAATCTCTTTTCTCCATGAATAATATCAACAATGTTGGGGGGTTATTTTGTTTCCTATTCTTTAGCCACTGTATATAGTTTATGAAAGAATTCCTTACAACTTTATTTTCCCTCAGGTCTCTTAGGTAACATTATTATCTGGAATAAAAATACACAACTCTTAACTCCAGACAGACTCCATCTAAGCCCATCCTGAAAGATTCATAATTTTTAATTTTTTTGTAAAATTGCTTTGTCAAATGTCTTATGATTCTTTTTTTACTATTTTTAAGAAAACTTGGCAAGCATAATTATTCCTTCAATAAGCAGTGTATTCTCGATCTCATATTGTTCTCACCTCACTATAATGATATATTTAACTTTAATAAACATTCTATTTCACATCCATTTCTGGTGAAGTGTTGCAATCTTCAGCATCCAAAGACTTTCTAAATTCCCAATGTACAAAAAAATCCCAAATAACCAACCAGCCAAACCCCTGCTATTTCAGCTACTTTTTGAAACAGCTCCTGTTAATTTACTTGAGTGATATTTCAATATTTATTACATATCCAAGTATAAATTGCTTCTGTTTTCTACTGGAGCCTCTAATGAATACTATCTGTAGCCTAATGCATATAGCAAACCTGAGGTAAAGCACACTGAAAAATTCGATTAAACTTCATAAAAAGTATTGCATAACATAGGAATATGAAATGGGTGAGCAGGAAGCACTATTGTTATAGTTCAAATGATTATATAGCTTACCAGGTTTCAAAACTCAGAAGGTTCTCTTCCTGTTATTTTAAACATTTTCTAATGAGAAAGGCATTATATGCAGGTAAAATGAAGTGTTTGTACTGTAACTTCCCTTTAATCAGAAACAAGATATTTCGATTGGCAATTGTCACAGTATTTTAGTTCACCTCTTTCAGTGTACGGATGTTTCAACCATTTGCAACGTAAATCTTACATAAAGAATCTCAGTCTATGGGAGGTGACTTAGATGTGAAAAATGAACCTTTGAATAGATGAAGTTAACTGCCAAGCAGGAGTTTTCTAACTGGCACCAACACTATTTGAGCTATAAAGCCTACTCCACATTCCAATAAATCAGCTACACATCTTTTCTCATTAACTCATTCTGAAAAGTTCCTTCACATGAAGAGCTTCATTGATTCACGATCCTTTGAAAAGGACCTGAGTTGGTAGCAGATTCTAGCGACTTGGATAGCATTCGTGTATCAACTAACTGACAAATCAATATACTACCTGAAAGCATTAATTAACAAGAGATGATAATGATGATGATTATTATTTTCTTTTTTAATCATCTTTAAAGCCATGAAAATTAGACAGGTAAGACTTGTAACAAAGTTGGTAACTTTATTATCTGAAATAACTGTTTTATCTACACTAGTATTTTGCTTTTTATAATTAGCATTCATAAATTAGAATTATTTGTTAGAACTTCTGGTTTTATTTTATTTTGATTCACTAAACATTGAAAAATAACACAAACAATTCACAAGTCTATATTTATATTCTATATGTGAAGCTAAACAACATTTTTCCTCTGTCTCATTGAATCTAAACCTCTTCATATGAACAGTGAATACAAAACAACAAACCAGAAAAAAGAGTTCTTAGTACATCTGTGCAATATTTTCAGAAGCAAATATGATTTTAAATTCTATGGTGAGACAACTGCTGCCTTGGGAAGAGCTCCAGTTCATTTATAATTGGAGAAAGGAAAAAAATAATTAAATGATATGAATCTTTCTTACACAGGTTATTTGGTAATGCAACTCAAGTGCACCAAATGTATACATGCTAATGTGTGGGTGTGTAAAAATCTTAATATCAAAATTACATGAAAAAGATGTAGCAAAATTAATTGTAATAACTCTAATGTTGTCTTTACCATAATGGTACGATAAGGCAAGGAAACCCTATCATTTCCATGTTATACACCTATAGATTTTAGATCATCTGCATGGCTACTCAATTTCATTGTAGAGATAAAAATTTTACAAGCAAGAACATCCACCAGGCTGTGGTTGTGTAATGCACACTACTACATAGCTTGAGTACCTTGCAGCCACATTGCAAACTGGGGAAAATTGTTGTAAGACCTTCAACCATAAAGCTTACAATGTGTCTTACAGACACAGTTCAGCCAGCATATGCAAACAAGTGGGTTCATCACACTTAGCATGCTGCAGGTAGCAACACATGTTGCATCACACTTAGCATGTTGCAGGTTGCAAAGGCTGTGACACACACAAAGAAGGTTCTTAACACACAGGACAAAAATCTGAATGACCTGGTAGAGAAACCCTTTCATCTCAGCTGAAGTAGCACCAAATGTTCTCTTACAGACATCCAAGTCTCAGGTGAATCCATTTTAGTTTTGAAAAATGACAGTTTCAACTTTTTTGGTTATGGTGAATTAGTTGAGGCTTAACATGTAATTTTGATGAAATTTTGTTTTGATCTAACAAGAAAAATCATCCTAAAGTAAGAACCACATCTAACCAAAGCCACAGCATCAGGAGCAGTACAGGCAGGGTCTCCTAGAAAAAGTCTGGGTATAAAAAGCCAAAGAATACTTGACCCTTTGAATCTGAGATTTTCTTAAATAATATCTATATTTTTAAAGGTTTGCTTTCTCCTCTTAGTTTTCTTGCAAATATTTCCAGGTAAAGCTCCTGTAATAGCTGATAGTATTCCAAAGCCTTCATCTCATCTATCTGCTGAGATAAAAAAAATCAGTACACATATACTAAAAGAAAAAAGTGTAAGCTAAAAAAACATAAAGTATCTAATTTGACATGGTTTAACCCCAGGCAGCAGTCAAGCACCACATAGTCACCCTCTCACTCTCCCCCAGAGGAATGCGTGACAAAATAAGAGGGTGCAATTGAGGAAACTCATGGGTTGAGATAAAGACAATTTCACAGGTAAAGCAAAAGCCATGCACCCAAGCAAAGCAAAACAAGGAATTTCTTCCCTGCTTCCCATTAGCAGGCAAGAGGTAAGCAGGGCTCCATCATGATACACAGTCCCATATTAGCTACTATGAGGAAAATTTACTCTATCCAGTCAAAACTAGAACAAAGTATAAACATTTTCTCTAAAAACAGAGATGACATTTTAGTTCCAATGAAGTAAATTACAAATTTAATAATTTTAAATATCAGGATTTTATCCCAAAACTAGCTTGCATGTTTTCCCTGTACTAATCCCCATTTTTCCTCTCCTGCTTTTTACTAGAATTCCTGTTACAGAAGGTTTTTGGGGATGCCTCCATGTTTCATAACGAAATAAACATAAAAATCAGTTGAGTTGTGGATAAATTTCATGTATAGAGCTGAATTCAGAGGAAGTTATGGAGCTGAGTTAAACATGATATATCAGGTATTAGAACTCTAGTTTTCTTGTACCACAATTTTGTCTTTTCTTGAAGAACAGGGAATGATGTTTTTTCCAAGGCTTTTCAGGAAATGTCACGCAATCCGAAACCTTCAGGCTACTCTCTGTGTAACCCTGCTAAGATGTTAAACTTTCCCACTTAGCTGTCAGAGAGAGAAGAGCTGTCTACATCGAAACCTCCATTTAATGTTCAAGAACCAGATATTGTGCAATACTGGTAAAAGACATATTCTGTTCCTGTATAACATGGCCTCTTTCAGGTAAATTGCTTGGTTTTAAACTTCAGTTTTATCAAGAATCATAGGATGATTTAGACTGGAAGGAACCTCAGCAGGTCATTTATTCCAACTTCCAGCTCAAGGCATGGTAATTTGCAGAAGCTCAGCTCATACTGATATCTCTACATACACATAATATGCAGCACACATTACAAAGTCCATTCTGCACTTCTAACCTGGAAACATGAAATAATTTTCTCATTACACAGCTGTGCAGTTATATTTGAAAAAGGAATCAAAATTCTTCACAGTTTTTCTTATTAAAAAAAGAAAAACGTATTTTTGCTATTAGCATATTATAAATCATTTAGTGGAATGCATTGGGATTAATTACATAGCTACTTGAATTTTAAGAGAGGACCTTTTTCCTGTTGTGATGCACATTTTTCTTTGGGATGAAAAACAAGATTTAGCTGGTAGTGTTCTGTAAAACCCTGAGGACTTCCCTTTATTCTCAGTATTGTTATAGGAACCAAAATCCTGTTAACCTGGCAAGGTGAGCCAGCTTCATTGCCATGCTGTTGATGTATTTTACTGTCTTTATAAATCAGCAAATAAACAGGGATGGTGACATGAAGTTTTCTACATAAGCAGGAAATAATCAATGTAGCTAGCATATGAGTGTCAGCTATTATTTGTTTTGACACAGAAAATACTTCTTTTTATAATTTCTTAAACAGGGCATGGAGGCAGGGCAGGAGAATCCTGAGTCTTTACAAAATCTGCCTTACTGTATCCCAGTATTCCTGTGAAAGCAACAGTTTTGCAGCATTCCTATTCTTAAGAAAGTGTCAATATATGATATACTATTTTTTTTCATTGAGAACTATCTGTGCAGCTGACTCATTTGTAATACTTGACAGTGAAAGAGTAGCTCTTGAATGCATGGCATCATTTACCTGCAACATATTCCTGTCTCAGGCAGGCTGATGCTTTATATGACAGTTTTCCAAGTAAATCTCACTCCATTCTGTCTTGCAATCATTGCATTTCTCTGCTGTCTATTAAGACCTGCTAAAAAAAATCAATTATTTTCAGCAGAAGACATGCTGTGTTCTGATTAGAAAGGAAATTGTAGAGGAATTAATGGTTTTGAGGTAATAGAACCAAAAATCCTGCTCATGTTCTATTGCATTAATCAGATCTTACTTTTAAAGACATAATTCAGATTATTAGTCAGTTGTTAGGGGTTGTATTCAGTACAACCACTGTTGTATCATTTATATTAAAAGCAAATATATTTTCAATAAATTCTGGCATTTAAAGGCTTGACTAGTAATATAATTCTATTAAGAATTGCAAATAATTGGATAGTGAAGGGACTTGTAGTAGACTTTGGGTGAAAATTGCCACTCTTCTCAGAGCAAACAGCACTCATTTTACAAAATGTAGAACTGTTGTGCTTAAGTTCCTTGATGTTCATAATTTGTTCTCTACCTAGCTCCCAATAAGCATGAGTTTTACACAAAACTTTTAGCTTATCTACTTCAGTAAACTGTGATCATCTCTGTCACCAACCAACAGATAGGACCAAAGGACACACTGATGAAGAGGTACTGTGAAGCACATGATGAACATTCAGGATTTTCTGGAAATCAGAAAGGTAATTTTCCAGCCACTTCAGCAAGTTTTGGCTAATAGCCTTGTTTTTAAACCTTACACTAAACTGTAATTTTCCTATGTCTTTATTCTTACCAATTTCTAGAAAAGCAAGAGTCCGGACAACGAAGGAAACACTTTTTGAAGCATATAATATATAATTATTTGTAATAGCTATATAAAACTACGAGTGTCCACAGAAAAGTGAGGATAATTCCTACTCTGTATGGGGCACAGGTTGGAACTCAAACAGATGTATCACATATTCCTGGAAGAAAAGCCAACCAGCCAAGAGGTTATAACTGTCAGGGTGGGATAGTCATATCCTCTGTTTTATTAGGAGAAATAACATGAAAAAATCTTTCCTATAGATTCTGGGTCCAGCACCTAGCCAGGTATGCGCAGACAAAAGTATTATTTAAACATGTAGACTAAATGGAAAAGATTAATTAAGAAAAAATCCTATTAATTTAGAAATTCATTTGTACTTGAGATAGAAGGCTTCAACCTAAATCCTCTGCACAACAGCAGATACCTCCTGGACCACAGAAATTATATTTGACAATCTGAAGTGCAGCCTCCTCTGTTTCAGTGGGGATTGAAGTTTGAATGAAAACCACCTTCCCAACAACCACCAAAAAAAGACTAAAAAAAGTGAGAAAAATCTGGAGTTTGGGGTTTTGATGAGTTAAGTCACTTGTAAGTTTCTGAGCATTTTCCTTGTGCTTCCAGATATCAACAATCACAAGGAGGGATAGCAGCTTGAGTTCCCACCACAGAATTCATAGCAACCAGCTGAAGAGATTCATTCACACTGAACATCTTCTAGCTTTCCTGAGGATACTTTCTTCCTAAGCTTCATTTCCCATTTACAGGAACAGCAGGTCTACATATGACTTTCTGGACAAGCAGGTAAGAATACAAATACTCATTTTAGTTCAGAAGCCTACCTTTATTCTTTTCTTTTTTCTATTTTTTTTTAATTGGCTGAGACTTATGATCTATCCTGAAACAACATAAATTAAGAATTAATACAACATGCAGAATTACTTGCCTAGAAGTTGATGCTTATGCTCTGTAATCCCTGATACATATGGTGGCAGACCTTTGCACATTACTAAGTACATATTGCACTATTTTAGTTCCTTTATGAACTCAATCAAAGAAACACACCTGTTGCTCAGGTAGTGGGTTAAGGGTTTATGGCTCAGCCTCAGCTGCTTGTTTCTCCCCTCAGAAGGCTATTGCAGCAGATCAGCTGGTATCACAGCAGATACACAGTCTCTGCCTGCTCCAGTTCTGTCAAAAGGTCTGTTTAAAAGAAAAAAGAAAAAAAAAAATCCACAAAAAAACCACAAAAAACCACAGATGGGATGAGAAGGAAACAGATGCATAGTTAAGCTGTCAGAACCAAAGGGTGATAAATTCTGCCTTACAAAGGCAGAGGGTACAAAGGAGACTGCAACATACCACCCAAGGCAGTGATCTAGCAAGATGCTCAGCTGCAGTCAGAATACCATTTCTGACCGCATCCCTAGATATGCACTTACTTGCAAGGTTTTACCAATAGATTTACAGTCCCATGTGAGGAGTTTAAGATTTGCATAATTCACAAAGGTGTAAGATACACCTATACTGTATCTGTACCCATGCTATCAGTATATTTGTTTGCCTTTCAGAAATTTTATGCTTTAACATATAAACTGGGATTATTTGCAGAATAACAAATTGATCGACGGGGTGAACAGTTTCTGCAGTCCTGTAGTTATTAGAGCTATTACAATTTGCAGCCACTGAGATTTTGTCCCACTGTGAATATAAACAACTTTTAGCAAATTATTGAATATCATAGAGAGAAAAGATAAAAGTTTCATTTCTAAAACCAAATAAGAAATATGTCTCATCTATTTTTCTAGACATCAGGAAAGCTTTCCAAACTGAAATGACGACTAAAATTATTTTCTGTGTTTCCATGCCTGCTTCCCCTTGTGTATTAATTACACTTCCATGCTTATCTGATACCAGTCTGATTTTAAATCACTAATTAAAATATGAAATGTGGAAACCTATTTTTAAGCACAGAATTCTATTGTTTCATCAAGACAAATTATTCCTTCCATATTCAAAGAGGTGTTACCACGCATTTCAGATCTCATGGTCCAAAACGGGCCAGAAAACAGACAGGAAGCATTAGCTCTCCCATCACTTTTCAGAACAAAGCTTTATGTTCTGTTTGCAGTATGTCTCAACAGTTAACCAAAATCACTCTCCTCTGGGAACTATCCTGATCTAATTAGTAATGCTGGAGCATGACCACAAATACAGCTGCTTTAATCTCATCTGCATTCAAAGCACAGGGAAAAGTCTGTTATCGGAAAGAAAGATTCCTTCTATTTCTTGTCCCTGCACAATTATCCACTGTCTCTACTCTGCTTAGCTGCTTATTCTAGATGTTCGTTTTCTTGTACCAAAAAGACTTCCATCCAAAACGGTTTGATGAAATACTCTTATTCTACGGGACCTTTGAAATCACACTGTCAGATGCTTGCCCTAAATAAAGTCTAGGCACTTGGTATATATTAATAAAGATAAGTCTGAAGATACTTTTATTAGTATTTTGTGAGATCGTGTGGAAAAAGTTTTAAGCAAGAAAATATAAAATACATGAAAAATAAAGTCTGAAAATTGTACTATGTGTTATCTAAATCTACTTAAATGTACTGATTAAAAATAAATTATAAGATATATCACTGATTCCCTGCTGTGTAAGAAACTCAATATTCACAATGCAAAATAGACACTGTCTTACACTGGGGCAGAAGGACTGATCCTTACTCAATGCCAATCAAATGATCTAGATAATTTTTTATGCTTAAGATACACAGCTTGTAGCCCAGACTGCAACATTATAAAATTAAAACTGTGCCAGCACCTTATACAGTAATGCAAACACCCAATAAGGCGGTGCATTTGCAAAAATCTCAGTGTGGTTAGACATCACTAAACTACCTGACTGTCTGAATTACCTTTTTTTAAAAGGCCATGACCTGTTGTAGAATTTTCTTTGTTATATACTTGAGTATTTTAAGCAAATTCTATCTCAGAAAGATTTTCTTTCCTTTTCTACAGTTTTATGTCATAAAAATATTTACAATAACTGAATGCACACAAAACTGAACTTGACTATATCTCCATCACAGAGTGAAAATCAAGAGTCTTAAAACCAAAGTCTTCTCTATTCAATTTTAATTTTGTGACAAGATCTTTCCCTCAGATGAAACCTACTGAACAAGGGAAAAGTCATCATTTACGTCAGATTCATTCTGGGCATGGTCAAAAACATGGCTCTCGTGGTAAAACTCACAAATCACAAACTCATGTAGATCTAGCAAGATACTCCTCCTAGCTGCTTATACCAGTGAAGCATATGTAAGTCTACAAATATGCACTTAGTTTTCTAACTCACATACACAGAGGTGTTCAAACTTTGGTTACACGATAGTTTGCAGATCCTTTGAAGTACAATTTTTCATCAGAGGATGAAGGTTTTGTGTAACAATTTTTGTATGAAAATCAAGGCTATAAGGAAATCAGCCAAAGGTACTGGAAACAGTGATACTGAACATTGGCAAACATATTCAGCCTATAAGCTATTAATTTGCTACAATTTGTTTTCAAAACAAAGTACAAAGAGCAACTGTAGCTGCTCAAAAAGATGCTATCGATTTGTATTCGCTGTACAAAGGTGGCCATATCTAACTTAAGTGAAGTCATGTACAAACTCATACAGAGCCTTCTTGACATACTTTCAGGTTGACTGATAACCTCACAGCCACTTGTCAATTATATGGGTTTCACCTTAAACAAAGAGGTGGGAAGATGACACTTGTCCTTTTGCTTCCTTTTCAGTTAAAAATAGACAGGAAAAGCAGAAAGAATTTTACACAGATCTCAAAAATAATTACAATGTATCAGTAATTGTAATTGTACTCTGCAATTGTACATTCTAATTAGAATTATATGGTAATTTTTTTAATTGCTTAAAATATTTGAAAAAGAAAATGAAAAAGGTTCCTTATTTCTTTTTGGCTGTCTCTAAAAAATAAAATCATCCTTTTTTGTGCTTAATATCATAACAGTACCAAAAGAATTGGACATACAGTGCAGTGAGGTATTGAGCTAAGATTTAAAATCATTAAGTACAAACACAATCTTTAAATAAATAAAATTTAAATTAGAGCAACCACACACTTGATTGCCTGGAACTCATTATATAGTTATAAAAAAATTAGAAATAGCATGGTGATGTGTGTAAATATAGGAGAAAGGAGAGAGAAAACTTAAGAGTAGAGTTTAACATTGCTTTCTCAGCAGGTCCCTGGTTATCCACCCCTTATCCCATACTTTACCCTTAAATTAACTGTCTCTTCCTGCCAATGACTTGCCTTGGAATTGAGTGTGCTGATTGTACAGGAGTTTATTTTCTGGAAGTTTTTAGTAGTGGTGGATTATCCTAGAATTGAGTATGTGTACAAACATGCATATTTTATTAATGTGGTTGAAATCCTGGCCCTGAGGACCTGCTGTGAACCAAAAGTAGTTTAACTGACTAAGATTTCATGGACCCCAGTGGACTTCATCAGGGATAAATCTTTGTCAGGATAGGATTTGAATACATAGTACACAAATTTCTTCCTGCTGCTTTTACTACCAATAGAAACTCTATACAAAATATTTTTGAGAAGCCAAACACATTTAGTCCAACTTTATAATATCAAGTCTAATTTTAAATCCCAGTCTTCAAGTTTTGCTTCTTGGTTTATTCATGGTAATTCAATTGATATTCAACATGTGACATAGCTTTGGGCTCTGTGCATTCATTCCTGTGAGTGGTAAAATGTATATCTCTCTAAATGAATTATACAAGGCAGTTCCACCAAAACAGCAAACACTTTCTGATGTGATTTTATAAATTATAGGAGACTAGTACTTATCTCCTATTCATTATCTTAGCTCAAAACGAAGATCAGATCCAAGATTGGATCTATGATCTTTCTAATCTTCTCAACCAGGTAGCAGAATATGATAACTACAACTTCTAAAAAAGTTAGTTACTTCCGTGTTTCAAGAATGAGTTCCACATCTTTCTTCCTTTTCATATCCTCCCTATAAATCTCCCATTTCGTTCAGCTTTCTACATTTAAGATTTTACTTCCACATCTCCCTGATCTCATAATGTTGGCTGTTCAAGGAACATATAAAAGCTTTGTCTTATGTGAACAGTGTATATATGGTCCTAATAGCAACTCTTGAATTATTAACTTCACTGCTTGTGATTTCTGGCTAATTTTCTGAGATCTTCCATCACAGTAAAAACCTGGTATGTGTCAGTTAAACCAGTACAGTACAAGTAGACTAAGTTTTATGATTAGAAACTCATTAATTTTAAAAACTACTTTAAAAGAAAAAGCTTCTTTTCTGTGACTTTGAAAGACTCGTTGCATTATACAGCTGTTTTGAATCAATAGAGGTGTGTAATCACATTTTTAAAAATGCATATCTCTTACTACTACTTTTTTTTTCTTATATGACCTTATATATCTATAACTGCAGTATTCAGATACCAAGTACATATAAGTAAAAGGATAATTATGGTCAGATATATCTACATTAGAACTTATGGAAAATATTCATAGTATACATTCAACATAAAAATCTCATTTGAAACTATTTTCAAGTAGACTATTTCAACTCCTCCACTAACTACCTCTTTCACAAATGTGCATTTTACACTGCATTTAAGGCTTTAATGAAATTCCAAAGACAGTGGATTCTGTCCACTGATTTAAATGGGCTTTGGATCTAGCTCATGCAGGGACACAATTAGGCATTTGAATAAGAATGCTCTCAAGTTCCACGCTGTTTGGGAATACAAGCTCTCACTGAATATAAGGTAACAGCATATATTCACACATGATTTTAGGAGCTTTTTTTCATAGTCCTAAATTCTAATCGAGCATTTTTTTTAAATTTTACCTTTTTTACTAAATAATATTTACAAATATTTCTCCAATGGAGTGCAACTTAAAAAAGTCTCATTTTTCTACCTGTATAATGACACTTTGTGTTTAAGAGTTACATTTCAGAATAGAAATACTACAATGATATATTCACTGCAACATCAATTCAAGTCCCAAAGGACATTCCCCTGCAAGAAAGCATTACAATATCACATGGACTACATGATAGCCCTCCAAAAGGTCAAATCAAATATGATGCAGCAAATGCAAAGTGGTTTCATTTGGCTATGTATGCAGCAGCCCAAGATATTTCAGAGACAGAACCCCATAGTATCTGGACATCAGAAAGTACAAGCACTTATCCTGTCACTCTTTCACTGCCCATTGCAGTATCTTCAAACTGCATACTCAAGCTTCAAAAAGAAAGCTCCTGTCATATTAGGGAAAAAAAAATATTCTTAATCCTTCCAAGTCATGTCACCATACAATATTGTCTTACTTCAAGTCACACTTATCCATATCAAATGATAGACTGTCACATGCATTTGCAATATGCTGTGCCACATCATTAGCAAACACAGACATTCAGAATGAATATGGGGTTATGTATATACACACGCACACAGAAAGATAACTGGATGTGATCTACACTGCTCACCCAGCTGCAGTTTGGTTTCAAACAAGTCACTCCAGGGATATACAAATACAACAGAAGAGATCCATGCACCATTTGAACTTCCTTTGTACCTGCCTGACACTAACAATTTGCACAAAATACAGCTGCATACCAATAATATTCTATGTGTATCTAAATTTGCAAGTTTCATTTTAATAATACAGACAAGCACAGGGATTTCAACTTTAGACTCTTATTCTTTTCTACTTGTTGTCATGGATACTACATCTTCTTCCCTTTCCCTTTTCTCTCCTTCATCATATTTGACTTTTCTGTGTTGGTGTCCATGGTGACATCCTGCTATCAGTACACAACGCATGTCCCAACTTCCACATTTTTATAATGGGCTCAGGTATTTAAAGAAGTTTCCTCTATGTGACTGACATTATTGTATCTTAATCTCTCTTTACGAGCAAGTTAGAAGAAAAAAAATCAGTTTCTGTGTACTTAGGAGATATTTTCATTTTATTCACTTGGATAAACTCATGAGTTGCAACATCTTATTTTCAGGATGGCCTCTGGGGACAGCTGCCATACATTCAATCCATCACACAGGCAAACGAGGATGCAGAGCAATCAGGCAAGTGTTTATGCATCAAAATATAATTGGCTACATTTCTAGAGATGCAGAGCTTCAGAAGTAGATGGTGTGAGCAAGCAGGCAGTGAAAGAAATTTCAGAATCCAAGGAAAACAAAGCATGCTGGTTTGAACTGAGGTAGAGTTAATTTTCTTCACAGAGGCTAGTATGGGGCTGCATTTTAGATTTGTGCTTCCACAGAGTCAAAGCCTTTCCTGCCCTTTACGCAACACCACCAGTGAGTGGCTGGGGGTGTCAAAGATGGTGGGAAGGGACACAGCCAGGACAGCTGACCCCAAATGACCAAGGGGATACCCCATGATGTGTGCACTGGTGAGGTCCCATCTTGAGTGTTGCATTCAGTTTTGAGTCCCTCATTCCAGAAAAGATCTTTGCAGGATCAATTTGGTCCTGGCTTACTATAAGGGCCAGACAGTTTAACTTACAAAGAAAAAAAAGAAAACAAACAAAAAAAGGTTTTCTTATATAATTCTGTATACAATGGGCAAACTCTTGGTCCCAGTGAGTCAGTGGCAAAGCTTCCAATTGCTTCAACAAGGTCAAGATCCCAAAGGACACTACATTTTTACAGTCAACAGGCATGCAAAGTCCAGGTTTACCAGAGTCCCAGTGAAGCACTCAAAGACAAGGCAGAAGTGAATCACTCTTGGATTTTGCCTGGCAGCAGCTTTCAAACATTCCTATGAATACTTGGTGGTAAAGATCTTGGTGTACTGCTGTAGCCAACACAAAAAAAAGTTCAGCTATGTCTTAGTGTGATAAAGTAACCCAAATAAAAAATATTTACAGCTGCATGAAATCATATTTGTCAGGGCACAAGTGTAGGAATTTTTAAGTTTATGGTATTCACAAGAAGTGTTCCCTAGTGCCGTAAACTGTAGAGGTTCAGCCATGAGTGCTGTGAATCACAGACTTGCTAGTTCCTCCTTGAGATGCAATCCAGAAACAGCTCCCTAATTTCCTTCACTTGTATTTCCATCTCCCCAGGAGACAGCTATTCTAACTTGCTTGCTCAGTACACTGAGATCTGAAAATTGGCTGCTAATTACCATGTGTTTCAATTCTCAACTTAACTGGTGATCTGGGAAATCAAGCAACAGTCTCATATGTACCGTAAGATCAATAAGCTACCACCTAGACCGCTGAGACACGATGCCAGTATTTGCTGTTATACAGTGCATCTACCCTCTGGTTTGCCCTTCAATTCTAAAGATCACAGCCTGTTAAATTATTCAGACTGTTTCGTAAAAATTTACCCTATTCTAAAAAACAACAACAACCAAGTAGTTTACATCCAAAAACCAAGCAAACAAACAAAACCCCCAGAAAATAAAAAAAAGAAAAACCCAACCATACTACAAAAGCAAACAAACAAAACAAAAGTTAACATCGACGAGAAGGTATAGATAACTGATCCCAGTATAGCTTCTAGTTAATGTATAAAGAAAGGGGCATAGCTATTTCAAGTTGTGTTTTATGGGTGATCTCTTTTCAACTTTTAAAAAACAAGGAGGGAGCAAATAACAAGTCTGGCTATTTCCTTATTTAAAAATTAATTGATTTCTTCCCCTCCAAAATAACCTGTATAGTTAAAAGAGCGTTAAACAGATAGGAAAAAATCCTACCCATGTGCATATAGCCTCACATGGGATATTCTATTGAATACAAAAAAATTGAGCAAATTCACACACATAGCAACTCAGACACCCTTCTACTACATGTATCCTCAGTAATTTTTATCTAACAATGAAGAATTGAGAGAGATGAGGAAAAAAATTTATTATGCTTGTGTTTAGATTTCTATGACTACGGAGCAGTCTTAACATTTACTTACAAAACCTTAGCTTTGGGAGGGCATTTTCACAGCCCAGAGAAAGAGATAACCAAAATAAATTTGTATCTTGAATTACCTACTTGGTTGGTTTTGCAGGGGAAAAAACCAAAAAACACCCTACCAAAAAAAACCCCAACCAAAAGCCAAGAAGAAAAAAGAACACTTACAAAGCAATTCAAAATAGCTCCCACATGGCTGAAGTGGAATTAAACTTGCAACAGACCAGATTTAGCTAGGTTAAAAATTAAATACTATTACTGGCAAGCAGCATTTGCAAAGGATTGTAAAATTATGGACCAGAAAGGCAGGCTAATCCATTTTCAGTTTCATCATTTCTGATATTGTCTTGATTTTTAAGGTGTTTTCTGACATTACTCAATTCTATTATGATGCGTCAAAATTGAAATGCTTCATTTATCTCCATATCTACTCCAATGCTAGAACCTTAAGCCTCTCTAACACTAAGGTCATTATCTGATCCCTACAGTACATCCTCTCTGAAACCTTAAAGCTCTTATCTAGGGATCTCTTACAGGGCCATACATCTGATTGAAGACATGATAGCCTTAACTGAAAAAACTTCTTTGCTGATGGTTTTATTTCATCAACTATGATGCTTAAGCAACATCATCTATTAACTGTGTCCAGTTCTGGGCTCCCTGGTATAAAAAAAACAGGGATCTCCTGGAGAGAGTCCAGAGAAGGACTACAAAGATGATGAAGGGCCTGGAGCATCTATCCTATGAGGAAAGGCTGAGAGAGCTGGGGCTGTTCAGCCTGGAGAAGAGAAGACTGAGGGGGGACCTAATCAATGTTTGTAAATATCTTAAGTATGGGGTGCACGGGGAATTGGCCTGCCCCTTTTCAGTAGTCTGTGGAGACAGGACAAGGGGCAATGGCTGCAAATTGGAGCACAGGAAGTTCTGCACCAACATGTGGAGGAAATTTTTTACAGTGAGGGTGACGGAGCCCTGGGACAGGCTACCCAGGGAGGTGGTGGAGTCTCCTTCTCTGGAGATATTCAAGACCCATCTGGCAGCCTCGGTGCAGTATGAGCTGGGGAGCTGCTTTGGCAGGGGGGTTGGACCCCATGATCTCTCAAGGTCATTTCCAACCCCTACAACTCTGTGATTCTGTGATTTTTGAGTTGTACACTGTTTTCGTCAGACACCCCTTCTAAAAAATACTTTTAGAGGCACAATTAAAGAGCAAAGCTGCAAGCCAGTCACCAAAACAGAGGAAGAACAGTTCGTTTCTGTGATATTATAAAGCTGAATATACCTGAATACATGATAGTTTAAGCTTTGGTCATATACGTGCTACTCAAAAAACCAGAACAGCAACATGATTTGGTCAGGTAGAGCAGTGGTTTGTAGTACAGTTCCACACGCTACAAAATGCTTTTTAATATCTGATTAAGTTGCCTTATCTGATCATTACAGGTGGCCAAGATCTTCCAGGGGAGCACTCTTTATTTGCTTCTAGTTATAACATGAGATCTGGAAAAGACAAAGTAATTTATGCCCATTAGGGCTCCCGAAGTAAGTAAAAAGCAAATTTGCCCATTTACTTCTTTACATATTACAAGTACAAGCAATTCCACTGTGTTGTAAGCCAACCAAGCAGGGAAGACAACCAACTTTGCTAAACTGGAATCTCCTCGTGGAGCTCAAGAGTAAAAAGAAACCCATATAATCTCTGGGAGCAATGCCAGGTTTTGCAGGAAGAGTACAGAACTCTGCTTTGTTTATTCAGGAATAGGCCAAAGAAAAGGCCACAGATCAATTAAGACTTGAAACTGGACAATTTTATTTCAGATAAGAAGGCCATTAAATGTGTCAATAGCAAGCAGAGGTCTAAAGAAAACATTGGACAGATGCTCAAAGATGATCATACCAAACTGGGAGATGCTGTTGACTGTCTTGAGGGACAGGAAATCTTCCAGAGGGTTCTAGATAGATTAGGGCATTGGGCTACAGTTAATAGGGTGAAATTCAAGAAGTCTAAATGCCAGATTCTGCACATAGAACAGTAACACTGTACACCAGTATAAATGGGGAAATGAGTGTCTAGGGAGCTGCCCTGCAAATGTGGATCTAGAGGTGCTGGTTGTCAGCAGGCTCAGTATGAGCCCTGGCAGCCAAGAGGGCAAAACTCCATCCAGGTGTGCATCAAACACATCATAACCAGTTGGTCAAAAGAGATGATCATCCCACTGAATTCAGCACTAGTGCAGCCTCACTTTGAGTACTGTGTGCAGTTCTAGGCCCCACAATTTAAGCATGTGAAGATCCTTTGATGTACCAGAGGAAGGCAACAAAACAAGTGAAAGGACTGGAAGGCACATCCTGTGAGGAGCACCTAATAACTCTGAGTTGTTTAGTTTGGAGTAAAGGAGGTTGAGCAGAGACTTCATTACTTTCTACAGCTTCCTGAAGAGGTGAAGTGGAAAGGGAGGTGCTGAACTCTTTTCCCTGGTATCCAGTGATAGAACTTGTGGCAGAGGTTCAAAGCTGCACAGGACAGCTTCAGATTGGACATGAGGGAATATTTTGTTTGCAAGTGGATAGTCAAACTCTGGAAAAGGTAGTAGATGCCCCAAGTGTGTCAGTGTTTAAATGGTATTTGGAAAATGCCCTTAACGTGCATGGTCTAGATGATAATTTTAGGTCTCTTCCAACTGAAGTATTCTATTATGTTCTACTCCCTTTTAAAGGATAACTGAAAAGGAGGCTTGCCAAGGCTCTAGGCAACCTAATATACCATAAATAATGCAGTTAAATCTTGGTAACAATAATCAATAAAAAATAAATCAGCCAGAAATCTATTAAAAGCAAACCTTTCTATGTATTCATTTTTATGGAGCACATGGAGAAATCCTTCCCTGGACTCCTAGCAGAAAAATATTTCTTTAAGCAACCTAGTCATGGGAATGATCTGTTTCAATTCAATTGCCTTCAGTTTTTTCTTGCAAACCTCACCACCACTGCTCTCCTTTTCATGGAAAAGGCTTTGTGAAGCCATCAACAGAAAAACAAGTGCATGGCTGGGTCTGAGCAACTGGATATGCTTTACTGATAGAGTAGATCCATACACTTTATGGATTGTATCTTGGCACACACAATCCAGAAAGTGTGTATCTTGGCACATACACATTGTAACATCTCCTGAGACAAGATAAATTTGAGATCAGATATTTCCAATCAGCTTGCTAGATAACTCTTCAGTAAAAAACACCATATACCACAAAAGCTAGAATATAACCTAAGATCACGATAGACAAGAGAATGGAAACATGATTGCTGAATTACAGCCTTAGAAAGCACCAATGTAAGTTTTCAAGGTGAAATATTTTGGGATTAGATATTTGACAGGTATTTTTCTTGGGGGAAGAATATCTGACAGTACTATTTTAAATATATGTAGGGCAAGCTACAGAAGAAGCAGCTTTAGCAGAGTTGAGGAAGGTAGAATTCCTTTTTTCTCACAACTTCTTTAGTTGTATTTTCTGCCAGTATGTTTCCTGTCCTTAAGAACCATCTCTGGTTTGTTGGGTTTTTTCCTTCTCCTTTCTTTTGGAAGACAATTAACCAGAACTAAACTTCCTGTATGCTCTGTCTAGTTGATGATTACCAATACAAACTTTGAAACACCTCCAGCTGAGGATTACAATGGCACTGTTCTGCTTCCCATAAGGAGAGGCAACTGCTATTTTACACAAAACTTGCTTAGATTTGGCTTGCAAACGTAAATGAAGGAAGCTAGGGCTTAAAGCAGCACAGTGAATTCAGGAAAATACAATACAACATCAAAAAAAGAAAAAAGAAAAATTCAAAGCATTCACACAGAATTCTCATCAGGGTTTTTAAGGTAATTTTGTAAACTGAAAGTGCAAGCTTGGAGACAGTTTGGAGCCATCTATCATTGTATCATCTAAAGCTTCAATGCTCTCTTCCCCTGCTTTGTTGAACTCTTGCCCAGTGTAGAAAGGAACTTCTATTCAAGCAGAACAGGAGCTAATTTGAAGATTTAATATACAACTGCTCTTAGATAGTAATAAAAATCCTTCTCAATGCAGTAAGTGTGCAACAGCATCGTAATAAATTAAAGCTTTCAGACTCACATCTCCAATTCCTTTGTATTTAAACCGCTATTGATGGTGTCATAATTATGTCTGTCTAATTAGAATCTGTTTTGGAAACAGTATATATTACTGCCATAGCCCTTAGCACTTCCAGAGATCAACACATTGCTCAATAATTCAGACTGTCTTCTCCAACTGCATTCATAGCCATAGTAGTGTACAACAGTATTTTGGAGGTTACCATCTGCAGTCCAAAATCAGGCTAAACCACTTTTATTTATTCTTCATGTATTTCTTTGTTTGAAAGAAAAGTCTTAGTGTTTCAATTAACAATATAGAGAAAAATATGTATAGAAAACTCCAAACAATATATAGGGCTAATATAGGAATCAATGCTAATAAAATTTTAAAAGTAAATTTTTTTCCTGGCCTGTGACCATAGGAAAAAGGAAAAATGTTTCATTACTCAGTAAGAAAAAGAGGAAAACCTGCAAATTCCCCAGAAGAAAAAAAATTGAGAAGCAAAGTGAACATTTTCCCTCACTACCATCCTACCATCATTTCTCAAGAACTAAGTCTCCACCTCAGTACAGATTTCTTCCTTCTTAAAAATTAGGTCTGACAGCAGATATTGCAAAAGCCAAAAAGCATTGTTCTGCCAGTCTACGCAGAGATACTGCGCACTCTATTTCTTCAAGCATTTAGAGATTTGGATAAACTTAAACTATTCCTCTTCTCAAATTATATAAAACAATTGCTCTGTATTAACTTCTTTGGCACAACCAAAAGTATGTGCTATTTTGATCATTCTGCTAGTAAAGTAATTCAAGTATTTGTATTACTAGCTTTCAGTGAAATAAAATTATTTTAACAATTTTCCCTACAAGTTTGTTCACTCTAACTGCTATACCTTGAATTTTCATAGTAAAAGCTTGCTCAGTGACTTAGAAATAAAGACATATATCCACACTGCTATTTAGAGAAAGAAAAGTCAATACTCAGATTGAAGAATTCGTCAGAAAAAACTCCAAAGCTGGCATTTTCAAAATGACTGGATCACTTGTAGAATTATAGATTCCCTTCTAACTGAGCATATTCAGAAACTGATAATTTCTCAGTGCCCATAATTAGTTGAAATCCCACAACAAAAATATGTATATACTGGTTTTGTCTCCACACAGATTACCTGACTGAGTTTGCTACTCTTAGTCTGTTGGGTTGAAACACATTATAAAGCAGAGCTCTTCCTAGTTAACTACTTCCTGAACAGAAGAGACCTGGTTTTTTTCCATTTAAAAGAAGTTTTATTTTTCTAAAGGTTTATTTATGTGCTGGGAATAGCAATTCTGCTGATGTGTGTGTGTGTCCTTTTCCTAAGCCTACCTCTCTTAAATCACCTGAAGTCTGACAAATTCATCCTTCCCAAGACATACACTGTGAATAAGGACAGTTAGACAGAAGAACAGCTAAAATCCTGCAATCCTCATTAAGGAGGGATACTTTCCCTTTTCTTCATATCAAGTACTCTTGTCCTATGATCTTAAAACCTCTCAATTTCTTCAATCTGCCATGGGCAGAGATTTAAACTGACACTGAGCTGAAAGTTATTTTATTGTCAGCTTTCGGGAATTGGTCAGCTTTTTGGAATCATTATAGCTCTTATAAATAACAACACAAATGCAAAATTTCACTTAAAATCAATTATTAGTAGAACCTGGGAGAGTTATTGGCAACCTTGGCTTGAGCAGAATTATTCATACCTATCACACTGAGTATTCACATGCCAATTAAATGCAAGAATTCTAGACAGTATACAATGTACCATAATTCCTAAAAGCATTTGAGAGGTTTTTTGGTCTTTCCATTGGAAAAAGTGCTTCATTTCCTACTTTCCTGCTTGAAACTGTTGTCTTCCCTTCTCTTCCCTCCATTCCTCTTTACTTAGTCCTGATGTCCTGTCCTATTATTAAGGGCTTCTTCCAGCTGTATACTGGCACAAACCAAGTTTTATACATGGACTACTCCCAGCGTGGGATTGCTGTCCACGACAGTCCCTCCCAGAACTCTCCTCTTCCTTTTATGCTCATGTTTTTAATGTTTATTAAAATTGGCTATGCTAATGCTAGTAGTGGTCACAAAGTAATAAAAACATATTCCACCAACATATTTTAATCCATTAACAAATGATGTCAAACATGAAAGCAGTCTACAAAAACCACATGCTTTTCAAGCTCAACTATTATGCTAATATGTACCTGTTGCTTACTTCTGTTTATATTCTTTTTTTCCCCATGGGCAGCTGAGCCACTTAAGGAAATTCACTGCAATCCAAAAAGAAAACACAAGAAATCTACCTGATAGCAATGCTTCATTAGTACTTATTCATTGATTTTCTTTGCTTTAGAGAACAATAAGCCAGAAATGTGGTGGTGCTCTTTTAAAAATCTAAATTCCACTTTAACTAATATATTGCTTATTGCGTTCCATCACCAGTCTCAGTTACTCTTTGCCAGCAAAACAACTCTTCACTTGATGGGACTTGTTCCAACTGTGACTTTGGATATATAAACCAGAGATGAAAAATTACACTGTAAAGAACTTGTCTTTCAAAACACATGGTGAAATCAAAAAGAATCTGAGGGAGTCCAAATATAAGCTAAAAGCAAAAGTCAGATACAGGATCTGCCCTGCAGCAGATTTGAAAACAAAAATTGTATTAGCATTTTTGTAGAGTATTAGCTTTAAAAATCCTCAATTTGTTTATTAATTACATAAATATTTACTAGATAGAAGGTACCAAACATAGGAAAACAATTATTTCTAAGCATATTAAATAGTTCAAGTTTTCAAATTAAATACCAGTATGCATATACACTTCCGTCAAATTGTTATCTGTAAAAAGTAAAAATACTGAAGTTATTTCTGAACTTCAAGCAACAGTCACTAGGACTTAAGAGTAAAAAATACTGAATAACTTATTTTCCTTCAAACTTCTGATTGAAATAATGTTTGAAGGAATTTATTTTCAATTGGCTTTTGATTAACTTTTCCATTTTTTTTCTTGCTAAAAGTAGTAAGAACAGAATTCTATTGATCATGGAATCACTGAATGATAGGGGTTGGAAAGGACCTCTGGAGATCCTCTAGTCCAAGCTCCCTGTCAGAGAATGATCACTTAGAGCAGGCTGCCCAGGACAGCATCCAAGCAGGTTTTGATTATCTCCAGAGATGGAGGCTCCACCACCTCTCTGAGCAGTCTGTTCCAGTGTTGGTAGAACTTCCGATATTCAAGTTTATGCCCATTATCTCCTGTCCTGTTACTGGGCACCACTGAAAAAAAGACTGACCCCATCATCCTGACACCCACCTCAAGTATTTATAAGCATCGATAAGATCCCTCCTCAGCCTTTTCTCTAGGCTAAAAAGTCCCAAGTCCCTCACTCGCCCTTCACAAAAGAAATGTTCTAGTCCTCTAATCATCTTCATAGTCCTTTTTTGGTTTGTCCTCTCCAGTAGTTCCCTATTTTTCTTGAACTGGGGAGCCTAAAACTGCACACAGCATCCCACATGTGGCTTCACAAGAGCAAAGTCGAGAAGGAGAACCTTCCTTGACCTGCTGGACACTCTTTTCTTGATACACCCCAAGATGCCACTGGCTTTCTGGCCACAAAGGCACATTGCTGGCTCCTGGAGAGCTTGTTGTCCACCATGACTCCCAGGTCCTTTCTAGTAAGTCAGCCCCTAACCTGTACAGGTCCATGATGAAAAAAACTGATTCTTGTATAGTGGTATAATATTAGTTTCTATATAAAAATTTTCTATTATTTTCTACATTAAAGGTCTTCCTTGCAAAATTCAAATTGAATCTCAAGGATTATAATATTGAATATTTTGCTTAGTCTAAGCTTTCTCTTTGTTTTTTTTTCCCTCAAGCAAAATTATTTCTCTTAAATTCAATATGAATTTGTGAATTCAGTCCCAGATACTGCATTTTTCAATAAACAACAAAAAAATAAGCTAAATCAAAGGAAAACTTTAAGCTTCTTAATAACTTCCAAAAATTAGTTTCAGGGCTTTTTTTTTTTAAGCTTTTGTCAAAAATAAGGGTATGACAACTCAATGAATAGATTTAAGTATCAAAGGCTTAATAATGAGTGCATAAACAGCTTGGAAATGACCAAGGGGGAGTACCTGCTTCATTGCTGATGCTTTGTTGAAGCTTAGTGGCACCTCACACTCATCAGTAACATGAAAAGATTTTGTGAACACTCATTGAACAGCTTCTATACCCTAGCAGTTGACATGCAAATATTTGGGAAAAAACTTGGACATCTCACATTGCTGTAGCACACTGACACTATTTTGGCTGGCTGGGCTGTGGCGCCTCTAATAAGCATCAGGAAGATGTCATCTCCCTCTGCTAGAGCCAGAACCTGATGGCAGAGCATGAGAACACTCCAGTGGCTTTTTTTATGCTCCCTCCTGTGGAAAAAAGTGAATGTAATTGCTTTGTCCTGATCTGGCAAGGCATAGCTCCCATAACCCTAGCAAGGGTCAAGCATATGTGTATCATGCTATTAAAGGTCAAGAAACAAAGGATCTACGATGTAGTTTTTCCTCTGCTTCCCCTCTGTCATACTGTTGGCTCATACCCATCCAAACTGTTCCCTTTCACACAAACCAGGTGTTCATCTCAGTCTGAATATTTGACAACATTGTTGAATCTGCATCCTTTCACATATAGCAGGAGGCAGCCTAACAGAATTTGGTTTCCTACATACTGATTAAATGAGAAATATTATATATGTATCTATACCTTAGGTATCTTCCAACCCATAAGCAGGTTTTTAAAGCATTCTTATCACACCCGAGCAATTTAGCACAAACACCTCAGTTCAACAAACTGAATTGTGAATTGAGGCAGAACATGTTCATTTATCAGGACTAGATTAACTGATGAACCACAGACTCCTAGTATGCATTTCATATCTATTTTCATTCAATTATTTTGTCAGACTTTGTCCTAAATGATACGTTTCCCAAATTCTCAATCCCTTTCAATAAAAATTTAATGCATTTTCTACACCTTCCCTTTTATCTCAACTGCAATGAGGTTTTTTACCTCTAAAGGGTAAAAACCCCCACTTTTTAGTAGTTACAGTACAGACATTATCTTCTAACGTCCTTTCAATTATTCTCTGTGCTTTCTGTGGGCTGCTGTCTTTTGTTTCCATCTGTAGTAAATAAAGGCTATTTTAAAGGTTTAGGTGTCTCTTCTTTTGTTACCTGTATCCCACCTGATACTTAGAGTTGTCTACTGTAAGTACTCTCTTTTTTAAAAAAGGTTAATTATCCAGGTGCACAAGTTCACGTGAATTATCATCTCTGGGCTTTTTTCCTGAATACTAAGAGGTTCTGGCTGCATTAATTGCCCTCATCACAGAAAAGAGCCCTACTGTTCCTTACAAAAGAAGTGCACTAGTGAATAAGCTCAGAAGCCTCTTACGACGTCAATGAGCAAAGTAAAACAAAATGCATCCTCATTGCTTTGTAAGCCTGGCTAAGTTTTCTCATTAATTCCTCTGCCAGATGATGAAGCCAAACTTGCACTGTTCTCTTCTTTAGCTTATATGTAAAAGGCTTTTGGAGCCTTTCTGTTGAAAGTGTCTTCAAAACAGGTTACTATTCTTGCCAGTTTAGTTTAAAATCAATCAATAAATGTTACTTTTCCCTCAATCCCATTTTAATACTGCTTATTTTGCCATTTTTATATAGGTGACTTACTGGACAATATAACTGAATTCTGGGATTTCCTGATTAAAAAAAATATATTGCTAATATAAGTGTGTACTATTTTGGGTGACCATAGCAAGGTTTTGGTAGTGGGGGGGGCTGCTGGGTGGCTTCTCTGAGAAGCTGCTAAAAGTTTCCCCCAGGTCCAATAGTCAATACCAGCTGGCTACAAGACAGACCCACTGCTGGCCAGCCAAGCCAATCACTGACAGTGGTACTGCATCTGTGATAACATATTTGAGAATTTAAAAAGCCTGAGCAGCAGCTTTTGCCACCAGAGAACAGAGTGAGAAGATGCAGACACCGAGGACAGTGAAGGAGGAGGCACTACAAGCACCAGAGGAAAGGTTCCCCTGCAGCCCATGGGAGATGATGTGCAGTAGAAATTATATCTGCATGCTGTGGAGGACCCCACAGTGGAACAGGTTGAGAAACCTGAAGGACACTGAGACCTGCTAGGAAACCCAACCTGGAGCAAGCTCCTGGCAGGACCTGAAGCCCATGGACAGGCCCACACTGGTGCAGGTTTTCTGGCAGGATTTGTGACCCTGTGCGGGATCCATGCTACAGCAGTCTGTTCCTGAATATCTGTATACCATGGAAAACATGCTAGGCCAATTCATGAAGAGCTGAAGCACTCGTGGGAAGGACTCACATTGGAGAAGCTCATGGAGAACTTCTGTCTCCTGTGAGACAGACTCCATGCTGGATCTGGGGAAGAGTTTCATTAGTCCTTCTCCTGAGGAGGAAGGACTGGCAGAGACAAACTAAGATGAATTGATCCAAAACCCCATTCCCTGCTCCCTTGTGCCACTCAGGGGAAAGAGGCAGAGAAATCATGAATAATGTTGAGCCCAGGAAGAAGGGAGGGATGGGGAGAGGTGTTATAAAATTGTTTTATTTCTTATTATCCCACTCTGTTTTCATTGGGTAATAAATTAGACTCATTTTATTCCATGTTGAGTCTACCCATGATGTTAATTGCTGAGTGATCTCTCCCTGTCCTTATCTAGATCAGCAAGCCTTTCATTAAATATTTTCCTCTCCTGTCCAGCTGAGGGGAGTGATAGAATGGCTTTGGTGGGCACCTGGTCTCAGCCAGAGTCAACTCACCAACTGTATGTGCATAACTACATAGCCTTATATAAAATTTTATTTAAGGAATAGATTACTTGAAAACTTTACTACAAGTTTCAAGACAATGATGTTTTTCCTGCATCCTTATCAGACTTGTTGACACAACAATGTTCTATCAAGTAACTACTCTTTCAAAAGAATAGATCCAATAAGCAGTACTACCATAAAAGAGCCATATCCACCATTTTTTAAATGAAGGTCATTCAGAATGTTCAAGTCAACAAAAGTTCAGTTGTGGGTGTCCATGTTTCTGCTACAGTCTGGGACACAGGCAAAGAACAGATTACTGGGCCCTGTGTTAGTCAATAATAAGGCCACCCCTCCCCCTTATTTTTTTAACCTTAGAGGGACATTTTGAGATAAGTATACAAGCAAATACAGAATTTTGACTGTTTTAAAGTAGCTCCCTTTGCATTGTACCACCACTCCACCAGTGCAGCTTTAAAACTTAGTGTCTATTGCTTAGTTACTACAGCATCTTATTAACAGCATAAAAAAACTGACAATCAGGCCAGGGTTAATAATTTTCTCAATGATGGTGATGGGTCCTCAGAATCACTTCCTTCCTGCCTCATTGGATCTCCAGAAGTAACAGGAATAAAAATTTTGACAAGTTCATTTCTCACCAAAATAATATTAGACTGATTTGAATACAGGTACAGACTATTACTTTGAAATAATCTAGTTGAAGTTTGTTTACTGCAGGCAGGTTGGACTAACTGACTTTTAAAAGCCCCTTCCAACCTAGTGCTTTCTGATTCTATGAAGAATCATAGAATTTTGCTGTTGTTTCTAACTTTCACCACTTTATAATACAGACATACACTTTAAATGTACACAAGTCTTATAAACCCAGCTTTCAGCTTCTTTTTCACACTGGAATTTTAATTGCCATAACAACATAATGCCATTTTAAAATTGTTTTATAGTATTCAATCACAACTGTTTCTCAAGCCTGTTTGTTCTTTGATTTCACAGAAATATATCAAGCTTTGTTTTCCTCTGAAATGTACAATGGGTAAAATGCCAGTAAACTAATAAACAATCTGGAAAGTAGTAACAAAAAATGTCATAAACTCCCATTGGAAGTCTTCAAATTGCACAACACGAAAGTAGACTCAGCCAGCAATTAAAACTCATGTGAACAATTGTGTTGAAATTCAGCAGTCCATGACCATAACAAAATATTCCTATTATTAACCCATTAGGAGGTAATTTCTGCGTATTACTAAAACTAAGTCACATTTTAACTTCTAAGGGAAAAACAAATAAAAACAACCCCACTCATGTGATCTACAAGTACTACTTCACCTCAATGAGCTCCATTGTCTAGACTACTGAATTATGGTATTTCAAAGTAAATTAGAGAGCTATTTTTCAGAGGTTGCAGTGCTCCAGAATATTATTTTTGACTATTTGTCAAAATAGGTTTTTAGTGATTCCAAAATACAATTTAGTCATAAATAAAAAGATAGGTCATCCAGTTACCACCCAAGAGTTACAGTCAGAAAGCTAGATGGTCAGATACAGCCACCTGAAATTACTAAACAATTCTCATGCCTTACAATCCATTTCCTTCACAAACAACCCTGTATGTTTTCTTGCACTGACACCACAGACTCTTATTTGCCACTGTTCCTATTTGAATTATATTTATTATAATCTCTACTCTTTTTACAGAGCAGCAAAATATTATTACTTGTACCCCACCAAAGTACACTCCCTGAGTATGATTCCCAAGCATACTTTTATCTAAACTAGAAGGGGGAAAGATAGTGTTTTCAGTGAAACCAGCACATGCGCTCATCAACCAATGGAGCTATAATTAGACTTCTGTTTCCCACCATTTCTCTAAACAAATTTTACTGCTGGTCCTTGCTTCAAGCATCTGATCGAATTCAAATTGTTCCTTTTCAGCTTCTCCAGACAACAAAGGATTTTTTTTGCTAGGAAATATCAGTCTTTTAAAATGAAGCATGTTGTTTTATGAACATACATTATAAATACTTTCCTAATAATTTTTACAGGGTGGAGTTTATATTGGTTGCATTCATAGAATTAAAATACATCTTAAATTAAGTGCAGCTAAGATATATTTTGAAAGGTTTCATCTGTGTTTAGTTTATATAAAATAATTTCATCCAGATAGCAACCTGCAAATACCATAGCATATAACATAGTGATGTAATGGGAGGCACATAATAAATTACCAAATATTCCTGTTTTATACAGGAAAAAAATGAAAATTTCTAGATATATATTTGATTCTCCATTTATTAATTATATGCATTTGTTAAAAATTAGTCTATAAACATATCTGAGACCATCCAGCTAATTTGCATGGAAAAGTACGACAAGATATCATGTAATCTTAGATATTACACTATGTTAGCTAGCATATGGCAGCTAGCATTGCTTCAGAGATATAAAAACCCAAGGATTTTTTCCCCAAGTTTTTAACAGATCTGCTTTTGTTAAAGAGTAGTAAAAAATTTAGTTATATTGTGTTGAGCTATATCTGCTCATATCATAGACTACCCTGAGTTGGAAAGGACCAATAAGGATCATTGAGTCCAACTCCACACAGGGCAGACAAGTCAGAGCATGTGACTGAGTGCATCATGCAGATGCTTCTTGTACTCATTCAAGCTGTGACTACTTTCCTGAGAAGCCTGTTCCAGTGCCTGACTACCCTCTCAGTAAAGAGCCTCTTCCTAATATCCAACCCAAACCTCCCCTGTTGCATCTTCACACCATTTTCCCAGGTTCTATCACTAGTTACCAAAGAGAGCATATTGGCACCTGCCCTTTTTCTCCCCTTCATTAGGAAGCCATAGACCATTGTGAGGTCTCCCCAGGGTGAACAAACCCAAGGGACTTCAGCCTCTCCTCCTAAGTCCTCCCCTCCAGACCCTTCATCATCCTTGTTGACCTCCCCTGGACACTCTCCAATAGTTTTCTGTCCCTCGTGTACTCTGGCACCCAAAACTGCCCACAGTACTCAAGTTGAGGCTGCCCAGTGTAGTATAGAGAGGGCCAGTCACCTTGCTGGATCAGTAGGCAATGCCATGCTTGCTGCGCCCCTCCTGGATGCCTGGGCACATTGCTGACTCACATTTAACTTGCTGTCAACCGAGACCCCCAAATCCTGCTCAGCATGGCTGGCCTCCTACATCTGACCCCATGGTCAGTATATGTAGCCAGGGTTGCTCTTCCCAGGTGCAGAATCCAGCAGTTTTCCTTGTTAGACTTCAGGTTGCTGATGATTTCCTAGCTCTCTAATATGTCCAGGTCTCCCTGTAAGGCTTCTCCACCCTCAGAGTCAACAGCCCCTCCCAATTTGATACCATCTACAAGTTTTCTTAAAGGCATCCTCTAGTCCTGAGTCCAGGTCCCTGGGGAACCCCACAAGCGTCTGGCTGTCAGACAGATTTATCTATTTACCCTCTGGGCTTAGCCCTTCAGCTAATTAGCCACCCAATGCATTAAGTAATGTTTTATTGGACATTTTGTCCAGCAAGATACTGTGAGGCACAGTATCAAACACCTTACTGAAATTAAAAAAATAGAACCTAAAAACATATGCGTAGATGATTCTTGGTTTTTAAAGAAGCCAAATACCATTTTGAGAAATAAATTTGCAACCTAAAGATCTCATGGGTACTACTTTTGTGAGAAAAGGTAAGGGTCCTCCATGAGCTAGCCTTGAACTTGTAGCAGTTTATCTTAATTAGTGGCTGCTTGTATCTAAATACCAGCAGCAAAATAAGAATTGACAGTAATTGTTCAAGGTATTTATAACTTTGTAAACCGGTACAAAGATTATTAGAAGGAAAATAAGAGCATGAATAGAACACAACAGCTACAGGACATGCGATTAATTATATTTTCATGTTCATTAAGACTAGATATCCACCTAAAAAAAAAAGGAGGGTGGCAAATCCAAGGATTAAGAAGTGATATTTGAAAACTACTTGAGAGCTACTTGGTAAGGCTTCCTATTATTTCACTCGCCAGATTTAAGATTTCCCTGTTCCACATGCCAAGAAAAGAAATAGGGCCACAATCTAACTGCCCAGGCACAGAGGCTTTAGCCTGGAAAGGGTGACTAATGTTTTTCCAATGTTTTCTGCTTCCTTCTTATGTTAAAAGTTATGAAAGTAATCAAAATTACTTACAGCATTGCATTGAAAAATGCAGGTGTAGAAAAAATTCAACTGCACAGTTCAAAGAAAAGGAAATACACAAAGGAGGAATGATGGTCATTTTTCCCCCATCAGGGATTACCAAGATGAGTGGAAGGAGAAAAATACAAGACAGATGCTTGTGCTGCTGTTTCTTTGCACTTGTTGTATCCTAGTTTGGGTTGGAAGGGTCTTCAAAGCTCATCTAGTTCCAACTCCCCTGCCGTGGGGAGGGACACCCTCCACTAGACCTAGCTGCTCAAAACCCTATCCAGCCTGGCATCAAAGACTTGCAGAGAGGAGACAGCCACAGCTTCTCTGGGCAGAAGTAATGTGTACAATGCTATTTCCTAAAGAGCAGTTTTCAAATAAAGGAAGATACATACATTTAACATGTTCAGTGCAAAAGACTTCCTTGAAAAATCAGCAATTATGCTTTCTATGAATTAGCTTCAGAATTTATTATTAATTTCTGACTGCAGTACCATCTAATGCACAAAAACATAAGAAAACAAAATTTATACTTTTGAGTGGAAGGGCAGGGGGGTGGGGGGAAAGGATGCAGTACTTTCTTAGTACATGGCACAGAGAGGATCAAGGTATTTTAAGAGGTATGCCATTGTGGTGGTTCTGCCCCAACCAGTGGCTGAGCACCATGTGCTATTCACTCAGAGAGAACAAACAGGAAGAGACCCCAGGACAAGCAATCAGAGCCCCCATGGGTTGAGATAAGGACAGTTTACTGACAAAAGCACCATGAAAGTGGAACAATAACAACCCATAGCAAATTTCACTTACACCAGGTGATAACACGGAGTAACTTACCAACCCAACAATAACACTGAGTACTGCACAACCAAGGAACAACATGATACCCTAGCCACACTCAGACAGCCCTGGTACAAGAGTGCCCCTCCTCGACCAGCCCCTTTTATGGGGGAGTTATGTGTGGAAAACAGCTTGGGCTAACTCAGCTCACCTGTGCTGGCTGCTTGAGGAGGTTAAGTCTAGCCTGGCTACAACCAAGACAGCTGTGTAAAACTCCATTCCACTCCCACCCTACAAATGTCTTTCATGTACTACATTTTTTTTTTTAATTTGCACATCAGGCTGGTGCAGTGGTTGGTCTTTAAAACATCAGGATCATATATCACTTATCACACAGTTTTGACTTAAAACAAGAAAAAAAGATTCCAAGTCAGGTAAAGTTATTAAAATGTGATACAGCTATGACAAGGCGTTTAAGAGCCACGATAGCAGTCATATTCCAATAGAAGTGGCCAAGTCAAGCATGAAGCATTACAATTCTTTCCTATGACATAATGAAGGACTAGATCTGGTAATTTTCTAGGCTACATCACTTTGAAAATAAATCAGATCTTTTGATCTAAAAAGCCTCTTGTACACCAAGTCTGGTGTCCATGGGAAAAAAACATGTTGTGTTGACGATAACAGAAGGCCTCTAGCACTTTCCTTTAAGTCTCTCAGTTTTCATTTGTAGAACAGGAGAAGAAAGTCACGTATAGATGGATAAATGGATTCATTTCTTTAAGAACTGAAGTGAACATTAAATTGAATTTTCTTTTCTCTCTTTTTATTGAAGAGAAGGGACAAGATTAGGTTGTCACTCTAAAACCTGGAAGCTTTAAAAAGGACAAGTCAACATAGTACAGTTATGACTCTATAGAGATGTAATGCTTCTCTGAGTTTTAGAGGCTTTTTTGTTTGAAAGCTTGCTTAAGTGCAGGAAGAGACTTCAGGTAACTTGAGCAGCTTTGGGATTGGGAAAGGATGAGGAATCCCAGTGAAGATTAATAGAGTTGAAACAAGAAACGTATGCAGTAGTGTATGGGCTGTATAGGTGTTTAGGACTTTTAGCCTAAGCCAGAAAGATTGACAATGGAAACTGTCACAGAAACAGAGAGGCAGAATAGGGTGAAAACAGTGCATATTAAAATCCAAACCAAACCAACCAACCAACCAACCAACCAAAAAAAACCCCCACCCCCACCCCCCCCCCCAACTCCACCCCACACACCCCTCCCCAGAAAAAACCCAAACATAAAGGAGAATTCCCAATTGTGCCTAGGTGGCACAATGCACCAGCAATATGAAAAAATAGGAGCCCATACAAGGAAGATAGGAGCAAGATACTATGCTGATATGAGTAGTGCAAGCTTTTATTCCACATTTAGGCACCTAGTTAACACTGCAGGCTTTCCCTGTTCATTAAGGTCCAAACCAAGACAGCTCACTGTGTATAGATCAGCAAACGGCAATCATTTTCATTCACAACAGAACAGCAATCAAATAACAATCAAATTCAAAACAGCAGCCTGATGATAAACAATTATATATTAACAAACTTTTCAACTATTTTAACTACTCTATCCTAACAAATATATCATTTATTGCACAAGCAACAGAATTCTCATTTTAAAAAAAAATTTAAAAATTCCATGTGCAAAGTGCAAAGAATGAAGACAATCCTTATGCTACAACATAACAAGATAGAATGAAAACAATTCCAGCTTCGGAGAAAACAGAACAAAATCAAACCAAACCAACCAACCAACCAAACAAACAACAATCCCACTACTGAACTATTTGCTATATTTTTATATAACAAGTAGTTTTTTTACCCTTCCTGGAAGAAAAAGATAAGAGAAAAACCAAGGAGCGCTCCTCTTAACTAACAGTATATTCACATACACGTGAATGTATGTGAAGTGCTTTTGTGCATACTGAAAAAAACATAGTCCTTTAGGCATTTATGTAGTGTTCTATTTCTGTCATCAAAGTACATGACAGATAGATCATATTTGTCAACTTGTATCTTAATAGCACTACAGAAGCTTCCCCTCAGCAAGACATATTTGAAACAACACTTTCTTTTTTTTTTTTTTGCTAATTTTTCCAAACATCTTGAATTTTAATGATCAGTAATAGCAGCCTGCAAAGATAGATATACACTCCTCAGAGAGGCAATTTCTTGCACCAATGGAAAATAGTGTTCTTTTTTATACAACAAATAGGAATAAAATGGCTCTTGACAACCCTTGTTCCAAAAACAAGTTATCATTGACTGTTCACTGTAATGCTACACTAGAAATAACAGCTGTGTATTCATGTATAATGTAGCGAAAATGTAATTAATACTGTTCAAAACCAAACACAAATAGGATCCAATTTAATATAGTTGCAGCATTTCCAGCTCAGATTTCCCTTGCAGGTGTTAAATATGAAGCATTGCCACCTTGAGTTTCCAGCTGGGCCCACTTCATAAACATACATAGATGAAAAAGGTATTATATTCTAGAAAGTTTGTATTTCTGGTTTCCAGCTCAAATTTGAGGGCCATCTTTGAGTTAAACTCACTGTCATTTTACATGTATCTATCTGGTATCTTATTAACGTAATCCTGTACTTTTGAAGGACAAAAGTCATATAGAGAATGTCAGCATCCTTCAATGGAGAAGAGTTAAAAGATTGAATTCAAAATTCTGGTAGTATAAATTCAAGTCCTAGAACTGACTTTCCCAAATGCTGTCCTTCACACATATAGCCCACTAAAAAGCTGTTTGGAGTAAGAACTAGAGTCTGTTTTGATTTAGTCCTTGACATATGTATTTTCCCCTGATCTGCAATTTTTAAACTGTTGAATTCCTTAGCAGTTCAAGGGTGTTTTTCATTGAAATTATTTTAATCTGTTTACAAGTTTTTTCAACCACCTCATTTTGTTGGTCTTGAGGAATTACCTACCAATACCCACTGACCCTCATCAAACCTTGCCACCATTTCAGAGCATGCCCCAAACCTCATTTTTGACAAGAGCCTGCATGACACTTTGGTCAGGTAAACTCCAAAACATGCACCATGATGCTGCAATATCAGTAATAGAACTGGCTGGTGGATGAACACCAGCTTTGAGATCCCTCTGTTTCCCCAGTGTACAACAATGTGTGATCTATGGAGAAAAACAAAAAAACAAACCCAAAACAGATTTTAAAAACAAGTGATCAAAACAGGATTAGATTTTTCTTAATTGTAGACTAACTGTTGGTTTAGTTCTTAGTCCAGCATTTCGTCCACAGACAGAAACAAAGGTTTTCATTGCATTAAATGTCACGCTGTTTTCCTGAGTTACTTAATATAGAATTCAGTGTGTATATATAACAATTCCTTTTCCCTGGAGTGAATTAATTTATATTTTTAAAAGAACTCCAGCTGTCATGAGATTTCTCCCTGTGCCTGGCTTATATTTAAGATTCTCCCACAAAACCTCCTTGAGGACACTTAGATTCTGATTATTTCAAACAATTTTGCAACTATAAACGTTGTCATCCATTCCCTTAGGACATTAAGGATCTAGCTATACCTACATATAGCACTCATTCTCCAAAGAGTTCTTTAAATAGCCAGGCATCTGAATATAGATACCTCAAATCCTAATTTAACTCTGGATCTCTAACCTTCCAAGGACAATGGACCACACAGGGACATGTGATTGAAACAAAATCACCAAGACTCCTGTGTATAGTCATTGATCATAGGAAAATTGCACAGAAAATAGCTGCTGCTCAACCTCACCACCAAAGTAGTGGGCTTTCATATGACACATTTCTTCTACTCCATATGGAGAAACATCCAACGCCAGGGCAAGCACAGCCCTTGAGTGAACTTGCATGTAAATAGTACAATCTTACACTGAAATGAACATACGTTCTGCAATAAAATGAAGACAGAAGAGGGAAAAGGAGAAGATTGGTAGCACTTCATTGTCATTTGCCATCTGGCTGAATCTAACAAAGAAGTTTTTAACACAAATGTAAGTGTGTAAAAATTTAATTACTGAAAAACAAAACTGAAGACCTCTCTAGATACACAATTTGCTAATGAGATAAGAGACAACTTCCTTTTTATTGTGCCAGATAAGGTAGTTAAAAATTGTTCATTCCAAATGTCTGGTAATGGACTAAATACAAATGCTTCCCACTTTTGAAACCACAACATGTAGAATTATTTTATAAATATATAATAGAAAGAAGAGGAAAGTTTTAATCATACTTTTAAAACTTTTTTCAGTTTGAATTTGTGAAGATGCTTTACGTGTTCAGACAGTTGACGAGTTGGTAAAAAATACTCTAAAGAGAACGAAGCATAGGGGGAAAGAATAAGAAATTTTTCTCCAACTTTTGACTGCAACATCATTAGGAAATACCAAAGTAATACTCTTCAAAAGGAACCATCTGGATAATCTGTCCTCTTCTGTTGCAATACTATCATTCATGAACTTGAAAAGATCCATCTTCAGATATTTTGGGTTTTTTCTCTCAGTGTTTCTCTTTTCAACACTTAACAGTTTTGCTCTGGAAGTAACACTTTCACTTTTTAAATGTTGACACCTTACAGTGTAGCTTTCAGAATGTGAAAAGTTTATCTAAATTTCCATAGTATTTTAAGCTGAAAGATACTGAGAATTAATCTAAAGGCACTGGAAGCTGGGAGCTGGAGGCAGCATTTCTTCAAAGTTTGGGGCTTGGCATTAGAAAAATTTGAATTTTTCATCATCTATATTCTAAAGGGAGATTTTTTCCCTCCCATTAAAAAAAAAAGAAGAAAAAAAAGTTGGTTTTAGGACTATTCTAGTCATGAATTATTCTCTCTATTCTGCAGAAATTCAGACAACTTAGCAGAAGTGAGATGTCAGGAATTGTATGTCTAATATATTGGAAGAAGATAACTAGGAAACAACTACAGAAAACAGTATTACTGTTAGTAGTGCTGAAAATTGGAAATAGGTGTTTCCCATTATTAAACAGTAAAAGAAGAATCAGTAATGATGCCTGTTAATAGAGGCATCAGTAATTATTTCAGAATATTAATGCATTATCTGGGAATTAAAATTTTTAAAAATATATTTAGAATCAAACTTTACCAGTCTTTAGCCAATATGAGGAAAGGCGCATTCTAAATTGATCTTAACACCAAGTAGGCACATAAGTATATACATTAAAATAGAAGTCCTTCATGCAGGAATGCAGATGGAAGTGCACTAACCAGAAATAATTAACAGGTAAGTGTAAACTCATATTAACAATAAAAACAAATGATACTGTAATTTAAATCTTATACAACAAGACAGTATATTCAGTATATTACTTTACTATATTCATTGTATTCTTTATTATTTTCAATAGTGTTTTCATACACAAAAATCATAGAATATATTAGTTTGGAAGGGACGTTTAAAAGTCATCTAGTCCAACCTCCCTGCAGTAAGCAGAGATATCTTCACTGGATGAGGTTGCTCAGAGTCCCATCAAGCCTGACCTTGAATATCTCCAGGGATGGGGCCTCTACTACCTCTCTGGGGAACTTGTGCAAGTGATCTACCACCCTCATATTGAAGAACGTTTTCTTAATACTCAACCTAAATCTCCCTTTTCTAGTTTAAACCGTTACCCCTCATCCTATTGCTACATGACCTTGTGAACAGTTCTTCCCCAGCTTCCTTATAGGCACCTTTCAGGTACTGGAAGGCTGCTATAAGGTCCTCCCATAGCATTCTCTCCTCCAGCTCAAGCCCAACTCTCTCAGCCTGTCTTCCCTTTGATCAGTTTTGTGGCTCTCCTTGTGTTGAGGGCTCCAAAGTTGGCCACCAGAGCAAAGCAGAGGGGCAGAATCACCTCTCTCGATCTGCTGGCCACACTTCATTTCATGTAGCCCAGGATGCAGTTGGCCTTCTGGGCTGCAGATGCACATTGGTGGCTCATGTCCAGCTTCTCATCTATGAGTACTCCCAAATCCTTTTCTTCAGGGCTGCTTTCACACACATCATCTCATAACCTGTATGGACAATGGGGATTGTCACAACCCACCTGCAGGACCCTGCACTTGGCTTTGTTGAAACTCATGAGGTTCACCTGGATCCACTTCTCCAGCCTGTCCTGTCCCCTCTGGGTGGGGAATCCCATCCCTTTGGTATATTAACCTCACCACCCATCTTGGGGTCATCAGCAAATTTGCTGTGGGTGCACTCAATCCCACTGTCAATAAAATTAACAAAGATATTAAACAGCACTGGTCTCAACACGGACCCTTCCACAAATATGGCAACTGCTTGGCAAGGATTATGGAAAGTTAACATTGTCATGCCTTCTTTAATACTGTGATTTATGACTTCTGGTGGACTTTAAGGAAAGGTACAGTAATTTCACAAGACTGATCTTAAAACTTACATCACTACCAGTATTTGAAAAGAGTATACACATTAAGTTTTCATTTCTTTTTAACATCCCCAGCTATTTATTACTATTATTAATAAATATATTTATTTACCTACATCAAATAATAGTTATCTGGGAAAAAAATCAGCTTTTGCCAAATTCCATGTAAGATGTCCTTCTAATATGAAGGGACTAGATATTAGAAATAGGGGTATGTAGTAAAGAAAGGAAAGCAAGAATATGGTAGGCTATATCACTTAAATTTTTATAAGTCTATTTCTCCAAGTTTTTGGGGTTTTTTTCATTTGATCCACACAATTAACTGGTGTGTGGACCAACCAGTTAATTGTGTTTCAGCACAGGAAACAGCCCATTAAAGCCCTGTAGTCAGTAGTAATCAAGCATGAGTTTTGAGTGCTTTAAATATTTGCTGTCTCTGTTTAGCTGCCTGCCTTCTGAAAATCCATCTCTAACGGCTATAATTATTCCTCTCCGCTCTAAAAGGAGACAAGGTGGCATAAAACTGCTCAAGACATAGCTGAGTCCTTCCAGTCTCAAATAAGAATAACCACTGGAAATTCACATCAACACATCTTTGTGACAGCAGGAAGAATTAAGCACAAAGATTATGTCAAGGATAGACATACTAGTTTCAGAAAAACCTTGAGAATGAAGGTACACTGTGTCCGTGAACTACTGGCAAAGTAGCACGATGAAAAGTCTCTATTTGAATCAGCCTGCAACACCTAGATACAGCAGGATACATTAATAATAGACACTTTTTGTTCATACTTTCTTTTCTATATTGTTGGGCACAAAGCTACTAAAGAAGTGACTGTGATTAAGGCATTTTCAAAGAGGAATTAGAGTTAAAATGGTCGTACAAAGAGAGGGTTTATATCATACATACAGCTGTTTAAGGAAAGAATCAAACAGAAAATGTTGCAGAAATGCAGTCTTTCATTTTCTTCTGGGAGCAGATCACTGACGAGAGAAAAGCTGCAGAATTTTTTGTTATCTTCAGTACTTAAAAAAGGAACAACTAACCACAGCCTACTGAACATAGTATCAGAAGACTGTTAGAAGGTATGCAGGTTCCTTCAACACTATATTGATTACCTCAGATTGTGAAGAATTTATTTATGCAAATTTTTTGACAGCCACTACAAGATAAAGTATTAATAATTGAACATTATTGTATGACCACCAGGAGTGATTTGAACATAAGACAATCTTCTAACATATATTTGAATTCTAAAAGATGGTGACATAATCAACATTTTATTCATATTTTCAGTGCAGCACTAGGAAAAAAAGTGAAAACTGGCTGTATTTCAGAAGGTTTTCAAATGTGTTCTGCTTTATAATTTTATTTTTGATCAACTATACCCTTCATACATTTTACCTGGGGTCCACTGCAGCTGCACACTTGATAAAAAATTGCTGTTTATCAGAATAAAGATTCCATAAATCATCTATACTAATAGCAATACTAGGACAAACAAGTGTTTGGTCTAAGTAGTTTTGACTCAAAAATGTACATTCCATCTCTAATGGTTCTGTTTCTTAAACAGTCTAACTGCCTGGAAAGTTTACTTGGGGCAAGTACAAAAGTTTGCAAACAAACCCCAAGAATTTAAACAGTTTTCCAGCGCAAATAACTTTTAATATAATTTTGTGCACATATAAATGAATTAATTCAAATCCTCAAGTTCTCCTGCATGACAGCTGCAAAATAAGATCACGTAATAGCTTGCATCTCCTATGTCAGGGGGAAAAAAAGTATTTTTCCACATTTAAACAATGATGACTACATGTTCTATCTAATAATTGGATCAAAATTACTTAAATTTATATTATGAAAGCAATATAGATGACTATCATAACACAGTAGGCTATAGAGAGCTGCCAGATATTCCAAAAATGTATATTGAAAAGCAGGATCAGCTCCATCTAGAATCACACATTCAACATAGTGGAAAAGACCTTCAAGATCATCAAGCCCAAGAGTAACTGTCCTCAAATAAACCATATCCCTAAGCACCTCATCTAGCTGTCTTTTCAATACATCCAGGGTCAGTGACTCAAGCCCCTCCCTGGGCAGCCTGTGCCAGTGCCCAATAACCCTTTCGGTGAAGAACTTTTTCCTAATGTCTAATCTGACCCTGCCGTGGCACAGCTTGAGCTCATTCCCCCTCATCCTATCACCTGTGTTTGGGCAAAGAGACCAACACCCACCTCTCTACAGCCTCCTTTCAGGTAATTGTAGGTGGTGATAAGGTCTTCCCTCAGCTTCCTCTTCTCCAGGCGAAACATTCCCAGTTCCCTCAGATGCTCCTTGTAAGATTTGTTCTCCAACAAATTTGTTCTCTCACCAGCTTGGTTGCTCTTCTCTGGACACACTCCAGGACCTCAGTGTTTTGCCTGGAGTGCGGGGCTCAAAACTGAAAACAGTATTTGAGGTGGTGTGGCCTCACCAATGCCGAGTACAGGAGAACAATCACTTCCTTGGACCTACTGGGCACGCTGCTTCTGATACAGGCCAGGATGCCATTGGCCTTCTTGGCCACCTGGGCACACTGCTGGCTCACGTTCAGTCAGCAGTCAACCAACACCCCCAGGTCCTTCTCTGACAGTCAGCTCTCCAGCCACTCTTCCCCAAGCCCATAGTGCTGCACAGGGCTGTTTTGTCCCAAGCTCAGTACTCTGTACTTGTCCTTGTTAAACACATTGGTCTTGGCCCATTGATCTAGCCTGTTCAGATCCCTTTGAAAAGCCTCCCTACCCTCAAGCAGATTGACACTTCCTCACAGCTTAGTGTTGACACTCAAGAGAACAAGAGGAAGCTGGTTTAACATCGCATCCATTCAAATTAGATATTAATAGAATTTCAGTCAGAGCAAATCTGAGAGGCATCAGTCCCGTGGCCTTGAAAATTCAGTACAAAGTTTATAGTCTGATAATAGGAGCAACAGCACTGTATTTCTGGGTTATATGGCAACAACATATTTTGTGAGATGAAAGTGTTTTGTGTATGTATTTGTTCACCATCAAGTCAGTCTTTCCACTTATACTAAAGCTTTCAAAGTTTCTCCTTCAAATTATTACAAATAATGACCATATGCCACAGGATATTTTAGAAGTAGGTAGATCCCAGTTCACAATCTTCTTCCAAAAACAGGCTCACTCTGCTGAAATCTGTTGTCTGAATTCTTGTGTCTGAGAATGTGTGCTAATAATATTTTTCACTATCATGATAAGCCATTGACTACCATGGCATTGAGAAAACAATAAATGAGGTTGCGTATCCTGTGTTGTTTCAGATACGACCAGAGTCTTAAGTTTATAGCACCTGTACTCAGAGAATGCAGCAACTACTTTATACTCTGTTTAGGCATGAGGAAGAGTTGCAGTTTTAATTCTCACCCTTTCAAGAATTGTCTTTTGAAGCCCTTAGCACCAGAAAGCAGGTAGTGTAGGTTACAGACCATACATCAGAAATTGTGCATACCTAGAAGTGGTAGGACACACTTTTTAGGAGCTTCCCAAGCACAGTGCAGCTTTGCATAAATCCAACAGAAAACTACACCTTCAAGGTGCTAATGATCCTGTCAGTAAGATGGGAAGATTTTAAAGCCTACTACAGCTAGAGGTTGTAAAAGACGACTGTAAGGAAATAAATACTGTGGTTTGCCACTTATTTGAGAATGAAAATCTGCAAGTTCTATGCAAATGAATTTTTGTAACATCTTGGACAGTTTACAGAAAACATTTACATAAAGGATGTTATCTCATCACAGGTGATGTTTCTTTAAGAACTTTAGGATTAAAATTGCCTGAAGTAGCATTAAACCAAAAACTGTTTAACTGCTAGATGCAGTGTGCTTCAGAATACAAGAAGGTTTAGTTTTACTGAACATTACTTTTATGAAACTGAACAACCGCTAGTTGCAATCTGCTGATTCAGAACTGGATGCAGATTGAATTGGATCTTTCCTGTTAGTTTAATGGGCTTCAGATAAGACACATAAGGGATATGGACAGAAACATTTACATTTTCTCTTCTTTGAAAGCCACAAGTATCTATCTTTTTCCCTTCCTGAAAACTGTGTTTTCCATGCTTAGTCTTCCTCTTTGCCTCTATAGAAAGTCTGGTTCAAGTGTCTTCATGCTAAGAATTGTACTGAGATCCATGCACCTTTCACATACCATGCTTAAATATCAGAGCAGAGTAATCAGATCTACTGACATATACAATGTCTCACTGGATTGGTAAAAACCAGCTACTTACTCATCCACTGAGTCAGACGCTCCCTGGCAAAATTCAGAGCTTTACTGAAACTGTAAAGATTACGGGGCTCGTGTTCCATGACTTAAAAATGTACTTTTAAGAGAAAAAGGTGTGCTTGCTTGCAGCCAAGTAGTCTTTTTCTAAAACAGTAATAAAAGTTAAACTTGATGTGTATTTGTGTCCCTGCAGGGGTCTGCAAATAACTGGTCTTTCAGTTTGTCAGCAGAACTGGAAAATTGGACCCATCCAGATATTGGGCTGCAGACTCCAGCCTGCAGCTCAAGGACTCCATCATGAAGTATGCGCTACGTGAAAACCTTTTATATTGGTAGTCAAGATTCCTGAGGATTCCTCTGTTTAGCATTGCAGAAATAAAATAAAACATTAGTTTGTAGAATTTCTTTTAATAGAGATCACATTTTTTTCCTGCTTGAATGTAATTTTTAGATCTGATGTTCCCAGGAATTGCAAGATAATTTCCCCTGCACATCAACAGCATCCTGGAGAATTTCCTTAGCACCTTCCAAGTTATGTTTGTGGAGTCTATCCATTCTAATCGCATATGAGATCTTAAGAGGCATGAATCCAAACAAGGCTGTGGGTGTCTTTATCATTCACTGAGTGTGGGCAGTGGGCATAGACATGTTCATGATATGGATGCTTGCGATTGGCTGACATTTGGTAAGTGCCTGTGGGTAGGACGAGTTTAGTATTAATCATCTGTGGCATGGCTTAAAAGGGGTATATATGAGTCAGTACACTTTGATCTGTAAAAATCTGGACCTTTGTTTTTAGGACAATTTTTTCTGAATGAATAAGTTGCCAACATTTTGATCTAAGAATTGTCTAAATTATCTTGTGTAGTCACACAAAGAAACAAATGTATGTGTAGTGATAATATGGAAATGTGCCATTTTGCTGTAGACATAAAGCTGTAATTATATCTGCTAGACTAGTATGTAGTAAGGCAGAGAAAAACCTTAAGCATATTCTTCCTCCTTGCAATACATTAGTTTTTACTCCAAAATCTTTTCTGCTCTGCAGCCTTGCATGCCTACCAAAATGCTGACAAACAAATATGACTCCTGTTATTTATAAAGCCCTGCAAACTAATGTTAAAATTATTTCAACAAAAATCTGCAAAAAACAATGTTAAAAATTTAAATTTTCATGTGATTGGGTCAGTTTTGACAAAGCTTTCAACAGAAATTAGAACATCTGGCTACAAAAAATGGCCAAAGTTACTGCTTCCATATAATCTGTGGGAGTTCTTACATATGTAATTATCTTGGAGGATCTATTGCTTTTTTCTTCCACATTTTGAACATTTCAACCCTTATGTGGAATACAAGTTACTAACTTTTTATATCAATGTGTGTTACAGAGCACAGAGAGCACTCCCTGCCTTAACTTAGCATGTTACTGAAAATTCAAAGCACTTTGCAAGTTTAAATACCAATATATGAATTTATGCTAATGTTGCATTACTCAGTGATACAGGCAGAATTTCAGTAAGTAGTATTGAAAAGATGTAAAATATATATTAATATATAATTTATTCAGCTGTTTATGAGGAAAGCCTGATGGTAGAATAATTTTGTATAAATATTTTACTCATTGATTCAGCTAATTTATAAATAACAAACTTGACTTGTTAATATTTTATTCAATGCAATATGCCAAAATTCACTGGATAAATTATATGCAACACAATTCATATATCTAATTGCATGTCACTACTCAAGGATTCAAGATAATATTTTTCTGTGCTAGTACTGAATTAGTAATGAATTAATTTATCTAGGTTTTCTTTGGTTTTATTTTTTACCTTAATGTGAAAAAAACCCACCTATTGTGTTGGATAGGAGCTTTACCTTTTGTAGTCACTTCTTAGAAAAATGTTTCTTATATAACTAGTAAGTCATGATGCCATAGACAGCAATAACAGCATCTTTGTTCAGACGTCAGAGAACAGCAACTGGAAATTGAAAATTAGCAGACACTGAGCTAATGGTAGAAGTGTATTAACTGGTATAAACTATGTGCAATGAAGTGTACAAATTAAGAAATTTAGGGTGCCCAGGAAAAAAACCACCTGTCTCTCTCAGGATTTGAACAATAAGGGATTTAAGTATAACATAAATATGGTAATGATGTAAGCTTGCAATGCAGTAAGAATAGTAAAACTGCCAATAATAACATAGGAGAAACAAATGTTGAGCAAGGCTTTCTGAATTTTGATGTTGGTGTGATACTTATTCCACAAACTCAAAGTATTTTCAATTGAAGATAGGCTTTAAATTTATTATATAGGTAAACATTAAGAAATCAAATGGAGAATACCTCCAAGAGTCATAAAAATGTAGCTGAGCATAACTAGTATTAGGATGTTTTTAAAATAATTCTTGAGATACTTGAAATCCAAAACACTGAATGTGTGTTAATATTATGACAATGTTCACAACATACAAGTGAGAATGCAATTAATCACTATAGACTGATAAATATTCAAAAGCAAATGTCTGCAGTAAAATAACTCTGATTTCATCTTCCGATGTCTGGAGAAAATTATTTTTTAAAGAATATATATATTTATATACATATAAACTTCTGCATTTGATGTAGTGTCACCTAACATTCCAACTAAAAATATTGAAAGATGCAACATCAACAGAATGCACAGATTACAAATCACCTACTAACTGACTAGTGCTCAAATGTAGTTTCCAGTGGGAATGACAAGAGAGCTTGTACACAGATTTCAAAGGGCATTCTCAATATTTAACATTTTCATTGATATCCTGGACTATTAAACTTTGTCTATGACACGAAGATAAGCACCATTCACTTTATCTGCCAGCTTACTTCTTTGAAATCTTGTATGTATGCTCAACTATTTGTAAGTTTTCTGAGCTTTTCAAGAAAAGTAGATATTTTCAGAAGTGCTTTTATGTCCACTATTGATGAGTATTGGAAAGAAGGTATGAGAGCCATCAGCACCATACCATTGAAATTCCTACACAAAATATTTTTGATATCAGACTTTACAAGTCACTAAATTTTTATCTTTTTATTTTGAGAAAGCTGTATTTTAATTTCTACAGATATAACGTGCCTTAGTATATATCCCTGACCCTTTATTCTACAGGCATAATTTTGGATTTAGGTTTATAGTGCAGAAAAAAAATAATAAAATCCAATTCCCCTCTTCTAGGGAATTAAAACTGGGTTTAAAATCACACAGAATAATCTGAACCTGGGATTTATTAATCTCCTACCAATAATATATCCTTTACTGACATAGTTCTGCAGAAAGTGTACCACGGAAAAAAGTTCTGAACACTGTAAGCTATTTGAAAATAAAATTTTCCTTCTATATTAATCTATAACTTAATAGCATTATTCATTTCCTGTTCACATTAGACTTCACCCCAACTCACAAGCATTAAAGTCTCAATCAACATTTTAAGCTTTCTTTGTCAAGGGAGGTATATAGACCATAAAGAAGGGTTCCTGCCTGAGCGGAGGTGCAGTTCAAGACCTTCACATTGCAAAGGCTTATTCAGAAAATTAGTTTTAACTGTGATAAGAGTGACTACAATGTACAAGCCTGCCTAACTCATCTAATTTTTTTTCTAAGGAAGTAGCACTGGTGATCTCAGTAGAACTGCTCACAGAATATTATAAATTTAAATAGCAACACGTGTATTTGCAAGATCAAGGTCATATACATGGTGTCTCTTTCCTTTTACATTTTACATGATTTACACTTTTTCTAATGGTATGCTGTCAGACAAGAACTGCTGTAAGATGAATTATTGTTCAAAGTGTTAGTCTGGTCCATCCAGCTGTATGGTATATTGTGAAATGTTGGCTTGGGATAGTTCAACAGTCCATCTCTTATTAGCTTGCTTCTAATGTAACCACACTAGATTATTGTCTGAAAAATAAATTAGCATTGCTATACATAGATATTGCCATTATCATTCCTCTGATTTACTCCTTTGCACATTCTTCTTCTTTTATACAGTAGTAAACCAAATGGAAAGCAAAATACTTGAAAACTTCACAAGGAAGGTGACATTTCTCTTAAGATGACTATTTGGGATGTCATATCACGTGTGGCATGACATCCGTTTGAGTAATTTTATTGAGTCAGAAGTCAAAGACTTAAGAGGTTTGCATGAAATCCAAATTGTCTTGATTCATTTCCCCACGTATTGTTATATAGCTGTGTTTCAATTGTGTTTTCACACAAAAGTTCTAAGAAGTTTTATAAAATCCTTTCTGTGTTAGATTCATTCAAGGCAGACACTGGAAATAATGGTTGACTTTTACCTCAACCTCAAGATACCACTACATTTCTCACATAAAGAGGCTAGCAAACACTTTTTTACCAAATTTTCAACACATACATTCACTGTAGAATTTTGCAATAATGAGAAGTGAATGTGAAAAGTACAAGAAAGGTCAAGATGAAACCCAAATATTCAGTGTTGCTCTTAAGTTTTCTGCTTGTGACATAAAACTGAGTAGATGAATTTGTCAGCTGCATTGAAAACAGTTATTTTTAGTGGATACCACTTCTGTCCATTTCAAAGATTGTTAGGGGACTGGAGCACTTCTCATATGAGGAAAGGCTGAGACAGCTGGGTCTGTTTAGCCTGGAGAAGACTGAGAAAGGATGTCATCAATACTTACAAAGATCTAAAGGGCTGGTGTAAATAAGATGGGGCTGGACTCTCAGCAGTGCCCAGTGACAGGACAAGAGGCAATAGGCACACACTGGAACACAGAAATTTCCATCTCAACACAAGAAAAAACACTTTACTCTGAGGGTGACAAAACACTGGAATAGACTGCCCAGAGAGGTTGTGGAGTCACCTTCTCTGGAGATATTCAAAACCCATCTGGACAACCTGTACTAGGTGATCCTGCTTTAGTAGGGGGTTGGACTAGATGACCTCCAGAGGTCCCTTCCAACCTCTGCCATTCTGTGATTCTGTGTAGTTGGTCCTCCAAAACAGAACAGTACTTATTCTCTTACCATTGGTGCATAAAGCTTTTGTCCCAGTATCTACTGTAATCATTACACACAGAATATACATCACTATTGTTTATGAATATAGCCTCATATTTAAATTAATGTTGATTATAAAGTGGAAGATAAACTAAAAAAACAAATCAAACAAAAAAACCTCACAACTAACCATCCATCCAAACAAAAACCAAACAAAAAACCCCACCAAACCAAAAACCCAGTCTGTTTCTTTCTATAAATATCCTGCATCAAATAGTTGTATGTGAAGTGTGTAACATCCTATTTAGGTAATGTCTCTAAATAGCAAACTGCAGCATTGGAATTTCTTAGCAAATGTATTTCAGGTTCCACTTATGGATTTAAGACAGTGAAACCCCAAACCATATGTTCATATTATATTATTTTGACACAAGTTTCTAAATTGACTCCCATCTACTTGCATTTCGTGAGAGGCCCAAAAGTCTAGACTGGTCTATAAGAATTAGTGTGTAAATATCTACTACTATATATATGAAGCTTTGAAATAATTATTAAAATATTTTTTATATCATTGAACTGAAATACCTGTTGGTATCTGCTGCTATTTGGAGGCAAGAGAAACACAAAGAACGAAAAAAATACCCAAACTTTCTTTTGCTAGTTCATTAGCCTATGAAATGTGTGAAAACTTTGATTAGCAATTATTCACAGAGATAAATTACTCAAGTGCTACTTAAAATAAGCTGTCAACAGGAAAAGGATAGATATACTTGGCAGATTCATGAAATAGGGTTAAGACTAAATTAGCAGTGCAATTTAGCATTCAGATTACTAAGGATGAAACAGGGCAAACAAAACCTCACAAAACGTGGTGTGGAAGGAAAAGGAACAATTCAACTGTAGAAGAATCACATACATTATTCTATGACTTTTGGTGATGGTGCTTGCCTACTAAAATAAGAAGCAGTTTAAGGCCTCTGTGAACCTATGTAAACACAAGAAAGATGGAAAATTAGATGCTCTGCTTTTCTATTACAGATACAATATAGTATTGCAGTGATATGATTAAAAAACACACCTTACTGCACTACACTGCTACTATAATATATAGTTAGAGGCATTGCATACATATTACCTGGGCCATTCTTAAGTGTATATAAGAAAATCTAGCTTGGTTGCAGGCCTCAGGTTTATGTATAATGCTATTGAGTAAAATCTCCAAACTACCCCTCCAAAAAGTAAAACTACTTTCTTCTTTGTAAAAAGATTTTTCTCTCATCAATTTTTTCCCAACAAATATGACTGTTTCTTATTTCAAAAGACCTTTTCAATGCAAATGTTCCATCTTCATAGAGTGTGACATTTTCTGCCTGCTGCTTAGATTTTGTTTCAGTTCTACTTACTGCCATCCCAGCCTCTTTACAATCATTCCACAAGGATTGTAGGGTTAGAACTAAATGGTCTTTAAGGTCACTTTCAACACAAACAGTTCAAAAGGAAAGGTTTCCAGGGTGAGGGAAAAAAAAAATCACAGAGTGTCCATTCTGTAGCAGCATATGTCTTTTCCATAGCCTCCAGCAATTCTTGCTTAATGCAGGTAACTTACCAAGGCAAACACTTCAACTCAAAAGTTTAGCTAAAGCATACCCACACACCTCTAGACAGCCTAACTCAACCAGTGAGATTAAGATATGCTACTTTCTATGCTCACAGCATAGAGTTAAGGGGTGTGATTAGTGCCACTTTACAGAGCTTTAGAGCCTGATGCACTAGCTGGATCAGCAGTTAGTTTTATTATGAGATTCAATGCAAGAGTGAGACAAAGTACTAGGGCCATCTTGTTTAGACTTTAAAAAAAGGAGATCCTTTCTTCATCTTATCTTTAAATTTTACACATGCTCAAGTAAACAGCTTAAAATTTAATTAAGTAAAACCAAAAGCATATATCATGACAGTCACTTTTCACAGTAACTTCAGAGACAGCCTTTTTCTGTGTACGGATGCCTTTTGTATCATAAACACACCATGTTCCTTCATCTTATTTCTGAAGTAACAATGGGAAACAGACAAGTAGTTCAAAATCAAAATCAATCCATTTCAACATCTGTAATAATGTTTAAATCTATTTATAATCTTGGTCAGGATGCACAGGCCAAAAAAGTAAAATATATAGGAAAAAACCCCAAAACTAGAACTAAAGATGATTAAGAGTTTTCTGGAAAATGTTTCTAATTGGAAGTGTCCATCTTCCAAAACAGATGCATCATCCAATTTTTCATCCACCACTATCCCCAAGTTGTTCTCTACAGGGCCGCTCTCAATCCATTCATCACCAGGGACTGTGCACATTGCCTTGTTAAATTTCTTGAGGTTCACATCAGCCCAATGCTCAAACCTGTCAAGATCCCTTTGGATGGCTCCCCTTCCCTCAAGCAAAACTACTGCACCATTCAGCTTGGTGTCATTCTCAACTAAATAAAATTTCTAAAATTGCCTCTTGACCTTTGTACTTTACAAAGATTAAAAAATTATTAAGAACTTGGCAGAAATTTACCTCCTGGTAATATACTATTTAACATCACATGGCTAGATACATAGTGGCACAGCAGATGAAAGTGAACCTATCTCCAAAGCCTGGACAAGATAAAGACAAGCTATTAGAGAATAGTCTGTGTGCATCAGCTAAAGATATTTTGCCTTACATAGTAGCAGGAGTGTGTATTAATACTGGCATTTACAGAGTATTTTTTTTTCTAATTAATGTTAGTATGTTATGTTTTCATTTAATAGCAAAACCAAATGTGGCTTAGTATAAAAGAACTCACAACTCATTATGTTTTCCAATCAATACAAATACTAAAATGAACACTTTATCTCTTTTAAGCCAGGGAATATAAGTACAACTGGACAAAAAGTTTCAGAATCATAATGAAATAATTATCAACCTGCACCCAGAACTTATCTTTAAAATTGACATGGTTTAAGTGTGAAACCATGCAAAGTTGAACTTCAGTTTGGACTAGCAGAAAGATATCCAGAAAGAGCAATGTGGAGTTTACATCCAATAAGAACAAGACCAAAAACTACAGCTTATTTGAGTACATTATCTACCAATCACTTTTTTCTGCCATTGAAAAAAACCTACGCTCTTTGTTTCTCTTTATTTTAAACCTCTTTATACTGGTGCTGATAACAGTGCACCCTTACCTTCTTTGGCATTCAGACTTGTACTCTATACTGAAGAAAAGTTTCCTGATCAGATATTCCATAGAGACTTTTGACTGATTTTTTTAATTTATAGCGCTGCTGTCTTATAATCATTGCTTTATGAGGGCTGCCAAAGTCAGAATAGCATCTTTCTGATTTTAATGGACACTTTCTTTCTATGTTCAAGAGCTACTAATAGGATCTTCTGCACTTTGATTCATGCAAAAGTAGTTGCAGATTATAGTCAGACATTTAATGATGTGTTCTACCATACAACATTTATTACCTTTCTATTTAATAGTTTATAACTAGAAGCATCATTGATGAATACTTTAAATACACTGCTATGTTTGTTGACAACAGGAATTTGATAGACACACTATCAATTGCTGTAGTTAAAAAAATTGCATACACTAAGCACAAGACTAGAGTGGATGTGTGGGTACACTAATATATATATATATATATGAATCAATGATATATTTACTTAGAAAGGACAGGGATAACATTAACATGTAAAATGTATGACTGAATTCATTTGTCATGTCCTGGTCCAAAAGAAGGGACAGGTGACTCAGATTCACTGATTCCCTATGTTGGAACTGAGACAACACTTAAGGTCCGTACACAAATGTTAACTTTAATAGGAACACAGAGAACAAATGTACTATTAATGTTGGCACCCTCACACTTAGATCCATTTAAGCTATGCGGCTTTATGAGGAACCAAGGTTGGTTTTCCATTACTTAGCAGCTTTGAGAGAAAGAAGAGAGAGAGAGATCACTAGTCCTTGATCCACCATTGATACTGCCAACAGGGGTGTTCAGTTTGAAGTGTCCCTCCATGAGTCCATGCTCAAAAAAGGGAAGTTTTGAGTTCGTGGGTTGGTGGCCTTGGTTTCCCTCTGCTGCCTTATCTATCAGTCAGTTACCATGGGTTTTGCTGGGCCAGTAGTTACGCAATCCTTTTTCCTGTGATTTGTGGATATGTAAGACATATTTAGTTCACTTCAGGTACCTTTGTCTCTAAAGAGCAATTTAGCATAATTAAATTCCTCTTTTAGCTTCCACATATACCAAGTAGTTATTGTGATGGTGGTGAAAAGGACAAAAGGAAAATGGGGTTCCAAACCACTTTAAAGCTGTAGTCAGTCTCCTACACCAGTGAAGAGAGCATAAACAAAATGGCTAATATTAGGACTGTCTAACACTTTCTTTCAAAGGAAATTATTCATATTAGTTGTGGTTTTGGCAAACTTTCATGCGTCTGGGTAAAATTTTGCTAAGGCAGCTAGTCAATTTCTCATAAATGTGTTTTTTCTTAGAGCTGAAGAATGAAGAAAATCTAGCACACTGCTTTGAAATAACAATGTATCTTAATTTCAGGTGAGCTTTGTATCACTGTTATCAACTATTACCAATGAAGTGTTACATTATATGAAGATCCCACGCTAAACAAATTGTACAGCTTTGGCCCTTCTTCCTCTTCTTTTTAATGGAGAAATCAAAACTTCATAAATTTCTGAAAAGGATGCAGTCTTAATGTTTTCAAATCTCTCAAACTTTCAGTGACAGTAAACATTAAAACCAGAAGGGCTAGTTGTTCAATATTTGGACCTGGATGAAATAAGTAATGTATTAAAACACAGGAAGAAATATTGAATAGATATACAATGTTACACATCTTCCCCTTTTGAAAGGAATTTGAGCCATTATTAGCTTAAAATAATCCCTAGGGCAACTACTCTTGCAGAAAACCTTTCCCAGAAATAGACTGAAACTTGGGGATTTTTTTTCTCTTTAAGTTTTTTTGTATTTCTGGAAATTTGCTTTTGCTGAGCTAATCTACTTGCCCATAACACTGACTAATGAAACAAACAACATATGTTTTGCAATTCTATTCTCATCTCAAATCCTCTGGTGCTGTTTCTGTAAGACTGAGTCTCCATGTACCTTCCAAGTAATTCCTTATTTTCCTCACACTGGGGAAATGTTTCTTCTCTCATTCTGCCAAGATGTTCATATGGAAAACATATGAATAACAGTACAGAGAACCACTGATCTGTGAGAAATTCCTTTCAGAAAGGAGTTAAGAGTTTCATGAACAAGACAGTCTAGTTCAGCAACTTAAGGAAATGATCACATTTCAGTATGCTCATGTATCTCAGAATTCACCACCTGTAAACTGATACTTCTAAAATACGCAATATAGGAAGAACAATTTACACAGGAAGTTCCATAATTAACTATAGCTTTAAATTTCTGAGCCCATTAGCCATGAGATAAGCTATTGCTCTGTTCTGATTTAGAAACTACCAAATTGTGGTTTAACATTCTGAACAATAGCTATCAAGACTTTTGTTTTGATCAACCAACTTCTACTGCTGATGATCCAACAATAAGAACCATTCCAAACATCTGCTCCTGATCTTAACTAAACAACACTATACAAGTTAGCATCAATATTTAATCTTTAAAATCTAAACCACAAATGGGAGGTACTTGAACTAAATCACCCTAAAACACAGAGAGGATCTACATCTCCTCTATCTGAGCTGATTAGATTGTACTACATGGCAAACCATTACAATTCTACTGTATAAGAAAAGTTTCATTACAAGCTGAGATCAGCTTCTTATGCTATTCAAGGAAAGTTATAGGCTTGGCATTTTTTAAAGTAAATTTCTCTCCCATAATTAAGGCACTCTACTCCTTTCATTTATCAAAAAGACATAACAGAAGAACCCAGTTTCTATGATTATCCATATATGAAAAAGGGCATAAGAAGAGAGCCCATTTCTGGAGGCAATATAGGTGAATGGATGCAAATCCATTAAAAGCATCGACAATAAAGAAATACATCCTTTGTTTTCAAATAAGAGACAAATCCAAGAGTGTAATAAATGCACAAAATATATTTGTAAAGTGGTATCGTAAAAAGTAATAATATTATGACAGTTAGAAGCAAAACTAATTTCCTTCTCAATGGTCCTAGATTTATGTAGGAAAAATTATGTAATTCCAAAATGTCTGATAAATCTCATGTTTAGACTTCACGATCTCCCAAGCAACAGGCACAAGAATATGATCTTGAGCAATCTTTTATTTATCATTAAAATCCCAGTTAAGCAATTTCAGGCCAGACAGCTGCACAGAGAAATTTGCCAGCTGGTACCTCTGGAAACAAAAATCTCATGTATGGTTCCTTCTGATTAACCTCAGAAAAAAACCCTACCCTTTCAAAAACCAAGCTTGTCTACTTTAGGGTCCCTTTTATATGGGAGGCTTTACAGTCTTCCCAGACGCTTTTAAAAATTCTTGATTTATACAGAGGGTAATTTGATAGATATTCTTTACAAGCATTTTTAGAAATTTGTAAAACATACCAAGTAGCCACATAGTCTACAAACTGACATAGCTGGTCATAAACCAATGTATTTTCAAGGAAACTGTAAAGACTACTCAGTATGATTTTGCTGTCTCCAAAATCTATACACAGGCAAGAGTAAACATTTGAGTAGATTTATTGTGCTGCAATAGATTTTGCCAGGTTTATTTCTTTCCTCCCTCATGTTGTTTTCTTCATAATGAATTGTCTGAGAATATCAGACTGACTAAATCATGAAAGGTCAAAAGTCTTCTTGTAATCCTATTTTATCATATCATATGCTATGATTATATTACAACATAGCAGAGAAGATTATTTTTTTATTTAATATTCAATCTGTTTTATCTCTTGCTGACAGACTGAAATATTTTTATCCTATTCAGGAAGACTTTTATTTGTGCAGAAAACTCTCTTTTAAAATGATGGTCTGCTTTTTTTTTTCCTGGCTCATCTGCTTTAAACTCTTAAAATGCAAATACCTAGTAGTTGGACGTTTCTTCTCTATTTTCCCAGGAAACACTTTTACTAGTATTAGTAAATATATTTCAGTGATTGTGAAGCTGTATAGCAGCTGACCAACAGTTATTTTGCAAATTCCCATTTCAACATTGAAACGTTATTTTGTTTCTACAGCATACACACACTCTGATAAGCATTATATTAAAATTTGGTAGGTTTTTGATTTAAACTTTCTTCCAGAGCTGCAATGAGATATCTTAGTAAACATAGACTGTTTTAGACTAAAAGATGACAGTGAACAATAGCCTAAAAAAAAATCCACCCTTGGAACAACTGTTTTTATGATGTACTTTGACTCCCCCATCTTTCATTTCCTTTCCAGACCACTGCCATGTAGGCAACCCACGGGTTGGCTGGAAACAGCCTTTCCAAGCAAGCCTGGCAGCACATTCATCTCCTTCAGTTCCCATATACTCTTCAAAATACAATCTGACCAGACCCAAAACAGGCTCTGGTAACAAACCTAGCCTTGGCAGTGAGAGACAACTTTTGAAGAACATTCCTCACAGCATTACTCTAACAACCAGGCACATGCCCTAAGCATTATTCTTGAAATCCTACAGTGAAAGTGACCTATTATTTATATCCTGAAACTGTGGAGCACTAAGGCTGCTCCACAGGAAAGGTTATAAGTCAAAAGCCAAGCAAACCCACCACCTCCTCTAGATGGTGGGGAAAGCAATACCTTTACAAATGCAGTACCTGAGCCGAATTAAATGAACAGCTGCCCCAGACAGCCTCTAAATGGAGACTCTGGGAATTTGGGCAGGGGTGTAAGGAGGACCCCCATGTGGGGCTTACAGGATTGTTCAAGGCTAATATTACCCTGAGGGCCCAGGCATTGAGCAAGCTCTTATCAAGGAGTAAACATTGCTTCATAGCAGGCAAAAAAATGGGTTAGATGTAAAACTTAAGGAGGAAACATCTTGGAGCTCACATACGATGTTATTGCCACCTGGACTTCAGCTGTTCTGAAACAATTTATAATAAAACTGAGAATCAGGCAAGAAGATGCCACTTTGGCATTTCATCCTTCCTCTAGAGATAATCATCCTGTAACCTAGAGCCAGCCAGTGATTCAGTTTTACAATACACACAGAAAACACAAGTACCTTAGAACATGGTGACTATTCTTGCCAGATATTAGTTGACAGAATTTGACAAAGAATTATTAATTCAAATATATTTTAATTGAAATTGCTACTGCAAAAATCCTCAGAGCTGAAAAAGCATGCATGACTCAAAGACAGTCACTTAGGTGTGTAGGCTACGTGAAGTTAATATACAACTCCTGCGCATGCCAGAAGTAAATAGAAATGACTTACCTCAGGCCCTGTGGAAGTTTCTTAGCAGTTCTGAAGTCCTAAAAGGCCAACCAAATTGAAAGTCCCTCAGGATTTGACTGATTTACAACCTGGGCTGCAGTCACTGCCTTGCAGACCTGCAGAAAAAGTACACAGATCCACTTCAGGTTTCCACTCCTACTGGACAGTGTCCCATTACTGTTTAGGAGCTACTTTCTTGAAAGATTGGGCTTATTTCCAAAAGAATTAGTGGCAAGAGAAATTAAAAAGAAATGAAAAAGTTACAGGTTTCCTAAGCAAAGTTTTAATTTTATAATTAAATTGTTTACAGCTGTGGTGATATCAAAGGAATTTTTTTTCTTTATTCAAAAGGAATGTTGCAGAGAAAATTTGTATAAGTTGTATGTTTTCCTCCCATCCTGTCAATCACTCCTAGCAAAACTCTAAACCGTGTTCCTGTTCAGTTGGTACTGCAAAACAGTGAAATCAGCAGTGCCACAAGTGCAACTGAAGTGAATTATTAAAAGGGAGCCATGGCACTAAACCCCTAATTCACAATGTTTCAAGATCCATCTAAAAGATTTTCAGGATCCATCCTGCAGGTCAAAATCACCCATAGTCATACAGGGGAACTCTGGGGATTTCCTGTGACATTCCTATGAGGAAGATTTATTTCTGGGATGCCAGCCACAGTTGACAATGCTCCCACTCTTTTCCCAGGGTGTTTTTCAAAGTGTCAGTGTTTCAGCTGCCAGAGGTTGCAAGCTGCTGCACACAGTGTTACATTAGGTAGGCAGTTGCCACTATTTTTCTGAAAAAACCCTTCTCTTACGTAATTAAATCCAAGCTTTCGGGCTTGGCTGCAAGTTTCTAGAGCTTATATGCTTGTGTGATGGTGTCCAGGTGCTACATAGACCAAGGGCTCCCAGGGGTGGGTGGGCAGGATCTGGCAGCCAGGGCAAGCTGGGTGCAGCAGGGGTAACCCCAGCCACAGGCACTAGGCACCACTCTGTGTATGGGCAAAGGCTGGGCCAGGACATCAGGCTGTGGCCAGGCACGGCCAAATGGCTGCAGAAAGCAGCTCCTTAGGACAGGAATGGGCCCTGGCAGCAGCCAACCCACAGGTATCAATGGAGCATCAGGCCCAGGTCGCTGAGGGGCACACTCCCAGGGCCTTACAAGGAGGCCAACACCAGCAGTATTACACAGTGAGTCTTCAGCAGAATTGAACTAATTATACATACTGGTCAGAGTCATGAAATAAATAATCCACCAGTGAAGGCTATACAGTTCCCACTGTGGATACTTCTGGTCCTGTTCAGCCTGGAGAAGGGAAGGCTCCAGGGACACCTTATAGCAGCCTTTCAATGCCTGAAGGGGCATACAGCAAATCTGGAGAGGGGCAATTTATCAGGGATAAAGCGATAATGGCTTTAAACTAAATGAGGGTATGTTTAGATTAGACATTAGGAAAAAGTTTTTCACTGTGAGGGTGGTGAGGCACTGGCACAGGTTGTCCAGAGAAGCTGTGGCTGCTCCCTCCCTGGCAATGTTCAAGGCCAGGTTGGATGGGGCTTTGGGCAACCTGGGCTAGAGGAGGGTGTCCCTGCCCATGGCAGAGGCTTGGAACTGGGTGATCTTTAACATCCCTTCCAACCCAAACCATTCTTTGGTTCTACAATTCTATGATATGCACTGCATGTGAACAGAACTTACAAAGAAAATAAAGATTTTCAATCAGGCACAGTAATATGCATCTCTACAAATAGCATAGTTAAGATAATGGATTTATATTGCATGAGTTTGACAATACCAGATAATAATTTCTTTATGTAAGCACCCCATTTAATTTTCCTCCTTCAGCAATTCCATTAACAGTAGAGACATCAACTCATAGAAATCTCCAGCACAACTTGTTAAGTAATACATTTCTGTAAAACAGAAAAGTTCAAAGAAGCATGCCTAGAGTAGGAGAAGTCAGTCATGAGTACCTTTTCCCAAAAGGCGTTGTAGCTTCTGTGTTACAAAATCCAGGTAAGGCTGTGTTTAACTAGTTAAAATATTGTATATAATGTAAAGTCTGTTAAACAAATCCCCTGATAGATTATAGCTGCTTCAGCTCACACCTTCAAATAAATTGTAGAAAAATTGCATCCAGCTGTTTCCTGACCTATTCCACAATAACACATCTTGCCAGGAGTTAAAGGAACTGTCAAAATATGCTAAAGGGAAGAATGGAACACCTAAGTTCTGCTAAATCCTTAATGCTTTGCTGAATGAACCAAGTATGATTTATAACAGTTTACTCTGAGAAGGAGTGTGAGGAACTTAAGAGTTGCCTGAAAAAAATAACTTTGTGTCACATGACATCCAGTATTGAAAAATTTAAAGTATTGCACACTCAAGGGAAAAATATGAACATACAGTTTCTAGGTGCTAAATAACCTAAATTTTTTCAGGCTAAAATATTTCAATTAAAACCTCTGCTTAGAAAGATGTTTCGCCTCAGTAAACACACCAGAAATATCCAGTCATCTATAGAAAACACACTATACAAGTTTGCTTTTCATTCACATTCTGTAGAATATCCTTCATTCTATCTCAAATAAATAAAAAGAAGCTGGGAAAAAGGATCAGTGACTGGCAATAACAACAATTATCAGCCTTAGAAAATTCCTGTTTGAGAGGATGCCTTAAGGGATTTGGTTTACTTGCCTTAGAAAGGTAAGGAGTAAGAAGATTCATGAAAAAAACATAAAAAAACTATAATTAGTGAAGAGATGATAAGAGAGAAACTCTAGTTCTCTTTTAACAAAGGAACAAGGAATCAGTGAAACAAAAATGGCAAGTCAGGATGAAAGGATATATTATTTTTCAGACAGTATGATTTTAGTCTATGGAATTGACTGCAATAGGATGCCTGTGAGGGCAAGAATTTAGCAAAATGTCATTAAGATCTTGTTAATCTAATTGGTAAGAACAGTGTCTAGAGATTAACAGTGAATGATAAAATAAATTTTGGAAAAATTAAACTCATTCTCTAAGCAGAAGACTAAATATGGGATATGTTCTATTCTGTATTCCTGTGTTTCTATCAAAGATATCATGTTATTATTTTGCAAGAACCCATCAGTAAGTTTTAAAGTCATTGAAGTGTTGTATTTTTGGCTATTTGTATGTGGATGTGTGTTTTTGAGAAGAGAATAGGGATGAAGGCATGGTAGAAACAGTATTGACTAAACATCAGATCCATGACATTTTCAAGTATTCGGAGGATATTTTTGAAATGCAACACCTGATAATCTAGAATCAAATAGTTTTGTATGACTAGAGAAATTTTAGAGTATTTTACCAGGTGCAGAACACTTGTGGAGCTCTATAACTTCTTGTATTTTGCCATTTGAACTAATATAAAAAGCTTCCTTCTTTATTTCAACAAAATAATGGACTTTACCCCTTCTTGTAGTCATTAACCTAAAATACCACTGAAATTTGTAGCACATTCTTTCTAACACTGAAACACACAGATTTCAGTCTGAAAGGTTCCTTCAGAATTTCTTACAAGTATTGCAAATTTCCAGATTGATACTAAAGGCTTTCTTTATTGATTATTATAGAATATTTCTGCAAGATAACATTTCACACATCTTTTCTAAAATGTTCCTAAATTCCAACACTGTGCTGTGATAAATTATATTACTATGCTGAGTCACTTCTAACATATCCACTATCCTGGCACTATGGGTTTTTTTTCCTTATATTTATGAATTCATTCATGAGAGATTTTGGATCTCATCAAAGTCCACAGGTGCTTCAATTTCTCAACATGGTTGAAAATTTTCGGGTACCTGGTGCAGTAGCACATTTTGGGCACTGGAAAGAAAAAGGAAAAGCTCATGCTCTTCCTAAATATGCACAAATGACAGGACCTGCCCAGGGACTGAGTGTTCACACTATACATTGGCTTCAGTGACTGAAAATGCCTAGAATAAATGCTATATGTCATTTTAACCAAAATAAACTATAATTGGCTTCATTCTGCTCCAGTGAAATGAATGAATTTGCTTCTGATGTTAGAGATGTGAGGAGACACTCGGAGCTGATAGCAAAAACCCACTCATTTAGCATATGGCTAGCTATTTTTGTTCCCTTTTAAAATATATTCTACAATATAATACTATTAAAATCTAGTTTCTGTAGTTTTTGTCAGTTATCATGCACCTGAGTAGATGCTGCAAGACCTCCTCAATGTGGAGGATCATGATGCATATGAGAAATGTTTAAGAACTGCAGATGACCTGCTTTTCTTGACAACCAGCAAAGTAAAATGCCTGTAAGGAGAATCTGATCAAAACAGTGCAATCATATATTTTTAAACAAAATAAAATAGTCTAGTGTGATTTCTAATGTGACTGATGTTTTCATGGTTGATTTATAAGGTTGTATGCCTTATTAATCATTAAAATCTTCCTCAATATGGATGCATAAAATATGATTCAATGGAAAAACAAAACCTGTTCAAATACTAAATTGGATTTAAATTCATACCACCAAGATGCTGAATTGATTTTAGATTTAATCCATGCTTTCAATAAGTTGACTACCTAAAATTTATTTAAATACTGATTCATCTGACTAAAATAGTGAATCAATTTAACCTTAAGCAACATGCATTAATGATCAGCTGTGTAGAGAACAGAGGGATTGGTCAAAATACTGTTGTAGTATTTTTTGGTGTGTCATGTATTTAATTATTTTTCTTGAAGCAGAATCATAAGTATGAAAATAGAACCATAGGTAGAATATTTATTATACTTAAATGTGTTTCCTTGGCATACGTGTACTACTATCATTTAGTATTTTTTGAACAGCTTTATTTTGGAGTTTCTCACCAGGAATTTTCCAGAGATATTAAATTTTTGGACAGAAACACTGCATAATACACATGGGTGGTTTGTGACAGGTGTGGTGCTGGCATTTTGGAAATGCATTTGTAGGAACTGAATGGTTTAATGAAGAAGCAACAATTTATTCTTGGAATCTAACAAAAAACATGATCCCTAAGTCACTGACAGTATATCTTAGGAAATAGTTTTGATGGCAATTTTATACAACAGTTGCCTTGGGTTCCATATCTCAGTGCTTGTTTTATGGATGGTGAATTATCACTTAAGCAGGGTGCAAGAGCAGAAGAAAAATGAAGACAACCTTGAATAATGAAAAATAAGGTTTAATGACCAAAATGAATATGAACATCAGAAACAAATGGGTTGAAGTTTATGTTGCTATCATTTTAATAGGAAGATAAACTGTTTTCCATGGACCTTTCCTCACTTACAGTCTACATTCTGAACCAACAGGCACAAAGAATCTATACAAAGTTAAACAATAAACTGGTATATTTGAAGTTGTATGTACATAGTTCTGTGTTTGATTCAGAATATACTCTCTCTAATGGAATTATATAACTAATTTTGGAAAAGGATGATTTGATAATGAAAATTAGGAAACAGGACTTTTATTAAAATACTGACATGTTCAACAAAGATATTTTCTGACCTGAGCACATTACAAAGTTGTCACGATCCACAACCTAGACAAGACTTTGGTTTGGCAGAGGCTAAACCCCCTTGCGTTCCAGCCGAACCTCAGATCGCTCTGGGTGGCTGGGGGCGGCTGGGCTTAACCCCTGAGTGATGTCCAATCACTAGGTGTTTTATCGTGATAAGTTCTTAATTAAATTCTCGGAGAACAGAATTGAGACTCGAAACGGAGTCAAGGTGAAGGTTGTTTTATTTAGAAAGAAACGTAGAGGGAAAGGAGGGAAGAAAGAAAACGGGGGTGAAAAAGAGAGATAGAAAGAGAGAAAGAGAGAGTGGAAAAAGGGAAGAGGGGTGAGGGGAGGCTATATCTACCACCATGAGGCTACGGCATTCCGTCCGATGGCAGAGTATTCTCTGGGTCCGATGGGATGGGAGAGCGCTCCCTTCCTTGTCCCTCCATGACGAAGTATGAAGATAAAGAGAGAGGAGGATTGCCCGTTGCCTCTCGTTGCACCCCTTTTTATCGGGATATAGCTCCTTTGTCTCACTACAAGCTTCCACCTGGCCTGTGGGAATGCCCCAGGGTGGATGACGGAATGTCCGATGTGCAAATGGCTCTCCTGAGGTGTGAATGGCTCCCGATGTGTATTCCTGGCAGTGGAACAATGGCTCCTGATGTATGCTAAGAGTTTCTCGGAAGCCTGGGCCTTGACCGGTGGTGATGTAGTGTTACAGGAATGAAGTTTGGTAAGGTGAGAGGAGAAGAGAGGGGGGTCGGTTCTGTTGGCAATTGGTAAGGCATAATTCCGGTACCTTACAAAAGTGTAGAGCATTCTGTAGTATGGAAAGCTAACAACAAAATACAGGCTATATTTTAAGATTTTCCATTCACAGGGCAAAGTTGTTTTCCAAGCCCATGCAAATCTTTTGATTAGTTTTAAACTAGGCATAAAAGGTATTCCCTTGCAACTGAAACTATATTTCTGATCACAGCTGAACTCTAGCTTGAACTACAGCTTTATTAATTGCAGTAATTACGATTGTATAAAATTTTTTTTTCACCACTGGGTAGTAGTGTATGTGCTGAAACTTTAAAAGTATTCAGATTGAGCTATTGTCCTGGTTTCAGTTAGGATATAGTTAATTTTCCTTCTAGCAGCTGGTGTAATGCCATGTTTGGGATGAGAGCAGTGCTGACAACACTCTGATGTTCTAGTTGTTGCCAAGCAGTCAAGGACTTTTCAGTTCTTTGTACTGCCCTGCTAACAAGAAGGCTGGAGTGGAGCCCAGGAAGCTGGGAGGAGACACAGCTGGGACAGGTGACCCAAACTGGCCAAAGAGGGTATTCCTTGCCAAATATGTCAAGCTCAGCAGAAAGAGAGGGTTGGTGGAGGGAGGAGCACAGGGCTGCAGGACAAGTGGTTTTAGGGATGGTCAGGCTTCTGGGAAGCTCTGAGCTGTATGGTTTAGTGATGCATTGTGCATCATCAGTTTTGTATATTTTCCTACTAAGCCCTCTTATTGTTATGTCTCTCTCTGCTGCCCCAGTAAGCTATCCTTATCCCAACCTGTGTGGTTTAGGTTTTTTGGTTTTCTTTTTCCTTCCTTCTTCCCCCCAGTCGCCCCCCTCCCTTACCCACTTAGAGAGAGCTACTGCATGGTGCTCAGCTCCCAGCTGGGGCAAAACCATGACAGACAGGTAAGGAAAGCTTAGGTGAATCATTAGGTTTCATATGCAAACCAGTTCAATTTACTAGTCTTTAAGTCTTTCCTTCTAGAAACCTCTGAGTGATGTACTGCGCAAACAAACTCATGTATAAAGGGGTTTAGTCCACTTGAGATGGATGGAGTAATTTTCTATGAAATTAGGATTCTAGTACAAGCTACTAATGATTAACCAACTGATGATAAATTTGAAGGAGGAGGACACTCTCTTTAGAATCAAGCTGGAAAATATTAGTTAGCCAGGTGCATTATGAACAGTTATAATCTAATTGTAATGAGGGGGTATTCAGTTTGGAGGGGGTGTTAACAGAAACACAGTAGGATTTCTAATTCTGTGGGAAAGAAGTCCATTAACTCCTTTTTATAAATCATCTCCCATTAAGCTTTATTCATAATACCATAAATTATATGTAAGTACATTCCACTAACAGCACAAAAAAAGTATCAAAACTGCAATTTAATGAGATATCTTAAACATTTGAATAATCTTACTGAACTCCCTGAGTCTACAGGCATTCTCAAATTTAAGCATATGGGCAAAAATGTACAATCTCTTCCCATACATGCCTTTCCTAGTTGGCTCACTCACAAGCTGTGTCAGGAAATTTTCTTCCACTCATTCCAGGAACCTCCAGGAGTGTTTCCTCCCTGCTGCATTGTATTTCCAGCGGATGCTTGGTAAGGTGAAGTCTCCCATGAGTACAAGGGCTAGCAATTGCGAGACTTCTCCCAGCTGCTTATGGAGTATTCCATCTGCCTCTTTATCCTGCTTGGGCGGTCTATATCAGATTCTGCCTTCTTGACCTTTCCCCTGATTCTTACCCATAAACACTCAACCCTATTGTCACCATCATTAAGCTCTAGAAAATGAAAACACTGCCTAACATACAGACAGTGTTTTTATTTTCTATTGTACTTGAAAACCAGTGTCTCTAAGTACTTGAAATCCAATGTTTATAATGCAAATATTTACTCATCTATGCTTACAGCTTTGCTAAGCACAGAAATGGTCTCTTTGAAATGATGCCTTTGTCTTGCTATTTTTTATATTCCCATTGATTAGAAGCAAAATGTTACTGCTGTTAAATAACCAAATTCAGCTTGTTGGATGCTTTTAATTTGCTTTTATAAACCGAAGAAATACCAGCACCAAAATTTACAGACAAATGAGTAGATTAAATGGAATCTTGTTTAAACAGATTATGTACCAGAAATCTAGAGTGACTCCCAGGTTCTTCAGTGGAAGAGGGAGGGTTAGAATCCCTGTTCATGGGAAGCAAAAAGGTTTTACAGCTTTGAACTAGGAATTTATTATGCTTCAGCAGGGTTTCCACCCAGGACCCAGAGTTACAGGAGTAAATTGGGGAAAGGAGGGACAGGGTGTGATTTAGCAAGCTCATTCAAGCTTGCTGGGGAATGTAACTATAACTTCAGACATGTTGGTTTTTTCTCCTTGGCTTTTTCCTTCATCTGACAGAAATTCCTGAACCAAGCAGTTTTGTCATTGTGAAAAGAGAAAACAGTTCCTTGTGCAGTTTCTTCAGTTGACAGTGTTGCCTTGAGCTTGTGAAACTGCAGTTTTAGATGAATGTCCTGTACCTTCGTGATCTATGAATATTCAATAAGAATGCTTTTTACTGGTTCCTTCTGACCTCTCTTTCTTCTAAATAAATGCAGAGAGAGAGAAGACAGTGATTAATTTGGCTCTATTTGATTGTTGTAGATACTAACTTCCTAGATCATTAATTTTCTGTACAGTCTATAGGAAAAGGCAACATGCTCCAAGGGACATGATCAAGAGGCTGGATGTGTTCTGGAGAACACAACACATCAAGACCTTTCATGCTGCTTTCTTTTACTGAATGTCTTTACTGATCTGTCCTGACAGCTTTGGACTCCATGGGACAGTCTCACGCAATTCCCACCCTGTTTGCTGGGTATGAAACAGGGAATGCTATTAAATGATAATGTTATCACATCATGATGCAGCCTACTACAATGGATACCTGGGGTAATACCTGGGACTTCTTGTTCAATTTAAGAACTGTATTTTGCTGTTAGATTGCCAAGCAACAAAATCTATTTTCTCCTATATAAAAGTCAGCAAGTCAGATTCAGTTTATCCACCTGCTTTCATGTGAAAATATGAATAGGAGTTGATTTGTATGTTGGTTATACTGATCTTTTACTGAGGTTTTACATGCACATAGTCTTCACTTTCCTGAAAAACTCCTCATTCTTCCACTTGCAAGCCAGTTCAGTAATCTATAGCAGCAGTGATATCTAGTAAAAATGGTTAAAGCCCTAGCATTGTTTTCCCATTCAGGCCATAAATGAGGTAAGGTCATTGAAATATGACTCAAGACAGTTCATTCCCTTGTCTGAGTAAACAACTGCATGGCAGCTCACATCCAGTGGTTTTTAACAGTGAAGTTGTCAGGCAAGGATTTTTAATGCATAGTTAATGACTTTGTAATTCCCATACTTTTTTCATTTTTCCTTGCACAAGTGAGTATCATGCTTGACATAAGAATATATTTTTGTCCTCAGATGATTTCATCAGAACAGGAGATAGATGAGGTTGCAGTGGTAGAATGTAGATACCACACACCTTTTTCTGATAAAGATATATCCCAGTACCTGCACACATGGGAATGTATTTCCTATGCATCATCCTTTGAATACTTCAGGATATCAAAGTTTTCTTTTTTGTCATACATCTTCACTAATTCCACCATCATTTATCCCACCTCCATCCTTCAAATTTGGCACAAGCCTTCTGTAGAATACTGTCCAGCTAAGCTGTATTACCTTAGTTTGTTGTACCTGCATCACGTCACACGTGGGGACACTCATGCTCTCTTCCCTTAGCCACAGCTCTGAGGTTCACAGCAGTTCCACACATCACAACAATGTAGCAATACTTTCTTCCACACTGGTCTGTGTGTTTGCTGGGAATATCATATCTGAAGCTGTAATCACAGACTGCAGGTCCCACTAAGGGTTTGCCCACCTTTGCTGAGTGCCTCCAGGGAGACCCTCATTCCTGCAGCATCGGCTTGGCAACTATTTCCTTTCTGTAGTCATTCCACATTGCAGTGGAGGTTGGAGACAAATAGGTATCTGGCTTTTTTACAATTGCAGTTTAACCTTTTGTTTCTGTGTTTGCTGGAAGAAATACAAAATAATTTCAATAAACAATCAAAGTAGTCCAACTCCCCACCCTTTTTTTTTATTTCAAAATATTTGACAAACATTTATTTTTATGCTGTTTAAAATGTTTCATAAAGCCTCAAGATAATTTTCCATTTTGCATTTTTAGTACATGTACATGGAATGCCCAGAGGGCATCTGGCACATCAGACATGTTTCCTCCTATACCTCTACCAGATCCCATACAGAGCTGACTACTATCATCTGGCAAATGACAGATAATGAGGAGAGCCATGTGTATGGATCCTAGTCCATACATGGATACAGTATAGAAGCAAGGCAAATTATAATATAATACCTTATATACCTTATATATTACCTTTTCCCCAAGATCTATCAGACACTTTCATGTAAGAGTCCTCCTAACTTGCATATGGTTTCATTGTGTGAACTTCTTTTCCATGAGCTGATTCACTCTTCACTTAAACCTATACAAATACATAGCTGAAAGTGTTAACAGTCAGCAGCCACAGAAGTACATCAATATTGTGCCTCCTCATGCCTCTTTTCACTGCTAGGTAATACATGTATTTTCTACTACTCATGTGGTCTGAGCAGTTGTTTAATGTACATGTTAGTAGTCCAAAGTAAATGAGAAAGCAGATGACAGAAGCAGGGACTATTTAGGTTATGCTGCCCACCTCAGAAATTCAAGTCTCTTTTCTGAATATGACAAGTAAAGTAGGCATTTCCCTGAAGCACCGTGGTGGATGTGCTGGTTATTCAATACAAAGGTACAGAAGTAGAGATTTTTATTTTTCTTTTCATACTTTGAGGTACTTTACTTCAGAATCTTTAAAAATATTTGCTTTGAAATTTCAAAAACTTGTTCAGTCTTTTTAGTTGATCAAAAGTTGGATAGGAATACGAACACAACCTGTGTTTTCTGAAATACTGTACCAAAAAAAGCCCCAAATGTACTATGCTCTGCTATTTATCATAGCATTGGACTGTGTCTAGCCATCCCTGCTTAATGACTTATTTGTCCCTTTCTTTTCTCATTTGTTAGCCTGTCCTTGTTTCATCAGTCATTGTGTATGATAACTTTCTGGCTGTTAAAGGGACAAGCCTTCCATTTCGAAGAATCTTCACTTTTTCAACTTTTGTGCATTGCTTCTCCTATACTGTTTTTTTGGATCATGTTATCAATCATTGTTTACTGATTTTTTTCAAGGCTCCATTGACTTTTATCAAATAAAACTAGAACTATTCTTTTTAGGTTAAATTTTTGTTAAATCCTCAACTTCTTAAATCCCAGTGGAATCAGCAGGGGCAATCTGCAACATCATCTGCCACAGAAAGGGCAAACTGTTCTCTCTAGTGCAGGGCAAAATGGCCTTTGTAATGCATTTTAGCAAAGTCTTTACTCCTAATGCACTAGCTTACTGAGGCGTGCAAAAGCCATTTCCACATTAATCTACACCCGAAAAGGCTTCTCTGATAAGACTTGGCCTCAGTCAGTAAATCCTTCTCAGCTCATCTTAGTACTACTGCAAGGCTAATTGCACAAGCAACAATCACATATCTAACCAGGGGATTGACTTAAATTTTAAGCTCCTACTGGAGCTATACCATTGCACAATTCAGTGCTGATTTTCTGTATCTAGAATATTACATATAAACTCCTGTGCTCCGTTTTTGCTGACTTTATTTCTAATAAAAATGAAGCATATTTCACCCTTCCACATACACCCACATGCACCTCCAATTATTAATGTTAAACCCTTGTCCATCTGTCTATGTTAGTGAAGTTAAAGCCTTTCTAGCAATTCCCTTCTAAATCACTTCACCACAATCACTCTGTGCATGAGAAGAGCAGCAGATTAAAATGACTTCTCAAACTGGTGCTAGACGTAAATGCAAAAGCTTTGACTAAAGTTAATCCACATCTTTAGATACAGTTCACTGAAATGAGGATTTGTAATGTTTCTGTGGATGACTTTTATTTCTGATACAGAGTGCAGCAAGTTCTGTTACAGGAAGAGACTCAAAAGCATGAGATGCATTTGATTCTGAAACTACAAGTTTGTAGGAAGAAAGGACTTTGTGTGCAATAAACAGAGTGCAGGATTAAAAACCATAATAAGCAAAACATGGTGACCACTGGGCTTGGGGCAGTGCAATTTTGGACACACGCCCCCCAGAGCATTACAGTCTTCTAGTATTGGAAGATGCAACTTTTAATATGATAGCTCTCCCAAAATATTGTGATCTGTATCATCAACACAGAAAAAAAAAAGCTCTTTTGTTTTGTTTGGGTTTTTTTGGAAACTGTTTTTAATTTGTCTTCTGTATATCCTTAGGTCATGCCTTTAATCTTTCCTCCACAAGCATGAAAACTTTATTTTCTGAAAACAGTGGAAATTTACTGATAATCATTCAAATCCTTTGGAGGGGATTAAGAAAAAATACCAAATATATCAAGATCAAGATAAAATTTCAAAGGCTGGCAATAACGATTACTCTTCAGTTTGCCAGCTCTGCCAGTTTGTGTGTAGGTGGGGGCCACTGGCTAGTGGGTGTGTCTGTGGGGACCGCAGCAAAGAGTAGGACAAAGCACAACTTCTTGCACCCATTAAGTCCGTGTGGAAATAGAAAGTTATCATGTCCTACAAGCCTACAACATTCCAACCAAGGAATAAACAAAATACAAATTGTGCCTGCTCTGAATTCCATATGACAAAACACTTAACCTGTGTCATCAGAGCATTTTCCATAAGTCTGAAGGCCTACCTGACTTTCTTATTGGGCCTGAGCTCTCCCTGTGAATCTTGTCTAAGATGGATAGCAAGGCATCATAAGCTTTTTTATTATTCCTTTGTACTTTCACAGTATATGAAGCAAAAATTGTAGATGAGAATACCATAAAAGAAAGTGTAGGTTGGCATATCTTGACAGTGGAGGATGTAAAAGAATCGGGTAGACTTGCCACTCCTTGAACTGCAAAAGAGTGTCAAATACTAATATGGATGGTCAAGAAACTTGCCAAGCTAGTAAGTAACAGTACTGTAAGCTTGTAGGATATAAAACATTCCTCATCACTACAGTTTTACACGTAATGTAGTTAAGTGTTTGAGGCTAGTGAACTATTACCCAGCAAAAATGTAATTTATATCTAACATCATTACATTTTCAAATTAATAATATGGAACCTGGAAGGAAAGAACACAGGTAGTAAGCAACTATTGCCTACTGCAGGCATTTTAGGGAAGAAAAAAAAAAAGAAAAAGTTAGTTTGCCTTTTTCCTACAGTTCTATAGTGGGTGTGTGGCTATAACTGAAATGCCACTTTGAAACAAGTAGATGTGCAGAACTCAGAAATTATACTAATATGATTAACATAAATATAGACTAAATATCAATAGAAAGAAATATCAATAGGAAGAAATATCAAGATTTCATGCTATGTAGCCTCAGGAGATGAAATATTTCACTGGTTTAGTTTCTCCAATTTAAAAATATTTTCTAGTCCACACTCAGGAGTTGTGAAGATTAATTAATGTTTGCTTTGACCTACAGATTGATATAAATGCCAAGTTTTATTAATAGCTCCGGATTGTGGATTGTTCATAGGGCCTTGCCTTCATTGTTTTTCATTCACATACATACAGCATATTTTGCAGGTTTTACTTTACTATTTAAGTGTGTTTCACCAGCTGCATTTAGCTACAACTAAAGATGTTCATATAGATATATCTGTGCTAAAAATCTGTAGTCCTTCTCCACGAGAAAAGAGAATTGCCTATTAACTTCAGCTTAAACCATGCATGCCATACATATATACCCATTCTCTGTTGGCCATGTTTTACATGGTAACTTGAATTTGTGCAGAAGCCTGTATGTCTCCACAGTACCAAGCCCTGAACTCAAGTTCTACCCTTCACAAAACATGCATGGAGAAAAAGTAATTCACAAACACAAATGTATTCCCATGCATTTTGTATACATCAGGATCACTGAACATGTAATTGAGAAACAAGGTGTACATCTAGAACTCATAGAGTAAGATTGGGTATTCCTGTACCCAGTATGCAGCTGGTTTTGATTGCGATGCAGTATCCCACAGAATGACAGACTGGTTATGGTTGGAAGTGACCTCTGAAGATCATCTTGTCCAATCCCTCAGTTTAAGCAAGACCACCTAAAGCAAGCTGCCCAGGATTGTGTCCAGATGTCTTTTGAACATCTCCAACACTAGAGACTCCAGAAAATCTCTGGGCAAGCTGTGTCAGTTCTTTGTCACTGTTCACATGGAATCTCCTGTGTTTCAGCTTATTTCCATTGCCCTTGGTCCCATCTCTGGGCAATACTGAAAAGAGCTATCCTTTATGCACCCTCCCTCCAAGTATTTATATACATTAATGTCCTCCTTGAGTATTCTCTAGGCTAAACAATCTCAGCTGTCTCAGAGGAGAGATGCTCTAGTCCCTTCACCATTTTTGATTGGACTCTCCAGTATGCCCATGTCTCTCTTGCACTGATGAGCTGAGAATTGGATGCAGTATTCCAGGTGTGACCTCACCAGTGCCGACTAAAGGGGAAGGATTCTCTCTCCAATATCTCTTATTTTCTGGGTAAGAATTTTTAAAATAATAGCAAGAGGTAAGAATAATAGAAAACATGCAATTCACCTGTGCAGTTTCAAATTCAAAGATATGAGCTGTTTCTTTCTCTTTTGAGTCTATCTGAGAAGCTGGACAAAGCAGCTCCCAAACTCAACTAAGACTTGATAGAGTTCTTGTAACTGAAGACAGAATTTTGAGGCAAACTAAGAGGAAAGCAGCAATCTCCCAGTAAATATGAGCTGAGATGAAATTTTCTATTCTGTTGTTGAGAAATGAACCTTGCAAACAGAACTATTAGTTCAGATTAAATATATTTTAATAGGGTAGAAGAAAGACTGGCCACACAGCTCACAATGTTCCAATCCATAAAAAAAGGTAGGAGCCTGACTAAAATAAGAAAAGATTCATATCAAGTAACTGACTAGAGAAACAAACATTGTAGACTGCTGCAGAACAGTGCAACCATATTAAAATATATATACACTCTATAAAAATTGCATGCTGGAGTTCCCCTCTCCCATTACTTTGTGTACAGTGTTCCCGTATATAGCACAGCCAATAGTAGCAAATGAAGACCTGCTCCTTTCAGATGGCACTCCTTGTAGGAGAGAAGTTTTCTGTTTATCTAAAACCAGTAATATAAACATTCTTACCTACTACCTTTTTCCTAAGGGCCTTCCTCCTTTCCCAGCCTTTTATCTCTTAATTCTTCTAATCATCTCTCTCAGTCCTGGTGCTCGGAGATGAGACTCTAAAGAGATCTTGAAAAGACCCTGTAGAGGTAGCTGGAAGAAGACAGAGGCGCATAGACTGGAGGGACCTGGGAAAGGTATGAGGTCTTCTTATGTTTGCAGAGCCTCTTAATGAATGCTATATACCAAAATTACAGTCATTGATGCCACTCCCTATGCATTGGTGACTTTAACCTTGCACTTTGGAGCAGTTACATTTTTTCTGCATTTTGTTCTTTATATTGAACATGTCTTCAGACTAGTGGATATCCACATGGAAACTCAGAATGTTTTCAAGGGATTTGAAAAGCCCTATGAGAAAAAACTGTTAGAATTTCAGCATTTTTACTTAGTATTCAATTAAATTCCATTCTATGGGGTTACATTCAAAAAATTCTTTCTCCTTTGCCATGTTTATCCCATTGTATCTGATTGTAATGTTTCATATGTTCTCTTTGTATGCCCATGAAGGTTAATGCCCTGGAGCCTTCTCACTGACCTCAGCAGTGCTGGGTTTACTTAGCGTTTTCTTGTCAATCAAAGTAATTTCATTTAGGAACCTCAATGTAACATTAAGACCTTGGCTTCAGACACTCATGGTTGAAATCTATTAAAATGCAAACAAACTAATTTTTGCTCATGTTTCATCAAAGCCTGGCAAGTCTGTTCTATTAAGCAATGGCTGGAGGATGTTTGTTTTGAACATGTGTTTTGTTAACAGAATAGGGAAAAATCTATTTATTTTTGACAAATCTACATAAGCCTAAGAGTTTTATTTGTTTTATTAATCTTACATTTCTTAAATTTACATTCAAAACACCCTGTAAAAAAGTAGATCCTGATTCCCACTTACTTCAATATAGCTATCTACACGTTCAGAACCAGGCTGAAAAGGCATATCAAATGCAAATTAAAAGTACCTCTGTAAAGTTTTTCTACTCAGAACTCAAAAAAGTATATGAGGGCCTACTCTGAATTACTCATGCCCATCAAAATATATACTCATGTGACCTGTCTAATGATGTCTTTCTGGTAAATCTAATTTCAGATTAAGAGCTCTCAGATACCATCACTGATGGTGTTAATGTTTCCAGTCCATTTTGATGATAAATCAAACCCATTTGCACAAAACACCCATAGTGGATCATGAACCTTCACACAGTCACCAAAATTTAGCATGAGGCAACTCAGAAACAACAGTAGAAATCATGCCCTATACCAGTCAGCTAGGTTTGCAAGTTTATGTCTATCAAAGTGCTGAATTTATTCAGTTTATATGTAGAAGTGATAAACAGGGCTCTGGGGGAATGATCATTACTAAACAGTGTTTTAGGAAAAGCTACCTCTACAGAATGGGGTTTGTCCAGCATAGGAAACTGGCATCAGATGCTATATAAACATTGTGAGAACAACCTAGGTATTTTGATATTATATTTGTGATTATCTTTAAAGCAGAAGTTCTCTTCTTGCTCATGTTGGATCATCCCCTACTATTTTTATACATCATCATTTGGTTACAGTTTCTCATGAGAAAAAACAGGAAAAGTACAGATTTCTAATCCTTATCTATTGAATGTATTAATGGGCATGCACATGTTGCTAGATATGCCAGCTTTACAGTCAAAAATTCTTACAGCCAGCAAGAAATACTTGATTGATGCCTATCAACTATAGTGTAAGTATTTGAAAGCACTTACTACCACAAACTGCAGTCTTACCAGCTGGAAGTGTTATTCATCCTGTTAATAAAGACTGAAACTGAGATATGTGGAGATGGTTCCATGATTACACTGTTGCTGGTACTACAAAAGAAAGTACTTCTCGACAGATTAAATATATAGGCTGCCTCTAGAAGCTAATAGAAAGTATATTATTATTCAATATTTCTCTCTGGTATTTTTTGAGGCTCTGACCAGGAATACAAGGATCTTTAGAATCATTTTTTGAAAAAGTGTATATGCACAGGAGGGGAATATCTGTGCATTAAGACTAGAAGCAAAACAGAATACATATAAAGAACATGAAGACAGAAAGACTTATGCAATATCACATAGAAGATCAGTTTTCAAAACAGCATCAGGATATTCAGAGTACTTGTAGAGTTCCAGTTCAAGAGAATGAACTTTCCAGTGTCTGAACCACCCACTCAGCATGGCTTTAACATCAAATACATTTGATTGGCCCAGCAGTATATATATATATATATGAGTTCTGTACCACCTATTTATTTTTCCAGAGATTATTTCAGTATGTACAGTATGTGCTAATATAAGACATATCAAGCAGCAGGCAATATAGTAATGGGAATTAAATTATTTGGTATCATCCCAGCTGGTATCATCCCAGCACTATACATTAGTTATATCCCTAGATATATGATTTGGGTGGGGGTTTTGTATGCAACAAGACTATTTAGAATAGATGTTATCTTTCTCCTCAGATATGACCATACAGAAGAAAAGTCTTTGCTAGGATCTTGATTGCTTTGTATGTACAGTACATACAGACTAGTACTTTTCTTTTTCTTTCCTGCTTTTTCAGAAGGAGAGTGTGTGTAGCCTTATGGCATGCACAATCCATGTATATTTTTATTGTAGATCGCACTGAAGATAGCACCTCTGACGATGTGAAGTTCTCCCTATGCCATTACAAAGCAACATGGTTATACCTGTGTACACCTGAGAAGGCTCTGTCCCGTAATCTATGGAGAGATATAATAATGGTGAAATAATGTGGTCAAATATCACTATTTAACACTCCTGTCCCAAACACTGATTAGTCCTCCTAAAAGGATTCAGGACTTCACCCTGTTAAATGTTCTCTGAACATTCCTCACAGCTGCTGTAGTCCAAACTAGAACATAAAAATTCAGATGAGAGGAGAGTGAACAGAAATTTCTTCTCCTCCTGCTTGTGCACTTTGCATGAACCCAGACTTTGTTCATAGCCTACTCTGACCTAGATCAGGATGATAAACAAAAAACTGTTTCAGCAGATTGAAGAGTGAATAACAGCAAGTTTTCCATTACATATTATTTTTATTTTTACCTAGGTCATGCTGAATATATTAGCAATATAGTCATCATGAGTCTTAAACATTACTATAACATAAAAATGAAGCCAAAACCAGGAGATAATTTTCTGTGACTGTGTTAAAAGAAATCTAATTGAGTTCTATGTTGCAATTGGTGTAGCAGAAGAAAAAAATTTGTGGATGTTTAGAAGGAATGCCAGAGCTCATTACAAAAATGAAAAGAAAATTATGATGCAAATCACCACCAAATTAATGTCACATTATCAATAAGTTCATAGCTTCCAAGAAAGCAAACTTTACTTACACTGAACAAAATAAACAGAGACACATTTGTTGTGGGTGTTTGTTTCTGGAAATGTTTGATAGTTATTCTATTATCATTGTATTTTTGGTGTTATTCTGCATCACTGCCTTCTTCATCTCTGATTATAGAAGGTTGAAAAGGTTGCTCATGACTGAACATAGAAAAACACTTAATCTATTTATTCCACATTTGCATAGGATTTTATACTTCTGTGCAATGAATTTATGGGGGGAGAAGAAGACAGTTGAAAAGCCTTTTCAAGATTAAGTGCCCTTTTAGTTTCTTTATCACAGTGATTAATCTTTTCAAACTTCATGTGATAAAACAGCAATAGGAATAACCATATGCATTTTTTTCTGTTTCTGAGTATGTACTTCTACACACTACATATATATAACATATGCCATAACTTACATTTGTTGTGTGCATCGATGTCTGCATGTGAGAGTTGTGTGTTTATGAATTAGCATTAAGAATGAAATATTAAGTTCCTCAAACATCAAAATTCTGAGTATGATTTTCAAATGTTCTTGTTATCAGTTTAAATATATTTCTAGGAAAGGCAAGGGAGAAATTTCCAAAAGCTGTTATAAGCCCTTTATACTCACTTACATATAAAGTAGTATGCAGTAGTAATGTAGAATATTGGTTGAGAGGTAATTTTTTTTTTCTTAAAGTTTAAATATATTTACACTAATGAACATAAGATTAAAACAGGAAAAAAAACCCAAGCAAAACCCAAATCCTTCCAGCTCCACAAATATACTATAAATGTTGATGTCTTGAATAAATCTTTAACTAGGTCTGAACAACGAGTGTGACTTCAATTAGGTTGGTTGCAAACTCTAAATATTTTAATAATATGTGTCATTTCTATGGACCTTTTTTTTAAATGAAAGGAATCAAATTGAAGCTACTTGGTTTTCAAATTTGTGAGTCATTCTCACCATCAGCCTCCATAAAATGAACAAAGCTAACATGTACAACAGAAAACCATAAATTTATGCATCTGGCTAAACCTCATCAGTCTAACCAACATCCTCTCATCCAAGTTTCCACATTTTCAGAAGTGATTTAGGTGTCCCAGGCTCTGGGTGCTGAATTAGAGCCACAGCCAGTGAAGGTATGGCATCAATGGGCAACTGTAATCCAGCATGCTCAAGGGGCAACCGTAAGCAAGACATGTCATCACAGGCACCATCAGAAAGACGCTTCTCTCAGGTGCAAATAGATCTTAGTATTTTTCTTCCCTAATTACACAGGAGACGTTTTGTCATTGTTCAGCTTGCTAGCTCATATGAAAAGCATAGGATCGACGAACTGAGAAAAAAAGGAATTACAAAAGTACAAAGGAACCCAAAAAAGGTAAAAACAGACTCCCAGTAATGTTTTCTTTTTTATATAAAGATCCATTTGAGGTCATTGAGCTAATTTCAAAGTTCAATATTAAGAATCTCTTAATCTATCATGCAGTTCTTCATAGTGGAAGAGAAAAGGTTGGTTCAATAATCAAATCCCAAGTCAACTGCTGTGATTACTGTGATTCCCTTTTTGCTTTTGATAAAATAGACCCTTTTCCCTTTGGGGGTTGTGCAAGTCCAAATCAATGAACCAAAATTGGTTCCAACACACCAATTTTAGTTGATTGATTTCCAGGCCAACATTCCTTTTATTTAATAGACAAAAATCTCACAATCTGTCAGTAATATCTGTAGCTCTTTATGTTTGAACTTATTTCAAATGTCTTCTTTTCATTCTTCTTCTGTCATCAGTAATTGTTTCAGGTTATTGTTATATTTTATAGAAGCCCACTTCTCACTGCTGAACACTTACATAAGGTGCATTTCAGGGGTACACTTAAAGTCATAAACCAGATTGAACCTGAAAAAGTATTGCAAGCAAGAGCTTCTACTGTTTTAGCAAAAAAAAAAAAAAAAAAAAATTCTAAATAGGTAGGCATGGTAGGTTTTTTATCTTTTGTGAAATAAATGGAATAAAGTTATATGCACATCCATGAAAGTTTAAACTGAATTTTCAAGACTACTGTTGGAAAAGGTAGGTGCGTTTTTAACTTGGGCATGTTCTAGATTTGCAGGAGCACGCTTAACTCAATATTGCTTTAGCTGAAAGGCTTAATTAGAACCAAGTCATACAGTTCAAATGTGCATTTTGCTGAGCTTACACCTTATTAATGTCATGCCAAGGTAAACAAAAAATAATACTTTTTATTTTTGCCATAACAATTGGACATATAAGATATTCACAATGTTAAAGATGAAAAGTCACAATTACTTGATCCATTTGAATTTTAGTATTATTCTAGTTTTTCCACTTTAAAAGTTTAGTATTCCCTTGCACTATGATGGCAAATATAATATTGATTTGAAGAACATTTTTGTACCTTGAATATGAAAATATGTGACTGATATCAGAAATACCTTTCATTTTGTGGCCTGAAAGTTCTTTTTTAAAACCTAAAAGGGTAGGAAAAAAACTGAGTAAGGCAACAGAAATTATCTCAAATTCCATTTTAAATCACTATGTATAGCTGAATCTAGTTCCTAAATTTTATCTGGTTTGAAATGCTTTTTTTTCTGTCTCAAAAGAACTTCAGAAGAAATATATATTCTGGTTCAGTTATTGCTTTTAAGAGAATATGGAATTAACAAAAGGCAAGTGATCATACATTGATGAACTTGAAAATACATATTTGAAAGATACATATTTAACAGGAAGATAGAGGCATCTGATATTTTTAATGTATTCATCTTTCTAAAAAGAAGTAAAAGACTCAAATCATTGTACACTACTTTGAATGGTAAGCCAGGGATGCTTCAAAAAATGGAAGAGTTCCTTTACTGACTGTTATTCTCCTGTGTTTAATAAATTTCATTTACAGATCCTGGCTTTAGTCCTAATCAGAGAGAGAATATTGCAGATGTACCTTGTGTTTTGAAAATCTTTGTGGGTTTTTGCATACTTACCATAATGAATGTTTTAACAGAGGTGAAAAATGTGCATCTCCCATATATATTGCATTTGGCTTATTTTTCTTTTTTCTGTTCCATTCATCCTTCTACCTTGCCTTTTCATTTTCTCACTCTGGTCTGATCCAGACTTCCATGGTTTCAGTCAACTCCAGGATGGAACGCTTTAGTAAGTGTTAATGAAGCACTATTTGTCTGCTTTTACTTCATGCACAGCATGTAAGCCCTACATTGTACAATATTACTTCATTTTAGTGATTCTGACGATTTTGCTTAGCATCCCTGGCTAAGGCACTCTAAACTTACTTTTAAATAGTACAATAAAATGAGTTCCAAAAATAATCACAATGAATGAAGTAAGAAATTAAAGAGAGAGTACCAACAAGATTTATGGAAGGACAGGTGAAATAGAAATAGTAATAGGAGAGAAGAGATGACTGTTTGGTTAACAATTTGCTGAGAATAAATGAGCTTTTGGAAAAGATTTGAAAGAGCACATTGATGTTAGAGAATGAATTGAAAATTGGAGCTTATTCCACAACAGACAGGCAAGAAAAGAAAGTGTGTGTGAAGTCAGTAAGGATGAGAGAATTAAAATTGCCTTTATGTTATTGCTTTTTGCATCTGAATAAACACCATTCAGCAATCAAAGGTTAATAACAAGTAACTTGTCATAATTGCATAGCTCTCCTCCCAAAATGGCACAGCAGCAGCAAGGCGAAACATTCATGCTTGCCAGCTATGACATGCCTTGGTAATTCCAAAGTAGTACTGAGAAAGCTAGAAATAGATTAATGGAGCAATTGGAAGGAATGATAAACAAGCAGACCACAGACTATAACCAAAACCTGCCCTGAAAAAGTGACAAAAAAGGAAAGGTTCGCTGCTGCTACATGAACTCTGACAGCATACTTAAAGTGTTGCTAGTATGTGTGAGACAGTGGCTACAAACATTGCATTTCTTCAGAGAATTTGTTTATTTACTATAAATTCCTCAAAATTGTACCAGCCTGATTTCCTGACAGCATCACATATGCCATTGTGGTTCCTGTAGCACATCAAGAATGAGGGCAATTCCAGTGTCTCATGCATCACGAACAGAACTTCCACATACTTGTTGATTAAAGAATAATTATTGATGCCAGTAATATCTGAAAGAGAAAGAACACAGCTTGATGCTTCTGGTATAGACCTGACCTTGTTATGAACAGTATAACAAATACTACATACATCTTACATGAAAGCTGCATACATCTTCTCTGAAAATTAATAATGAAGCATAAATCTTATCAGGATTTTTTTTTTTTATTTCAAGTGTTGCTCTTCTCATCTCAGTTTTATGCTTGAAATCTGGTGTAAAAGAAAACAAGCAAAGACAACTGAACTGATAAAGACCCAGTGTCTAAACAACCACCGTGCAGCATACTGCACCAAACAAGATGTATAAGATGCAGATGGTGTAGTTTGTGCAGAGGGAGAAAAACAACCTAAGCATCACTATGTTTCAGCTCTCTTTTCCAAGATAAATGTAGACCAAAGGTTTTTGGGTAGATGTTGCAGTATTGGGCAAAGATAAAATCTACATAATATTCATAAATTGTGCAAAAAAGTAATAACATTCTTTTAACATTGTGTCTTGTTAGAAAGATGTACTGCTTCTAAAAGTTGTTAAATACATGAATTTTTGTAAGTCACTATTTTTAATGTGGTAAATGGGTTTCCAAATAGCTGTATGTAGTATTTCAATTTCCTCTGGCAAGAGCATTTTTATTTTCCTTCCTGACATTAAACTCTGATTTTCTTGATGCAATGATGAATTCTCTGGATTGTTGCCGTACAAATATTTAAAAGAGAACAGAAGAGAATAAGCAGATTTTTATAGCATAATTATTAGTTTCTAGGCCAGAAGTATTATTTTTTAGGCCCCATTAAAACATCAATAGGGGCACAGTAGCCCAAGAATCAAATCCTGACAGTGCAATAAAGAAAACTGATGTTTTTTTCCCCCTCTCTTCCTAAAGCAAGGATGTTATAAGATATCAAATATTGCAGGAATCCCCCAGACTGGTCCTGCCTGGAGAAAAGAAAGAAGCTCTGCAGCATGAGTCATCCTAACCAATCCCTCCTCATAACATCTTTTCCCTTTTGTGCCCCACCAGAACAGGTCTATCATTTCAGCTGTCTTCTCTGAATCTAGCAGACACAACAGTGCCTTACCCATGACGCTCGAGGATAAGCATTAAGAACCCCTCTCCTTCTTCCTTAGGGAACTAGTCACTTATTTGCAGACTTCATATCATGATCACTGCTAATGCCAAGAGTTAAACTTTTTAAACAGAAGCAAGAATTTGCTATTCCTTAGCACTGAAAACCACCAAAATCACATAACAATGTCCTTCTCCACCAGTGTCATGAGTAAAATTCCCATTGGCACAAACAGAGCCAAAATTTCACTTCTTGTCCCATTGTAACAGGCAATCCAAAAAAAGCACAGTATCAACCACTGACACCTCAAGCACACCCCCAAAGAAAGTATAAACAGTTTTTCATGTTACCAACATAGACAAGCAGTTAAAAAGGCTTATTGATCCTGCTGAGGTTCAATTTTAACAAAGAGTTTCACCCAAAGCAAACTCAGACCGCATATGCTTATATATTTTTCATAAAGATCATAATATTTCAGCACAAAACCTTCCTCTAGAATGTAGCAGATTATGTTAATTCACTGCATAGAATGATGAGGGGGGTTTTTTTGTTTGTTTGGGGTTTTTTGTTGGAGTCGTTTTGGTTCTGTGCACCCATGTCACAATATCAATGTGGGAATAGGAGAAAATAATGGCAACCTGTAAATTCATTTCAAAATTCTCTAGCAAGCCTATCTCATTTATTTATTTACAAATAAATAGTCAAAATATTCAACTGATTTAATTGTTCTTAGCTATTGTTGTTTATAGTTATCTGAATTATTGAATATTGTAGTTATAGTTATTTGAAAACAAAATAAAATAATGTTTACACTCTACAAACAGTTTATATGACTTTCATGAAAACAGTGACAAGAAAATGGTTTTCAGACCTATACATTGTATAATTTGTCTCTTTCTGCTCAAATGAAAGATACATAATAAAATACAAGCCCTGTAGTTAGATAATAGAGTAAGAAATTGGCGATATGCTTTCTGTTTTTTGTGGAATTTCCCCCCTCCCCCTCAGTTTTCCCCCTCTAAATATATATATAGAGGAAGGGATTAAAAATGTTAAGTATAAATCTCAGTTTATTTGTGTATCACAGTTAGGAAACAATGCTCTGATCCATTGTCATTCCCAGCTAAAAAAGAAAGGCTATCAGATACTACATGATGGAGAGTAGAGTGTTATTCTGCATCATGTTGTTGCGTTTTGTTTGTAGAATATGCTGAACTAAGTTTTCAGTTCAAAAGCAAATCCCAAGATCATTTGAAACAACATGGATGGCGTACATGAACAAAGTAACATCTGAAGTTCAGAATATACTACTCCCCCAGGCACATGATCTCTCCCTAATGCTAAGAGAGAGCTCTTATGCTGCTCAACCTCCATTCTCTAAAACATGCTTTTAGGAGTTATGCCAGACTCTGGATAAAGACATTACATCATTAATTTGAAAAAATGTCCTGCTCCACGTGCGATATCACATCAGGACATAAAGCACTGGTGTGTATGTACAGCCCTGCACTCACTTAGAGTTTCCATCAGTACAAGCAACTTCAGGCAACACAATAAGGCCTTGAAATATAGAAAGTCATTTTAGCTTCTGGCTAAAATAACTCGCCTTTTAGCAAAACTTAAGGCTCAATACCAAAAGGAAAAGCCTTTCAGACCAGCTGGTGGCAGAGGCTGCGTGGGCTCCCTGCAGTCACTCCTTGCACCAGGGAGACATGGGGGTGAGGGGTGAAGCCTGATCTAGGAACTGCTAAGTGGTGCTTAGGCACACAGCATCCCTCTGCATAAAGAATGCTTCACTGTTTAAGTGGACAGGATTTAAGAGTACTTCATTTCGCAGAGGCAGCTGTAACTGGCCTTGGGCTTTGGTCCAGGATAGCCATTTTGTATCAAATACATAGTGAATGAGCAGTGTTTAAGGAGTCTGTAGTCTCATAAGGTAGTGCTTTGCCAGAAAGAAATGGAATAACGAGGTTTTACAGACCAGATAGCAGCAGGCACCTTAGTGATACCCTTTCCCAGTTTTCCCAGACACTTATAAAGGACTAAGGGTGATTTGCAGTAAAATGGTGCAGAAGGAGGAAGACCTCTGCTCATCAGGGGAGCAGGGACCAAGGTGTACGGGGGGGTGGGGACAGGTGCCATTTTACATGTAACTAATTGTTATTGATTGTTATCTCATTTAATGAATGGAAACACTAGACAGTTAATATAAAGTGTAGAAAGTATTTTCAGACCTGCTAAGGAACAATAATCTTATCACAAATTATATTGAATAAAAATAATTATTTCTTGACATTTTCTCCCCCTCTTCAAATGTCAGGTTAATTTTTCCAGGTTTTTACTTATTAATGTGGCAGATCATATCCATCATGTCATGCTTGCTCCTATTTTGTCAGCGATTCAAGCCAGAGATATCACTCAAAGCAATCACATTACATGGTCAAAAGCAAGGTAGCTTTTAAAATACCTTGGTTTTAAACTCTAATTTGTTCAGTTTTTTTATTTTTTATCTTATTGCAGTATATTTTTAGACACACAGCTAGCTATCTTTAGATGTACTACCATAATCTTTTAGTGTCAGGAGTTAAATGTGCAAATGATCCATGAAAAAGTGAATTTCACTAAAACATTGTCTGTTTATTATTCTTGTGGATTGCAATTATTTGTAATATTTGTTCATATAATATTTATGTGTGTTAATCAAAATCACAATATTTTACTTCTAACTATAGCTAATGCTGCTGCACACCTTTTTTTTTTAGGGAGACTGAACACCTTTCTCAGTCTCCTGTATGATATAACTTCATATCACAGTACATGTCCTTTACCAAATATTCATTTGTTTGTTTTGTTGGACTGAATTTTAGACTGAAAGTTGGTAACTAGATTTTCTATTCCTGATTCTCATTTGGATCCATTAGTAGCAATGGGAAAGTCATTAAAGGTGTAGTTGTCTTGTTGCTTCTATTTCTAAATTGGGAAACTAGCACCTACTAGAAGAATTATTTGCTGCTTATGGATAACTGAGAAATTAGCTGTACTCCATTAGAACTGTACTACCACCAATAGTAGTTTAGCTCAGCATGATAGCTGCTAGCAGCTTGTTGTAGGTGTACTTTTGGATTTTCTTCCGAAGCTGGTTTCTGACTATGCAACCATGATGGAATAATTTTAACAGTGAAGACACAATTGAAAGAAAAAAAAAAAAAGGAAGGTAGATTAGATTTCTAGAGTAATCTTTCACAGCTATATTTTACTCTGCATAAAAGAGGATAGTGACCTAGACATACTGACTGCGCACAGTGTGATGCATCTTATGACTTTAGTCTGGGTCACTTTTCACATGGCAGTTCTGTACAGAAGATGACTAAGCAATGCAATCACATTTTAACATGCCAAGTAAAATGTGTGGACTGCTGCATTTTCTTGAACTGCTGGCAAAATCAAAGTGAAAAGTGTGATGGAGCTGTTTGCTTGCCTTTGACACTCCACCTTATAGGTACCTTTCTGGCTTCATAGCACCCCAAGGGAAGTGCTTAAGCCTGTGTGCTGAAGAAATAGAAAAATGCAGTTATCATTTAGAATTTGGAGAAAGTCCAGGTGTCATTTGAGAGTCTGTTAGACCACTTATTTGGGGTATGCAGGCAAAAAGAATCCTTGACTAACAAGAAAATCGTTACATCTGTCCTTAGAGAAACTAAAGCAGAACAACAGAAAAATTACCCTCATTTAAAAGCAATGTAATGCCACATAGTTAAATCACAGACCGCTAACATGACATCTTACATAAATTATATATTGGACAATGAATGTGCAAGAGATTTATATAGACCAAAAATAGCACACAGACACCCTAGATTTGCCTGTGTAAAATCCAGCACTTTGCAATATAAAATTAAAGATGAGAATAACTATCTCAGACACATAAATCAAAATCTCAACAGAACAGCCAATCCCTATTCACTCCAGCTTGCTACAGCAATTTCTTTATTTCTAGCAAGACAATGCCTTGTAAGCTACAGTTATCTTAGTCCTCAACCAGCTCTTCTATGGCTCAGGAGGAACACTGGGAAGAGAGATCAGGCATTGCCAGGAGAAATGAAGAAATCTGATCTGAGTGTAATTCAGACAGGTCAGGGATGTCACTTTCAGAATCCAGAAACCAGGATATTTTTAAAAAGAAAAAAAAAAAAAAAAAAGAAAAGAAGAAATGGCTCCTTGTCCATTTAATAATCATGTATTAGTTCATTTCCATCTATGCACAGTGATATTTATGTTTGGGTAAGGATGCAATGTTCTTATCTTACTATGATATTCAGAGCCTTTGGAAAAAAGCTGTGAATTTGGTGTGTTTGGGTAGGAGAAATTAGGAAATGTTTGTATATTTTGTATTATATGGCCCTCTGTGAGAAGTGTTCTCAAAATTCTTTGTGCAGCTGTTTCTGACAGCTAAGTGATGAACATTAAGAATTCCAGAACTTTTCAAATGCATTTTCTGTTCAATTTCTTTTTTTTTTTTAATTTCCTAAGTGAATGACTCTTAGCTAACAATAAATTCATTATAATATAGGGAGCTGTGAATAACAGCAGTTTCTAGTTGTTTTTTTGCTAGTCAGTTAGAGAGCTGACACACAACAATGTAAATCAAAATGTATCATTTCTGTATCCTGACTGGATACTTAATTTGATAACTAAGATGATATATAGTAATTGTTTTTTTCTCTTTATAGCTAATATAATTTGTAATGAAATTTCCTATTTTACAAGTCTCTAAGTTACCTTAGTCCTCAGAGGCAGACCCTGTGGTCCCACAGAACCCATCTGCTTGCAGTCGGCCCCCCCACTGACTGAGGGCTGGGATGCTCTTCACTAGACCAGATTGCTCAAAACCCCATCCAACCTGGCCTTGAAGACTTCCAGGGATTCAGAGGCATCCACCACCTCTCTGGGCAACCTCTCTCAGAGCCTCAACACCCTCAGAGAAAAGTGAAGATGGCTCAACCTTTTGCATGTTCACAGAAAGCAAATTTAACAGGCATGTGAACCTTACCTCGTAATTAGAAGAGGAGGACTATTATGCAATACATTGTCCTGTAGTTAAATCTGCATACACTGTACACCGGAAGAGGTACAGTAAGCCTCAGAATTTTGCTATGTTATAAAGTGTGCACAGTGGGGAGGGTTTTTTGTCCTAGACATTGACGACATGGCACATAATGATGCTTTGATGAAAAACACAGAGCAATGGAGCAAGGCAGGCAGCGTGGAGGGCACATGGGACCTGGATAGTGGTGGCTCTGTGAAATGTGGAACCTGCAAATAGGGCATGTCTTAACAGTTTTCACACCAGAAGGCATCAAAGTGCTGTTGCCAGTGCAGATGAGTGCCACGAGGTGGCAGATTGGGACGAAGGGTAAAAGGAGCAAGCGCAGGCCCCTGTGCAATTACATTGTCCTGCTGGTAACATGCAGGCAGGGGTTGAGTCTCTATCACTCAAGATGTAACAAGTATGCATACTGCTTAAACGACTGGTTTGCATTTTTAAACTATGGTGTCAATCTGCTTCTTGTAATACTTTGTTGGCCCCCATGATTTCTGTGATAGGCAGCTGTTACATCAAAAACTAAGCCAAATACATTCTGTATACACAGAGTAGTAAATGTGGGACTTTTCAATACTTTAAAAAAAAAAAAGTTATATAGCTAATCATGCTTCTGCTCCCAGCTTTATCAGGGGTCAGTTCACATGGAATAGTCGTCCATTCAGTCCTCTGCACTGCCCAGCGTCATTAATGGCTACCTCCTATTTGCTGCAGTAAATTCTTAAATTCATTTGTGCCACTAAAACTGAAACAAAACTTGCTCCGATTTACAGTATCAAAGACTTTGTTTATTCTCTGCTTTTGCAATATATCTAGTTTATGGAGCAAGTCTTCCTCAGAGTTGATAGAAGCGTAGGGCAACACATATTCCTTCCTTTTGCTACTTACTATGAGGCAACTTTCATACCAAGAAGCCTTCTTCCCAGAATGTTGTAATTGCTGCAACCAGTTTCTTTTTATTATGCAGCTTTTCCCCTCTGTGAATATATCGCTTCAATGAATTCGCAAACCAGCTCTGTCTGGTTCAAATCCATGAACCTACACTTATGATAAGATAATGAATGCACACTCATCAAGCAGAACCATATTGAAAGTGCTGTGGGCAAATGTACAGTACAATAAATTTTGTTAAATGAAGATGATGTATTTTTAGCGGCATATCACTTCTCAGAGGGGTTTGTTCACTCATCCAGCCTCTGTACGCATCACAGAAGGAGGCTTTTGGTCACTGTGTGTTCAGAGAAATAAAGTAAAACAGCAAATGTAAATAAAGGAAGCATTAATGAATATATATATACACAGTATGTACTGGTATAGTATTTAATTAGTGCCAGTTGGGAAAGGGCACAGCAATGTACAAAACCGCTCTGAACTGCTTCCGATGCTATCATAAAAACTTAATCAGTAAGTCATATGATGGCAGGCTAAAATTTAGACAGTTAAAACAGCAGCACAAAAGATCAGTGTTAGACACATAGTAAAGGAACATATCTACAAGTTTTAGTCTCTTAAACCACAGAAGGCAGGAGAATTTTTTTCCCCATTAGTAAAAAATAACCCCAAAGTTTATCCATGTTTAGATCAGTGGATAAAAAGTGCTTTAAGTGTTTTAAGTTAAAAAGTTGTCATATTATTGTCACTAATGCTGAACAGTAGTGAGATGTCAAAACAGCTTACACAAAATATGTAGTGTTTCATGTGTAGTGGAGATTTAGAATTTACATAAGGAACAAATTTTTTATGATGACGATGGTGTGACACTAGAACAGGCTGCACAGAGAAGATGAGGATGTCCATGAGGATGGATGAGCCTTTGGGCAATCTGGTCTAGGGAAATCTGTCCCTGCCCACAGCAAGGAGGTTGGGCTAGAGGATCTTTAAAGGTCCCTTTCACCCCAAATTATCTGATGATCCTGTGTGATTATTACATGTTAAGGGCAGGTGGAAGAGAGAGATAGTCACATAGAGGCTTCCAGAATGAACTTCAGCTCTCGCTTGATTACTCAGGATACTTTCAGATATGCTGACTCAGGATCTGTCATTTATAATGACTATAAAACATGATATTAAGATCAAAAAAGTCTGAATGTCCGCGGTCTGTCTTTCTGAGAGCTTAAAGACAGCTCAAAAAATGTGCATTGCTCAGTAGATGTGCAAGCTACTTAGCATCTCCAGGATCCAGTGAAAAGCAAATCCCTTAACTTTTCTGAACCCCTTGGCATAGCTTTTATCCATGGGTTCTATTCCAAAATGCCATTAAGGTTTCCATAACATATGAGTTTTACAATCCAAGATGAGTGATGGACATTTCCCATACAATTTATAAAGCATAAAATTTGCTATATGGTCTATTGTGTCTGGAAAAGTTTGTAGCAAAGGTTGCCACATCTCACAGAAAGACAGTGCTCTGCTTTTTCCCTAACTGAAAATTTGTCCTGAGCGGGAGTGTCAGCAAGTTGCAGGCACCATGATATATTGTCTAACAGAAGAGAATTCATTTGGGAGTAAACAATAAACTGAGTTCAAAACTTCATTGTGCTGCACAAATCAGATCTGTTATATAAGGCTATCTCTCTTAACAATAACAAGACTGGACCAGATGTTAAACTGTTTATTTTAGACAGACAGAAAACCTACTTTAAAAAAAAAAAAAAAAATCACTAATGAATGAACAAGAGCACTTGTTCATATTTACAATGTACAGAGAATGTAAATCTACAAATTAAGACAGTATAGAGCAATTTTGTACATAATTTTAAATCTTATTTCATAAATCTGGTCTGCTGCAGAGATCTCATTGCTATTTTTATACTTTATGCTTTATCTTCTGTGTCAATCTATATGTTTTTTTCCAGGTTTCTCCTAGCGTTTCCTGCCATCAAGCTATCTGACTCATTTAACACTCCAGAGAAAGATGAAAGGTGCCTTCAGGCAGCTTGGGCAAATTAGCAATTTTCTTGAAGGATCACAGGGTCATCTAATGCCGAAGTCACAACTGCTTGGACATACATAAAATACTGAATATTGGAAGTATTAAAAAAATGTTGTTTGGTAACACTAAGAGCATATTTTAATTGTTCAGTAAAGTTCCTATATCTCAATCATATCCAAGAAGCCTTTGCTGATGCTAGATTAGAATTTATTAATACTAGTATTGGTTCTGTGAGATTAAAATGGAAGACAGTATGCTCAAAGTGCGATGAAGACTCGCATTTATCTTTCCTAAAGTTCTGCACATTTCACTTGAATCCAGCATGTTTAACTCAGCTTACCTCAAAGTCTATCAGTTGTGGAAAATTGTATCCTACAAAGTTGGTACAGACCAATATGTTCCCACATGAATTCCCACAGGTGTCTTATCAGCCATTTATCCTCTTAGTCAGTCATAATATTCCACTCCTGCATGTAAACCCTTTTGTTCTGCCTGATACACTTCTAGATGTGAAGTCATCCTCTGCCTTGAATTGATCATAAAAATATCCCTCAGCCACGCTAATGGTTTTTTGCTTGAAGACAATGGGCAGCAGTGGGGTTATGAGGTTTTACTTTTTTTAAGTACCAAACAGCACAATCAGGTTGCTGCAGAAATTATACACTATTTAGATTACAGGTTGTTCAGGAAAAAAATGCCTCTTTTGTGTCTGATCATCACCTCTGACAACACCTACATAGCTTGTTTAACAGCATATGACAATGTGGATAATGAATTTCATTCAGTACTGAATCCTAAGAGCTACTTTATTTGTAGGAGAAGATTTAAATATAATTCTTTTAAAAAGTGATGGTAACAGCAATAGTCAAATTCATACATCCTTCAGAGTGGGAATGACATCTATAACTACAGGGATGTGAGTTAGGAATCTTGTTCTGTTGAGCTCAGTCTTCACAAACCTAAGCAGTGGAAAAATCAGAACCTTGATCTGAAAAAAATGTGGTTACAGGTAACTTCAGAGTATCTGAAGAGACTGTGCTTCACTGAGAGTGAACTTCAGCGTTCAATACTGAGTATTGAACTTTAATATTCTAAATGTGAGCACAGAGGAGCCGATATTACAGATGAATTTAAAAAAAACCCCATGATTGATAACAGCATATAGCATTAATAACACAATGCCATTCTTCCCATACCATTTCCTCCCACTATAATGAATAACCAAAGCCATCCTATGTACAGAAAGTATAAATAACAGGCAGTTTCATCATTAAGACTCTCTAGCTCTACTTTTTCTAATGCTTTCTGCTATCAGGAAAAGGCACGACATTGCTTTCAGTTAAAAAGATGAGCATCTTTTCCAAATATTCCTAAGGACAAAAGCTCTGGATAATTCCTTCTCTTTTGAAGCAAACTTAGTATAAATTCTTCTTATAACACAAAATTGTACATAATCTCAAATTACCTATAACCCAGAACAGTGAACTTAAAACCTTAAAATTATTACTCAGGTTTGGATAATTATCAGCCAGCCATTGCTCTCCCAACAAAGAACATAGAACAGAAATGACAACATGAACCTTCCTAGAGCAGCAAACGTTTTCCAAGCCACTGTGTCAAAAGCTTTCTCTGCATACAGAGACTTGATGCGTATCGTTAGTTCTCAAGACAATTGTCTTAACGTACATTAATAAAGAGCAGAGAATGTAATGAGTTCCCATGAAGATTTTTAGCAGCTTAGCTAAGTCAGGCTAGAATGATTCAGGTTTCCATGGACAATGTTTCAATTTAAAATATGAAGAAAATATGAAAGGCAACAAAAGCAAGGCAGACCAGGTGTAAAGGATGCTGCACTTCTGAGAACAGCTGTGCACTGTGCCCAGTGCTTCTGGAATTGCAGAGAACAACAGAACTAAATATCTATTAGCCTAGCCAGCCATTCTGCAGTTGCTTGAGACCATTTGCTATAATAGCTAACACAGCTTTTAGGAACAGTTGTTTAGCAGACAGGTAATGACATTAATAGCAATCAGAGAAAACACTGAACATTAGAGCTCTTGCTATATTCTGCCCATGTAATTCCTTGTGAGGATATTTAATGATCAGCAAACATGAAGTGCCTGTGAAAACTGTAATTCCCCATTCATTCAAATACTGATTGAGCTAACTTCAATTCAGCCTCAGCAGAGAAAATTCATACTTTCTTACAGCCCACTCCTACCTTCATCGCAGGATGCCATTGACTTTGATGAAAACAAAACCGAGTCCAGTGATTTGCAGCCTTTTATTACTGAGTTGCAGTCTTGATTCTATCTTTATTTCTATTCATAACACTAGGCATTTTCTTTCTCTTTGAAAAATGAGTTAATTAATTGATTAATGAAACTTGTGTTCCAATTTCTCTACATGTGAGTTTGCATACCTGTTGCTCATTACAGTGTGATTAGTAACCTCAGAAACTGCATTCTACTCCTCAAAGCAGAGGAGTTACTAAAGGCCGGTTACTCCCAGCCTTCCAGAAGGAAAGCTCACCTGCTATGCTTGCTCCAGCAAGTCTTAAAACACACAGAATAGAAACAGCAAAATCATGTTGCATGTTTATGCTGTCTTTTCAACTAGGTGTGAGGTGTTTCATGAGATTTGTAGGTCATGTTTAATTCCATTTTATCCCTGGTAATTTGTATATTCAGCTGTTCATCATAAACTCAGCCTTTTGTTGTTTTAACTTCCCTGCCATGGTTTTCCACCATATGGGAACTGAAGAAAGTTCCCACTAGCATTGTATATGTTTATCTGGAAACAACATACAGGATATCTCTTGCCATAATCAATAGTTTAGTATTGATTTCAGACAAACACGCCATTTGCTTAGAGTTATTATGCTTAAATAATTCTCCTTCAAAGCTGTGTTGATGAAAAAATAGTGTATGCATTTTTAGGTGGCAAAAGAGACAAGACAACACCACTGGACTAATATAATTATTTTTTCCCAATATATTCACTTAAATCATTAGCCAGTAAGAAAGTAATTGATACAGAAGCCTAGAATAACTTTTATAATACAAAACATGTCGTTTGTTATTAACAGTAGTAACACAATTAGACTTCTAATTAATATTTATGAAGAAGCACTTGTCAAAAACCCCTTGAATATACATTTAATGCTGGACGTGCATATCGGTGCCCTCTGCTGGATAGAGTAAGATCCGAGCTGGTATTTATGATCAGTTCTTCAGCCAACAGCTAGCTCATAAGAAGATATAAACTGAGGCAATTCAGGTGAAGAAAATTAATACTCAGATGGCATAATGGAAAAAAATGGTTTAAGATCTGAAGTTCCAGGATTTTGTCCCCAAGGCTCATTGCAAGTGGTTTAGACAAGCAGCTGCGGTCTTTCTATCTTTTGTCAAAGGAGTCTGCAAGTATGTATGAATTTGTCTCCTTTTTTTTTAAATCCATGAGCAAGCATATGCCACTACCCAAAGGATTTCACTTAGTAGAATTTCAGTGTGGAATTTTATTTACCGCTCTTCCTTAGCTATCGCCTTCTATTTTAGCACTGTGTTTTACACTAAGTCACCAAAAGTGGCCTTCAAAAAATATTTATTAGCTATTTAACCAAACCTGCTTTATTGCTGCTGAACTAAATTCAACAGAAAAGACATAAATGCAGCCCCTACTTTACCTGCTCTGAGGATAAATAGCATGCTTTAACTTTAGGGCTCTCAAACTATCCAATTCTAAATAGATTAAAAAATGCACCCCAGTCTCAATTTTATTGCAGATGAGATGCGGCCTTCAGCATATTTCAAAAAGGCCACCTGTGAAAAAGGTTTCACCCCGTTGTTCCCAATAGGTTGGGATGGGAAAAGCTAACAGGTCAAAGGCATTACCAAGGAGCAAATACATTCAGCAGCCACATGCTTTAGTTAAAGTGCTGATTTGGTATTTCTATACAGGTCCTTTTTTCCTCTGCATAGCAAGTTATTCATTTTTTATTTTTTTCTTTTCCTAAAGTAAAAATGCTCCATTCTGGATGTCCTCCACAGTGGTATTCCACTTTTTCTAATTTGCATGGATACAAATAAACATTTATCAGCTGCTTATCAGTAATTAGCCATAGCACAAGGAAGCATCTTCCTCAGTGCCCAAAAATTAATCAGTAGTTGAGAGCTGCTGCCTTGCCAGGGCTTTGCAGCATCCATAGGGGCAGCAGCTCATAAGCTCATAAGCTCATAGTTTCAGACAGGTCCTATGCTTCACCCAGCCTTGCTCTTTTTCACTCAGTGAAGCACACTTAGGGTCAAAAAAATGGCCAATAATCACCCAAATGTTTCACATCAGGACCAACAGCATTAGTCTTAGGGGAAGAAATGCAATGCCCCTGGTTTCTGTCAGGCTTGGTTTAGGTTAGGCTTGTCAGGCATGGTTTAGTGTTTGCTTTTCACAGTACAGTATCTGTCCACACTCAAGGACGTGACAATTGTTATTTTGAGATTATATGGTGGTTTGACCCTGGTTGGAGGCCAGACGCCCACCAAAGTCACTCTATCACTCCCCTTTTCAGCTGGACAGGGGAGAAAATATATATTGAGAGGCTTAGGAGTCAAGATAATGACAGGGAGAGATCATTCTGCAATTAGCATCATGGGCAACAGAACAGAACTCAACACAGAATAAAGGAAAAAACCTCTTTAATTTATTACACTGCACTGCACACCCAGTGACACCAGAGTTGGATAATGAGAAGTACAACCAGGTCTTAAAACACCTCCCCCTACCCCTCCCTTCTTAGCAGAGTTAACTTTAGTAATGATTTATCTCCGTTCTTCCCCTGCTCCAGCATGGGGTCCCACCCACAGGAGACAGTCCTCAATGAACTTTTCTGTGAGCCCTTCCTATAGGGGTGTCAGCTCCTCACCAATTGCCTCAGCACAGCTCCCTTCTATGGGGTGCCGACCTTCAGGCCCAGACTGCTCCAGCCTGGTCCCCCAGAGTCACAAGTCCTGCCAACAAACCTGCTCCAGCATGGGTTGGTCTCTCCATGGGCTGCAGGTTTCGCTGCCAGGAGCTTGCTCCAATGGGGGCTTCCCATGGGGTCACAGTGTCCTTCAGGTGTCTCTACCCACTCTGTCATGGAGTCTTCCACAGGCTGTAGATGGGATCTCTGCTACCATCATCATCCATGGCCTTCAGGGGGACAGCCTGCTTCACCGTGGGCTTCTCCACAGGCTGCAGGGGAATCTTTCTCTTCGGTGCCTGAAGCACCTCCCCCTCCTCCCCCTTGTTCACTGGCCTTGGTGCCTGCACAGTTTCTTACATCTTCTCACTCTCTTCTCTGGTGGAAAAAAGTGGCTCCTTGTGCGTTTTTTTTCTCCTAAATGTGATACCCAGAGGTGCTGTGACCGTCACTCATGGGCTTGGCCTTGGTCAACAACCACTCTGGCCTTGAGCTGGCTGGTATTTACTCTCTCAGGCCTGCAGAGAGTTCTGGCTGCTTCTTGCAGAAGCCACCTCTGCAGCACCCCATGCTCCACCAGAACCCAGCCACACAAAACTACAACAGATGAACATGTGGATAGTTAGCTGGATGGATACAGGTGAATGTCTGTACATCAATATGGATCAAGTGTGGTGTTTTCTCACTGACATATGCTTGGTCAGTCAGAATGCTGTACTGAGGCTGTCCAAGAGGCTGCTCTCTGTATTTCTCTTTCTTTGCTTTCAGCCCAGGTATTTATTCAAGCAATATTTTCTTTTTACTTCAGTAAGGATGTGTTAAAACCTGAAGGATGCAGTGAGTTCAGCATGTGCTTTTAAAGTGCCTATAATCAGATGCTAGCTAATAAAATTGAGCTTTTTGAATCAGAAATTAGAATTCCAAAAGCTACATTGTAAAAAACAGCTGTTATGTTTGAGTAGTTTTTAATATTTGTCATTCTCATCTTTATTTTAGCCATAATAGTTAGAAACGTTTTAGTTAATGTGGCAGGGATAAGCAACATGGAACTCAGTTTCCCAAGTAATCAAGAAAGCTTCTGTCTTTTTATGTGGACAAAACAGCATTTTTGCTTCTGTCAAGTGTGCAAATGTAGTCACTCTGGAAATGTTTGTCAGCCAGACGTGCCTAAACTGGTGATGATCAGCCATGAAAGTATTTGCAATTGAGCCTAATTAGTCTTTGACGTTTAATTTTATTAAGCATCAGATTTTGCCAATCATCTGCAACCAAGCTTCCCATTGAAATCAGCAGGACTATCGTAACAAAAATATATTTTGGCTGACCTAAAATGACTTGGGGATGCTTTTAACTTTCTCACAAAATAAAAAAAAGACAACACTGCAACAGTTGACATTCTGAAGATCATTGTCATGGTTTACTGTATTACAGTTACACACATACTATAAATGACCACATAGAGCTATCTGTCTGATTACCAGCTGTTTAAAAATAAAACACACTGGCAGAGACATAAAATTATCAGAAATCAATGAGAAATATCCAGTGTTCTTCACCTGAGCTCTGGCACATCATCAAAAGTAAGGATGTCTAGGCTTTGCTGTCAGGAGATAGAACAAAACTTTAGGAGACCTCTTTTGTCTGGAAGGAGTGTGCCAGCATGAATATGTAGCTACTAGGCAGAAATGATGGCATATGTACCCAATTTCCTTTATATGGCATTGTGTTCCCATAAGTACAACTATTTTTATATTTATTACTTAAATAGGGTAGTAATCTGAGTACAATTCAGGTACATATATAACAACAAAATAAATATAAACTATATAAAAGATCCTACTGAAACGTATATAATCATCTCTAAAATAAAATACCAAATGATAACATAAAATTTGCAGTATCTCACCATTATAACCAATATTCTACATCTCATGGAAAGTCAATGAAAAGGTTTAAGCTGATTTCTAAATAATCTATAAGTATGGCTTTTATTAATCAGTATGTTAATAAGCCTGATTTTTAAAATATTTGAAATATGAAATGTGTCAGCAACTTAATATTTCAATTAATTCATTCATGTTATTAAAAACATAGCTTTACTAGAAACCTGACACTGAAAATATTTTCTGCAACCTTACCAAGTTAAAAGCAACGATTATGGTATTTCTTTGAATGTCTTATAAAGACCAATGAAAAGCATCCAAAATAAGCCATGAGACATATGTACTCTGAAAATGAACATAGTAACCTCATGCTTTATTATAGTGAGTATATTATTTTTATTAGTTCACTATTACATGCAAATGAAGAGTCTACATGGATATGCAGAAGAAATATAATATGGACAAATAGGCCTCAAACAGTAGTTTCAAAACTAGTGTGGAGAGTTTTATTCCTAAATTAGATGTAAATATTTTGGAAAACCCTAATTTTTTCAATAAAGATATTTTTAAACTTCATCTGTTTCACAAATTTCAGGCCCATAGGGTTGTTCCTTTTCAAAAATTCATTGTTTTTACTCACAAGTCATTATTTGATAATTGTCTGTCATTTATTCCTTAATTTCCCAGATAAAGATGTTCAATAATCTCCTTCAGGAGCAGACCTGGCAGTATGATATACAGATACAAAATTTCTTAAATAAGCAGCTCAGTCCAGCACAAGGCTGGCTTTGTACACTTTACTTAAGATTTACTCTGAAAAACAGAAGCTGAACATCAGCAAGACCTGACTTCCAAATGTCATTATACTGAATGGATTGAATCAGAAATGAACAATTCATAAACACAACTCAGTTTGACATTTGTTCACAGTGAAAACGATCCCTGAGCAAATGGCCTGAATAAAGCCCTTGGGCCTCCTAAATTCCCCCCAAATCCTCAGCACTGGGGATGCAGTGATTACAGAGCACAGCTGGGAGCAGCATGCTGCATTTCTCAGTCCAAATCCTTGATCTTGTCCACTGGGTTATAACACCCTCTTAATTCTAAGATTCCATTTCCCTTTTTCAGATGAGGCCTTTATCAATAGTGACAAAACATGATGATAATCTGAGAGGTGACTGGTAGATCTTGTGACATCGTTGTCACCTCATTCCATAATTTTCATAACATAATTTTCAACATGCACACATTGCAAATTAATGGTATTTTAATTGACCATGATAGATGTGTTTGTAGCATGTGTTTTTAGGAAAAATTCATAGACATTCATAGCCATAATGGACTGCCCTGGGAAGTGGTTATATCTCCATCCTTGGAGATATTTAGAAGATGGTTAGATGTGGTGCTTAGGCACATGATTTAGTAGTGGTTGGCAGGTCAGTGTGATGGTTGTACTTGATAATCTAAAGGGTCCCTTCCAACCAAGTTAATTCTACAATTCTATGATTTTCCAGAGGAAGAATTTAAGTCATACACTGCAATTGAATATAAAGTATCACTTAGAATTAAAGCTAATAGTGTTAGTCGCTGTAAAATCATCTAACATAGCCAAAGCATAAGAAGGAGTTGAATATGGACCAGTGTGAATGTAGCACCAGGTTGAAACTAGAAAAAGAGATCATTGCTGTGTTCCTGAACAGGTTTTCCAGCCAAGCTGAATATTTTTTTTTTTTTTTTTGAGGCTAAATTACAAAGTGTGCAACAACATCTCAAGTGAAGTTCTTTGGACTTACAAGATGCTGTACTGCATGTGTGCTACAGACCCACTAACAGTCAAGTAAAGTGGCACCTTCCAAAGAAAGAAGATCTAATGCTACATGCTACATGGCAGGGATGATGCAGGCAAAATTGCAACAACTGCTCAGGCTCATCCATCAGGATCATCCTCAAAGTTGGAAGGATTCCTAGACTACGGCCCACTTAGAGGAAGGGTGAATGATAGAACATGAAACAAGGGCTGCCACTCTTCGCGTTAACCAAGCATAGCCACAACGGAAAGTCATTCTGCTGGAAACAGTCATTTCAGTATGACAATTCCTAGAGCATTGCTGTCACAAGTGTTCCTCTTTCTGGTAAACAATATTCAGCAGTAAATGCTAGAGAAGGATTTGCAAGCAGAAGTTTGGGCACATCTACAAAATGGAATAGTAGTTTGTTTTGTGCCTCTCTTCAATGATTCAAACTGAGAGGTTTTTGTTTTAATTGTTATTTTTAAATCTTTAAAATGTTTCAGCATTCAGACTAATACTGGGATTTTATTGATACTTCATACATTTGGCTCTCAGACTCTGGAGGCACTGTCAAGAGCCTATTTTTTTCCCATCACAGCTCTGAAGCTTTTACAGCTGCTTCTTCTACTGTATGCTTGATGTTTTGTACACACTTCAATTTGAAAACGTAACTGGAAAGCAAATCATAAACAAATAGATAAAATTGGCGAAATTTGTCAATAAATTAAGAAGTTGGTTTGGAGCAAAACTAGATCTTATAAATTTTTCTTTATGTATTCAGCAAACTGTAGTGATCCTGAAAGCCACAAGCATTAGCAAAAACTAAGAAAGGCTGTCAGACATGCAGATTTCAACCTTGACAGTGTATCTGGATACAGACTTGTGGTCCATATACAAACACATAAAGAGACTCTCAAGAGTACAAAAGCCAGGAGTTTTTAATATTAATGAGTATTTTTTACTATACGATTAAGTATTCTTTTCATTATAGAATTTGTAATACACACGCAAAAATTTACCTAACATATTATTTAAGAATAAAGGGACAAAAGGCTTTATATTCTCAAAATGCTGCTAACTCTTATTGTAGGAGTGAGTTTATTTATATAAAATCCACATATCTAGCTCAAGCTGCCCATCCTGTCTCCTTTCCCTTACCAAGACAGATAGACAGACACCTGCTGAATGACTGTTTCATCACACAAGCCTTGGATATTTGTCCATGGGATGGTGTGAACTGCACTCCAGAGGCATTTATCTCCATAAACCACATTGAGACCCAAAACAAGTACTTTAAGCCAGCTGACTGACTTTTGGATCACAGTATTGTCACTACAGATGAGATGAATGCCACCCTTTGTTTTAACAGACCCTTCTGAATTACAGCTGTAGATGTGCCTGCTCCCCCCTCCCCCCCGCATCAGATTATTTCTGTGAAGAGAAATATGCCCATTTAATTCAGAAGTGGTATTTTCTGCAAATTGACACAAAAGGTGGCTTGACACAGTAGTCTAACAATATACTTTGATTAACCTCCATATTTAATTTAAACAAATGGAAAATAATAAAGATTTGTCATTCTAGACTGACCAATCTTTCAGTCATTTAAGAGGAATAATTCCAAAGTGTAGTAATGGGAAATCAAACCTCCATCACAAAACTTCCCATGCATCATGTCTTCCACTGACTGCATGCAAATTCTACATCTAGACACATCGATAACTCCATTAAAGATAACTATGATGTCTAGATCTACTCACACTTTGCTACTGTATTAGACAATAATATTAAAAAGCATTTACAGCCAGCTACCCTCTGCTTTGACAACACTGACTTCTCTAGAAAGACAATACTTCTCTCTAAGAAAAGCTTTCTCTAACCTTTAGTTGGATGAGATTCTTCTCTGATATTTGAACTTGAATTTAAAAACAAGAGCTCAATTTATCTTGTCAGGAAAAGAACTCATAGTTGGTCTCCATAACTTTTAGGACTTTAAAATTGTCTCATATACTCAGGATGAGCTGGTGGTTTCCCACAAAATAATGAGTTCAAGTCAACATCACAATTTTCCCACTGACTGTCCTTAAGATTTCCTGAACCCCTGTAGTTCCTGTATGGATAACGATGCTTCTGCAGTGCCACAGAGGTGCACCTGCCATAAGGATAGAGGTCATTTGCTCAGGAAACGGAGCTTTCTCAGGTTCGTAGTGCTGTGGGTTTGTTAGCACAGCTAGAAAGAAACACAACTGATCTGAAAAGATAGTTCCTAAATTACTTGGAAGCACTTGCCATTACTTACAAGAAAGTAAATTTTCATTGCCATTTTTAACTTAAAACTTATGATTAATGTAAAATAGTCTAGTGTTCAGCTTTTGCTGCAGTATGTGCAATACTGAGATTATTAAAATGAATGACCCCATGAAAAAGCATTAGCATTTGGCAATTTGGGGGATGTAATGAAGCATAATTAAAATGATTAAGAAATAATTTGAAAGAAAACAGTTAAATGGCCTATGTGTGAAATCCAGCAGTGCCACAGGAAGCCTGCAGAAAGTCTCAGCTATCATGTTATTCCAGCCATTTCTAGAGCTCCCCTAAAGCTGGGGAATAGTGACTGATACTCTGCTAAACAGTACCAATCTTTCAGCTGTTGCCCACCAAAAGTCTGGGGGATGAGCTGTAAGGATGCCTCTTACATTGTTGCAATGTTGTCTACCATGGGGCAAACACTTCCTAAAGAAAAGTAGTGCACCTGAGTTTCATCAACATTCTCACTAGAGTTAACAACATAAATCTATATTTATGTGATGTAAGCAGCTCACTGTTACAGCTAGTGTCTCCCCTCTCAGTATTATTTCCTAATACATTGATGTGTTAGGTCCTGATTTATCAAACCATCATCTACTCTATTCAAGCTGAGGACTTGCTCTCCCTTTCATGTTTTTTTATGAAAGCTCTGCTGATAAGCAGTGCAGGAGCTGTACAGGCTGCATATAAATAACAGCTGCAGTAAATAGTCACTTGTGTAAATATGTGAAGGTCCATAAAATGTGAATACAGACAGAAAAATGGCCATTAGTGTTTGGCAACTGCAAAATGCAAGCAGAGAATTTAAAAAGCAGACCAGTCTGGGAATTAATGCTTCATGAGGTATTCCTAGCTTATCCCAAATTACCTGCATTGTGAATAGGAGAAGAACGAAGTATGAAATCTAAACTGCTCTGGCTTATTTCTTGTCTGCATATATGAACATAGATGGCAGAAATGAAGGAAGCAAAGATTAAAACTCAGAAACATTTAGCATTAAGGTGAAACGAGGATAGGAAATGTGCATGTAGACCTATTTGGTTCAGAAAGATCAGAGTGCAGTTATTTCTACCATCTCACCAAAACACAGAATGAATACTGTTGTACACCTATACTCACGCATTGTCAAGTTATGTTTTACATTCAAAATTGTTCCTGTTAAAAACTCTAATGACTCTCTAAATAATGTTTGTTTGAAGAAAAATGTTGTCATTCAAGCAGAACTACAGACATCTGTGTTCATTTGTTATAAATGACCTGATTTAATTTTATATATTGATTTATTAGGAAAATTCTACATAGCTGGAAAGTACAGAGAAATAATAGCCTGACACCAGAGTCAAATCTTTCTTCAGTATCATCAGCTGAGAATGCAAAGGTCATTCTCTCCTGGTATTGAGGCAGGTTTCTTATTGATTGTTTCTATGCCAGAAAAAAAAAATCAGATTAAAATAAAAAGAGTTTCTTAGTCTCAAGCAGAAATGAAAAATAGCTCTTAGGGAGAACAAAAGAAAGGCAATCAAAATTACTGTATTGTGCCAAATGCAGGCAGTTTCAGCTTGTTTTGAAGGATCCATTCACTTAATCATAATAGAAGACTTTTTTTGCAGAGGTACAATAATAATAAGTGTTTTGTCTAAAAATAGGTCATTAATATGAATATTAGATGAGATTAACATTGCCTCATAATTGTTTTGTTCTACTTTGGATTATTTCATGCAAATGTCTGTTTCCAAAAAAGAAATAATAATTCAAACAACAAAGAACTACCTTGAACGCAGAGAAACCATCAGAAGTTAAGCCAAAACTCCCTCTCCTTGTATTTAAATAACCCGTGAGCTCTCTACCTGGAGTGCTCCTCTGCTCTTCAGTTGACAAAGTCCATTGAAAGGAAATCTCTGTCAACAATAAGGGAACCATCATTTGCAGTGTATCTATAGTCCTGGTAAAGAGCCATTTTTCAAGAGAGTATTATTTTGGAAATAGGAGTAATATAGCACTATAAAATCTGCCATATGACTGGATTTTTCCCCAGCAACAAGGCCCATTTTCATCCTAATGGTGTGAAAAAGGCCTTTCTTTGTTCCTAAGTCATACCATTTAACTTGTATTCATGCCTGATCTTAAGGTCTAAACCAAGCAATTATTAGCAGCAATGCTTAAAATGTCCTGCCTCTTTTAGGTGAGATAAACGGTGCCCTACTTTCAGATACATTTTCAAAGCAAACGTTACTTCAGTATATAGTGCCAATTACAGGATAAGAAAATTTTACTTAACTCTGATTTCATAATTAATAAGGCATATCCAGTATCTATTAGTTCACCCCTATTTGGAGGATTCCCCACAAAGCCTGTGGAGCACTGCCTATAATTCTGAAAACAGCATATAAGTGAGAGTTAAATACTGCACTGATTTAGAACTGCCTGCCCAGAGGTTAGCAAAACGTGCACTTGCACTGAAAATATTCTTTTCAGACACATAGCAAAATTCTCTGGCTTTAACAAAGGACATTTAAGTAGTTGAAAGCAATTATTAAGTTGGTGGCTATCAATTAATGCCCACTATTATCTTTCCAGTAAATGTCAAAAGAGTTACACTTATGTAGTGATGTGTGTTAAGTGTAATATTGCTCATTGTCTTTTATTTACTTGTTAACCATGGATAATTCCGAGTGCACGACTTGTGCCATGGTTTATTGTGTTCATGGTGAGATAACATGAATTAGCTGAATAAAGAGCACATAAACACAGGTACTACAACTCCTCATTAATGCGCATTATTCACAAGTACTTCTAGTGAAAACCTTATGCTCAATAATCTTGCTTTCAAAGGGACTGTCTCAACCAATGTTCAGCTGCTGCATTGTGTAACCCATGTTTCACAGAATCCAGCATCTGAAAGGAGTACAAAACTACTTTGTAATCAAAGTATTAATGCTGTAGCACTTGGATGTCACTGCAAGGCTCCTTCCTGCTAGAGGATAGCAGGAGGGAGATTGGAATCCCTGCCAGAAAGACTTGCAACCAAAAATCTGTCATGAGAAAGTGGGGAGGGAAGGGTAAAAATAAGACAGAAGGGACACTATTCCTGGACAGACAAAGTCAATACTTACAAATTACCTCCTTCTAACTTGGTAACAAACCACAAGTATGTTCAAATATTAGAAGAGGAAAGAACAGAGAACTGGCTTTATAAAGAACATGTCTATTTTCTTTGTGAAAACCCTTCAGCAGCTTTCTGGAGGATGTGGACAGAAAAATTGTTGACAATGGGTAACTCAGTGCAGAAATGGAAGGGAGGCATCTACCACATCATATCTCCATAACAATGTCCATAAGCAAGCTGCTTAACAATGCTCTGGAAGCTTTATAAACCACTGTTCAAATAGCCCTGTTCCTTAGCTTTATATAGTAATGTAATAATCAACAACATATAATTAAATGTCATAATAAATTGAGTGGAGCAGGAGATTCCATTTCATGGAGCATCCAGAAATTTCTGAACCTGGTTTAGTTACAATGTGATTTTTTTCCCAAATTCTCTGAAACAAAAAGGTTATGGGCTTACAAACTTTTGGCTTCTGTCCTTTGAAGAAATTGCCAGAAGGAGAGCAGAGCAGAAACCACACAGGTCACACCAGAGTTGTTCATGGGTCCCATCATAAATTTGCAATAATTCAAGTACCAGAACAAAACTTGCCACTTCTCTAAATGGCAAATTGTACAGCAAACATTTTTCTCACTATGTTTTACAATATTGTGTACATAATTTTTGAGGGCTGAGATGTTGCTTATTATACTTCAGTCTGATAATGTTTGTTGGTATTATAAACACCTGATAAACCATCTTTTGTGATACTTGTGGACATCACTACTGTAATTAAGCACTTATATCTGCCAAAGATGGGTAACAAGCTGGAACGGTAGCTGAACAAATTAGCGTTCTAGTGTGTTTATCCTGCTGCATTCAAATGACTGCAGGGTTTTTTTGCCTGACAGCACCAGCTGGGTTGGGAATCATAACCATTGTTTATATTGCAACTTTGAATTTCTAAGCTTCAATGTGCCTGATGAAATGATCACTCCTTCTGGAGGAGCAGAGAGGGTGCTTCCCTAAGTGAGCTGACACAGACACCTATGCTCCTGCAGACCCCAGCTAATGCTGCCTTGGAATTTTGCATGGAAGCCATCTGGGATTAAGGAGTGTCATATTAGGATAGACACTGCCAGCATGAAGTCAGAGTGAACCTGTCTCTCCTTTACGGGTTGTTCTTACCTTATGAATGAATGCATTATAACAACATGGATCTTTTTGATGTACTGTCTGGAAGTTTAACACTAGCAGGCCTGCAGCATGTGATGTATATTGTTATTTACACTTGTGAAAAAGAGCATAAAATGCTGACATTCCTTCTTCAACTTCCTCTGATTATATGCAGTTTTAGAGAGATCAAGTGAAGAATGAGCATTTCTTCTATGGGAATGTCAGGTACCTCTAAGTACTATCTATGGGAATGCCAGGTACCGCTAGGTACTCTCTACTCCTATAAATTTAATCTATACACAGTCCTTTAAAGATTTTTGGGGTTTTTTTTTTATAAGGGTATCATTCTAAGGTGGGGAAGGGGAGAAAGAATCTATGAACCCACTGATGATAAAGAAGGCTGGGTGTTAATCATAGAATCATAGAATGTGTAAGGTTAGGAGGGACCTTTACAGGTCATCTACTAGGGACATCTTCACTGGATCAGGTCTCTCAGAGCCCCATCAAACCTAACCTTGAATATCTCCAGGGACGGGGCCTCTACTACCTCTCTGGGGAACTTGTGCAAGTGATCTACCACCCTCATATTGAAGAATTTTTTCATAATGTCCAGCCTAAATCTCTCCTTTTCTAGTTTAAAACCCCTTGTTCTATTGCTACATGCTCTTCCCAAGCTTGCTTACAGGCACCTTTTAGGTATTGGAAGGCCTCTATAAGGTTCCCCCCTGGAGCCTTCTCTTCTCCAAGCTGAACAAGCATAACTCTCAGCCTGTCTTCATAGAAGAGGTGCTCCAGCCCTTTGATCATTTTTGTGGTGCTCCTCTCCAACAGGCCCACATCCTTCTTGTGTTGAGGCCTCCAAAGCTGGAAACAGCTTTGAAGATGCTGGCAGTGAAGCTTGCATCTGCTTCAGAACAAGAACCAACAAAATGCAGGCTTATGGTTTTCATACTCCAAGATCAAAGGACAGCAACTACAGCCCTTTACATCACTAGTAACAAAGCCAGGCCAAGGACAGAAGGAACTGCTCTTTTCTCAGATGACAAGTGAGGCTACAGTGAGATGAACCTGTGGGTTTGGTAAATAGCCTCTGGTCCTGCGATAGGACCTGCAAATCTCTTCCTCCAAATCTTGCCTCCACTAAATCATCAGAATTGTAACCACAGGACTTAGAAATTAGATGGCTCCTTCTGAGTTCAAGTGTGTGATCTGTAAATATTATTCTCTCATTTCTCAGATACATAATGAATATTTATGAAGTAATCAGATGCTGTACTGTAAAGCACCATAGAAAAATCCACTGGAAAAGTACTGTCAGATTTTGATGCTGGATTTGAGTACTGTGCAGTAAAGAAAGCACTTCAAACAACAAGGATAACACAAAATATTGACTTGCTGCTCAGTAAGTGAGCCCCATCCATATTGTGCCCCGAGGCAGGCATTCTGTTGGAAAAACAGTATGTACTCATGTAATTAAAGAATATAGCATAATACACCCAAAGAGTGGGTTCAGATAAAACTGGCACTATAGACTTTGGTATTTCATAACTTTGGAGTTAGAGTTGGCCATTTATAACAGTGCATGGTGTAAAGTGCCTGAATGCCTGGAACAGTTGCACATTCCTACATCTTCTCCTTAATGATGGAGTGGATGAGCTATTGAATTAGTTTCAAAAGTCTTGTGACACTGAAATGATTTGACATATTTCTTCTATTTATAATAGCGAACATCTCATGGGTTTTTTGCTATCTTTTGAGTGGATCAGCAAGATTTAACTGATAAGCAACCATTTGAATTATCTACTTATTTTTCTATTAAACAATCTGCAAGTATGGTAATAAAAAACTTTGTAAAATTAAATATTAATTCGCATCTTTATATCTACACAAACTATCCTATTTAAATAAATAAATTTTGAAATACATTAATGAAAGCCTGAGCTAGAAAATGGGGGATGGTTATAATGTGTACTATTTTGTTTTTTGCTAATGAGATTCCCAGAAAATTATTTTCCTGACATTTTAATGTAAAGATCACATGACCTCTAGCATTAATTATTTCCATGAGCTAGTTAGCAAATGAGTCCTCCAGGGCCCATGACATCGAAAAGTAAATTAATCCTCTGAGTTTTATATGATTGTTGGATAATATTTTAGCTAGGCCATTAGTCGTGGAAGAACTAGTCTTCTCTACTTTTTACAGGCAAAGTTTTAAAACACCTCTATTTGCCTTGTAGCGAAGTTGAAATTAAACACAAGGACAATTGTTTGACAGAAATACTTTACTGTTTCCTAGCTGAAATTCAGTAGAGCAGCACAGCACAATAGAAGGGTAGCACTGCAAAGCTTGCAGTATATTTTTTCATAAAGCATAAAAGCAGAAGAATTTGAGATAATACAGTGGAAAAAATATGAGTGGATTGGAAAAGGCATTATTTTGGATATAATTATTTCTGTATCTGACAGTAAAAGAGAAATTGTCACTTTTATAGTCTGCTTGATAAAACAATGATTTACTGATTTGAATTGTAGGAGAAAGAGCAAAAGAAGTTGCAAAAAAAATTACAATAAATGCTGAAAGTTGTGTTAAATGCTGTAAAGAAATACATGCCTTGGAATGTCTAGGCATATTGTTTGTAATCCCAATCAAAATTCCCTGGTTGGACTATACACAGAGTTTGGGGTATTCGGGGAATCCATTTTTCATCCTAACCATTAACTTATGAGTATTTTTAGTTGAAAAATCTTATGCCCGTGTTCAAATAGATGCAACAGAGACTTACACTCTAGAGTATCCTTTGAAAACAGGTAGGGAAATGTCATCTGTTCAATTGTGCATGCTTATATTATTTTTATAGAGTCCTACTTAACTCTTACTTACTGTGCTGGGTTCAGCTTCATTACTAATGCTTCGTGGCATTCTTAGTCAGCAACTGCAAAGCCTCTGATTTCAAGGAACAGCTAGAGAAAATGAAAACTCAGTGGGTCAGAGATGGGAGGATATAGACCACCTGGATTCTAGTTAGCTGATTCAATTCTCACCCAGCTTGAGTGCATTTGAAAGATATGGCTGTCTGTGGGCTCTTTGACTTGTGTACAGAAACTTCATATACTCAAGCCCCTATAAGGAGCTGCCATGCTACAGACAAAAAATGCTATATTTGGAATTAACTGGAAGTTTTGGCAGGCTGCTCAAAGTTGTGAAGAAAATTGGATATTGCTTAAACCTAGATATTAGCAAAAACCCAGTTGTTACCCAATGGCAGATTGCTGGCAGAGGAAGAAAGGAAAAAAAGGAATAAGATTATTATTTTATTACCTTGACTATATTTGTATTATGGTAAAAAATCTGTTAGCTTTTGTCCTCATGTTATCATGCTTCTAGTTGGAATCCAGTCTATCTTCTGTCTTGCTTCAGCTCTCCTAGCTCCAATTGTACCTACTGGTCAGAATAACATCTCCTGGAGGGAAACCTTGGCTTTTGCCTTCAAATAGAATCTCTAAGGAGTCTCCGAATGGGAAATGGCAAGGATGAAAGTCTCTTTTGGCTTAAAAAGATAGTTGCATGGTGTTCCAGGTTGGTCTGTGAACATCAGTGCTGATATAACTCTTGCTGATGCACTTTGGCAATCCTTGTTGGACATATCTTAATTAGCACAGGTAGGCAGGCCTGGATATAGTGCAACTAAATTGGTGTAAGCCACCCTGATAGATAAACAGTCTCAGGAACAGGAAAATGTACCACTATTGATCAGCTACATGAATGACTCATGGGGAAAACCACAAATACTGTGATAGTCTATCACAAGAACTGCAGATATTGGTTTGATTGACAGAGCTCTTAGCAGCCTTTGAATTTGCTGTATGAACACTACATTGCAATTCCTTTCCTTTTCTTTTATCCTGTTTCCATCTACCACCTCTTTTGATGACCCTGTATTTGCTGTCCATTTTGAATATCCTTGCTGCTGAGACAATGCTCTACAACTCAAAAGATGAAGCCTTGGATAAATACAGGTATATCCTGTTCAGTTTCCTCACTTCTCCATGAGCCTGTTGGTACACTGTTTTACTGGAAGAATAAAAAGGAAGCAATTCCAAGGCTGTGCTTCCTGCAGGACAGTATGGGCAATGGCTGCAGATAGAAAAAGAATGTTTTTCATTGCTCTGCATCTGTACTGGGCTCTGTGCATGGGCCTGTGTAATGGCTTGCAATGGGGATTTAAAAGTTTTAAAGCACCTTTGTCCACAAAAGAGGAAGTTCACTATTTGTGTAACACTGCCTATAATTATGGTCCTTTAAAATACTTTTGGACAGTGGTCCAAAAGTAATGTTAAAACCACTAGAGCACAGATGCTCTCCTAAATCTCAAGGGTTAGGAAAAGTGCACCTAGCTTTCACTTTTGATCTGACCAATGTTGCTAGTTGTAGCTTCTCCACATTAATAGACTGACTAATTTCTTCTTTAGACTATTATTCACAAATAATTACAGGTCACTTCTTGTAAAGTCTATGTTTTTCCATGGAGTGCATTTATCAGGCATCACTTTTGCTCTGAGACACAGGGAAACAGATGGCTGCAGCAATAGTAGGAATGACTGTCTCTAGCCTCAGCAGCCTGAATGTCTAGTCAGTCAAGAAAATTAGTTTATTATGCCCTGGATTTATTTGAACTTTGAATATTTTGTCTCCAAAATGCACACAAATATTAAAGTTTTAAATCCAGATTTTACACTTGTTTATTTTGAAAGAAAAGGATTATTTCCATAAGGAAACAAATTGTAATTCCTACACCTAAGTGGTAAAGCCGAACTGATAAGTATTTCCTTTGTCTGTTTGGAAAAAAGGAGTCTGCTTAATAAGTCACTTGCAAAAATTCATATTTATTATCTTATTCTGTGTGCAAGGGTTAATTTTGATGTTATTTGTGTGGTTTTGTATTCTTATGACATTATTAAGTTCAGTATATTTACCTAAACTTTAGAATGCTGATTTTTAGCCATACCTGATATAGCATGGGGACTTGCTTTTGATCATCTAGGTTTATTGTTGAAATATTACACCTGCATTATCATACCAATGAGGAGGTGGAAGGCACACTAGAAAAACAGTAAGATACTGGCCTTATATCTGGTCTTTTATTTCTTCTCCAGTCTCTAGCTTTAGTTCATGTATTATGAACTCTTACCCTTGTTCTTTCCTCTTCACTTCTTCCTACTTTTACCAGTTTTAGGTGTCCTTTAAATTTAGTTATATTCTGCAGGTCTGCACTCAGCAGCATTACCTGAGTTGCTACCACTGCTCCTATGATTTCAGCAATTAGGAAAGTCTTCTCACATACTGAGTTTCATCTAATGAAACATTCAATCAGTGCTTGCTGCTAAAAAAACCCACCTGTTTAAGAGCTAGATCCAACATAAGACTTAGGAAGTCTTAGAGGGCTGGAGCACCTCCCCTGTGAAGAGAGGCTAGGGGAGCCGGTCTTGTTCAGCCTGGAGAAGAGAAAGCTGCGGGGGGGACCTCATTGCAGCCTGCCAGTCCCTGAAGGGAGCAGAGAAACAGGAGGGGAATCAACTTTTTAAAAGGGCAGATAATGGCAGGTGAAGGGGGAATGGGTTAAAACTAAAGGAAGGAAGGTTTAGATTAGCTATTAGGGGGAAGTTTTTTACAGAAAGAGTGGTGAGGTGCTGGAACGGGCTGCCCAGAGAGGTGGTGGATGCCCCATCCCTGGCAGTGTTCAAGGCCAGGTTGGATGGGGCCCTGGGAAAACTTGTGTAGATCCAGGCCTGAGGTTGGTGTCCCTGCCTGTGGCAAGGGGATTGGAACTCTATGATCCTTGAGGTCCCTTCCAACCCAGACCATTCTATGATTCTATGATTCTATAAAGTCAAGGAGAAACTACCTTAGCAACATCCTGCCCTCTTTCCCATCTTTCCATGAAGGCAGAAACTGTCAGACTTTGAGTCTTCAGTAGTTAGGTTAAGCACATGTCCAGGTCCCATCTGAAACAGCTCATGGTGTAGCTATTATCCCTTATGTACCAAACTCTTCTATGACAAAGGATGTCCAAAGTGAGAGGCCAGTGATTACATTACAAGAAAGAAGAAATCATTCTGGAAAATATTAAAGAAATACCAGAACTTACATCTAAATCCTCTGTCTTTATTACATCTGAGAAATAAAACATAGTTATATTATCTCAATAAGTTTATATTGGGCAACTAACAAAACCTCTACAGAATTGTTGCTTGAAATACAAGTCCACTTCTGGTCTGTGAACAGCAGTTTTTAAACCTGCAGAAGATTTATTAATCATGTTTGTCTCCTGGAACAGCCCTTTTAATAAAAGCAAGACAAAAAAATCCAGACCTGCTCCTGGAACTTTTCTTCAGACAAATAATCCCATTAAGCAATGGAAAATCTCACATAACAAGAATTTCACATGATGGTCGTTACCCTGTTGTGGAATCATCCTTTCTTTTCCATCTAAATAGAACTAAAATTTTGTTGGGGAGGATGTATGTTAAAGTTTTTTTGTTTGGTTGCTGTCTGTTCTTCCTAGGAGAGATTCTTCCATGCTTGGAGCATAGACTAGTGGCTCAAAACATCAGTGCCACATTTGGTATTAGGATTTCTGATGTGATCTTTCATTGTCAAGAAATAATGAAGGTACCAGTGTGAAGCATGTTTGAAATGTGGTTGTTCCAACAGCCTGTTTACAGGTATGATAACATGAAACAATAAGTCTCCTTTTGTATTTTTAAATACTATAGTTTTTTTTAATAGAAGTTATCCTTGTACTCGTGGAATGTTTCGTAGTCCTGAAGTGGTTATTAACTGCTGAAGTTAAAACTAATGACTTTTCTTAGGCGACCACCAATTCAATTCAATAAATAAAGGCACCTTTAACATGAAAGGAGACTTACAAGTTGCAATCACAAGAATGCAAAGGCTTCATTACCAGTAAACACTCAGAATTTTGGCTTTTTAACAAGAGTAGTGTCAATGAGCATTTGAAACATTATCCTGGTTTTGGCTAGGATAGAATTTCTTTCTAGCATTGGTGTAATGGTGTTTGGGAGTTAGGATGAGAGCAGAGCTGATAACACACTGATGTTTTAGTTGTTGCTGAGCAGTCAAAGACTTAGTTGTTCATACTGCCCTGCTAATGAGAATTCAGGTGGTACCCAGGGAGCTGGGTGGAGACACAGCTGGGACAGGTGACCCAAACTGGCCAAAGAGTGTATTCTATACAAATTACGTCATGCTTGTCATTGGGGGGGTGGGGGCAGGGGTGCAGGCTGGGCTGGTGGGGGAAGGACCACACAGCTCCAGGATATGCGTTTTTTGAGGACCGTCCAGCTTCAGGACAGCTCTGAGCTGTATGGCCTGAGTTGTGCTGTTCAGTGACAAACTGCATTGTCTATCACTAGTTTAATATATTTTTGCTATAAAATTCCTGTCATTGTTATTTCTCTCTCTGCTGTCCCAGTAAACTATCCTTATCCCAACACATGAGGTTCACCTTTGGTTTCTTTTCCCTTTTCCCCCTTCCTCCCCAGAGCGAGCAGCTGCATGGTGCTCAGCTCCTGGCTGGGGTCAGAACCACAACAGAAATATAACAAATATTAGGGTATCTCCCAGTGACTACATTACAAGTATGTATTTTTGTTATGATGATGAACATCTTACTCTCCACCAATATGTGGACCTGGATATAAATACCTTTATACAGAGTTTATTTGGAGTCAAGAAGGCAACACTGGTTTGATTACAGCTTAGAAAAAACTGCAAGTATTAAGGAAATACTTGTTAGTTGCAAGTTATTATGCTTGTTTTACATGGTATAACTCAATAATGAATCACTACAGAATCCTGATCACATCTGTTTACCATATTCATATACACTCATCAAATTATATTTCAATTTGATCTAATTAAAATGTTTCACATTATTATGCTTTTAAAAAATTGTGTCAAGATGAAAACTACCAATCTGTAATGTCAAATCTAGTCCAAGATCACAGAGTTATTTCCAAGTTTTTCTGAACCTTTTTCTGTGAAGCTCCAGAATTTTTTTTTACTTTGATCCCCACAAAAAAAAAAAATTCAAACTGAAACTGAAACATGCCTTAGACAGGCTGGAGAGTTGGGTGGGGAGAAGTTCAATGAGATTTAACAAGGGCAAGTGTAGGGTCTTGCATCAACAGAAGAAAAAACCCAGATACCAGTATAGGCTGGGGACTGCCCTGTTGGAAAGCAACATAGGTGAGAGGACCAGGGAGTCCTGGGTAAAGTAGGATGATCATGACCAGCAATGTGCCCTTGTGGCTAAGAAGGCCAATGGCATCTTGGGGTCTATTAGAAAGGGTGTGGTTAATAGGTCAATCGAGGTCCTTCTCTCCCTCTACTCTGCCTTGTTGAGGCCGCATGTGGAATATTGTGTCCACTTCTGGGCCCCTCAGTTCCCTCAGGAGGACAGAGCCAGGCTCTTCTCAGTGATGGCCAGCGAAAAGACAAGGGGCAAGAGGTGCAAGCTGAAGCATAGGAGGTTTCATGTGAATATAAGAAGAAACTTTTCACTGTGAGTGTCATGGAGCTCTGGAATACACTCCTTAGAGAAGTGTAGACTTAGTGTAGTCTCTCTTCTCTGGAGACATTCAAAACCTGGATATGTTCTTGTGTGATTTAGTCTGGGTGATCCTGCTCTGGTAGGGGCTTGGACTAGATGATCTTTTGAGGTCCCTTCCAACTCCTAATATTCTGTGATTCTGTGAATACACTATGAAAGCAAATCAGAGATTATACCTCTGTGTTTCTCACCCAAAACTTCAGGCATTCCATGGGGTCAAAACAAAAATGCATTCTTGATAAGGAAAATACTGTTTCTGCATCCAGTCTTCTTACAATTGATGTGCAGTCTGATCTGCTGCAGCAGAGTTACTGTGGGTCATCAGTATCTTCCCCAAAGACCAAAGTGGACTGCTGAGTTGCTGTAGTGTGTTTGCAAAACTCTATATAAGAGCTGTGATGTTAAAAATAAACCTTCCTGATCCCTTAGGAAAGGGCACAATGGTCAGCAAGGATAACTAAGCCAAGGAGATTCACAGTAGAAGGAGAAATGTTAGCATAAGCTGGGAAGAGAAGCAGCTGTCATAGTCATATTCAATTGAATGAAGTTTATCGTCAGAGTAGTGAAGTAAATAAAGTTTGTTAGTCTACATAGTATAAAATGTATGCATTAGGCACACAAATTAGACAAGAAATACAGTTTATATTTTTCTATTGGGAATAAATTGATTAGTTTTTTAAATGAGGCGTTAGCAATTTCAGTTTTCAGTGTCTTCAACTGAAAAGAACAATAGCTCACTACAGGCAGAACTATTGCTTAAAGAGCCGATGTGAGGAAGAGAGGGGATTTGATGGACACCTGGTAAGGTTCTTAATAGGGAACAGGGCAAGCTGAATGGCCGTAATAGCTCCTTACCATCCTTTTAAAAAGTGTGATTTGCCTGTGGAAACATCTGAAAAAACCTTCACTGGGGACTTGTTCTTAGTGCTGCCAGTCTTAAGAAGTAACAGTGACAGATTGTTGACAGTAATAGCTAATAAACTCCTTGCTGTGGTCCTGCAGCCTGAGAAGTAAAAAGTGATACACAGGAACACTGGCAATAAGAGGGAATTTTATTTTCCAGCCATCGTTATTTAAAAAGGACACTGCTGCTCTCAGAGCTTGAGCCAGCCTCATCCTTCCAGTTATGCTTATCTACCAAGAAGTAGGCTGCAAGGTCGTAAAACAATATGTGTGATTCCCTCTAGGAAGGTAGACTGTCTGTGTTGAAATTAGACCATTCGTTTCATAACACGTAGCCTTGGAAGTATAAGAGAGACTAACAGATTCGGACAGCACTGTTGGGTATTCCAGATTGCACTCCACCACCATTGCCTTTCTGCCTGTCTGTCCCCAAAGAAAGTGTGGCCGCAGCCACCACGTGTTATGTGGCTCTCCTAAAGGCTCTCAGCCACGAGCAAGCTTAATCAAGAGAAGTGTGAAATCACAGCAAAGCCAGTGCTTCCTGTTCTGCAGATGGTGAGCTGCCAGAAAGGATCAGCCCAGGCTTTAATTGCGGGGCTGATGAGAAAGGCAGGCAAGATGGGAAAGTACGTGGTATGGTGTGGGCAGACCATTGCATAACAGTGAGGCTGCTGCACACACGGTCCTGTATGTATCAAAATGCACTAAAAAAAAATGGCACCATCCATGTTTTTACACAATCCAGAAACGGAGACATAAGATGCCACACCTTTGTGCCCTCTGCACTGGTTGATGATGGTTCAGTTCACTGAGATAACCACTAACGACTTGGGGGGGATCGCTTGGTTGAACTAATAACAGCAATGTGGTCTGTTTCCTTTAGAATGGGCAGATCAGCAGTGAGTGTAGAAAACCAAACCAACAGCAATGAACAGCATCTACAGTGCAGACAAAAGGCATCAGTTTTGTCTTGCCTGTGTGAAATCTTTACATGCAGAGGACCAAACTCTGCGCTATTGCACTAGTCAAGCCTCATTGATATAACTTCTATGAGTCCAATGAAGAATCTGGTAAGATTGTAATTTGAAACTTAAAAGCAGCCTTTCCCCCTTTTTTAACCTGCCCCAGGAATGCATGGAGCTCATCATGTGCACTTAGGCACATACACTCATAGACACCTACTCCTGTATATTTAATACTCATGCACTAGACGCACATGTACGTATCCTTATAAAGGAACATAGATTTACTTTTTTTTCTTTAGGAATAGATTGTACCCTAAGGCAAGGAACTGTCCTGTGTCACTTTAAGAATATTTCAAAGAAACAACTGTGACTTGTAGAGCTGTGTAGTTCTCATCCTTGTCTTACTTTCCTACATGGGCCACTTGTGACAAGGTTGTGCTTATACCTCCCTGGAGCAAGGAGGTACCCCTGAATCTCTACGTTTCTTTAATGCTGAAAGAATTAAAGAAATATTATGCCAACTGCCTGTCATTGAAACAGTCAGAAAGAAAGTCAATAACTACCAAGATAGTTGACTGAAGTATAAAATCCATAATTGACTGAAGAAGTGTCCAAAAATGCCTGAAGTATCACGACCTTGACGTTTGTGTTTTAAAAATCAACTTCAAAACCTAAGTGCTAAGAAATCAAAGTTTTCATTGTCTAACAAAAGAATGCCAACATGTGAAACAAAACCTTTGTGGAAGTAGCTGCAGGCACCAAGCATCTAGATTTTTTTATGGGCTTTCTATATGAGTTTTTAATTCTATATGGGTTATATGAGAGGGAACAAAGGGCCAGGTGCTGATCACCTCTCTTTGGTGACCAGTGATAGATCCCAAGGGAACAGGATGAAGCTGAGACAGGGGAGGTTTATGTTGGATCCTAGGAAGAGGTTCTCTACTGGAGAGGGTGGTCAGGCACTGGAAGAGGCTCCCCAGGGAAGTGGTCACAGCACTGAGTTTGACTGAGTTCAAGAAGCTGGATGATGCACTCAGTCACATGCTCAGACTTGGCTGGTCCTGTGTGGAGTCAGGAGTTGGACTTGATGATTCTTATGGGTCCCTTCCAACTCAGGTTATTCTGATTCTATGGGTTTTCTATGTCTGTAATACAGAAGGAAGGATATAATGTCCAACTATTTATAAATGTCACTAATTGTATTGAGTATGGCTGAGATGGAGTTAATTTTCCCCACAGTAGCCTTCATAGTGCTGTGCATTGTAGAAGGATGTTTAGAGCACTCCAGTGCTTTGGCTACTGGAGCAACTGCTGTGTTTTCTGAAGCCTTGCTTCCCAGGAAATGGCTGGACATTGCCTGCAGATGGAAAGTAGAGAATAAATGTTTTGGTTTGCCTTTGCTTCCACAAGTAACCTTTAGCTTTTGCTTTATTAAACTACCTTTATCTTGACCCACAAGATTTTTCCATCTTATTTTCACCCCACAGTGTCCTGCTGAGGAGGGGAGTGATAGAGGGGCTCGGTGGGTACCTGGCATCCATCCAGGGTGAACCCACTACACTAATTTAAGTGGAGTTTTTAAATCCTAGATTCAGAAGAAAACACTGAACAGTCTATAAAATGTCACCTAGATTATGCAAATATTTTGTACCAGAACATTTTACTTGAAAAACAGCAGAAGTTGAATACTCAAAATCTGTTCAACATAAAGAAGATTATCTCTGAACAGAATAAATTTCATACATTTCCTGAAAGACTCTCTCTCTCTCTAAGAAGACAGACTGGAAGCTTATAATATCTATATACAGTACATATTTATTTAAGGATTTTGGCCTACTCATATTAAGACTGGGAATTTTTAACCAATACTACTTTTTAAAAACATGATCCTCTGTTGTAGTAGTTGCCATTTTCAGTGTACAAAGGGAAGAGGGCCAGTATTTCTGGAAAGGACTGTTGGCTGAGAATTCAACAATGTACCCTTAGAATCTTTAGACGTGTTTTTTTCTGTAAACGGTCTACAGATTCAACCTGAGTCCCAGTAATAGAATAATGTCCTGAACCAAATAAATAGAAACATATTAGAAATATTAGAATGCATCTTATTCTCCACTGATTTTTAGGAACTTGAATACAAGACAAGTCATCATCTTCTCAATAGTTAAAGAGGCACCTAAGAGTTAGATTTTTTTCCCAGTATTCTTTCTGCGCTTTGATGTAAATCATGGGATCTCAGTGTCATAGATTTATCATTGCCATAGACTGCAATATTTTTTATACCTGAATATGAAGAATGTATCAAAGTCTATTTAATATTTGAAAAAAAAATATTTCGAGATTCTAGGAACAAAAGTGCTCCTTAAATATATCAATCTAAAGCAGAATATCATCTCTACTACCAAAGATGCAGAATGAATTTTAAAATTTACATTGTATTAAGACAGTACCTGCAATTCTGTTGAGGGAAAATAAGGGGTTTCATGGTGTAGCTGGAAGCTAGAATCCATTTAGACTTACCATTTACAAGTTCTGACCACAAATCTGTCATAACAGATAAGTAAAACTTAGCATATAACTATTCATATGTTTCTAGCTGTCTGTATTTTCCTTATGGAATGCATAGATGAAATAATGGCTAATTAGCTGGACAGACTTCATTATGAAACAGTATCATAGAATCACAGAATCACAGAATCTTAGGGGTTGGAAGGGACCTCCAGAGATCATCGGGTCCAACCCCCCTGCCAAAGCAGGCTCCCTATCTCATATTACATAGATAGGCGTCCAGACGAGACTTGAATATCTCCAGAGAAGGAGACTCCACCACCTCCCTGGGCAGCCTATTCCACTGCTCCGTCACCCTCACTGTGAACAAGTTCTTCCGCATGTTGGTGCAGAACTTCCTATGCTCCAGCTTACAGCCATTGCCCCTTGTCCTGTCCCCACAGACCACTGAAAAGGAGCTGGCCAATTCCCCCTGCAACCCATGTCTAAGATATTTATAAACACTAATTAGGTCCCCCTTAAGTCTTCTTTTCTCCAGGCTGAACAGACCCAGTTCTCTCAGCCTTTCTTCACAGGGGAGATGTTCCAGACCCCTAATCAACTTTGTCGCCCTTCTCTGGACTCTCTCCAGAAGGTCCCAGTCTTTTTTATACCAGGGAGCCCAGAAATGGACACAGTACTCCAGGTGGGGCCTGACCAATGCAGAGTAGAGGGGGAGGATCACTTCCTTCGACCTGCTGGACACACTCTTCCTGATGCATCCCAGGATCCCATTGGCTCTCTTGGCCACCAGGGCACACAGGTATATAATTAATTTTGTAAAATTCTTGCACCTTAGCCCCTTTTCCTGATTATCAAAGAGGAAAAGAGTGTTCTGTACTAGTATTTATATCTCTCAGATATATTTTATGATTGTCTATTTGATTTAACCCTTCTGTGAATTTTTAACAAGAGTAAAGTTTGAAGCAAACTTGGGGAATTTGTAATATGAAAAATCTGCTTTAAACTAGAAAAACAAAACAAAATATCTATTAGCTGTTTCTAAAACAAGTTCAATTATGTAGGTTTCTTCATCTAAAATTTCAACTACATTCAAGCACATCTATAATGGGCAGCTGCTTTCCTTTTTGCAACTCTAACGCAAACAAAAATTCACGAGTAGGCTTCAAAGACTGGGATAGAGTAAGATGATACTATACTTTCTACACTGCATGCTAACAGAACCTGCTCCCCAACAGGGATCATTAAAATAACACCAACAATCAAAACATAACGTTTGTACAGCCTTGTAGACTAAGTGCACTTATCTTGGTGACTGCTGGCTAAAGCTCTCAGCAAGTAGACAGGGCCTCCAGAGAAGACATCATGAAATGCAGAATGAAGATTTTCCTGCTACATTGCAGTTAATTCCTGGGGAAAAGAAGTTGAAGCTTCACAAAATAGTAATGGCAATTGGAATATGTTTGTGACTACAGTTGAAATGCAAGCTGTAATAGGAACCATTCACAGTGATTCAGTCCCAATTTGTCCATACGTTTCCATAAATTTAGGAATAACCCTTTATTAGATGAAGTAGAAATGGAATGCTAGAATGAAAATGACAGCACTGAAAGGAAAAACTGTCAGTCAGCAGTCTACATTGATCAAAATGATAGCTCAATCAGAGATATAGCAGATGAGACTATGATTTTTTGTCCTCATTTTCCCTCCTCAGTTCTTTCCCACAGTGTATCATTACAAATAACTATGATTCATAATTAGCTTTTGATTACATTACCAGAAAGCATCATTAGAATATTGGGATACATTCCTCTATAAAGTTTTTTCAAATTATGCTGTGACATTCTCTGGCTATCCAGAATTTTTTTCTTTGACTTATCAGTATCAGTGTTGGTTGATTTCCATACTTCTGACTGTGAAGAAATCACCTGCTTTTCAGAAACAAAGTCAGATTTAACTTGACACATGTATGTAGACGTCTGCAGAATCTTGTTCTGAAGGCCCAAGGTCTAAACCTACAATGTGTTACTTACAGCGTGTGTTCTCTGAGATACAGAAAATTTTGAGTTACCAAACAATATACCTGCAAACAGGTGAGCAACGAGTCATTTCACACCATTTGTACCTGATCAAGCATGCATGAGTCACCATTAATATGGTAATAAAACACTAACTACACAAAGTCTGAGTAAAGCTTGCTTAGTCTACATAGTGTTAGAGAAAAGCATGGTGGAAATCATCAGTCATACTCAACTACCATCCCTTCCCCTTCTTTCCTTCATCTTAAACTTGGTATTTAGCCGACATATGGGTAACTAAAAAACCTGTGTGGCTCACTTCAGAACATGTTATTGATGATGTGGAGATCCGCAGTAGCTGAGCAGGGCAGGCAGAGCTGGGTACTGGCAGCAGGGTCCATCCCCAGCACCATGAGTGGTGGAAAGAATCAGGGTCCAGCCAGGCTTTCCAGACAGCTGCAGGCAGAGACAGGGTCAGACTGGGCTAGAAACAAGGCTACAACACAGACCCAAGGTCTACCTAGGTCTGGACATTGGCATTATTATGGCCAGACCCATTTCAGTGTCTGTGGGGACAGGACAAGGGGCAATGGCAGCAAGTTGGAGCACAGGAAGTTCCACACCAACATGGGGAGGAACTTTTCCCCAGTGAGGGTGCCAGAGCCCTGGGACAGGCTGCCCAGGGGGTGTGGAGTCTCCTTCTCTGGAGAGATTCAAGACCCGTCTGGACGCCTCCCTGTGCAGTATGAGCTGGGGAGCTGCTGTGGCAGGGAGGTTGGACCTGATGATCTCTTGAGGTCACTTCCAACCCCTATGACTCTGTGATTATTACAGCATTGGTGGGCAAGAGACGGACAGTCCCAGGCTGAGATGGATCATGGGGAGGTGGTGGGAGTGCCATGGGAGGCTGCTGAGGGCCACCAACCAGCTTCTGATCTGAGGAAACCTGTTTCCTGCTGCTCCCTGGCTCTGTTCATAGAGACCTAACCCTATGCCCAACCCTAACACACCTATGACCTAGTCCTATCCCTATTTTGGCTGTTCTCATGGGTCATAATTTTGCTCTAAAAACAGGAAGCAAATGCAGGAGCTATGAAAAGTAATAAAGCAAATGTTCTCATGCAAACACAGATTTTTGAGAAATACATGGCATTATCAGCTGACTGTGGTTTTAACGCAGTATCATTGTGAAAAGAACACATCACCTGCAGTAGAATTGAGTGAGGATATTAAAGGACACTTAAAAAAAAAAAAAAAGATCCACTATAGAAACACTGCTGGGGTGTCTCACAGCCTCTTTGCAAGTTCACACTTTAATCAGAGCAGATTACTGAAGTGACAGAATCTGTCCTCTGGCCCAATACAAATCCGTATTTCCAAGACTGCAATGGGCCTTGTTTTGTGTTAGCTCTACACAGAGCATCATTAATATTCACATCTGATAATAACCCCAAGAATATATCAAAAATATCTGTGCCAGGAACTGGGCTGTAGGGACAAGTATCACTGGATGATTAAGGTATAACTTTATTTAAAAGAGGAAAATTGTTTTGTTTTATTTTATTTTAATTGAACTAGTTTGTTCATTGCCATGCAAAACCGCTTTACTGACAAATCAGGACTTCCTTGTCACTAACTACTGTATTCTCCAGTTAACAATAAATAAGTTTTAGCTCACAAAAGTGTTAGGAGGAGCTATTTGTACATATCAAGGGGAAAACAGCCTTCATAGGATGGATTTGCATACTTTATTTAGTATTAGAATACATTAGGACCACTGAGAATGACTATGCATACAATGCATACAATGAATTAACCTGAGAACAGATATTTATTTTCACAGGACTTTGGTATCATCCCATTAAATTACTGGCACTGATGTTATTTATGTTATTACATATTTGTAATCATTTTGAAAACAATCACTACAATAGATGAGCATTTTCAGTATTAGAAGTGTGACAGATGGCATTAAAATGTAAAATAAATAACATAAAAGGCACCACTTCTGATTCAGGAAATAGTTGATCTACACAGTTCTTGCATTAAGCAAGTTTCATGTCACTGGAAACTCAGACGAACTTGGAGAAAGTGTTGTTATTATATTGTTATATGTAACTATATCTCTCTATATATATCTTTAAAGTAATATCTATACATATGACATGGTTTTACCCCAGCTGTCAGCTTAGCACCAGGCAGCTGCTTGGTCTCTCATCCCTGGGTGGGATGAAGGAGAGAATTGGAAGAGTGAAAGTGAGGAAACTCATGGGTGGAGGTAAAGATAGTTTAATCAGTAAAGCAAAAGCCACATGCTCAAGCAAAGCAAGGCAAGGAATTCCTTCACTACTTTTTGTTCACAGGCAGGTGTTCAGCCATCTCCAGGAAAGTGGGGGTCCATTACTTGCAACGGGTGCTAGGGAAGACAGACACCATAATTTCAGACATCCCCTCCTTCCTCCTTCTCTCTCCAATGTTATATGCTGAGTATGACATCATACAGTATGGGATATCCCTTTGGCCAGTAGGGGTCAGCTGTGCTGGCTGTGCCCCTTCCCAGCTCCTTGCACACCCCCAGACATCCTGGTGGCAGGGCAGTGTGAGAAGCAGAAAGGGCCTTGACTCTGTGTAAGCATTTCTAGGTAGTATAAACCCATGTCTATATGACAAAATCATCTCTATACTATCAACACTCTCTTCAGACCAAATCCAAGACTTAGCCCCATCCTAGATACTATGAAGAAAATTACCTCTAGCCCAGCTAAAACCAGGACATTATATAATAGTAGATATTTGGAAAAAAATAATATAATCATAGTCATATGGATAAGGTGCATATTTTTATATATCTGTAACTCCTGACTTATCCATGTATCTATGATTTGGCTAGATGGCTCTTTAGTCCAATTCAGTGCAGTCACACTAATTTGCTCTTTTTTGAGTATCACCAACATGTAATACAAGTATCAAATCTGTACATTATCCTTAAAGTAAACATCATAGGATCATAGAATCACAGAATCATAGGGGTTGGAAGGGACCTCACTCAAGAGCTCATTGGGTCCAACCCCCCTGCCAAAGCAGCTCCCCAGCTCATACTGCACAGAGAGGCATCCAGACAAGTCTTGAATAGAGATGGAGACTCCACAACCTCCCTGGGCAGCCTATAACCATTCCTAGGTTATACATGCTCTTTAGCTGTCTCCAAATGACCACTTACACCACTGAAAGCCCACAGATACCGGTGGACCTGTACTTGAAAAGGAACTGGGAAGAGAATGAGAAACCAAAAGGATACTATTGGAAGAACATTTTTTTTTCACCATAGTATATCTGCTCTGAGTGCTTATATGACCATTTCACTTCCCTCCCAACACACTTAGCAATAAATAGCTCACAGCATCATAGAGTTATGCTGGGTAAATGCTGCAAGTTATGAGGCAAATTTACTGCCTCATAAACTCACAGACAAGTAAAGCTGTCATTTGCAAGAACAATTAAGTCATCATTCTGTACCATGGAGGGTATAGGGTGTTCCTGAAACCCGTAAATTCACAGAAAAGGGAAACTGGTCATATGTTCAGAATGAATAGTAGCATTTTATTAATATTGAATTTACTTTCAAGCTTCAAGCCTGCATATATTTTCTTTGTTTCCCAGGATGTGCAATCTAACCTCTACTCACCATCTACACTGTTAAAAGGCAGAAGAAATATAATAGTACCCTGTGATGAGGTTGTTTTGTTGTTGTTGTTGTCTGGGCCTAAAATACATTCTTGAAGACGTACTAGTGAGATGTTGCTAAAAAGAGAGAAAAGAGAATCAAAGAATAAGATTGTTATCTCTGAGCCATGTAAAAATCTGACATCTGGGGCTACTAATAAAGATTGGAAGCGTGGCCTGAAGATTGTCCAAATGGATAGAGGGTGATAATATAAAATGTTTCTGTTGTGTAACATAACTCAAATAAACTCACAACAGGATCTTTACAGGCTGCCTTTTTAATCTGCAGGGAGCCGCAAGATAAAACTTCACAAGGCATGCTTCCTGGAACCCTCTAATAATTCAGAGATTCTGTGAATACTGTAGGTGCAAGCAGTATGGATCTGTCACCTCCTCGTTACGTAGTTTCCAAAGAATGAAACATCTATGAACAGTTATGTTGAAGAATCCACAAACAGTATGTATACGCTGCATCGTGACAGTAGAAGTCATCATTTCCATGAGAATGTGTGTCCTACGTGACCTTCATGTCTGACTGCAGTAACATGTATGTGTACCGCTTGCACACAAAACTATATCTACATGCATTGCAGCTACCTTGGTATATATTAGGTGAAAGAAATACCTTTGGAAAAGATTAAAGAATGAGGCCAAACTGGATAGGAAAAAGCTTGGTTGGTAATTTAAGCAATGCTGACTCTGTCAGTTTAACTTGGAAGAAGAACACAAGCCTAAACTCCCTCGTTGTCCTCACTGTCACCAACCTGACCTACATTTCACGTTTAATTAGAAGTGAGCTAACTGGACTTCCAGGTAAGGAAAGTCAGACTAAAGCTGCAGAAACGTCTCCCCTCTGAGAGCTCTGCTCTTAAACAACATAGATGCAACTTTTGTGAGCCACTCGGTTTGTGAAGTTGAGGGTAAACTCAAGCAGGATTCCTAAGGGCAGGGTGTATAAAACCCTCATTCCCTTTGGTTCCACCACAGAGATGCATTAGGATGGCATAAAGTTACATGAGGTCTGCAGCTTCTGGAAGCCAGTCTACAAAATATCTGGATTCTGGCTAGTGCTGCCAGCTTTGCTAGTCCTGGGAACCAAACCAGAGGTACCAGTGTTGGAAAACTGCAGAGAGGAAAAAGCTGGTGCAGTTAAGTCTCTTGAGACCATTGTTTCTGTCTTAGGAAAAGTGTTACAAACTTCAAAACATACATAGCACAAATGTGAAACTAATGTGGAAAATTCCTATCTAAAATCCTATAGAAAGTGACCCACGATTGATGTTATGAACCAGGTATCAGAATATACAGCATGTTTTAAATTCTCACTAATGCCAGGGGAGCCATATAAATGTACTAAAAGCCAGAATAGACCCCTTTAAATTATTAATTGCAGTTGCCTAATAATAACTCGGTGAATAGGAAGAAAAATGGTAAAAATGTAGTATTAAAAACATATTAAAACAATAAAACATGTCAAGTGCACTGTACTTCACCAAGCACTTTTCTGTATAATTTATATTTTCATACAAGTATCTTTAAGTAAAATCACACTTTTTGCCCAATTTAGTATTTATGATATTAATTTCAAGAAAGTTTATATGTTCTGCTGAATGCACGTTTCTTGAGCACCGCATTGATTCTCACAGTGGATGTAAAGAGGTCCCAGACGCCAGCAATACCCATTGTTGACATTTCTGAGTTTTAAGAGCCAAAAGCTCATAGGTCTGTAATGAGCTGAACCACTGAAAATTTATTACACCAGGGACAAACCGTGGTAGCAATGGGATGCTGCAGCTATTTTAATCCCAGTGGAAACAGAATGTACAAAGCATGTTGGTATCTTGACTGACTCTGGTTTAAAAGGTTGTGTGCAACTGTACAGTAATAAATGGCTTAACCTGATCTCAGGGTATGAGACAAATTCCTAAGAGAATGACATGCAAACCCTGCTATTTGTGCACTTGAAAACACCTTTTTTTTCTTCAATGCACTGCAACTCTCAGGTTTATTATAGAAATATTTCAGGGGTTTTTTTTTCCTGATCATACTAAAAGCTTTTCTGTGAAATACAGTTATAATGTTTTTAAAAGCATCACAAAACAGATAGAGAAATTGGCTTTAAGCATAACCTATAACACATGGTATGGTGATCCACGGCAGTAAAGATAACTAGCTAGCACTAAAATATTTTTTGAGAATTCCACTTCTGTGTAGTTCACTAAATTCCTACTAATTATCATGCAGTTAAAAAGTGAACTAATTGTTAATGTTATTACATTCTGGGCCTTGCTCTGAAAGAGATGACATTGTAAATCTAGTTTTGCCATTAGAATTCCTCTAACAGGAAAGGAAATCCTTTAAACCTATCTAGCAAATAGTTTCCACCACTAAGATATTTTCTCTTTGAATATAGATATTTTATTTTACAATCCTTCTCCCATTAAAATTTCCTTTTTAATTTTTCATGGTTATTCTAAATGCCCTATTAAAATAAGACACCTTTATAGTGCTTTATAAATTTCAAATTCTATAGGAAGCAAAGAATGTTCAAAAAGCAGTTTCTGAGGGGGTGCAACTCTGATTTCAGATAAAGCAAAAAAACCAGCATACCATATTTGCCATGTCTTCATCAACTAACTTATCACCAATGAATAAAGCTATATACATTTTGAAAAATAATTTTGAAAACAAAGATATCCAGATGGCATATGGCACTCTGAATTTTCTTAATGTAGTTATGTGATGTCTTTACCATTGATGAGAGGGTATTTTATCCCCTTGTTTCTGAAAAAAAACCACTTTTCCCCCTTCATAATATTAATAGCAATAAAACATATCTATAAGCGAGGCCAGTAATGGCTAATTCATAACTAGGTAAAAGGAAATTTCATTGCATTTTGGCTAGACCTAGCGTGTTATCAAATGAAACAATCTAGGAAAAATGCTATTAAAAAGAATCATAGTTCTTCATATGTTTAATATAATATACCCTGATTCAAATATAACTGCCCATGATAGCACAGCTGCTCTGTAGAGATGGGCTAATCACATCATTCGAGCAACCAAAAACCAACAGCTCTGAGTCTTGGAGTATATATTCTGCATAGGAGGATAACATGCAAGCAATAAATATATTTATCTAATTCTTTATCTATCTGTTAGACTGAGCAGGAATTCAGTTTATTACCCTTACTGCTGAAAGCTTCCCCAGTGATGATATCTCAGTGTGCATGATGAATGGTCCAGGTCTTCCAAGGAATGCTAATTCTAGTGCCATCATGGATGGACCAGTGTTGTTGCCACCTGTTGCTCTGTGGCAGGGGCCACCAAGCCTTCCCTTCATGCTTACTGCTCTGGAGCAAAAAAAAAGTGTGTTTTTCCTTCTTTGATAGGAAGTGCTTCTTCAAGAAAGAAGGACATAAGAAATTAATTCTAAAGAAGTTTGCTGCCAGGGAAAAGACATTCCTCAGAATTCAAGGAAAGTCCTATGGCCAGAGAGGAGACAGCTGCCAGCAGGGATGACAGAAGGCTATAAGGTGAGGGTGACAGAGCCCTGGGACAGGCTGCCCAGGGAGGGTGTGGAGTCTTCCTCTCTGGAAATATTCAAGACCCTTCTGGTCGCCTCTCTGTGCAACCTGTCCTAGGGAGCTGCTTTGGCAGGGGGGTTGGACCCAATGATCTCTGGAGGTCCCTTCCAACCCCTAGGATTCTGTGATTCCGTGTTGAAATTTAAAAAAAAACAAAACAAAGCAATGTCCAGATGAGATCTGAAAAAAATGGCTTCAGCAGAGATCTTTTTCATTTTCATGTACTGAGCAGATAGAACCAGGAAATACTAATATAAAAGTTTTTAAAGTTTTAAGGTATATAAATTGCATACTTTAAAACCAAGTGCTGTTTTCATATTCATAGCTTTCAATGGTATAATTTTCAAGCTATATGTACCCTATAGTTAGATTTAGATCACATGCTGCTTTACTTGCAGGAGACGATTTCTCTTTAGTATCTTTTTTTTCTCATAATTGTGTCACTCAGCCTTTTTTGCTATACCGACTAAACTCATTAACACACAAATCAAGAAGATGATTAAAAGCACAAAGGTAAAATTAGATTGCAATATTTTATAATCCTAATAAAAAGAAAGTTTAATATAGCATTTTAAATTTATTTTAAGTGCACCTTCAACTGATCAGTTTTACTGTTCGTGGTTTGGGGTACATATATATAACAATACATTGTATATATAGTATACACAGTGCATAATTTTATAGATATTAGATTTTATAGTTATTCTACTTGTATATATAAATCAGAGTTAAATCCTTGCACAAATGACTACAAGGAAGCTAGCTAGGCTTGCATTAGCCCCATAATACCTGCCAAGGATGTATATTATTAGTACTGTCAGTACTGGCATTTTACTTCTCAGACTTCTGTTTTTCCTTTATTATATTTATTGGTTGTGTGAGTATTATACAGCTCTAGGAAGTTATCTATCTCGTGCAACTTAATGAGTCCAACAACAAATACAGATAAAGTTATATGACAGACCTGGATGGCTGACTGAATGAGCCACGAGTAATACAAATCAAAATCAGGATTTCTTTTACATTCAAGACAATCACAGTATCGGAGGAAAAAGGACATAAACTGCTTAGATGATATATTTTACTTGTCAAAAACAAAACCAATAAATTCCTCAAGCTGAATATGTAGTGTTTGGAGAATATACAACTATTCTGGATGCATTGCTACTTTTTAACCAAGCCATGGCATTAATTTTTGGGGGGAAAAATAGTTGAAGGGTTTTTTTGTTGTTGTTGTTGTTGTTTTGGGGTTTTTTTATATTGTCACCAGTCCAAAGGTGATTTTGATGCTGAAGTGTTTGCCTAGAATATTGGGTCACAATATCAATTCAAAATCACAAAAAGAGTGTGATTAACTAGTACAAAGCCTCAAACATACACCCACAGCAAAAGAAAACTAAAAAACCAGACAGTGGTAGAAAATCCAGCAAAGACATAGACCACTGAGTGACCATTAGGGCACTTGCCCTTTATGGCAAGGTTCAAGATGCATCAGTCTGCAACCCAGAGGTACACCCCTGTGAACTGAGATTTGGCTGTGCCCCCTGCACAGTGCCCTATGCATCTTGCTACCATGATACCCCTCCACATAGACTTGACCCACTGGAATTTTTAACTTGGATTTTACCAGTCCAGCATTCGATCTCTCTGTTACCCACTCTCAAGTGCATGAAATTGCATCAGAAGGCACATGTTTGCAAGTTAACATGTTGAATTCAATTAATAAATCTTCTAGGAGTATCACAACAGACGAGATCAGACACCCAGCACACCACACAGTGACAAGTGGATATAGGAGGTGTCTCTGGACTGTACTTTGTGCATCTGAAAGGTAAGTGGCTGGCTATTTCATAGCCAGTGAATTAAGCTGCCTGTAATTGTGCTGCCTATCTGTCTTTCCCCTATTTCCCTTCTTCCTAGAGTTCGGGCCAGATAGTCAATGAATTAAACTGCAAAATACACTACTCTCTGACCCCAAGGTTAGAACTATCATAAGCACTGACTGGAAATGGCTGCAAATAGTTCTTGTCATGCCCTCACTTTCCATTGGAAATCGAGTAATGACACAGGCAGTGAGTGGAAGCCCTTACAAAGGTCACGGATTTATACCAGCTGAATCAATTTCCTACAACAACGTTGCAGAAAATGTGGAGGAGATTTTTCCTAACACTATGGTTTTAACATATTTTTTATGTATTTGTTGTATTCTAAAAAAAAAACCCAAAGCACAAACCTCACTGCCCCCTCACCCCCACCCCCACCCCACCCAAACCAAACCCACACAAAACCCAACCAACACAAAGGATGCTATGCAGCAGTTTGTGTGGCTGGAAAGCTATAACTCCAAGGTGCCTTGCTGAGGCTCAATCCATGTCAGTTCAACCTTCAACAAAAGCAGAAGTAACTGCTTCAGTTCTAAAAGAAGAGAGACTGAGCTCACAATGGTAAATGTAATTTCTAAGGGAAATAGAGACTATCAAGCAAGTGAACATCCTCACTCAATATCAAAAAGTTATTAATTTGTGTCCAGACATCCACAGCATTCCCAAATATGCAAATGGGTAGCCCCTTCAGCTGGGAGGGCAACTTTGTTCTCTTTGCAAACATCTTCACATTCCACTGAAATTTGCAGGAGAGCCAAGAGCTTGATTCATGTGGGTTCCAGTTAGCTTTAATCTGCCTCTGGCTGGTACTGTTCAAATATTTGGATGAATAAGATTTGTAACTTGAATCCACTATCAATTAAAATAAAATATAGATATAGATTCAGGAAAGTAAGGAAGAAGCACACAGTGCATAATAATATATATGTATGGATTATCAGTATGAAAAAACAAATAGTGTATTTTTTAGTGTTAATAAATATTATCCTCTTAGAAATTCAGGCTTTCTATCTATTCTAGCACACTGTGTTTTCTATGGAAGGGTTTGAACTGATCATCACATAAAATTGTGATGATTATTAGTATTAGGATGAAACGATTGCTGGGAAGAGTAATCATCAAGGTAAGGTTAAAAATATAAATTATAGGCAAAAATTTGTCTATGCTTTAACAGAAATTACTTATACTTATGTCGACAACACATCTTGTTACCATTTCACATGCAGATTACAGTGACTAATCGAAAACCATTCCATGAGAGAGAATTCACTGGGTTTTTTTCAAAAGCTTTTGTTGTTGGGTTTTTCCCCTCTCTTGTCCAGGATTCTTCTCCAACTGAAAAGCTCCACAGAAAAGACCTTTCCTATTAAGGTTCACACTTAAGAACACATTCAACTTTCACTGAAATTAATGGGATTTAAGCCTGTGTTAAAGTGCTTTTCTGAACTACAGCCAACATTTGAAAGCAAAGCTGTGAAGTTCCTGTTTTTCAGTAACTGCATGTGTTCAGGCCTCAATTTCACAGTCATATTATATTGATTTCCCCAGGAAAGTTAAATTTCAGTATTTCTCTAGTAACAGAATACCTGGATGGGCAGAATTTCTGACTAGGTTTTTAAAGATATTTGGGAACTTAACACAAACCAACAGCCAACAGTGTTTCCACTGACTGTGAAGTAAGAACTGAGGTACTTAACCTGCATCCTAAAGTGTCCAAAATACTTTTGAAAATCTGCCTAGTCACACCTTAGGTCTGAGGCCAAAACTTTTAAATTCTAGTACAATCAAAAAGAAACAATGACAGTTTTGCTGTCTTGCATCACAAGAATCTTTGCCTTTTTTTGGGGAATAGCAACTTTCTTACCACTCTCTCACCATAGGTGAGAGAGCTTATGATATGCTTCCTAGTTCCTGGAAAGGTCTCCTGATGAGAGGTACAGGTGGACTTTTCCCAGGTAACTGGTTAATGGAATCCTTTAATGTACTGAGGTGCCTAACAGTTACTCTCTTACCGATGATCCTACTCTAACTTACATGCACCTTGATGGCTGGGGGTGAGGGAGTGGGACAAAATCCAAAATTTTGGCCTCAGACATTCCTAGTCTGGACCAAGTCATTTAATTTGCCTTGAACACCTATACGCTTTCTGATTATATATATTATATATTATATAGATTATATATTGCTCAAACCCATGGAAGAATTAAATCCATACACCAATATTGGCCAGATACTATGTCAATGGGTGTAGGTAGAAAAGTTTAAAGTTGCACATCATTCCATGAAAGTAATGTGGTTGTTATCCAGCCCTAGCTTGCTGCTTGCTCATCCCTCCTGATGGGATCAGAAGGAGAACAGGAAAACAAAGGTAAAACTCATGGGTTGGGATAAGGATAATTTACTGGGACAGCACAGGGAGAAGGAAATAACATAAGACTTACAACAGAATATACAAAACAGATGAAAACAGAAGGTGATTTACTGACTCAGAAACCAAATGGACACTTATCCCATCCCTGAGCCACCAGGACCCATGCCACCCCACCCCAACTAGCCCCCTTGTATCTGCCCATGATATCATATGGTATGAAATAGCTCTTATACTAGTTTGGATCACCTTTCCTGACTGTGTCCCACCCCAGTACCTTGTACAAATTAACACTGTGCTAGCAGAAACCAGAAAAAGTGCATACACTTTACACTTACTTTATTGTTTCTTGACCCTATCACAGATTCCATGATCTCCTGTTTGTTACCTTCCTCTGTCATAGAGAAATACTGCAGTGATTTTCACAGAAATCAGCAAAAATTTGTTTTATTAAAATTCCCAGAAAATACTTCCATGATTATATCTGTAGCATAATTTCTCACCCTATTAACTGCTAGAGCCAGGCTGGAAAGCTTCAGCTGGAAGGAAATATCCATACTTAAAAGATATAAGAACAGTGCCTCAAAAATTTATTTCATTTCAGGATAGGATTCATCTGTTTCTATGAAGACTCCAATAATGTCTTCCCTAACTATATTAGTTGCCCAAGATTCTTTTGAAATCCATGATTATCTAGTCAATATAATTAGTGAAGTCCTTGGTATAATGCATTTCAGCCTGAAATACATCAAAACTGAGATAGATCAGCTCCAACATCACATTATCCATGGAGACGGCTTTGGTTCAAGTATGCAGACTTATCTTTAGAAAGACTGGCTTTCCAAAATGTTTAGTTTTAGTTTGAAGCCTGCTGCTTCTATTTTAGGCTTGGAGATACAAATTTTTCCCTGGAAGTTCGTCTACTTTTTCTAGCACTTTTAATTTGTTTATTGAAGGATATTGCTTAAACCTACAAACCTTCCTTTGCATATACTCTATGTCATGCTTACAGCAATGCTACCATTATTTCTCTCTCAACTGATTTTAAAGTGGCTTTAATTTGATTAGCTAAAAAACTATGGAAGTTTAAAGGTGCATTAGATGAATCTCATCTTTGATTTCCCTACAAAATTCTCTGTAACTAAAGTAAAAAAATATCACATTAGATGGTGTTCTGTATATAAGTGCCATGATCCTTCAACTTCAGAGAACCATCATAAGCTTCTTGCATCCTTCTGTGACTTTATGCTGTCCTCCAGTGCCCATCTGTGCCACTGTGAGTTTTGTTTCACTTTTCAAAAAGGCACTTAAATCAGACTGCAACGTAGCCACCTTACTTCTCCACGTTCACACAGTCGGGGTGTTCTGTGTTTGATTCTCAGCCATGCACTAGCAACTGAAGCAAGTTCAAGGGGGAACTGTCAGAAAAGCATAAGGATTTCAAAGATTCATTTTAAAAATAATTCTACTGGAAAATTAATTATGCAATACAGCAAATGAAAGAAAATTGTGTAACGAAGATCTCATGAGGGAAATATATGTAGCTGAATTTTATAAACAATAGGAATAAAAGAACATTAATAAAATTGTCAAAGTTTTAAGATGTTCAGTAGCACAAGCAGATGAAAAGACTACTAGGCAAGACTAGACATTGCTCAAGCTTTAGATGTTCAGTTGGAACGAAACAGGAGCCTTTAGTATGCACCTACTGAAGCACAAACATGAGTTCAATTTCAGAGGGACATGAGGTCAAAGCCCTTCATTTTGTATGTATTTACTAAAATAATGATTATTTCTATGGCAGCTAGAAGTACTTAATATCTCATCATGTCTTAGGCAAGTGAAATCTAACATTCAGCCTGATATTTACATCCTGGAGTTACCAAAAGCAGACTCTGTGGTTCATTCTAGCTGTGAAGGTGAGCAGTTTGTACAGCTCCCCATCTATGACTGCTTCTCTTGATTCTTCTTCCCTTTTTGGGGAAGATGAATTGGGACTCTTCTGGGTCCAATATAGACTAGAAGCTTTAAACTTACAAAGCCCAGAACTCTAAGCCTTAACTTCCCAGGTATTTACAGGTCTATTAGAAGGTCTGTAAGCCCCGTGTTGTGACTAGTGTTGACAGCGAGTCTCCTTATTCAAGCTGACATGAAGTTATGAGTCTGGCCACGACCAAGACCGATTGTCTCAGGTGGTAGGGAGAAGGTGAGAGAGGAGATGGAGACAATAAGGGATGGTGTGCTGCCTCAGAAAGCCCTCTAAGTCCTCAGTGCAATAGGATGGTAGCAGAGGTCTGTAAAGCTGAGCTTCATCCATTCAAACACAGAGATGTTGATGGCCAGTATACCAGCATCAAAGAATAGTGGTCACCTGAGCAAAGTTTGGCTGGCAGTGTTGAAGACCCAGTACAGAGACCACTCTGATGGGGTGAAAAGCTGTATGTGCAGATGGGATAACTCAGGTGCAGGACATACGTTACAGGTCACATACAGGACAAGCATCATAGACGCTTTTAGGACACTCTGTGCATTAGACTACCTCTCAGTTTGGCAGTTTTCTACCCTCTCTAAATTGTTCTATATTTTCAATCCTTGCATTGGTTTGAAGACAGATTTCACAAGAATTTCAGTTGACTGGATTTTTCAGTATCAATATTCTGTTTCTTTTGGAATTCTAGCCAGACTTACATTCCCTGTACTGCCTATAGCCAAGATCTGCTTTCTGTCATTTAAAGGCTTGTCCAAATGACTGGCTTATTTTTATTTACTTCTTTTATTCACATCACACTTCTGAATTATTCCAAATTTCAGAAAAGTTTGGGGAAAACTGGGACAGCAGCACTAGCCCACAACTATATCTTGCCTTTTCAGATAGGATCTGTTAGTTTACTTTGCTTACTTCTTTTTATATTCTAGTTTTTACTATTTTCATGTGAAAATATATTGAATATTGGTCCTCAGCAGAAAGTTCTTAGTATGAAATGAGCTTTCATGTAGCAAAGTAAAACAAGAAACCCACTGCTTTCAATTAAAGGTTTTTTTGTGTCTGTCTGAATGGCAGGAGGATTGAAAAAACAATATGCAAATTCTTTTCAGGATCTAGTTGCATTTTGCTTTCACTAAATAGAACATTAAAAAGATAATTAGAGAAATAAAATATTACTTTATACCTATACACAGTATACATATTTACATGTAAATATATATGTACACAATTATATGTATTGTATACACATTAAACAGAATCTATTGACAATAATGGGATGGACCAAAGTTTTACATTTGGACGACAGTGAAACGATTTTTCTTTTAAAAATTAAATGTAAGAATTGTGCTATTAGGCACAATTCAAAATTTCTTTTTACCCCATTTTTTTTTTTTCCTTTTCCCACATAATCAGCACTGTAAAATTAGCACACAGACTCAGCATAAACATTTTCTTTCCCCCAGAAAAATATTAATCATCCATCCTTTGCACTGTATTTGGAGAATTTGTTATTTTACAAAACATTTATTCCTACATAATGAAAAAATGGAGGATTTCTTTAAGACTACGACACTCTTAGCAGCAGTAGTATTTTGGATACTCTTCTCAGAAACTAAAAAAAAAAAGTATATTCTTTGTTTAAAAGAATTTTCATTTTATGTGGCATCGTGTCATGGAGAGAATGCAGCACATTGCATATTTAGTATCTAAAATGGCAGATTTGCATTGTAGTAAATGGGGGCATCAAAGCAATAGCTTATTTGTCAAGATATGTAAAGATTTGTAATGGTATTTATAAAATCCTGCAATGACTAATTTTGTGGTCAAATAGTAGATACAATAAATAAATAGAAATGAGTGGCCTCAAACCCTGATGGATCTTTTGACATTTATTTTTTATATGCATTGTTACTAAAAGGGGTAATTTTTTATTCTATTGTAAAATTTTATTTGTACTGTAAAACGAATCATTCACAGACCTAGCTGACTAAGCCAAATTCTATACTAACACAGACGGCCTGTCTGAAACCACTTAATATCTACCATGTCTTATTTATCTCATTAACAGAGACAGGAGCATAAGAAGACAATGTTATTATACCAGACTGATATACAACTGCCTCAGTACCTTATTTGCCAGTCTACTGTCAATTTTCTTTAAACCATTAGAGGAGATGAGTGCTTCAGAGGCTTGAATTAACTATTTCAACAGCAGTACAAGAGACCAGCTGGTCATCAACCTGGACTTAGTTTTAAGGAATACAATACCTGAATTAAGTTAGAGTATCAACTACTGAGCCAAGACAGCCTACTAATCAACTTTCCTGCCTCTGCTGTGTTATTTTCCACCAGTAAAGCTCCCACACAATCTCACATATGATAATAAATTCATCAGTCTTGATTGAAAGAGGGTTCAAGTGCTACCAGCTCTTTTCGAAGAGTGCAGCTGGTCTTCCTGCATTCGTGTGGGCCTAAACCAAGCCTGTTCTTGCTATTTCTGATAAATATTTATATAGTAACATACAGATCAAACATGCTTCTTTTTTTTGCCTCAAAGAGGCTTCAAACAACATCTATGCATTCTTATTTGAAAAATAACTATTAAACAATTGCAAGAAACACTACAATATGCAAATGGATTACATTTTAGTGACAAATTGCTTATAAAAAAGCCCATAAACTTACAAAAGAACCTATATGATACTTGTTTAGGGATACACAACCCTGTAAATGGAAAGAGAAAACTTTGACCAAAATGTGTTCTTTTAAGAACTCAGCCTGACTGGAGTCAGCATTCCTCATAACTCTGAAGAGACCTAGCTTTTCAACTACTAAGAAATTATCAGTATTCATGCAACAGCTAGAAAAATTTTATTACAATACAGACATATATTCCCTTTTTAAAAAATATTTTCTGAGTGAAGATGCTTAAAGAAATTCTGAGCAAACAGAATCTGAAAACTGTTGTTGCAGAAAACAACCTATTCAGAAACACTCTGGTAGTGAAAATTTCAGAGAGAGAGACTAGTAAAAGAGTTAATCATATGTTTTGCCAAGTAAGAAACAGAAAGATCAAGAGATTTGTATAATTAGGAATTTGCTCAGAACTATCAATATAGTTTTCAAGGGAGTTCTTGTTGCTGAAGAAAACAGGATAGATTCTTGGTTTCCTTACTCCCCCCCAGGAACTCAAGAAATTGAAAGTTACTTGTCTGAATTATTCAGGTGTCTGTCTTTAAAACCAGTCAACAGAAGAAGGGAAAGAAAAAACACAGAGCTCCTTTACAATAAGTTGCTTTTTTTTCTATTTCATTTTTCATATGTTTTTCCCATCCCTTCTCAAAAACTCAAAGCACAGATTGTTTCAAGTGAAATATGTATTTGTAGAAAGGGAGACAATGGGGCCATGATGCTTTGTGATACCTAGTATTCTAGCTTCAAACACTATGCTACTCTTAGAAATACTACACTTTCTTGGACAGCAAACATATAATAATATATTTCTTACATTTCAATACGCCCCAACTCCATTCCCCATCTAAGCAAACTTTGGATTTGACTGGAAACTGAGTCAAGACTACTGTTTGCAACATAAAGTGAGGAAGAATAAACACAACTAAATTTTTTCCCAGCTCTTCCCCCTCCCACTTTCCATATAGCTACTGATGAATATATATGTGAATACACAGAAAACATGTCCTGCTGTCATCATCTATCAAAGATTATTTACTCCACATACAAAGGCCAACCCAGGAAACAAATTATGAAAAATAAAAAGTGCAGTTGTTACTTTTGATCTCCCTTAGGAAACTAAGTTCTTATTGTCTCCAGTAATTGCAAAAATAGGGTGGAGGTTTTTTCCCCCACATAAGCAATTTGTGTTCTCATTCTCATTTCCATGAACTGAGCAATTACAACAAAAAAGAGGATTCTCTAAAAAAGATTTGGTATAGTTCTTCATGAAGACCAGGAAACTTGTTATGCTGGTCTCCTGGAAAAGGCTTACCTTGTGAAGAGCTATTTGATCCCCAGTGCTAGTGACAGAAAGGCCAGTGTCTTTATTAGGCTGAAACTGACTAAGGGTTAGATTGCTCCATATACTCTCTCAGAAGAAATTTAGTAGATTATATCCTTTTTTCTTGGATAATTTTTGTACATGCTCCTAAAAGATTTATGGCCATTTTTCTCCACAGGAATTTTTTCTCTGATGGAAGATAAAGTGATAGGATGTAAGAAGCAAAGGTGAAAAAGCAGAGGACACCTGAATAACTTCAGTATTGGAGAGGAGCTGTTGCCTGCCCTGGGACTGGTAGCACTGCCTTGAAAATTCTGTGGTGAGTATGCAGCAATTTAATCTTTCCTGAACAGAATTTATTAGGATTATAAACCATTTATCTGTTTCATGTATTAGAAATTCTTATGCAATATGCAAAATGAAGAAGAGAAAAAGAAGCTGAAACTGGAGAAAGAAATTTATGTATGGTTCAGGGGATTTTAATACTGATTAATTTAGACAATGAATAGCTTGAAGTGGTACAAAATCTAAGAAACAAAGCTAACCAATATTTCAAAACTGTCCATGAGTACGCAGGGAGCTGGAGAGTTATCAAAAGTCATCTATGAGGGTAAACTGAAATTATATAAATAAATGTGAAGGAGATAACCATGAAAACATACACACTTTGGGTTTTCAGTATATTTGTGATGTGTTGAATTTCATTTCGAATTAAAGATTATTGCACTAAGTCATGCAGCAGCAGTAAAATCTTTATGTAAAAGTCATTTCCATCTTCTTGACAAGGGTTTTCTTTAAATATGCGTACTCCTTTGAGTGTTCATTTGGGCATGACATGTACTTACCTATAGAGTTGATGCACTTCTTTCACCAAATGTTCTACTGACTGTTGTCAGGTGGTTTGTTTGGGGAAAGGAATCACCTAAGAATAGAAACCAAAAAACAAATTCTTCATAACTCCTTGGCAAAAATGAGCAATACAAATAATATACGCAAATTTAAAGGGCCCTGAGGACACTGTCAGCTCTTGCCAGTCCCTGGGCTCCTTAACACTAACAAAAAGGAAGTATTATCTATTTAGTGAAGATATAAATTTAAACATTCTTTTAAATTTTACTAATAAAAAAGGTTTGCATGTTCTTCAATTTTTCCTTGAAGTAGCTGTGAGCTTCTCAGCTGCACTCCAGGAATTTATGAAGAAAAAAATCTTGTCCTATACAGAAATCACTTTTATTAAAATTAAATAAAGATTTTTTAGTAGAAGTTGATTGCTTGCTGGTCTGCAGCGTTTGTATGTAAAATCTCTAAGGATGATAATATATTGGAAAACTGTTATCTGCTAATGTGGATACAGTAGCAAGGTAAGAATCCACAGTTTAAATTACAGCAGAAAAAAAAATATAATTCATCAAAGCCAATAGAGTTCATTCACATGCTATATATGTTAAAGTGGAAAAAAGTCTTCATCTTCAGATTTTAAAAATATCTGTGTCTGATGCATGTCCAGCTGTAGGTCTAGTCTTAAAATAGAGCTTCTTTTTCTCAGAAATAGATTGACACTCTTTCTCAAGTTTTTTTCAATTTTTGTGTAGAGATGGACAAAACCATCCACCTCCAGTGATCTATTTGGCAAGACAACTTCAACCAATACTCACTTTCATTCTTATGAATGATCAGTACAAAATTATATCAGCCTTCAGAAACCTTCCCAGCTGCTATTGTTTCGAGTGCTCTGGGTTTTCAGTGGACACTGTTCATGGCATGTGATAGGTCAGTACTGGTGAGATGGCCAAGCTGCCACCATGGCAAAGACACATGAGGTTTGCTCCCAGTCTCTTCTGAAAAAGCTGATCTTTCTTCATTAGCTGTACAGAGAGCCCAGCTTCTCAATTTGAGCAGACAAATTCCATGTTTAAAATAAATCAGCGCTAAAATTTCTGACAGTGCATTTATATTTTCCCAAAAATAAATACCCACACTTTTCTTCGGTAAAATTAATCTTTATGTCTAGGCATAACGCTCAGTCTATACAATGTGTATCTTTCACCTCCTCCCTGTTTCACAGTCTTAAATAAGGCTTAAATATTGCATAACTCTTCATTTTATCCCGCTGAATGGTGAAGAATTTCATGTTACATGAACATCCTGATGAAAACATGCCCTGAAAAAATATTGAGAGCATGAAAGAGTATACAAAGAAAGCCGACATATTTCACAAAAACTCCTAAGTGTTCAGCATTTGTTTTCATCTTGCACTGAAAATAAATTGAATTATTTTAATGTTTTCATAAAAACGATATGTCTTAAAATGTCTTACTCATAATTAAAATGCTACACAGTTCCTTCTCAGTTGGGTCACAGATGATCAGCACTAATCAAACAAGCCAATTTCACCTAAAAGCATTCTAGAAATCAACAGATTTCCACAACTTTTCAAATTCAACGAATTAGCATATTTCCAATATATCTTATTAGGAATTTTTCAGAGAACTTCAGTTGTAAATATTAGTGAGGCACATTGTCAAACCATGTTCATACAAATGCTAGAGAACATTCATTATCATTATTTTCTTATCTCCACTCAAGATAGCTATATTGATTATGACCTGTTCAATGTCAAAGTCTTAAAACCAGAAATCAGTATTTAATAAAAAGTAGAAGGGACATAATTTCTATCCTGGGTTACCCCACAACTCTCAATTTCACAGTAGGTGGGTAAAAGGGGCAGGAGGAGAGTGAAGAGTGTTGTCAGTTTTCCCTTATGAGGATTGTCATTCTAAGTTTACATGGCCTGAAAGGCTAGAAAGTTTTTATATAGACTGGACGCAAATTAATGTCTCAAAATACAGAAGGTATCTGCAGCTATTCCATTATAAGGTGTGGCTTGACCCCAAGTACTGAATTTAGCCTCCCATCCATCATGGATTAATTATGTTTCCAGGAACAAAAAAGGATAATAATTCAATGTGATGTGCAAGGAAGTGACCATGTAACTGCCATTAACCTATGTATCACACTAAGTAATTGTCTAAAAGTCCTACCACTAGTCCTGGCTTTAAAATTTTGCTCACCTATTTCAAGGAAATGTTCCAAAGGAAAATATTTTTTTCCTCCTACAAGTGAGCATTTGTACTCACACCACAATCATCATATAACATGAAAGTTATTGTATAACACATCCATTGATCAATCTGAGTAAGTAGGGAAGAATGCCAGCATTTATGCAAAAGAAATTCCTTGTCACAGTTTAACTTACACTCCCAGGGGACCCACACTATGTTGTGTAATTTATGCCATAAGGGATATTTTTTAGACTGATTTACTCCATTGCTAGTGCTGTGCTATTAAATTCTTATATGCCTTAATGATGGCAATGTAATGAGAATAATGTTACGAGTAAAATGAAAGAACATGTAACCAAATCAAGGTTGGAAAACTGTCCAAGAGGACATGTCTCATCTTCACAGACCACCATAAAGCAATAGAAATGTCCCTGAAAACTCAGAGACCATTGGATCCACATTAATTACTCAACTTTCATCCTGATTTTGATGCTGTGAAAAGCTGCAATCAAAACTCAATAGTCTTGGTGAGTACTAAGCAGGTATTCTTTATTGCAGTTCTAGGCAACACAGGGGATCCCTCCTCCTAATGTGCACACTGAATGAGTTTGTTGCACAGCTTATATGCAGGATATACACATATATTCATGACCTTCCCAATACATTTTTAGCATATTATTTTTCTGAGAATTCATTAGCATAGGTTTCCACCCTTTCCTGCATGCATGCTACAGTCTTTAGTTGGCCTTCAAGGACCCTGCTGGTCGTTTACTTCATCTACTCATCTTCATCACTGTGTTTTTGCTGTGAACTATAACCTTTATCTTCCTCTTCCTGTTTACCAGAGCCACATGACTGGTCTTGGGGCCACGTTGTGGCCTTGAGTTTTCTTGTTCTTGGAGACAGTCCCACTAGAAAGCTTACAATGTGCTGGCACACATGTTCCACAATACCATTACCACAAAATATGTTACTGGTATCTAGAAACATCTAGACAGTAATTCTCTATTAGAATCATTGCTGCATAACATGTCATTGACACCCATAAAACTCCAGACAGTAAGTCCCATTAGATTCAGTCCCCTTTTCTCTTTCTTGAACTATACGAGTACACAGTAAAGAAAGGACAGAAGAAATTCAATGATCTCCTGGGAGGGACATTGAGACTCCCTGGCCACAGTCTTGACAGGTGTGCACAGGCCTTTCATTGTCTATAATCATATTTTTAGTTCCTATTCCTAAGGAGTATCCTTTTAAAGAGAACACATTATTTTTTAATGCTTCTAAACCCCCCCCCCCCCCCCCCAAAACCAGTAAACCCCAAAACATTTTCTGTTCACTGGCTTCCTGGCAGCAGCTAAAAGAGTTGGCAGGGGTTTCCCTGTAAGTGCACATAGGACCAAGACATAATCCTGTCTTTGACAATGTACTAATGAGTGATAAATTCTTTCAAATGCAAAGAAGGGAGAATGGAGGTATTAATAATCTTTAAGCTCTGTTACTGCAAACAGTAGCTGCCTGTTCCTAATTATGTAAGTAAAAAACATGCTACATCAGAAAAGTCTTTTCCCCAAATCCCTAAGTCAGTTGTTTGCTACTAAGTCCTGCAGGCAATATTTGCAGCTAAGAATATATATTTTTAAAACATCAGCCCTGATTTCAGTTTTATTGATGTTCATAACTGCTTTCTCTTGCTTCACAGTTACACTAAAATCCTATATTTTTTTGTTTGTGAAAATATTAATGTGATCAGCTTGAGGAATAAAACCACACAGGTTGGAAAAAGTGACAAGCAATGAACATGCTATTATGTTTGCAGACACCTGATTTGATGAATAAAATTAAGAATATCATGTTCAAATCTACATCTGCTTATGGTGATTTTATAAATTTAAATAGGCTATACTTGTTTACTGAACAGGTCACTAAATGTCTGCCTACAGGCTACAGTACCTCTACATAAGAATGAGAGATGAGAAAACAATGTCATACATCACTCAGCGGAGAACCTGCTGCTGATTAAGAGCCCTTGGAACATTTATGGAGAAAAAAAAACTCAGCAAGGCTCATTAGCTCAGACATAGTGCTATGCTAACAGCTGGCACACAGCTGGCTAACTCTTGCATGAGCAGAACAGATGTACGTCTATCTACAAAATGGTGCAGCAGCACAACTATACTGGGAAGAAAGAAAGCCCATTGAAAATAGTAGAAAGCACACACCCCCGAGTCCAGTTTTGGATGAAAAACCTCTTCTCAGTTCCCTCCTGGAACAGAATCAATGTTCTTTTATTTTGGCAGGGTGGCTCTCACAATGGCCAGGTTGAGATGTTTCAAAGAAAGAAGGAAAAATTGCATACAACTGTGTCAGATAATCATCCCAATAGAACTGCTAAGGATTTGGTTGCATTGTGAAACTTACCAATCCTTGAAAATGTGTTGGCAACCAACATTAGCAACATTTTGCAATGTCTCCATCATTCAATGAATATTCAAACCTTTTTGGAATTTTACTTAGTCTTTGCCCTCAGTAGGAACCTGTACAAATGTGTTTAGGAGCTTAATTATATACTGTGTGAAAAAGAATTTTCCCACACAGATTTGAATCAGCTCCCTTTCAGTTTCACAGAATATCTTCCTCATTATATATGATAAGAAACAATAACTTCCAATCTATTCTTTTTTTAGGCTATTCTATAGATTTGAAGTTTGTTGGTGGGGGTGGTTTTTTTGCTCACTTTTGTTGGTTTTTCTTGAGTGTTCATGCATATGACTGTGCTTTGTACAGGAATCTTGGTCTTTTCAATTATTTTTTTTTAATGACAGCTCCTATGCTGTCCTAGCATTGTCACTGATTTTCTTCTCCTATTCCTGAGCCCATCCTGAAATCTGACAATGTTCTTTTTGAGACAGTTGGACAAACACTTCAACAGACATTTTAGATGAGGCCATATAATATTTTAATATTGACATTATGCCAATTCCTAGTATTGCTCTCTGTTAAATTTTCTATATATCCCCCCCCAAAAAATTGCCAGCTTTTCTGAAGAATGGATTGTGAAGATACCTTCAGTTATATGTTCATGTTTGCTCTCATGCTTCTAACATAAGTTGATAGTTAAATGTTCATTAATAAGGCAGAAAACTTTTATCACAGCTCCATGTTATGCTCAGCTGATGTGCTTAGTATTACAGAATCATAGAGTGGTTTGGGTTAGAAGGGACCTTAAGGATCATCTAGTTCCAGTGCCCCTGCCATGGTCAGGGACACCCTCCACCAGATGAGGCTGCCCAAAGCCCCATCCAACCTGGCCTTGAACACTGCCAAGGAGGAGGCAGCCAGTTTCTCCAGGAAACTAGTGACAGTGTCTCACCACCCTCGGAGTGAAGAATTTTTTCATAATATCTAATCTAAAACTACTCTCTTTCTGTTTAACCCAGTACACATTGTCCTACCACTACATGCCCTGATAAAAGAGTCTCTCTCCATCTTTTCTATAGACCCCATTTACGTACTGGAAGGATGCAATAAGGTCTCCCTGGAGCTTCCACTTCATGTCCCTCCTCTGGACTTGCTTCAACAGCTCAATAACTTTCTTGTACTGAGGATCCCAGAACTAGATGCAGTACTCCAGGTGAGGTCTCACCATAGCAGAGTAGAGGGGCAGAATCACCTCCCTCGATCTGTGTGTCATGTTGTTCTTGATGGAGCCTAGGACACAGTTGACTTTCTGGGCTGCAAGCATGCATTGATAGTTCATGTTGAGCTTTACATCAATCAAAACCCCCAAGTCCTTCTCCTCAGGGCTGCTCTCAATCCATTCCTTGCCCTGCCTGTATTTGTGCTTGGGATTGCCCTGACCTGTGTACAGGACCTTGCACTTGGCCTTGTGTATCTTCATGAGGTTTGCATAGGCCCAGCTTTCAAGCCTATCAAGGTCCCTCTGGATGGCATCCTTTCCCTCCAATATGTCAACCACACCACACAGCGTAGTGTCATCGGCAAACTTTCTGGAGGTGCATTGGATCCCACTGTCCGTGTCACCAACAAAGATGTTAAGCAACACCAGTCCCAATACCAACCCTTGATAAATGCCACTTGTCACTGGTCTCTACTTGGACATTGAGCCATCAACCACAAAACTTTGAGTGTGACCATCTAGCCAATTCCTTATACACTGAGTGGTCCATCCATCAAATCCATGTCTCTCCAATTTAGAGTCAAGGATGTTGTCTGGGACAGTGTCAAATGCTGGGCACAAGTCCAGGTAGATGACATATGTCACTTATCCACTATTTTGCCACATTGTAGAATGTACCAAATTTGTCAGGTATAATTTGCCTTTAGTGAAGCCATGTTGGCTTTCACCAATCACCTCCATGATCTTGCCAATCATAGACATGAGACTGACCAGCCTGTAGTTTCCCAGGTCTTTCTTTTTTCCCTTTTAAAAAATGCTGTTTAAAGAAAAAAAATATTTATGCTTTTCCAGCCACAAGAACTTCACAAGAATTCCACAGCTTCTCAAATATGATGGAGAGCGGCTCAACCACTTCATTCATCCAGTTCCCTCAGGACTGAAAGATAACATTTCTTCATGTCCCATGGACTTGTGCATCTTGAGGTGCCTTAGATGTTCTCAAACCTGATCTTCTCTTGCAGTGTGCACTTCTTCACTGTCTCAGTCCCTGTCTTTGTCTTATGTGTCCTAGGAAGTGTGATTAGAGCCCTTGCTGGTGAAGACCACGGCAAAAAAATTCATCAAGTACCTCCATTTTCTCCATATCCCAGGTAACCAGGTCTCCCATTTCATTCAGGAAGGGGACCACATTTTCCCCTTGTCTTCCTTTTATCACTGACATAGAAACTTTTCTGGTTGACCTTGATGTCCCTGGCCAGATTTAACTGCATTAAGGCTTTAGCTTTCTTGATCCCTGGCTGCTAGGACAGTTTCTCTTTTCTTTTAATGAGGTAGTATAAATATAATGTGTATATATATATATGTAATATAATATATATAAAATGTTGTTTTATATATATACACACATATATACATTATATTACATATGTATATGTAATATAATATAGATACATATAATGTGGTTATATATATATTATATAGCAATTCTGTGATTTTGTGATATCCTATATTATGTCTATATTTTAATTTCAAAATGTTTAACAACACATTTGTGAATATTCAAAAGAAAGAAAAGTTCAGATGTTACTCAGAAGTACCTACAACATCTACAGGGACACTTGTGGACTTGGATGAATGTTCAGTAAAGCGTACTGTATAAAAGTTAACGTATAAAATAATTCACTACAATCCTAAAATAACCAAATCTATATAAGATAGTAAACGAACAAAATTAAAACCAGAAAAAAATAGGAAGAGGACAACTCACATAAAAAAATTTAAAAACAAACCAAAAAGCTCCAACCCAAAACAAAACAAAAAAACCCATTCTTAATAATAGGTGAGCAGTTTTATTAAGTCAGTTAACAGGAAACAAAAACTAAGCTGTCTTGAAGGTTTGTTTTTCACAGCTCAAAGGTGATGTAAAGAAAGCTTTCAAAACAAGTCTTTTCCAATGTGTGACCAGGAACTTAACAAAATCACTGCAAAATTTCTTTAATTCAATTATATGAGGAAAAAAATGGCATTTGCAGCAAAATGCAATGGTAACTACTGGGCTTTATTCTGCATATCAAAGTGATTATCACTTGTGGAGACTTGAGGCATACTTTCTCCTTCCAATGAAACCAAGAGAAAGACAAAAACAGATGGGATTTTACATTCCCTTCCTCCATTCTGCACCATGTCACAGTGAAGTCCATTTATTTCCATGGGGTTTGGATCATGTTCTTTCTAGGCCTTTTTCATCTTAGCCTTCCTTTCCAAAATGCAGCTTCATATGTTCCGAACAGGTGCTCTATGATTTCTGCATCCCAAATAGCAAGTACCTCCTTCCAAATCCAAAGTGTTACAAAGCCAGGCAACCCACTTCTGAAGTGACATTTCTCTTTATGCCCCGCAGAATTAGGATGCCAAAGGTTTTATACCCTGAGCAGAGTAATTCACTCTATAAAGGAATGAATCATTACCCTGGCTTCTCAATACTTTTCATAAAATTTATGTTTGTTTTTGACAAACGTGTTTTATGGACAACTGTAAAATGTCTATGGGTAGCAGCTACAGAGCTTCCAACAGCAAAGAATTAAGTCACTGCTACTCCTGGAGTGCTAATGAGGAAAAAATCTGCTGAATGTTCATACTTTCATTGAAATACACATATTATGCTTGCTACAGGTGCACAATGCTAATTTGCTTTTTGGGCAAACTGTGCTCAATTTACATAATTTTAACATCCTAAAACCTGCAAACATCAGGAAAATCTGTGTGTTTCTCTGCCTGTAGTATTAAGTCATTGAATACCTAAGAATCAATATAAGCTCTCTGAACCAGGAGGGAAGTTCTACTGGAGTCCTGCGTTAGGTAAATTATGGGATCAAAGCCTTGAGGGATACTAGCCCAGGTCTTGTGTCTATAACCAACATCACCATGGTAATTTCTCTGTCTGTAAGACCAGAACTATTTTTTCTGACCCAGAAATACTTGAAGATCGGAAATTGCTAATGATCCATCTTCTTGGAAGACATTCCTATAAGCATACCTGATAAATACAGAACTCAAGCTAAGCAGCATCTTGTAAGCAGGCAGTGAAGTAATTTCTAGCTTCCAATTTGCTTTGGCAATATCTGAGCCTATACATCTTTAAAATAAAAGCATGGTAGCCTTTATTACATCATCTTTTTATCATCTGTCAAGTGAAATGCCACTATATGTGCTGCAATAACTTGAAATAAGCATAATCAGTAGATGAAGACACCTTTCCTGTGGTCACTGCAGATGAAGTTTGTTGCTGAGAGGATGAGTAAGGAATACAGTGTAAAATAATACGGAGAAACCATGAATAAACATCACTGAAAGCATACATTGCATCTATGGCAGTAGAGTAATATTAGTAGAGAATAGCTACTAATTAGTACCCATAGTTCAATCTGGATCTTTAAAACCTTCTTCAGATTGTTATGGGTTGTTCAAACTGGGGTACCTGGCTACAGAATGATAAAATTATGTCTTATGATTTATACAACAAAACAAGAGCTTACCAAATACATGAGAGAGAACTTGAGTCGTTAAAAATATGCAGTATCTTGACCTTTTCTCCTGCCACTATGTAAGTCTTTGTGAAATCTCTGTTTTTCCTACTGCTTTGGTAGCTATGGTATTTTTGCACAAATGTACAGCTAAATCAAAAGCAGTAGTCAGCAAAGGCTGTGGTCACAAAATGGCTGGAAAGAATCACAGAGAAAGAGCAAGAGTAAAAAATAACTCTATCTATTGAACACGGCAGAGGAAGGAAAACAGCTGAAGCAACAAGAGGAAAAACAAAGCATGGATCAAAGATTACATGAAGCAAACACTAATTTGGCAGTATTAAAAACACAAATGCAATTTACATCCTGACATCAGAGAAGTATATTTCTCAGAAAGAGACACAAACCTTCCAGATCCTACAGAAAAGTTTGAATATTCATATCGTGTAGAAGGATTAGTTTCCTGGGCTGAGAGAACAAGCTGTCCTGGATTCTTGCACTTTTTGGTGTTTGCAGGTGGCACTAGAAAGAACTATAGAACCAGAGACAAAGTGTTTGAATGCTGATAAGAATTTGTTTATGGCAAATGCATTAACATGTTCAACACTGGCTGCCTGGAAGGTCACATCAGAAACATCATTAGCATTGTGTAAGAAAAGCAATATATAGCATTGTCCAGTATGACTTTTAAAGTGAGTAGGTTTGGTGCTGAACAGAAGGGAAATAACATAATTATAAAATCTTTTGCTACTTTTCCCCTCCAACAAAACCACAAGGACAACATTCATTTATAGCAGTGGAATTTTTACCTTTTCCAGTTGGATTTGCACCACAGGATCACCCACAAAAATTTCTGCTGTGCCACAGAACATGTGTGTCAACCAGGCACAGGAGAAGATGCTGTCAGCAGCCACAGTCAGTTCTCCCAATAGCCGCAATCTACTCTCACAGTATTTCTGACCTTGGCATGATCATGATACAACTGAATGCAAATGTTTCTTGTTTTGGCCAGGGTTTGCTTCTGTCTCCACCACAGAGCCTGAGCAGTCAACTTTCTGGCTTCTCTGTTCCTAAGGGCTGGTGTAAGTTCATAAGATGCCCCAGTATTTAGGATTTGTCCTATATCTCATTACTTCTTTTTTGACTCCAGCCAAAATGCTCCATCATCAAGCACTTTTGATTTGTTACCTTGTAACAGGTTCCTACTTGGTTTTCAATTATTTTCATTTGGGTCTTGCTCATCACCCTTTCTTTGCCCTCTTCTCTACTTTAAACAACAATTCTTGTGTTTTTTACTTTGGTTGCTTGCTTTTTCCTTATCGCTTCACATACAGTAACTGCATCCCCAACCTGCCTCCTTTGCTGTCTTTCAATTGGTCTTTCATTTGGACCCTTGTCTTATTCCTGCTTGTCTCTAGTCCTTCTTTCTGTACTGTGTTGCAAGCACCATAATTATTAACAAGTAATGATAACACTAAGGAGTCTCAAGACAGATAGTGGGGACAAAACAAAACCAAACTGAATGAAGCTTTTAAACTTATAGTAATTAATACTGCAATTTCTGGAAAGGGCAACCCCCACTTTCCTCAGTGAAAGATCTTTGGAACTAGGCAACCCCAACAATAAAGCTGCCCTTAAGTATAAAAATACTAGCCATCTGGCACGCAGCAGTATCCCCTTAGTGAATCTCTTCAGCAGGTGCATCATTTGTGGTTTAAACACCGATGATCTCAACTACCTATCTGTAGCTTCACACCACAAATACTCCCCTGCTTTGATGCCTTAGTAATTCTCACCAACATTAACAATTATAGCAATTTTTGAATCAGAGTATATCTTCTGATTACTAGGAAATTATACCCTTACGAAAAGTAATATATTTTTAGTATACTTGGCACACTTTTAGTACAGCTAAGTATCTGTAGAATACTTGAATTATAGCAAGTATACTCATTTTTCATAAGTGTAGAATGACACATTACAAAACAAATTATTATAATCAGAGATTTTCTTGAAGCTATCAAAGGGCTTGATTCAAAATGGGACAAGTTCTTCCTAGTACCCTCAGCCCGCATTAGTGGATAGTGGGAGCTGAGGGCCCTCAGCACCTTCGAGGGAACTTCCCGTGTAAGCCCAAATCCTGCAGCTGTGCGAGATGCAATTTCTTTGATTGCTTCTGCTAATTTGCATACTACATCTATGATTTGGGCACACTGATAATTTACACTAGAATATCCTGTCATTCTGCCAGCTTTACAGACTTGGTGTGCATTGTTTTTCCATTTGCGAGGTCTTTGGGAAAGAGCTTGCTTTGTACTCGGAGCCACATACTGCAGAGACTACCCAGAAGCTCTCTTAACACACAGGGGTCCTGAGCACACTGTTCTATCTAGGCAGCTCTGTGATCGTAGCAAAGAGGATGAGGAAGGTGATGAATGACGATGATGGCTTTCATGCAAATTTATACAAATGATACGCAAATGGCACTCACATAAATTCCACATGAATTCCATCTAAATTGTATCAATTACATATGAGTAGGAATTTAGAGATATTTTAAAAAGAATTATGAAAAATTATATTTTTAAAAAATCCATTTATAAAAGACTCTTAAATTTTAAGAGTTCTGAAAGCAATATTAAGCAAAATACTTCAGAGTTTAAAATAATCTCTCTGGGGGTTGCAAGAACATATTACTCCCACATCTGTTTACTGTAGGATTCTTACACATTTCTTTCAAGCAAATGATTCCACAACTATGGGATGATAGAGGTTTCCAAGTTCTTTTGAAGAAACTTGTTCACTGAACAACATACAAGTTTGTTGTTCTCTTCAGTTCTCCTTCTTACCTAAAAGAAAGCCTACGCTTTGCTGCTTAAAAGCTGTTTTAAGACATTAAAAATCAAACATTTGAACTAAAGAAGACTTAGACTTTCTAAATTGATCTAGTTCATTATAATTTTGTAGTCAAAGTATTTAGTGCATAGTATTTACAAGTATTATTCTTAAATCCAAATCTGCAGGAATGGCCTTGAAATGAATCTGCTGCAGACATAAATATTCACTAGAAATAATTGCTTTCTTGAGACATAAACGTAGGGGTTTTTAAAATTAGTAAGATCACTAATATGAACATTACTCTTAGAGATTAATAAAATCACAACGTTGATGTTCATAACAATTCTACCAAACTATTCTATAATTAAAATTCTACAACAACCTTATTAACAGAGTTAAATCCAAACCAGGTGCTTTTGCTGGTTGATTTAGCAATTTTCTGTTTTACTGTGCTTTTCCCAGTTGACTGATACAAGTTGTCAAATCCAAACGTATATATATTGAGAAGGACACTTTGCACCCCTTTGACTCTCTTCATGAAGCTTCAGTGAGAAAACCATTGTTACTTGTGTCATATCATAATCCATTCTGAAACACATTGAAGATTCATCAACAGGCCTAGCTGATAAATGAGTTTCTGTACAGTTCAGAAGAGCTAATATGGGGTCTTTCATTATAGATTTCTCCTGGCAATGTGTATTGCTGTGCCCACCAGTCAGGCCTTGTGCACAACAGGAGCTAGAACTGGTATGTGTGAAAGTGTTCTGTATCTTCAACTCTGAAATTTAGAGCCATCAAACTACAGGGATTATGTCACTAATGTTGCATTTTTAAATGCACTTTAAGGATTTTTGAGATCTTAGTAGCTCCCATATTGTGCACACTACATTTTCCTCTATGATGATTATGTTGTAGTTATAATTATCTGCAGACTCACCAATGTTTCCTCTCATTTAATGAAAAAACCACAAACAAACCAACAACCCATGGGTTGGATACACAACTCCCAATAATAAAACTTTTAATTCAGTGTCTCACATGTTTCATATACATAGATGCCATCTATATTTACACTTGAACTATTAAACAGGTCTCGTTTTTTTACTCCTTTAAGCAGTTCCTTGTAATGAAGCTACCTGCCTTAATCTCTGAATCAAAATCTTGGGGACCAAATGGGGATCTTCAGAAAAATGTTACTTTTTACTGTTAAATTATCTTGAACACGTTTTATGTAAAATTTTCAACAGTACTATAAATGCAAGGAAGCAATTATATTCAAGGAAAAACATATGTAAGCCTTGAAATGGTCATCTTTGAAATGCTGAGCTGTGATTTTGAATTGCAATTTTGATTTGGTTCTTGTAGACCAGGAGTCCAGAAATATCTTCTGAGCCTCAGATGTGCCTATGCATCTTCTGATCATGTTTGCTTTCTTTGGACAAAACTACTTTTGGAGCCCAAAAGCCACCTGTAACTATATGAGTCTCCAATCTTCTCTTCGTGACTAGAATATTGTATCACTAAACATGGCTGGTACCTTCTGAAATAGAAGACTTGGAAATATCATATAATGCCAGTACTGGTTATAATGTCAATAAATATTTTAAATCCTCTTAAGTATGCTCCTTTACTTTATTATTTATCCACTTGGAATTGGTTTTAAGCAAGTTTTTAACACCGTAATCCTCCACAGTTAGGTATAAACTAGCTCCAAAAATGCATTATCTGAAGAAACTATCAAATCCAATTCCTATGTAGTTAGTTAATTCTCAGTTCTATTTCCTGAATTCAAACATATGTCTTAGTCAAATACTCCCAGTACTGCATTTGATTATTTGCTGTATTCAATTTTGTCAAATCATATAGTTTTGCCTCTTCCTTTTGTTTCAAGATCTTTAAGTACTTAAACATTTTCTTCCATTAGTAGGAATTGAGGAAGTGAGGAACTAGGTAACATGCTGTCTTTCTTCCACAACGGGGATCTTTTACTTTCTTCTTACTTTAGATTTACCCATACTTTCTTTACCCACAGCTGAGATTGCCCAGTAATATGGCAATGAACAGGCAGATAGTCTCTCTTCCTCCACACTTCTTTGAAACTCACTGTCCATATGCAGATACAGAAAATTTCATACTACTCCATTATTCTGTTACACTTCTGTCATTCTGCCTGTTCTTCACTCTGGACCAAGTTTAAAAGGTACTACTGAATTGTTCAAAAAATGTCACTGACTGTCCCTTAAAAAATCCTGGATTCAAACACAACAGAGGGTCAGCTTTCTAGCACATCTGATGCTCTTCTCAAAAATTTTGTTTGGAATAGGATTACTGATGATAGCTCTAAGGAAGGGAAAGATGTCAGACATACATGGACTGATTATAACAGAATAGAACTTTGAGGTGCCCCACATATCTAATCACCCCATTACCAAACATTATTTTGGAGCAATTCAGCAAAGAAACAGATTTTCTCTTTCAAGTCTTTAAAATAATTCTTTGTCCTCTTCACATTTTTCCATGTCTGCCCAGATCACGGGTGTTCTGTACAAGCACCTTTAGTTTGATTTTAATTGTGTTTTCCTCAGCAGAATTATTCTTCTTTCTTCTCCACATCCTTGACTGGTTATTTCCCTTTTTATTAGCTCTGACAGACATGCCAATTGCATGTGTGTGCCTCAGAGACAGCTCCAGCATTCCCTTCAGCTTGCCAACAAATCTCTTATTTAAAATTATAACTGTTGGGCAATTTCACATATGTACTTTTTAATGACTCAAAGGCACTTTGTTCTGACAATATACATTCCTCCAAAAGATCTCAGACGTGTAAGTTGGATAATGTACTACATTCCCTCTGACAGAAAATATGATTGGTTTGTTTCCAAGAACATCATTGCTGCTTTTATCTCTTTACTTTTCAAAATCTATAAATATTTTGGTATAATGTAGAACATTAATTTATGCAGAAGAAAGTCAGGTTTCTGTAAGGCCATTTGCTTCTTACAGGATATTCCTTACATTTGTCAAGCTAAAGGACTTACAAAGAGAAATGGTTTGGAAATCACATTTCCTTTTCCTTCTTTTTTTGTGTGTGCTGCTTCAGAATGAATCAACTATGACACCATATGCTGCAACAATTGCTGAGAATGACAAAAGTAATACTTCTTTCTAAACCTCAACCAAAAACCACCATTAAATTAAAGAAATTGTATTCTCCCCAAATCTCCCTGTATCTTCCAGGCTCAACGTCTCATTGCTTTATTACAATGTAGCCTCTTCCCAGCCCTCCTCTCACTGTAGCAGGCTTCTTGCTACAGGGAAACGTGAACATCCTCTGGCTACTGCTGGAATAAGTGAGCTGTGTCCCTGTTTGAAGGTGGAAGAATCCTCCAACCTGTGCCAGCACCGCCACTATACCACCTCATCCAGGATGGACTGGACTTTGACTTTCATACTCCTCATCCAAGTGTGTAAGAAGCTTTACCATGCATTCAGCCTCAGCACAATAAAAATAAGGCCACAGTAAGAAAATACTATTTCTCACATTATAAACACACACGGGCACACACAAAATACCAACTTCTATTAGGTTACAATTTTTCTCTTTTAAAGATGTGTGCCTCTTACTACATTGCAGCTTACAATTTATACGCTTCTCACAGCATAAGAGATATTTGCTCCTTGCTCTGTTTGCACGGGTCAAGTTACAATTGTCAAGAGAAATTCTCACTCTTTGGAAATAACTGGATATGGATATAATCTGGCTGAACAAAGGGGATGTCTGATTATGCAGTAAGTACCAAAGATACGTTGCGTATCTAGCAAGCTTTTATTCTCATTACTTAACATGTTGCTTGGTTACCTCATCAAACTTGTCATCTGTGAGGAAGCCTGTTTCATTAAAAAAAAAAAGATTGCAAGGCTAGCTCCTCTCTAGCTCCTCTGGGACTGTGGTGGAAGAATGGATTTTATTGAATTTTTTTTACACCTATTTCTGAAGTTTCAGTTCAAAACCAAGTTGCTATGTTCACACCCTGGACAACAAGGACCATGGCTGAACAAAGCACTCTCAAAAATTCTAGGATGCCCAATACCAGAGTACTCTTATGACTCAGTGTAGTGATGTTTGTCACTCTGTGTTTTAAAAAGGTGCCAGGAACTTGGCTGAGCCCCTGTGCACATCACTTACAACCACTTCATCGCCTTTCTGTAGACCACTGAGTAAAAGGTTTGAAGGCCAATCGATAGATAAAGCTGAGTGTCTTTGGCACCATCACAAACTTTCCATGCAGCTAAAACCAACGATCTTGGGAAGCCTTGAGTTTCCCTAATAGTTTGTGACCGTTTGGAGGCAACATACAGTCAGACAGGCTTAACGCCACACCAGGAAGTGTCCAGGTTTTCCCAAACACCCCCTCCTGTGGTTGCAGGTCTGGTCCTTGGGTGCATTCTGGTCACAAGTCTCCACCTCCACTGTCCCACGGGGCGAGCAGGATCGTGCCCAGCTTTCAGTTCTGGAGAGAAAATAACGACATCAACAAGATGAACAGAACAAAACGAAACCACCAACCAACACAGGCAAAGAAAGGAGCGCTTCAGCTGGGCAAGACTAGCTGGGCTGAGGCGCCTACCTCTTCCCAGGCGCTCCCTCATCTCCTCTCCTGCAGATGCGCCTTCCGCCCAAACTCCCCGGCCGTCAGACGGCAGCAGCGTGCACGGCATCAACGCCCGGCCCCGCTCAGCCACCGCGCCGGGGTTTCCCCTCCCCCGGCCCCCCGGCCCAGCACTGCCTTCCGCAGCTCCTCTCCATCACGGTCCCTCCAGGCTCGACCTCGCCCCATTGAAGCGCCGGAGGCGCCCCTGGCCCGCACCGCGCCCTGCCGCGGCGGTAGGTCCGGGTTGAGGGGCAGGAGGGAATCGGCGGCACCGGGGCCGGTACCGACGCCGGGCGGGCGGGGCGAGGCGAGGCGGGGCAGGGGGGCTGCAGCGAGCGCGGCGCCGCCCCCGGCGGGCAGACGGGCGCGGCGGCGTCACGCGGCGGCGCCGCCCCTCGCTCCCGGCGGCCGCCCCCGCCCGCTGCCGCCGCCGCGCACCCGCAGCAGCGCCCGCTCCGTCGGCGAGCGGCAGAGGCAGCCTCGGCCAGCCGCGCCTGCCCCGGCCCGCGGCACCCCGCGCAGGTAAGGCGCGTCCGCAGCGCGGGCAGAGCGGCGCCGCGGAGGACGAGCCCCGCTTTGCCGCGGCGGAGCCGGCGGCGGCGGCGGCTGAGGAAGAGGAGGCGGCGGCGGCGCGAGAGAGGCTGGTGGGTTTGCGTGCGGCGTTGTGGAGAGGTAGATGGCGAGGAGAGGAGATGGTGGAGCGGAGGTAGAAGTTAAAGGTTGGATGCGGTAATTTATTATCCCTTGCAAAGGCGGGAGGAGGAGGAGGAGGAGGAGGAGGGGAGGAAGGGGGGGGGTGTCTATGAGACTTAAGGAATAAAATCAATCTGCTGCATGTTTTCCCTGCGTGAGCTGCCTCGCTGAAACGCGGAGCCGGAGCAGCGATGGGAAAGAATATCGCAATATTGTTATTTATCAGCGGCGGTCTGGAAGAGGCGAGGGGTTTGTGCAGGAAGTGCATTGATAATTTGGGACATTTTCTATTGTGAGCCAGAAGAAAGAGGGCACCCGGCTTCCTTGATACGTGTTCGCAACTGTTCAGGTTCCTGCTGATGCTATGCATTTTTGAAGGAGTAGAAATTATATCATAAGCATATTAAAATAAAGACATCTGCAGACTGGGAGCGTAGCAAAATCGATCATTCCAGCCGCTTAGGAAAGAATTTGATTCTAGAAATTACGTAGAAATGAAAGGAAAAGATTAATGATGCTGTTAAGTCTGCTTTTGAATTAGAGCGCTTCTCCCTTTGGCTGCAGCAAGGTTGTTTTTCAAATCCTTTTTATTTCATCCGGTAATTTGTGAACTCTCTGGTCTTCCCCGCACCCAGAGACAATGCTGTGTATTTTATACAATAAGGATTGAGCCAAGGATTGTGCATGCCAAGCGATCTGGCATTTATTAAGGATTTATTGACCTATGGGTGTCTCTCTCTCTCTCTTTTTCTAATTTGAAAAGGCTCAATCGGGGCACCTGTGACTAAGTCATAATTTTTGAAGAAAAAAAATGGTTGTAGAGGGGTGGGGGACGCATATTAATTCACTGGGGAGGCACTGATTGCAATAGGTATGTTTATGTAGGTTTGTGTGTATTTCTTGCTGCATACATGTGTATACATATATACGTTGCTGGGAGGGATGTCTGGTACTTAAGAACCCATTTGAGATATAGATGTTAATAAATTGTCCTCTTCTGAGAATGAAAGTGTTCTTCTGCTTTGGAAATGACTAGACAAGACCGTGCCGTTTATTGACAGTGTGTGAATTATATCGACAGTAATAAATAAGCAATTGTTCGGGTTTTTTTCCCTGGGTCTTTCTCCTTTCTTTTTCAGTCTTCCCATCTCTATCTCCACCATCCCCCCCACCCCTTTTTTTTTTTTTTTTTCCTTTCTTTCTTCCTCTCGCTCTCTCTTTCCTTCCTCTTTTCCCCTCTTGCTGCTGCTGTGCGTGCGTGTGAGTGAGAGGGGAAGGCAGGCGACGCAGACAGAGGCAGGCAGCGGGCAGGGATGCTCTCGAGGTGGGATCCCCTCTCGGCGGCTCTCCGCGGACACCTGTAGGGATCGCTCTGGCACGCACGGCGGGCACACTCTCACGCGCGTCCTTGCCCGGCTCCCCCTTCCCTCCAGCGGCACACACCACGGGCTGCTGGCACCCTCCTGCCCCTGCGCCCCAAGCAAAGGGACGCTCCCCGCGCAGACCCCATCCCGCCATCCTTTCCGTGCGCTCCCGCGGAAGGCCGGCCGGCGCTCTGCGCTCAGGCAGCCGCGACACCCACCCCGCGCCCCTTGTGCCCCTCTGCGCGGTCTCCGCGCCGCCCCCCCCCCCCTCCCCCAGCACCTTCCGCATTTCCTCCCCACCCACCGTTTCCCCTGAGGTGCTCAGTGACCGGACTGGCCCCAGCTCCCCATAACCGCCGTGAAGACACACATCCGCGCCCCCTCCCCGCGTACCGGCGTGCAGCACCGTCCTCACCCACACACCTCGGACCCTCCCATCTACACACACACTCCTCCAAGTCGTTTCTCACGCCGCCCTCCGGGCACGCACGCCGCGTCTCACACCGCCACCCGGCACCCACCTCTCCGCACTCCCCACGCACCCCAAATCCGCTCCCTCACCGCCCCCTTCCCTTCCGCCGCAGCGGGGCCCTGCGGCCACCCGCACCTCCCTTCCCCGCCCCCGGTGCACCCACACAGGCTCCCGCTCCCCCGCATGGGGGCTCCCACTCGTGTTCAACCCCCCGCCGGTGCAGAGGCTGCGGGACGCGGAGCGGGATTCCCCCGGGCGCAGCCAGCAGCGTGGGGCCGCTGATGCCGCCGGGGACGCGGGGGCCGGCTGCCCTCGCCGCCGCCGCCCCGTCGGGCCGAGCAGGGCGGAGCTGTTCCGGGTGCTGAAGCCGGAGCGGCGGCGCGATGCCGCAAGCGAGCGTCGCTCCTGCCCGCAACCACCAGCGTACCCGAAAAGGAGCTAATTAGGAGCGGGTACCAGGGCGGGAGGAGCTGGGATGGGCCGGGAGATCCCGGCACGGGCCCTCCCGGGCACCGCGCTTTGCAGAAGAGCTGCCGGAAATCCCTTGGCTGGTAGCGGCATTGCCAGAGGTGGCTCTGTTGAAGGGGGGCAGGGAGGTCGCAGGGAGGGAAACCCGGGGGGTTTGTGCTGCCCGACGCTGGCTGGGCAGGGCTGGCATCTGCCTGCGAAGTTTGGGGGTTCTCCTTGCCTCCCTTTTGCTGCTCTTGCCCACCTTGCATGTGACAAATAATAAAAATAAACGTGTTGACATTTAGAGGAATGAAATTAAATATAAAGAGGGAGAGAGTAGGAGGTGACTTAGCAGCTCTGAACGTGTCAGGTGCAGGCAGCTGAGGTGTGTGCCTGTCTTAAAGCAGGTTTCACCCTGGCATGCTCATCTCTCCCCCTTCTCCCCACGCATGCACACACGTACACACACCCCCCCCAGCACAGCAAAGGGCTTGGCAGCACCTCTGGATATGATACCCTGCCTGCCTAAGTGCTCCTGGCTAAGAGATGGGAGGAAGGTGGAGGGGAAGCAATAAGTGAGGGAGGTGTCGGAGATCCTCTGCTTCATCAGGAGAGATCTGCTAATACACACCTTCCAGAAAAGATGTAGCGGCTTAGGGGAGGAAGACAGACTTGAGCCTCTCTGCTGAAATGCTTTGAATGCAGAGACCTCTTCAGAGGATGAGAGTGAACTGTGGCATATATATTATTTTTAAAATGAGGAGTTGTCCTCTTAAATAAGGGCAGCTGAGTAAACATACATAAAATATGGCAACCCATTTCGGAGGACTAACACCTGGGATTAGCTGATCTGCATTGTGAATAATGTCAACATCAGAGCTGCCTTGAATTGGATTTTCCTTGCCATAACAGAGAATATCAGCAGCAAAAGAAACCAGGTGGCAGAGAAAAATGTGGTTTGAAATTTTCAAAAAGCCTTCTAAGAAAGCGTTGTAATTCTTCCTCACCCCATGAAAATAAACCAGTAGGTGTGCCATGCACAGTGTAGCCTGCCAGATCCTGCTGGGAGCTCAGTCCACTTTATATGTTTTAGAGCTGCACTGGAAAGAGCTAGAACTGGGCTTGGTAGTGACTCCGTTAATAGGGCCCTGTAGCTTCTCAGGTGCTGGTATTTCCATAAATAAATTGCAATAAGAAAATTACAGAAGAAACACCATCCTCTCTTTTCAGCATCAGCCTTGTAATAATAAAACATGTTACTAAAATATTGAAACGTTTTGGAAAGGTAAGTAGTTTACATATAGATTATACCATAAAAATGTAATCTAGTATAAGCATATACATTAAGATTTAGGATTAGCGCTGCAAGTTATTATAATTTCTCTGTAACTCCAGAATTACAACAGCAGTTCATTTTCGTAATGTTGAACAGCAGTTAAAATGAGAAATTAATCACAAACATCCACTATTGATCAACTTTATGATTTAATATGTTATTAGTCGCCATTTCTTATTATTCTTTTTCAATTCCTTGCAGATTAGAAACAAAAACAATAGAGGAAAATCACCCCCCTGGATCTCAGCCTTGGCCTTTTGCAAGCAAACAGAAGAGGAGCTGTCAGGCTTTGCATGTCAAGTAGCCACTCGGCTGTTTGACAGCTTCTGGGTTTCAACCCCATTGGGATTGAGGCAGCTCAGGAAACCATGAGCGATGAGTCCTGTCGTCTGCTGACGCTGCTCTAGCACCATGGCAGACAGTCCGTGATCTGACAAGAGGATCTCTCCTAGGGAGGCAGCTCTGGGATCGGTAATTGGCTTCCTGGGAAACTACAGCTGGCAGAGAGGATGTAAAAAGAGGAGCACACGCGCTGGGATATTGCTACAGTCTTGCCGAGCTGGTGGATCCTCTTGGAGGAGGGTTTTACCACTGATCTTGGTTTTTGTCCTGGTTTGGTAATGTTGGCTTTGAGGAAAATTTCTGCTGACTCACCCGCTCCTGGACATCTTTTGGGAAGCCTGGCTGACCAGTGAAGAGACCCAACGGCGCCTCTCCCTGTCGTGGGTACTTTCCGGCAGCAGCCGGCATCTCCCCACACCTGACCTCATCCCGTGGGGCACTTGCAGCCCCCCGCCCCGGGGAGGCTCCCGCAGTGACCCCCACGCCCGGGGCGGGGGTGAGCACACCTGAACCTTCCAGCGCGGCCAGCGCCCGGCAAGATTTTACCCTGTCTGCCGCCGGGGCCCCAGTGCCGCCCCCCGCCGGCCCTGCCGCCCCACTCGCCCACCCCAGGCCGCGCAGGATGGGGGCGGCGCTGGTGCGGCGTGGGGGCTGCCTGCTGCTCTGGCTGGCCCTGCTGCTGGGCTGCTGGGCTGAGCTGGGCAGTGGGCTGGAGTTCCCGGGGGCAGAGGGCCAGTGGACCCGCTTCCCCAAGTGGAATGCCTGCTGTGAGAGCGAGATGAGCTTCAACATGAAGACACGCAGCTCCAGCGGGCTGGTGCTCTACTTCGATGATGAGGGCTTCTGTGACTTCCTGGAGCTCATCCTCACCCAGGGTGGGCGGCTGCAGCTCAGCTTTTCCATCTTCTGTGCCGAGCCTGCCACCCTGCTCTCTGACACGGCGGTCAACGACAACCTCTGGCATGCCATTGTCATCCACCGCCACTTCAAGAACACAACGCTGATCATTGACCGGGCTGAGGCCAAGTGGGTGGAAGTGAAGTCTAAGCGGCGGGACATGACTGTGTTCAGTGGCCTCTTCTTAGGGGGGCTCCCGCCAGAGCTACGGTCAGCAACGTTAAAGCTGACACTCTCCTCTGTCAAGGACCGGGAGCCCTTCAAGGGCTGGATAACGGACGTCCGGGTCAACTACACGCAGGTGTCGCCAGTGGAGAGCCAGGAGGTCCAGCTGGATGATGAGCAGAGCCGCCTGTGCGCCAGGGAGGATGTCTGTCTCAATGGGGGCGTCTGCTCGGTGCTCAATGACCAGGCCGTCTGTGACTGTTCCCAAACAGGCTTCCGGGGGAAGGACTGCAGCGAAGGTAAGGTGCCATTTCAGCTTGCCCCACCGCCCCCCTCCCCATTGCTTCGTGGAGGGTATGGGTAGGAGGCCAGGCTGCATGGAATTTCATCTGTATGAGTGGATCTCCTTCCCTCTTCCCCTTCTCCCCTCCTTTTCCTTTCCTGCCGCCTCCCTGGCTCCCATCTTCCCCACCTTCCCTTCCCTGCCCTCCACGTGTCTCTGTGGCCAACCATGGTGCCATCACTCTTCTGTTCTCTGTGAGGCTGGGCAAGAAAAGGAGGTTATTTGGGTATCTTATAGAGGTAGGGTGTGATTTGGGGTTGTTTCTGGCAAAGGAAAGGTGCTGGGTGTCACCCTGGTAGGTGGGGACGGTCAGCAGGACCCTGGGCCAGAGATGAGAGAGGGGATGGGCATGCTTGTCACAAGCAGCTGGTGGCAATTAATTTCAGGAGCAGGAATGCGATGCTGGGGAGAATTTTACCGAATTGAGCACAAAGGTGATCTGGGCTTACTTTTGTAGGGTAGGGGAGGCCCAGAGTCTGCTGTGTATTGATATTTGCTTTTGCTACATTGTTGAAAGAAAATCACTGATTTATTTGTGAATTCCTGAAATTGTTGCTGGGGAAGAGAGGGATTAAACAGAGGATTATGTTTTTACGTGAATGGTACTGCTTTACAATGTATTTAGCAGTTCACCACGCTAGTCAGACAGGGAGAATACAAAAGGACAAGGGAGAAGCACATACTCCAAGTCCACAAAATTACTGAATAGTTTTCCCAAGGAAGAGGGAGCTCAGAAAAACAGCACTTTCCTGAATCCCATCTACAAATATATCACTGGGTAAACATGATTCATATTCAGTGCCCATTGTTTTTGGCGAATGGAAGCAGTGTGAACATTTACTTTGCAGATGCATGTAGGACATTATTATTTTGCTAGTAAATGTACCATTGCTTGCAGCTGTTTAAGCATAGAGTACATATGTTGTGTACCTAGAACAGGCCATAAAGGTATATGAAATAAGAGCAAATCAAAGGAAAACATAATCTGTGTCAAAATTGGAGAGAGAAGACCTAAGTTTAAAATGTAAAAGGTAAATATCAATAAGGTAATATCAAGGCCAAATTAAGATCTTCACTGAGTAGCTGCATGACATTTACAGCTGAATAATTCGCCGTTATCATTTCTATCAGATTTCACTCATTATAAGAAAGAAAACATCATTTGTGACTGTGCTTTATTATGTAACACCTTCTGTCTTTAGTGTCAATACTCAAAACGCTACAGTCATTCTGCATCCTGTTTACTTTATCAGCTGTTTATCTCTCATCTGCCATTCGTTAAAAAACCCCACACCTTACTATCATTTTAAAATATTTTATTAAGAACAAATGGTAGCTTCAGAAAATAAGACATTTGTACTTTCAATGGCACACAGTCCCAGTAACTGTAGTGAAAAAATATATTTTATATTAGGTATTAGTTAGAATCGTACCAATGGATTTAGTATTTGGACATAAATTTTTAATATGTGGTACTACATAATACATAGGTGTGTGGAAAATACTGAGTTGTCTTAGAATCTTTGAGTTTGGCCCTATTATAAAACAGAATGAAAATTATGAGATGTAGCAGCTTGGTTAAAGCAGCAATAGTCATTTATATATCATGCTATATTTATATATCCTTTACACTAAAACATTCTTTTATGTTATAAGGAATGTGTAATATCTGTAAGAAAATGCTCATATAATTACATGTAATATGTCAGCGATAAGATTATTATCTTCACATAATAATAGGATCAATAGCTATTTTTAAGGAACATTTTATGTTTACTTAGAATGTTACTGGAATACCTATATATATTTATATATGCTAATAATTGTATAGAGCTTATAAGAAGATGGGACTCAAAATAATATTTAGAAGCCTTCAAATTCAGGGTAAAATGCTGGCTTCATTCAAGTACTGGTGGTTTTATAAATGAGCTCACTGGGATCAAGATTCCCTTCATGTGTTCCTTGACCACTAAGAAACCCTATAAAGTAATATAATTTTAGCATACTCTCTCAACAGAAGATCATAAAGTATTCATATTCTGATTTCATTTGAAACAGCAGGCAACACTTCCACTGATAGCCATGCAAATAGGGCTAGTCCTACACTTTTTATCTGTTGACTGAGAAAAGACAGGAACTGAAATTCACATCAGCCAGATTTGGATGAAGGCATCAGCAGCTACTCATGTATGCTACTGAAAATATTGAACTATTTCATAAATTATTTAATATTCTCAGAAATAGAAAAGGCAGAAGGACAAGTAAAACCATTATGCCTGCCAAGGAAGAAACCCTGTCTACTGTTGTTTAGTTCTTTATAGTCAATACAGAAATTATGCTGTTGAGTTTTTAGCTGTTGTTCCTGGAATGTGTATATTTCCCACAAGCTTGGTAAGAGGTTGTCATTGCTGAAGGATGCAGAATCATCTAAAACTGCAGTGATATGGAAGGGTCTTGAGTCTTCACTCTTTTTCTTGTCCTACTTTCTGACTAAAAAAGTTTTAGATGGAAAAAATACTCAACTTTCCATTTTGAGTTGAATTTGTAACCACATGTCCTAGTTGGTTCCTTCAAAGGGGGAAGGTTGTCATTAAATGATATTTTTCTTAGATTTTGAAATAATTTTTCTTTTTGGTTTGGATTTAGTGATTTAGTGTGCTTCTGCATCTCTGCAGTCAGGTAAGGCAGAGAGTCCCACTGCATAATGAGGACTTTAGAAATCAATAACAACAAAGAAAACCTTTCCAAAAGTTTCTCTCCTGACTTGCATATTTGAGAGACTAGAAATAATTGATTCAGAGCCAAAGTTTCAGGCCTTAGGATACAATTTTTTATAGCACTTGAGTGATTTTGAGGAAAAAAAAATCTGGTATTTTTTTTCTTTCCAGATTTTTGTCTTTGAAGATCTCATGAATTTTTCATGAAGTAGAATTTTCTTATAAGAATGAAGTTTAACCAAGTTAATTTGTTTTAGAAAACCCATAGTAATAAAAATTATTCCCAGTAGGCTTAACTTTACCTGTCCAAATCAGGAATAGCTTCATTTATGTTAACTGAATTATACCGGTATAACAACAGCATAAGCTAGGAAAGAATCAGATTTATTATATTCAGTCATGCCCTTTGTTCAAATAGGATATAAACTCTCTTCAGTGGGAGGTTTTGCATTAATCACAGAAAAAGGACTGGGGTTTTGCTTGAGTATCAAGGGTGTGCAGTCTACAGCACAGAAAAATACGATCTGTAGCGGTTCTGTTGTTGATTAGTCTGTGTGCTTGTGAGCAAAGGCAGTAAAAAAGCTTTCTAAAAGAGAAAATAAAATCTCTGTTTAGTGCTGAAACAGGCAAGGAATATTACTTCATGTAATAATAATGACTCAGTAGAAGGAAAAATATACAAAATTATGATCAATTTTGTTAGGAATAAGACTAGCATTAAAATAAACCCTGATTGCCATATCAATTTTCTGATCAGTTTTTGACATACATCACAATCTTCTATTCAGTGAAAATTATATTATTCCTTGAAGTGAATCAAATTGGCATGGCTTGATTCTATGATAGGGAGAGCTGTTTGTTAAAAAGACTGATCTTTAAAATCAAATCTTTAGGTAATTAATTCAAGGTCCTAGAAGGTAGCAAGAATTCATGATTCATATCAGTGAGCCTCCATATTCCTCTTCTAATTTTGCTCTTTACATTAAAATTTCAGAACACCTGAGGGGTGGGGGGCTGCCAAATATTGAATTTATAAAACAGTGAGACTCCTTTCATTGTCATTTATACAAAAATAACCCTGTCCAGTATCCTGTTTGAGAAAATAGGCAGATACCTCTGAAAGAGGAAACAAAAGCCACATAGCGCATTTTGACTTGGGAGAGGTTTCTCACTGACCCCAGTTTCATGTCACTCCATGCCCTTCTGCTTTTCTATATGTGTAACTACTTGAAAAAACTGCATATAGTGTCATTTATCTTTTTTAAAAATATAGCTGGCCTACTTGCCTCAACATTAGCATTTTACAGTGATAATTACTCTGTGATTTCAAAGTATTTCTGCTTAGAATATGTTTTAACTGTTCTACTGGGCATCTGTTTGGGGGCAAAATGAGGACCGTTCATGCAGCTGTTTACTGTAAGAGATATTCTTTCTTGTCAGATACTCAGGAGTTGATGCCAGCTATGGTTTGAACTGTGAAAGTGATTTTTTTTAAAGGAAGTGAATTCCAGATGTCTCAGGCTAGCCAGCATTTAGATTTGTTTGTTTGGGTTCTGAGTATATTGCATCAATCTCTTTTGTGTATATTTGCTTCTTCATGTAATCAAAAATAATAACTTTTTGAAATAAATGATATTTTAATTAATTCAAATTTCTTATACCTTGAATAAAACATATAAACATATTTTGCCATCAATTGTTTTTTGCAAGATACAAGTTTGATTGCAAAGCGGTGCTGTTGAACTCACTGCCTTTAGTTCTTAACATTGTAGCCACTATGGTCTTTATCCTTCTTGAATAGCTAGCTAAATATACTTTCAGTTAGTAAACTCTCTTTTTGATTTACACTGCAGAATCTTTATCCACAGTATGCATCTCTGTTACATGATCTGTATTTCTTCCGCATGCTGAATTTCTTGTCTGTGCCAGTGGCCACTGGGGCGATGTTGATTTAGGAGGAGGGAGAGAAATCCAGTAGAGATTACACTAAGGTACTGTTGCATTTACAGATGATTTGATTAGTTTAACAATAAAAGCTTTAATTTTATTTAATAGTTTTAAACAGTGCCTTTGTCATGGAAGTATCTTGAGGAGACATAGTCACATAATCCCAAAGTCTTTCAAAATTGTATTCAATCTGAGTCCTTCACATTTAGCCATATGAAAACAGAATCCTTGTGTCAGTTTAAAGCAGAATTGTGCATAATTTTCCTAATGCAATTTTATATATTTTTTTGCTTGCCAGGATTCAGCATTATAGGATATTGATTTCAGTATCTGCCTCATGTAAAATCACAGCAATTTAAATACTGTGTCACTGGTAATTAGGAATTGGCAGTCTGTTTTATGTTATCTTCTAAGAAGGCTACTTGTTGAATACTGCTAATCCTTTCAAAATGCTGATATTGAAATACTTCCAAAAGACCACTTACACATATAGCATACATCTTAGTACTCCAGATCAATAATATTTTATATAGTGAGGTTGTTGCTTCCCTTTGTGACTAGCTGAGATGCAGGGTCCATGTTAATTTTAAGTCTATATTGCAAATTACAGAATGCAATATGTTAGAGGAAATATCTAGCAGCACAGGACCTTGTGTCAGATTGGTCATATTCATTCAGAATATCAAAATTATATAATAAAATAATCTATATTTTTATGTAATTACATGTCAAGGCTTCCTGGCATTTTGGAACAAATGCACTTGATTGTTTTTCTAAGCTGCAGCTTGGCTCCCTAGGAGTCTTTTAACAGTAGATGCTAGCTAAGGAGTTGTGGGAAAACATTTGGATTACAGAACATATAATTTTATCCCACCATCATTACTGAGCTGATGGATGGGAATGAGGAAACAGAATGGCAAGTAAAACCAGTTTCCGATAGAAATAACTTTATGTGGAAGCTAACATTAACATATGCAGCTTTGAGGATTTATGCTTCCCTAAATAAACATATCAAAGTTGGCTGGTAATATAAAACAAAAAGGGTTGTCCATCTCTCTTACTGAAATTTATACAATGTTTTGTCTTCCATAAAGCTTAATGTTATTTTGAGAAAGCATGAACCTGTACCAGCTTCTGGAAAAATAGTTTACTATGCTGTAGATGAAAAATATATACCTTCATACACACATGATTTTACAGAATACTGAAGGGTGTGCTGAGGTTTTGTGCTGCACCTGAGGAGTAAACTGTAAAGACCAAAGTAGATTTCTTCCAAGGAATGAGTTGGTAGAACATGAAAAACATAAATTTAACTGTGCCATTATAAATAGAAATCACTAGCAAAGTCAAGGTACATAATATCTTTGATGCCTTTATTTAATTCTGTGCTGACCAGTGTGTTTTAATATTTTACAAAGTAATTCATTATTTTCCCACAAAGATGTGCACATTCTGAATGACACTCTGTCTGTAGTGTGGTGAGGGTGTCTGACTAAAGTATTTGTATGTGGTGGGTTCATGTTAATGTCTACACTAATGAATGAAGTAGGAAAGAGGACACGATTTTGATGTGCCATTGTTTTCTCATTTCACGCCACTGTGATCCAGTTGGGTTTCTCCATCTGTAAAGTTAAACTAGTTATTCTCCATAGAGTTTTTTTTTTTGTAGGATTTTCTTCCTATCTGTTAGGCAGTTGAAAGATCAGAATTTGTATTAAGGATCTAGTAGGGGAAGTCAAGATTTGATGCTCCCCTTAATCTAGTGCAACATCTTTAGTCTGTAGAATTGATTTCAGCTGGCTTTGAAGTTGCCACCATTCCTACTGCTTATCTATCCACAGCTGAGTGTTTAGAATCATGTGTTTTTTCTTGTGCACAGCTGGCCTGCTATTACATGCTTTCCATTAGTCTGACTAGGTATTGGAAATGGTGTACCTTGTCAACTGCCAAGCATTTTTCCCTTGACAGTTCTGTTTGACTCATGGTTGAAGAAGTTCCTATCCTTTTCAACATTGCAACACCTGTAGAGAAGTCATCCTTATTATTGTAGGAAGATCTAAGATTTAATGTCCGAGGCTAGTGAAGAACTCCGGGTCCAAATCAATGATCATGTAATTTCTTAAAAGTTTCATTCTGCCTCACTTTCAGTGAGAAATCGGGGGGTGGATGTGGGAAATGGCATGTGCTTGAAGTGCTTTGTTTGAGCTTGTGAAGAATTAAGAGATAGAGGTATGCTGGCAGTTTTCTGTAAGAACAGGGTTGCTTCTAAATTTCTTTAATTCTATGGAGTTGTTCATGAACCTGGAACTATTTAGCTAGGTCTTAATAAGCAGCAAATTTGGCACCTCGTAGACAGCTGAAAGATATAGGTTCTGTTTTCATTCTCCACTGGAATCAATTTGAAGTCCCATTGACTCAAGTTTGGAATTAGGGCAAACCTAATAAAGTGCTGATTCTGAATTTATTATTCAAGTGGGAATATGAAAACAGAGAAGATTTAGGGCAAATTAAATAACCTGCTGATTCTGACTGGAGTAATCATCTGGGAATATCTATTGAGAAGAGACATTTCATAAGTTTATATATTTATTACCATCATCTTCATTATTATTTATTAATTCAATACATATTTGTGAACCATGCTGTAAGAGTTAAGTTACATGACTAAATCTGATTTACATTTAAGGGACTAATCTGTGGAAAAATCTGTTTTAGAAAAAAATTAAAAAGGGAGGTGTATTCAATAGAATCACTTTTTCAGTTGCTGCTGCTACGAACTGTGAAACAGTATATTTTGCATATGCGTTATGTACCAACAATGCTATGTAGGTGTGCAAGTTGCAGGCTTCTTACAGTCTGTGGCATGGTGTGCAAGGTCTTGAAACCTTGACAAGGTTTGAGTTTTTGGTGATTTTGTCTAGAAAGAGGGCTTTGTGTTGCTTGAAGACAGAAAAACTAGATTGCTTCTTCCCACAGCGATGTCTCTTTGTAATTAAGAGAACATGTACAGCCATTACAGAGGTCACTGACATTACACTATGCAATTGGATAACTGTGTCACAGTTCCAAAGTTTCAGAATTACATCTCAATTTCTGATACAGAATGACCTTCATGTTGATCTTCTTTCCCTCCTATGCTTTTTAGCCTTAACAAATTTCAAAAAAGATACTTTTGTCAAAGGAGATATTTCCATTAATAAAAGAAAGACTCCCTAAGAAAGATGACACATATGTATTATAAATCATACATGCTTTCTTTTTAAGAACTGTATAGAAAATCACAGAATTAATGAGTTGACAAGGGGTAAAGATTCATAGAATTCATAGAATTGTAGGGGTTGGAAGGGACCTCGAGAGATCATCAGGTCCAACCCCCCTGCCAAAGCAGGCTCCCTACCTCATATTACATAGATAGGCGTCCAGACGAGACTTGAATATCTCCAGAGAAGGAGACTCCACCACCTCCCTGGGCAGCCTATTCCACTGCTCCGTCACCCTCACTGTGAAAAAGTTCTTCCGCATGTTGGTGCGGAACTTCCTGTGCTCCAGCTTACAGCCATTGCCCCTTGTCCTGTCCCCACAGACCACTGAAAAGGGGCTGGCTGATTCCCCCTGCAGCCCGCGCTTCAGATAATTATAGACTATAATTAGGTCCCCCCTTAGTCTTCTCTTCTCAAGGCTGAAGAGTCCCAACTTACTCAGCTTTTCCTCATAGGGGAGATGCTCCAGGCCCCTAATCATCTTCGTAGCCCTTCTCTGGACTCTATCCAGGAGATCCCTGTCCTTTTTAAACCAAGGAGCCCAGAACTGGACACAATACTCCAGGTGGGGCCTGACCAGGGCAGAGTAGAGGGGGAGGATCACCTCCTTTGACCTGCTGGCTACACTCCTCCGGATGCACCCCAGGATCCCATTGTCTCTCTCAGCCCCCAGGGCACACTACTGGCTCATGGCCAACCTGTCATCTACCAGGACCCCCCGGTCCTTCTCCACAGAGCTCTTCTCCAGCAGGTCATCCCCCAGCCTGTACTGATACAGTCGGTTATTCCTCCCCAGGTGCAAGACTTTACACTTGCTTTTGTTGAATTTCATTAGATTTCTCCCTGCCCAGCTCTCCAGCCTGTCCAGGTCTTGCTGGATGGCATCGTAGTGTTCCTGCGTGTCAGCCACCCCTCCCAGCCTTGTATCATCGGTGTACTTGCTGAGGGTGGATGCTATTCCCTCATCAAGGTTGTCTATGAAGATATTAAACAGGACTGGACCCGAGATCTCGAGATCTGATTCTCGAGTCTGTAATTTTCCTTAGAAGCTTATCCTGACTCTTCTTTGGTCCCAAAGGTGTCAACATAGTCACACACACATCAGCATTTGTACAAATGGGTGTCTAGGGGGCAACTGTGATGAATAGCTTTAGGTTGGGTTATGGGCTTGTGATACAAAAATAATAATCATTACTAATAAAAAAGTGAGACTTGAACCCTGCTGCTATTTAAAAAAACAAATAAAAGTTCTGCAGCCCTTTTAGGAAAGACATTATCTTTCCTGATTCTGAATCATACAAAAGTGATAAGTGATCTAAAAATTTTTGGGTTGTGCTGATTGTTATGCAGCAACAGTCTCACATTTTACATTTGTAAAATCAGAACCTTAACTTGGGAAGTTCAGGGACAAGAGGTGGAGAGGCTCTTGAGACACAGCATCTCCTTCCTAGACTACACACAGTGCTATGTCTAAATAAAATGAATATCAGCTAAGTATCTATAATGGGGTAGATAGATGCTTTCCTGACATCATCAATTAGAAAAGCAGTGGGATTTCTTTAGGAAATTTCTGGGAATGTTAGTGCTGACAAAGATATTAGTTTGCTTATTTTGCTTTTGTTTTCCTTCCTATTTTTCCTCATCAGAGGAGAAGCAGATGAAAATGGAAGTTATAAACTGATAGCTGTATGTGACTTAATTTTTAAGGCCTTCATGAGGTGATGTGAGAAAGATTTCTAAATAGAATTTCTAAGAACTGATAAATGCCCTCTTGTTACATCCTCCTCAGATTAATGTCGCTGAACTTCGCAGGAGCAGATTCTCTGTGAAGTTTTTTTCCTGTGATAATTAACCATAATATTCTGTAATATTATTATGTTGCAAATGAAGTGTTTGGGAGTTTTTTAGTACATACATTTTTTCAGAGAGATAAATTGTGGACTGACATTCAACATTAGATAAAAGATTTCTCTGGTTTGGTTAAACATTTACTAAAGAATTCTGAGTACAAAATTCATTATCATACATACAACATTCCTGATTTGAGGATTATGAGGATTATGAGGAAAACACTAGAATTTTCCTACTAGTTCACCAGGAAGAAAATATGATTTGGATATATTTCCTGGCTGACACAAAAACTCCCATTACTTTTCCATGAATGCTGCACCAGTTTTGGTGTATTACAGGAATCTCTGGGGTGTTTGTCACTGTTCTTGGTCTAGAGTAATTAGAGGAGCAGCTAGGATGAAAGTTAGTTACACAGCCTTGAACTTCTGCTTTTTCTTCTTTCCTCTATGGCGGTCAAAAAATTGAGTCTGGCGCTATAATAACTACGCAGAACAGCATAGCTTTTATTTTTGTTTTCCACATTACAAATTTTGAAACACAAAATTTTCAAAAAACATACGTCAGGTTCAAAGTTATGAGAAAAATATTTTCACATTCTAATTCATGTTTTTCTAACAAAGGAAGTTCCAACAAAAGGAAAGAGTTAATGTAATAGAAGTTTTGACTTGCTCTTCCCTCAAATCCACTGTTACTCACATTTTTAACATTTGAAATATTGTTAACATTCAGAGGTTTTATCTATTATCAATGACTGGATCCCATTCTCTTCTTTTAAGTACCACTGCAGTTTCTGAATAACTAAGGTCTTTCTTGCACATTGTAAATACCTACATCATCCGAGCTTGTAAAAGGGACTGATTAAAACAAGTCTCAGCTATTCAGTCACATATTACCCATTATGATACTTGAGATATACTGATGGCTTTTGTAAATCTTAAACCACAGAAGCATCCATCATGATGTGAGTGAATAAAATTTCCTTCCTATTTCTGCCCTATTAGAAAACCAGAAACATCTCTATTGGAAGTGGAAAAACAGCAGTCTAAGTTGTTGGCAGCACAGGAATTCAGAAGCAAGGCTACTTTCAATGAGTGGTGGCATTCATCTATTTTTGTTGCTTGAGTTTAAGGGTGGAACTTGGCTCTCTATTTTCTTCACGTTTTCATGAGAATAATAAGAGTTAGTGATACTGAACCTGTTGTGATAGAGATATACCTAACTCAAAAGCATGCCTCTGAGAAGTTATATTTAGTTATTTTGATGTTGTACTTCAATATAGGCTCTTTACACCTTGAGGAGCCTCAATATATTAAGTAGACCGGGTACAGGTTTTGATGGCATTCAACTTTGCTCTTCCTTAGCTTCCTCTTGAGAAATTTGAAAAATAATACATAATTATGTCTTCAAAACTTGGTCCTCCCCAGTTTGAGCTCTCACTGACTTAAATCAGGCTTCTGTGTTACTAAGGAAATTGGAAAACAAACATGTCCTTTGAAATCATGTATATTTTTATGGAAAATATTTCTGCAATATTTTACCTTTGAGGTTTGTCACATTCAGTAGGATCTCTAAGTCAATTTATGGAGTAAAAGAACTAATCCTGGTACTTACTTCATATCTGTGTAAATCAGGATTGATGTATCTTGAAGCTTAACACATTATGCCATTAGAAAATAAAATAAGATCAGAATTAGGTCATCTGGCTAGAAATAAAAATAACTTTGAAAAGTTTTAATATTAAAACATCCCAAAACCTGAAGAAAGAAACAGGCTTTCCCTTGTTCACCATTATGTAATATTATTTTGCAATCTGTGTGGAAGTTTCCTTTGCATAGAAACATTTTGCCAGCACCAAAATAATTGGTGAGAAACTTTGCTTGCTTGCTTCTTTCCCACACCCATATGGTAACAATAATTACTTATTCCACTCTTTATTTTTTCTATATTTTCAGAGGTATAAGAACTGTAAATGCAATTTTCCCATAGAAAATTATGCATCAATGGCTTAATTTTTGTATTTTGACCCCACTTCCCACCCCCATGGTTGAGATGTCCTATCCTGTATTGAAATGCTTGCCATTTGAAATTAGACTGTCATGTATTTTTCATTCCCGCGTTTGAATCAATCTTTACACTCCTTTTGTTGTTTTTAGAGACCCATTTAGTGCACAGGATTTTAAAGCATAGTTTGGCATGGCCAGTTTGCCCTATCAGTATCAGTCTAACATGTATGAACATACTGCACTCAAAATCTGTGCTCTGAAAATATCAAGTTTATGAAATAAAGCACTTAGAGACTATCAACTGTCAAGACAAAAGATACTGTACAATTTTAATTTGATGCATTTCTGGGTATCTGTTGTGAAAAAGTCTTTAATTATATAATTATTTTTTTCCCCCTTGAGCCTTCTGCCTTATTCAGTGCATAGTCTGGATAATAAGTTCTTCAATATTTTGTTTTCTCCTTGTTCAGTGCCTAGCCCTGAGCCTTATTTATTGTCCATATTCAAACCAGCTCTGAAGAGAAATTATTAATTTTTCCCTGGGCTTTTTTCTAAGGCTTTCATAACTACAGTGTCTGAGCTGCTGTGTAAGTATTAAAAATTACACAATGCCCATGTAGGATGACAGATGCTGTTATCCCAGTTGTAAAGGAGAAGTGAGGTGGGAGAGACTGCAGGTAAAAAACCCATTCTCTGATACTGAGCTCACAATTTGAAGTTTTTCTGACTACTTCACATGTAACACTACGTACTCTCAGATGATGTCACTATGATGTCAAGCTGGTACTGACTTCAGATTTCAACTTTGAGTGACCAGCTCTGCATATTCAGGGATATCCAGTGAAGCATGCTCCCAGAGATGCAAACATCCCCAGCAGCATACAGAATGACCACATGCCCTACCACCCATAAAATACCTGGCTTTAAAGACCTGACCAAAATCACATGGGGTTTTTAGGAGAGAAGGGGATAGAACATCTCTGAGGCAGCACTCCCCACTCTGTTTTAGCGAGGACTTTTGTATTGCAGGGGCAGGGGTACATAGGCACAACAGCTTTCTTCATTACTCAGTCATTCCTTAATGCTAAGAATAGATCTCTTCTGTGTACAGAACAGGTTACGGGGGCTACAGAGACAATTGCATTAAGCTGTGTAATTAAAGGCTATATCATAATGGATATGAATAAAGTGGATGGATCTAAGTTACATAAGAAGCCTTATGTCTCAGAGCTGCTATTTTTGACTTTGCAACCTAAAGAACATTCTATTAAGGTAGTAAAATAGTCAGTGTGTGTAATTTTCAGTAGGTTTTTAAAACTCTACGCCCACTCAGACATCCCAGCCCAGGCATTGTGTTTTCTGCACTTGAATCAGGAAGCAGCCTTTCCACAGGGCCCATTCCCAGCAGGGAAGTTGCTGATGGATCTTTGTTTTCCCTTCTCCAACACTGGGTAGCTGGACCTATCACAGGCTATGGAATTCCCCATGACAGGAATGGCTGAAGTTAAAGTATACAACCACAGTTTAAACAATTCTTCAGGAATTTCTTGATAAAAGCCAAGACATCTCCACTAATACTGAACAAACACATTTTTTGAGGAAGTTTGCAACTTGAACAGATTCTGGTGGGTTTTCAAAGGACTGGGAAAAGGCTCAAACCTAAAAGTCAGGTTACTTATGACCAGATGTTGGGTGGTTTTTATTTCTTCTTCAAAATAAGCTTCAGATCAAATTCATTCAGAATGGAAATGAAACTTCCCCGGTGAAGATACTACTACTAACATAAATGTCACATTTTCAGTTGAGCTGGTTTTTTTAAGACTGAAAAATAGATTACTTCCTTACCATACTGGGTCACTCTCAATTTTCCTTACTGTAATTGATCTTCTGTAGTAAGTGTGTATCAGAAAGATAACAAGGAATGAAAATAAAATAAAATTAAACAAAGCATAGTCACAATTGTTTCAATACATTTCAGAACCATTTTTCCATGGAGTTAATTGAGTTTTTAAAATAAAATATAAATATTGTATTTGCACTCCTGCCTGTTCAGTGTTGCCATTAAAAGCCTTTGCCTAAAAATATTTTTTAAACTTTGCTTTGTAAAAGTTTTATATAAAGGAAGAATATGGCCACAATAGCATTTTCTGTATACAAACCCCAGAAATTATTAAGCTTTGTCTTTGTCAGACAGTATTTCAAAGATATTTCTGTCTTTATAAGAGTCAAATTTATTAGTCCCCCAGGAACTTCAACCACAACTTTATAATTTTTCTCATTTAGTAATTGTTACTTTCTCTACTTACAGAATTAGGTGCTTGTTCTTTCTTTGCATATAAAAAAATTATGAAGATTAAATATTTTCCCCCTTTTCTATGATTTATATTATATCCATTATGTTATACTGTGTACTATTTTAACTCCAAAGCTTATGATTAAAAAGCTACTAGCACAGGAGAAAGTGGAGACATTGAAGTTGCAGTTGAATTCCCAATAGAGTTGTTTATGATCACTTAATTGACAGATGGTCCTGCTGGATTTGGTTTGATTATTTGTATGAATAATTTTATCTCCTTGATCCTTAATATGAATTAATGTATATAAAAATATGTTGCAGATAACCATACTTATTTTAATAATACAACATGACTAGATGATTATTCTGTATTACACCATGGTATTTATTCTGTATTACACCATGGTATTTATTAACTTAATGACATTTTCAGGTATATTGTTATTGCTCCCACTGGTGTAAATGAGACTACATGTGTTAGAATGAATAGAAAAGTTTTTAAAGAAAAAAGTTAATTGAAAAAAAAAAAAAGGATGGTTTAAGTATAATCAGATACAAGCTAAACTGCAGAATCAAAGGCAATCAATTGAAGCATATATAAATTTTGAGAGACAACTATTCATGATTTTGCGTATTATAAATGTGCTTAGTATGGAATCTTATTAGATTCATCTTTAGAAATGCTTTTTAAACTGAATAATAATGAGCTTAGATTCATATGTCTGTATGCATATAATTTTTGTTCAAGCTCTATATATGTGGGTTTTTTGCCACCTCTTTGTTGCATTTTCTATAAAACAACTGCAGTGCTATTTATTTAGGAAAGCTTACAATTCTGCAAGAAAATAGTACCAGTCAGAAATCCCAGTCCTATGTAACATCCCTAAAGGCTGTTTTTCACTAAGCAGCGAAGGGAGTATAATTTAATGCACTCTGATTTTACTGTCATTTAAAATATGTCCCTCACTTAGCAGTGCTCCTCTGCAAACTTTTTTTTTTTTCCTTTTGAAACATAGAGGATAGTATACAAGGAGTGAAGTAAAAGTTTACTAGCCTAATGGGACCATAAGATAGCAACAAAAATTAAATGTATTGATCCTTTGACCATCATTTAATCTACTACCTACACTTACCAGGCTTCTCAAATTATCAGCTTCTTAGACTATTTACGACATGCATGGATTTCATAAACTGGCTAAAAAGTCTTCTCAATTTAATAAAATGCTAGAAAACAACTCATACTAAATGTAATTTTATAAATCCTCCTAAATTTAAATTTTTGGGGTTTTTTATGTTTTTTTAAAAAGAAAATACTTCCCTTAGTAACAAGGGGCATATTTATTTTACAATTCTAAGATTAAAATATGGGTAGTTTTCAGTATATTAAAATGAATGCAGTTACTACTTTACATCAAGAATTTTCATTCACTTGTAAAACAGCAAATGAAGGTAAATAGCTCTAAGTGAAACAGTATAGACACTGCACCCAGGGTTACTTCTCTCTCAGGTCTGCTCCCATACAAATACATAGGGAATAATGCTCAAGCTTCGTCTTCCTACAGTGGTTTGTGCAAAGAGGCCTAATTTTCTTGGGAGGACTTTGTTAAATCCAGAACATTGGGATAAAGCGGCTCCTTAGACAGTTACGCCAGTTGATCCAAAGGCACAAATAGAAAGGAGCTTTCCAAGAACAATATAAGTAGTGTTAAGGGGAATCAAAGTCCTTGCCTGGTCAGCTAAAAGAGAAGAGAGCACATAATTCTTGCTACATGTGTTTGAATTTCTGTTTATATAGCTGTGATTGACCTCTGCAAGCATTATTGATTATCAATGCAGATAATGCAGGTCAGAAAAATTATTTGAGGAGTTTATTGGAAATATTAGGAAAATTTTTGGTGAATTAGCCTAATATCTCTCTGAATAAGCCTAATATCTACACTCTAATATATCTAAATAAAAATCCTGAGGTTTTTCAGCTGAGCTTGTAAGAACTGGACCTCCATTTCTAATGAGTCAATAGCATCACTTTTAAATCAAATCTCGGAAAAACTCTCAGTACTGAAATTAGCTGTCAAAAATATTTTTGAGAGTTGCTTTCCTTTTAGCTACATTTCAAAACAAGTTGCTGAATCTCCTTTTTGAAAGTATTTCAGCTAAGTTTCAATATGATTGTTTGTTTTCTCTGACTATGCAAAAGATAGCCTTTAAAACTTGATAAGAGACTGGCAGTATTGTTGAAACAAACCTTCTGTAATGAAATAAATGATATCAGGAGAAAAATGTAACAAAAATATCTGAAATGTTATTAGATATCATAGTATTATATCATGCTTAACCAAGTATCAATAAATTATTCATTACTGAATGTGGTGTGCACTGCCTACCTGTCTCTAAACAGTGTGCAACAGTCACATCACGAGTCTCATCGTACATTCCTTACAGCAGGATGTTCTTACTGTAGTTTTTGCTTGGTAATATGTGCACAGTACTTAATATATGACCAGCTTCACGTTCTCCAGTAAAATGTTGCATTCCTTCAGAAAATCATTTAAATTGTGATAGTGACCTTGGGTTCTTGGTTTTTGCAGTTGGACTTTGCTTTTTGCGGAATTTTTTGCAGTTAAGAAAAACTTATTATGAAACAACCCTTTTTTAGCTTTGGACCCAGATATTATTTCTTCTTTAAAAACTGTCCCCTTCATAAATTATTACATCAGATGAATGGTAGGCATTTGGAAAAATAAAATGGAAATAAGATGAAGGACTAAGAAGTAATTAAGAACTGAAAATGAGATTTGGAATTGGTATTTTATTTTCACAATTTTATTACAAGTTCTTTATATATCTCAAGTGTTTGATCTCCCTCTCAGATGTTCGTCCATAAAATAAGGCTAATAATATTCACAGTCTTCTTACCATTCCCTGTCTCTTTTGTCTAGTAATGTCTGAAGTTTCAGAGCATAGTTTGCTATATTCCTACCAATGCCTGCTGCAAAAGAAGTGGATCCTACTCATGTGTTTAGATATTGCATATTACATATTACATAGAATATTGAGCTGTAGTTGAGATACAAACATTGCAGCAATACCAATGGATATTTTTTTTCTAATTTTGGGTACTCCAGATTGCTTTAAGGGCAATCAATTTCCTGATATACTCATAGATAGTCTTTATAAATGTATATACCTGTTTGTGCCCGGCTTGTGGTTTATTTGTCATAGCATAAGGTGGGAACAAGATCTGTTAATATGATTACAAAGCAGTGTTTATTTATAAAGGAGTCCTTTAGAAATGTACCATTAAAAGATTCTTAGTGTTACCTCTTTTGCAAGCAAAAGCAATGCTGCTTTTTGGAAATGAACTGAAAACCTACTAAAATACATGTAAGATTGTATTTTCTTCGGATAAATGTCAGCTGATAAAAAGGATTTTCTTAGGTGTGCTGCACTCTAATAGTACGAGCTGATGCTATTGTATGAAGGATTTTAGAACTGTCTGGCAGAAAGTGTTTACAAAATGTCAGAGAATGTAAAGCTTTGTACTTGCAAAAAGGTATAAGGGGGGAAACAGTGATTTTTTTCGTTAATCCCTGGTTAAATAGAGGTTATTCTGAACAATACAGACTGATTATCCTGTAAAGGGGAAAAGAGCACTTTTATAAGTTGCTAGCCTTTTGGTTCTTCTGCTACTAGGAATAGCCTAGAAGCATAGATTAATTCATTCATCTATATTTGAATTAAAATGAAGAACTGATTTTCAGTGTGTAACAGTGGAATGATTCTCTTCGGGCAACCTTTGAAAGCAAGGGAATATTCTTTCTGATTTTAGCAATTTTTGGATGAGGTAGTTTGCTCCTACATCAAAATGCTTGAGCTGTTACCTTCATGGAAGTTGGTTACTGTTGTTCATTAAAAACATATCCAAATCTGCTGGATTTACTATTGATACAAAAGTTTATGCAGTAATAATTCTAATCTGATCTTTCTGTGATAATGTTATGAAGATCTAAAGTATATGTAGCTTAAATGACTGTAGCTGTAGCATTTATATCACACAGGTCTCATGAGGATATCTTTAAACAAAAGTTAGATAGTATGCTAACAAGTAATTATCTTATTTTTCATGAACAACGAATATATGTATTGCATGTAAAAGATGGGTGGACTGGGAAGTGTCAAATGACAGTTTGAAAGCATACATAATTTGAAGTGAACTCTCAGTCTAGCTACTCATGGTTTGTTATTTGGCTAAAATGACCAGAGAGTGTATGACACCTGTGTCATAGAAGATGATAACCTACAGAAGAGTGCAAAATCTAAAGGAACAAGAAATGGTCAAATATCTGTGAAAGGGAATCATAGTTTGCATTCCAGCTCCAGGGTTATTAGATATTACCACATACTAGGTAGCTGAGCATCTCCACTGTTGTGCTGGTTACTTTTTGTGGGTACAACTGCATGATACTTTCAGCTGAAATCTATAAGGCTGACAAATTGGATCACAGGAAAAGAATGGTTAGGTAGAAGCTCTATCCAATAACACAGACGAAAATCCCAGAATGGTCAATTCACAGTGGTGGCACAATCTTCTGAATTTTATTTCAGTTTTAAGTAGAATGACAAGGGTTTTTGAGAAAGTAGAGCACTTTGGCTAAATGAAATGTCAGCAAGTCTATGATTTCAGAAGGGAACGTGAAGGAGTCAAACCTTTAAATCTGTAAGCAAATGTACTGAACATCTAAACCCCTAATTAAAGAGAGAAGTTAAGTATTAGGTATCTGTTCTGGAAATAATGTTTAATCATTAATGGAAAATACAAAAAGAACAATAGTAAATGGACCAGTCATTCTAAAATATTGAACAGATTACCGGAGTTTAAAATACTATATTATAGAGTAGAACAAAGGTAAAATGTTGATTTTATCTTTAAAATATTTTTATTCTGACATTTTAATTTCATTAAGTAGCAAAGAAATAGAGTACATAGCTTGGAAGACTGTAATATTACTCTGACCCTTCCTCTGGAATAAATAAACCTTTATTATAATTTATAGATGTATTCAAATATATTTTAAAAAGGAAATAGCCGCAAGCATAACAAGATTTTGGGGTGCTTTCCTAGGTGTAGAGTAAATAGAAGGAGACTTTTTATTCCAAAGCACAGACTTCACTTGTCTCTTGTGATACCTATAGAAATTTTCTGACAACCTTTCTTTTGTGACACACTACGTAGGTATTTCCTTGTATTGCTAAACCAGAGTAAAATACTTTAGCAAATAAGATAGCACCTCTTCTATTGTCAGAATACATTACATGTACATCACACTCCCTTCCTTTGTCTTTCCATTTTATAACTGTGTATGCTGCCACTATAGGATTGCTGTAGATATTTAAGTATTTAGGTACATATTTAGGTAGCAGACGTATTTAACCAAATAGTTTATGTTGTATCCAATATGCCATTCCTGGACAAGAAATTATTTACTCTTTCCTTGAAGCATTTACTCATCACTCTCTAAATGTTACATTCCAGAAATATGTATACCATAATTTTTTGTTCGATAGTAACATTTGTATGTGCCAAAAATCTGTTATTACCTTTGTAAGTACTCCAAAGTACAACAAAATCAGCTGTTTTCAGTAATGGTCTTAGACAAGAGACTACAGGTTGAGTTTATATAGAATAAAATTAAATATATATTTGCTTTGAGAGGGGAACATACGAAAGTAATTTTTCCTCTCTAATCTATTTTGCAAAGTGCACTATAGTCCAATAATATTTCAGCAAGTGGTAAAAAAAGCACTTTTTTATTTGGGGAAGAAAGAACTTGCATTTTTATTCTACTGAATTTGCTTGCTTATGAAGATAATTTTTGGACTTTGGGGGAACATATCAAGTTACTTCTGTGCCCTTCTCATAGAATAGTTTTTAGCAGACACTATTCATCAACAGAAATTTGGGGATATTTAAGTAAAACCTGGCAGTGAAAGAGACAGGTTTATATGTTTACTTAGCATTTCCTTGTGCCTCCTTTAAAAGTTCTCAGAATATATGTAGATTTTAAGCTGTGAAAAAGAATCACAGAATCACAGAATTGTAGGGGTTGGAAGGGACCTCAAGAGATCATCGGGTCCAACCTCCCTTCCAAAGCAGGCTCCCTAGCTCATACTACACAGAATGGCTGTTAGATTTGGGACTTTGAATTCTGATCAACAGATTTTGTGAATTTCTTTAAGAATTATACCAAATTGGTGAATGATGTTTAAATCATGTCAGCAATTAAATATATAAGTCTCTGATTAGTTTATCTTGGCACAAACTCAGTGTCCTTGGTTCTCGTAAGTAATAAATGGCATGGTGCAATTTCATTTCATGGACCAATTTGAGATAGAATAAAATCCTAGAGGTTTTATACTTACCCATTAATTGATAATGTGCTAACCTTCAGCTATCTGAGTCCTGTAGTTCTTACATTTGGGGTCTGAATTTGATTTTTTAAATTCAGTCTTCTTCAAATGTCGGTGGATGTCAGTCTTATACCCAGTTTCTGTGTGGAACTCTTACAAAAATACCAACAGGTTCGGTTTTATTTGCTCTAATCCATGTGCAAAAATATTAAGGAGGATTAGGTTATTCTTGGGTGAAATATCATTTTATTGTATTTTTAGAAAATTTATTATGTAAAAGCCTTTCATGAGCTACCTGACTTAAACAGCATGACTGTCAAAACTTTCTAAGTATGCTCAGAAACAGATTTTTTTTTTCCCTAAGTCCTCTTGAGAGGTCACATTCTTTCTGTGTCTGAAGTAAGCCTGATGGACTTCCTGCTTGTGGCATATGCTGTATTTGCAGTGCATTAGAAATATAATAACGAATAGGTTAGGGGGTTCCACACTAAATACATTTTTAGTACAAAATCTTCATTGCACTTAAATCCATGTTAATTTTGTCATTCACATGATTTATTAGTGGAATTGGTGATGTGGTTTCACATATTCACATATCCACATGTAGTGGATGCCCTGTCCCTGGAAGTGTTCAATGCCAGGTTGGATGGGGCCCTGGGCAACCTTGTGTAGATCCAGACCTGAGGTTGGTGTCCCTGCCTGTGGCAGGGGGCTGGGAGCTCTATGATCCTTGGGGGCCCTTCCAACCCATGCCATTCTATGATTCTATGATATTCCGATCCATGAGAGTTCTCTTGGGCCAAATGATGACAAAAGCAATGTGTCATCATTTTTGCCCCTCATGATCTCAAATGCTTGAAAGTTGTCTTAATTGTTCTTTGCATTTGTATTACTTATTCTGGTAGATGCATGTGAAAGAGAGCACAATTAGAAATTCTCTTATTTGCTGAGGGAATGTAGACATGTATTTTGTATTCTTCAGTATTCCACTTAGATCTAGAGAGAAGATCTAAGGATTTGTTTCCACAAGGACTTTGTTGATTTGGCTGGTCCATGAAGGAAAATTATTTTCCTGCAGTCTCTTTTTGACAAACCATTATATTTTTTTTGAATGATGCTGTGTTTATTTTTTTTGGCAAAAAATTTCTTTTTCATGAAAAAGCAACAGAATAAGAAACTCTGTGAGACCCCATTACATGATTAAGAATGCTTTTTTAATACCCTAGTAAATGTATACCTTGCAATGGCAGCTTCAATTAAATTTTCCACCCAAAAAAAATAGTTCTCAAGCTAAGGATTTATGTTCCATTTTCAGAGAAAGTGTATTTACAATGAAAATTTCATATGAACGAATTACACATTATACATAATAAAGAACATCCAAAGAGAATTCTTATACAATATGCATGGAAGTGAAACAAGAACTTTACTTTGTGGGGCATTTCTTAAGGAACCTGGTATGTTTGTGCTATGAAAAGATAAAAATTCCTATAAGCAGTTGCATTAAAAAAAGAAAGAGGTTTGTACCTCTTGTTATACAGATACGCTGACTTCTGAGTGAGAAAGTAAAGGAGGTGTTTTGAGCTCATTGATTAAAGGTCAATACAGAAGCCAAAGAAAATGAAGGAAATCTACCACTCAGGTGTGCTCTTCAAAGCAGTGAAAAGAGATGAGATTGCTGGAAATGCAGTACAAGAGCCCTCTAAGGGGTAAGACCTCTAAACTGACCATTTCAATGAGTAGCCATTCCTGAGGAAATTATCAAACTAACCATATGTCCAGTCTGGAGGAGGTGAAAAAATAGTAATAAAGCAGCAGGACGCAGTTGGACCATTATAGCAGGCTGACCCAGGCTGGAGGCCAGGTGGCCACCAAAGCTGTTTTATCACTTCCATTCTGATATGGACAGGAGAGAGAAATTATAAGAAAAGGCTCATGGGTTGACATAAGGCAGTGAGATTCCACTCATCAATTACTGTCATGGGCAAAGCATACTCAACTTGGGAAAATTTATTTATTACCACCCAAATCACAGTCGATTAAGGAGGAATAAAACAAAATCTTAAAACTGCCTTCCCAATTTCTCTACATCCTGCCCTAGAGCAGCAAAGGAGGACAAGGAACTGGGGTTGTGGTCAGTTCATCACACATTGTCTTTGCCGCTCCTTCCTCCTCAGGGGGAGGACTCCTTACACTCTTTCCTTGCTCTAGTGTGGGGTTCCTTCCATGGGAGACAGTTCTCCATGAACTTCTCCAATGTGAGTGCTTCCTACAAGCTATAGTCCTTCATGAACTGCTCTTGCATGGGTACTTTCCATAGGGTGCAGACCTTCAGGAGCAGACTGCTCCAACATAGGTCCCCCATAGGGTCACAAGCCCTGACAGCAAACATACTCCAATTTGGGTTCCTCTCTTCATGGATCCACAGGGTCCTGCTAGGATTCTGCTCCAGTGGCAACCCACAGGGTCACAGACTCCTTTGGAGGCATCCATCTACTCCAGTGTGGGGTCCTCCACAGGCTGCAAGTGGATATCTGCTCCACCGTTAACCTCCATGGGCTGCAGGGGAGCAGCCTCACCAAGACTTATCTTGGTGTCTGCAGAGTTCTTCCTCTCACATACTCTCATTCCTCTCTCTAGCTGCAGGTTCATGCACAGGTCTTTTTTTGCCCCTTTCATAGATCTGTTATCCCAGAGGCACTACCACCATCACTGACAGGCTTGGTCTTCTGTCATTGTCTATGGAATGTCATAGACATTGTTCCATGTCTATAGAATGTCAGCTGTCTGGCATTCCATAGACATGGAAGAAGCCTTTAGCAACTTCCCGCAGAAGCCACCCCTGCAACCATCTCACTACCAAAACTTTGCCTTGCAAACCCAACACAACTAGATAGTGTTTTGCTCAGAACAGCTGCTTTCACATTGTATTTACATAATGATGAAGAACTAGTAATTGACAGTAATGTTAAGGTCAGAACTTGATAGCAAACCTGAATTTATCTTATGTTGTAAAGGCTGGGCTACAGGGTACAACTTTCTTAATGAATATCCTGAAACTTAATCTCTGAATAAGTAAAGATTGTTCTACTTTATGTTTATTCGGCTCTCTATCAAATAAAAAGGGGCCTCCCCCTCCCTTGATTTACATTTTGTCTCTTATAGCTATACAGTTTAATTTCATTTTCTCATTCCTCTTGTTTGTCCTCCTTTTGCCTAGTCTTGCATTCTCTTTTTCTTTGGCTTTTGGAACTAAATTAAGGGGTCAAAAAGGTACAAGTCCAGTAACTTTCCATTTTCTCAAGCCTAGTTTTTCCAAGTAGTGTGGTTCAGACTTTTGAATTTATCAATCAGAGCAACCAAACAGATCCTTCTATCAGGATACAAGCCCATCATAATGCAAGGTATTTTCCCCCATTTCAGTGTAAACTTCTGCAAAACAATGTGTTGGCTGTGCACCATTTGAAGTGTAGACCTGTGTAAAGGCAGTTATTTAACCTAAATTGAACAATTGAGAGTAGCTACTGCACATGCTACAAGACCAGTATCTCTAAGAGGTTCCAATTTGTGTTAATCTAATGATCCAATTTGCATTTTATCTGCCAAAAATTTCATGTTCTAGGAAGATACCAGACAAAATGGTCCAGGTTTCATTACAGCATCACTAAAGGCCCTCAGGTCAATATAAACATTTGTAGAAAGGACTTGCTATCTCTGCTACTGGACTATAACTGTATGCTTCCGATTGATTCTGTGCATGATTGTGTGCCAAAAAATGCCGTGTAATCTTCTGTTCAGCACCTCTACAATCAGCTGTTGGTATCTCTATGACTGTCAGCTGCACAGTCATAGAGAGCATTGCATATGTAATGCATAGAGTGCATTACATCCTCCTTCTCTTTTACTTCATCTGCCATTCCAATTAAAAAAGATATACCTGTTACTATCTACCATTCTTTTTAAAATGAATACAATACTCATCTTCTGTTGATCACACTTTCCAGAAATGACAGGATGTCTGAGACTCTCATGCAGTTTCTTTCTAGCCTTCCCCAGTTATCATATCATCTAATTTGCATTGCTGATTCTTTTTTTGATGTTGAACCACATTCTACTAAAATTTCCTCCCTCGGATATTTCATTCTTATATTAAGTCTGACTTACTCATATTCCTTACTGAATGATATTTAACACAGTGATAAAGATAAGGAAATGTACATAGCAATCATAATTGGGTTTAGATGGCCTATATTACTGCAGATGGCATATACAGTTTTGAGGGGTTTATCAGAGATATCCTATTCCTTTACAATCTTCTTGTGTGCCCTACCTATCCCCTTATTGCTACTTCTTCCCATTTCTGTTGCTTTTCCGTTTCTCTGTTTCCAGTGTGGTGGTCCTTTCCATTTTTCAGTAATGAGGGCTTCCTCATTTCAGCCTTCTCAGTATCTTTCCTCCCCAGTCCATGTTTTAGATAAAGGCCTAAGGGGTTTACCATTCAAGGGGCTTACTCTTCTTTATTCAGTTTATTTATTTTTGCCTATTCTTTGTGCTTTGACTACTTTTTCTCCTTCAGACCACTATCTCAGGCCTTTGGCCACTCCTTGTAATGATTCCTTCCTCACCCACAGTGAAAACTTTGAAGTTGTGTGCAAAGAAGTGGATTCTTTCTACCTTAAAGAGTAATTGCATTTAACTTCTTTTTATTGATGTCTCCTAAGGTTGGATTTAGATAGCTTTAACGTGGTGGTGTGTTGTAATGCTGCCTAATGTAATATAGAATACATTTCATTAAATATATATGATACAGTTTCTTATAAATGTTCCTAGAAAGTGACACAAATGGAAGAGCACAGCACCAGGACCTCCTGCTCAAAATTGTGATTTCAGTTCATAAAAGAAATTCATAAGCAGTATTACAGAGCTCTCTTATCTTGTAAGTTAGATTGAAAACAAAACTAAATACAAGTTTGATTGGAAAATTTTAAAATTAGATTGCCTACAGAAGCTATTTTGGATGTCCAAGTTTGGACTACATACAGAAGAAGTGTGCGTTTTCTAATGCACCCTCTGTAATGCAGCTGCTGTTGTGGATAGGAAATGCTCCAGCATAGAGAGCTGCCTGGGACTTCCATGAAATGCAACTGTCTGTGAATATCAACAGATAAAGTGAATGCAATTTCATTCTAGCTGATTTTGAAGGCCATTCACATTTGGGCTGGTGGTCAAAAAGCTAACTTTGCTTTTATCTTACCACTTAGTCATTTCAGCCATGGAGAGGTCCAACTAAGCTATTAACAATGAAAATAAGGTTTGATTTGGGGTGGTTTTTTTCCCACTTTAGAACCAAAATAGCTGAGGAAGTAAAACAAAATTAGTCCAGAAATCAAGGGCAAAAAGTAAGGAATTAATCAATTTTCTGTACTAGCAGCACATTATACATCACTGAGAAGAAAATAAAAGCAATGAGAAAAGGTCTAATGATGTAGCTTATAAATTGCAGATTGCTTGTTTGTGAGACATAAAAATCGATTATAGTCTATAAAGAATATAATGGTATCACTGAAGGTTTGGAAACACTGTCTGTCATTAGAATTCATGAGGGGATATATTAGCCTTTCCCTCTGTAAAGATTTTATGTTCATCATCTGACAATGTGGAAACCAGGTAGCCTAGCTCAGCTGGTAATTCAGAGATGAGGCTGAAGCTAGAGGAAACTGAGGTACTCCTTGTGACAGAACTTCAATTAGCTGTAACAGTGCTTTACCTAACATTTCCCATGGAAATCAAGGATTTTCTTATTTTCTAACTTTTCTCATTGCCAAAAAAAAAAGAAGGAAAGGAATGATCTATCCCCTAGCACAGAAAATATAATAAAAACATAGTCTACACTCTGTTTCCAGACTGAGATATTTAAGGAGGAAGACTAACAGAGAAAGGAAGCATGGCAGGGCATTGCGTGCCTAAGCTCAGGAGTGAAGAAACACATTTCTCCTTTTAAGATTTGGTCGTCTTTGTTTTAACCTTTAATTACATCGGTGACTTTATATGTGAGTGGGGAATTAGAGCCTATTCTAAACTGTGAATTCTAAAACTTGTTTCTCTGTGGGGATAAATAATTTATACAGTCTTGCAATCTAGCAATTTAATGAGTCCTTATGCATGTAAACAAAGTTATCCCTCTTCTTAGCTACTGCAGAGTTCGTCTGTAAAAGTGTCTGGGATGGAAAAAAAGGCAGAAGTTGTGTACAGCATTACTTGGTTTTTAAAAATGGTAGCCCTGTGGTAATTTTCTTCAGAGTCATTGACTGTTACAATGATCTGGAGCTACCTAATATATACGTAGAGTGCGATCATCTAATGTGATCTCCTGTACAATACAGGCCACACAACGTGATCTAGTAAGTTCTTAAGGAAAGAAAACTTGAAGGAAAGTAGCTATCACAGAAATCCAAGAGTTTAAAATTATTTTTTTTTTTTTAATATCTAAAGCTCTCTTAAAAACTGAAACAGGAATCAGGCTTCAGGAAAATATGGTGTGCAGAATACAGAAAACAATGTGTCTCTTCACTATTCACATTTTTTACACCATCTCTAAATCATCCCTACTACTGTATTACACTTATGGAAAATCCACTGTGGAAAGAATTAAGTTTTCTTTTATTTTGAAGCACAAACTTATTGTAATGTGCCTAGAGATTAAAATATACTTACACATAGCTAAAATGAATGGATTTTTTTGATGAAGTGATTCATCATTAGAAAATTATTAAGAATCTTAATGAAATACTCCCACGGAAGCATGTCAGTTGCACCAAAGATTTCATCAGAGATAATCCTTGGTTTAGATTAGAAACAGAGAGCTATATCCCTGCAGAACGAATTGTTTAGTGGCTAGGGCATTTACCCCCATTACCCTGTTTTTTTAATAAATTATATATAAATATATAAAATTCTCTTTAGAATAAATTATACCTACATGTGCAAGTGCATCTCATATCAACACACACAAACATAAATATATACAAAGATGAAAGGAACCTAATTTTCTTCTGGGTGAAAGCAAGCTGTAAAAGTCTTTCCATTTTTTCCTTGAAGTTAAATTGAAGTATTAGCACCAGTTGCAGAACATTATTCTTTAAAATATAGTGTATTATTGAAGATGTTCTTCTGAAAGTGTGTTTGGCCATAATTGGGCCATTTTTGAGATCTTTTTCTGGAGCTAGACATATTATCGAGGTGCCTGATGTGACCTGTATCTTCTAAAGATTATGATTTTGCCATGGGCAGTCAGCAACAGATAGGATAGTGTGTGTACAAGCTGCAAAACCCCAGCTCCATTCCTCATAGTCCTTACAGATTAATTTGCAATAATGTGTTTATTCCCTATTTCCCTGTATTCATAATGTGCAATAAAAAAATTAAAATTAAATTTAAAAAAATAGTCAAAGAGTTAGGACCCTCTTACATAAGTTTTTTTTAAAAAAAAATTACATTTGTTTTAGCCTTATGCAATAAGTATCTTCAAACCAGTGTCTTCATAATTGAATGTCAGAATTTTTTAGTTAATGCTTGGGTTGATGGAAAAAACTCCATGAGTGATGCTGCATATGTCCTGTTAATTATTGAATAATATTTTTTTCTAGCATTTGTGATTTGCACTGAAAGTACATGAACGTGTGTCACATTATCACTTGTAATTTTTAATGTTTCAGAATCAGTTAATCCTAAGTTTATATGACATATGTATATGGTATATAGCATATATATATAGCTAGACCATGACCACATGATTTTAAATTGAAATGTGTGAATGATTCTGGCAAATAAAAGCGTAAGCTCCTTCTCTTGCAGCTACAGCAGGTCAAGAAGAAACTTGATTTCCCTTCTTCAGAAGAAGTAGACTGATGTTAAGCTATAACATGGCTGCCTTGTTTCAGCTGGCTTGGTTACAGGAGGGATATAGTCCTCAAATGGCTTTGGGACTTGACAGTCTCTGTGAGTCAGCAGGTGTTAAAGAAACAAGAACCTTATTGACTATTTCACACATAAGCCTGGAGCTCTAACATATATTACTTTACAGTGACATAATCGTTAGTGTATCTTTACATTCATTAGTTTTTCTGATCACTTTGGGACAGCCTCTTACTCACCTGCAAAGGAGAATTGGTTATTTCCTGCTTTTAAAAGCACTGCATACTCAGGGTTTCATTTTGAATTAAGGTGGTATAGTTAAAGAGAGATGGTTACAGTATGTGAATGAGTTAGTAGTTAGGAAAGCTGACAACTTATTATGTTAGAAAGAATTTGGAACATTTAGGCCAATTTTTAAGATGATTTTTATAGCCATATTGGGTCAGACTAACAATTTATCTTTCATAACATTTTCTAAATGACGGACTTGAGACAGAAATATACCTGCAAAGGACACATCACACACGCAATCCTTTTTTATTGAAATTAGTATGAAATTGTTTCAGTCATAACAGAATATTTAGCGAGTAAACCTTGTTTAGACAAATAGCTGAAAAATTCCAAAGTAGTAGAAGGAGGAGTATATTGAATGAGCAATGCTGTTATTATGCTACAGAAATATTAATCCATGGCCACGATATCAGCATGCCTTGAATGAACATGCCACTTAAGAAAATAACAATGTATTAGGGCTCTACTGAAAGATTTGATATTTGTGTTCATTTATCAAAAAGCATAAACAACAATAAACATGTGAAATCTCTCTATTATAATGATAATGGTTAGCTTTAGCTCTCTGTCTAGACCTGCTAAATGCTGCTAAGTGAATTACTGAATACAATGATGAGAATTGATTCAAGCATTCTGTTCTCAACACTAATTTTCTGGATGCCAGCAAAAGTTGTATAACCAATAAAGGGAAAAGCACATAGGCATATGCTTACATCTATCAATAGTAAATTGTAAGTTTGACAGCCCAGGAGTGTTAGGAGTAGAGGGACAAGTGGCTAGAGTGCCTTAACAAAGAGGAAGGCAGACAAAATGGCATTTTCTTTTTCATGTGGTTCCTAATTTCAATGCCTTCTTTTTATTACTGATTATATCCTTTGAAAACTGAACAAAATAATGAATTAGTTATGTAGAGATTAGGAATGTCATTCTTATGGAGAACTATTTTATGGGAAAATCAATTCAATGCCAGACATCTGGAAGGCAAAAAATATTTACTTATTAAAGTTATTTTTGTCAGTGACGTAAAATGGCAACCAAAGAAGAGAATAGCTCCACTATACACATGAAAATTCCATATCCTTCTTCATTTTGAATCTAAGCATATTTGTGTTTATCTAATATCATCATAGTTTCACATTGTATGTAGAAGAAAAAAGGCATAATGATGCAAATGTGACTGAGAACAAAAGTGGGAGAAGGACAATGAATTGAAGAATGCAGTGGAAATGTGCAAAAACATAATACAGGGAAGGGGATAAAAAAGGAGTTCCATATGCCTAAAGAACAAGAGTATGAAAGGAGATCTGTAAGGTGATGAAAGAAAAGGTATGGACTTGTATGCAACTGAAGCTACAAGGAAGAATGTAATAGAATAGTACTAAAATAAAACCATGTAAAATAGGAAAAGTAATAAATGACCTTACAAGTAAGGGACAAGATCCTTACCTAGATAAAAAGACCTAGCTCCATTATTTTCAGTTTCAGCTATGCTTACTGACAGCCTGGTCTACACTGGCAATTTCCCTGTGGTAATTAAAATAAATCATTGACTTGATGTAGTTGAACTTTTTGCGTCTCTGTATTATCCAGGATGGGACAGCCTTAGTGTTAGATGTCTTTCTACAAGATGCAATGATATTATCCTCAAATTAAATTAGTCCCATAAGCCTGTGCTTCCACAAGCATAGTTTTCCCTAGGAAGCAACATGCTTAGCAACACTGGTATCCACAGCAGCATGTACCATTTACGAGTCTAAATGTGGAAGCTCTTTCCCTTTTCACAGTTTACGTCACTATAATCCTGCTGCCTGCCACCAGCTCCAGTCCATATTCACAAGTTGAGGTTGGACTACATATTAAATGCACAAGAGACCTGGTCTGATGACTCTGCTTTCCCACCGCAAAGACCCTGCTGCCTGTATTGCTGCACCGGGATGGTAATGCCAACTGTGGAGAAGGAAATGGCTTGGTGATAGGCAGAGAGGCCACTGCTGCTGTCACAAACCAAACTAAAGTTCCCAGGTACCAACTGGCAAGACCACATTATCCTCTGAACCTGAGTTAGCCTGGGTACAGTGCTTTCAAATGTGAAGCACGCTGAAGCCCTGTGCTTCAAAGCCGTACACCATATTTACCAGGAACAGCAATGGTGTTTTGGGGGTGTAACTGCACTCTGTCTGCAGAGTGGAGGTGTAATGTTCCAGGTATAATTTGTCCTGATCTCTGTCCAAGTACAATAGACTGAAGCCTGCTGTGTACTGCAGAGCCTTTCTGGGAGTATGTCATCCAGACAGCAACCGTGAAGGCTGGATGCTGTGGCTGCTCTGGCATCCAGGAGGTCTCCAGCCCCTTAGTGCTACCTGTCCACAGAGGCTGCCAGTATGTGTACTCCCAGCTCTGGGTGTCTGCATAGTACTTCAGTATAAGACAATAAAATTAAACTGCTTCATACAAAGATATTTTACTTCTAAAATGCTTATATCCTCAATTCTTTCTCTCTCAAGTCCTTTTTCTCTTTCATCAGGGTAGTCTATGGCTCCTTTCCCCTTGGCTATGGCTTTTGACTCTCCTCCTCAGCAGCTGTGTCCTTCCTCATCCCCCACAGCCTCCGTTTGGGGCTTTGCCATCCTGTCAATCCCACTTCAGCTGTTTCCCTATGTTCCCAGGCCTCTTTTTCAGCTCCTGACGCCTCTCCCCTGCCCTCAGCAGCTGTCTATCTCTGCCTTGCAAAGCCTCTGGCCCCTGCTGAACCAGAGATCATGAGTTCCTTTTTCCTCCAGGGTCTCTGCCCTCCACCCTGGCTTCTGGCCAGCATAGTTTTGCCTCTGCTGCCCCTCTGGAGACAGCCCCTGCCTTTAGCTCCTTCCCTGGTCTCTGTTCATCTTCAGCAGCTGTCGTCTTCCTTCCCCTCGCCCCTCCCCATGCGTTTGGTTTCGGATCCTGTCCCGCTCCCACCAGGCCTCTGCAGGCCACCCTCACCCCCCTTCCCAGACCCCGGGCCTGCATTTTGTGTCTGGAACACAATTTCCCAGTCCTCGGCAGCTGTTCCCCAGCACCTGTCCCCGTGATGCTCTCAGCCCTGTTCCCCCCTCTCCTGGGTAGCAGCAGCTGTTGCTCTTGCAGGCTGGGCTTCAAGAGGAAGCCTTCCTCCCATGCAGGCCCTCCTCCCCCTCTAGGCCTGAGGCCCTGTTCCCTCAGGTCTTGCCAACTCTCTCCCCTTGTGCCTAGCCTCTGCCTCTGGCTTCAGGCTGCTCTCCCTGCCTTTCCCTTCTCCATGACAGCCAGCATGGCTGCTGATGGCTGGGATGCCAGGGCTGGGAAATGGTATGAAAGTGGGTTGCCTGAATTCCTCACATCACGCTTCATTACTGTGACAGCACATCACAATGGTGACAACCAAGTTGTCAGGATGGCCTCCAGAAACAGTTGCAAGAAGAGGGACAACATGGTCAATGGAAAAAATGGTGCTAAAGGGGAGACCAGTGTGACCCATAGGAAAATCTATAAAGCACAGTGGCCAGCATGGCCCGCAGGATTAATAAGAGCAGAGGCGCTTATGCCCATATGGTGAAAAGAGCAGCTAGAACAGCTGTGGGATAAGCCATGGTTCACTGCAGTTGCTCCTCAGCAGGCAGGACCTTCTCAGGGTAAATGGAAAACTGGCAACCATAAATTGCTGTTCCAGTTTTGGTCAAGAAGAAGGTCTGCAGCAGCTGCCTGTGCCATTTTGATGCCAGAGCTGGCATGGCCTGTGGCATGCAGAGAGGGCAACAGGCTGCATATGCACAGGTGTGAATGCTGCAGCAGGCTTTAATTTTCTGTCTCACACTAAGAAAACTGTTCATTACTGGCCAGAGGACTGGACTATGAGAGAATTGCCATGCAGAATACATATCCAGCAGCTCCCACTTACAAGATTGAATTTAAAGATAGCAGCAGTATTCTGACCCACTTACTTACCTGGTGATCCATGTAATGTTACTGCACCACCATAAGCAGCAAAAAAGGATGGTGTGCTGGTTGGGGTACAGGACTGGCGCCTCAGTGTTCAAAGATGTCTTCCTGCCAAGTCATCAGAGAGGATCCCTGATGATGGCAGCAGCTGCTGCTGCCCTTCTGCCTCTGCTGCCCCAGTCACATCCTGTGATCAAGAAACCAGGAGTTTGGCTGGCAGTTGAGTCAGATACTTATTTACAAACATGGCAAAATCCAAGTAGGGGAGTTGTGACTGCTCTAGTAGTTAATCTTTCAGGCCTTTAGCAACTGTATCTTCATTTTTTTAAACTTGGAACACTAGTCCATTTTCTTCCTGTGTTTAGCAGCAGCAAATCATCTGGATCCTTCTTGGTAGTGCCTCAGAGTAAGTGTGTTTGCTAGTAAAAGCCCCAACCTTTTCTCTACAAAATCAGATAAGTAAAGATAATTTATTTTGAAGCCATAGGTCTGGCCAACTTTGAAATATTGCTGGGAGAGAGATACCTATTTTGAGTTTAAAGAAAAAAAAAAGAAAATAAAGATAGGAGAGGAAAAGAAATTAATAGGAATGAAGGACCAGGACTTGACAAACCAGGACCAGGTGTAGGTTATAAAGGGGAGGATGGTGGAAAAGGATGAGGCACCTTGGAAGCCAGGATGAGCTTGGATGTTGCTGCTAATTGGTGAGTTATATCACTTAAGGGATCACCTTAAAAGTGGTTTTAATATGATGTGGTGAAAGTGTGACTTAACAAAGTTTGATGGCAAGATTCACTCGATTACTGTACAATACAATCATTGGAACAATGATTTAAAAATACCAAGGCACAAATCAAAGCTACCATAATACAAGGTCATGCAAGATATTGATTGCTTACCAAAGATTGGTGAAAGGTCTCTCTGCCTCAAGGAGCAACCTCAAGAGGTGTCCCAGCTCAAGGGGAGGCTACCACCACGCAGCCAGGGTGCTTAGCAGGGAGACCTTAAAGAAAGCTCACTTAGGCAGTCATATCTATGGGTTAAAGTAGTTTGTTTTTATTTAAATTACATGTGATGGAAAAGGTATGCACGGTATCCTTGTACCCACATCTTTCTTTGTTCCTTGATAAACAAATCTTGGAAAAGCCATCATTCATGTGTTAATTGTGTGATCCATGTTCCATGCTCTTATGTCTGCATGCTCACTGATCCACTCTGCTCCTTTGTGGGTTTTTGGAGAACAGATTGAAACTAGTGGAGCTATTGACCCACACAGAGTGTAGGCCTCTACCTCCTTTGCAGCCTGTACCAAACTACCACTAATTTGGGTGAGGAGTCGAGTGCATCTATCGAAAATGTTTGAGGTCTTTTGGAAGTGTATACAGCAGAGGTAAGGTAGTTTCAACAATTGAGGGTTTGAAGAACATTACCTGAGGGGTTTTTTTTCCAATTTTTGCTGGGCAATTTTGTGGGGCATAAGTATTAGGCTCCCTATGCACTTAAATTTCGATTCCCACTTTCCAGTGATGTGGGACATGGATAAGGGAGTGGCTTTTGCTTCAGCTTCATCCAGAAAGGTTTCTCACACCCTGATGCATTCAGGACCTGAACCAGCTGATAATAAAGTTATGAATGGGAGACTCTCTGCAACTACTCAAGCTAGTTCTCATTTAAAATGCTAATTTAGATGTCTGTGGTGCATGTTTTAATTCAATGACAGATGTGTTCCTATCACTAAAAGGGTTGAAAGTAGTTGAAATCCATGTTAGGGCATGTTTCCTTCTACTTTGGGGCGGTGTGTGTTACTGTGGTTTGTGATTTTTCTTTCTGTGTGCATCTTTCATTATTTACTTCATAGCTTTATTATTTGCTACTAGATATAACCTGTAGGTGAGCAAAACATCCCTGCACTCATACAGACCAATGTTTGTCATTCTGAAAAGCAGTATTCTTCAGAGAATACCATCTGATTCTGCTGCAATGCAGTGAGTGACTGGCTGGGGTTAAAAGTCTTGCGCACAATTCCTGCTAGCTGGTCATTAATCTCCATGAAAAGCCCCATGTCTTAATTGCTATTGTATAATTAGTAACCTCTTCCATTTAACTAGTGTTAAGCTGAAACAGTAATGTGCCAAGACACCATCATTCTCTCTAAACGAGGATCTAGAAGTACTGCTCTAAACAGTGTGTGACAAGGATTTTTTTTAAATACTCCTTTGAAAACTACTAAGACCAGCACCATCAGTGTTATATGGCCAACTCTGAAAACCCATACAGCTGCCACCGATCCACTGCAACGTAAGTGGCTAAACAGTAGTTCCCAAAATTGAAAATGTGGAGATGAGCAAAGTCTGTCAGGCTTCTTATATAACATATGTCGTAAAGGAGCCTAAAATACCAGTCAGTAGCTATCTCTTGATTTAGAGAATATGGAGCTGAAAGGAAGGGAAGAAAGACTTTAGTTTAACATAGGTGTGAACCTCGGGGTATCCAGATGCAACTAGCCTTGAAGAAACAGATGTATTTTCCGTAATATCTCTGGGCTAGATATTTGAATGTTTGATATTGGTTTAATTGATAGCCCAGTATCAGTGGTAAATTGCTTTAAGTTTCTCTGTGGCATTTCGTATCTCTGTCTGGAAGAGGTTTCTGTCCTGAAGAAAAATATATAGATATTCTGTAAAACCAAAATTCAGATGTATAAATATTGAAGTATTTGATTTTGAAAACAATACATTTTTTCTATAAATAACTTTCAATAAACATATTCTAATAAATCTAAAATATTATGCAGAGCACAATGGAAATTAAAAACAAAGGAGACCCAAAATCAAATGAAGCACAACAATGGTTTTGAAACAAACTACCTTTGTTTTCGCAGAAGTTCTCCTTTAGATGAAACAGCACTTTCTGAGAAAAAAATTTCTTGTCCATATTTTTTTCCCAAAAAATAATTAGCATTCAGCTAGCCAGATTCTTGTCTTCAGTGTGATTGTGAAAAGACTGCAGAAAACTGATAGAGCTAGTTGCCAGGCTGAATAATCAACCATAAATAATAATGAAATTGTACACAGAAAATTCAGTTAATGTGTTTTCTTCTTTCTGACACAAATATAATTGGCAAAACAAAATTAATGCAATACAGAAGAGTGTCTGTTTTGTTTTACGACAGTCTTTTTCCTGGTGTATTTTTCCAGGATTTATGCTGGCACAGATGACTATAGGATCAGACCCAAGGAATTAGTTGGTGTGTGTGATTTTGTGTAGTGCTGAATATCTGGTTGAAGACTACTGTTCAAGAAAGGATTCATCAGAAGTTCCTTTTCCTCCTTTTTGCCTGTGTTATGTGGTTGAAGTGATAGAGGATTTCAGCAAATAAAATAATTCTTTTTAACTGCCACTGTTTCTAAGAAGAGATTGAAAAATTCAGATGAATCAGCAAGCACTATTTAAATAGTTCCTCATTTTATTCAGCGGGAATATCATATAGCATATTTTTTGCACTGTCAGTTAGTGGATTTTCATAAATGTACATGTCCAAAATAAAGAGGTCAGAAGCTGTGCCGCCCTCAGTGCACTGGCAGAAACTTTTAGTTATTTCATTTTCTACTTATTAAATCCTTTAGACAGAAGTATCTGAATCTTAAGCACTCAGTAATAATTCAACCATAATTTGCCTTTACTTTCATGCTTTAGCGAAGCTTCTTGAAGCTTAATACAGATTTTTCCTATTCTCACAGTCATTGCCAATATTCCATGTTATCTTTTGTTGGGTTTTTTGAGTTTTGCTTGTTCCCTATGGCCTAAAGATTTTGAACATTTAAGTTCTGAAAAGCACTTTTCTAACTAGTTCCACTGAGCATAATAAAGCCCTGATCTGTCAAAACTTTAGTTGCTGTTTTAAAATAATTATGAGAGTGGACTCTACACTTACTTTCCCCATACTTATCACCTTGAAAAACACATTTGATGAACAACACTGATAAAATCCCTGGACAGCAAACAAATACTAAGTTAGAGAGAAAATGTGACCTGTGTTTAAGCTCAAGAAGTGTTTTATGAATGCTGTTCCCATCATTTTAAATGACATAAAAGTACTAATGGAAAGAAGGGGCATTGCAAAGGGAAAAGAAGAAAGAGTGAAAAGGAAGGCTTCCGGTGCTGATTCTTTCTAATGGAATACCTTGGAATTCTTTAGCATTTATACTGTATTTCTTTGATTGCTTTTAGTAATTTCAGATGATCTACTATGTAATAATTTAGGCAGTGGAAATGTAATGTAGGTATGCATACCAACCCGAAATTCAGGCTTCTCGTTACAGCCATGTTATGAAAATTCATGTTTCTACAAGCAAATTCAGATGCTTTGGAATAATTTTAGAAATTTCTTTAGTTATTATTAAAGCAAAAATGACAGAAATTGTGGAAAATCAGAAATATGGACAATTTTTTAAAGGAAAACCGTACATTATTTTAAAAAACTGAATCCTTTGTATCTGTAATGATTTTCTTAATTTACTACTCTTCGCTTGCTAAATAGCAAGTTCTGCAATTAAGCAAGTTTTCACGGAGACTTAAGGTCACGCTTAAGGTCACCAAACTGAGCTTTTCAAATTACTTAAGGCAGTAATTCTCAGACTATATCCAGAGCAAACTCATTCAGGTGCTAAGCCATAGAATCACAGAGTAGTTTGGGTTGGAAGGGACTTTAATCACCTAGTTTCACCCCCCTGCTGTGGGCAGAGACACCCCCACTAGCCCAGGTTATCTAAAGCCCCGTTCAACCTGGCCTTGAACACTGCCAGGGAGGGGGCAACTACAGCTTCTCTGAGCAACCTGTGCCACAGCCTCTTCCCCTCACAGGGAAGAATCTCTTCATAATGTCTAATCTAAATCTGAAGGGATATTTCTATTTTGTCCTGTTAATGTGGTAAAACACTTGGTCAGATTCCAAACATTATAATTCAATAATAAATTTCCAGATATTTTTCCATTAAACTAATAATCTTTTTTTATCTATTCCAGCTATTTAATATCTTCTGACTTTTTTGCAATTTAAAAATAAATTATCTTTTACACCATGATTAAAATTTAGGAAATAATCAGATTTTTGAACTTTTAGGAGTAATACAGTAAAGACTTTTGTAGTTTTCAGTAAAGGATTTTAAACTCATATTCTTTTTCCTTAGAGAAGTTTATTTAGTTAGAAATAGTCTTGAGTATGGCTGTTTATTTCACCTTGGAGAGAGAAAACTGCTATGATTGCTTCATATCTAACCTACTTATTTGAATCAATGTATCTAAGGAGGTGAAAACCACTAACGGATGAGGGAAGAAGGGTTGAGAAAAATGGTGGCTGTGGGTGAGAGCCTTAAGCAATAAGATACTTGCTGAAGGGAAAAAGAAATTGATCATTTGCACCTATCTGCTTATCAAGTTTCCACTTTGCCTTCTGGTTTCTCCCTCCACTATTTGCTGAGTGTTATTTGTGGATAAATTTTAAATGAAAGAGACATGGATGGTTGGTGCAGAGAAACATTGGCTGTGTGGAGGAAAGCAAAAAAATCTCTTGCAGGGATAATAAAAAGGTAAACTGTTATAATTTGAGAAAACAGTAATTGGCAAACAGGCTAGTGTTTAGTAGCACTGTTTTCAACTAGGTCCTTTCAGAAAGATTTTACTGCAAAGGTTATGGAAAAGGCTGAAGAGCTGCATTGTTCAGGGCTGCACCCTCCTCCTTTACCTCTGGAAAGGAAATCTGGCAAATGACAGAGAGGAGAGTTTCACAGATCACTGCCCATCAAGAACCAAAGTACAAGGAAAGTGATGAAGTACTTCGTTGTATTCTCATAATCGTAGACTTTCTACCAAGAACTCTACTAGACATCTGTTTTTGCTAAATTATCTATTTAGAGAAGCTTGAGAACTTAAAGGTATTTAGCATTGTTTGATGTACCGTTTTCTTGCTATCCTCTGCGATCCAGAAAATAGTAAAGGCCTGGAATTTACTACACAAATCAGCATAATGCACTGAGTTTGATTCGTTACTGTATACATTTATATTATGTCCAGAGTCATCCTTGTTATTTTAGAACATTAATATTCTTCAAAGAAATCTGCCCCATCACAGTGAGTGACTGGCTGGGGTTAATGGCCCTTGGCACAGTTCTTCATAGTTGGTCATTAATTTCTAGGAAATGCCCTGTGCCTTAATTGTTATTGCTTAATTAGCAACCTATTCTATCTAAATAAGTGACATATGACCTGAAATAACAACGTATACAGCAGCGGTCTTTTGCTCTCAGTGTTTAAGTAAATCAAGACATAGGAAGCACATATTTGTTCAAATGATGTGGCATGTGACACAAAAATAACATTCAGCTGGCAAGATCATTAATAAATGTCTTTCCTTACATTTTTGCTATGTGACTAGTTTAAATCAGTGACTAACCCAATGCCTAAAATTTAAAATAAGAAAGGCTGTGTTTGCCTTATAATTTCCTCATATAATTCAGTGTTGCATATTTTTCATCAATACTGCCATTATATTTTCAGTCTGTCAGTGGTTAGCCATGGTTTTAATCACTGCAGAAACTGTATAAGTGCACACACAGAAACCCAGAGCACATTCCTACATGGACTATAAACTCAAATTTTTGCTTAGAGCCTGGGTCATGAGAATCTGTACTCTGCACTCATGGCCATTAACTTCTCCTCTCTGTGCTTTGTTTCCTTTCCCCATCCTTTGCCTACTTACAAATTGCTTCTTTTGATTGTAACCCCTTATAACAGACTTTAACTCTTTCTAAGTGCATGTACAGTAATTAACCCACAGAGGACTTTTGCACAATCCTGGAATATTCTATAGAGAGACAAAAGAGGAACTTCTACAATTTGAAAGCAGACATTGATCTTCACAATAGACTTTATAAATGAAAGATTGTTGCTTTATTTGTTTAAGATGGAATATAAGTATGAATGGTATATCACTTTTCATTTTGTAATATTTGATCATTGCTTGCTAGTAAAATCTCAGCTCATCTGATGCTTTTCCATGTGAAAGAGTAATGAACATTACACAATTGACAATATATTCACTATTTTATTTTTCCACTTGTTTTTTCTCTAAAAACATTCATATTAGGTGTTTATCATCAAACTCTGTTGGAGTCAATGGAAGTCCAATGACTTACAAGGCCTTGGGTTCATGGAAATAATTTTTGAAATATAATAGTTATAAGCTTTATCAAAGAGGAAATTAGATTGTATGAGTCACAAGCTGGAGAAAATCCGTAAATGTGGATGGTTCAGCATATGTAGAGTTTGAGTCCTGTTTCAGTAGTAATTTTTCACACATTTTTTTGAACGATCAAATGGCAGCCCAGCTGTTCTATTTTGCTCTGTAATGCCACTGGAAGTCCAACTGTCCTTATCTACATACACTTTTGCCAATGTCCATCTGCTTGCAATGCTGATGACTAACTGGCAAAAATGGGAACAGAACAAATAGGAATGTCAGTGTGCTCTTTTTAGTTGTGCTACTGGATTTTGTGCGCTTCCATGTATTCTAAATAAAATAGGTATTGTACATTTGTCCGGATTTAGTACAGTGTGGTAGTCACAGAAAAATTATGGAACCTAAAGTGGAAGGTAGTGTTGTCCTAAGCATGTACTGAGCCATTTAGTAGCTGTGCATAATTTGTTTTAATTCAAACTGTGAACAAGATTTTCAGCTAATTTGAACTGGTGGATTTCTATTGCTGATTGGCCTTCAAAATCTGTTTCCCATTGACTCATCTATTTGTTTATATGTTAAAAAAAAGTCAGTTTCCTTCAACTAAAGAACTATCAAAACCAATTAAAATAAATCTTGCTAAATCCATCTGAGCCTGATCTGAAGTCCATAAAACTTCAGCTAACATAAAAAAAAAGAGCTAGCAAGACCAAATTCACCTCATAGTTGAGGACATACATAGCTCGTTTTGGTCCACATCAACAGATGTTAGAGAAAGGTATAAATGAATAAAACCCTATAGATTTTATAGGAGAATATATGCCACAAGAATGTATTCATAATTTACCGTACTCAGTGAATGCTGTTGGAGTAATTGTTTGCTTTAAGTACTTGGCAAAGACTACTAGCATCCATTCAAAAAAGTAATTTTCCACTCAGAGAACATCTAGTAAGCACTCATGGAAAGAACAGCCAGCGATACAATGCCTTCTCTACCCTTCTCCTTGGCTACAGGCATGTAGTCAAGGCAGAAACTTTGAATGCAGAAGAAATGAACAGCTGGTATCAAATCCACAATTAGATGCAGAAAGATCATCTTCTCATGAGAGCAGAAGTTCGTGGTTATTTATGCAGTTGTAGTTAGTTTTCTGGTTTGCCTTTCTAAGAGAAACTCTTTTGTAGTTTGAGACAAATCTTAAAATGAAATAAATTTTCAACCTTTCAAGATGTTCACATGATAGACAAACCCAGCAGTGTTTAATCTCTGTGTGTGCTGCAATGCTGTCCTGTAACTAAATAAACTGTACTGTATGGACTAGACAAGCCTTGTTAGTTAAATAGGTCAGCTGGCTTCAGTGCCAAAACCTGCAGGATTTCAAATGTTTTAAGAAAATTAATACATTATCCATAAATATTTAAAGTATATACACATGCATATATATATGTGTACACACATGCAGCTAATTAATAAGTAATATGGATCTGTTCAGTAAGGGACTAGAGATGCAGCTGAACAAATAGATAATTGTCTACACAACCATGCCTGCAACTGTGGTGTATTTGTCTCCTCTTCATGTAGTTTCAGCTTGCTGCTTGTCTGTATGATATTTTGATGAGAATCTTCTTTCTGTTCTAGAAAGTGCTGGATTTTCAGTACAGCACTGTTAGATTCTTTTTACTGTTAGATTCTGGTAGCATTAAAAATTTAAATCCACATCACAGAATGTAAATTCATTAAAATACTTATTTGTAATTCTTAGTATTGGTATAGCAGTAGAATTTAGATGTCACCTTGACGCTCTCTTGGTTTTGAGTTTGTAGAAGGTAAAAGATTATTCCAAAAGCATCTATCTTAAATATGAATTTGGCATTTACCTTATATATCCATATTTACAATATATCTAAAGTTCAGTGAAATGGGATTTAAGAAATTCTGCATGATTTTATGAAGTAGTTGACACTTTTTAGATCAGAGCATTGATACTTTTCTCTCCGAAGAAGCACAAAATGCAACAAGATTGTTCATAATTTTTTATATTTTCAATATACTGTCCACATTAATTAATAGAAATGGGCTTTTAATCACAACAAAAAATTCTCCCTGTCCAGGTATACTGTATCTACAGCTGGGGTTTTTTGTAGTCAGAAATGCATACAGCTCTCACTTTTACACATATGATCTCATAGTTTAGGGCTCAGGGGAGAAAAAAGATATTGGACCTCTGTGTTAAATTACCAATATCAACTTATAAATAAATAAATACTTGCACAAATGTAGAATTCAGCTGAGCAATACAATTCTTCATCAGTGCTTTTGTAATAGCTACACAGTTTACATTTTGCAGAAAGATAGTTCAAAATTCAATTGTCTTGTGGATACTTTTTTTCCCAAACGAAATGGCACAGAGAAACTGCATTTCTGATCAGATATCCATGCTTTACGCTTCCAGCCTCCAAGAAGAATAGTAAGAATGAGTGTTGTATTTTCTGCTTCTTTCAGATCAACCTTGCCTCTCAGTATTAAATCCAAAAATAGGTTACCTTCATGCAAAGCATGTCAATTATACTCTTAAGCCTCATCAGTATTTTGATGCATCTTGAAGTTTTAAGAACTGTAATTTAGTCTGCTTTTTAGGAAACCATATATTTTGAATGGTACTTGAAAGTGGAGACTTTTTTTATTTCTAGTTTTTAAATTCCATTTCTTCCAATGCAAAATTATGTACTAAGGCAAGGAAATATGGCAGTTCTATAGATTTGGGAAAATAAGTATTTTCCTAGCTAAAAATGTTTTTTTATAATCCAGTAAAATTACAAAATTTCTTGTCCAAAAGATCATAAAGGACATGTGGCTGTAATATGGGGGAAAGAAATGAGATATATATAGTTTTCTGTATTTTTCTACCAATCAAATAGAACTTGACTCACCAGAAAGCAAAAAGAAGAAAAGTATGAAGTAGAACAATGTCTTAAGCTCAAAACCAAAGAAGACAGAAGTGGTACAAGCTTTTTTCCATCCATTGGTTAACTTTTTGAAAAGTGGATCAGAAGAATATTGTATTCTGCTCCCTCATGCTGATGAATTATCAAAATGCTATGTGCCAGTTTAATTAATTAACAATCTAACAAATCTTTCTCCTCCTCCTTTCTCCTATACTGAGACATGCATATGACATTCTTTAAAATGCTTTTTTAGAAAATATGTAGCTGATATTTAAAGATTAACTAATTGGACTTGATGATCTTAAAGGTCTTTTCAAACATAAATAATTCTATGATTTGGCATTTTTACAAGCGCTTTTAGAATATCAAGGAAAACCATTTAAAATCAGTATTTTAAAAAATGTTCTGATCAGTGGGACTTTATTGTCAAAGATGACAGCTGGACCAGACAAATTTCTTATATGCCAGCCATATACAACATTATAGGATTAATTACCACTGTATTAAATACTGTGCATGATTGGATGATAAGGTTGTGGTTAACTCATTTGGAAAAATTAGCAAAGCCATAATTACTCACAAAAAAGTCTGAACATCTCCTTAGTATACACTAATCAGGGTATGTATAGTATGCACAGGGATGTGCACTGCTGTTCTGCGCACACAGTATGATTTAATGGATACTTGGCATTTTATGTGACAAACTGTGAAGCAGAACTTTTGCAGCATTGTGATTATACTACACTTACACCTCTTGGGATCTTCTTAGTCTCCATTTATAACAGTTTTGGTTACATCGAAAAGAATTCTTTCCACTTGTCACTTACTCTAAAAATGTTCAGTAGTATAATTGCATCTGTAATTGCATAGAGTACTGTAGATTAACAGTTCTACTCTATAATTCTTCTTTTTTTTCACACTGCAGATTATAATCTCTGTTTATTAATTTATTATTCCTTGTCACATTCTCACAGTGCAGGTGTAACACAGCTAAGTGTTGCAACTTCAAGTCCACCTCTGTTTCTCAATTTTTGTGGCTAAATTTAAAAGCTTTTTCTTCTTTTATTTACACTGATGGTATATAAAAAAGGAGCAGCTCGGCTAATTAATGGTTGACTTAAGGCAACGTCCGAAGAATTTTAGGAATTTATCCAATTTGAAGTTGAGGAATTTCATTAAGCTTTGAATAAAAAGTAGAAGTGAAGAAGAGGAGCATGTATCTTCTGTATTGTCATATGTTGCATAGTTATTTTTCTCTTTTGTTGCACAATGAATACTGCTTTCACCTACAGTGAGAAATGAGGCATAGTCATTTTAATTGGTTTCTAGTTCATTAAATCTTCTGAATGCTGAGTCCCATTTTGGTAAGCACCAAAACCAGACAAAATAATAATATTTTGGCCAAGAGTAACAGGGGAAGAGAAGATGAAACCAGAACAAATAGTTACTAGACATCCTTCTCTATATTTTTTCAGTTAATATTTAACTACTAAAATCCCCCTATTATGATAAATAAAATTATTTACAAGATGAAATATTCTCTGTTTATTACCAAGCAACAATTCCCTTTTCAATCTACAACTTTTATGTTGTGGATGAAGAAAACTCGATGAAGAAAACTTGTGAATGGTAAGCAGCAATATTGCATAATCATTTAAATGGAAGTCCCTGGACTATTTGGAGTTTTTCCTGTTTATCTGAAACATGCCAATCTTGCCAATCAAGATTCTTTTCTTGAACACCCAAGTAATATATAGTGCATTTAAAGTACCTATACAGTTCTGCATGCCTTCACAATAGCAACAAGTGAACTAAAGAAAGCAATTTATGGATTATGGATTTTGGTTAGAGAAAACAATTTAGTGGTTTTTTTTTTTTCTGGCAATAAATACAGTAGTTTTTAGACAGCTCAAATACTTGCTACCATCTTCTAATACTCTACTTTGTAGTCAGAATATCAGATGGAAAAAGAATTTTCCCTGAATAAATTGGTGCAAGATTTTTAAGATGAGGACAACTAGTCTAGATAGACATTGTTTCATAGCAATCCAAAACTGAACATAATTTATCAAAAGAAGCTGAGCTTTTAGGCTGGTGTTTTGTGAACAATTTTAATCTTTTCCAATTCATGAGTCCACAGTAAGAGAATTTAATAAGGAAAATCCAGCTATATACATATACACATATATACTTATGTATATATAAAAGAGTTTATTACATAAATCTATTCATGTCCCCATCAGCATACTAATGGATAAAGCGTGGTTGAGTACCAAGCCACTTCTGAGACTGTTTGGTTTTTTTCCTTTGATGCATCTGCAAAATAGCATGTCCTGCTACAAAAAAGATTCCAAGTACGTGAAAGACAAATATAAGACACAGCCTCACATACTGACGGATGAAATGGTTAAGGGAAAAAAAAAAGTCTTCAGGATACATTGAACTTTCCCACTAACATGCTCTCTGTTTTGTCAAGATACAGCTTCAGCCACTTGCTATCTATGCAGATGCTGATCTTAGAAAAAGAGCAGTGTGAACAGTGCAGTTGTCAGATGACATGAGGCGAGGTGAAGTGGATGTCATTTCTGTGCTTTATCTTGTGGCATCTTGTTAGATTCCCAGTGGCTTGTTACAGACATTAAAAATGGTAGGGGAAAAATGAGATTGCTTCTAAGCAGCCTAGAAAAAGACTTTTGGTTCTGCTATAGAATAAAAAGTGCTGAAAGAAATTAATTTGTGAATTTCATGCTGACCAATATTACTGCATGTAATAGGCTATATGAATTACATCCTGTGATGATATAGACTATTAAATAAAAATGGTAGCATCTTCCTAGCAACAAAAGTCAAAACAATGTACAAATAAATATAAGATATTGATCATGAATACTCTTGGCTATTGAGGTTGTCTACATCTTCATGTCAAGATCACTGATGATTGTGAGCGTTTGGTTATTAGACACTGTCAGTTTTCAGGTATGGATTTACTCATAAAAGTTCTAATCTCTGACATTTAAGTTTAAATATTGTATGGAATATTCTTGAGGAAGATACACTTTTGCTAACTACTATTAAAGGTGAAAAAAACACATTTGGGAAGCTTAAACAGATACTATCATCATAGGACGGTAGAAGAGATCTTCATCAAAGCCTATTAAATGTTAAATATGAATCTAAGTCTGTTTCAGTTCTGCAGCTCATGATACTATCTGCTGAAAGTCTAGTAAAATTGATGTAATTTTTAGCAGCAAATACTCATTGTTTAGGGATCTATCATATTTAAGGTGAAAGTCTGGCTCATATTAATCTAATTAATCTTATTTACATGATCACATTTTTTTCACTACGAATCAAATTATGAACATTGTTAACCAAATAGGCATTATGAACTTAGCGTGGAACTCAGGTTCTGATAGCACTTGCTAGATTTGCTAAAAACCCAAATTTCTGTACCATACAATGATCCAAAACTATAGAAGGAGCCTGTTTCTAATCTTTCAAAAGTTTTGAAACACCATATCTATTTGAAAAGCAATAAATATATATTTTTTACCACCAAAATTATGACATAGATGAAAATGAATGCATCCTTAGCTCATATAAATTGGCATGGGTCTATTGATTTCAGTAAAGCAGTACAATATTAAATCAGATGTGGCCTTTAAATACAAACAAATCCCAACTGTCACATACAGCTATTGTGCTAGTTTAAAATAAACAATGAAACACTGTGATTTACAGATGGTGATACTTTTTTTTTTTTAATGAGTTCTGATAAATGACATTTATACAGGGAGATGGGATTTTTCCCAGATGCATCATTTTATTTGTCATATACATCTTTTAAAAGTTCTAGTATCACCAGTGTTTATCTGGCTCAACTATCTCATTATACTATTTTTGTTAATTGCATACCTGCCTTCAACTGAAAACAAATATTATCCAGTGCAAATATATTCATGCTGGCAGAAACCTTGCATGCAAAGGAGCCAGAAATATAGAAAGGTCCAAGATTGTTAATTTTTAGAGCCATTCATGAACATTCTCTTTAATAAGGGAACAATATAACATGTAACAGGTAGGTCATCACCACGCCTACATTCTTTTTATTCCCTACTTACACTGCCTTCACTGTTGTAGATAAAACAGCTTGTAACTTAGGCATTATCAATTTAACAATGAAGTCAAGCCCCAGGTAAACACACAGAGCAGTTTACAACATATTTAAAAATGCTAATCACACGTTAGATGTATTGTCATATGCAAAATGGGCTGAATATTGAGAGCTTATGAAACATGTTAGTTTCATTTGTGCATGTAAAGATGTATTTGAAATACATTATTGTATAATTAAAAATAGTACAATAGATTTGTATAATAGAAGCTGTACTTGTAGAGAGGATGCTATGAAGATCAAAACAGCCTTTTTATGGCTTTAGCAGAACCTGAAATCTTAATACATGCTCATGGGGTACAGTGTTTTGAGGAGGTAAAGATTTGTAAAATAAATTTATTCATAAGTGAGATGCTGTGTTTGAATAGCTGGAATAAAAGGTTTGGCCGTTGTTGAAGATCTATGAAAGTCTTGGTTATACTGTAAGTTTGACTAATACAAATTTTTGAGGCTGGATAACTAAGTCTAGAAAAGTGTTTTCTAGCATATGTAGAATTTAAGATGTTATATGATAAAACCTGTTTAGGACACTGCTGATTGCTTGCTGATGATCAGACCTGAAAAAATAAAGTTACATCACAAATTAGAACACTGCCAGGCTGTTTCTATGATAGTTTAATGGGCTAATTGACAGATGTCTGTTTTCTGTTTATCTTAGTAGCCAAGCCTGAATATTCTCAGAAAAAAAAAAAAAATGAGGGAAAAAAAAAGCTTTAAAGCATGCTTAATTAATAAGTCATATATGTAATCACTTAGCTAAGAAAGCTATAGATTAATTTTATCAGGTTTTAGCCATTAAAGATGATTCAGTGTTACAAGCTACCATGGAAGAATATTTCTGACCTAGAAATGTATAAAGAAAGATTTAAGTCAAGGATGTGATACACCACAGCAGAAAATGAGGAACAAAATTTATGCATTTCAATCACATTTTTTCACTGTATCAAACCTGGGAATGCAGAAGTGGCAATAGAAATGGAAATGAAGGCAATCCTACTGATCTTGAAATTATTCAAGGGTGGCAAGTTTGTCAGTTTTACAGCACACCTTCCAGAAGTGTTTACAATGCTAATACATTTATATAAAGAGAAACTTGTGATTTTAAAAGCTGCTGAGTCACATTTTGCCTTCATTGAAGTGGAGGAATCAGTCACCAATATAGGCACATTTCACATTGCAGTGTGAAATTACAAATCAACTGGACACATCCACATGTGTCCAGGCAGAAAGATTGTTAATCAACATGTCAAATGGCTGTTAAGAAGAGAATGCTATTCTTATGTCACTGGAAAAAGCTGGAACTTGTTCTGCCTGGTAAACATGCTTTTCACAAGTGAATGTGAGGAGACTCACATCAGATCTATTAACCTGCTTTTTTAGAAAGTCATGGAAGAGAATAAAAATAAACCACTTAACATCTTTGTGGCATACTAGCAGTGTTCTAAAACCACACTGTGATTAAATAAGAGACTCTCTATAAAAAGGTAAAGCTTGAAGTATGACAATTTATAGCCATATGACATAACCAGATTTACTCAGCCAAAGCAAGTGAAAGATTTTTTTCCTGCTAAATTGGCAGAGTTCTGTTGATTTTTCAAGACAAGAAACGTAATCAGTTATTTGATCTTTTTATAGTTAAGATATTTAGGAAAGTCACTGAAACTACAAAGAAAAATGTTTCATCTCACATTAGAAATGCACAAGCAGTAGATAAGGAAATACAAATACCTATTACAAAGGCTGTCTGATGAAGCTACTATAAAATACCTCACCAGTCATACATAAGTACTAGAAATTTAAAAAAAATCTTCTTTAGAATCGCTTTATTGCATTTATTATGCTGTAACTGGACTAAGGCGTCCTTACTCTGACTGATGGTGATAAAAGCATCCTGGTCTCTTACAGGGTACTTGAGAAATTTACATGGATCAAAATCGAAATGTATAGAAGTTGGAACAGTCAATATTTAAATATGAATTTAATTATGATTTATGAAACTAACTGGATATTTAAGGCAGGAAGAGATAGTACAAAACGGTACATAATAGATGTTTGAATGTACCTTGTTTAAAATTGCCAGTTTTCAGAAAAATCATGCCTTGTTATGCCATTATAGGCCAGGTAGAGACATAACATTATCTTCAGTACTAATGCCTGGTACTGAGAAAATCATCATATACGGTAATACAGTAAAATCCTACAGGGTTTTTTATGAAAAAAGTATGAAATTTAAAAAAAAAAAAGTAATACTTACTAGTCTGGTTTAAGGCAAAAGGAGATTTTGGCTTTTAGCTTTAAAAAAAGAAGAAGAAAAAAAGTAATGTCACCTGTCAGTACAGTCTTTGGTAAATTTTCTGATGCTTATCTAAACACTCCGGAAAACATTTTCTTCAGCAGCATAGACAATGAACTGAATAATGCAGCCAAATCTTCTTCTATCAGTCTGTGATTCCTGTGTTTCATTGGTGTACTTTCAAGGGATGGTGGGAGGGCAGGGTTGTGTTGTAATGATTTAAGCAGAAGTAGTGTCTTTGGTATATGCTACATATAAATCCAGAAGAAAGGTAGGCAAATGAATGCCTACATTTTAATTCCTTTTACAGGTAAATGTCTCCATATCTTTTGTCAAGCACAAAGTGCTCAATTTTTAATTCTCATTTTCCAGTGGCATGTGTGAATGATTCAGGATACCTGAACTGTAGAAACCTCAATAGAAAAAAGACATGCCCTGTGTTTTATTTATCAATTTTATCTGTGTGTTTTCATCGTAACTGGTTAAATGGTATGTCTTAGTACTCTTATATTTAATTTTCTTTCTTCTATTATTTTACAAATAGTATCTATAGTCTGTGTCATTCATGAGAAAAAGCTCATTTTTGAGAGCATTTTCACAGCAAATAGGAAATATCTTCAGATAACATTGGATCATACAGGTTTGTTTAATTTTTTTCATTCATATCAGTAATGTCACAATTTTTCACTGAGTATTGGCAGAGTTTTTCATTTTAAAGAGTACCTACTTTTTATAAAGTATAAGGGGCACAAACAGGATACAGTAAGTTGCCTGCAAAATCAAAACCAGCATTTTAGAAGATAAATGAAAGTATAGACTATGATGTCAGCTTTCTTTCTGGGTATTGGTTCTTCACTGCTCAAAACTTTCAATAATATTGATGCATAGAAGCCAGGAAAAAAGTCTCCCAAGTACATTAAAGAGCCTATAGGTATTGTAATTCTGGTATACATGGTTCAAAGTCTGTGGGTCTGAAGGAAGTTTAGAAAGTACTCTGTAGGGGATATTGTGGACAGATCTTTAGGGAACAAAGTGCTAATGCTAGAAATGCTAATTAGAAAATGCTTCTAATTAACTGGATTGCTGAAGAGCTGTGCCAACTTGTAAAGTCTTACACATCTTACTGTAGCATTTGCAGAAGGCTTATTCCTGTTGGTGCAGTTTCCTCGAGTTGAAAGAAGTAGAGTTTGTAAATTGGTTGTTGTTGGTTTTTTTTTTAAACATGGCAATTTTTCATTGATAAGGTCAGTGAATAAAGTACAAGATATTGTTAAAGTTATATCTTAAAATTTTTTTAAAACCCTCTGTTTGCTGGAAACCTGGCTAAAAAATGTTTAATTCATTGTGCAAGTTACAAAATACTTGAACTACCTTTCCGAACGTGGGGATTTATGTTACCTTATATACTTCTATTATTTCTTAGAAAATTATAATTATAAAAACCTTTTTAAGGATGATGGTATGAGCTACTATATTTTCATAGACTTTCATGAGCTCTGATAAGCTTTTAACAATTTAACAGGAAGTGAAAATTTTCTCTGGATTTTACTATCTTTCCTCTGTATTTACTACTGTTTGTTTGTTTTGTGGTGTTTTGGTTTGGTTTTTATTCTGTGCTGAGATACTCAAAATAACCACCACCGAATCATTCCCAGTTCAGGAATTAACATAATGGCCTGCACATGATTTCTTTCAGTGTGACACATCTCAATACGAAGCTGTAAACTGTCTGTGAACCATGAGGCTGTTTGCCTGGCATGTTCTTTTTCCATTATAAGATTTAACTTTCCCATATCTTATACAGTGACATACTTTAACAAGTCATTCCCATTACTGTCAGTGATTCTAGTTTTATACTTACAGCCTGATGCAAAACCCACTAAGGTCAATAAAGGATGCCCTGTGACTTCACTGGTCCTTATATAAGATTGCTTGTGCCTTGAAATGTCTTTTTGTAAAATAACTCCTTGAGTTTATTAATTTATAATTATTTGCAGTTATCTTTATTTGCCTTAGTAATTACAGTAAGCTGTAACTACTTAGGGGTTCATTTAACACCAAAGACCCAGCACTGATGTAGGAGTGATCTGGATTCTGTGCTACTTTTGCATAACCAGAAGTATATATTATCTTAGAATTAATTAGGTTTCTGGAAAGACATTGAGACTGCAGAATTCATTCATGAATTTGTAGAGATGAAACCAGAGGCGTAGCTCTACATTATAACTATGTGCTGTTGCTAATGATGAATAGAAAGAGGAAAGCCCTCCTTGTTTTTGAGACTGTAGGCTGTGTGCTGCTGGGCAGGCAATTAGAAAGGTACCTTCCTTCTTATGGGCAAAACGCAAGTGGACACTAATTCACTGCAACAATATCATGTCATTCTGTAATACATGAAAAATTGCTGTACACAAACCTTTAGTTCTTTTTAAATATGACATTCCAGGTGAATATTTTAAAAGAAAAAAAAAAGTTAGAAAAATATAAGTAAACTCACCTTGCTTCTAGGTTTTGATGTATAAGCTTATGTGGGTATTTAAATGTTTAGCGACCTCACTGCAGTTTATATAGTTTCTGTGAACAGGAGAAAAAGTGAGTTGCTATTTTTATCATTAAATAAATTAAATTAATGATAGCATTGATAAAGTCACAGTGGGAAGTAGATAATGTTAAATCATATTTGTACGTATTTATTATAAGAATCATATTACAGTTATACCTCTAATTAAGGGCAAAAATGTTATTAATAGATAAATTAAGAAACAACTTTTTTTTTTTGCTGTGTGATTGCTCATGTATTCATAGTAGCTTATATAAAGAAGACTTACAGAAGATGAGAGGTTTTATATAGATTGCTAAATACACTATGCAGTGTGTTTCATTGAATACTCAATGTTTGTTATTACGTTCACACGCATGACTTATAAAATGCCATCCTATTAATTAAGCTTTAGTTTTTAATTAGGCTGTATTAATTTTCCATGTATTGCTTGAAATTTAGCTTCAGCTGTAGCTAGGTCGTGTTTTTGTGGATTGGAAGGGGAAGTGAAACTTCAGAGTTTTGTGAGCAACTTCAGGTTTTATCACTCATGATAAAAGTTGATAGGAACTAGCAGTACAACTTTATAAAATAGTAAATGCTTCTGGTGCTCACCAAGTTTAATGTTTGTGAAAACCAGTTTCATAGGAAAAATTATTATCTGAGACTAACTTTCATTCCAGTCTCCTCTGAGTTAGTTTCTACCAAAATCTTTTGTCATTTGACAGACACAAGAAAGGCAAGAACTTCAAAGGTATTTCTGATGTCTCTTCTTTCTCTTGGCATAGCTGTTTTTTGCACTGTTCACCAGTAGGATCATAGACTGCAGCACTCTAATGGTCATTATGCAAAACGTCTTTCTATCTCTCATCATTTTCTTTAAGGTTAATAAAGATTTCCTGGAAAGTATTGCCTTTTACTTTTTATTAATGTTGTTGAACAAAACCATAAAAATGGAGAAATGTAAAGAAAGCACTTGTAAAGTTTGGTTTCAGGATTCTAGAAGTGGCTTGCACCATCAAAAATACTTATTTACTGGAGAAAGGCAAATATTTTAGGAACTAACAAAGGCAAGAAAGCATGAAATGCTAAACTTCACACATTATATTGACTTTCTGACAGTTTTGTGTTAATCCATATCCTCTCAAATTAGGTTTAGCAATCAGTTAAAAACTTAGTGACAAAATATTTGTAAATACAGATTTTCCTTGCTTTCTTTGCATCAGAGGAAATCATCTTACCTTCCTTGTCTTAGTTTCTTAATTTGTAAAGTAGGCCAGATATGTGGATGGGTTGCTTCTGGGCATTGCTCCTGAAAGATATTTAAATGCTCTGCAAACATTTGAAACTTCAGCCTTCACCTGATGAGAAAATAGAAATTGTCTTTTGTACTTTTTGTAAAGGATTGTTGTTTTAATTTTGCAGAATCTGTGTCTCAAGCTAGGGGCCAGGAACCTTATTTATTTCCATCCTGTTATTTTTCTGAAATTAAAAGGATGTTGAAAAGAGTGAACTAAAAGCTTTGACTAAGATTTTTCAGATGTTTGCAAAGCAAAATTAACCTTTGACATTTTACTTAGGCTAAAAAATGAAAAACATTTAATAGAGTGCAGATGGTTGAAAAATTGTATTAATAACAAAAAAAAGTATTTTACTGCTTGTAGTGCTGCTGGTATGGGTACAACAAATAAAACCTAGGGAATTCAAACAGAGTAAGAAATAATATGTGACTTGAAATGTTAGATAATCCATGGCTAAGTACAGAGTGCTTTTAGAAGAATATGAAATGTAATATACCAGCTCAAGCCATAAAAAGCATTGTCTATCAAATTGAACAGCCTAATGTGTCTATTTTAACATTTTAAGAGAAAAAATACTCCTATAAAGCAGGTAGTTTACTGTTAAAAGATGCAGATGATGGTGAACAAATTCCCCTATCCTCCCCTACCCTCCACTGTTGACCAGTTCATCCTTGAGACATAATACCAGACTTTTCTGTCCTTAAGTCTGCTTGTTAAAATAATAAATTTGTAATAAGGATGGGAATACTCCAGTTATTCTGCATCCTCCAATGATTACAGTTTGTCTGGAGGAACATCAGAGCAAACTTTGTTAGAAAAGAGCCTATCAAACCTTTTTTCTTACTCTGGAGTATGCTCCTGGACGTTTTGATGCTGTTTACAATCACAGACATTATATATGAATTGCTATATGGACCCAAACCTTTCAGACATTTAAGTGTTTGTTAGCTGTGATCTTAGCTTATACATAAATCACCTTTGTAAATAGAAAATCATTTTGCTGTGCGGTGGCAGATGACTAAAATACAGCACCACTCCTGTAGATCAGCAAGAAAGATATGCATTATATACTTAATGCTCTAAATCCATATAGCTTCATCCACTACAGAGGAGCAGACCTGACTAATGTTGCAGCTGCCATAAATGTCATACATAAATGGCAAGAGGTCAATAGTGTAGAATGTAATGCCTAATTTATATAGAGAAATAAACTGACATAGAAAAAGAGGATGTCAGAGGCAAATATAGTAAAAAAATACTTTCTGAAAACCAGTAATTTTCAAAGTACAACTTCAGGGATTTTTTTTTTTAGCCAAATTGTACCAAACTTAATGGTTTCAAGCAGAGTTAATTTAAAATTTATAGTAAAATAAAAAAGCAAAACAGGGTCACTGAGAACAATGGAAGGTTGGAAACGAATGGGCTTGATTTCGTGAAGGGACTAGAAGATTTGTCTTTGTACTGATAGAAGAAACAGGAAAGTAACATCCCAGAGACAGATAGATTTTCCTGTGGGGAAAGAAAAATGTAAAGGACCTTGCTGTTATGCTGGAAAAGACAATAAGGCAATTACTCCAGCTAAAATTTGCAAAGCATTAGGCCCAGGTGAGTTTGATTAATGGATTCTGAAGGAAGTAGCAAGAAAAATAGTTAAAATTTCTAATAGACGTTTTTGATTCATAAACTCATAAAAACAAGACATCATATGAAGGTCGTCAACTTGACTTTGAAATTGCACACAGGAAACCATCAATACAATGAGTATCAAAAGAAACACATGACAGTTTAAATGGCAACATCTTAAAAAATGTAGCAGCAAAACCAGCTGGCTAACTAGATTCTCTATATGGACCTAAAGTATAACATCCATTTAACTGGGCTCCCTGGTATAAAAAGGACAGGGATCTCCTGGAGAGAGTCCAGAGAAGGGCTACAAAGATGATTAAGGGCCTGGAACATCTATCCTATGAGAAACGGTTGAGAGAGCTGGGGCTGTTCAGCCTGGAGAAAAGAAGACTGAGGGAGGACCTAATCAATGTTTATAAATATCTTAAGTATGGGGTGCAGGGGGAATTGGCCAGCCCCTTTTCAGTGGTCAGTGGAGACAGGACAAGGGGCAATGGCTGCAAATTGGAGCACAGGAAGTTCTGCACCAACATGCGGAGGAACTTTTTCCCAGTGAGGGTGACAGAGCACAGGAACAGGCTGCCAGGGAGGGTGTGGAGTCTCCTTCTCTGGAGATATTCCAGCCCCATCTGGATGCCAATCTGTGCAGTATGAGCTGTGGAGCTGCTTTGGCAGGGGGGTTGGACCCAATGATCTTTCGAGGTCCCTTCCAAGCCCTGCAATTCTGTGATTCTGTGACTTTCAGTACAAGATTCAGCACACCACAGAAGTTCCTAAAACTTTAGCAGTAGTCTGGTATCTGTTGAAAGTAGGAAAGTTATAAATCTGAACACCTTAGTTGTGTGATTATTTTCACACATTATTCAGCAAAATAGTAATTTATGCATTCATGCAAACCTGCTGCACAAATTGCATTATGACCTAAGTACCAGGAACAGTAGAACATCTTGTCCTCTCGATACGAAATTTAGACCTCATTTTGCCAAAGTATGTAAACCTTTCCCAGTAGGTGATGAATTCCTTTTGGATTAACTTATTGTTAGAAACAAAATTCTCTGTTCGAAATCCATGAAGCAATCTATGGCATTTTAGAATTACAATAAGACAATTATTGCCAGCATTAAATATACAGAGGAAAAAAAAAAGCCAATAACCACATCTTTTTATGAGAAATAAATAGGTTTGTTAATGTATTATATCAACACTTGTAGCTGCCATGCATAGAAATGTTGCTTTTTGAAATGCAAGCTACAGAAAAACTACAAGAACTTTAATGTAAATCTGTATTGTGCAAACCCCATTATTTCTACCAACATTTGCTGGTCCTATTACTTGTATTACAAACACTGACAAACAATTGGTTTGCTGGCTCTTTGAGCTGCCCTTCTTCCATGAAAAGCTTGATAATGTTTTTTACAGGACAAAGTAAAGAACTAAATATGGATATGAAGGTCAAATTAGTGGTTCAGTCACACCTGTAATTTTAATCAAAACACTGTATTTTGGAAGATATATAGAAATCTGTAGACTAAGTGAAATTTATACTGTGCAACCAACATACTATTTATGTATTTTTGTGGTTCTGAATCAACAACACAAAATATAATTACTTCACACAAAAATAATTATCCTTACCACATGCAATAATGCAAGTATTGTTTGAGCAGAAGTCAGAATACTTTAAATAGCTAAACAATGTATTTTTTTCAGATAGGTAAGCTGCCTGCATTACTAACTTTACCGGAGATATGTCTTGGTATCAATAATAAAGACATGGCCTGAACTTTCTGGAGTTATGAATGATGGCTCATAGTCTTCCATCTAACACACTTCTTGTCTGCTGAGCCCAGCCTGCAGCTCCACACCCCTAAAGCCACTTGCTCCCTTTCCTGCAGCAGGGGAAGAGAGAGAAAAGGAAAATAAAAACAGTTTAGTAAGTGAAGAGGGGAAAACCCAAGTGATGCAAAGGCAATCACCCCAGTCAGTCTTCAAACAATGGCTACATTTGAAGACAAAACATTCCTGATTGTATTGCTCAGAATTCTATGGTATGGAGTACTCTTTTGGCCAATTCAGGTCAGCTGTCCTGACTGCCTTCCTAACTTCTCAACCACTCCCAGCTTACTCGCTGGTTGACAGAAAAGGGTCCAGAAGGCATTGCTGTGCTATCCACACACAGTTTGAGTCACAAATTCAAATCACAGCACTATATGGGCTTCCACAAAGAAAGTTAACTCCATCCTAGTCAGACCCAACACACTTAGTCTTTCCTTGGTAGGTCATGTACCTGTGTATTTTTGCAAGTATTCAGGAAGACTATCCTGTATTGTAAGCCTTCAGTGTAAAAGTGGTATATTTAAATTTCAGCTTGTTGAGGACCTTGATGTCCATGAAGTATTGAATGAGCATGGTGTGGTGAACTGCAGCCTGATATTTAACAGAATACTGGCCAGAAGCAATCTTACCTCTATTCGAGTTTTCCCTTGAAAAAGTGTTTAAGGGTGTATGATGTTTTAAAAGACTGCAAGAGGTGGAACATAGTGCCAGATTTTAAATTGCAATAAAAAAGAACTAAGGCTATCTTGCCAGCTAAACTTTAGTTCCCAGAAGACTTTGGAACAAAAATTCAAAGTAAGAAAGAGATGATTAGCAGTATACATGTATTTGTCAGCAACAAATTACATTAAACCAATTCTCCAACAACTGTTAGAGATTGTCAAGAAGCAGCAGATGTCATGCATTCTTAAACAAATCTTTAGGCACTAACATGGCTTTCTCTTAAGCAAGCTAGGAAATCTTGGGCTAGCTTAAGTTTCTAAATTGCTAGTAAATTGCATACAAAGTTGGCTGGATAACTGTGCAAGTTGTCAGTAATTCTCTGTCAAAGTGAAAGGACAAACCAACCACAGGCATCACTCCTGGAATCAATTCTTTGCTACTTTTCTTTAATCATTCTGGATGGTAGAGCATAGATCAACTTTATTAAATCTGCAATAACTCAGAGCTGGGAAAGAGAAACAGTATACTCAGGAACAAGCTTTGAATTCAAAATCAGCCTGACAAATTAGAGAAAAAACCCAAAAGATATGCTAAAACTCTGTGGAAACAAGCGGAAGGTGCTAGGCATGGGAAGGAATTATGGACAGCAAAAATATGCTGTAGAAAAAACTTGATGAAATACTGTTTTTCTGGAAAAGAATCTGTGACTCTGCATGTATCACATTCTGAACAGGGGTCAGCAAAGTCATAAAGTTGTAAAAAAATCGAAGAACATTTTATCTCTTGTAAATGGAAATCAAGCTTGTAAGACACGGTGAAGTAATTATCCAATTTTGCTCAGTGCTGTACTTCAGGATGGAATTCTGCATCCAATTCTGAGCATTACATTTCACCAACAAAACAGACCTATGAAATAAAAAATGAGAGACATGGGGTTATATACCTTACATGAGAAATGACTAAAGCAGGACCTGATGGCAAAGATCAAGTTGAAAAAGGGCTGTTATAAAAAGGAATGAACTAATCTCTTCTTCTTTTGTCCATGTATAAGAAATAATGGGGTTGAATTGCAGCAGCAATTAAGAATAAGTTTAAACATTGGGAAGAACTTTCTACTGATAAGACTAGGGAAACATTGAAATAGATATGAGTACGGAATGGGAAGGCATTAGATAAATAGTGTCAGGATTGACACATACATAGTTTATCCTACACTAAGGCAGTAAAATATGCTGGATGGTTCTGTTTTTTTATCATGATTAATTACATTGGTACATCCCTGGAACAGAGTAAAAGATCCTCTCTAACAGCTGGTGGCCACAGAATTACATCTTCCAATGCAGGAAATGCTAAAGACAAAATGTGCTAGTAGCTGTAGTAATTCAGTATCTGATTTTTTACTTATATTATAAAATATTTTTTCTTTTATGTTAGATTTAATGATTCTTTGTTTCTTCCTTCCTCCTAGTAATCAGATTGTGGGAAAATTTGACCGGGGGTGAGGGAATCAGCAGGAGTTTGTGGAAGGAAGGACGGGGGGGAGGGAGGGAGGGAGGAAGGAAGGAAGGAAGGAAGGTAGGGAGGAAGGAAGGAAGGTAGGTCAAGGATAGTGACAGTAGAGAAAGTGGTGCTGTTTTTCTGTAAAATTAGAAAATAGAAAAAGAATCCAACAATACAAAATGTATTTCTGTTTGCTTGGTTTGGCCCTTACAGGGTCATGAGTTGCCTGAGAAGTGGCAGACAAGGTGAAGTCTGAAACAGCATAAAGTTTTGGTGAAACTTTGTTGCTTCTCCTGTCTCTGCTTTTGAGATCCTATAGTAAGACAAAGCCTTAGATGAGGAAGTCTAAGCAAATTGTTTGTATTTACCTCTTCCCTGAAGTGGCTTGTTGTTTTGGTGCGTAATGTTATTGTAATGAATAATATGTGGTGCTTTTGTTGTTCTGGTTGCTTTTTGAAGACCTTGTAGTTTGGACCCAACTGAACTGAATATTTCTCTTCCTTATTTCCCTCCTGAGAAAGTTTTTCTGCATATGTAACAACATTTCTTCTCTATTACGCTTGATAAGAAGAGATTTTTTAACTTTCCTCTTGGTGGAAAAAAAAGTAAGTCTTCTTTATTTTCTTTTGTTTGCCATTTTGTCCTTCATATTAAATCTACAATTCTTTCTACAGGAGACATAAAGGCATACAGGAAAAGGGAAAATCTACAATAAATTAAATTGGCATTTGGGAGAATTTCCTAAAAACAAGTATATATATATCTGAGTTGCAAAAGATTCTGATCTTTTTCTTGCCCACTTATTGAGTGTAACAGAGTTGCTTTTTATGATGACAAAATTTGCAAAACCAGTAGTCCAATTAGCTCTATTGCTAAAATAGTCTAAAACTGAGGTACACCCAGGATTTTTAGAATGAACAAACACGTAAGACAATAGCTACTTCCATGGGCATTCTCCTTCTTAGTTTCCTAGCTAAATAGGATAAGGTTTTCACAGATTCTCATCACATGCAGCACTGCATGTTTTTTTCTACTTTACAAAATAGATTTTTAGAATGAAATCCACCTTCTAAAAGATTGCAACAATTTTCACAGACATTATGGTCTAGAGAAGCAGCATTACACACAATTTAAACAATTCTCCTTTTTCAATAAAATACTATATGGGTCATATGATTCCTACCTGATCTTTCATAAAATTTCAGGTCTGGACATTACCTACCAGTAGACAAAATATTTTATGCCTACACCTAGCAAAATAATCTACTTCTGATTTTATTCTTCATTTTTCCTGAATCAAATTAAAATTCCCCTATTGTGTTTTCTCCAGCACAGCTAGGAGTAGAAGAAGCCCTAGATGCACACATTCACTTGAATTGAATGACCCTCACATCAGTCTCAAGCACCACTTGTGCTTACATGGAAACATTTACTACCAAATTTTCTGCCTGCTTCATGGAGGCATTTGTATATAGAAATCACTGAGGTCCTTCCATGAAAGTCACTATAGAATCACAAAGAGGTTTTATTGCTTAACAAAGTGTGGATACTTCATCAGTGAACTAAAAAGATTTCTACTTGCAGAGATATTAACTCAATGCTCAGAGCCTGAGTATACAGAATCAACTAAAAAAGAAGTAATGTTTAGTGATCAAGTTTCAATTTATTTCTTTATTTTTTTTAAAAAAGACTAAGCAGAGTGAGCAAAAATTAACCCTAGGAAAAACCCATGTTAGAGGGTTTTTTTCCACGAAACAAAGTAGCAAGTTCACCAATAAACATAGATTTACAACAAGATTAATTCCTTTGTTTTAACACTCTGTGTTATTTACTAACTGTATTTCTGTGAACTCCACATTGGAGTCATGGTATAACTGTAGCTGCTTATAGAAGTCAAGACCCATATTTCTCTTGATATTTCTTTACTAATAGTCTTGTGAACTGTCATTTCCATTTTTTTCATAACATATCTACACGATTATTTTTGTGAGGTGTGGCATTCATGTGTAAAGGGATGAAAATGATTTCTCAGAATCTGATTTTTCAAGGTACTGTGTAACTCCTGCATGGGTTTTTTTGAGGTCTGTGTGGTGTGGGTTTTTTTCATACATATGAAGTATGAGTGTGCTGGAGTTCCAAAATCTAGTGAAGTATATTTTGTATCCCTGTAGAGGAATGTAGCAGCCCTTAAAATATCTTCAGTCCTCTGTGTAGCACAGTGAATGTAATTGCATATTACATGGAAGTTCATATTCACATTTTGTCTTCTAGAGAGGGTCCTGATCAACAAGGTAATGTGTCCTGTTTTACCATGCAGTTCATCCATTTTGGTTGTTCAGTTTCTTTATAAATATTTTACCTCTCCTTCAAATCGTTATTAAATTAGCTGTGTAATGTTTTGTTTACAAACCATCATATACCAGTAACAGGATTTCTTGATACTGCTTTGGATATAAAATTTTGCCATATGGGTTTGCTAATTTCTTAGTGAAAAGATGTATATTTGCCTAAGCTGCTGATTGTATATCAGTCTTGATACACATGAACATCTCTCTAAGTGAATGGGAGATGCTGGTAAGGACTCAGGTCAATAATATATGCTTATTACTATGATTTCCGTGGCAAAGCAGGCTGCCAAAAAATATATTGCCTTGGAATTATTTTGTTTGAGGTATTAGTGGTGCTAAGACTCTCTATATCTTAATACTGTGCTTTCCAAACCAGCCAAGTGCTTTCTGAACAATTCCATATGAGGTACTACTTCACATTGATGAATAGGTGTCATTTTCATCCCTGGATATGAAGCTCAACTATTCTAACCCTGATGGGTAAACTCACCTCCAGCTTTGTCCTACAGCTATCAGTAATTCTCTATGCATTGGTCTAGAAGCACAATGAGCAAAGATTTCAAATGGTACAGATAATTGTAATTGTGTTCATAGTTTGCACTGAATAGACTATTCTTTGAGGAGGAATAAAAGCAATTATCCTTTTTTATTCCTATCTGGAATTACGACTCATTTTTTAATAGACTATCTTAAAAAAAACCCAAACCAAAGCCAACCTTCCTTGTCATAGTTTCTTTCACATGACCATGAGATACACTCAAAGAGATCTACAGGAACATATTTGAAGAAACAGCACTGTTTCCTTCAAATTGCCTAGTAAATAAATTTGTTAAAGAAAAATTGTTACAGAAAGAGAAATGAATCATGGTTCCTGGAAAAAAAAACCCCACAAAAGTGTCTCAGATGCTTTATAATTTTTCAGAAAATATTTGTGAAAGGAATGACTCCTGGTTAACCTCACAAGGTCAGTGAGATACATGGCATTGTGCTGAGGAAGTTACACTAAATAATGCACTATTTTCCAAAAAGAAGTAGTTATTCTTTTTCTTCTTTTTTCCGTTAAAAAAAAATAAGAAAAAAAATCTTTTTTTTCCGTTGTGGTTGCTGCTTCTCCTTTTATTTGCATATAGTCTTTGTATTTGCTAGGAAAACTACCAAATTCCAGGGGGAATATCTCATTTACATAAGCAAGTGGGATCAGTTTTATATGTAAATGATATCAAAATGTGTGTCAGTGTTGCATATAGATAACTAAGCTTAAACTTCAGTTTTTAGGGCCCAATCCTGTAATCCAGTTGCAAAATTCCTATTTTTCCTATTGTTTCCTCTGAAAGCTCCAGAGGGATCTTTGTCTCGTTTCACAGCTGCTATTAGTGCTACATGGTGAACTTCAGTTTTCCTTTGTACAACTGTTTCCTATAGCATATATGAACACCCTTCTTCAATTTCTAGAGAATCTGGGACTTCGAAAATGTGCTGTTTCTACCCAAATTAAATCCACTCCACTCTTTACTGGATCTGACTTCTGCTCTTTAATGTTTATGACTATAGCTATTTTTATACTATTTGGACAAATCAGGAAAAAATAGACAACACTTGAATGAATTTTTTTTCTAAAGGCCTTTCTCCTCTTTCTATCCTCCAAAGCATATATAATCAGATGATGGGATTCCAGGAGACTTCCAATTAAAAATGTGTTTATGAGGTTTTCACCCAGACATTTGAACTAGTGTTATAAGGGAGTTAGACCAATCCACATACATTTGAAGTTGTTGTCTTGTCTCAGTGGAGATTTACATAACCATATCTTCCACGAGAATCTGCACTTTCCCACTGCATAGTCACTCAAGTCAATTTAGATGAAAAATTTATTTGACCTATTTTAATAATTTTACTATCACAAATCATATCTAAATGTGTGGGTGTGTAGGCATTCACAAATAAAACATGTGAAGATGATTTCCCTGTGACAGTATCAACATCTTCTATGTTGCTTTTATTTCATCTTATAAAATACTGGCTTGGATAAGCATCCTTGACCTAATGTATAATATGCAGCTTGATGAAGCAACAACTATACACTAGAGATAGCACTAAGCTCATTTTAACTACAGCATAAACCCAGATATTGAAAACACTGTGGTAACTTCCATTACACTAAAAGCTATTGATTAGAATTCCTTCCCTGGCAGAAAGAAGGGACTCATGAACTCATTGCGTTATAGTGATTCACCATGAGATCTCAATGGGAGTTGCAGATGCAAAGTAACAGCACAGCAGATAAAACATGAAAATCAAGGAGCAACCCAAGTCTTACCCAAGCTGCATGAATTAATGAAAAGATTTCTATCTATCTGAATGGATTCTAAAGAAAGTTCCTTTGTATAAGAACTATTCCTGCCCAGTTTTTCTGATTTTTTTTTATATTTCACTAGAACTTTACTTGTTTGACTACTTAAATTTTAGAATACTCATCAGACTACTTGTTACTTAAGACAGAAAAAGCACATCATGTAGGACATCACATAAAAAACATGTCCTTTTTATGTAAATCAACTGTAGTATTTGTTAGAATACATCTTTTACGTCTCTTTTTAATTCATGCAGTTATCACTGATGCAAGATATAAGAGAGTAATAACAGCAAAGCTATATAAAGGTTAAGCCCTAACCTGAAGGTGGTGTATTTTGAAAATTTGGCCTCCTGCAGAAAAAAACCCAGAGATAACTCACTAATAATGCAGACTGAATAAAAACATGATAGTTGTCAATATGGAATGTTAGGAGACACATTCAAAGAGATAAAAGAAAAACACCTGAGGCCTTTGTATTCTAAACTACTTTTGGAGACAGATTTTTTGGGGGAGGGAGAGCTGGTTTATTTTAATGGAAGTAAAATGAGATGGCTGTTCTATATGTATTACAAGCATGTTTTGGGAAATATGCTTTGAATTTTTTTTTTTCTAAGAAGCAAAATATTTACAAGCATTAGATGTTCATAACACACTGTTGGAATAACTATACATTTCTTAAAGCAAGAAGGCATTTGCTGTAAGCTGTCAAAAGCAGAATGAAATCAAGCACTTTTTAACTTGCTATACAAAAAAGCTTAGCAAATGAAAATAAGTTCAGTTATGTTTTAGTGGCTTTCGTACCATTCTTATAATTTTGATTTGAAACAAACAATAATTACAGAACAGCAGTTCCTTGAAATAGTTTCTTTAAACAGAAGAACATACAACAAATTCAAAATCCTATTAATCAATATTGCTTTGTCAAGTTCATAAGCATCTTCATATGTCTTTGTTTTGTTGAAAGGAGACTTTAACTGAAGTTCAGTGTTATCTGTTTCTTAGCATGGTATGACATTTTAGAAAAGTTTTGTGTTTGTAAATTACTTTTTTTTCCTGTGTATGAAGATTGCTTCTAGTTTGGTTTCTGCATATATTAATAGTTGGACCATTGTGCATAATTTATTGTTTACTATGTTGGCTATATTCATTACACTTATACACATTTTACATTGCATAAGCTATTATTATTACAGAAATGAATGTACATATGCTTATGAAGCCTATGTATTATGTATATGCTGATAACTATTCCACCTCATTCAAATATGAGTTTCTCTCTTAGTAGATGGTTACCTGGCTAGGTTATTTCTTTATCCTTACAACATGATTTAAAAAAACCCCAAACAATAAATGTTTGTGGTTTGGGAGTTTTGTTAACTTGATTAAGTACATAGATTATATGATTCATGATCCTTGCTTTCATGATTATATATCTGTGAATTGTCTAGTGGTGTAAATATTCTGCTGGGGAGAAACTGTAATTATAGTTTAGATGTAGGAGTTTTTCCACTTTGAGAACCTCAGAATTATTCCTTCTCTTAATGAGTAAAAGCTAGGAAGGAGGTGATTTGTGTGCTTATTTTAATACTGGATGAAGAATCAAACAAGATTTCTATTATTCACTTTGATTTACCTTAGGATTTTTCCTGTAGAACAGATTGCTAGTGCACTTATTATTCATTTTTTGTTAATAATAAGAAATACCATTTTATATCGTGTTTAAGATATATCCTCAGAGTAATTCAGTCTAAGAAATATACTCAGATCACATTTTAATGGATATATTTTTCATATCACTCAACAAGTGATATTTATGTCTCCTCTGATATTTTCTTCTGTAGCTCTACATTTAGATGTTCACATTATTTTCCTTATAAATTTCTATTTCACTCGATCCCATGAAAGGTCATTACAATATTCCCTACTGTCCCCTTAATATGTTCTACAGGGCAATACACCACAGAGACAACTTTTTATGAGCAATTATAATTGGTTCTAGCCCATAAATAATTCTTCATTAAAGAACCCTATGTTGATTTTTCTTAAAGCCAACATCTTTGGCATTCTAATCAACTTAGCTGTAGAAGAGCTGACAACAGAAAAGATGCTTTACCACTTTTTCATTGTCAACATGCTACCATGTTTTATAATAGGGGAATTACATACACGGCATACATATACAAAAAATAATATCCATGTGGTCTATATTGAAGGTGATGTAGGTTTAGGGGAAAAAATGTAAAATGTGTAAAGGTTAGCATCAGAATATACATCCAAGTAATTTCTTTAAGAAAAGAACAAAGGTCGTAAGAAAGACTTCATCTATCAAAAGTGGTATTATAGTGACTGTCTGCTATAGACCACCTGACTAGGGAGAACAAATAGATGAGACCTACAGACAGATAGGAAGAGCTTCACATTTGCAGCCTGCTCCTCATGGGGGACTTCAACCACCCTGAATGTCTGCTGGAGGAAAAACATAGCAGGTTATAGGTAATCTAGAAGGCTCATAGAGGGCATTGATGATAACCTCCTACTCCAAATGATAGCAGAGCCAATGACAAGAGGTACTCTTGTACACCAGCAGGGATGGGCATACTAGGAACGTAAAGATCAAAGCAGCCTTGGCTGCAGTGACCGTGGTGGTGTTTAGAAACATTAGGGCAGTGGAGAGGGGGGTAAGAAGCAAACTCACAAAACCTGTCTTCAGGAGAGCTGACCTTGTCTTCTTCAAGGTCTGCTCAGAAGAGTCCCATAGGATAAGACTCTGGAGAGAAGAGGATTCTATGAAGGTGGTTAATATTTATGGATCACCTCCTCCTGGCACAATAGAGTTCCATCCCAACAAAGGTGATGTCAGGCAAAAACATTAGGAGTCCTGTGTGGATGAACAAAAAGTTGATAGCCAAACTGAAACACAGAAAGGAAGCCAACAGAGGGTTGAAGCAAGGACAGGTAGCATGAGTAATACATAAACATTGCCCAAGCATCCAGAAATGAATTTAGGAAAGCCAAATTCCTATGGAATTTAGTCTTTCAAGGGATGTCAAGGAGAAAAGGAAGGGCTACTATAAGATTGGAAGAATTAAAATGTCACCTCCGTCTTCAAGAAGGGCAAGAAGGAGCACCAGGGAACTACAGGCTAATCAGATTCACCACATTCCCTGGGAACATAAGAGAATAGTTTATCCTGGAAATCGTTTCCAATCACATTAAGGACAGGAATATCGTCAGGAGTAGTCAGCATAGCTTCATCAAAGGTAAGTCACGCTTGACCAACTTCATAAAGTTCTATGATTAATTGACTGACCTGGTAGATGAGAGGAGAGCACTGAATGCTGTCTAGCTGCGCTTAAGTAAGGCCTTTGACACTGTCTCCCATAAAATCATCATGGACAAGAAGCTGCTTATGTACAGGCTGTGAGAGCAGACAGTGAGGTGACTTGAAAACCACCTCATCTAAATGGCCAGACCCACATGGTAATGATCAGTGGTATAAAGTCTCCTTGGAGGCCAGATACTAGCTACATGTCCCAGGGATCAATAGCGGGTCTGATCCTGTTTAACATCTTTATTAATGATCTGAATGATAGGGCAAAGTATACCCTTAGTAAAGAGGAGAACCCTCAAACTGAAAGGAGTATCTGATACACCAGAAAGTCATGCTGTCATCCAGAGTGACCTCAGCAGGCTGGAGGAATGGGCTGACAGGAACTTTATATAGTTCAACATGGAGAAGTGCAAGGTCCTGCACTGTGGGAGGAGCAATCCCCTACACCTGGGGGACACCAGCCGGAAAGCAGCTTTGCAGAAAAGGACTTAAGCCATGAGTCAGCATGACTGCTCAGGGGTACATACTGGGACCCATGTTATCTAATACCTTCATCAGTGACATTGACAATGAGGTTAAGCGCACCCTCAACAAATTTGCAGATGATACCAAGATGAGTGGTGTAGTTGACATGCTGGAAGGACAGGATATCATCCAGAGGGACCTGGAGAAGCTGGAGAAGTGGGCCCATCTGAACCTCATGAGGTTCAACAAGGATAAGTGCAAAGTCCTGCACCTGGGTTTGGGCAATCTTCATCATGAATACAGTCTGGGCGATGATGTGCTAGACAGTAACCCTGCAGAGAAGGACTTAGGGGCGCTGGTGGATGAGAAGCTTGACATGAACCAACAATGTGCACTTGCAGCCCAGAAGGTCAGCCATACCCTTGACTGCATCAAATTGAGTGTGGCCATCAGATCAAGGGAGGTGATTCTGCCCCTCTACTCCACTCTCATGAGACCCCAACTGGAGTAGTGTGTCTAGTTCTGGAGTCTCCAATATAAGAAGGACATTGAACTGTTGGAATGGGTGCAGAGGAGGGGACTGAAGATGATCGGAGGGCTGGAGAACCTCCCCTATGAAGTCAGGCTGAGAGAGTTGGCCTTGTTCAGCCTGGAGAAGAGAAGGTTCCAGGAAAAACCTATAGCGGCCTTGTAGTACCTGAAGTGGGCTTACAAGAATGCTGGGGAGGGACTTTTTAGAAAGTCATGTAGTAAATTTGGAGTAGATTTCGATTGGATATTAGGAAAATATTTTTCACTAAAACCTTGGAACTTGATGATCTTTAATGTCCCTTCTAACCCTATCCATTCTATGATTCTATGGTAATATGCTCTTGGGGCATATTATGGACTGCATTAGGCAAAGCTTTGCCAGCAAGTTGAAGGAGGTGATACTTACCCTGTACTTAGCACTGATGAGGCCACACCTGGAGTGCTATGTCCAATTCTGGGCACCTTGGTGCAAAAGAAACATGGACATACTGGAGAGACTCCAGTGAAGAACCACAAAGATGATGAAGGGGTTCTACTATGACAGTCCCAGCTGACAGATCTGTGGCTGTTTAGCCTGGAAAAGAGAAGGCTCAGGGCTCATCATGTTAGTATATTTCAATACCTGAAGGGAGGGTGCATAGAGGACAGGGACAGGTTCGTTTGAGTGGTGCCCAGTCACTGGACCAGAGACAATGGGCAGAAACTGAAAGACAGGAGGTGCTGTCTGAACATCAGGAAATGCATTTTTACTGTAAGGGTGACCAAGCACTGGCATCACTTACCCAGAGAGGTTGTTGAATCTCCAGTGTTGGAGATATTAAAAAGTCATCTTGACATTGTCCTAACCAGTCAGGTCTAGGTGTCCCTGTTTGAGTAGAAAGGTTGGACCAGACGATCTCCAGGGGTCTTTTGTACCCCAACTATTCTGTGATTCTGTGATATTGATTAAAATGCTAGGAAGAGAAGAATTAGATCTAATTTGTTTTGGGTTCATTTTAAAGACATCCACAAAATGTGACTATCTTGAAACATCTACTACCAGTAGAAATGTCATGTGTGAAGTTCTGAGATAAGAACAGTGATAAATGCGAAGATAAAACCACAATATACATACAATCAGGGTTTTGCAAAACCATGTCAAGCACAGTATCTCCTTATTAGAAGCTACCTTTTTCAACTGTTCTAAACTAATGCCTTCAAGTTTTTTACATAAATTTGTTGATTTATAAAAGTTACAATTTATATTCTTATGCCAAGAAAATACTCGTCAAACCAATTCATATCAAACTGATTAGTGAAATCAGGAGTTGGTCTAAAGCATCTGTTTCCTGATTGCAGTGTGCACAGGTACTCTGTACAAATGGGGCTGCAATCCAGGTATTCATATGGCTAAAAAAATACTGTTCCTAGAAAATCTATGGAGGAAATAAATATATCAGTTCTTACTTTAGCTAAGGATGACCAGATTTTAAGTGAAGAAATGATGATTTTTTAATTGTAAAATTTCTAGTAATTAGCTTCATTGTCATTATCTGTAACTACCAATTAATCAAAATAACATTCAGCATTAGCATTGAAATGATCGTAGACCAATAAAGGAGAAAATTAAATTCTTTTAAAAAAATATAAAGATATCCATTTTGTTCACTTGCAGTCACAGATAGCTGTGATTAACTTTTAATTTTATGTCAAATTAAACATTTGATTACAGCATGCTGACTTCCAGAGTACAGCTTCACTCACTTCAGAGGAATTTCCCATTTAAATATGCAGAAAGTTTGTTCTGTACCATTCTAAAGGCTTCCTGAGGCAGGTTCAGCTCAGTTCACATCCACAAACTGAATCTCAGTTAGAAAATTTGATGGTGACTAGCTGAAGAACTCCACAACAAAGTGATTTTGAATACTGCTACTCTATTTTTAATTGTGTACAGTGTGTATTTTACATTTTTAGCTGCTAACTCTGAAGTACACTTCATACCAAATTGTCTTCAGCCACCTGTGCTGAAGTCATAGCATCACACACACATTCCTTAGTTTTGTATAAAGACAGTGTGTGAGTACAACAATATGGCTAGCTTTGTATGCAGTCCTCTTAATTTTGCTGTTTTACTAGTCTGGGAAGGTACAAATATCCAGCTACAGAGTCAGAGACTGAATGGATTTCTCAGATGGGCAGAATGTGCAGTCATATGTCATCACCGTTTGGTAAGTATTATAAAGGAGAAATATATTTACACAGTAGAATTTGTGAAAGTGTAGATAGCTGCCAGTTCACCATACAATACAAAACCAGTAGAAAAGTTTTAGGAAGCATTGTCTAAAACCAATATCCTTCTGATGGACAAAGAACGTGATGTCTCCTTTGAGTCTCCTGCTCATGTTATCCACAGGATCATCACCTCCTTAAATCTGCCATCAAGGTAGAAAATTACTTCTGCCATTACACCACTGCGCAACATTTTCACTCACTGTCAGCTCAGCTAATCCTATTGTGTTAATGGCTCTAACAGACTAGTTTTGCTGAAAGGATGATTGGACAGTGACTTGATTTCTTCTGATAGTAAGTGGGCTTGATTTTGCAGCCTTTTATATACACACCTATCCCAGCAGTGGCCACTGCCTCCACATAGACAGAGCTACTGAACGGAGAGGCTGTCATGCAGGAAGTGCCTAGACCTTTCTCCCAGGGCAGGCATAGGCAGCAGACCTGCCTACAAAAAGTGTGCCCAGGTGGAGGACCTCCAGCAGCAGGTGATTGAGCTGCAGGATGCATTGACAGGCTTGCATAACATCCGGGATGATGAGTTAGGTAGTCGGTTTCAAGACCAATCTGCAGTAGATCCACAGAGCACCAGTGCTAGAGCCAGGAGCAGTTTAAGCCCAACTTAAATGCCTCTATGCAAATACACGTAGCACAGGGAATAAAGAGGAGTTGGGGACGTGCACACACATACAGGGCTGTGATCTTATAGGCATAACAAAACCTATAAGATGACTCTTATGACTGGAATGTTGGAATGGAAGGATACAGGCTCCTTAGGAAGGACAGACAGGGAAGATGAGGAGGAAGTTTCACGCTCTATCTGGGAACGGATGGGGAGCCAACTGCGAGCTAAAGGGTCAGGATTAAAGGGAGGACAGGGACTGCTGACTCTATAATAGGGGTCTGCTACAGGTCATCTAAACAGGAATATCCAGCAGATGAGGTCCTCTATAGACATATAGGAGCAGCTTCACATTTACAAGCCCTGCTCTTCATGGGGGAACTTCAACCACCCCTATATCTGTCGGAGGGACAATGCAGCAGGGCACAAGATGGAATTTCCTAGAATGTGTTGATGATAACTTTGATCTCCAAGTGATAGAGGAGCCAGTGAGGAGAGGTGCCATGTTCTCACCAACAAGGAAAGACTGGTGGGGAATGTGAAGGTCAAGGGCATCGTTGGCTGCAGTGACCATGAAATGGTGGGGTTCAAGATCCTTAAGGGGGTGAAGAGGGTGCACAGCAAGATCACTACCCTCGACTTCAGGAGAGTAGACTTTGGTCTCTCCAGGGATCTGTTTGGTAGAGTGCAAAGCCCTGCAGGGAAGAGGGGCACAAGAAAGCTGGTTAGTATTCAAGGATCACCTCCTCCAAGCTCAGAAGTGATGCATCTGAACAAAGAGCAAGTCAAGCAAGAACACTAGAGGCCTGTGTGGATGAACAAGGAGATTCTGGACAAACTCAAATAGAAAAAGGAAACGTACAGAGTGGAAGGAAGAGCAGGCAGCCTGGGAGGAATACAGATAAACTGAGCAGCCAGGGATCAGGTTAGGAAAGCAAACACTCTGACAGAATTAACTCCGGCCCCAGACATGTCAACAGCAACAAGAAAAGCTTCTGTAGGTACATCAGTGATAGGAGGAAGACTAGGGAAAATATTGACCGTCTCTGGAAGGAAACAGGAAACTTGGTTACCTGAGATATAGTGAAAGCAGATGTATTCAATAAATTTTATGCCTCAGTCTTCACCAGTAAGGGCTCTAGTCACACCATCCAGGACACATAAGGCAAAGTCAGGGAGTGAGACAATGAAGAACTGCACACTGTAAGAGAACATCAGGTTTGAGACTGTCCGAGGAACCTGAAGGTGCACAAATTCCTGGGATCTGATGAGAGGTCTGTCAGCCCTGAGAGCAACGCCTATGCCACTGTCCATCACATTTAAGAAGTTGTGGCAGTTTTGTGAAGTTCTCACTGACTGGAAAAGCATAAACATAACCCCCATTTTAAAAAAGGAATAAAGGAAGACCAGGGGAACTACTGGCCAGTCAATCTCACCTCTGTGCCTGGCAAGATCATGGAGCAGTTCCTCTAGGAAACTATGCTCCGGTACATGGAAAATAAGGAGGCCATTGGTGACAGCCAACATGGCTTCACTAAGGGCAAATTGTACCTGTCAAATTCAGTAGCCTTCTGTGACAGGGTTACAGTGTTGGTGGATAAGGGAAAAGCAATAGACATCATCTGCCTGGATTTGTGCAAAGCATCTGACACTGTCCCACATGACATCCTTGTCTCTAAATTGAAGAGACATGGATTTGATGGATGGACCACTCAGTGGATAAGGAATTGGCTAGATGGCTGCCCTCAGTGTTCTGGTCAATGTCTCCATGTGCAAATGGACCCAAGTGGCATTCCTTATGGGTCAGTATTGGGACTGTCACTGTTTAATGTCTTTGTCAGCAACATTGACAACATGATTGTGTGCACCCTCAGCAAGTTTGCTGATAACAAGCAGTCAGAACACTGGAGGGAAGGGATGCCATCCAGAGGGACCTTGACAGGCTTGAGAGCTGGGCCCATGTGAACCACATGAAATTCCACAAGGCCAAGTGTAAGGTCCTGAACAAATACAGGCTGAGTGCAGAACGAATTGAGAGCAGCCTTCAGGAGGAAGGGATGTTGCTTGATGACCTGGGAATGTGTGCTTTCAGCCCAGAAAGCCAACCATATCCAGCATCAAAAGAAGAATGACACGCAGATCAAGGGAGGTGAATCTCTCCCTCTATTCTGCTTGGTGACACCCCACCTGGAGTGCTGCATCCAACTTTGGGGTCCCCCAACATAAGAAGGACATGAACATGTCAGAGTGAGTCTAGAGGAGGGCCATGGAGACGATCAGAGAGCTGGAGCACCTCTCCTATGAAGACAGGCTGAGACAGTTGGATTTGTTCAGCCTGGGGAAGAGAAAGCTCCAGGGAGACCATACTGCAGCATTCCAGTACTTGGGGGAACTTTTTACAAGGCCATGTAGGGCTAGGAGAAGGGGTAATGGTTTTAAGCTGAAGGATGGTAGATGTAGATTAGATATTAGGAAAATATTCTTCTCTAAGGGGCACTGGAACAAGTTGCCCAGAGATTTGTGGCTATACCCTTTCTGAAAATGTTCAAGGCCAGGTTGGATGGGGCTTTGTCCAACCTGGTCTAGTGGAGGGTGTCCCTGCCAATGGCCCAATGGCAGGGCAGTTGGAACTTGATGATCTTTAAGGTCACTTCCAACCCAAAACATTCTATGATTCTATAGCATAAATGCCTACACACAGCACAGCACAACAAACTGGGCTAGTTTCTATTCTCATGTACACCAAAGCAAGCATGAATAATTCTGAAAAATCTTTTTTATTTATAACTGTTTCTTAATGAAGTTGTTGAAATGATTTTGATTTTTTTCAAGTTAATTAAAAGCCTAGATATTCTTAAAATAGTAATACCTGTGTCACCCTGCATCACTTTCACAGAACATAATCTGTTCTTGCCAGTATTCTCTGCCAGCCAGAATAGTTCATTCTGTATGAAAGGTTCTTATAGGAATATCCTGAAAATATATTTGTTTGCCATGTACCCAGCAGAGCTAATTTGGAGAAAATCCAAAGGAATAATAATAGTGCTAGGAAGAAGAGTTATTGTAAGATGTACAGGTCCTGTAAAGCAGACCATATCAAGTCAGTCCTTAATTCTAGTTAGCCCATCCATTCTCTGTGGTAGGAAATAAGACCTCCAGTGATTACAGGGAAGATGTCTGAAAGCAGAAATCAAAATAAAGTGCCCAAATCCCAGAGATTTTAGATGGAAATTGAATGTTTGCAATCCAGAGAAAAAATCCCAGAGGCTAAATGGAAAAAGAGTAGCTGTTTTTACCAAAAATCTGTCTACTCAGTGAAAAACAGGTTTACACTGTGCTTTGTTTTCTGCTTAGACACGGAAATTAGAACACCAGGGAGGGACTGTGTTCTTGGACTCTCCTTCACTTATGCAAATGACTTATTTCTCCTTTCATTACCTCTATTATTAATATTGTTAATTTAAATTATTAAAAAACCTTTGATCCACCTTTGATTCCTGTTTGTGGTTACTGCAGCCGTGACACAGATACAAGAACACTTGTTCCAGTGACTGATGCAAATTTCTTTCAACTATTGACATATTACAAGCAGGTCTGAAATTTAATACATCTGAGACTAGCAGTCCAATTTTGGAGAAAAAGAATTAAATTTAATGAGGTGGCAAAATAAGGCCAAAGTCATATTTCTTGGAATTGCAATATAATTAAAAAAGCAGTCATTTTTATATCTACATGATGATCTCTCCCCTGAGTCAGACCAAGTTTATTTAGAACTATGGTAAAAATTACTAAAAGAAGAGGACAAGCAACTTTCAAAAAAATGTTAGTTTTAGGTAGTGGTTCAGAAAAAGGAGTTATGTGTCAGATGTGCTTATTTGTTAACTACTGTGGCTCCAAAAAAGCACAAGCCTATCCAGATATGAAATATACAAAAAATGTATGACAATAAAACATTCTTAGATTAATAGAATTAAACTAAAGCTATGTAGAATGATTTCATGTTTGGTACACTTGTAATGACAATGATAGAAAAGTGATTTAACTGCATAGGGATCAAACAGCACAAAAAATTGATGCCTCAGAAGGAGTATTGATTTAATTATCTCTTGGTTTTGATTGTGTTTGTCATCTGAAGATAACTGGATATCATATTAGAAAATATTGCATGGTGTAGAAGTAATTTGGGGTGGGGGATGTTTTCCCATCGGGACCAATAGTAATGATTTATCTGAATGATTTATATATTTTTTTTATTCCATTATATTTGAATTCTTCACGGGAAACATTTCTCAGTGAGCTCTTTGTGCAAATGATGCAGACATTCTGAGAAAACAATTTATTGAACATTTTTGTGTTTAACGAGGAGTCAGTGTATTTGCTGCTGTTTGTTCTTGGCCTCTGTTCTTACTTGGCTAGAGAAAATTCATAGTTTTATACAAGTTATGGCCAGAATATACTCCTATGAAAATATTAACTTGACCTCCTAAATGGTGAAAGGCAAAATTTCTTTCAGTGATACTTACAGTGCAACCAAAACACAGTGATTGGTTCAGTTTCTGTTAGGCAAAGGCTCCGTCTTAAGACTTCAGAGAAGAATTTCCCAGTATTCTCAATGTTTCTATTTACTGAAAATTTTAATCTTATTTTCAGTTTGAACTTTCTGACTCTCAGTCCCAGCATTTGTCTGGTTGAAAGGACTTGCAAGTGTCATGAATCTTTCTCTTGGCATTGGTAGTTACAGACTGGATTCAAGACACCTCTTAATCTTCTCTTTGATATATGCAATAGATTGAGCATTTTAGGGCTTTCATTAAAAGACACAGTTGCTGAGTTTTCTGAGATTCTAGGAACCATGGATGAGTGTGGGAAAAGTGTTGGGGTTTTTTTTTCCTGAAATATCTTTCGTTTTCACTTCCTTTTAAATATATGAGCACTGTGACTAAACACAGTAATGGATTTAGTTATGCTACAAAAAGTAATGCAATTCTCTATTTCTGTTCGTTATATCCTTGCCTGTGCATTCAAGACTTGCACTGCCCCCCTCAGTTACTGCTTCACACAAGGAGGTCATCTACATAGCTTAACAAAAATAATCTTCTCAGTGTTTCATTCTGAATTCACTTGGGATACATAGCACTGTTTAGAAAAGGTGGCCTCACCAAGAGTAAATTCATGGATGGTGTTAGAACTTCAAGAGGTGTACTGAATTTGGGCTGATGGCTTTGTCTTGTACTAAACTGGCAGAAACATCTAAATGTGCCCTAATGATCCTCATTTGGAAGAAAGCTTCTTCCTCATTTTTGGTTAAGACAGGTCATCTGTGTTCCTGATGGTATTACACCTTTCTCCTGAGTCATCAAAAAGAAGTCTCTGTTATATGTCTACCCACTGCCCTGTAAAGTCCTCTGAATGGGTCCACCCAAGGCTGTGTGGTGTCTCGGAGAGGCTGTACATAGACTTCAGACCTAATGGGACCATGTGGAAATGAAGGAACTCCTGGGCCCTCTTCCCCAGATTCTTGGAGATTCGCAGGTTTTGTAGATGAATTCCAAATTTTGTTCCACAAGACCCAGCTGTAGGAAATACTGCTCCCCTAATTACTCAATATAGAAGCAGAAGGCTGCAATAAAATCAGAGTTCTGTACTAGGTGTCTTTATCATACGTTTCTAATTATTCATAATTACAGTCAATAATGACAATCGACATTTACAGTTGTTTTCAAAAGTACATTTCAAAAAGCCACAAATAATCCTGATGAAATTTGTCAGATACACTGCATTTGAGAAGAGCAATCCTGTATTGCTGTAGTTTATCATCATTGAGACCATGACTGTTAGTGCTTTATAATATACTTCATAATATCTTTCATGGTTTCATAATCTTTCTCAATATTTTCTTTTGAACCATTTGTTAAAGTAAACAACTTCTGTAAAAATTTGAGAAACTGATGGGACAGGCTAAGTTACACTCTTCAAGAGATGCTGGGTGCAATCCCATAGAAAAAGCTGCCTCTTGGAATGACATTTTCCAGTACAGTATTTTTAAGTATCTAAATGTATAGTGAAATATACCTATGCATTATCCTTTGAAAAAACAAACTTAAAATACTGTATCTTAAATTTCTAGCCATCTTTACTACAAGACACCTGCAGAAAAATAAGCTTTATTTCAGGCTACTTGTACGCTATTCATACTACTGAATATCTTACAATATATCAGAAATTGTGTCTACTGTATATTATACCCTTCATAGTTGTCCAATGTGATTTTTAACTATAATGTTGATGATGAAAGAAACCCTGTAAAAATGCCACTTTCAATATGCTGTTTCTTATGATGCTATTTCTAGAATGCTATTTCTGTAACTTCAAAATAGTAATGTACTGCTTTTCATGAAATATTGTTCTTATATAATTGTCAGTGCAAATATTGCTTTGTGTGGCAAAGGTGTAAATACTCTAGTAGAAGAAAAACATTAACAGCAGAAATAACCACAAAACATATAAACAATCATGTTTAGTTTTTTTTAAAATCAAGGTTTCCATGAAGCATCACCAAATATTAAAATTATTTTTCAATTAATAAAAATATCCTGTAAAAATATGATTCTCATTTTTGTATCACTAAATCATCATAATATGCTAAAATAATTAGAATTGGTTGGGCTTTTGCTACAAAAATACGGAGCAGATTCTGCTCTCAGCTCAGTAGGGACAGCCTGAGACAATTCAACTGAAGCTTGTAAGCCATGTTCACAGCCTGTGTAAATTGTGTAGTTCTACTTATTTCTACCGTGTTATGGTATATTTAAATCAACTGAATATTTGGCTCCTTATGTGCAGTCAACACATCAGACCAGTAGTGCTGAGAGCAGAATCTGGCCAAAGAAATTAGGTTGTTAATACAGAAATTAGCAGTGTACTTTAGTATTGGTGGTGGCGGAGGAAGGTCTAGGAAATAAGCATTTGTCGTGGAAAACCTGGCCAGTCCTTCGAGTGAGTAGCTCGGTACTACTTCCTATCTACCAAAAGTCAGAGCACTGAAAACGAAGTAACCTGTCTTCCCAGTCGTCTGGTTGCTGGTGGAGGCTGTAAGGCTGTTATGCTCCTCTGCTGTTGCATTGACAGTCCCATTTAGCTCCCTTTGTCTTGTGCGGGAGCTGTGAATTGATTACAATCGTTGGTACAATCAGCTGGTGCAGAAAAGGCTAAAGCCTTTCTGTGCCGATGCCTACAGCAATTAGGAGATGCTTTGCGTCTTGGAAGCCTTTGTTTTCAATGATGCCAGCAGAACTGCTCAGTAGACAATAAAATCCTCCAGAGTGAATAGAAGTAAATGGGGGTAAGTTTAGACAGGGGTGGCTAAATCATCAGCAATGACAGATATGTCTAATACGGCTCTGCTCTCCTCCAGGTGCAGAGATGTTATGCCAGGCACAATGTAATGAGATAAATACAGTTACTTCTGATTTAAATTTTTCTTCCAACTGCAAAATTAAGACCTTCCTTAATAGTATACATGGCAAAGTTAGGGGGTTTAGTCTCTGCTTAGAAGAATAGGCCATGTGAGAAAAATAGATTCAGGAAAGTCAAGCAAAGTGACAGTGATGTGGAAATACATAGATACATAGAATCACCTGGGTTGGAAGAGATTCCTAAGATCATCAAGTTCAACCATATCAGCGATCACAAAAACCCACCTTAAATAAATAATGGTTCTCGGCACTAATCTGACCTTAAAGAAGCTGAACTAGTTCTTTTCTTAGATTGCAAAACTGTTTAAAATGGTTTAACTTACTATGACAAAAGCATCTAGAGGAATGAATTTTCACGCTGTTTAGTAGAGTACAGGGGTTTGGCTATATACACTGTTTTATTCACAGAGAAGGAATTCCACATTTTCCATCTTATTTAATTTCAAATGTTCTGGCAGTTTAATTTCCTATCACTTAAAAGTTTAATGAATCAGACATTTAGGCAAAGCTGCTCAGCTGATGTAAATCTTCCTGGTGACAGAGTCATCAAAAAAGACACACCAGTCGCTGCTAAGCATAGGGCCCATGATATAAACCAAAATATGCTAGATCTTATAACTAGATGAGTTAACCACCTGTGATGTCATTTTCAGAACTCTCTGACATCATGAGCAACAGAACTGGCCTTTTAGAAAGTTCGTGTGTTGGTTTTAAATAACTATGTTAAGCTAAATATGGCCACCAAAAAGGGTATCATTGCAGTATTATAATATGCCAACATTGCAGTAACCAAGACTAGGTGGAGCCTGAAGTTATACTACAATTGAAATAACTAATTTATTTTTCATTAAGTTTGGCAGTTTTATACTGAAAGAAAGGAAATTACTTTACACAGTTACAGGAAGAAAGCTCTTCCAGGAAAGTTTAGCTGTAAGTAGTTATTTCTACTAGCCCAGATATCACTGCAATTTGCACTGTGTATAGAACATAATGCCTTTATTTTGTGGAATGGGGTATTTTTCATTTTCTCAGTGAACTTTATTTGATTTGTTGATCTTCAGGTATTTACTCACAACAAGCATACTGCTTTTCATATCTTTTTTTTCTTTTCAGCTTCTTACTTTCCTAACTGCATGAAACAGTATGTACCCTTTGCACTTTCATGACAAACTAAAGTTTCAGACACTGAGATATTGCAAGTCTAAATTTAGAGTGTGCATGGAAAAGGTGATTTATAACATCTTAAGCCAACTAACTTAATCTGGTTTGATTTATGAGTATTACGACTGGAAACTGAGATACTTAAACTTTCAGTATTTATTGGTTATAGTAATTATTCTTTTTAAAGTGGTAAACCTTTCAAATTATTTATTGGAATACTCTCTAGTTATGAGACTTTTCAGTGTTTTGTGGCATTAACTTATAAGGACTTTCCATGAAGAAAATTGACACATTCTGGCAGGACACTGCTATGCTTCAGGGATACCATTGAGCCCAGTTCTGTGTAACTCATTTTATTGACTCCTGGTTTACAATATATCCATATTGGTTGAGATGACATTTCTTAATGGTGACATCAAAAGCTATTTTCCTATGGGAAGACTCCATGTGAAATGACAGAACTGGGCTTCAATTTGCAATTGCTTCTGAGTGCTTGTACCCCAGCGAGTTGGTGGAGACGGCACAAACTGCAGGAAGAGAGCAGTCAGACTGCTGTGTTGTCATCTTTCCCCATTTCTTTGTTGGTTTTGCACAGTCCATCTCCTCGACTTCCATGTTGTTTTTCCTTTGTTATTTTACCTTTCCCATTTTCTCTCTCCCCCTTGAGATATCTTTGTACTCTCTCCTACCCTTTCCTCAGTCAAAATCATAATGGGCAATAGAGACAAATTCCTCCAAAGCCACCTACCTCCTGGAAAAGCTGATGAATATAGAGACTAGCATGAGTAATAGAACTCTCAGCATGTTTCTTAAATTTAAATCCTGTCCACTTCATTAGCTGAGGCTCAATTCCTAGTCCCATCTTGCTGCGTAGACTTTGGGAGAACTATCTTTCCTGTGCCCCATATTGATGTTGGGCTGGGGATAAAAGGCCAAATTATTGCTTGTAGATAGCAGCCTTTCATTAGGAAAAATGCCCTTTGATCTAACTCAGGAGCAGAACCCATGCCTGGGGTTGCTGTGGCCTTTGGAAGCTGTACAAGGCAGAGAACTGATTGATTTTTTAAGATGTTTAATTTTCTGATGCTGACAAATGCTGTGGGACTTGATCCTACAATTCTGAGTTATTCCACCCAGCCTAAGTGACAGTTTTTCCACACTGGATTTGGAGATCTGACCCAATGACCAGTGAGTGCTTCAGTAATGAGTATAGGATCAGCCATGCTGCCTGTGGAAACTTCTTCACAGCATATTCTAAAACTTAAGTTAACTTGTTCGATCTGTTTAAAATCATCTGCTTCATACAGGTCATTAAGGCAAATTCAGAATGGGAAAGATGTGGCAAATGAACTTAGAATCCTTAGCACAAATGACTGATGGCTTTAAAATATGTAGTTATAACAGTCTTACAAGAAGATCCTCTGATTAATGACTAATCATGAATTTAGAGAGAGATGCAGGAAATCCTGTACATTTTTGCACTTTGGAAAAAGTATTGTTTTATTTAATATCACATAAATTTTGTTAAATAGAGGAAACACTGCTTCCCTGGTGCTTTTGTTTTTCCCTCTGGATTGTAGCAATGGAGCACTTGCATGTTGTGTTTGATGCCTTGCATGATGAAGACATGCAATGGCAAGTTCCAGTCTGCATGCTGCTTAATGAATGTTTTCCTTTTCTCTCCTTCCCTGTTATGTGCTTACAGAAGACAACTATGTGGAAGGTGGGTGCTTTCTACCTTATTTTCCTCAGCTCTTGTTTTTCCCTTCTGTTAGTGGTTTTTTCCCCTTCTGCTTAATGTTATAAAAGTACACATAACATTCGACACGGTAAGTTACTTTTTTTTTTTACCCATAAAGGTACACAGGTTTATTAAATAAGTGTAATTTCTTTTTCCACACAGAACACGAGCAAAGTTCCATTTTAATCTTGGCTTTATTGTTGTAATTCCAGAATACCCCCACTGAAACAATGGGATTTAGACTCATATGGCTGATACCACCCTTCAAAATCATTCAGCAAGTCTGCCGCACTGATTTCTTCATGTGTTCTGTATGAAAAAACACTTAAAGAAAGTATTTCTTTCATTAGTGTTGAGCATAATTCCTCCTCATAAGAATGTAATGCATGTCAAATATCTATATTTTAATTGCTTAGGAAAATGAAAAGCACTTCTTAACGCTACAAATCTTGCTTACTGTATTATTCTTTACAACACAAAGTGTTAGGAAAAAAGTTTTTCTGTCTAACTCTTCAACATAATGCACTCTGCCTTTTGGACACTGTGAAGGAAGAAGCATGTGATTTTAATAACTTTGGTATGTAATTAAGTCCCTTTAAAGAAAGTATGGCACAGGGCAGTGGAAACTAAAGCACAATGCCATCTAGCCTGAATATCGGTAAGTATGTCTATTAGCTGGTAAAACATGTTGTGTGCATATATATATGCAAATATATATGTATATCTCTCATAGTAAAGGCACAGAATATGCTTCACAGATCAGTTACGGCATTGAATCAGTACTGGGGTTTTTTTGTTTATAAACCAAAAGGTACAAGTGCTTTTTTTGTGTCCAAGGGCTTTTAGAAGTCTCTCTGGGCTAAATCTTTGCATACTGGATAACCGATTATCTATTTGAAACACAAGTTTATCTATCCAAACTGAACAATATCTTTTATTTTTCCCCGATACTTTTAAGGCTATTTTTAAATCAAGGAGTTTGTAAGCTAACGAATATGCAAAGTGACTGCCCTGGCAGGGCTCTGACCCAGTGTTCAGTAGTGAGCCACCGTGGGGCATGAGTTCATTCATGATTCAAGTCACCAGGGGCCACTGCCCGCCTGTTCAGTGGTAATTTCCTGAAAACGCCTGGAAGTATTGGTACTGCATTTCTCTATGCTACTGTATCCAAGGGCAAAGAGAGGTGCTCAGATATAGCACATTCATGATGCTGTGCAGTATTATTAAAATATATGTTACCATAGGAAGAAAATGCAGACACTTCCAATACTTAATTGTCTACACTGTCACGTGCATGCATATATATCCATTCAATTTCTTTTTCATTGTTAAACAAAAATGTATTCAACAACAATGGGATAGGAATTATAACTGAAACCCATAAAAGCCTAGAAATAAGTACCTAATCTTATATTTTGATCTGTGCATAGAACCCCTACTGGTGTCAACATGAGTCTCAAATGCGAATTAGGATCAGTATACCTGGATAAGGAGGTTCAATTTCATTTCACGAATTCATTTATGCACAGCAGTACAAGATAAAGCCTGGATAACAGTTAATCCAGACTTTACCTGAATCTAATCCTTAAACCTGCGACCTTAAATTTATTCCAACACAGGTTGGATACTTATGCATACATTAAAGTTACAAAAGATGTATACATAAAGGATGGAAGCAGAGAATGTGCATCCAAAGCACAATTAGGAAATCGAGTTATAATTTTTCATATTTCATTTCTGTGATATCTGAGCATCTCTGTAAATTATGCTACATGAGAAAACAGAAGGATTTAATCTTCACAGTTTAATTTGTATATATTGCTGGTATGAAAAGACTACATTTTATTAATTTGATCAATATTGTGCTAGGGTTGAACATGTTCACCGCAGGTTTGCCATGTTTAAATTTTGGTTTGGCCTGTGCTCTGCATGGAACTCACACAGCAAATTTTGAAATCTATCTGCTTCTCCTGTCCCATCCTGTGCTCCTGAACTCTCTTCTCTCAGAGCCAAAGTTCAATATAAAATGCGGCATTCCTAGTATAACACTGAGTTCCTAATTCACAAAGAAAAGGCTTTTATCATTCTGCTGATGAAGTAATGGTGCACAAGTGAATATTTTAAATGTACATTTTAATTTAATGTATACATGTCTAGTTAAGGCTAGAACTTTCTATGACTATTGTATTTATAATAAGCAGACTCTCATTTTGAAAATCTAGCAGTGATTTCTTTCTGGGAAGATTTATCTGTATCATTTTACACTACTCTGTGGATTGCACAGGTAGAGTAATAGTAATTCTTCACTCTTACATAGCCTTCTTCCACAGATTGAAAAAATATAAAATAATTTAACTATAATACCTACTTGCTAAAGGCATATAACAAGTAACCTTCTTTACTGCTTCACAAGTAAAGTAACATAGAGAGTCAAACAAAATCTAGAGCCTTTAGGACTAGTACTAAATTTTTTAATTGATAGGTGTTTGGTTTAAGCAGAATTATTTTTTTGCATTCACTTGACTTTCTTTTTAGTTGAACAGCACCGTAAGTGACTCTTAAAATTAAAGTGATTTCTATGTTTTTGAGAGGCATTTCTGCCATATGGGGTTTTTTTAAAGTTACATAAGAATCACCTATTTACAGCTGACGAATCCCACCTATCATTTAGCAAAAACAGGAGCTATCAAGCAGTGGTAATCTTCTGAAGCTAGGCCTTTTGTTTAGGTCCTTAAATGGTGTAAAGATTATATTGAAATGCAAACCAGTAAGAGGTCGTCGTCTTTCCATCCCCCTAGGAGACGTGACAGCGATTTATTTCATACCTTTTAAGAGCTGAAAGGGTCATGTAAAGTGGCACCTGAAAAGGCACATTTTACTAAAGAAAAAGATGTTGTAATGTTCGACTAGTCTCACCTTCCCTTTATCGAATACAGTTACGTCCAAGCCAAAAGTCTGAGATTTCTTACTATAGTTGCCAACACGAAAAGTAAACAGTCAAAAGACCAGCTAAGTAATCACATGAAGGGATTTATAATTCCAGAAGGCCATGCAGCAAGGGATCCAAGCAGACTTTCAGCATGAGAAGAATGAAGCTTGCCCGTGGGTGTTTATACTCTGTGTTTTCACTGTGGCTCTCTCAGTTACAACAACACTTAGAGGGAAAGAACACGCGTGAAAACATTTCTACCCTCTTACAGCAGCTGCCAACTGCAGCACAGCTGTGTGATGTTTCCCAAGCAATGCTTCTGGAGGCATCCCGGCAGGATCACACTCAGCTTTCATTTTCTTTGCTGTAAACCCCAGGTAATCCCACCAGCTGCAGGCGCTGTGATTGGAAACAGGATCTATTGCATAGAGATGGGGCATATGAGGCCCTTCAGTTTAACTACAAAAGAGTGACGTTTTAAAGCACTAATTCAGCAAAACCATTGTTAGTCCATTTAGAACATCACTTGAGATTTGGAACTGATAAGATATGCACTCTTTAAGGTTGATTGCGGTCAGGAGTATCTTCTTTGAACTCCCCCCAAGCACATGAGTCATTTGTGCACCTAATTTTCTTTGTGAATTAGAAATCACAGGAACTCTCTAGGAAGTCTGCTTTCCAATAAAGAGCAGGATACTTTATTGCACACCTTCTTTGTGTGAATTAATTTTAATTAATTGCAAATAAGAACATAATGTATCACTTTTATAGGTGTTGGATAAGAGGAGCACATTCAACACAAGAGCAGTTAATAACTTCTAAAATGGTTCTAAACCGGCTAAGTTCAACAAGAATAACCCTGGTTTTTGGTTGTTTGGTTTTTTTTTTAAACCAGACGTAAAATGTGAAAACCACTCATATTTCTAGAAAAATGTTATCCCTACATTGCATTTTTCTCAGTGGGAATATAAGTATCATTTTATTATCTGGAATTTAAAAAGCTGAGTATTATTGGTTAAAGAGTAATGCAACTTGGCTCTGGTTGAGTGATTATGATCATTATGGACATCTGTTTTGAAATGTCACTAAACCTATACTGGCATGATTGGATTTCATCTCACAATACAAATATAAAGCAAAACCTATTTCTCACAGATTTATGAACTAACTTCAGAAGCTGTCACATTTTCTTTATTGCTATGTATTTTATATTGCATATGTAATAATTTGCCTTCTCTGGAACAAATTCATTCTACTCTCACGTTTCACACAAATAAGGAGACATCCCTTGCATTATCATTTCAATGTGATGAAGAAATTTTATTTAATTACCTGAAATGCTCATTTTTGTGAGGGGAAAAAGATCAGACCCAGCCCATTTTTCAGGTTTACACTTCTCAAGGTTTTTAACATCATTTCACAGAAAGAGGACAGGAAGTCCTCCGAGCAAAGTGTTCAAAGCAAAATACGATAAAGACAGATGGAATATTAAAGGAATTGGTTGGATTTGAAAGCATTTTACTATTTTCTGTCATCCCAACTACTGCACAGAAGAAACACACAATAAAACAGCACCCAGTGTTTGAATTGCAGTTCTGTTACTCGTAGCCCAAAGCATTCCAACCAGTGGTTGAAAAATGCTCTTTGATTTCCCTCTGTGATACAGACATCTCATAGGAAACAGATGCCTGTCACAAAACATTTTTGTCACTGTGACAACACCACCTTCCCGTGCTCCCTTGTTCATTGCTGACTGTGCTCTTGTTTCCCTTCAAGGTCTGGCGCACCTGATGATGGGCGACCAAGGTATGGGCTCTGTTCCTTTTCCACTCTGCTTTCATTGTTTCTTCTTGTTCTGTAGCTGCTTTGAATCCATCACTGCAAACGATGGGCAGATGCTTGAGAGCTGTCTTTGGCTGCAAATAAACACATGGTTTTAGTCACATCTTTTCTTATTTCATTATTTTTTTTTGTTTGTTTGCTCCGTAAGCTTTTGTCCTTCCTAACTCAACTCCCCCTCTCGCAATAGAGTAACTGAAAAGAGGTGAGAGAAATAAGAAGGTGATTAAGAAAAGTTAATGTTTTTATCAGAAAATGCAATTAAGGGTGATTCTATAAATGATAAGCGAAGCACAAGAGCACTCTTCAGATAGCTCCTGAAAGAAGATACTCAGCTTGTCACATTGTACACATTGAAGAGTCCATTTACATTAATGCATGGCTGATTGGAAATGTGCAGAAAGCACCTGCTCCTGGCTTCTGGAATGCTGAGAGTACAATTTTGCAACCTAATGAAATCAGTGATTTTATTTTTTTTTTTATCCTCCTAGCCCATTATCCATGTTACTTTTGTGTCTCTCTTTCTTATCTAAGCATGGGTTTTTTCTGTGTTTCTCTGCATGTACATGATTGGAAAAAAATAAACTAAATCCCTAATACAACACTGATTGCATCTCCATTTGTGTCCAGACACTTACTTATACTTCGTCTGTTCATGTTCAGATACTATTGCACATACATATACTCATGACTCTTACTGTTGTTTCTCTCCTCTTCTTTATTCTCTTTTTGTCTGGAAATGCTTTCTTCATGGAACCATTTCACCAAATCCATAGGTAAAAGTAAAGGTATTACATGATTTTCTTTATTTTTTAATGCCATCAGTATACTTTAATGTATGTATAAGTAATGCAAATAAATGTAAATCTCTTTGCACTGATAACATGAGGTAGGTATATTTTTAAAGTAAATATTTCATGGATATCAAGGTAAGGAGAATTATCCTGAAGTACAGGCTGACCTTTTTTAAACTTTGTCTCTGGGTTTTGTGAGACATGTAAAGCTTTGCCAGTGATAAAGGAGGCTACAGTTATAGAAATCATTCAGGATGAAATAACAGCCACGTATTGAGGTATGCATTTTTCTCTTCTCAAAGAATTGTAGTCTAAACCACCAGGCACAGAAAAAAGCACGATGTTGTTCAACAGAGACTCTCTGGAGATAATCTGTCCAGGGCCAGTCCACAGCTTGATGTAAGTTTTAAGTCTGAATAGCACTGACTTCAGCAAGTCTCTGCTATCAGCAGATCACATTTTCCCTGAGATTTGCCTTGCATATTAATCACTTGATTATATCTGAGACAAGAATTGGAAAAAGGAAAGAGGAAGAATGAACACCAAAGAGAAAGTGTGGGGTTTATTTCAGATTTTTTACTACTTTTGTTTCTTTATCGAAAGAACACCAGCCATATTTACTTTCTTTCTCCTGGAGGGAACATGTGCAGTAGGGTCAAGACATTTCCTGCATAAATAAATACAAGGTTTTAATATGAGGAGACTTGTTCACAGACATCACATAAATATATTACCATGATAAGAAGCTGGTCATTAAAACCCATTTAATCTGTCTTACATATGATGAATAACACAGTTCTATTGATTTTAAGCATTTGTCAGCATGTGCCTGCTCTTGGTATAAATCAGAAATCCAATCTGCATGGTTGTACTTTGCTAACAAGCTAAATTAGAAACAACCTTCCAGGTTCCATGGTGTCTTGGCTGATTTAATGTTTCTACACCTAGAAAGTTCATATGATGTAAAGACAGTAATTACAAACCTGTGGTGTCTCATTCCTCTTCATATCAGACTCTGGAGCAATTGCATACCTGGTTATAGGTGGGATACTATTTAAAGGGTTATATGTATTCTGGAGCTGTAAATCTTGCTTAGGAAAATTTTCAAGCAGGTAAAATGAAAAACAGTCTACTGATTTCTTTTCTTTATAGGATTGCTTTGTTTGTTGGATGGCCGATCATTGTAGTGTTTTTCTTAACAGTACCTTGTATGCATGACTTATTAATTATTACTATTACCTTATTTCTTAATGATAGTTGTCTTGCCTGGAGTTACCCTAAAGTGTTTTATAGTAATTGAACCTTGACATTTTAATTAATGTTAAGGGATTATATTTCTAGATTATTCTATACACAGAATATATTATGTAGTATGTACAACACTAAAGATTTTTTTTAAAGCATGAACATATAAATATTATGAATATTTATTATTAGTAGCAGTTGATCTGGAAGGCAGATTTTAGCAAATCAAAAACTTTGAAAATATTGTGCAACAGTTAGACATTTCTTTTTTCATTTTAAATAGTTTAACAATTATATTGGCCAAAAAAAGTGACCTTGGATATATTAGCTACATTCAATAGTTAATGATATGCCATGTGAAGTAATTTAAGTGCCTGAATCCAGTCTCTAATAATTTGACATTTGTCTTTTCACGTTTTTATTTTTGTTAGATTTATCCAGTTTATACAGGAAAAATGAATGCTTACTGTGTTTTGATAATCACAATATTTCAGATATTTTGGTGTATATTTGCTAAAATGGATGGAAAGGGTTTGTGTATATATGAACTCCAGTTGCTTGTAACAGAAAACATCCCTCAACATCAAACCATATTCTCAATCAGGTGAAAATGGCTTCATTTTATTGACAATCACCATCCTACACTAATAACAGCTATTGAAACATGTAACAGGTTTCCATAATACACATTCATAATGTGGCACTATAATAAAGTAGGAAAGGAAGAAAGGGGTAAAAGAGGAGCTTGGCATTGAATTTATTTTCACCTATTTCAGTCTTTCACTATAAGTTCTACTTTTTTTTTAAGGTCAGTTGCAAAAGTGATTACAAAATTCTGAGTGATTCTATAATGAATTAATCTTATTTTGGAAATCTAAACAATAAGAAAACTTTTAAGAAGCTTTTCTATGCAATTTGCCTTGAAGAGTATAAATAGCTGAATTATCACCATCCTCTGGCAATTCTGAGAAGAAAAAAAATCACTATATACATTCAGAATTAGGATAGGATCTTGTCAGAGCAGGGACCTGGTTTTGACAGAGGAAGGGAGGGGCGAGGCAGCCTTTCAAAGTGGGAAAGCAACATAAAACATAGTATGATCTCACTGGATGCACCTGCTATTTGTTATTTAGTTTGAAATTAAGATACTTTGGATAATTTTCCCAAAAAGTTTTTACTGAAGCTTTATATCAACAGAAGCTTTATATGTATTAACAAAGCTGTCATTGTCCCTTGGAGAAAGAAGGAAGTTCAGAAGGTGTCACAGTGCTGAGACATCTGTCAGAACTCAATGTCATATATAACTTGATCTATGTACAAAACCAGCTGATATAAAGGAGGATATAGCATAAAGCTGAGAGCATATATAGAAGTTTGTCTCATTACTGTAGATCTATACAAAACTTGTTTCTTGATCCATTACTCCTTGTGTATTCTAGGAAGAACTGCAACCTTCTAGTTGTACTGGCAATTGTTTATTTTCTAATACACACCATATATGTTCAAAAATACTTAGGAATTCACTTTTTCCCCCCCGGAAATCCCCTGCCTGTTTACAGTTTTATCAGCAGAGTTGTCACAGATACAGTGATGAAAAGACTTAGGCAAGGTAAGGTTTGTAAATTGACTACTTGAATATGCTACTCAGAGCAATTGTTTTAATTTGAAGTAATCCTTGAAGTTTGCTGCTGATAAGAGACATGAACAAAGATTTGTTTGCCCAAACCAAATTTTTACTCAAATAAATTTTGCTTTCTCTAGCTGTTGTATCTGTCTAATCAAACTACCATTTCCACCTATTGGCCTTGTCCAAAGTCAGTACCTCTCAGATTTCCCATGCAGAATTATTTTGTAATGAGTACTAAGGCAACTAAGATTACATGGCAAATAACGTAAACCACTTTGTTTCTTTTTTTTTTTTAATATCTCTTTTTGTTTTCTTTTGATGAGCACTGAAAGGGATTTATAATTCTGTTATTATAATATAGTGACCCGTATTACTTCCTTTTAATATTGCAGTTCTCTTAAGCCTATACATATTTTTGCCTATAGTTTATTTCTACATAAATGACCTGCTTTTGACTATATACATTATTCATTCTGTACCTAAACACTGTATTCATACTCCCATTCTCTTATGTTAGAGATTATGTGCAGCTTTAAATCATACATGAGTCACTCGGGTCCATTACAAACTATTAAATTATATCTACCTGTCTAATCAGTGTTTCTACCAGAAGATTGATAGTACAACTACAATTTATTGTATTAGATTACAGGCTTTTAATATGCTGGTATTTCATATACTGTGTATAAATGCCTAAGATAAACTTCAGAAGGTCAATTTATATATGTGTCAACTTCCTTGTCAAAAGAGAGCATGTATTCTATTGCACAAGCTGTTGTACATCTGTAAAACCAAAGTGATGCCACTGGGCATTTGTAAGAGAAGAATTTTGTTAATTATCAATCACACAATCCAGTTGACAACTGGAAAAATAGGACACTGAAAAATTAAATAAAAAAATAAATATTTAAGTGATCATGAGCATTGAAATGGGATGGTATGTTATAGCTGAGTAATTATGTAGGGCTTGCTTCATGTGACACAAGTATCACCTTGTGCTAGTAACCTCCCGTAACATCAAGTTAAGTGGAATTCAATCAGTATTGTGATGACTTCCGTGTTCACTCTGTTTTCAAAGAACTAAATAGTTCTGGCTTCTTAGATTCTCCCATCCTCCTGAGATGGTTGAAAAGCCAATCCTCATCTGCTTTTGTGTGTGCTTCAAAGTGGGTCTGAAAGCCACAGGTCCTCCAGCCTTCTTCAACCTGAGTCACCTGTAGCCCAGAAGCTGTGTAAATGCTTCGTTATAGCACTGAGCTCTAGCACAGCTTATTATTTTTGGCTCAGAGCCCTGCTGACATGGAATCAGTTACATGCCTTCTCAGCTACAGATGGCTTTTTCCTGGCAAGAGCGAAATATGGACAGAGGGCTTTCTTGACTCTCTGCACTTGTTCACATAGTTATATATCCTAGGTGATGGCAGCTTATTTGAAAGACTCACTGCTAGAACTGAATAGAGTTAATTTAGGAGTTTTGCACAGAATGAGGTTGCCAAGCTCAGGTAACTGATATTATTTCTAAGTGACACTACAGTAGAAGAATGAATAACTTACGTTTCTCCGCTCAATCTCAAAGTTACTTCTACTGAAAAAAAAGAACAAATCAATAATGTTTAAAAATTTATCTTCCATTTAACAGGGTCCAAACAGTCTGATAGTATCATTTACAAAATGACTGGCACAAGAATTTAAAAAGTATTCTATATAAAATTTAGTTGATTTTTTTTTTAAATCAGAATTACTTTTTTAAAGAAATTAAGGGACTTCAAACATAGATCTCTTCAAAATGCTCCAGAGAGCAGCAACTAGACATCATAAATGTTCCATTGTGATCTTTTTATTTTTTCCTAAGGCCTCATAAATATAGTTAAATAGAGACTGATGTTCACCCAAAAATACTGGAATTAAGTTCTTGTGCGTAACTAATGTGCCCATGACTGAAGGTATATGTTCCAATAAATATTTATACTATTTTAATATTTTTATGGATAAACTCTTCAAATTTTTATTCAATATCATAATTAAATGTTTTAATCGGAAGGGTTATATCTTGCTGTATTTCCAAGTTGTGATGCACTGAATCAAATAGTTTAATTGCATTTGATTGGGTGATACATTGCAAGCCTAGGTAGGACATGGCATTTGGAACTGCAGATTCATCTTAATGTTGAAAAGTGATCACTTATTGTTCCCTAATGAGAAAAATGCAACAGGAATTGACTGTTGAAGAAGTTTTCTGTCTGAAGTACATGACACAAAAAAAAAATCCATCCACATCAGGACAAGAAATGCACATTCCCTCTTGAGGCACATAGGCCCAAAATGATGTCTGAGATAGCTGATTCCTGATCAGTATGAAAAGAAATTGTCAGAACCTGCCAAAAATATCAGTAAAGCTATATGAAGACAGGGCAACATATTTATTTTTTAAAATTATATATTTTTAAAAATAAGCAGCCATATGCTAATGTTGAATCCATGCCATGAGATCTAGCACTTTTCCACCACCAAAATAAAACATGTACTGTATTCTAGATCATTCTGCTGTCTCTCAAAATTATCATGTAACATATAGATTTATATACATCATAAGTCTGGATTCAGAGTAAAGAAAATAAATTAGGAACTAGGAGGGATTTTATGAAAAAAATCGCTGTTCTATGTGCACAAGTGTAGATTTCTGCAGGGTCCAGAAAGCATGTAGTTTAAGATCTGTCTCTTTTTTTTCCATAATGAAATCCATGAGAGTTTTATGCAAATTCCATAGGCATTTCCAATATATAATCAGAGAGGTGTATTACCTGAATATCCTGTAAGATATCCTGGAACCTTCTCATTTACATGTTTTTTTAATATCTGATTACATTACTGAGCCAAATACATTGTAAAAGTGACACTAATGATTGCAGCTTCAAGTCAAGGGTTGCACTACAGCTAAGATTTTCCTAGGATAAAACTCAATCCTTGAAACCTAGAAGACCAGGTAAACAAATTCAGCCCACAAGACTCTAATTTCTATTTTTTCAGTGAAAACCCAAAGTAATTAGAGATTATTGTACATCTCATAGCAGAAGTCTCAACTGACTTTAACATTGATCCAATCAGAATAATGGTCAGTGAAGTTTCACCAGATAAGTGTAAAGAAATCAGAGCCCTAAGGAGGAATATTTTCCAACATCTCTTAAGGTTTGTCTACATGCAAGGTTACTAAATTCAGGAGTAAATGTTATCACAATTTCTAAAGGTACTATAATTATTGAAATTTAAGAACTCTTTAAGAAAACCACCTTAAAATCGTACTGATATACCTGAAAACGTACACTATGCTCTCTAAGTGTATATCAGAACAATATTTTTGTACCAAGAATGACTCCCCACAAAAGCATTTTAAAAGTTACTTAAAGAGTCTGGTCAGAATCAATTGATCTTGCAGAAGTCATGAGCCAGCAGTGTGCCTTGGTGGCTAAGAGAGCCAATGGGATCCTGGGGTGCATCAGGAGGAGTGTGGCCAGCAGGTCGAAGGAGGTGATCCTCCCCCTCTACTCTGCCCTGGTCAGGCCCCACCTGGAGTATTGTGTCCAGTTCTGGGCTCCCTGGAATAAAAAAGACAGGGATCTCCTGGAGAGAGTCCAAAGAAGAGCTACAAAGATGATTAAGGGCCTGGAGCATCTCCCCTATGAGGAAAGGCTGAGAGAGCTGGGGCTGTTCAGCCTGGAGAAAAGAAGACTGAGGGGGGACCTAATCAATGTTTATAAATATCTGTAGTATGGGGTGCAAGGGGAATTGGCCAGCCCCATTTCAGTGGTCTGTGGGGACAGAAGGGGCAATGGCTGCAAATTGGAGCACAGGAAGTTCCACACCAACATGGGAAGGAACTTTTCCCCAGTGAGGGTGACAGAGCCCTGGGACAGGCTGCCCAGGGGGTGTGGAGTCTCCTTCTCTGGAGATATTACAGACCCGTCTGGCCGCCTCTCTGTGCGGTATGAGCTGGGGAGCTGCTTTGGCAGGGGGTTTGGACCCCATGATCTCTCGAGGTCCCTTCCAACCCCTATGATTCTATGAAGTAAGAATGCTGTGTACAAAATTTTTAACCTATTCTTTGCAGTAATTTTCTATAGCTACAATAAGTCAAGCTACTTAAAACCAACAAAAATTTGAATTATTCACTCTCCTTTAATAACTACAATCTAACAATATACTTTGCGCTGATACTAGTAATGTCTCTTTCCTGATATTCAAAGCCTTCCATAACTCTTCCATTCTTAATTGCTTGAAGATAGCTTTCTGTCTTCACTTCAGGGACCACCCAGAGCAATTAAGTACCAGTAGAACAGTGAAACTGCAATGAACTGGAAAATTCAGGACAACAAAAGAGAAAGGAATTGAATATGACCGTGGACTTTGCTATGAAACTCAGCTATCACAGTTTTTTTAATGCTTTTCATTCATACCCACCTGTTACCCAAATATTTTTCTTTTCCAAATTTGGGAGGAAAGGAAAGCAATGAAGTCTCTTTATTAATTTAGTGAAAGAAGCGTTTTTTCCCCACTTATATAAGCTACATTTGTTTGGTTTTTTTTTTTGTTGTTGGCACTCACACTAATTTTATGATTAGCACACCATTTAACTTAAAGGCTGTTTTCATAACTTGCTAATGCAACTTAGGGATTCTGGTACATCTTGTTGTTGCTTGCTTAAAGTAGAAATTTGTTCCTTAAAGAGGAGAAACATCTGGACCAATTCACTAGCACCTTCTCTAAAGCTTTATAGAAGCAACCTGCGATATAGGAGAAGTTGCCAGAGAAACTGATAGGTCACACCTGGTGATTTTGTCATCACAGCTTTGACTCGAGTAGCCTCTTTATAGTGGGGATAGGAGGAAATAAAAGCAGCTGGATCTAATGGGTTTTGTCTGCCTCTGTGTAGTCTTCAGAGGGTGAGGACTCTGTCTGGGTAACAAAATTCTGTAATAAGTGAGTATAAGTTAGTTAATTTTTCATAATCTTAGTTGTTACATATGTCTTCTGTTTTGTATTATGAGCTATTGTTGTGACATTCTTAGAAGGAGTATTCACTAAAGGAAAGGAGGCTAAATATTGTTCTGTGATGGTTAATGTTCTGCTTCTGAAGTATAACTGTTAGCTGAAAATTCTGAGAGCTTGGTTCCTTGTGCTAGCTACATAGGTAATTATGTGAGTTCTTTCCCATTCAATGCTGGCATCTCTCTCTAGGATAAAAAGTTAGAAATATTTTACCTGATTTTGCACTTCAATGAACCTGAATATCTTTTAGGAAGATCTTGGTTTGTGTTGAAAAGGTGCCAGGCACAATCTTTCCATCTGAGAAAGAGGGTATTACAAACATTTTGCTGATAATACAAGCCCATCCTTTGATTTTCTCAGTTAATGGCTTTGCTGAACAACTTGGTCCTACAAGGTGCTGCACTTAGCATTTACACAAGTCCATAAGAAAACCTCAGAAAAAAATTACCAAGCTCAGCTACAGGCAAATCACCTTTGAAAACTATGCTTGCATGCATTTATTGTGACTTTAATACTGAACCTGTGCAAAACAAAGCATGGTTTTCTTCTGGAGCCAAAACCCTCCGACAATGCTGCTTCTACAGATGGATGTGTCATTTAAATGGGTATTTGATATGGTTTGTATTAACTGCAGTAACTAACTAGCTGGTGTGTAGCTTTCAATTTTAAGAGTTATTTGAGTGTGATAGAATCATAGAATTACCTGGGTTGGAAGAGACCCTTTAGATCATAGACTATATGATCTAAAGACCATAGTGTAACCCTGACTAGTTCAGCTCTAGATCATGTCCATATATTGAAGTGTAACACTGCTATATGTTTACATCTTCACAAAGATGATATGAGAGTTTACAAAATTCTGATTCTATTTTAATTTAATCTTTGTGTCCTGAACCACCACAGATCATTGTGGTACAAGTTCTGAACTGGTGGTCTCATTTCACCCAAATACTTGTGCAAGCTATAAATTTTGCAGGCATACCTCATGGTGTTTACATCATTACAAACCTTCAGGTAGATATGTCTGTGTCAGTAATGAACTGATATTTTTGGTGTTCTTAGCAGACATTTCAGCCCTACTGTTCTCTGCCATAAATTATTTAAATAAGGATATTGTCCATGACTAATGGTATTATGAAGTTTGGAAGGAAAAAAGATTATAGTAAAGAATCATGTAAGAGTATTTAAGTGCAAGATTGGAGGAACAAAGGTCAACTTGAAATTGCTAGCTTTACATGATTCTTGTACAACATATCTGCATAGAAGTTCTGTCACAAACCTATACTCTGAACATTACACAAGTCCACCTGAGAGCAAAGAAAGGAGCTGTTTAGAGCTACTGTGAGGAGGATGTATGATGTAATCCTATTGAAAATATTGAGAAGCAGTAAATACGTATAGCAAAACACAGTAAGTAATTCATGGTTTTGAAAGAACAAATTTCTCAACAATTTAAAATAGCAAATACACATTTAACATACATAGGTGTATCTGCATTCAGGACATGGATAAATAAAAATACTCTGAAACGATTCAGTTTCAGAAAGGCACTATCTCTAGTTTTCTGTAATGACAAATGTGTAATAAGAATGACTGCTATGTCTGCATCCATAAATCACTATTATGTGTCATTTATTCTCTCCTCTGGGAAAACACATGTATTTTATATTTATTCATTGTTCTAAAATAGATGAGAGAGTTATGACTTCTATTGTCCCTGAAATGGATAGTATTGTTAAGGAAACATGTTTTTGAAACTACTACATTTACTGAGCTTTTATAAAAGTAATATGTAAGTGTAATTTATGTTTACCTTTTCTGAACACCTAGAAGATCTGTGTATCACTCCTATAGATTTTTAATAAGTACATATAACTTTCAGAAATGTACATATATCTAGGTCATGCTAATTACCCACCTTGGGAGGCAAGAATGTGCCTATGTTTCTCTACCTAGTTGGTGTACTCTTGAGACCCAAGTCAGAAGAACAGGCTTCAGAAAGGCTAAAAATATATTTCCTAGGTTTTTAGCCATTAAACTGCTTAAAGAGGAGGTATCTCATATAGTAGCTGACAGCCCATAATTTGTATTATGCAGGAAATAAGACTAGATAATCAAACCTAGCCCTTCTGGTCTTGGGAGCCTGTGAATCATAGGTGATACTCTGGTAAGATGTAAGAAAATTTTCAAATTACAAAAGTAGCCTTCTCAGTTTCAATTTGTTGTATAGATGGTGTTTTGGGGGACTCTGCACATAATTCCAAGTCAAGTCCTAACGCTCTCTATGGACTAACTAGCAAAAACCTTCAAAGCATTCCCTTAAGTCCAAATGTAACATGGAGAAAGGCTGAAACATATATGGAAGTGTAAATCAAAAGGAGATTAGTCTTTCACAAAGATCAATTTTTTCCTGGGATGATTTATTTCAAATACTTTATATTGACTAATGCAGCTCAACGATCTCATTTTCAGGAATGTTATGCCATTCAGTATTCTGATTCCATACAGACATGTATAACAGTTACAACAGGTCATGGGACCCTTCTAGTTACACAGTAAGAAATGAGGTTGCCATGTTATACAGCAATCGCTACACCAGATAATACTGGGAAAAACTTTTTTGTGAATTACTGGCACAGCAAAACTTAAGCTGTTCACTTTTGCTCCCTGATACAGGGAATAATGCTTATACAAAGCTGAAATTCAATAAGGAATAGGAATTGTGATCTAATCCAGAAAATTTTATAAACCAGAGGCTAAAGCAGACCCATAAGAGTGCTCTGAATTAGGCAGAAGAAAGATGTAAACTCCTAAAACTCAGAGTTTTACTTTAAAGATTGAACCCAGTGTTCTAATATTTAGTTTCTTTTTGAACCTCACCATTCGAATATGTATTTGCTGTGGGTTAAGTAGTCATCTTTGGTTGCAATATGCTCGCACAAAAGGAGAGGATGGAATCACATACCACTTCAGTGAAGGGCTTATTATTCTGCATCAGAATTATCTTTATTCATGAAGACTTAAAATACTTTCTTAAGCTTCAGTTTTACTGTAGCCAGGAAAAGCTCCTGTAGTTTGCTGGAATTGAAGAAGGCAAATGGGAGTTTGTAGTTTGTTCCTGAACAAGTGAAAAAACAGGAAGGGGGAATTTAATTCAATGAAATTAGAATATTTCCAGTTTTAGAGTTCCAAACGTTTTACAGATAATACATGTTTACTGTCAGAGAGTGAGGAAAGCCAGTTCTTCACATATATCTTCCTTGCATTATTACTGATACTCAGTTTCATACCTTGTAGAAAGACAGGTATTTGGGTCTTAACATCCTGTTATTGATTGATAATTTATTAATACAGTGTGTGACATACACACAGCTGAATATTTGCCACTGGGGAGAATACAACTATATGCAATTGGATAGGGGGGAAAAAAGTCCCCACTAATTATTTTTTATAATATGCTAATTACAGTATAATTTGTATGTAATATGGAAGCAACTCCATGTGCAGTAAACAGGAAGTCTCTCTTTCTGTACATCTGTCCTCATTTTCTGCTCTACCTCTGTCCCCTTCACATAGCTGGAGCTTATACAGCCATCTGTATACTGGCTCTGTGGAAAAAAGCCATGGGGAAGTGGGAAACAGGGCATTTAGTCTGTTTGTTGAAAGAAAAGCAGAATGCTATCCTCCCATATCTTTGGATTGTGTTCAAACTGTACCTGTGACACACAGAGGAACAGACTTCAAATACACGCTCATAGATCCTTCTGTGCTGATGTATGGTGAGTGTGGGGACTTCAGAAGCTCTGTGAGCACCTTCTTGCTTGTGTTTAGTGTCATCCCTTATAACCAGCAGCGTCTGATATTTTCAGATAATTAATTTAGTAAAAGTGTTTGAGAATAGGGCATACTGAGATGTCACTACAAGGGCTGATATAGAGTAGCTGAGAGAGAGGGGAAAAAACCCCAACAGTAAAACAAATCCCACTGAACCCTCCAGTGTTGAGAATTAGAAATTTTTGTATAGTTTATATGGGATTATAATATTCACCCTCACATAAATGAGCACATGGAAGGAAAAACAAAACCTCACACAATCCTTTTTTCTTTTATATTTGCAATATATTATATATTTATGTTGTGTTGCCTTTTTGCTAAGAGTCCTGTTTATCAGGAGAGCTAATGAAGCCCTCATATGTTCATGGTTGCAAAACGTTTGTCATTATGCTGAGGGTCAGAGGAAAACCTAATTGGCACTTAAGGTATAGCAAGTTCGTGCTTTAAAGTACAGTTCTCAATGACTATTTTGCCCTTAGTGCATCTGCTGACAATTTCAGTATCAGTGAAGTACGGTCATGACTATTGACATGCCCAAGCATGTTATTCGTGCTGAAAAATCAGCTTTCCAGTACTCAAGAATTGCTGTATCTTGCATGCAAAAGCTAGATTAGTTTACTTTTAGGAGCTCTGTATGGAGCCCCTCTGATTGCTTTGAGCTTATTGTTGGGGGTTTTTTGCCTGTTAGGAGCCACTGAGAATAAAACCAAGCAGACAGAAATGCCAATCAGGATGGTTTGGGAAGATAAATTTATCAGTAGTAACACAGAGCAAGAAAAGAAGAAGAGAAAACTTTGAATGTTGTTGCTGGGTAAATTTTAGTGGGTACTGGTGCCTAAATTAGCATTCTCTTTCTCTGGATTTCAGTTTGCTTTAGAAGCTATACCAGTGGTATTTGGGCTGTTTACCCTTCTGCCTTTTTTGTGTGGCTTTTTTGGTTTTTTTTTCTTTCTAACTAAAATGAGTAATGAACAGGGTTTCTATGGTCTAAGAACAAAGCCACTGCCTGTGTAGAGACAGATGAAATATTAATTGGATTACAGGTGCACTTAATTATCGTGCACTGAAGGTGTTCAATTTTCCTATGATCAAGGCAATAGCGTGAATATGGACTGAAAGAAAGTTTGGGTGGGTTTTTCTGTGCTAAGTAGAAACCTTGGTGAATATGAAAAGAGTGAGTAAAGCTGTCTTGGAACTTCACTGAAACTTTATGCATCTCTTGTCCCTTCTGTTTGCTGAAGTAGAGTGTTTTTCCTTATAGTGTGAAAGTTTCTTTTGTGCAGCACTTTGCTAATTAAATACCTGGAGTGCCTGAAGGATGCTGGCAGTGTGGGAGGAAGGCGACTTTTGGCACAAGGTAGTAAGAGCAGCCTGTTCTCGGTTACTGTGTTCAAAACTTCCCCTGTAAAGCTAAGGCATTAAGTACAAAACTACATGGGCAAACTTCAGTAGCTTGACATTTAAATCTGTTTCTAGACAGATTTTAAAACTACCTGTGTCTGCAAAGTCTCAATGAAGCCACGAAGGCTCTGAAGAGCTATAGAAATACTGGCATAAAAGATTTCATTATTCCATTCTTTTCTCCTACTGTCTGTCTCCCTGCTGCTAGGAGAAAGGTAACAGCTTCAAAGGCTTTAAAACACCATAGCTATTTCCTGCAAAGTATTTTCTCCCAGGACCAACTGTTCTAATATTCAACAGGCCCAGACAAACCTTTAATAAAACCAACCACCCATCCACTTTATTATTTATGTTGCAAGGGTCAGGAGGGTGATAAGTTTAGAAGAATGGGAAGTGGAAAGAGCTGTTGATGTGGGAGTGGACCACAATTTAGAAATGAAAAACCCTAACCTGGCAGGCCTTTGGCGTCATAAGGTCCTTGCTTGGCTTGTGAGGGTAGAGAAGGCGGCCTGAGAGACCTTGAAGACATGCCTAATGCAAGCTATCTAGTTGATCATTTAATCTTTAAAAGGAAGAACCTGCTTATGCATTTCTGTCACTTTTGATGTATCATCAGAGTTCAACAATGCTATATTTTTGTCAAAGACATTTCAACTCCGACGCTTTCATATCTTCAATTTTCATAAGTAATTATCTTAAGCTCACGATAACTTTTTTGGAGAGAAAAAGGCTTCATTCAACTATCCTCCTCCCATCATTACTGTATTTTAACTCATTTCTCTGAAAGCAACATTAAATATTTAGGCTATAGGCTTGATTTGATCATTACCAGTACATCAGCAAAGAATCTTTTTGAATACAGTGAATCAGAACTGCATGTACTTTAGCCTACGTGCTTTCAGACCAGTTAGAAGAATGATATTGTGAAGTAGATCTATGTCAAGAGAGGAAGGTTAATGAAGAGAGGAACCCCAGAGGTCTAGGATATTTGCTGAAACAGATGAGGTCCATTGGCAAAACTGAAGAGCAGAATCCTCACATAATCCCAGGCATGATAGTGGTAGCAAAAAAAAAAAAAGTTAGAAACCTAAGAAGGCATAAGAAAGAAGAAAGACTTTACTATGTTTGTCTTTAAGCAAGCTGAAACAGTCAAAAAGTTTTACTGAGCTTAGCCTTAAATAAAAGTAGTCAAAATAATCTGACTCTTCAAAACATAAATGTTTAGAGATAAGTACCTTCATACTTTTTAAAAGCTAACTCTTACATGTAGTATTGAGTATCTGGGTACTTCTAGATGCCTGTTTTAAAACCACATTATTATAAGCTTAAAAGACCTTGAAACACAAATGCTTCAAATATAATACCAAATATAATGGTAGAATAAAATAGAATGAAGGAAAGGGAATAGGTGGACTACATGTTATTCCATAAACTATTGTGTTTTAAGTATAATGCCCAGACATTTATATTCCCTGTAAAGAAAGATGGGGGTTTTATATCTAAACATTGAAAAAGCAAAAAAACTCCACCCATCTTCAGTATTTCTAAAAGTTTTATGAGCAAATGGCATACATGCATTACATACACACAAACATTACTTACATGCATTAAAGTGTCAAATAATCTGAAACAGAAGTAGCACTATTTCAGAACTACTTCTCTGTATAAATCCAGGAGCAATAGCTGTAAAAAGTGGCTCTAGAGCACAAAGCAAAATACTGAATGCATTTAAAATTTATCAGCAAACTCCCTGTAGTTATCAAGCTGGAGAACATTTATCCTATTCATTATTGACATCTCCCAGAATTCTTCTATGGTTTCGTGCAAATAGCTTGTCAGCCTTTTGGCAAATAGGGGTGATTTTCAGTAACATTTTCCAGATTCTTCAAATTGAATTATACATCCAGAGGCAGTCAGTCTTTCTTACCATTAATTTTACAAGAAAAAAAAATCCTTTTATACTGGAAAGGGAGACCTGAGCATTGCAATGCTAACAGAGATTTCACCAAAGTGATAGAGAGATCCTGCCCACCAGAATTCAGAACCCTTGCCTTAACACACAAGATTGCTTTACAATACACGGTGACATATTAAGTGCCTTTGGGTACTGGAGGAGTGTTGGTACTGGGAACTCATCTGAGAAGTGGATGAGCAAATGTTGTGAAGTCTACGCTGACTGTCACGATCTATGTTGTGAATTTGAAAGGTCTAAATTTTGGTGTTGAATATGGCAACACTACGAAGGCACACTCATGGCTTTAACCCTGTCTGTGTTTTGACAACTACTAGCTTTGTTCGTTCATTCTCTTTAAAGCGCTTAAAATATTTCATTTCAAAGTTGCTTTAAAAAAAGTTATGATGACCATAATGATGATGTAGCTCATTACAATGAGTGATATTACCATTTGATTAGTATATAAATACTGGGAAAGGTCTTTATTAGGCCTTTGACCTCTTTTCTTGGCTGTTGGATAGAAAGCCTAAACAGATGAGGAACACAGCAACACAAAAATCTTTACACCGTGGGTAACACTGAAGCTGGGTGTAGCACAGAGCAGTATGGAATGGAGTCTCACTTAAGCATGGACTGCAGAGCCACTGCCATGCAACAGGTTGATCCAGCACAGACAGCAGAATCACCAGAGGAACAGTATAATCTTGCATATGCAAATCTTATATTGCTACTGACTGAGACACACTCTGAAAAGATTGAAGGTTTTGATCAGCCCAGAATATGTGGGGCATAAAATTACTTCTCTTCCACTACTTAGAAGTTCAGGACTCATCTGGTGTTATAAAAGTCAATAAAAGTGTGAAAATTGAAGTGTGTTGAATGAGGTGCCATGCAAGCCATTTAGTTTGGCATATCATATAATGTAAAGAAAACTCTAAGGTTCTCTTCTAGCTATCAAATGTAGCATTTTGCAAATGGAAGAAGGTGAGTTTCTAGAATTGCAGATCAACTTGCACTGATTTAATACATTCCTTAAGAAAACACTTATTGGTATTGGAGTTTGTATTGGGAGAAAATGTCTTCCAAATCCATAGAGATTTTGTATATGTATTATCAGATGTCAGCTAATGCCTACCTTTTTGCATCACAAACCCACCTCTTATTATCAAACTATGTCATCATCTAGCTTTCAGTTGTCTTAAAGAAAAAATATACAGATATCAGGAGGGACAAGAACTGATGATCAATAAGTGATCACTTTTTCACTATTTTTTTATATATCAAAATAAGGATGGGGTGATAAAGACAGTATTGGGTTTATGAATTTTCTTTGGAGTGAAGAAACACAAGAAGTGATACCTTATGTCCCAGTATTATTGTTCAGCTGCAGGAAATGCTCAGGTTTTCAACCTGCAAGCATGATGCAGAATGGAATTTAGCAGGTTTTATAAGAAGTGCTTTATTAAAACTGCAGCCTGGTTTGCTTGTAGCTACTGCCTCCCTCTGCAGTTGCTAAGAGTGGCCTGTCTAGGGAAAGGAAGGAAGGGGTAGAAGTGTAGGCAAAGATTGGTCAGATAAGTCCATTACTCTCAAGCAATGAACAAGGCTTTGAAGGACGAGCCCCACATTTCAAAAAGTACCTTTCTACTTAACAGAAGTCCTCAATAGAGAGAAGTTGTTGAAGAATGCTATTGCTACCTCCGTGGTGAATGAAGATTTGGCAGAACTCTTTCAGTGGCACAGACAGGCAAATCCCAGTATCTTTACAGTGAGAAAAAATTTTCATAGTCTGTCTCACGAATAACAACTAATTGCCCTGAATTTGTAAGGGAGGGGACAGGAGGACTGTGGTATTATTTACTGTAAAAGTATCACATATTACTGTATAAAAGCCAATTGTCTGACTTGAAACCAGGTGCTATGTCAGCTGCTAATTTGCTTGGGTGGTACATTGTGAGTGCTGCTCTTATCATTGAATTGCTCATAGAAAAAAAGCCCCACCTGCTTACCATCATCCAGCCCATGGATTATATTGGCAGGCTGATACAATAGAAATTTGTTTTTTCATAGCAATGAAAAGAGTCATCAATGTAGCTGATCTTACTGTTGGGTTTTGGGGGATTTTTCTTTTTTTACTTGCAGTATTACATTGCTGTGACCTTTCTCTCTTGTACAATGCATTTTCTCTTCTCCACATTTAAGACATGAAAATATGCATCCCTTACTATATACCTTAAAATAGTCAATAGCTGTTAAAGGGATGCTTTTAAACTTTGGGCTTTGATGTAAGACTTTAAGATTTTGGGCTATGGCAGGCTATGTTATGAAAATATGCTTTAAACTGAGATTATCTAGAAAAGTGTAGGGTTTTTAAATGTTTATGATAAACTGATGTATTGCCATACGTGAAGCAGTAGCTTGGATAGTATATTTTCAAAATCATGCACAAATTACCCTAATCACAAAAATGGAGTAGGTCACAAATTAGAGAAAATAAATTAGATTGTATTATGGAGTTGTAAAGTTCAGCAAGTATTATAAATAATTTCTTAATAAAGGACACTAAGCAGTTAGTGTTAATTACTGTATACAGATTAGAACACAGGTGAAGATGCAATACTATATTATTTAAAATACAGCTTTAATACAGAGCTGAAAATACATTGTTGTTAAGATAAAATTGGTCAGAATCAGTTGGCAATTGATTCTGGCTATTCATCACACTTGTCCTGAAAAATGCTGTCGTCAATCAAACATGGTTCCATTGAATGATGCAAGGAAAGACATGTGCTAAGCAGGTTTTCAGTGCCATTCCACTTTTGTTTGCTGTAAACTATAAAGCTTCAACTATTACTCTTCATCTGAATAACTTGTATCTTTGCTTTTCAAAGAGATATGTTTTTTTTTAAAGAAGAAATATGTTATTCAGATGTCAGAGTAGTTCAGTCTTAAGGTATAGGAATAACAAAATGTTGTTTAAATCTTGCAACCCAAAGCCAAGTTGCAGTGTTTGACAGTTAGATCCTTCCTATTCAGATTTGCTCTGGGGTAGGAGCAGCAGCTCTTTCACTAACATGATGGGTCTTGGTTATCCAATTTACAGCTGCTTCAACATGAAATCTTAGCAGTGGCGCTATGCATATCAGGTCAGCAGTAATAAGGCTTTCAAGGTATTATCTTTGAAAGGCTGGAAGGCTGCAGATGTAACTTACAGACTTTACAATGTTCTTTTCTACATTGTGTTGAAGATTTTTTTTTTCATTGCTCATAATCACTTGGAAGAATTAGATCTTAGCCACACATTTATAAAACTCCTATGCTCCTCTGAGCAATTGGAGGGCAAGAAAAAGGCAAAAGAGCCAACAGGTATATTTTATGAAGCCTTATACAGTTTCATAAATTCTACTAAGAGTTAGGATGTAATTCAGCCCTGTTGAATTTAGGGCCACCTCAGAGACACTTGTGCCAAATTATGTGACTTTGAATGCCCCATTACAGCACCAAGGGATAAATGTGAAATAGATCTTGAGGGAGGCCCTTCTTTCTGGCAGCAAAATATGTAGTGGTGCCAGACAGAGAGCCCATTTGCCAACTAGATGCAATGCAAGGCTTGCTTTCCTGCTGGGCTAAGTCCCAGAAAGCTGGTTAAACTGTATTAATAATCCCTTTTCTGTCATCAGTGTCCTGTGAAAGGTGTAGCAAATCTGGAAAAGTGCTGTCTTGTGCTTCATATAACATATGACATAGCATTTTTCTCTTATCCACACTCTCTCTCCCCCCCGCCCCCTCTTCCCCCCATGAAGTCATGTGGAATTCAAAAAGTGCTTAGACAAGAAGATGGTTTCTCAGATAATCCTGACTTACCTTTCTGTCCTTATTAAGATTATATTCTGTATTTATTTTTAAAGTAATTTTGTGCTTTCCCTAGTCTAGTTATTCTCAAAACCACAGTTCTATTTGAACAGGTTATTTCTGAAGAATGCAAGTTGTATTGCTGGCATGCAAAGACATCTGCTTAAGAGACATGCCTGTTAGTCACACTAACCCAGAAACTAGACCTTTGTAACCAAGCAGCTACAGGATGTATATTTATATTGCATGCCTCAGTTCATAAACTTACACCCTAACATGAGAGAAAAGGAAAATGTTCTTTTTATTGTGCAATTTAATGAGAAAAAGGTTACTTGTGGGGTGGGTTTCTTTTATATTCACTAAGCCTGTATTGCATGTTCTGGCAACCTAAAGGTAATTTAAAATATCTTACTCCAAATTTATACAAGTTGTATGAAAAAAAAATTAGGAGAAAGAGGAGAAAAAACATTAGGAATAATAAGACTGGAACTCGGTATTCTATAGCTTATGATTCATTACAGTTTCCATACTTTCATTTGATTCCCTTGGTGATTTTGTTTCATATGATTTTTCAAATAAGAAATGACATGTGGGGACAAAGAAAGAGACCAGCCTCTGTGCAAGAAATCATTATAATTTTTTTTCTCCCTGTGTGGTTCAGAGTTGGAAAAAAGTTATTGATCCAAGCAAGAGATCAATAGGAAGAGCCATTCGCAATTAGACATTCTGTAGAAAATCCTGTGAATCAAATTAACCTGGAGCACTTGATGCAGACTTGCCTGCACTCAAACATGCTTTAAGTTTAATAAATTATATTTATGTGGTTAAAAAAGCGTTGTCTTGAGAATTGTTAAAGATATACTCTCTAGGTTGCACTGTAATCCTCTTTGTAATCACTTATTAGTATAGCTTTTATGCTTTCAGATTATAGGGTTTTATTTCAAAAGACCACGGTCATACTGCTTTTATTAGTTTTACTGCTAAAGGTCATGTCACAGTTCTCAAAAATAAGCATAGAACTCAGTATTAATACATTAAATGTCTATTTAAAGCACAGTGTCAGCAAAGTAGATATTGTTACTCTCCCTATGGTAATTTAAGGTTGAGGAGCTTTACTGATTAAACCCTTCATTTTAATTTTAAACATTTGCATTTAAAAGGTAACTTCTATGACTGGTAATAAATGAGGCATTGGTTATATTAAATAACTCCTATGCATTGTGGTGTCACAGCAGACCCAAAAGATAGTACATGCCGTCACTTTTAGGATGATAGATTTTATAAAATTGTGTTGCATAAAGATGAACTCTTTTGTGCTACCTTGCATTGTTGCCATGGTGATACAGCACTGCTTCATGGGAATTTTACTTTTCTGGTAATGTTAGAAACTGAACCCAAGGCTGCTTCTTTAGGTTGTTCTTAAATCTCACTTTTAATATCATATCTTTTTGTCAAGACTTGTGATTCATCTTTTGTATCTTTATTTTCTCAGAAATATCTCCTGTAACACAGTCACAGCTAAAGAACGAAATATGTTAACTTAACAAATGCTGAGCATAGTAGACTGTCTAAAGATAGCTATTTTATGTTCCATGCCATTGCTCAATTTTATAAATATTTAGGCTGTGTTTTGCAATTCTATACTTTCTCTGAAATATAAAAAGATTTCAGATATTTATAGTCTATGAAAATATATTTATTACGAGAAAACATTGCAAACAGTATGCTGTAGACAGACAAAACCTGGTTTTGGTTTGGGTTTTTTAATTTGTTAGCAAAATGAATTTAAATCTTAGATGCATGGAAAATAGTTGTATAATTGTTTTCAGATCTACAAATAAAATCAAAATTGTTTGTGGAGTTATCCTGTGTTTCTCTGTAGTATGTGATTTCTATCATCCTGCATAAGTAAGAAATCATATGGGAATTTCAGTTGATTCTGGCATTCAGTAAATTCTGACATGCCAGTGATACTTCTTTATCTTTACAAATAAAAATGACTGACATGGAAATCCTTACTCTGTGCCTTAAGTACATATTTCTGAATGTTCAGCTGTGGATTGTTCTCTGTGCTGAATCAGCCAGTACTATAATATTCTCAAGATACGGCCAACTCCTTGACATATGGCATCAAATATATACATGAATGTAAGTCATACCATTTGGTACCCAGTTGGAGCTCCCTAGCTATGCTAATGAAATTCATGCAAGAGGAATATTTTTTTCTGGAGTAAGGATCTCTTGCTGTTTTCAAATGAAAACAGATAAAATAAAATGCTTTCCTGAGGAAAGTGTTGGAAATTGTTCTGCATGTTCTTTTGCCCCATTCATATTGAATGTTCCCCCAGAGTGCTGCAATATTTGTTCAGAGCATCTAGGAGAGAGACTGACAAACATTTCACAAATGACTGAGCCAAGTGAGAGAGGATGCTGCAAGATGTGAGACCCTCTTCCCTCATGCCTCTGTATATGGGGAAAGGTGGCGCTGTGCTCAGTGTGCTAATTAAACAGGCTTTCCTTTTGCTCCTGCCTCCCATCTGAAATCATCTTGGAACAAAGGGAGATTGAAAAGGTCAGGAAAGGGTTGTCTTTGGAGGAATGGAGAGAAATGAGGACTTCTTATTTTCCTTTATTTAGACAGTGCAGTGAAGAAATACCCCTTCCCCATCTACATGCAATCCTGCTGCCAGTGGGATTCTTCACTGTGTGTGAATTTGTGTGTTGCCCTCATTTTGCTAAACTTTGCACTGAAAGTTTTATATGGACCATTTACATTTGTTGTGTTTCTCGCTTAAATTTATTAGTTTTTCAGGGGTCTGCATCACATTGCTTACATGAAAAACTAAAAGCTGTTCAACAGGCAGCATGATCAATATTATAATTTTTTCTTTTAGTCTTTTAATTACCTAGTGGAGTTTGTAAATTGGGAGCAAGAATTTTTTAAGATGCTTCTTCGAGTGTGAGCTTTTGTTTTCTTACTTTTTTTAAAGAGCTACTCAATATCAGAAGCTGTGCTTCTGACCTCACCACGGTTTCAACTAATTTTCCTGTTCCCTGAAACGTACGACTTGCTCCTAATCATTTTCTATGGAAATTTGAAATTTCAGAAGTTAGTATCTTTTTATGGAATATGTTAAACTAGCACTACTTTTGTTTTCATAAATTGTAAATAACTTAGACATAAACATTTTGCTCCAGAATATCACTATCCTTAAAAATGTAATATTTGAGTAAATAATCTTAAATTGAAATAGAGGTCATTACTATAAAAAAAATCACTTCTTTATTATCAACAGTACTACCAGAGCGTAGGGACAAGATGGATAAGAAGGCTTCAAAAAAGTCTACCACTGATACTACTGTGCTTGTTCTAAATGATAGTCATAATTCCCCACTTTATGTAATTGTTCATCTGTAGATAGAGCATCATGTTCCAAAATACCCCTTAATGAAGAGGGGACTTTGTCCTTCTGGCAGTTTGTTAAAGTATTGATAACATCTCTTTGAAAGGGAATATTCTCCTGATCCATACGTTCAACATATGAAATGCATTTACTGCGGTCAGATTCTGAGCTTTCTTCACAAGATAAAAACAGACAATATTTTGGATAATGAGCCTTGAATCGCCATCAGAAAATCTTCTGTACATATTGGTACCTCAGTTCTTCCTGATTTATATTTAATATAATCAATGATTATTTAGGGAAATGTACAATACAGCAAAACTGAGAAAGAAGATAGAAATTATATTTAATAATCAGCAATTCTTTACTGTTTGAAAGCATTCCAAACTTGATTTTTTTTAACAGAAACTTTTTTCCCACATAAATGGCTAGTAGAAAAATCACTTCAGATACAAGCTATACTCAAAAATCCTGTAGCATTACGACTAAATAAAATGCGATGGCCCTTAGTATGCAAAATGTTAAATGCTCCAGTAACACAGTTTATTTGCTGAGCTGACTCACTAGAGTGTGCACGTGAACACTCTCTCTTACTTCCCTCCCTGTAATAAGTATGCCAAACTCTTCTAAAGGATTACTTCACTCTCTGCCTAACAAGGAGAATAACAATTTCATTCCAACATTTTACAATAAGCTGATTTTTCACTTTGAACATGTTGACAGGTATCTTGGGGTGGGAACAAGGCAGGATATTGCTAGGTGCTTCTCATAAGTAGCACTAAAATTCTAGAACTTTTTAATTGCACTTTAAGAACTCTGTACTATTGATAAAACTGTTTACTCAAATACAGTGCTTAGTAGTGAAGGAGTATATTAGTATCCAGTCCCACATGGCTGAAGCTTCTGTAGGGAAGAAAAAGGATAAAAATCAAGAATCAGATTTAGATAGCTTTTTCTGTAAATGGATGTTTTCTTAATGTATGTATCTGAGCATGGCTCATTAGTAAAGCAAACCAATGTCTCATGGGAGAGAGAATTGTCCACCCTCCCTCATATAACTGTAAAACAAGATCCAGACAATGAAACTGAGTCAGAGAGGAGATGGGTTGTAAATTTGTCTGGGGGCATATATTTATTTTATGGTACCTTTTGGAGTTGTTGGGTTTTAATTTGGTCTGAAGTTTAACAGGCATTACTAAATGAATGATAAAGTGCTCTAAAAAGTGATTGTGTGTTAAGAAATATATTTGAACAACAATTGAAAACACTGCTCAAATTATTCCCTCCTTCTAATGGGACTGGATGCTTATATGCTCCTGTGCAAAAATGAGTCCAATATAATAACCATTTAAAAACAGTCATCTCATTAGTTGTCGAAAAATCTTCATGAACCAAATTTTTAAGTCAATGGTTTGGGTTGGATTTTTGAAGATACGTTACTTGTTGGATAACACCTCCAGGATCACCAGTGTACATTGGTTATCGATGCCATCATTAGCATCTCTGCTTCTCGCTGATGGCTAGAGCAAGTATGATCAATCTCAACTTGCACTGTAAATTGCTTTATAAGAACTCTGATTTTTCTTTTTTTTCCTATTTAAATGCGGCACTTACAGTGCAGCTAAGAACCTCTTATGAGCGATCTCAGTCGAAGTTTGTGTAGACAGCACTGATGTGTCTTTGGCTCATGGCATCTAAATACTTCTTTGCTTTGGCTTATTGTTAATGAGCATTTGAACAAAGATAGAATGCTTTGGATGTGTTGGAGAGAACCCTGTAAACCTTACCACTTTGCTTTATTGAGTTTTGTTTAAACTGTGCTAACATGTTTTTGGAGGTCATGAGAAGTAAGCCACAGAAGCCAACTGAAAGACCTTTTCTGGTTCTTATGAACTAATGTACTGACTTCAGAACTGCTTTTCTTACATGTAGGCATCAGCATATCATAGGTCCATAACAGAGTAACAATTATATTTGCTTTATGGCATTGTGATATAAAATATGATTCCTACTCTGCAGGAAATTCTGGGTGCTAAAAGACTTTTTTCATCCCATAGAAAAAGAATTTCAGAACTTTTTGTGAAGTGGCATGTTTTGTCAGTGCTGGCTATTACTGAAATAGTGTTGATGTAAGATTCATTGAATCATAATCGAAAAAGGATATATGGCTACAAATCTGGATGCGATCTGGAGTCTTCTTGGGCCACATGGTTAGTTTGAGCATCATGTGCTGCAGGGACTTACCTCATTGCATTTCATTGTAGAATCGCCTCTCAACCTTTTGGCTAAGATCAACTATAGTATCTGTTCTTATCAGTTTAATATCTGATACGTCCTTGATGAGATGACATTCTCCCCCTCCTCCCCCCGCATCCTTGTGAGGCCTCATCTGGAGTCTTGTGTTCAGATCTGGAGAACCCCATACAAGAAAATTGTGGAACTATTGGACAGGGTTCAGAGAAGCCACAAAGATGATGAGAGGGCCAGAGCACCTGCCCTGCAAAGGGCTGAGGGAGCTGGGCTTGTTCAGCCTAGAGAAGAGAAGGCTGCGGGGGGACCTGAATGCAACCTTACAGTCCCTGAAGGGAGCAGAGAAACAGGAAGGGAATCAACTTTTTAAAAGGGTAGACAATGGCAAGACAAGGGGGATGGATTGAAGCTAAAGGAGGGGAGATTTCGATTAGATATTAGGGGGAGATTCTTTACAGAGAGAGTGGTGAGGTGCTGGAACAGGCTGCCCAGAGAGGTGGTGGGTGCCCCGTCCCTGGAGGTGTTCACGGCCAGGTTGGATGGGGCCCTGGGCAACCTTGTGCAGATCCAGGCCTGGAGGTTGGTGTCCCTGCCTGTGGCAGGGGGGTTGGAGCTCTGTGATTCTTGGGCTCCCTTCCAACACAGACTGTTCAATGATTCTATGATTGGCTTCTACATTTGTGAGGCATACCCTGCCCAGGGAAAATTGTTAACACACTTGCAATTGCAGTACAGTATGATATATTTGAAAAAAATTTTTAGAGGTAAATGACAACATTTTTTCTGAGAGACTCTGCTTTATTGATTGGACTTTAAGTCAAGTATGCTGTGGTCAAGAATAAATCACTTAAATATCCACTATGGGTAGGTAAGAGATGGACTTCTGAGAAGTCACTGAAAGTATGGGCAGAGCTTTCTCAGGAGGCTTCATCTAAGGGTTTTTGGTGTTGTGAGCCAGAACATGCAGTGGGAAACAGAGTTGTATTCTCACTCAGTTTAACACTGACCCACATTCAAGGGCAATGAAAGATGGAAGGATAGACTATTCTTAAGCTGTTTCATTAAGTTAGCCTTCAAGGGAAGAAATGTGACTTTCTAATCTAGCATTCTTTTCTATGGAAAAGAAAATGTTTATTTACTTTAGTTATAATACTTTTTCTGTATTAGTCTATTATGTTATATTCCATTATTTCCCAATATTTTAGTTATACTAAGTTCTATTAGTATACAGTTATTTATATTTAATTACTATTCATAATAACTATAAGAATGTAAACATAAATTCCTAATCTCTCTTCATGAACATGGGAAGACATACCTTCTTTCCTAGAGTGCAAGAAGTAGATTATTCCATCTCCCCTATGAGGAGAGGCTGAATAATCTGGGACTGTTCAGTCTGGAGAAAAGATTAAGGGGAGACCTAATTGGTGTTTACAGTTATCTTAAGCATGGGATGCAGGGGGAAATGGCCAGCCCCTTTTCAGTGGTTAGTGGAGACAGGACAAGGGGCAATGGCTGCAAGTTAGAACACAGGAAGTTCCGCACCAACATGCGGAAAAGCTTTTTCCCGGTGAGGGTGACAGAGCACTGGAATAGGCTGCCCAGGGGGGTGTGGAGTCTCCTTCTCTGGAGATACTCAAGACCCATCTGGACTCCTCTCTCTACAATATGAGCTAGGGAGCTGCTTTGGCAGGGGGGTTGGACCCCATGATCTCTTGAGGTCTCTTCAAACCCCTACAATTCTGGGATTCTTTTGAGCCTTAACTGCAAATTTGAGATATTTTGTGAGGTAACAGTCATATTTCCAGAGTTATAATTTTCTTCCAAAGCACTAAATATATATGCGTGTTTTAATGTGTTTAGCCGACTGTTGGACTGAGTTTATAGTTGTAAAACACAGTAATGAAAGCAGTAGGTAAATGTGACCAATTTTATGTCAGAATACAAATTTCCACCTAACTACAACCGATGCTTGAGTGTCTTTTGCTTGTAATTGCTGATACAAATACATGGGGCTTGTATTCCAGGAACAGTATGCTCTTTATTTCCCATCCTGGTCACACTGAAAATCAGAGCAGAAACCTCCTCTTTCTCATTTCCTCTAAATCAAATTGGAGCACACAAGGGCAAAATAGAATAAAACAGTCAGTTTTCCAAGATCTTTATGGTCCCAAAATAATTAATCTAGTGTATGTTATAATTATGTCTAGCTACAAAAATAGAAAGTGAACAGTGCTATTTTTTCCTAGTGCCACAAATGCATTGAGGTCATTACAGATTCTTTCAAGGAAAAGATTATGTTATTTCTTCACTAACTGGGACATAATTTTGCTGCTATCTTGGCAGGTGTCTCGATTGATTATTGTTTAAAAAAGAGAATATAGAATGCTATATGATTCAAAAAAAATTCTAGCATCATAGATTTTTTACAGTATGTGCTAATATGATGGAGGAAATTTGCAGATTTTTCCTGTTAGTTTAACCAACAGATGTTATAGCCAGCTGCAGAGCTACCTCTAATAAAAAGAATTTGAATTGACCATGACATCTGAGTAAATTATTCAACTACGTCTAAACTAGTGTTTGCATTAACATCTACCTTAGTAAAAAAAACCCCAAAATCATAGCTTTTACTTCATTTCTTAGTATATATTTGGATCAAGAGAGATAATTTTTCATTTCTAATCTATGGACTAAATTACTATTTTGATGAAGCAATTCACAAATACTTTTATAGGACAGCTGGGATTTTTGGCATGTTCCCTGCTGACAGTTCTTAACAAATGTGTACTGCTACCCAAGACTTTAAAATCTTTTCAGGTCTCTTTAGGATCAGACATTTGCAGACAGACTAGGTGCTGCTGTGGAATTCTAACCCAATACTGAACGATCACCCTTCTTTTCATGGGGCACAGCAATATCTCAATATTCTCTTCTTATCAATAACTATTTAGCTATCCTAATTCAGACTTTTGCTAAGACAGCTATATGTATAGTGTTGTATGATATTATTTCAAGTCATGCATATTTTATTTATATCTTTCCTAACTTCAAGATCCACAGCCATATGTTTCAGCCATATATCAGCAAGGCTGAGCATCTGTTCTCTAAAAAAGATGAGGTAGTTTTGGGAAAGCTGCAAGTGATAAAACTGTCTTCAAATCCAAATTCTGTACTCCCTGAATGACCGGCACAGTTACTGAGTGTAACTGACTGCAGAATGTGGTCTACTTACTTCCTTGCTTAAAACTTCTATGTTATCTGGCAGGATGGGTATGAATCTCATCCCAGATATGCTCCTACATTTTAAGAAAGTTTGTGAGAGTTTATGCAGTGGTCCAGGTCTAAGTAAGCTCTGACTATTTTTCTGCCTCTCACATGTTAGTGAGTGGTCAGATTCTGAGTAATTTCAGGGCTATGCAGCCAAACCTCACCATCATTTGATTACTTTTTTCTAAAATCTTACCAAAATTAACTATTATCACAATACTTTCTTTTATTGTTATGAAGGTGAAATGGTGGAAATGGACTAATGACATAAAAAAGCATTATATGCCCTATTATTCCCTCACCTGGGATACACAGGTATCCTGGGATATGACTTGGCTTAAGATGGGTGATGAATTAGCCATGACTGCCTCTTGTCGGTGGAGAAGTGGAGGGCCAGAAAGCAAACTGAAATCCCATACGCCATCATTCTAAGAAGAAAGTTGTAAAAACCAACCAAACAAACCCCAACAAAACCATAAGACATCATGATTTAGTCCCTGTTCAACTGGTATGACTGTACAGTCAAGTACTCTCCCTCTGGATTTGTCATTCTATGATAAAAGATGTTTTTTGCAGACATGAGCCAGGCAGTTCCTATAAAATTTTGTTCTGCCTTCATATAAAACTGCTGTAAACGTTTGCTCTTGAATACAGTATTTGATTTATTTGCATCAATTATTTGTGGGAAATTAACATGTTACTCAATTTTTTTTACTAATGCTAAAGATGGATTCTGAATAAAAGCCTATATATCATGTTTAATATGTCTCACTTACTAGACTTCGAAGCTACTCCCTTTTTTAACAGGTATTTTTATTCCAGCATCATTTTTACATAGCCTGTTTTGAATCTTTGACCAGATCTCCAAGGAAAGAGAGAATAGAAATCATTTAAGAGAAACATACTGTATTGTATTTTTCAAACTGACCAACTTTTGCAAGAGGAAACTCAGACAACAGAGGAGATAGGAACCGTGTAGTACAGATGTTTATTAGATGATGTGCTAAAGGAAAAACATTCATTGTCTTAGTTGCATATTATCTAGATTATGGAGTTAAAGAACTCTATTCAGTTTAGGTTTTTAGAATATTGGGGAAGCTCTTTTAATGCATTTTGAAACATTATTTTGGCCGCCATTTCTTTTCAAATGTCCCCAGTTGTATTCCTAGACGTTTTTCCTTCAGGTGAGCCTACACGCATAATGAATACATAAGACTTCTGTACTGTTTTTTTAGTATTAATTATCTGACCCAGTTGTCCATTTCAGCTACAGTGTTGTTGTGACTCAGATGTGTAACTACAGATGCCTGGATCAAAAGTGAACCAAAAGATGTGAAGTGTTGCATACAGCTTGGGTGTGCTCCAATCCTAAAGAGAAATTTTGCATATTAAGTTATATCTAGAAATGGAAGTTGGGGCATATCGTATATGGCGTGGCATGCAAGAGGCCCCTGCACTCAAACTGGATGAAAATAACTGCATAAAAGAGGAAGACATGGGAAATTCCACACTCTAAAAAGTGCATGTTTTAATTGTTTTTTTAGTATATTCCAGTAGCGAAGGATATTGACCTTTATGCACTGCTAACTAGCAGGACACAGTACTGCTGCGTCTCAGGTGCAGGTGTGCTTAATTTTTGGACCTTGGGCCCATATTGTCTTTTGGGTTAGTTAACTGCTCATGATTTGCCATGGAATCTTGTGGTAAGAGTCTCTTTATGCTAATTCAGTTTCAAGACCTGATTCTATACTAAGTATTTAAAGGTCAATTTTGATTCATGATCAGAGTGAAACTCACGAAATTTCAAAGTGAATTCTAGGCTCTTAATTTTAGCCCTTTGGCTTCTAAGTTGAGTTTTCCACCTTTGCTCATTGAGTTTGAATTTTATTATTCATAATGAAAGTTGAACTTTCCATAGACCACAATCAGGAGAATCGAGATTGATCCCTATTGGCAAGAATGGTCAATTTGTGGTTTTTGAACTGTGCTCTAGTGTGGATTTCTTTTGAGAATGCGTCCTGTGCCAGGCTTTGTAACACAGATGATTACAGGGTGCTACTGGGGAAAGCTGCTGGGTGACCTGAACATGCCTCTGCCTACCAAAAGAAAGGATGCCAGCAGGGAACCAAGGAGGCAGATGGTTTTCTGCTGCAAGCCTGTCTTCAAAACAGATCAGAGGGACTGCTGAAGACTGTTGGCATCTCCAAATGGGAATTATTTCCTTATTTCTTTTCCCTCATTTCTTCAATGTGTGCCTGTTGTGTAAAAAAAAAAAAAAAAAACCACCCCAAACCAGCAAACCCAGAACAACCCAAACAAAAAAATCCCCACCACCCCTCCAACAAAAAACAAAGCAAACAAAAAACCCCAAAACAAAACTCCCAAACCAAAATCCACCTAAAGCTATATAGCACCTTGTCAGAAACATCCTTCCATATGGAGTCTGTAGTGCAAGAAAAGTTGGCCACTGGAGAATGTCAAGTACTAGGGGCTATCACCAGTTAAAGCACAGTTGATGGTGATGTATGCCCAAAATTAGGATATTGTCATTCCTTGTCAAAGCAACTGGTTTCCAAAGGCAGGTCTGCAGTGCAATGTGGAAAAAAAAAAAGTGAAGTTAAAGAATTTGTGCTGAAAAATAAGTACCTTTATGTACTTGCATAGTGGTGTGGTCATAGGTCTGTTTTCTAGAAATTAACTGTGCTTTGGTTACTGAGAGTACAATAAAAGAATAAGACCATTAAATGGAGTATGTTCTTTCTTTAGCAGATAATTTGAACAGTCTCCGTGGTTTTTTACATGATAGAGATATGCTCTTTCTTGAATCCAATGAAATCGGTGTCTTGATGTAAGACAATAGTAAGAGAACTATTAAAGGGAATATCAAATCTTGACACAATTATTTAATATTTGAAATGTTCACAGATCGATTTGTTACCTACTCTGCCTTCTTTCTTGTATTTTCATAGAGATATCCCAATTACTGTCACTGATAATGTTACTGGCCTTGATTTCATAAGGGCTTTTCAGAACTGGAGTACCTTATGCTCTGTTGAAAATCTTGTGGTCAAAATTAAATAGGGGATTTTCAAAGAGTGGTGTACAAAAATAAATTATTTTATTTGCTGTAAGAGTTTTCAATTTTGGTTTTAAAGCAGCTTCCTCTCGTAGGTCTTCTTGGGGAGAATATTTATCCCTTTTTATAACTTACATAAGGGGTCTTTTAGAAATACAGCTCATTGTCTAACATAATTAATGATCTATACTGTAGGAATTAAGGCAGGAATCTGGATTGGAAATTAAGTTCAAGCATCCCTGATAGAAAGCTATTAAGGTTCTTTTGCTCATTGGTATTTCAAAAGGAGATTCATGCCTAAATACCTTCTGGAGATTTAAGCAAGGGAACCATTTGACTCTGCTTACAAAATTGTCTGGGTATATCTACATTGTGAAAAAGATCAGAAACTGCCAAGCTATTATATCAGGATGATAAGCAAAATATCATATAGAGATACTGGCAAGGTTCCCAGAAACAACAGACCCAGGCTAAAAAAACCCTGGTTTTCTGGAAAAAGCCTAGCTACTTTAGACACCAGAAATCACTGATGCAGATAGTTCCTTTCCATTATTGACTAGATAATTCGCTATCATCTCAAATAGCAGATGGGAGACACACACTCTAGATGCATCACAATTGGTAAAGGTCTTAAAAGAATACACTGTGGTGTTGTCAGCTACATTTTCCAAGATCAGAATTTCTTTTTCCCACATGTCTTTTACCTCTCATTTATGAGGTTTTAGTGAATGCCCAGAAAGTCAACACCTTTAATCCTATACTGGTTCTCATGCAGATTGTTCTGATAGTTTAAAAATCTGGTTTTCTCCTCCAGATTATTAACGTTTCATGAAAACTCTTGAGTTTGCATCCTGCATATGCCAAGTTATTCCAGAAGTAATCTTTAAAAAAGGCATGCTTCATATAAACAATTTAGGCATGAATCTTTGTGCTCTACCTGGACTTCAGTAAAGCCTGGCTGCCACTGGCCTGGACAGGTGGACCCTCAGCTGGGTTAAAACCTGTCTGTATGGCACAAAATCCAGCTGGAGGTTGGTCATGAGTGGTGTCTTGCAGGGCTCAGTCCTGGGTCCAGTTTTGTCATCTTTATCAATGACCTCAATAAGGGATTGAATGGTCCCTCAGTAAGTTTGCAGATGACACTAAACTGTGAAGAAGTGTTTATCTCCCTGAGTGGAGGGGTGCTCTTTAGAAGGATCTGAACAGACTGGACCCATGGGCTGAGAACAATGGCATGAAGTTTAACAACGCCAAGTGTAGAGTGCTGCGCATGGGACATAACAACCCCATGCAGCGCTACAGGCTTGGGGATGCTGGCTGCAGAGCTGTCAGGCAGTGGAGGACCTGGGAGACTTGGTTGACTGAAGGCTGATTACGAGTCATCAATGTGCCCAGGTGGCTGGTAAAGCCAATGGCATCCTGGCTTCTATCAAAACTAGTGTGGTCTAGGGAGGTGATTGTGCCCCTGTACTCGGCATTGGTGAGGCCGCACATCAAGTACTCTGTCCAGTTCTGGGCTCCTCACCATCAGAAGGACATTGAGGTGCTGGAGCGAGTCCAGAGAAGGGCAACCAGGCTGGGAAAGGGGCTGGAGGGCAAATCATAGGAGGAGTGGCTGAGGGAGCTGGGGACGTTTACTCTGGAGAAGAGGAGGCTGAGGGGAGACCTTATCACTGCTTACAGCTACCTGAGAGGAGGTTGTAGACAGGTGGGTGATGGTCTCTTCAGCCAGGTGACAGGACAAGGGGCAATGGCACTGAGCTGTGCCAGGGCTGGGTCAGATTAGATATTGGAAAAAATATTTTACTGAAAGAGTTGTCAGGGCCTGGCACAGGCTGCCCAGGGCTGAGTCACCTTCCCTGCATGTGTTTAAAAAAAGGGTAGATGAGGTACTTAGGGATCTGGTTTAGCATAGGACGGGACCGGTTGGACTTGATGATCTTAAAGGTCTTTTCCAAACTTGTGATTCTGTAATCGTACATATATGATGAATGTGAAATTTTATATCACTGCAGTAATTCTGAAGCACAAAATTTGTTCTCATCAGGCACTACTCAAGGCTTAGAGCACATAACTCTGGGATATATGCATGAAGAAGAAATATTTAAAATAAAAAGTGGTATAAAACTGGGACAGAATTAGTATTGAATCTGTCACCCTACTGGACATAGTGTTCAGGCTACCAAAAAATGTGTATCAGCTATAAAATCATTGATTTATTTATTCATTAAAAACTGTTCATTTCTGCTTTCAAAATCTTCAGAAGTTCTGAGTGCAGGAAAATACCATTGCTGACATCAGTGTCAACCTTCTGTCTCTGTTGAGGTCAGAGACTAGCTGTAGGGTGTCACTTAGCAAAATCAGAGGTTAGCAGAGGTTTTGCTCCCAATTTTTAACATGAAAAATATACACTGCTTGGTTTTTTTTCACCTTAATTAAGTTAATTTTTCAGTACCGATACCATGGTCACTTCTTGAACACTAATGTTCCTTCTGCCAGCCCCAAAGATACATGCGTTTTCACTGCCTTGGGAATCTTCGGTTGTGAAGGCTGCCTATATCCAGCTGCTGAGAATTCTCTGTGCTGGTGCATAAACTCATGAAATGCAACCTCTGCAATCAATTGTCAAACTATTACAGTTTCAATAGGAACTCCTGTGTGTTTTTACACTGCCCAAAATAGGTTTGGGAAGATGTTAAATGCCAGTATTGCAAAAATGACAATTAACTTATCAAATAGCTCTTATTTCCAATATTCCTTATTTTGTGTGTCCTTTCTCAGGCTTATTTACAATTGTGGAGTATATCAAAGTTATTTTTAAGGTAAGCTAATATGAGAAAAGATAAATTACTTTCTATTCTTGAAGATAGTAACTTTTTTTTGTCCCTTAGATCATAATTTTAGCCTTTTATCCTCAGACTAGAAGATAGATGGTATAAATTAATGTGTTCTGCAGACAGAAAGGTGGGAGAATCTATAACTGACTTTGGGCTTTTATTAATGGCCTCTATTGAACTCTGAGGACATGGTTCGTTGATAAAAGGCCAAATGTTAGCAAAAGAGCGGGACTTCATATCGCTTGAAAACAAAGATCAGATGGTTATCTCTTTCTATCTTATTTCTTAGCAATAACTAAGAAACACAGAGGAAAAAGAATTAAACTTATTTTTTAGAAAATAGAGAAAAAGCTGGGTATTTTTTTTTCTGTTTAGAAATAAAATGGTTGCATTGTTTTTTGAAAGTACTGTAATATTCAGATTGAAAGTATAAATGCCATAAAGAAATGCAAACATTTCAGCTGCAGAGCAGGCTTGTACCTTTTTTATAATAATTATGATTACAGCTGTAGTCAATAGGTTTGCCTCAATTCACTCTAGCCAACTACCAAGTCATAAATATATTACAAGCTTTCTTGGCATCTATTACAACTTCGTTGACCTTTATCTCAAGAAAAAAAAAAACTAACTAAGGGTTTTTTCAATTTTCTAATTAGACGTGTTTGGCAGTTTTCCCTTGATATGTGTCTTTGGCACTGCAAGTTGGTTTTTAATTTCTTTTAAATATAAAGAGTGCAAACCTCTGCCAGCTGCACAAATGGAAAATGAAGATTCCATTTAAAGAAATGTTAAATTAAGATGACCACTAATGTGAGAGAGTTCCTTTCATAAAGTGTGGTATCTTTTCCCTATGGGAAAGTGAACTTGCTGTAGTGGTCAGTTATCTCATCATAATGACCAATTCATTGGTTGTTGACATTTAAGTAGATGCACAAACAAAAAGCTGTAGGAAAAAAGCACACAAAGAACAATAATTAGGTTCACTTCATTCTAAAAAGAAGACTTAATTGAAATTTAACCTTGGGTTTTTCTTTTAATATATAAACCATGCAAATACATATTAGCAGGTTTCACCATATCAAAGGTACATTAACCCTTTCACTAATCACATTTGTACAACAGAAACAGGCAGTATTTTTTCCTCCATCTTCCTTGTATTTAATTTTAAGGTAAAATTGCAGTACATTACAAGTTAGAGGAAAAAAAGAATTATAAGTTATTCTGGATTTCAGTTCTATAAAAAACCCCCCAGGCTTTTCTCATAAAACATAGTAACTGCAAATCTCTATACAATTGATTAGTAGATATGAAACTGCTCTTTTAAACAGGTGAAGTTTGTTAAGTTTTAAACTACAAATATTAAGCACATGTATCTATCAAATCTTACCTACTTGCCTTAATTTTTTAAATTATTTTTTTACCAAGTTGTTGATCTTCCTGATATTGTATTTGTTTATAAGTTTTACAGAAACATGTCACAATGTTATATAAAAGCTTGTTGTCTTTACTGTTACAGCACTGGAACAATAACCACAAGTTAAAGGTCAGATAACAAAAATCTACCAATTAACAGTGAGATTGTCCAAACCTGATCAACTTTTGTTCTAAGCCATCACTTTAAAAGAAAATATTTTATTTCTATATAATTAGACATGAGGATGTGCCTAGCTCTTTAATTACCACAGCATAAACATATCAGAAATTAGTCCCATTGTTATATTCTGCCAAGATCACCTGAAGCACAAGCAAAACGCAGGGAGGATATAACACACTGCCTCTCTGTGAGTTACCCATGCTCCTCACCCTCACAGATATTCCATAAAAGATATTACCTACCCACAAAGCACTGGCTCACCTTTACAAAGCTCAGTGCCCATTTTCTCTTGAGAAGACTGAGGTTTCAAGATGAGAGGAAATATATTGGTATACACCAAAAGGCTTTGCCTCTACCACCTTCTGTAGGCACTGTTTGAATAAGAAGTTCTGCTGAAATGGAGTTTGCTACATTCTCCCACATGAAGCAGATGTTGCACCTGAAGAATTTTATTAATATTGCTGTTGTTATTGTCTGATTATGGCTATTCCTACACTGCTTTGTTGGGTTGAAAATTGTTGTGACACTATCTAGCAAAGCTGGCCTGAGTAAGGCACCCAAATTGAATAGATAATAGTAGGTTCAAAGAGGGCATTTAATAAAATGAGGAAAATAGCAAGATTAAGTCACAGAATTTTGATGCCAATATTATCATATAAGTCTCTTACAGGTCCAAACAAATACAATTATTGCATTTCCACATGCTGAATGATAATTTATTTTCTTTAATGTTCTGAGCACCTGAGCCAATCTGCTCTATAGTCCCACTGGGGAAAAAACACAGCTTGAAAGAGGCACTGGGAGGACCAAAGCAACCTGTTCATTTTCCCACTGATGTGGCTTTTCAGCATTAGACTTTTTCGTGCTTTTTAAAAGACTAAGCTCTAAATGTCTGTAATTTTATCTTTCTTAATTTGAGTAATTTCTACCTAGAGTGTATCCAGAGGCCATCTCAAAATTGGGTTGAAGTGATTCTTGAAGCTGGAGTTTTGAAAATGAACAAATGAACTCTGTAATCATTATAAGCAATTTATCATACTGAGGGACTACAAAGATCCTCAAAGTGTGTGCATTATACCTCTTTCTTTAAACCCCATCCTTTTAATTAGGATCACAATAATGATGTCACAGGAATTTAAAATACAAATAGGTGAAATAATTTCCTTAGATGAGGAACAGAAATTTATGACAAAATTGATGTTCACAAAACAACCTCCAGGGAAGGATCGATGTGTTACAGGGACAGGCTTGCCAATCAATAAGGATATGCATGGAAGAAATCTCAGTTGTATCATAAACAGTAAAAAATGACAGGGGATGTGGTTAATTATTATAATGTAGAAAGAGTGGCTTAGTGCCTTGAACACTCTAGGGATGTGATTTCTCAATTAAATACACTCCTCAAGTTGCTTCATTGTCACTTTGAAATGTCATTGGCTTCAATCCAAGTATTAATTATTCAATGATAATAGTTTGATCAACAAAGCCTGGAAGATAAAGCCTAAAACCAGGAAGGTTTTTCCCTTTGCACAAATCTGTCCACTTTCTCAACACATCTTTGAGAAATTATGTTACTTTGTACTATACCTGAGCAGTTGTACAGGTTAGCCTTCAGCAACCCTAAATATTGAAACTCCCATTCCAGAAAAACTTTTATCCAAAGTTAAACATTTATATAACTTGTCACTGTTTTAATTCATAAACTACCCAAAGTAATACTGATTAGGTTGTCTAGATATTTTTTTGAGAAAGATACCAGAAATACCTGAATTTTAATTAGACTAAAAATACTGTGGTGTTTTCTCTTTACGTTACAATGTATATGCATATTCTGTATAGTGTAACATGGAATACAGAATTTGAGAATAAATAGGATTTTTTTAAATGAGTATTTCTTATTTTGGATAATATATGATTTTAAAGCTGTATCTTGGTGAAAATGTTATCCTCAACAGGGCTTTCCATTTACTATCAAATAGAGACACATCGTGGCAATTTACTATAAATTGCTGATTTTGTTCATCTTTGGTGAGAAGATTTTTTTTTTTTCTTTTTTGGTGATAGATGTGACAATTGTCTCAGAACAAGTTTGAGATTTCCAAATGGAATACTAACAGATTGATTAAATTTTTTTCCAAGGGAAATCCTGTTAGAATGATCTTACTGTTTTAGACTGTCTTGGGTCGAGTAAGGTACCTTGGAAAACATTGGTTTTTTACTAGCTGATATTCATGCTAGAGGGAATAACTTCTAGATAATATGTGATGTGTGTTCTTCTCTAGTGTCATGCTCAGTGGACCAGTTTGCAATGTGAAAATTACCTTTTTGTCTGGTCAGTTCTGCTTATTTAGGAAGTTAAAGCTTAAGTATCTGTTATGCTTCTAATAAACAGGTTTTAATGAAGATATCTGCTGTCTTACCTGAAGGTGAAAAAATTCTATTCCAGAAGATAACGAACAAAAATATTATTGAAATTCAGCTGTGTTTATGTTCTTATAATCTGCTTTTATTATAAATAATAGAAATCTCAAAATCTGATCTGCTTTCATTATTCTGTCATTGAACAGAAACTGTAAATAATCATTTACGCGTTGATGTAACATAGTATGTCCTACTGTAACACGTTATAATCAAATACCTTATTTTCTTGAATTAAAAATAATGTTTTATGTAGATTTAAGGTGAGTTCTGAATAGAAGGCGAGTAATACATTAGCTTCTGCTAACTGGAGAAATAGGAAAATGAGTTACTTATATGCTAACTCATCAGCAGTCAGCTATCATCCACTACAGGAAAACAAAATCCTATGATACATGCATCAGATTGCATCATTTTGTGGTGACATTACAGATCACACACACAAAAAAAAGGTAACTATTGACAAAAAAGGTCATGTTTGATTTTATGCTTATCCTGTGACTGTGCTATTCCTTTTCTTCAGTATTTCTGTGAGTATAACAAAATAGCTGTTGACAAAGCTGCAGGATAAGATGTGAAAATACTACAGGTAGTTGTCCTTTGTGGCTGACTCCATTTCATCATAATGTACATCTTCAGAATAAAGTAGTTAGTAAAATATATATGTATTGAAAAAAAAAACACCAACCCCACAGCTTAGCAAAAATGCAATTATATTGTCTTCTCCCACCCTGTTTACAGCCACAGTTTGATACCTTCTATCTTTACCTGGAGACAAAATGCTTAGCAGTCAGCAAATTCTAGGTGTCATACTGAATAACTAAGACAAAAGCCTAGTGAAGAAAAGATTGAGGAGCTAGTTCAGACAGGTTGAAAGAAAATAGATAGTTTGTACATGCCATGGCGTTTTTAAAACAAATGCTGACATTGCCACAAACTGGTAAGTCTAATCCTGTAATGATACTACCTCAACTCCATAGCCGCCTTTCTTTTTTTGCTTTAATGTGGTGCTTTGGTTGTCTCAGGAATCTGGATTTTTTTTTTCCCCTTTGTTTTTTGGTCTTTTCAGGAAAGCCAGTTGGGCTGAACATGTGCATCTTTTTTCAAACAGTGCCTGTAGTTCATCTCCAGTATTTAATAATCACATTTACTGAAGAAACCAGGGAGTTTTTTTCAGTTTGTTTTGCATTTTCAAAAGACACAGTTGATCTAATATGGAGAAAAGCATACCAGCGATTTAAGGAATTGCAGAAAATTGGCAAAATTTTCATGTGATAACAGCACATCAGCTGGAACCAAATATAGCTTTGATATAATTGCTGGTTCCATTTATTCCTCTGAACAAAGCTCTGTCATTTAGGTGATGTTGACCAGCTAAAAGTATAATTACTGTAATCGATCAGGATGTTAAAAAATTTTTTAAAATGTTATCTACATGTATATTTTTGGAGAGTGTTTTTTCACATTATATAATTATCATTAGTGGGTCCAAGCAGGCTCCTCAGATTATGTACGAATATTTTCTCTTAGAAAAAATTACAAACAGATGAAACAACTGTGCAGAGACTACCAGCAAAATCTGTACCCTGATAAATCACAGTTTTTGCTGAGTGAATTCTGTTCTGCAGAGGTTGAGGTAGTGGTTGGAAATTGGAGGGTGAGGCAGAAGAGCAAAGAGACCCGGGCAAGACCTGTCTCTGCCTCAACTGGGAAGGGATTCTGGTATAATGCGCAGAGTAGTGGCAGGTACCTGCAAAGAGCTGCAGCAGCAGTTTCATGTGGGCATTACAAGTCTCCTAGCAGGTGTTACATCTCAGCTTTACAGTCAGATAGGCAGTCTGCATTGGTTTCTGTCCATCCATTGATACCTTTACACTTGGTGTCTCTTACATAAAGCTACCTAAGGTGTGTTTCTGTTGCTTTCCAGTTGTTGCTGCAATGGTTATACAGTTGTAGGGGGGAGGGGGGGGGGAAGGAGGGGAGAGAGGGGAAAGTGACTATCAGGAAGAGTAGTGATAGGACAAGGGGTAAAAAGTTAAAATGGAAAGTAGACTTACATTAGACATTAGGAAGAAATTCTTCCCTGCAAGGGTGGTGAAGTGATGGATCAGGTTCCCCAGAGAAGCTGTGGCTGCTCCCTCCCTGTCAGTGTTCAAGGCTGTGCATGCCCATGGCAGGGGGGTTGTAACTAGACTGCTTTTGAGGTCCCTTCCAATTCAAACCAGTCTGTAATTCTGTGGGCAAAAAAGGCGCGGGGGGGGGGGGGGGGGGGGGGGAGGTGGAGAGGGGAGGGAAAAGCTGGAAGGGAGGAAAGAAAAGGAGAGATGTTAGAAAGGATGGAGAGAGGGAGACATTATTTCTTGATACTTTGATTTTCATCTTAGTGATCTCCTCCTAGGAGACTGAAAAACAGCTAGAACACGATCTTAAAGGACAGATGGCATAGCATAACTGCTGAAAATCTGTTCCTATTTATCTGATTCAACCTTTGCCCAATATGTGTGCTACTAAGAAGTCGTGGACTGTAGTTTAACTCAGATATAGTTCCCCACTCATTGTGTCATGAACATGCATTTCTAAATGTCTTCTGAAAAAAAATTAAATCTGAAATTAAGATGTAATGATTGAATATTCATTTGTATTTCAGGCCAAAAATAGCTATATTGGCATTAGTGGATTCACAGTCAACCATTGTCATAACTAAAAGTCAGGGGACAAATTTAATTCATCTACGCAGCCAAACTGACCTCAAAATAGGTGTGATTTTTTTTATGCCTATAAGGAATTCTAATGCTTCTTAGATCAAAAGTTTACTTATTCCTGAAATGATCTGAGACCTAAGACTGTTCTTGGAAAAACTGCATCCAAAAAAGTAAAAGGGTGGCCAGAAAAACAGACTACCAAAGGGTTTTGCAAGCGTACTGAACAAATATGAAGGGGACAGCAGGTATGCGTCAGGTTCATAAGAAAATAGGTTTTTTTCAGGGGTGGCCAGAAGCATCTATCATATGACATTTTGCATCATTAAATTGACATGTTTTTCTTGTCTATCTCTACTCAAAGCTGTGACTCCAGTTCCCCCAGTTCAGTGGAACACACAACATTGAGACCATAAACAGGACAGCTTCAGTTAAAATGACTGTCTTGATGTTGTTTTTTTCAGAACAGTTAATAAGTAGAACAGCTTGTGTGATAGCAAGCTCAAGTAAATGCTGTAAACATGTTTTCTGTAATTGAATCTTATTAACTTTAATTCATATTCTACATAATTAAGTGATTCTTTTTTACAATGTCGTCGTATCAGTCAAAAATCATCTATTTTTAATGAGTGTCAAAGCAAAATGAATCTAAAACTGTGTTTATATAATGTGGCAAATATTTTTTTTCCTTTTTCTTTAAGAGGATTTATCTCAACTGGAGAATATTAGTTTGAAATAAACACTCTTGCTTTGACATGAGTTTGAGTGCCTTCTCTGACTACAATGGAAATTGTTGTCTAACATGCTCTGAAAGCTTTTAATGGCGTTAGAAGTAATGGTTATCTGAACTGGAGAAATCATACTTGAATTTTTCCATATAAAGTCCAGATCAGAGTGCTTGTTTACAAAGTCAACATTTGTCTTTTACTCTCCCCACTTCCTGTCCTCTCACCTCAGCTTTTGTTTAAAATAAAAATCATTCTATCTATTAAATCCAACTGAAACAACCTGTATCATCATACTTAAGAGTTCATGATTCTAAAGCTTTTGAGAGTAGAGTCCGTTTTGGATTACAGGCATCAGGTTTGCAAAAAAACCCACTTGTCAATAACCAAAACCTTTCTTTGGGATATATGACATGTTTTCACTGAGAACCAGTACAAGAAAGAATGTCCCTTTCTGTTAACTAAAGAATAATCAGATTACAGCATTCTCTTGATACATGCTTGTGAATCCTGAATGTAGGACTCGGCCAAGATTTGGGGTAAATTTCCCATTCTGCCTCAGTAAATCCAGCGACTTGAACATCAAGATTGTCATATAGGATGCGGAGTAAATCTTGCTTGTGTTAGAGCTGTTCTATTTTCAAGTCACCTGGAAAGTCCAGAGGCTGCTTTTCACTGAAGTACTGACTGGGTGCTTTTCAGGACTCTGAAACAGAACATCATAAAATTTCACCTACAGTTCCATTTCATGTCTTATCCTTTCATTATTTATATGGACTGAGATATATATATTATAAACTATTTTTAAAATATATTTTTAGCTGCAGACATGAAATTAACTTTTTAGGCAACTGTAATTTCCAGTTTATGGGTTGTGGGTTTTTTTTTTCCTTAAACCAGTAAAGAAGGTGCTTAACTGAAAATGTGGTGAGTAATTTTAAACATCCACACAAATTATTGGGAATGATATTTTTGCATGGGTATCCAAATGCAGAGAGCTTAGCTAGATGACATGGAGCGTAAAAAACACTGCCCTGAAACTTTTTTGACATGGTATCTTACCATATGGAAATGCTGGAATTTAACATGTTTTGCAATGGCAGGCAATTCTTCATTAATACTCCTACACAGGACCAGTGCATTCTAAATATTCTGGCTTGCTGACAGGTCTATATTAATATGAAATAGGAGTCTTGAGATAATTACAGTTTTGTGTCTGGAACAGGGTAGTATGTGAAACAGATCTTTACTTAGGTAGCCAAAGAAGAAACAATTTTCTCCTTTAAATGTATATTTAATCTTAAGGAATGGGCAGTCAATAAATTTAAGATGGCCTGCTATACTTTAACTATGTGCAGTATTGAAAATGCGTAATTGGATATTTGCCAGCGTAGAAACATTTTCCCTTGTTACAAGACTGAGATATTTTTGAAAGGAATATGTAAAGACTTAAATTAGCAATAGAAAAAGTTGCAAAAGTTTCAAGAAAACTTTATCTCAAGAAATCCTCAGTAAATATCTTAATTTTTTTTTTTAAATTTAATTAGGGCAGGAAAAAAACCCCACAAAAATTTAAATATAGAGATGGAAGAAAAGAGTAGGCAACCTTGCTGTAAAATCAGTGGAGTTAATGTTGGCAGGAAGTTCTTGACTCTTTTCCCTTTTAATTATGAGATACATTTTCTCATTAGCCTTCTCTATTTAAAGCTAACTATAATTGGCTTACATATTAAAAATACCAGTGACAAACACAGATTAGGATGCATGTTTGTATGGATGAGTACTTGAGAACTGAAGTTCTTGGAGAAAGTAACTCGAAGGGAATAATTGAGCCTCCTTTGTTATAGGTGAGGATGAAAAACACTTAATTTATTCCCATAGAGAGGCTGAAAAAAAAGTATCTTTCTAGCTAAGCATGTCTAGGTGTTGCTAGAATCAGAGGACTGAGGTATGGAATAAACCTGTGAAGTTGTCTTACTGTTGGAAATTGCCATTGATTTTTGGGCTTTGGCTCTGAGGGGAGATGTGGAAGGCTGATTCTGCCCTCTGTCCAGTACTCAGCAGGACATCTTCCTCACCCTGCCTCGGTTTCTCAAGGTCTCCTGGTTGCTGTTAAGCTCATGGTTTTAAATGGCTACCTCATGGTTCCTTCTCTGCAACCTCTGCCTAACGTCTTGGCAGCGCATGTCAAACACATCAGGACAAAGTGCAATCCTAGGCTTTTCTGTGGTCTTGCTATCACTCATACTTCCTCTGGGTGGTGGACACCATTGCAAAGTGGCCATGAACAGGAGGCATTTTAAAGATATGCCTGGTGACCTGACAGGACGTCCTAAAGGCACCGCTGCCCTGGCACACATCTTTCTGCAGCCTGATTTCTGGACTATTGCTGTGGGCGTTATTTCATTTTCCCACCTGTTCTGTAAAGAAAGAAAAGAAGCAACTCCAAGAAAGACCCTGATGATATACCTTGCACCAACAACTTGCTGAAAGGTTCAGAAAGATTTTTAATATAACTAAATCCTAATGGGTGCTTAATCTCATTCCTTGTCGTGGTGTCTAAATGGTATGCCATTGAATGTTTTTGTAACTCAGTCTGTCTTTATTTCAATGTAGGCAATAGTCACTGGTGTAGCAGCAACCTTTCTTTATAAAATGAGTCTTATACTAGCAGTCTGCTTGTCTTGGTTTGTTTATGTAAGTTAGTATATTTGTGTTGCTTTGCGGTCTTTATTTAAATTGTGTTTCCTTGGAGTATGATGGATAGTACTGGTTTAAGAACAGTTGTGAAACCACTTATTCTCAAGTTATTTCCTCCACAAAAATTGCTTTTCACTCATTCAACCACCCACATGGAAGTTTTTGCCCAGGGAAATAATTCACTGTGATTACCAGGATTTTCTTTTTAAAAGTAAATATTTATGAGCAGATTATAATATACAGGCATTGACTAAACTTTTTTTTTATGAAGACTTCCAAATCCCCAAATTTGTTTCAAAAATAATGAAAGATTTCAAGAAACAGCCATAGTGTTTGCCAGAAACATCACTCACAAAGTCCAAGCACTTAGCAGCAACAGTGCCTATGTAGAATGTCCTAATTCTCACACAATCTGCAAGCTTGAATACATAATTTGTATGCATCAAGAAACATACTTAATCACAACAATCTAAATCAGCAATGAGTCATAGTTAAAAGTATAATTGCAGTTTTGATTTTAGTATCAAAATATTCATAGTTTTTATTACGTGACAAGTATCTGATGACAGCTATTTACGTTGGAAGTTCCCTGACTGTTCAGGATAATGACATACAGCTAACCTTTTTTTTTTTTTCCCTAGGGAAAAATAGGAGAATATTGATCACTTGCACAATTGTGTTATTAATGTTTCACATCGATAAATTTACCTGTGCGTATATATATATATATATTAGCTTTGGGTTTGTGATTGGTCTGGTTTTAGGATAGAAATACGGTGTTACAGTTCATACACCTTTATGCTTTATGTACACCAGGTAAACATTTGTTTATAGAGCAGGTGAAGGGGTGAAGTGGTAGGAGTGGGTGCAACCTGTTATTCAGAAAAACCACACATACTGGGCACTGCTACAAGAGAAAACATGTTCAACCTCTTAAACATCAGTTTCAGTCCCTTAACCCTAAGAGTGTATTTATTAACCACAGAATGATACTCAGGTATTTTAAACCACAAAACCTATTGCTGGCCACATTCTTTTTTAATAATTGTGTTATCTACCTTTCAGAATAATTTCCTGATTGTTTGTGGGTGCACAGTCTGCTATTCCTTAACCTCAGTTTTCAGGAAGGCAAAGTCACTGCAGGTCCCTGTAAAACCAGTGGGGAATGAAGCAGGAAATGGGTATGTTAACTCCAACATTACTATTTCAGCCTGTGCCCTTACAAAAATTTCATTACAAAAATCCTCTGCTTCACTCCATAGGCTTGGATAGTTCAAACATGGCCAGCAAAAGGGATGTTCTAAACCCCAATTAACATATAAAAGTTCACACAATATGTTGAAATAGACAGGAGGACTGACTGACTGAAAGATGAATGATTTCGATGACCATATTTCTAAATATGGAAAATTTCCCCTGAAAAACCCATTAAATCAAAGAGAAGAGGTAAGGAGTGGAACCAGAACTGTAAATTAGCCATATTTGTCTGGCACCATACAGTCTTCAGGTTTTATTTTCATTAATTGCACAGCTTTGCATCCAAACATCAAGCTCCTAAACTTCTGTAAGTGGCTATGTACTGAAGAGTTTGGGCTAAGAATGTCTTTATGCTTTTGCATTTTGTAAGGTACAATGCAGTAACTAAGTAATTGTTTAAATTTTATAAAACAAAAGGTGCTTCGTGCCCAGTAGCTTTCAAGCTTAAATACTTCATGGAAGCTTATGATTTATTTATCTGCCCATGCTTAGCTGTTTGTAACTCCCACAATTTCGATGCAAACAGGTGTACCCTTGCTGAGAATCATTACGACAACTAGTTAAAAACCTTAAGGCCAAGAGGCTCATTTCAGTTTCTCTTCTTTTTCGAAACAGCTTACAGGCTTGTTGTCCTGTTTTGTCTTTCCAAGTAACTTTGGGGTTGGTTATTTCAGCTAAACTTTTGAGTGTAGCTCCACTACGCTTCTAAGTTTAGTGTTTCATTGAATTTTCTTTCATTTTCCAGAGAGGTTTCCATCAGGCTGCATATGGAGTAAAATTGAACTGGTTTTTTAGGATACTGGAAAACTAGCATCTGTAAAGAAGGTGTGAGTGGGTGGGTTTTGTTTGTTGTTAAAAAGGATGAGTTGCCAGCCAAAAGAAATGTTAAGTCTGCTTAAGAAGTATCAGCCTGATCATACTGACTTCTTGAAATGTATGACTTCTTGGATTCAACCAAGTAAAAGTGTATTCTTGAAGAGCCCAGGGTATCACAAAGAGGAAGAGACTCATCTGAAAAGCATACAGAGAACCCAGCTTGATTAGGTTTGCTACAGGACTAATCACCGAACAGTGGTAGGGATGCAAGAACTGGGAATGTCACAATTCATTATGAGTAACACACATCCCTCTACTTTTAACAGATCTTGAAAACAAACTTTATAAGCAACCCCAAATGTTATAAACAAGCCAGGTTGTCCTTCATCTGTCAGGTTTCCAGGGCCATTCCTTTGTACCTCAAAAAGCATACTTGTCAAGAAACAAGTTTAAAGATTGTCTGATTAGTTTTGCAATAGTAGGTATGTTCTATAACTAGCTAGCAATTTCCTGATGATGCACATAGCAAATTTTAAAATAAGTTTTCTTTTAAAATTAATTTTTAAATAATTTTAAAATTTCCTGTCCTGTTACATCAGTGGAAGCACAGAAAGAGTTAAGTGCTGTGGCTCCTAGTGTAGTCTAGACTAGAGAATAAACCAGAATTTTGGCTTAATATTTTGAAATCCTCTTTGCTAACCAGACACTTCTTGAAGAAAAAAAAAATATCTTTGTTTCTTCCTTTTTGTAAGAGGAGAGGAAAGAATACAGAGGTTTTAAAAATCTAAGAAGCTGAGCTGCAATGAAAACTACCGTTAGAACTTTCACATGTGATTGGTGCCACTCCAGTCAATGCTGTTCTTTTGACAAATCAGTGTCAGCCTGTCAGTTTTGGATTTAACTCCAGCCTTTTGGAGCTGCAGCCCTGGATGTGTGGAGAAGCTGAATAAGAACCCCTGACTCTGTTCCAAGTTTCCTGGGTTTTCAGTGAAAGATTTCTAATGCTTCTGTGGCTGGTGAAGAGACTCTTGTGTGCTACATCTCTTTGCCATGATTCCTGCAAGCTTGAACGATTTCTGTAGAAAGGTGGGTTCCTTTCTGTATTTATTGGGTCCATTCACAGCTGCCAAGAAGAATGCCAGCTGGGGGCTGCAAAGTTTCATTATGGTGTTTGCCTCTAAATAAAATCCATATTAAGATTATCAACTAATTTGTAGCTTCTCTGGCAGGCAGTAATTACTTTTTTGGACATTGTTGATAGGAAGTAGAGTGAAGCAACCCAAGCTGAGTGAGATGAAAAGCTTCACATCCCACTGATGTCTTGAGTGACGGTAGGCTGCCAGTGTTTGAATTAGACTTCTTTTCTCAAATATATTCATCTTTGTTTTCAATAAAGGTAAAATTGTCAGGCTAAGACATGCTTCCTTCTCTCCAGTTTCCACTCTTTCTCACAGCTTTATCTGCTGTTCTGGGCAAGGTTCTGTCCATCAGTTGGATGTCCCTCATTCAAAATTCGGGCTTAAACCTACTGCTGGGTCAGGATGTTTCTCTGTCTATGTGGTTATTCGTGGAATTTCTCTAAGTGTTTTGGTGGGGTAAGTTTTGTATTTGTAGGAACCAGCGGCTTCTCAGTGGCAGCACTGTCCTCTAGTAGTTGCATAATTCTCAGGGTGGGAGAGGAAGCTCTCCTGCACATCTTCTCTGCAGCCCAGGGACAGCAGACCACCCTCATGTTGGGCATTGATGTTTTTTACATGATTCGGGTTGGTTTTCTAATTTGGATGTAACATGGCTTTTCTCAGAAACAGTACTTTATATTCCAGATTTACATGTTGTGAATATGAACACAGGCCAGGAATTTAAAGTTGGTCTCAATGCTTTCTTTTTCCCTCCCCATATGTTGTAAGCACTTTCTGGTCCTACTTGACTTATCTTTGTACTCTTAGGTACAAAAAGGAAAAGGTACAGGGATTGTCCCCTTTTTAAAATTTATTTTTAACTTTGCACAAAAAGAGAGGATAAAATATTAAAACTACACTGCAGACTCTATCACAACAATCTCATGAAATCCAAACTTGCATGATCTTTCACCCAATTAGTATTTATGTAAAATATATATAATTAGTGATCACTGCATTAAGTTGAGTCTTATGGTAGATAGCAATCCTTTAAAAAGTGTAAGAAATGTTCAGTATGCAAGGAGAGCAAGTACTACTGGCAAGTGTCTTAGGTAATGCATGGATAAATTGAGTATTTGGGGAAAATAATTTCCAAAAGATAGAAAAACTCTCTGCTGGCACCATTAAAATTACCTCTAAAATATGCTTAATTCAAACTTCCTATTTCTAGCTAAGCTAGAAATGCTATAGCCTGAGCCCAAATAACACTCCAGGGACATAATGAAGTTGGTCACCAAAAGAGATGTAAAATAATCATGAAAGAAAAGGACTCTGGGACTGAAGGCTTTGAAAACAGTTCACTGTGCGACTCAATAATTAGGTTACAGTTGATGATGATGATGATAAGTCTCTGATGGCTTCTTAAGTTTCCTGCATATATATCCACATTAAATGAGAGACTAGACCTTTGGCTGCGGTTTTGAAAGAAGTAGCAAACAATTGAGAGGCCTTTGGAGCCCAACTCCTATTTACATACATTCTGTTGATTTAAAGTTTACAATTTATCATAGAACTTACTGCTTAGGTTTCCCTCTGGTATTAATTTCAGCTACTTTACATGTGTATTTCTTCTTGCTAGCTGACACTAGAATCTTCATTTTTCATCAGCTCCTGGGATACTGGGCCATATTCTGTGCTTAATATTTTGTCCTGAGAATAGTTAGAAGAACATGAGTGAACAGTACTCAAAATAGCACATTTAAGGACTTCTCATTTGTGAGCCTTCCTGCAAATATATTGCTTGCACACATAAGAAAACCTCTAGTTCTGAATACTTCCTTGGACCCTTCATTTAAATGTCAAGGGGGTTTGTTGTTCTTTTATAGTCCCATGGAAGAATGATATATTAAAAGCTGAGATACCGTTTTTTGATGTAAAAAAAATAAAATTAAGATATATGAAAGATCTCATCACTAACTGAAAAAATAGTAGGAATTTAATAGTCCTATTATATGTTTGTCCAGTGAAAATGTGATACTTTCAATCTGGAAAGGACTGTGGAACTATTTCAAAGTATGAAAAAAAATAAAAATAAAGTGCACAGACACCATAAATGACATTTTAAACATCTTAAACTTTGTATGTTTCTTTTATGTTCTAGTGCTTTAACTAGGTTTTAAATAATGGAAAAGGGGCAAACGAAGATGCAGCTGTGAGAGATTTGGACAAAATGTTTTCAGGTGATCTTTTTATCCCACCCTCAAAAACTCAAGCTATTGGTAGTACAATTGATAGACAAAACTATTCCTTTTTGCCTCCACTGGTATAATTTTTTATTGTTTAAAAAAAAATTAAGTACTTAAAAGAGACTTTGGACTGATATCAATAACAAGCCCATTACTGAAAAATATTTCTGCACCAGTAAAAGGCAGATTGAAACATGATACCAGTGTCAGAGAAGAAAATTCTAGCTGTGATTCCTGTGTTTCTGGCTAAAATCTGAAAATCTTTTAATGAAAATCCCAGTGTCTGTGCTTTGGATTCTCTTAGGTGATGTAGAAATGGAAAATGAATGGAGGGGGAGATGAAAGTCAGAGATTAACCTGAAGGGAATGATCTTAAGAAACAGAACTACCTTTACTTTCAAATAACATTTTTTTTCATAAGGCAACGTTGAAATATTTGATATCTAAACCAGATCTGAATCCCAACAGCAGACAAGCTGAAAATCTTTGTCTTGCCTCATCTATTTCTTTTCAGAGATAATTCTAAGCACGTATAATAATAGACATAAGCATAATTATAGTATTAACTGTCTTCCATTACACATTTTGTTCCCATTTGATAATTTTTTTCCCTTGCTCCTAATGATTATGGGATGTTTTCAGATTTCTTCACAAATACATTATCGTTTTTTACCTAAGTGATACACTTTTTCTTTAGAGTGCTTGGTTCTAAGTCTCTTTTTCTATCTCTCTTTTATTAGCCATATTTGGAATAAAAAGCATGAAAGCATTATCTCCCTATTTCTCATAGAAGATTAATTGGAGTTTGGAGCACTAGCTTGAAAGTAAACTTGCAATGAAGCTTGTTTTTTGAAAACTGCTTGTATTCATAAACCATCTGCCAGTTTCTCCGTAATTTACTGAAGCTTCTAGGACAATCTTTGCCTTCTATGGGAACACAAGGAAAAACAATGCTGAGAAGTTTTGATCTGGCAAGAAAATTGCAACAAAAACCTCCATGATTTCCTCAACAATATAAAAAAAAAATGAAATTACAAGAGTACTTAAGCGAAGTTTTCTTGCCAGTTTGATCATTCATTCCATATCTATTTGAAATGGAAGCTTATTTACATGTTCCATGAAAGGAAAATTCAACTGTGAGTCTGAGTATATGGATTTCTGCTTTTGTCCTGCTTATTCTGCTTTGTTTTTCCTTTTTTGCTTTTCTTATTCTTTCTTTTTTTTTTCCACTACTATATAATTTTTTCTAACTAGCTTGCAGTTCAGTTTAGCCCTGAATATGTTTCTGTCAGGGTGGAAAGGAGAAAGGAAGTTATCTAAAAGTAGACAGCAAATTTTGTAAGAACCTTCTTAAGTAATCTGCAACAGAAATATACATCTGGAATATCTGAGAGTCTACAAAAAAAGGCTGCAAAGATGATTAGGGGACTAGAACATCTCTGTCACAAAGAGAAGGTGAGGGACTTGGGACATTTAAGCCTAGAGAAGACTGAGGGAGGTAACTTATCAATGCTTATAAATACCTGATGTGTAGATGTCAGGAGGATGGGGTCAGTTCTTTTTCAGTGGTGCCCAGTGACAGGATGAGAGGTAATTCGCGTGAACTTGAATATAGAAAGTTCCACCTAAACACGAGGAGGAACTTCTTTACTGTGAGGGTCACAGAGCACTGAGACAGATTACCCAGAGAGGCTGTGGAGTCTCCATCCCTGGAGATATTCAAAACCCACCTGGATGCTGTCCCATGCAGTCTGCTCTAGGTCATCCCACTCTGGCAGGTGGGGTTGGACTACATCTCCAGAGGTCCCTTCCAACCCTTACCATTCTGTGATTCTGTGAAATGAACCTTTACATCACTTCTAATGAAGTGTATGGAACAACAGGATTCTGTGTATGAAAAAAGGTACATCCATAGGAATTGCAAATTATTTTGAGTAGTTTTTAATGGCCCCACTTGTTTTGTTGGTTTTTTTACTTCTTCAAAATTTCATATAAATTAATGTGCCCCATCTTTCAGTTAATATAAACTTTACCTTCTTTGATCTGTTCTGCCCATCCTCAACTTACATGCCCCTTCAATCACTTCTAATCAGTGCAGTTCTTTATGAGCTGTTGTTTTCAATCTTGTAAAATACATCCCATGAGAGCACTTCTTTCAATGCATTATCCTGCCTGGATTATCACTCCGTTCACTATTAATTCATGAGATTGATTCACCCCTTTCCTCGTAGAGAAATATTAACATGTAATTAAGATACAAATCCAAATGTGAGAACATAATAACAGGAAAGCCATCTGAGGGAAACAAAATCACAGCAGTGACATGTTCTAGAAGAGGGCTGCAGCTGAAGATTAATTGGTGAGCACTGACACTGACAGCAGATAACTCATGTGTTGCATTCACAGAGGGAATGAAAGAGTTGGAATCTGCAGACTCTTAGCAATAAATAAAGGAGACAGCTTTCTGCAGAGTGATTCCTAAATCTGCTTACATTTAAAATGATTCCTCATGTTGAAGATAATTTGCTGAATGCAAGGTGAAATCTGTGTAGTTCCACTCTAGTCAGGCCCATTCACACTTCTCATGGGGCCTGGCTCGGCTATGTCACTTACAGTGTCAATCAGCAGCTGTGTATTCAAACATGAGCAAACTTTCATTAAGGTCGTGCTGCTGGAGCAGCAGAAGGGCTAATGGTAGTCTGAATTTGTGCTTGGCATTTACTGCTCAAATCTTACGAGATGCATAAACACACATGGCAGTGTTTTGTTGATCTGGAGTTATACTTTGTGTTTATGTGCATGTGCATGTATGCGTGTGCTTCTCAGCAAAACTTTAAATTGCTTGGGGCACTAACCAGATTTAGTAAAAGAGAAGTAGATGGATTTTTTTAATACAGTTTAACTCTGTTGAAAAACAGGTAAAGATTTTTAAGTGGGAATATTGCAGCAAATGATTTGTGAAGAGAGGGAGAAAATTAAATTTCACTTGGAAGGTTAAAAAGAAACAGCTTTAAGTCATGTGTCTCCAAATGACTTCATCTTTGCTAAAGATTTCATTGTGCTGCAAGGAAGATCCATGCATAAATGCTTGTGCAGAGAATACTATGGAATGAAGAGCACAGTTCCAGTAACACCTTCAGAAAGTCTTATCAATAAAATGCTCATATGATTAGATACTAAAATATTCATATCTTTGTGACAATGGGACTTTTATATTATAAAAACCCAAAAAAATCTAAAACAGGTGATGAAGGTCTAATAGCTAAGTCTTACATAAGGTATGACTGAATCAGCTGAACACAACGTACAACCCATACAATGAGAGTTTATTCCAAGTGACTAAAAATTCTCATAGAAAATGTAAGTTGCAACTAAACTTCAAATTGAAAGGTTTTAAGGGTTTTAAAGGATTTGAGAAATTTGGGATGGAATGGGGAGGTTTCCCAGAATACAAAATTAACAATATGATATAATACTATTTTGGGCATCTCACATACCAGATATTGGTGTCACGACAAATGAGTTTAAACAGGCATGTGAGTAGGTTCTACTGCACAAACAGAAGCAGAAAAGTCATCAGAAGTTATGTGTAAATAAGACTGAGAAAGGTTTGAATCCTGGGGTGGTTCTGGGGTGGTTTTCTGTTCTTTTTTTTAGTAAAAGGGAAGTTGTTTGGTTTGCTTTTTTATTTTTTTTTCCCTCCCCCTTCCATGCAAAGATTAGTAGGCCTTTTTGGGAAGAAATTTATTGTTCCTGAAGCTTCACTGACTATTGATGCTTGCTTTTTATTACAATGAGGTAGGCAGGCCGAATGTGAGAGTTCAGTGTCTGGACCTGTATCTTCCATCCAGGCTTCTTGCAAGTGTGTAATAAGAATACAGTTTACTCCCCTTCCTTCCCCCGCTCACGTTCTCCTCTCTCAGTGAAAGGATAAACTTGGCTGACACTCTGAAAACCAACTTGCAATGCTGGAGTGGCTGTATCAAAACTGAGCTGCACTGTCTTTTGCAAATAGCAGGCACAAAACAGCAGCAGACATTTTATGGTTATGTAGTACGCTGCTGTAACAGTGCAGTCATTCAAACAAGCAAAAAAAAAGTGCATGAATGAATTACACAGGTCGTGAAGACATCGAGGAGTTGTGGTCTTGGCCATGAAGTTTATAGAAGCATTTGTAATCTTATACAGTTTATGTGTGATACTGAGGAGCTCACCGCTCTGAAAATCAGAATCAGTGACTTCGCCCTCCCAGAAACTCTGCTGATCTCTTTCAGGCTGTACACTAGGGAAGTACGTCTCTCCATAATTAAGCAATTATCAAAACATTATCATTAAATCCTGCCCTGAATTTTCTTTAGGAATATCCTATAGAAGCCTCGGGCTTGCAGTCCTGTCGTTACAGGTAGATTATGCAGGCATGCACTGTGTCAAAGAAAGAAATAATAGTGAAGGCTGCATGTGAATGGAAACCTCCTGTTTCTCCTTCCTTCCCATCACATTTCAAATACGTCCATGAGCAGCCAGTAAAGAGTTAGATACGATGCCAGTTTGGACTGGAGATTGTATTTATCTTTTGATGGATTGTGTAATTATACCAAAAATAATTAGCATTGGCTTGAAAAAGTGTCTATTCTGTTGGCCCTTTTCAGCCATCCTTTTTACAATCATCCTGTCTGAACTAATAGAAAGTAAATAATGGTTAAAAGGTAATGAGAAGTAATGGACCTTAAACAGATTGACTGTTGATTGGGTACCACCAATTTGCAGGATTTGTGCTTCCTTCAGGGCCCTTGAGCTGTACAGCTACCTAGCAACCATGAAATCTGCTATGAGATATTCTCATACAGAGAAAAGCTGCACTTGCCAGCACTGTACTGTGATAATCGAGCTGGCAATATAGCTGAAATTGCTGTGCAACAAATACCCTTACATTCTGCAAGATGTTAAGCTCTGTACTGTGCATCACAGCTAAGATTGTAAACCCTTGCCTCTCAAGAAAATATTTTCATACTTCAACTGTAATTTGTTTCTGTATGCAAAAGTTGTTGTGACTGGGGGACAGGGGAACTATTTCATGTTTTCACTGCCAGAACACTGTATTAGTATTCTGGTTTGCTGTTCTGCAATAATGTGTAAACCTAGATTTGGACAATCCAAATTGGACCCCAGCTTCTTCAGAGTATTTCTGTTCTACTTTCCTCCATATTTGGAGGCATTTCTTGGTTAGTGCCTTATTTTTAACATATAAAAGAAAATATTTATATTCATCACTGAGCAAAATTGGTGGAAGGCAAGGAATTTTAATTATTTCATTGTTAGTTTTGAGGTGAATGGGTAGAAATGGTACTGTATCTTTCATACAGTAGTAAAATGGCTGAATCTCCCCTGGCTCTAGCATTATGTCTTGTTATAGTCATATATGGAAATGGTATTAAAAGCGCTGCATCGCAGCTATCTGCTGAATTCTTGTCTGTTGCAAACTTGTCTAACAACCTAACCTACCTTTTTTCAACATAGAAAATTCAAACCTTCTTATAGTGCAAATTTGATCTTATTGTAGTACAATCCAATGATCCCTTATAATAAATTTATCACATCTAATTTAAATAATTAAAAATAATTAAAAGTGTCATGTTTATTGTTATTTTTAATTTCCTGTTGCTGAAATTAATATTTGTCAGATATGTTTTAATATCCTGTTGTGGACAGTGTCATAGCATATTAACATGGTACATTATTTTTATTTTTGTCAGAAAATCTCCATTTCCTTAAAACTTAAGGAATTTTCTGAATTTAGGTCTTTAACTGTTTTCAGGGCTGTACTGTCATCATTTTGTTGTGCTTAATTAAGATGTGTTAATGTACAGATATTTTATTTTAGATTATTTCTTAAGTGTCATATGAGGTGGTAATACCAAGCTTAGGAGGATAAGTAATAGCATTGGGATCTGGGTCACTACTATTAAAAATAATTCAGAAAAATATATCTGATTAAATATATATATATATATATATATATATATAGTCTGACAGCATTCGTGATTTTTAAAATTTTTTTAAAATTTTTTTTCCCCCATGTGTAACTTTTCCCCTAACAAATGTGATTGTAACCCCCCCCCACAAATGTACACAAGTGTTTTGATTTCTCCTCTGGTTCACAAGTCTGGGATGTGGTCAGGAGGAAGATAACCTCTGCCTGATTTATCTGACAAATCAAGAATGTGGATAGTGCAACCGACAGCTCATCAAATTAGCTTAATCCTGGAGTGTTAACAAAGATGTAATACCAGACCATTCTGAATATCTGCCTCACTGTAATGACCTGATTGTCCAATATTAATCTTGAAAAAAACAGTATTGAATGAATTTGTGACATGTCAGCCAGTTCCAGTTATGAGTGTGGCTCCCTGGTTTCAGGGAGCAGAATACAATACACATGGAAAGCAAAGCGTGCACATTAGAGGAGATTTTTTTCTGTGGCAACAGTCTCGCCCTGAAGATAGCTGCTCTGAGTGCTGTGTCTTCATTGAATGAATTTTCCTGAGATTACAGTTTTGCCTAAGAAATTAATAGCGTTGTTTCCATGGCTTTAGAGCTTTGTGACACGTTTTGATCAAATAACAGAGAACTTGAAGCAGCACTGAGTGAAATCCATAATGTGCACCCTTGAAATATAATAGTGAGTGGGGAATTGGCTTCGGCAGGTACAGTTATAAGGAATTTATGCAGGGATTGTACCATTTTTAGCAACCATTTCCCGAGTAAGAGGCTGGCCACAGGTGGGGAGTCCCTTAGCAAAGTGCTTAGCAAAGCTCCTGCAGTAATGGAGCTGCTCCATCTAGGAAGGATCATGTAGGAGGAATATGCTTTTTCTTGACCTTGGAGATTACTCCACCTGGAGTACTTTGTCAAGCTCTAGGCCAGTGGTGCAGGGAAGATGAATTGGAGACAGGAGATTAAGGAACTGGACATTAATTGGAGTGGGGGAAGTGAGAATATGCCTCAGACTAAGCTCCTTCAGCTGATCACCCCACCTGGCAGGGGAGAAAGGAGAAAGGGAGGATGTGACTGTGGAAGGATGAAGGGGCTCTTTAATTTTGCAGGTGCAGACCGAGGGTAGAACCACCCCCCACACCTTTAAGCAGGGGCCATCCAGCTGGCATAACTGTAGTCTGATAGTGGGCAGTGCTCTGGGTTGCTGGAACCTTGGAGTTCATGACTGTTAGTCAAAAGATCCATTTCATTTTAAAGTAGAAATTGGCTACAGAGCTTGGCATGTTCTTCCACCCCAGCTGTGGGGCTGCTGACTTCACAGTGCGGGTGTCTCAACACCTTGGATTTGCACTTTGAGTTGGTGACTTAAAGGTCTGGCTTGGTGTTTGAGCTGGAAGGGTAAGTGCAGGCTGCTGCTCTTTGTTTACTTTGTTGCCTCAAGTGTGAAGGGTTTTTAGCTCAAAGAAAAGACATAATAGTGTCAATGGGACACCTTCAGTGAAGAACCTTTGCCCTAAATGTGAATGCAAATGCTGAAAGGGGACAATAAAAACAAAATCATATGTATGATTAACTGGTGTTGATTTGGAATTGGTTTTACATGCTGCAATTGAGGTCAATGTAAATTTAATGTAATGTACATTCAAGATAAGTGTTTTTACTTATTCAAAGATGGCTTTAAAGCAAGGTGTTAACTCCTGAGTTTGTTGTATACCTGTTTCATTGTAATTCGAATAGGAGATTGGATTTGGAATTAGCACTGCTAATTTGATCTACCCTTGTGTGAAAAGTGATAGCTGCTTTAACAAAGTGTCAGTTTTCCAAGTCTTTTGGAGCTCTGTCTTAATAGTAATGTGTATTGATGGAAATGGAAACCTAAAGTTTTTGCTCTTTTTGCCGGTTCCACAAAACCAAACTTATCCCTGATGGAGAAGCTTTAGTTTTCTGTGTTCGCATTTCCATTATTCTACTGGTGAACAAAACTCATCAGTTTCATCTGCCATGAAAACTGTGCTGAGCATTAAGCATGGCAGGCATGGGCCTTAACACGGTGCTTATCCTGCACAGGTTTGAATTTAGAAAAACCTAGTTCAGCACATGTAGTTGAGTCTGGCTTTGGCTGAAAAAAGTAAGAATGATTCTCTACTCAAGACCACTGCATGCAGCTTTGGCAGAGCCTAATATCCAGGTGACTGTAAGTAACTGTGTCTTTCACCTTATCAGTTGTTTAGGTTGATATTTTGAGAACTTTGCAAGATGGTTAAGTTGCTTTAGCACTAAACTCTAAGAAAGTAAAACATTACTTTCATAGTTCATTAATTATTTGAACTAACTGCACTTTCTATTTTGAGGCAGTCCTAAATGTCCGCTGGAAAGTTTGAAATTGTAGTAATAGAAATTTTTTTGGAGACCTAAGGTATTCTGAAGGAAAATGAATACATTCAGGTTGCCTTAAGCTCTCAGAAGTGAATCAGTTCTTGGGGGCAGTGGGGTAAAAGTGATAAACAAACCTTAAATATGCTTCTTTCAGTAGTTTCCCTAGCTGGCTCCCCCTGTTCCCACAATAGTCATTGAGAAGTTTGCTGTATATTGTAGCACTATCAAAAAGGCCTTTGAATAAAGGTGTTTGTGCTCTGTTGTTCATTCTTCTCAGGGTATAGCACAGTGTGTCAGTGTGTGGGAACTTGCAATATTACCTGAGGATGGAACTTAAGCGATGACAGAACAAGTAAATTCTTCTGTATGCTCTTGTTTTCCTATGGTTCATTCTCTCTGTGCCTCAGAGTAAGCTTCATACCAGTTGTAACTGATTCAGAAGTAGATGCAATTCAGCTGAGGATCCAAAACTGTAGTGGACGCTTTCTTTCAAGCTTAAGAACTTCATTATCTTGTTAGTTCTGAGGGCACCAGTAGTTTTCAGGGAGGGTGTTATTTGACCCAATAAATCAGGTGTTTCATAAATGGTTTTGGTCTTGGCTTTGGGTTAATGCGGATTAACTAATAGGAGAATCAGTGTCCCAGTGTCCTCTTCTGCCAAGCTCCTATTTCTGGATACTGACAGAAATAAAATTACTGCAGGTAAGCACATAGTAAGACTGCTCCCAAATACTCTTAAGAATCTGTGGCTTTCAGAATTACAAGTTGTTTCTGCTTTTGATAGCTATTACTAGACTTCTATTCTAACTCTGTGATCCTGCCCCCTCAACTATGGGCAGTGTGAAGAACAATTTCTTGCTTTATGTCCTGTTTTGGCTTTATTCAAGGATCCTGCATCCCTGTATTGGGGAAAAACTGTGAACAGTGTGGTGTGTGCTCACCTTCCCATTTTGAATGTGACTTTAGTCTTGTGTAATGCCCTGCTATGATCAGCTGTTTTCTGTTGAACGGTCCTACTTTACTAAGTTGTTGTTCTTAGAAGAGGCTTTTTGTGTGTTTGATTGGCCTTGTTACCCTCCTACTTTCTCTTTTGAGATGGAGGGCTGTGGTGGGATGATCCTTGCTGAAGGCCAGGTGCCCACCAGGCTGCGTTATTACTCCTGTCCTCTGCTGGACAGGGGAGAGAATACAACAAAAGTTTTGTGGGCCTAGGTAAAGGAGAGATCAATCCCCAGTTACCATCACAAGCAATTTTATTTATTACCAATCAAATCAGAGCTGAGTAATGGGAAAAAAAAACAAATCTTAAAATCACCTTCCTCCCACCCCTCCCTTTTTTCCAGACTTAACTGCTTCCTGATCTCTCTATCTCCTCCACTCCAGTGGCACAGGGGGACACATGGAATGGGGGTTGTGGTTATTTCATCACACATTGTGTCTGATGCTCCTTGCTCCTCAGGGGTAAGACTCCTCTTGTCCATCAGTGACAGTCACAGTGCCTCTGGGAATCACATTTAGGAGAAAAAACACAAGCAGCTGCTTTTTACCACCAGAGAAGGGAGTGAGAATTGAAAGAAACTCTGTAGACACCAAGGTCAGTAAAGAAAGGGGGAAGAAGTGCTGCAGTGGGTTGTCCCCCTGCAGCCTATGGAAGATGATGGGGAGCAGAGACCCCGCACTGGAACAGGTGGAGACATATGGAAGGTACTGTGACCTGTGTTGGAGCAAGCTCCTGGCAGGACCTACAGCCAGTGGAGAGAGATGGAGCAGGTCTGATGGGGAGGGGGGCCTGTGACTCCATGGGGGACCAGGCTGGAGCAGTCTGTGTCTGGGACACTGAGAGACATTCTATGATTTATGACTGCACCCCATAGAAGTGACCACTGCTGAGGCAGCTGTTAAACAGCTGAAGCTCTGTGGGAAAGGACTCTCTCCTGTGGGTGGGATCCCACACTGGAGCAGAAGAGTGTGAGAAATGTCTGCTCGCCCCTCCATTAAGAAGGAAAATAACTTGTGAGGAACTGACCAAAACCCCCATATCACACGTGGTGGAAACGGAGAGAAATTGTGAATAAAGCTAAGACTGCAAAGAAGGGAGGGGAGCAGGAGAGAAGTGTGTTAAAATCTGGTTTTACTTATCATTATCCAATTCTGGTTTCCACTGTGTGTGTAGTGTAAAAAATTAGATGGGGTTTTTTAATTCCATATTGAGTCTGTTTTGCCCATAACACTGATTGCAGAATGATCTCTCCCTGTCCTTATCTCAACTCCCGAGCCTCTCAGCATGTATTTTCTCCCCTGTCCAGCAAAGGGGAATGACAGAGCGGCTTTGGTGGGTGTCTGGCCTCCAGCCAGGGTCAAACTACCACAGAGTCATTGATAAGCTCAGCCTTGGCTGGTGACCAGTCTGTTTTGGAGCCAGCTGGCCTTGGCTCTATCTGATAAGGGGGAAGCTTTTAGCAACTTCTCACAGAAGTCACCCCTGTAGCCCTTAACGTATGCGAGCAGCATGAACTTTTGCACTTGTATTCTCTTTTTTGGAGTTGAAAGCATGTTGTGGCAGCATGTTGGGACTATGAAGGATCTTTTTTTTTGTGCTGGTAGCAGTGTTAATCTAGGATAGTTTGTCTGTTCTTTGGAATCTAAATAGTATTTCTGGGCAGAGGGAGGGATGAAACACATGAATGAACAAGAGATAGCAGGTCCATCTTACACCACCTAAAATCACATGAATAGAGAGGGGTTTGGGAATATTTTGGTAACATCTTCTGTTGCCTACAATATCAAAATTGGACCAGCAATAGTTGCTAATGAATGTCTTGTTTCAGTAAAAAATAAAAGTGTATTCTGATAACACTTTTAAGCATATTATTTCAAGAAGGAAGGAAAGGAACGCAAGACTGAAGGGAAGAGATATTTGATTATTTGGAACCAAAAGGTATTATTTGAAAACTGAAGTATAAGAAACTTGGAGAATTTTCTGAGCAGCTAGATTTGAAGTAGAAAAAAATTAAAATACTCACAAATCTGTTCTATTACGGCTGTATTTGGTTATTTCAAAAATCCTAAGCAAAAGTTATCAAATTTAGTGGAATTTCCTATAATCTTACTGGTTCCAGAGCTGACAATTAGACTGTATTTTCTGTTAAATTTTAATAGTGGATGAGAGGACTTTATATGTTGTCTTGTGCTGTATGTGAAAGTTTGAGTCTGGGTGTTACAGAAAGTCAAATGCTGAAAGGGTATTTTGTCCATTCTTTGAATAAACATGTTCTGCAAAATCAGCTCTTGGTCCCACAATTCAGGCAGAAAAATTAATGGAATGTGGTATTTTGTTCCCAGGGAATACAGGATTGTGTTCTAAATTTATAAATGGGGGTGTGTGTGGTGTTGTTTGCAATTTAATAGACTTGTTTTGTGAATTAAAGTCAAGCACAAATTCCTAGAGAAGAAAAAACTCACAAATTTAGAAACATGATTGTCTCATCAGGCTAATTAAGCCACTGAAGTCTTGCATGTTGGTGATATGTTGAAGCAAATAAAGTTAATCTTGTATTGCGATTGGATAGATACCTAGATAAAAGTATAGGTTCTCACTTCTATACAGATGGTTACTGCCTGTAAACAGCTGAGAAATCAAATGCTGCTGATATGGTATAAGCAACTATTTTGTTTGCTCTCCTATCTGGATTTCTTGTTCTCAAATGACTGATCTACTGTACTCTCAGCACCAATACAACTTGCATTGTGGGTTCTTTGACTGGAAAAGGCTTTCCTAGTTTGTGTCGTAATATACTAAGTGCAGCCTGTGCAATAGAGTTGTATTCTACTCAGCAAACAAAACACTTGAGTCAGCAGATAAAGGCAACTGCATTAACTTTGATGGCTGTGCGTTTATAAATGTGTGTACAGTACATTTTCCAACCCTAATTTATGCTTTATGAATGCAATAAACTAGCATATTAATCTTGGAGATTAAACAGGATCTTCTTGTATTATCAGCAAAAAGTTATTTCCAGCTAAAGTGATTTATTTATATGTAAAAATTCAACAATTACTGAGCGCTATTTCAAATTTTATCTTACAAATATTTTTTTCTTTTTCTTCATAATGTTTACACATTTCTGAAGCTGGAAGGTTATAGCTGCAGCTTTTAGCAGTATTCAGTTTGGTACTACTACTATCAAGTTGCATTATTCTTAGCATATTATGAACATAAAGATCATATGAATGATCTGATAATTTTGATGTTTTGGATTAACAGTACTAAACATAAGTTGTGTCACATGATTATATTGCAATCCAGTGAGTAATACCAATTAAGCCTTCATGTCCTTAGTGTGTAAAGCAGAAGTAGAATAATAATATCACATATCAGTGTGACCATTTCCCTAATGCAGACTTGTATTATCTTACATGCAGGTGTAAAAAGGGTCCTTTCTTACCACAGAAACTAGTTGAGCCCAGACCCATCATTAATTAGACCATGTCACCATTTGCAAGTGGTGTGGGTAAATAGGTGGAGGGCTGTAGAGCCAAGCAGTCAGACTTGATAACCTTGTGTCTACTGTGTACAGATTCAATGATTTAATCTCAAAATCTTTGACGAATTTCAGAGTGACCCAGTGCACTGAATGTTCATTTGTACCTAAGGGCAGCGTTGGAGCATAGTCTTCAGTTAATTTTGATGCAGAGGAAGCACATTTTGTGGTTCCTTGGCACCTGTGTACAGAGACTACTGGGAGTAGCACCTGAAAATCATCACCCTGATCTGAAATAAAAGCATTTAGGTAGCTGTACCTGCTGTTTCTAGCATTGCATGGTGGGTTTTGGTATTACAGGTGCTACACAGTAATGTGATGCAAACCTATGTTTTCTCAGGAACAGGTGAAATAGGGTTGAACACTTACTGGTTTCAGAGTCTTTTTCTGGCATTGCAATTTTTGTTTCTAAAATTAAGCACTCCTGTTTACAATTTAAACATCTGTGAGCATTTTCTCTAACTGTACTTCTACATACGGTAATTGTGCAGAGTAGGAGTGTTATATGTCAGCTATTATACGCGTGTATAGTATTAATGACATGAAATGGCCTTGTTTGTTCTCATGTGAGACTAAGAAAATAGTCAGCATATTGTCGTCTTTGAAATTTTACCTGTAGTGATTTTGGTAAGGTGACACATACAATTCTTGTCTTTTCCTATTAAGTCCTGATGCATTACTAGGCTTTCAGGCAATTAGTCTGTACAACTGGGCTATCCTTCCATAGTTGTCTAAAATCTATCATGTTTCTCACTTTATTTAATATCTCTTTTTAATGATTTTTGACTTGCTGGCAATAGCATGAAGGGAGCAGCTGCAGAAATGTAGTTTGTTATTCACTTTTTAAGGTCAATATATTGATCAGAATTCTCCTGTTAACAATTTTATATGCAGTTTTTTCATCTACCCTTGATAAACAATGTAATGATACCTTCATTTGGTTTGGGGGGGTTTTGCACAGGTAGCTTTGCATGGCCATCTAAAGTGTGCCCAGATTTCATAGCTGTGACCGGTATTGAGAGCCAGTGTAATGTCCTTTGTTTAAATACTTCCTACACAGATATATTTATTCACTGGTTAAATGTTGACCATATGTATTCCAACTGTTTCTTCAGTTGCTTGTAGGTGTAAAATTCCAGAGGTTATACCAATGTGAAGCTTAGGCAGGTTCAAATATATCTAATCAGGTTCACTGGCCACAAAGTAGCTGTAACTGTCATCTTTCTGTGTCTTGTGGCTGGATGTAAATTGTTATTATGCTCTGGTAGGAACCATTGTTTCACAGGAGCAATGTCAGTCTTGGGTTTTATTAATGTTAACAGCTTTTATGTTATGGTATTTTGTATGTGTGCTTGTATATAGAATTTAGCATTAGTGATAGGTGTTTTATGTCTTTGTATTGTCTAATACTACTATGGTTTAAGACTGGGGGGGGGGGGGGGGGGGGGGTGTGGAAAAATGCTTCTCCAATTCATATGTCCTTAAGGGCTTTGCTTAAAACTTAATTCCTCATTATTTGCACTCTGGCTCAAAGTCAGGTGCTTCACTTGGCAGGTGTCAGTCCAGGTTAGCTTTTATTGACAGTTTTTCCCACTGGAATGGGAACCCTTAATCTATGTGCAAGTAGGCCTTGAACTATGATGATGTTAGTAAGTTACAATTATGCTAAGCTGTAATTATGCTAAGCAGTTAATGCAATAAACTTGGGGAGAAGAGTAAAGATAAGGATTTAATGTTTGAAGGGCCAAGTTAATAAGGACACTGAATATGTTTATTATATTTACATAATTATTGTTCTTCCATTTTTTTCAAGCTATTTGTGTGAACTAGTATGTAATATAATGCAGGCTCCTAAGACTTTTGAGACTGCTGCATGTGAGGGTCTTAAAATGTTTTCATCTGGTGATAGTGCTGCTGCTGTTGTGTGTCTGTTGAAGTTCCTGTTGGAATCTGAGTGCTACGGTGAGCACATACTGACAGTCACCTCAGCTTCAGTTAAATTAAGGTCCTACTGGATGCTCTGTCTGTTCCCATGTTAAGCACTTAATTATACTGTGACAGTTGGTGGATAAAGTATTAACCATCTCCTGTCCCCTAAAAGCTTAAGTTAAAAAGATGGGGAATAGAATGTATTGTGCTGATGATACACAACATCACCTTCATTTCAGTTAGGGCTCACAGCACTACATTAAGCAAACATGAAACATCTTACTGTGTTTATATGTTTTGCGTGTCACTTTTTCCACTGCTTAGATCAAGTCAAAGCCAGTTGAACTGTAAGTCCTAGAATCATAGAATGGCTTGGGTTGGAAGGTACCTCAAAGCCCATCTGGTTCCAACCTCCCTGCCATGGGCAGAGGCACCCTCCACTAGACCAGATGGCCCAAAGCCCTATCCAACCTGGCTTTGAGCACTGCCATGGACGGGGTAGTCACAGCTTCTCTGAGCAACGTGTGCCAATGCCTCAATGCCCTCATAGGAAAGAATTTCATCTGAATGTCCAATCTAAATCTACCCAAGTTATGTGCTAGATTTTAGGTAGAGGTTTGGTGTTTCATTAATTCACTTTTATCAGCTGGAATTTGTTATAGCTTATTGATATATTGTGCATGCTAAACTTGTCCTGAGATATTGAATGTGGGATGATACGTGGTCAGATGCTAGTAAAGTTTTGATTTGATTTCTTCCTTTTACTTTTTTGTCTTCTGAAACAATAATGGGGAGTTGAACAGAAATGCATGATGATTCCAGCTGAAACCTTCATTTTTGCAGTTATTTTTCAACACAGCTTATTCATTCTGACTATCCTCTCTGACCAAATTAGTGAGCACTTAATAAGGTGGTGTAATACGCTTATTTCCCTCCTAGTCCTTTGAAATACACCATTTGTTCTCTTTGGTTCTCTGCAGTGCAGTAAAACTCAGTTTTGTTTTAAACATCTAAGATATGTGTTAGGGGCTTTTAATAGCTTTGTATGAAACTCAAATTTATACCATCAAGTTCTGCTCAACTGTCACAAACCCTGGGTATGTCACAAGTCTCCAAGTGCTTTAATTTCTGATACTTATGTTCCCTATCTGCCTTATGTTGTGCTTCTGGTCTTAATCTGACTCACCTCAGATGCTGAACCATTCACTGTTGCCAAGTCTAAGACTTGTCAAAATTTGAAGACAAGTTTTTCCTTCTACTGTGAAGGTGTCTGTTAACTTAGAGAGCAGCATCCTTCCTGGCTCTCTTATATAAATTGCTTAATTGTAAGAAGGTTCACATAAAATATGATAGATACAGACTCAAATTATACTGTTGCCATGGAGGATTTGAATTTAATTTCAACTTCTCAGTGCTTCAGTTTATAAGCTTAACAGCTTCAACAAACAGGATTTGGGAACCTGCCTCCCTCCCCGCCCCTCGAAGAGCACAGGGGCTTTAGTTACTTAGGGGATAGAGTAGTAATGCCTGTGAAAGGTGTCCAGTCAACTGGGTTAGCTAGATTGAATTTTAAATGTGAATGCTAAAAACTCTTGTGTAAAAAGAAAAATAAAGGGGAGGGGAAACCTTTTTGTTTCCCAACTTGTTAATTGCCAGTTAAACCCTGAATCTGGATTTCTTAGCTGCCTGTGTTTGTAATTGCATAGGTGGAAACACACAGATAACTCGAAATATTTAATCAGTGTAACTGCTAGCCACTGAATGAGGAATGGATAGGAAATGTTAGAGAATCCAGAAGTGAAACTGTAATCTCTCCTGGTGGATTTTTCTCCTGTTGGATTTTCCTGCAAGGACCCATATGGTAGATTCAGAGTATCATCTTTTTGTGCATTCAGAAACCTGTCACGCTGATGAAAATTTGGTGAATGAACTTGTGTGTTCTCAAATTCTCTGAGCTCAAAGCATTATTTGCTTAACCTAAAAAGCCAAACTATTGTGGTTTTGAAATAATTAAACAGCCTTAGAAAAGCTCTCTATTTAGAGAATAATCTTCTTGTATAACATAACACCTTTTTCAACCCAAAAGTCATCCAAATAATTCAAAATAAAAGTGCACTATATCAACCATGAATACTTGGCATCTATTTCACTAGAAATTGTTTGTACGAATTGTTTTGCCTCTTTAGTTTTATGCTTCAGATTTTTGTCTTCAAGTGGGTATTTTTTCATAATACTACTTTTGCTTATTTCAGTAGGGTGACTCTGCCTAATAGGATTGGCAATCTAAATTCAAAATTGGACTTAAGAATAGAATAACATCCTGATTCTCTCCAACCTTAAATTGTGTGCATTATGATGTTTGTGTTCTTCTTTACCAGGGAGCACTGATGCACTGAGAATTTTTAAAAGGGAAAAATGCACACAAATTAAAGCACATTTAGATGGAAATGTATTATGGATAGTGGATGATGATGCTAATAGCATCATCAGTTTAATAATTAATATCCAAAACATTTTTTTTTTTAGTCTCCAACTGTGTATCTCTTGTGAGCCTGTGGCGTCCAGCAGGGAGCAACACGCAATTCAATATATGAATTTTAGGTGAAGCCAGCCATCTTATTAGGTGAAATCACACAGATTCTGTACCTTTCTTGCTGCAAACGTGGCAAGCTAAATAACTGCTCATTGGTTACACACAGTGTTCACACCATATTGATTGGTTAGGTTTATCAGAACTCACTATAGTTACTATCTTAGAGCTAAACATCCTTAGTTTACCTTTAATACCTAAAAGCATCCGCACATCCGCTGTTTTGACCCTCTTGTTATGGTTGGTTCCTAACATGTTCTGTTACTCCCAAATACCTTCCCATAACTGCTTCTTGGTTTAGGGCAGCCTGTACCCCTATCAGCAAGGCCACTGTGTTTTGAGAATGGGATTATTAGTATCCTCTCAGCATGAGTAACTTTTCTCATGGGAATAGGAGAATATTGTCAGGGCCTATGTCTTGGGTGAAGAGCGCTAGGCCGCTAGCAGGCCTGCTGTCTTCCCCGACATTAGCCAATGGCAGACTTGTTATAGCACCTTTGCCCTTCTCACCACTTAATGGTTAAAAAAAAACCAACCCTAACAGCAAGCCAACCAGAACCCCCTGCCACCTCTGGAAAACCAAGCACGAAAGTGCATTGTTTTAATACTATGAGAGGTTCTTGTAGTCTTCTGTTTTTCCTGATGCTATGCTGTTTATTACAGAACCAATTTATTTAGTCCAAAAAGATGCTTTATTATCTCTGTTTGAAAGGAATAATTGCAAGCTTGTGGTTGGGCTGTCTGATCCTGAAGAACTAGAAATAACTACAAGTAGGGTCATCAGTTCTTTGAATTGGGAAGGTAACGGCTTGTCAGTACTTGTGTGCTAACTTCTGTAAAATAAATTTGAAAACCCCCCAGCACTGCATTTAACTGTTTTTAAATAGTGTACCTGGAATAGCTATTGGGAGTATTCCTTTTAAATCCAGACTAAAACATCTGAAGCTGGTTTTTGATATGGAAGCAAATTAATGCCTGGTATGACACCAAAGGCTAATAGTTCCATCCTTTTCCAGTCTTGTAGGTTGGCATAGTTCTGCCAAATACAAAGCTTTGAATATAGATTTTCAGCTTTACGTATCAAGGCCAACTTCAGCCATGTGATGAGTTAATGGCTCAAAACCAGTTTGCTTGTTTGTCTAAATTTACATGGAAAACAGCCCAGAAGACATGGAAGTCCATTTTTAAGAGTCATGTCTGTTTGGTTCAATCAACTGAATACTCTACAAATTTGTGTTGAGGGGAAACTACTACACCCCAAGATCACATTCTGGTCCCATAAAACATCAAGTGATGTATTTGCCCTCAGTGCTTTGGCATTTTGCAGTAGCACGATGCTGCACAAAGCCACGTCATCACTACAGTCTTGCATGCTAATCCAACATTACTGAGATCTGATGCATCAGTTTGTGTTCTTGGAGGAGGCTTTGAAGATGTTAACCTTGTACAAAAGTCTGCATTAACCAGTCTGCTATTGTATGTAGTTGTACTGTGAAAAGTAAAATGCCCCCTTTGGTCTTGTGTTGGTTTGAATACCCGTATAGTATACTGTTAGCAGGGAAACAATTTTTTGAATGGATGTGGAGTCCTCTGTTTTCTGGAGTGGTGGTGTAGCATCAAGCCCAGTTGTATATATTTGTATAACTGTGGACTATGGAATAAGACATCAAACTAAATCAGTATAACGTTGTCTGTGAAACAATGATACTGAGGCTTTTTATAGCTCAAGTCTTTTTGGTTCTCTGATACAATTGTAGCTGACAGAAAAGTGTAGTTTTAAAATTCACATTTAGATTTAAGAGAGAAAGTAGACTCTGAAACAATGCAAGTTCCCCTTAAAATAAATAAAGATCTGAAAAAGAAACAGTTAAGAACCTTGGTATATATATGTAAAAATTGCTCCAAGCTTTAACTTCCACTATGTAAAAAAAAACAACCAAACAATAAAATCTGCACCTTTCTTCAAATAAAGGTGTTTATTTCTTGTGTTTGAAAGCAAGGTTGGTTTACTGTAAACTGGTGATACTGAGTTTTGACTTTTAGCTCAGACATTTACTGTAAAAAATAAAAACTCAACAACCAAAAACCACAAGAACCAAACAAAAAACACCAAAGAAACAACTCACCAGTATTAAAGTCATTCATCCAAGAAAACACTTTCCTTCTAGTTGACCCTTCCCCCTACTAGTCAGATGTGCTCATTTTTGTGACATTCAGGTGTAGAAATTGTTTCTTGAGAAATTAAGATGATGTGATGGATTACTGTATGCAAAAATGAAGAGATGGTGACATTTCTTCTTCTACAGAGTTGACCATCCAAGTTTTATTGTAATTTATATCTAGTTATGAAACATACTTTGGTTTACATTGATTAAAAATTCGTGAAGAATGGCTGATGTTATATTAGCATTGATGAAGAGCGTGCCTACTACATTTTGCATGCCGTTGCCATAGCAACTGTACTGTAGAGTGACCCAAATTAATTTTCCACCAGTCACTAAGTGCCCTGTCAGTTTTTCCTTGTCCTAGGGATAAGCAGGCTGGAAAGTACTTGGGGTTTTGAAGAATATTGCCTGATGGTTTGTCTCTTGAAAGCAATGGCTTAGCTGAGCAGTTCTTCCACCATAATTTTTGCAGTCAAATGTATGATATTTAAATCTCACTATTACAGAAAGAAACACTTAAATGAATAATAATAATTGAATGGAAAAAAATGTATAATATCTCCATAGTAATTGGAGTAGACAATTTAGTATGGTCACTTGCAGCCTCAGGCTTTGAACTCCTTTGCTGCTTTTACATCTAGGTTAGTAAGTTCCTGTTACTGAGCAAATCTTTCCTGGGCTTGATCTGAAAAAGGCCTGAGGATACAATGCTCTGTGTTTCTAGCTAGCTCCTCACAATTAGCAGGGTGCTCAGGGAATGTCAGTAAAAGAGTCCTTTGCCAAGAAACTGATACTAAATTCTCATCGAGGTATTAGCTATACATGAGCAAGAACCAGCTGAGCTCCACTTCAAAATGCTTTTGCTTGCATAGTTGGCTTACGTTGTGAAGTGATATGAAGTCAGTTGTTCATGTTTAAGTTCTTATTCTAATTATTGGGCACAGTAGGATAGCAAGGCATTTCATTGTTTGGGGGAACCTTGTGTAGCTCAGTGTGTAGTACTTTGAGCTTCCTGTTGTATGTTACAATTTGCATGTTAAACCTCACTGCACTGTGCTACAGCCTGGCAACAGCTAGGAGGGCATTTTGTGTATGTGTTTCCCTGTACTGGAAAACTTTGCCCCACCATTGTTGCTGTTCTTTGTGTACTTCTCTCTGTGCGTCAGTGGTGCATCTTGTTTACTTAAAGGTCACTTGTAGATTGCCCATTTGCACAGTCTTACATATAAGGGTCAAGTCTGTGTGCGGACTGAGTGCATCTGTATTCAAATACACCTCTTAATATGCAAAGCAGTGTTATTTCTAGTATTTATTTTCATTGATGATAGATAAGGGACCTTAAAAATATGATATGATCCTAGAATACCTTGTGCACAAAAGTTTTGCAAATCTAAAGTGCAGTTTTGTTATGACCTGTGTAATAACTGTTCAGATTTTGTATGTTACTAGCTTATACCTATGCAGTGTTCGTATAGGCAAATTCATAAATATGCACACGTGTACATTGCTGCTTTGTTCATTAAGAAGGAGCTTTTACAGATTGAGTCTGATCTTTAATAGGTTAGTTTAAAAAAACTAAGGAACAAAACTGTTTCTTCAGGTGTAAGATAGGACAAGGGGAAATGGCACAAAGCTGCCCTAGGGAAGGGTCAGATTAGACTTTAGGAAAAAAACTTTACTGAAAGAGTTGTCAGAGCCTGGCACAGGCTGCCCAGGGAGGCAGTTGATTCACCATCCCTGGATGTGTTTAAAAAAAGGGTAGATCAGGTACTTAGGGTTTAGCATAGGACAGGTACAGTTGGACTCAATTATCTTAAAGGACTTTTCCAACCTGGTGATTCTGTGAGGATGGCTTTAAGAATATGGAAAACTGGCTTTCACTGGCTTTTTTAAACCTTTCTATTGATTCAACTCAGATCAAAATGTGTCTATTGCTTATTGTATCAATTTTATTTTATTAACTTCTGGAAAGAAATCCACAGAAACTCCACAAATGGAATTTTGTGTTTAAACTTCTTCGACTAGTTCACATTTTCACATCTATCTTCATTCAAATATTTAAAAAAGCTTTCATAGCAACTCTTACCATGTTTTTTTTTTTCATACACTGAGTGTTTGTGTTTTATTAATAAAGATATAGAATTCCTGCTGCTAAAAATAATTCCTGCTGCCTTACAGCTACTGAAGAGGATTTTGGGGTTTTTTTTGTGCTGTTTTTTCTGAAATTTACTTGTTTAAAAGCACATACCCATATTTTCAAAATTAAAAGTTGGCTGTTTACTTTTACTGCTTAGCTGTTTGGATGCTTCATATATGAACTTCAGGCTTGGGAAAACTTTTATGCTTTCAGACGTTATTTTTGTTTGGCAGAAGACTTGGAGAGAGTACAGTAGGACGATCTATCCAATATCTTATGGAATAGTCGTGACATGGACTTAATTGGTAAGGGCATGTATCCAACTTCAGAGAAAAGAACTGGGCAATCCAGAGTGATTTCTTCCTTCATTATGTTGCAGTGCCTTTTTAAAAAGTCCTGTTCTTAAGAAAACTGAAAACATGCTGTTGATGACTAATGATATTCTGTTTCTGAAATATTAATTTCTAGAGAAGCCAGGTTATTTATGGGAAAAGACTTTCAAATATCATGTCTTTGAAGAAAAGGCTTTTTTAACTCCCAGAAGTAAATTTTCTTTTTACTCATAAATGCTGATAGGATTTTGAGGGCTGAGCATGTACATTTGCTTCACATTTTGCAAAGTCATTGCTGATATGAGAACCTCTATCAGCTTACTCATTTTGAAGTCCATTTGTAATCAATATGCATAGACCAGGTAATGCAAGGCAGAGACACATGTAGGGGGTGGAAATTTGCACTGATGGTCATTCTCCTGCTCCCACAAACTACTAAGACTGAGTGCCATTATAAATACTTGTGCATGCTACTTTTCTGATGTATGAAGGAAAGTGGCTAATGATGTGGCTGCTTCTAACATTAGATGACTAAATTGGAGACCCAGGGTGTCCCCTCTGGTCCCATGTCATCTAATTCATGCCTCTTCCAGAATGATAATATGATAGAGTTGAAACTCGCTTGTTGATTGCTTTTAATAATGCAATTATTTGTAATAACTAAAAAACCCCATATTGCTAAGTTTATGGGAGTCATGTACTGAAATACGTTGAAAGGAAGCTTAAGCAAATTTTAAGGAGCACAGTAGATACCTGGAAGACCTGTGCAAGAATAACAAACCATGCTATTACAGTATTCTGTCATCAGGTCTTACTACTTTTTATTCCTGTGCACTTGTTGGTGCATAAAAGCTAAAAGATACTTGGATGGCTCCAGTTGCTTGTTCTCTGTGCAGTTGTGCTTGTGCTAAGGGAAGTTACTCCTGTGGCTGAATAAGAGGACCATTGTTAGAGCCTTTTTTTTACATTAAGCCGTATACCTTTTCTTGAAAGTGTAGGAGTACTACAGCTCCTGGCAACGAGACTTGTAATTTGTTAAGAAATTCTGGAAGAGATTTGACCCATTCCTAAATGGTTTACATCTTCCCAAAGGGACTGTTTTTGTGCAGGTCTCAAAAGCCACTCACAAATGTAATGCTGATCTGCCCAATAAAGATGGAATATCTGAAGATTTTGGAATGCTTAAAATATCACTTACCTAAAGAAGACTGTATGTTCTTATCCAGGTGTTTCAGCTACCCTGATTTTTTTTGAGGCCACTGTAAAGAAAATTGTTGATAAACTCCTTAGAGTTTAAAAAGAGGATAAAGGAATAAATGTAGGATGCACAAAATGTGCTGTAGTAGTGTGAATGTGTATGCGTGTCTGCATGTTGTCATGTTTAAATATTAAATTTACTCACTTTTTCATTTGAGTGTGGTCAAGCACAGATGGAAGGAGTTCTATTTATGGAACAGAACAAGATTTTATGATACAGTCTGAAGAACTTACCCTCCTACTCTCTTCAGATGGCTGTGGGTTTTTTTTCCTCAGGTACTACTCATAACTACTATATGTTGGGACAAATAATCATAGAATCATGGAATGGCATGGGTTAGAAGGGACCCCAAGGATCATAGAGTTCCAACCCCCCTGCCACAGGCAGGGTCACCAACCTCCAAGGATCTACACGAGATTGCCCAGGGCCCCATCCAACCTGGCCTAGTGGCATAAATATCCACTGAAGACTACGTAATTTTTCTATGCTGCTCTTAATAGGTTTGAATATTATTCAGTGGGGGAGGGAAAAGAAGAGCAATTAAACATGCTTAAATATTCTTATTTCAGTTGGAAGTCTTAGTTTTCACTGTTACTTCTAGATCTCCATGAGGATGAAAGGCTTTTCTTTGTGTGGGGATGAGAGAAAGGGGTTCTGTGACTGCTGAATGACTTCATACAGAACTCTTATGTTTTCAGGAAATAATGCAAATATTTAATTACCCCTGCCTCAGCTGTAGGCAAAATATTAAAGTTTAATTTTAATCACTACAGAAAAGAGGCTCAGGGTTTTTACTTCCTCCTGTTTTAACTCCTTTCCTGTCTCCATCCAGTTGCTGGGGGCTGCCAGAGCAGCACAAGGGTTCCTGCTCAGGGAGTTGGATGCTGTGGCTTCAGGCATGTTTGCACAGAGGGGAATCTTGGAGGAGGGAGGTTTGGCAAAGTTACTCTAGTGTCTAGGTGTTGAGTCATCAGTTTTACATAGATGGTGCAGAAGACAAGCTGGAAGAAGAAAAGTGGTGTGCACAAAATATTTCCAAAGATGCTTACTGAGTCTTTCTAACCAATGACTCTATAATAACAACTATGTTGTGGAACTGGTTATTTTCTATGCTACATCATGTAAAACTGTGATGACAGAACTTGGAAAAGTTGGTTTAGTTACTATCTGTGGAATATTTGCAGGGTGCTCACTAGCTCCTCCAGGTTTCTTTATCCTCTACTCCAGAAATAGATGCTACTATGCATCTTCATTCTTCTTAATATTAGTTTTCTTTTAGTTTGAAGATGATAAATGTAGCAAAGGTATTACCCAAGAGAAGGCAGTAATGAAAGGGCAAATGTTAGTGGCTTTTATTTTTTTCCACTTCAAATTGATTCTTCTAGGCACAGCAAGATTTGTAGTGTTTGAGAGATGACTAGAAGGTTAGTCATAGTCAAAATGGACTGTTAGACTGAGGGGAGGGAGAAGTGTATATATTCAACAAACTAATTTGCATCGTCTTGACTTAAATTTGTTTACAGTGATCCAAAGAAAATTGCTTTCTAATAAGTCCTTATTTACCTGGTAGGCTGATGGACAAGAAATGTCATAAAACCTGGGTGCTTTATTTTAAATCCTGATGCTGGTGTTGAAAAGGGGTCTGTCCTGCATATAACTCTGGTTGTAAACTATATTCTAGTACAGGTATTCGTGACCTAGCATACTGTCCCTTACTGAAGTGTCAGCAGGTATGGTTCTCTTCATGCTGTTCAAATGCAAGTTCCTTTGCTCATTCCTGTGAGCAATTACCTTAGGAAAAATGAGTCATCTCTTTAATGTGGACCATTTAGGTGACTTGCTTTGTGCAGTTGCTTAGTCAGCTGTCTTGGTAAAATAAGAAGACTGCAAAAGAGTGGACAGGAAATATGTAAACTGTTCTTACTGTGGTGACCATCATCTCAGAAATTATACTATTGCATCGAAGGATAAAAATCACCTACATGACCTTCTGACGTGTCTGTTACAGTGCAGAGTTTAAGTATTTCAGTACTGTAACTAACAGTATTCTTCCATGTAAACACAAGCCTGTGCTACTTCAGGAGTTACTGCTACCCTTGGGTTGACCCTGTAAATTAAAACAACCACAGTTTTTCAAGCTTTGGACTTCTTCCCAAAGAGGCATGCTTCTCTACTCCCTGCACAGCGGCTGCAGGTCTGTGATGCTTCCCTTAAGTAGATGGGCTTTGGAACCAGATCAAGTTCTGAAAAAGATTTTATAGAAATTTTTCATCTTTGTTTAATCTTAATGCTGGTCAGATCTTGTTGATCTGAATTGGTGTGTCATAGGATGAGAGTTTCTACAGGAAGGAGGAAGATGGTGTGAATGTGCGGTGAAGGCAGGTCAACCTCTTATCAGAAACTGCTGAATTCACTTAGGCACCTTATTCAACTGTGGTTTCACTTGTGCTTTGTGGGAGTTTGCTATTGAACTTGTTTGGGGCTGAGATCCATGAACATCTTCAAAGACCTGGCTTTTCTGATATGTATGTCTTAACCTTGCTGACCAGTATGTTATTCACCTGAAAGCAATGAGTAGACTTGATCTACTAAGGTTTGGTTTTGTGTAAATGTGGTTAAATTTGTATTATTACTCATAATGACTGGCTAGATCACTTGTAGTTCTTAAATATACATCCAAGCTTGTATGATTATATCTGCCATTAGTTTCTGTGTTTGCCGTTATAAACATATTGGCTGCCTGGAGGTCTTCTAGAGACTGTTTGCAAATGGCTTATCTTTGCCTTATCTTATTGCTATATGACTAAGCAGGCAGTACAAAGCCTAAGCTTGGTTTTATTTGTTTCTTGACTGCATTTCTGAAATTGGAAGCCCATGAAAAATGATCTCTCTGTAAGTAAACATTATGCTAGTAGGCGAGTAGGTAAGAAAGAGCTTGTTATTAGCCTTAAGGAATCCTACTGTACCAGGAGGTAATGGTGACTGGTGTTTCAACCCAAGATTAATTACTTGTGCAGTTTGTAATTTACTGAACTCTGTGATCTTCCAGAATCATCTAAATTGGAGTTGCATTATGAATGTATCTGGCACCTGTTTTTCTTTGGAAACTGTAGCTCACTTCAGTGTCTTCACCAATGTTGGTTCTTGGTTTTTTTTGGTCTGAGTTACAAATCCCTGTTGTGTGAGCAATTACAGAGACTAAAATAAATGCTGGGTTCACTTGCACATTTACAACAATACCAACACTTAACTCTGAAGGTTGTAAAGTTCATTAGGAGGAGAAACTCATTATGCAACTGGTTTCTTATTCTCCTCTTCCTAGACTGTACAGTAGGAGCTGGCATTGCTATTTCATGTGCAAAAATTATATCACGTTACATGGTACAGTGAATGATATTTTCTGCTAAAATAGTCAAATGAAAGTTTACTGTCAAAGTATGGAGCCTGCTTATTTTCTTCTGGTAAAAGCCATCTTTATTTCATTAAATGCACTCTTAAATGTAATATAAACTAAACTAATTTTCCTTTGAAGGCATAAAGTTTGACACACTTGCGTTTTTAAAGGCCTCTCAGATGGCTGCAGAAATAATAAACCACATATTTTTGGTTTTCTGTTCTCTTAGTTAAATGTTCATTGTGGATAAGTTGCTGTGCCATGTGATGTATGTAACATCACTGGGTGGTGTCAAGATACACTTGTTGGAAAACAGAGACCTGTGTAGCAGCCCTGGATCATGCTCCTGTCGTGCTAAGTCTTATTCAGTATGCCACAGATCAGAATCTAAAGCCTTGCATGATTCACTCCAGTACTTAATTGCTCTTTAGATATTTATATTGTCCCTAAAAATCAATCCCTTCTCTTACCTCCAGAAGTGTTTTGTCTGTAACTGAATTGGGAGGATGGTTCTAAAATTGTTTTCTGGGCAACACTGAAAGAAAGGTATATGTTTTGTTTGGTTTTTTTGATTTTGTGGGTTTTTTGGTTGAGTTTTGGGGGGTTCTTTGGTTTTGGTTTTGTTGGATTTTATGAATTTTCTGGACCCTGTTGAGAGGATTGTCAGGAGAAAAGTACAAAGGTCTTTTAATCATCTACATGCCTCTGTCTTGACAATACATTTCTGCAACAATTAATCGGGAAAGGAAATGACCTGTTTTGTTTCCCCTCTTACATGTCTTAGTACTCTAGTAAGTAAAACGAAGTGAAATATTACTTCTGAGTTGAGGAGAGTAGAAAGAAGAGGTGTTTGGATAGTTTTCTTTGTTTTTTTTAAAAAAATCAGTTAGAAAGTGAGTCTGATGTCAGAGGGAGCATTTCCCTGGGCATGTTTGTAAATTTTCAACTTCAATATCCCATCACAAACTAGTCTTGTAAATAATTACTTTTGGGTTTGTTTATGACTGACCTAGTTGCTTCTAGTGGTTTGTTGGGGTATTTTTTTTTTTAAAAAAGAGGTAAACTTCTGAAAACAAAACTTATGAATGAAATATTTTCCATATGATCGCTTATTAATGAATTTTAAACTATTTTCTGTATGCAGTAAGTGAACTCTGAAGCAAAATCCCCATATAACCTCTGAAATGCTGAAAGCTGACTTGTGAGAAATGCTTCTTAATTCATTAAGCATCCTGTGGCCATTTACAAAGAAAGTGCTTAAAGGGTTTTCAAAAAATCCACTTCCCATTAATCTTGCCAGAAACTCAAGTGCACTATTACTCAGGGACTTTAAACTGTGCCAGTACCACAGTGCATATAAATTCAAAATAAAGGCCACATACAGGAGATAAGGGAATTAAGGTAACAACATGGATTTATTTTGCAAGAGAATTGGTAGTTGCATGACCAGCTAAGGTGGTAGAAGCAAAATGACTGTGGAAGTGTCTGTTTCAGTCTCTCTGTTTGCCAATAAATATTTGTAACCATGCAACATCTTGTTTTTGTTTCTTTCCCACTACAGGTTTCAGCATTTTTAATATTGTATTCTAGGCTGCAATCTCTAATTTAAGAATGGTTTTGTTAGGCCAGAGCAGAAATATCTCTAGCCTAAGTGTTTGATTTCCTATAAGGATTTTCAGTGCCAGTACCCCAGGACCAATACAGGGATACATGTGTTGCAAAGCTTCTTAGAATATGGTTTCAGGGTCTGTGATCTATTGCTCAGGGAAGTCATCTTGAACCATGGAGGATGTCATTGTGTTTAATTGCCTCTTGGCTTTTGAATCCGTATTTCAAGAACACCTCTTGATGCCATCTGAATTCTCTGGAACCGTGTAACCCTCTGCAGCAAGGAATCCCGTGGTTTAAAGATGTGTGATTGCCCGATTACTTTGTCTTCATGGAAACTTTAACTCTAGAATAATAAATTGGAACTGAAAATTACAGTGTGTGACAAGAAGAATGTAAGAAGGATCAATAGCATCGTGAAGCTTCTTTTGTCCTTGCAGACATAGACGTAGATAGTATCCACCATATGGAATAAGGTTTTATAACATTAGTCTCTAGGTAGTACAGTAATAATGAAGAGTAAGTTAACAGCATTTCCAGACAGCATAGTCCTGTATTGTCTGGAAGTTTTACAATTGAAATGAAAGATTAGCATGAGGTAGGAGAGACTAAATGTGATACAATGCGAAGTACTGCAAACACTATTAGTATTCAAGTTTTTGAGCAGTTAGTAGTTCAAAAGGTGGTTCTTTCTGTATTTCCCTATTTATTTGCAAGGTACAAGTAGAGCAAAACTGCAATGAAGATGTGAAGAAAAATGTATTTGAGGCTTGAAGAGAGAGTTCTTCTAATGTCATAAACCTCCTTTGTGCTACTTTAGCTTTTCCCACTTGTGAAGATGTACCTAATTACTACTTGAAATCTCTCCTTTGTAACCACCTTATATGGAGAATTAAGTAGGAATATTTTCTCCTGCTAAAGTATTAACTATGGTTAGATACAGACTTAGTAATGAAGGTCTGCAGGTGAGCTTCCCAGTTGGAGCTGTCAGATTTGTAAGTCATAAAGTTTATGGAGTAGTAGCTTAAAAATAAGGCTACAAAAATAGCAAAGTCTTTCAAAGTTGGGGAGCAATACAGAGAGTATTCTGTTTTTTAAAAGGGAAAGTTGTTAATTGAATTTAGTGCAAGTGAGTATGACAACAGCTTGTTTTCTAAGTTTACTTAGGCCCTGTTTTGGAAGAGTGTCCCCTAGAGGAAAAGTTACTAAAATGGCTATTCTGTGGTAGCTCACTTGAGTATCCTAAAAATTCTTCAGATATTGTAGAAAAGCAATATAGAAGAAATATATTTTTTAAATGGAAAATGTCTGGTATTTAATGGAATCATTATGCAGGTTAAAATCCAATCAGGCATGCCAAGGGTTCTTCAAGATACTAGGTTACACAGTTATTACTCAGTATTGATTGAATTATACTCAATATTATTGAGAGTTGAGCTGAGGGGCGAAAAGTCCAGCTGTTATTAGCAGGCCCTAATATTGCTGAAATTGGTAAAGTCAAGCTGTTTGCTTTATAAAATGCAAAGCTAGTTGATGTTGGCATACTTTGATGTACCACTCTGAATATGTAATTCAAGCTTCAGATATTATGCAAAACATCATGCTGTAAAAATTCTGTATTATTCCAGGGCTATAGTGGATTTTGCATGTGAATTTTGCAGAACAAGGTGAGAATTTATTGGTATAAAAAATGTTTAACTATCCTGTATGGAGTTACAGTATTTGTACTTTTATTAATGAAAATATATTTAGCAATTCAGGAAGCTTAAATTTTAAAATTTTTGGGAACAATCATTTGGAAGGTTTTCTGTTACTGTATTATTAGATCATCACTTGGAAATGCTGACCTGTTATTGCTCAGAAATTATGGCAACAGTTTTCATCTTGGCATTAACTTTTTTTTTTTGTGGGTTCCTCTGCCTTTGTTGTCGAATTAACCTTCAGGGTCTTTGTACTTTTTTGGCATTGCTTACATCATGTTGCCAGAAGGTCTGAAAAGCTAACTGCTAGGCTATGAAATGAATGATACAGCACACTGTAAAAGGAGATGGGGGAGAACAGCTGCTATCTTTTAAGTCACTCCTCCTGCTAACAAAATACAAAATTATTTGTTGGTTTTTTTTTGTTCTCAGTAATTATGTGAATTTTGGTTATCTAGGGATGTTTTAATTTCCTTTTGAAAATATCCAAAATGGCTTGTATTCACTTGTTTGGAAAGAAATTTAGAAGTGAGAAAATGGAATTTAAGTTCCTTGGGTCTTGCTTGCTGATGTATCGTCTCACTTTTCCCCTTGGGTTATGGTTCTGCTGAGAAAATGCAGGAGTGGCCACTTGCAAAGTATGTTTAGCTTATCACTTAGAGAAGAGAAAGGTATATGAGATTAGATTTAGTATGAATACCTGAAGGACCTTGTAGGGGAAGCTTCAAGTATTTCCGAATTTCTAGTTTGAAAGCCATTATACTAAAATGTACAGTGTTATTTTAATGGTGGTCTTAAAAATATTCGGTACATAGTTCCTAAAGAAATATAGGTTTGATCCCTAAATCGTGCAAATCAATTCAAACCAAACATTTAAATCAGCACTTCTCAGTTATTTTGACTGTTGTTAACTTCAAATGTCGCTATGATCCCTTGCCAAAACCCAGCAAAACCCATCAGTGAGAATCAGCAACGTATGTGGCTTTGAGAGCTTAAAGAAATCCCTTGACCTGAAGGCATGTTGGTAGTAGGAAGAAAACTTCATTCAGCTTTTTGGATAGTAGAATTTCATGGCATCTCTGTAATGTCACAATGTTTCCTGGTGTCTTTAAAGATGGGGGTGTGGGGGCGGGAGGGGGAAGACGAACACAACAACAGTGATGTTGCTTTTTGAGTAAAGCAGACTTGTCTTCCTTTTTAAAAAAAGTCTGGACAATGAATGTGCTGGTAATAACTTGTTCAAAATTAATAGAAATGCAAATCCCTTCAAGTGCTATGTCACACATTCAACTCTCTGGAACTAATATGTTCAATTGGATCTTATTTTGAAGAGTACCATAGTACCAAGCAGCATAGCAACAACTTCCTTTTAAGAGATGCCTAATTTAATGCTTTCAGGGAATATATGTGTAAGAAGTCTCTTGCCTTCTGTCTTGTCTTCTGTTTTCCAGTCCCTCACTTATTTTTGTGTACCTTTATTTTGTGGTTTCAGTTGTCTTAGTGATTATATTTTTTTTCTTCTCCCTGATCCTTTCTTTCGCACTCTGCTTAGTTTTGTTCTTATTTATTCCTTTATGGTTTTCTTTGTGTGGTTGAATGAACACAGACCTGAAAGAGACTGGACACCTCTTTCTCTGTACTTGAAGGCTGATGGTAGGAGGAGATGAAAGGCAACGTTGTACTGCTGTGCCACGTTGTTCAGGTTGTTCTTGACTTGTGTGGGGAGTGGTACATTGCTGTACTCATATACAAATCAGCTAGGAGAAGCTATTCTCTGAGAGAAAAGGAAAGGTATATGAAGAGAGGTGGCTGAAGACATCAGCTGAAGATGAGAAAAACCTTGGGGAGCTAAAGACCTGAACGGATGAGCAATGATGATATGATTAATAGGGCCACATTGTAACTTGAGGATGAGATCACAGAATTGCAGGGGTTGGAAGGGACCTCCAGAGATCATGGGGTCCAACCCCCCTGCCAAAGCAGCTCCCCAGCTCATACTGCACAGATAGGTGTCCAGATGGGTCTTGAATATCTCCAGGGAAGGAGACTCCACCACCTCCCTTGGCAGCCTGTCCCGGGGCTCTGTCATCCTTACTGTGAAAAAGCTTTTCCGCATGTTGGTGCGGAACTTCCTGTGTTTTAACTTGCAGCCATTGCCCCTTGTCCGGTCTCCACTCACCACTGAAAAGGGGCTGGATAATTCCCCCTGCATCCCATGCTTAAGATAATTATAGATACCAATTAGGTCCCCCCTTAGTCTTCTCAAGGCTGAAGAGTCCCCAGCTCTCTCAGCCTTTCTTCATAGGGGAGATGCTCCAGGCCCTTAAACATCTTTGTAGTCCTTCTTTGGACTCTCTCCAGGAGATCCCTGTCCTTTTTACACCAGGGAGCCCAAAACTGGACACAGATCTGATGGTGCTTGGAATATCTTGGTGTTCCAAGGATACAAGGTGATGTTAAGCTGCACAACAGTGACTTATTGAGCAATCTTTGTTCATTCTTACATCATAACCTTGTCTTTTTATTGTGCTCCCTTTCAGGACTGCTGCTAGTTGGGGGGTGGGAGGGTTTGAAGGGAATCTGTTAGCTGAAGACCAGCTGCATGCATTACTGTCCTGGTTTCAGCCAGGGGCTTCAGCCAGGAAGGGGCTAACCTGCTGGGCTCGGGACAAGTAACTCAAATTGACCAATAGGATCATTCCATGCCAGTTACATCATGCCGAGTATAAGAAGCAGGGGGTGTTGCAGTGTTGGCGCGCGAACAGCAGGGACCGGGCAGCAGTGTGCTCTCCGCTCGGGGCTTTGTTTACTCGCGGCGCGAGCTCGGGTCCTGTGTGTTGCGGCTGGGGTTTGCGCGGGCTGCGGCGCGGCGTCCGTTACGGGGAGTGCGCGATCTGAACTGCTCATCTCGGCAAAAGGTTGTATTGTTCATTGTTATCTGTTCTTCCCCTGTTATTTCCAGTAAAAATACCCTTATCCCAACCTGCGGGCTGTTTTGGTTTTCTCCCCCCCCCCCCCCGCTCCGGGGGAAATCTGAACGCGTGGTCCCCGGCTCCGGCAGAACCACAACATATTTTGGCGCCTGAACGTGGGGCAATAAAGGTTGGGATAACGGTAGATCTGACTCTGACCCGGTTGCAATTACGGTAAAAGTTGTAAGGATGCTGTTTAAGATGCTGTGGGTATTATTTACAAAGGTGTGGTCCTGGCTGTGGAAAAAAAACCTCAGCAGGCTGTTTGCAGTCCTGGCAGGATGTTGTATCATCTCGGGGCTGCAGCTTCCCTGCTTGTTCCCATACTTTGCTCTAGTGTGCTTTATGACAATGTTTTATGATGCAGTTATATTAGTGACTATGAGTTTAATCTGGAAAGTGTATGAGGTTTTGCGGTCCTGTCTAGTCCCTGGGCTGAGAGGGGCTGGTGGTGGTGGCCATTTTGGTGAGAGCACAGAGGGAGAGAACTACACTGGTTTTTTCCTTTCTGGGCTAAACATAACAGCTCTTATGAGAGTTTTTGAAAACTTTCACCATCACCTTGACATGGAAACTATGGCCACAGTGCTAGAAGTTCTTCTGCACTTGATCCTGCTTTCATCATATATTAAGAGCAGGTTTATGAATACTGCTCAAGAGGTTTCCCAAAGGCAGGATAACCACGAGGGGCAGGACAACCACGAGGGGCAGAACATAGGCCATTACCTAAGTACGGCTCAAACACTGCTTGATATCAGACAGCGCTGTCTGCATTGTCCGTACTGTCAGGGGGGAGGGGAAGAAAACAGATTGTCAGGTACTGCAGCAACCCCTGTAATTGGCACTGCAGCTGCGGCAACCCCCGTAATTGGCACTGCAGCTGCGGCAACCCCCGTAATTGGCACTGCAGCTGCGGCAACCCCCGTAATTGGCACTGCAGCTGCGGCAACCCCCGTAATTGGCACTGCAGCTGCGGCAACCCCCGTAATTGGCACTGCAGCTACTGCAACCCCTGTAACTGGCACTGCAGTTACTGCAATCCCCACAGCAGACACCACTGATGATCAAAAGAAACAATCCCCACCAGTGTCTGTCGCCCCGGTTCAAAAGAGAAAATACACAAAAAAATCAGTTCGTACAACAGCTGATGATGATGATCAACCGGGGCCATCAGGGGGATATCAAGATGAGGCAGAACCAGAGGTTGTCACCCGATCCCTGTCCCTGAGTGAGCTTCGTGAGGTTAGAAAGGATTTTAGCCGCCAACCTAGTGAGCCCATTGTCACCTGGTTGCTTCGGTGCTGGGATCATGGGGCTAATAGCTTGGAGTTAGATGGCAGGGAGGCCAAGCAGTTGGGATCCCTTGCCAGAGAAGGAGGCATTGATAAAGCCATTGGAAAAAGGTCAGGAATCCTCAGCCTCTGGAAACGGTTACTGTTAAGTGTGAAGGAAAGGTACCCCATAAAAGAATACATTACATGCCGTATGCCCAAGTGCGACAATATGGAAAGAGCTGTCCAGTACCTTAGAGAATTAGCTGTACGGGAGATAATCAGTTATGATTTGAACAATTCACAACTCCCTGCCGATCCTGATGAAGTCCCGTGCACCCCAGGCATGTGGCGAAAGGTTGTACAAAGTGTACCATCAGGGCACGTCAATTCACTGGCAGCAATAGACTGGAGTGATACTGATCTACCAACTGTAGCCAATGTGTCTTATAGGCTCCGCAAATACCAAGACAATATTTCCCTCTCTGTCATCGCAGCGGTAGAGAAACTGGTCCAGCGCCTTGACAACAATGTGTACAGCTCCCGACCCTTGCAGAGCAGTGTGGCAGCTTTTGGAAGAAGGCGTCCATCATCCCGAGTGGGAGAAAACCGAGGGTACTCACCACGAGGTAAACTGTGGTTTTACCTGGTTGACCAAGGGGAGGACATGAGGAAGTGGGATATGCAGCCCACTTCAGCCCTTCGAGCACGAGTAAATGAGCTGCAAGGTAAAACAATCGCACGTCGAGATTTCACCAGGAGGAACGCTGCACCAGTTACCACCGAACAGAACCCTCGACCAAGCAGAAGGCCTATCTACACTCCTGATATGTCTGATCCTCTTGAGGGAACCTCCAAGTCCTTCATGCACTCAATGAACGGCAAGTATGATCTGCAGCAATAGAGGGGCCCTGCCTCCAGCCAGGTGGAGGAGAGGGATAACAGAGTTTACTGGACGGTGTGGATTCGATGGCCTGGCACGTCAGACCCACAAGAGTACAAGGCTCTAGTGGATACTGGTGCCCAGTGTACTTTAATGCCGTCAAATTATAAAGGCACAGAACCTGTTTGCATTTCTGGAGTCACAGGGGGGTCCCAACAATTGACTGTACTAGAGGCTGAGGTAAGCCTGACTGGAAAGGACTGGGAGAAACACCCCATTGTGACTGGCCCAGAAGCTCCATGCATTCTAGGTATAGACTATCTCCGTAGAGGGTATTTCAAAGACCCAAAAGGGTACCGGTGGGCTTTTGGAATAGCTGCTGTGGAGACAGACGAAATTGAACAGTTGTGTAACTTGCCTGGACTCTCAGAGGATCCTTCTGTTGTGGGGTTGTTGAAAGTTGAAGAACAGCAAGTGCCAATTGCTACAACAACAGTACACAGACGACAGTACCGAACCAACCGAGATTCTCTGACCCCCATCCACAACCTGATTCGTCAACTGGAGAGTCAAGGAGTGATCAGCCGGACTCGCTCACCCTTTAATAGTCCCATATGGCCAGTGCGGAAGTCCAATGGAGAGTGGAGGCTGACAGTAGATTATCGTGGCCTAAATGAAGTCACTCCAGGTATGAGTGCTGCTGTGCCGGACATGCTGGAACTCCAATATGAATTGGAATCGAAAGCAGCTAAGTGGTATGCCACGATTGACATTGCCAATGCCTTCTTCTCAATCCCACTGGCGCCAGAGTGCAGGCCACAATTCGCTTTCACCTGGAGAGGTACACAATATACGTGGAATCGTCTGCCGCAGGGGTGGAAACACAGTCCCACCATCTGCCATGGACTAGTCCAGACCACTTTGGAAAAGGGTGAAGCACCAGAGCATTTACAGTACATTGACGACATCATTGTATGGGGCGACACAGCAGAAGAAGTGTTTAAGAAAGGAGAAAAGATAATTCAAATCCTCTTAAAGGCTGGCCTTGCCATAAAACAAAGTAAAGTCAAGGGTCCTGCACAAGAGATCCAGTTTTTAGGAATAAAATGGCAGGATGGACGTCGTCAGATCCCCATGGACATTATCAATAAAATAGCAGCCATGTCTCCACCAAACAATAAAAAGGAAACACAGGCTTTCTTGGGCGTTATAGGTTTTTGGCGAATGCATGTGCCAAACTACAGTTTTATTGTGAGCCCACTCTACCATGTGACTCGAAAGAAGAATGACTTCCAATGGGGCCCTGAGCAGCAGCAAGCCTTTGAGCAGATTAAACGTGAGATAGTCCACGCAGTAGCCCTTGGACCTGTCCGGACAGGGACAGATATTAAAAACGTGCTCTACACTGCAGCGGGGGAGAATGGCCCTACTTGGAGTCTCTGGCAGAAAGCACAAGGGGAGACTCGGGGTCGACCGCTGGGTTTTTGGAGTCGAGGCTACAAAGGATCAGAGGCCAATTACACTCCAACAGAAAAAGAAATATTGGCCGCCTATGAAGGAGTTCGAGCTGCTTCAGAGGTGATTGGAACTGAAGCCCAGCTCCTCCTGGCACCCCGACTGCCAGTGCTGGGCTGGATGTTCAAAGGGAAGGTCCCTTCTACGCATCATGCCACTGATGCTACATGGAGCAAGTGGGTTGCATTAATTACACAGCGAGCTCGAATAGGAAATCCCAATCGCCCCGGAATTGTGGAAGTAATCACAGACTGGCCAGAAGGCAAAGATTTTGGAATGTCACCAGAGGATGAGGAGGTAACACGTGCTGAAGAAGCCCCACCTTACAACACACTGCCAGAAAATGAGAAGCAATATGCTCTCTTCACCGATGGTTCCTGTCGCCTTGTGGGAAAGAATCGCATGTGGAAAGCTGCTGTATGGAGTCCAACAAGACGAGTAGCAGAAGCTACTGAAGGAAAAGGTGAATCAAGCCAGTTCGCTGAGGTTAAGGCTATTCAGTTAGCCCTGGACATTGCTGAAAGAGAGAAGTGGCCAATGCTCTATCTCTACACTGATTCATGGATGGTGGCCAATGCCCTGTGGGGGTGGCTGCAGCAATGGAAGAAGAACAACTGGCAGCGGAGAGGCAAACCCATATGGGCTGCTGATCTATGGCAAGACATTGCTGCTCGGGTAGAGAAGCTTGTCGTAAAGGTACGTCATGTTGATGCCCATGTACCTAAGAGTCGGGCCACAGAAGAACATCAAAACAACCATCAGGTGGATAAGGCTGCTAGGATTGGAGCAGCTCAGGTAGATCTAGACTGGCAACGTAAGGGTGAGCTATTCATAGCTCGATGGGCTCATGATACTTCAGGTCATCAGGGGAGAGATGCGACATATAGATGGGCACGCGATCGAGGGGTGGATTTGACCATGGATGCTATTGCACAAGTCATCCATGAATGTGAGACATGTGCTGTAATTAAACAAGCCAAGCGGTTAAAGCCCCTTTGGTATGGAGGGCGGTGGATGAAATATAAATATGGGGAGGCCTGGCAGATTGATTACATCACTCTCCCACAAACCCGCCAGGGAAAGCATTATGTACTTACAATGGTGGAGGCAACAACTGGCTGGCTAGAGACATACCCTGTGCCCCATGCTACTGCCCGGAACACAATCCTGGGCCTTGAAAGGCAAATCCTGTGGCGACATGGTACCCCTGAAAGAATTGAATCTGACAACGGGACTCACTTCCGGAACACCCTAATAGACACCTGGGCCAAAGAGCATGGCATTGAGTGGGTGTACCATATTCCGTACCATGCACCAGCTTCTGGGAAAATTGAGCGATATAATGGACTTTTAAAAGCTACATTGAAAGCAATGGGGGGTGGAACATTCAAGCATTGGGACACACACCTAGCCGAAGCCACCTGGTTAGTCAACTCCAGAGGATCTACCAATCGGGATGGCCCTGTCCAAACAAAGTTTCCACATACTGTAGAAGGAAATAGAGTCCCAGTAGTGCATCTGAAGAGCATACTGGGAAAGACAGTTTGGGTCATCCCTGCCTCGGGCAAAGGCAAACCCATATCTGGAGTTGTTTTTGCACAAGGACCTGGTTGTACCTGGTGGGTAATGCAGAGAGATGGAGAAGTGCGATGTGTACCTAAACGGGATTTGATTTTGGGGGAGAATAACCAATATAATTACTAAGTAGAAATTGTAGTATAATGACTGTAAAATAACTTGTTGTTGTATATTCATTACTGCCATAATTATAATTGTTATATGTTGTATAAAAGATTTTGTTGGTTTTGGTTATGACGTAAATGGCATGGAATGAGGGGTGGATGATGTCCTGGTTTCAGCCAGGGGCTTCAGCCAGGAAGGGGCTAACCTGCTGGGCTCGGGACAAGTAACTCAAATTGACCAATAGGATCATTCCATGCCAGTTACATCATGCCGAGTATAAGAAGCAGGGGGTGTTGCAGTGTTGGCGCGCGAACAGCAGGGACCGGGCAGCAGTGTGCTCTCCGCTCGGGGCTTTGTTTACTCGCGGCGCGAGCTCGGGTCCTGTGTGTTGCGGCTGGGGTTTGCGCGGGCTGCGGCGCGGCGTCCGTTACGGGGAGTGCGCGATCTGAACTGCTCATCTCGGCAAAAGGTTGTATTGTTCATTGTTATCTGTTCTTCCCCTGTTATTTCCAGTAAAAATACCCTTATCCCAACCTGCGGGCTGTTTTGGTTTTCTCCCCCCCCCCCCCGCTCCGGGGGAAATCTGAACGCGTGGTCCCCGGCTCCGGCAGAACCACAACAATTACCTACCTAGTGCATCCACCTCCTTGAATTGTCTTCCTAATTTGAGGCTTATTTTCGTGAGCCCATCCGACTTAGATGTGCACTGATGACACCGATTCTCTGTTGCTCTCCTACATTTTGATGGCTTGGTATTTTGATGGAGACTTGTTTTATAATTCACTACTGTGGCATTGAATTGTGAATTCTCAAGTAGCTTAAGAGTAAGCTGCTTTAGATTAACGTGAAGCAGCAGTTTTGTGTGATAGGAGCAGGAAGGTACATGAGCCCTCTGTGCTTGGCTGGTGCCCGGTGAGCACCGGACTGACTGTGAGACTCCACAGCTCACTTTCTGAAGCGTGCAGCTTCACACGTGGTTGTAACTTATTGCCTAGTTAATGCAGTCACAGTTTCCATTTTAACACAGCTGTAAATGTTTACAGCCGTCAGGCCCGTGTGTGCTTTGTTTACATGTGTTCTGTTCTTCTGTTAGGGAGAAACAAATTATACTGTTCTTAAAAATAGGTAATTGCATCTTATGCTTAATTGATTTTTAGAAATTACAATGCAGATCTGATTGAAGAAAGCTTGTATGTGATCTGCGATTGGTTTCCCAAGATACAGATTTCTATGAAGGAGAGCCATGCAGCATATAAATGATACCATCACTTGGTATGTGTTTAGTGAAGAAACATTTGCAGCTATTCAGTGTTGCAGCCTTACAGACTATGTTGGTGGATTTTTTTTTTTGTTATTAATTAGTAGCACTTAATTTGTTTATAATTCAGTGGTAGTTGGGGGAAGAAAGGTGGTGTGAGTAAATGGATACAGAGGATACATCAGGTTAAATTAAAAATAGGAAATGATTGTTTAAAGTTAATTGAATATTTAGTGGCTTTCAAGTGAAACTGGATTTTTTTTTTTACTATCTTTCAGAAATTGTGTGAGCAGTCACATTGGAAAAAAAATTGTCATTTTGGCTTGTTTTATATTGACAAATGCAGTTTTGCAAAACTGAAATGAACTTCCAAAAAATATTGTGTCCTCATGTTTATGTTTTTTTTAAAAGGTTTTGGATAACAATTCAGAACTTTTCATATAATACTACAATGACAATTGCATCTGTTGCATTTCACATGATTATTAAATTGACAGCTGTTTTTTTCAGTCAAATATGAAATTTTGTCTTCAGATAGCAATAAAATGTTTTATAAATAAATGAAAATGTTGGAATGTGAATTCCCTTCCTTCAGTATCCGTGGGTGTGCCAGGAACGTGTGTAATGGGTAGCTACAGGCAGGGGAACAGAATTATCTTTTGTTTTTTAAATAACTTTCAATCTTGCTTCCTAGTATTCCTACAGTAGGTGTCTTAAGAGAACTTCCTGAAACATGGCAGCTCTTACTGTTACAAAATAACTGCAATATCTGTTACTTCTGTCACCTCTGAGAAGACCATTTCTATTAGACACCTTAGTACATGGTGCCTTACCCTACCAGTTTAGATACGTAGAGGACAAAATTATTCTAATAAACTTGAAACTAGAAATAGTGTCTTCCCTTTCTTCATTTCTTTAGTTCTCTATACTAGTATTCCCAGAGTCCTGCTATGCTTTACTTAAAATTCCATGTTTACTTCTACTGTTTCTAACTGTAAGAGACAATATTTTGATGACTTGTACTTACAGCAAATGAGCAAAAGGAGGAAAAATGTATTTCTCTCTTATGGTCTTGTATGTGTATATGAGCAGTAGAAGGAGTTCAAGTCTGCTTCCATTTTCCTTTGGAAAAACGTCTTTTTCAAGCATGTCACAACAGAGGGATGTAGTTCAGAGAACTGAGCACCTGATTGTTGTGGAGTTCAGCTTCTTGACATGCTGTCACTCAAGTTTACAAGATGCTCTTGAAAATACTTCCTTCCAGTACTTTGCTCCCTACTGAGAGAAGCACTATGTAAATTTGTTTGCAGTAACTTCTTTGCTTTCCCTCGATCTCCCCTCTTTTTATAATCCAGGAACTCTTGTTGTCTTGGGGATAAAGTCCTCTACAAGCTTGTGGCTGATGCACAGTGTTTGTCAGTCTTCAGTCTTCATGTGCAGAAGATATAAAATATGATTCTGTAATGTTATTGGCAAAATAGGTTACTACTTTGACAGAAATGTATCTAAAAAGTAAAGTTAGTCAACCTCATTATAATGTTTTATAGCATGCAAGATGGCAAACCAGTACTCTGTGCAGGGTGAAGGGGTGGACTGTTAAGAGATGTCCCCTTGCCAGAATCACTGTAAATAGACTGTATACTTTAGTCCAACCACAAGAGTCTTTTCTTAGTAGAAAATTTAAGTGAATTTGCATCTTTAAAGATCTAAAGGTGTAATATAATCAAGAGTTAGGGTATCCTTTTCCTGAGTGTAATTACCCAATTCTGTGAAACAGCAGCCAGTAGCAACAGATCTGGAAACACTTGGAAAGAGAGGGTTTACATTTTGCTACTCGTAATGTCTTGCAGAATAAGCATTTTTCTCAAGTGTAATCTGAAAGATAATTATATGTTTCTGTCTGCAGCTCTGCTGCCCATTTTCTTACAGCTGGTAATTTTTTCAAGATTAGTATTTAAGCTTTGTTCTTTGCACATGTTGCTGCTATCCTTTTCCAAAACCCAAATTACCACCTGTTAAGGTAATCTAAAGATGTTAAGGTTGTTGAGAAGCGCTGTTGCCTTGTCAGGGTGAACACAACAAAATGGATGTGAACAAGTAGCAGCATTTCCCAGGCTTTCTTGACTGCTTTCCTTGGACGTACACATCAACAGTGCCTAGAAAACTTAGCCTGAGGTTCAGGCTATGTATGACAAAGTTCAAGCAAATTAAGAAAGTTTACAGTTAGCATTCCACCTTGTTCTTAGCTGTTAGGTAGTTATTTTATCATGGAGTAGCTGAGAAAGCAATACAGCTTGCCTGGACCTGCCTTGAACAGTTTTGGTCAGACTCAGGAGATCCCTGCCAACTGATGTGATTCTATGAGTAACTGAGTATTTAATTTTTACAATATTTGTTATTGGCTTAGATAATAATATTGTTGGTTGTAAAGCCAATTTGAGGCATCCCAGGTCATGATTAGAAAAACAGGCACACTATTGAGAAATAGGTTCTTAATGGAAAATTAAAATGGAATTGTCCCTTTGGGAAAAAAAAACACCTGAAGTGTTTGAATGAAGTGGCACCTCACTGGCAGTGTATCAGTTCATTTCAGGTATTAGCAAAAGTATTAGTTTCTGAAGTACAAGAAGCACAATTAAACTTGTCAGTGTTTATGCAATAGGGAATTTTATTCTCATACATCATCATTGTGTATGGTCACAGACATTAGCATTTACAGAGGCTTGTCTGAGATTAGTCTTCATGGTTTGGCTGTTGTGGAAGTTTCACAAGTGTGATAGTTTTTGAAGAGAATGTCATATTTAAACAGGAAATTGCTTTTCTTATCTGAAATACATATTTGTGTGGTGTTAAAAATTCTTTCTTAAGGAATAAGTGTATCAACACTTGACATGTGGACTCCTTGCAAGTTTTAATATATTCAAAATATATTTTGTACGTAATTCTGTATTGTGTAAAGTGCTGAGATTTGGGGAAGATTTTTTTTTTTAAATTCCTTTCTGGAAAGATATAAAATCCTACAACAATAGAGGAGAGGGTATTTAGATAATAGATTTTTAAGAGATTGATTAAAGAAATGTCACCCTGATCAGGATGAGCATATTATTGTTTTTGTCATGGTTTAACTCCTATAGTATTTATTAATACATATTAACTTGACTGGTTGAAGAGTTTGCATGCAGATAGTGCTCTCCATCTGTCTGGATAGGGATTTTTATAAAACGAAGTTGCTTGTGAATGTTTTCAATCAATGTGAAATGTTTTTGTCAGGAAGAAATTTTGCTGAGGGCTCTAGCTATTGCACTTAAAACCAGGGAAAAAATAAAACAGGAGATGGGAAACAGATAATTCTTTCTGTGTGTTACTGTAACTGTTTGATGTCTGGGGGAAAACAAATAAACAAAAAACCTCCCCAAAAAACAGAAGCTGATTTACACGGTTTTAAATCAATGTATTCTTAATTGAGTTATCTTAAAATCATTTGCTTGCATACACATCTTTAGGTCTGAAAATAAATTGATATTATATTCAGCTATGCATTGACCTGTATCTTATGAATTCATTAGAAATATATATACATTGGGAGTGAACTTTGCCTAGCAATCTTCAGAGTATTCATTGATTTCTAAAAACTCTATGAAAAATTATTGTGTGTTTATGGGATTGGGAAGGTATCACAAGTTTTGTAAATGAAACAAATTATACTTCTTTTTAAGAAAGAAGCAGAGTGAATGGATTGAGTCCTTGCTGTACAACCATCTCTGAGCAGGACACCTTAGGAAGTCACCTCTCTGCAGCCTCATAGCGTTTTCCCAAGGCAGAGATGTTTTTCAGGCTTAGGGTTTAAGTTGTTTGAAGGAACTGGGAAGCTATGTTAAGTGCAGTGAACTAAATGTACAACGAGATTTTGCTTTCCTTAACTCTAGTAATGATTTCAATTTTTTAAATTTTTTTTTTCCAAGGCTATGCTCCTGAGGAGTCAGTTTGCACTGTCTGTGAGGAAGCTGTAGGGCAAGCTAGTACTTCAGTCACACACTGAAGTACCACAGGCTCAATTCCCAGCCAGGGTAAATTGATACAGCTCTAATAAGGTGGCAAATCACTGCAGCTTGATATTAAATGAAGATACAATTGAAACCACTGTTGCTTAAATTGCTTTGAAAATAGAGATTGTGTTTGTGTTCCCTGTGTTACTTTTCAGTGCTAGCTGTGGGTGTCCCTCCATTCCCTCATTGTTCCCCAATGTTCTCCTCCATCAGTTTACCCTCATTGCAGCTTTTTGGTAGAAGGCATGGTGGCTTGGATATTAAAGTGGAAAGATGCAGGTAGGCAATGGTACCATGTTGATACAAACCAAGAGGTACTACTAGTTTTAAAAAGTCCTGATTATTATTTTGCAGAGTAAATGATAATTGTGTCTTCGGTTGTGTTTCATTATGGAAGGCATTAAATCCAATGAGACCAAGGGTGCATGTGTGTTGTGTGTTCAACTATATTAGAAATGTGTATTTGCAAGGACAATTTTACGAATAGCAGATGATTATCCTTCAGGGTTTATCATACTATTCAAGTGGTATTAAGATTTTTGTCTTTGGTAAGTGTACAGTGTTGGTTTTATCAAGTATTACGACTTTTTCATTAATACCGGCTGAGGCTTGTTCCTGACTCCCAGCATGAAAAGAAATAAAAGTATGAAGAGTTTCCCTTTAGGACTTCTTGAAATATCTCTATAGCAATTAGAAATGGCTTTTTCTTAAGACTTCCTATCCTTTTTCAGTAGAGGAAAGGAAAGACAGAATATAGGAATAAACAAAACCCAGAAATATTTGTTTAATTATGTGGAAAGCTCTGCTCTGTATAGAGGAGAGTAAATGGCTTGTTCTGGCTCAAAAAAATAGATTAATTTTGTGATTCCAGGATGCATATAGTGCTGTGTAGTTATGGATGACATCTGGCTATTAATGGCACAAATGCCGTGCAAAGATGCATGTATGTGTGTATATACCTACCATATAGAATGAATTACCTTCTTGCTCCTGAGCTCTGACACTCCTTACTTGTTAAGAAGTTGTCTTCAGTAGAGTGGATAGATAAAAGTTCATCAATGTGATTACATATGATGGAGGATCACTGCAGAATTCATGGTCTACAAAAGATGCACTTAAAAGCATGGACAAACTGTAAAAGGCTAAGTCTGAATGCCTGTCATAGTTATTAGATGGCTATAAGAATATAATGAGAGAATGCCTTCAATCTAACTATAAAATGTGGTTTTAACTGTTTATTGAACACTGGTAGACCAAGAAACTTGTGTAGCCAACTCTGTAGTTGTGTTCAGTGACAAGGGTGTCTTTTTTTCTGCTTCTTTACAAGGTTCTTACTAGAGGTGGGTTTAAGTCATGGGTGTTTCAAAAAATATAGTCCTCTAATAAAAATGAATTACTGATTTTATTAAACATGTGCTTATTTCTTAGAAGAAAGTCTCTTTCTCTGTTATGGCTCTTCGCTAGTATTTCAGCTGCTTGTTTTGCTATGTTCAAAATCAATTGGCTGGAGCTATTTGGATGGTAAAAGGGTTAATGTGATGGATGAGCGAGAATATTCTTAGTTTTGGGGACTGCAGAATTGAAAAGAAATTACTGTACTAAGCTTGTGATGAAAAATCAGAAATGTTATTGTTTCAAAGGCAAACAGAGGTTTTATCAACGCTGCTACCATGAGGTGTTGAGTATCTAAGGTAATTTGGGTAAGAAATGATAAAGGAGATATAAGCTTGTCATGGCACATACTTGTGTTTTTCTTAGAGGGGTCCTGGAAATCATATGATCAGTAGATGTGCTTATGACACTGCCCTGCACCACCAGTGACACCAGTGTCGTGTAATAAGAAGTGCACCCAGATCTTAAAGCATCTTCCCCCCACCCCTCCTTCCTTAGCAGACAACTTTAGTCATGATTTTGCTCTCTTCTTCCCCCACCTCATTATGGCACAGGGAGGGGCAGGGAATGGGGGTTTGGGAGTTTCAGTCAGTTCCTCATCAGTTGTTTTCCTTCTTAGTCAGTGGAGGGGAATGGGTGGATATTCCTCACACCCTTCCCTTGCTGCACCGTCGGGTCCTACCCACAGGAGACAGTCCTTCACAAACTTTTCCAACATGAGTCCTTAATAAGGGCTTCGGCTCTTCACCAGCTACCCTAGCATGGGTCACTTCTATGGAATGCAGGCACAGAATGTCTCTCAGTGTCCCAGGCCCAGACTGCTCCAGCCTAGTCCCCAAGGGAGTCACAATCCCCGCCCTAACGCCCCACACCCCAGCAAATCTTCTCATGCTTGGATGTCTCTGTCTCTCTCCACGGGCTGCAAGTGCTCGCAGAGGCTCGCTCCAATGCAGGTCACAACATCTCCTGTATGTCTCCAGCTCTTCCAGCATGGGGCCTCTCCATGGGCTCCAGGCAGGGTCTCAGCCTTTTCCATGGGCTGCGGGGGGACACCTGCTCCACCCTGGGTTTCTCCATAGGCTGCAGCGGCATCTCTCTCTCGGGCACCTGGGGCGCCTCTTCCCCCTGCCTCTTCACTGACCTTGGTGTCTACACGGTTCCTTACACCTTCTCACTCCCTTCTCTGGGGGCAAAAAGCAGCTGCTTGCAGTTTATTTCTCCAAAATGTGATTCCCAGAGGCACTGTGACCATCGCCGATTGGCTCAGCCTTGCTCTGCAGCAGGTCCAGTTTTGAGCTGGTGTTTGCTCTCTTGGGCCTGCAGAGAGCTTCTAGCTGCTTCTTGCAGAAGCCACCCCTGCAGCTCCCCCTTTTCCACCAGCACCCAGCCACACAAAATTACAACAGTATGAGGCCCATACTGTTAAACACTATCATAAAGTTGCTTTTTTTTTTCTGCTGTTAGGTGGTTCTAAATGTTAAATGTTTGACAGCTCTTAGCCTTTTTCTGACCGTGCTTCTGCGTTAGAGGTGAACCGCACAGGGCTGTTCTGAGTATGTCCTGCTAAATGTAGAACGTGATTCACTCAGCATTATGGCTAGGTTATTTGTTTTAAATTCCCCTGGATTCCCTTATTTGAATTTTTTTTTTTAAATCTTGATATATAAAGCTTTGTCTCTTCAAACCTTTCTAACTTCAACTTAATCATACTTACTTTACTAAAAGTATTTCAATATGTCACTCCTGCAAGGCAACTCTTTATTTTTCCTCTTTACTAGAGGAAGTAATTGATTGCACTTTTTCAAATCAAAATAGATATTATTTCTCAGGTATTTTTCTCCTTGTATTTAACAACTAAATACTAATAATCTGAATATAAATTGCAAAGTTTTCCTGTGGGGAATGTTAATGATCCACTAGCTTCCAAATGTGCTTGAAAGGAGAACAACTTGCCTGGAGTTCTTAATCACATAAGAGGCAAAAATCAAGTGTGTTCCTAGACTTCTTCAGTGTATCAGTTTCTGGTAGTAATTTACCATTAGTTCACTGGCTTTATTGGAACACAAAAGCAGATACAATCTCTGACCAGGAGGCAGTTGGCATTGGCTGTCAATGCACAGTACACCAATTAGATAGCCAATATAGTATTTTCTGTTTCTTCAAGAATTAATCTGCAGGACTTCAAGACTGATCTTTGAAGACAGGCATACTTTCTTAACTAGTGTGTTACTTAAACAACAAGTGTGTGTGTTTACATTTCAGCAGAAGTGTTACTTGAAGACCTGTTTATAGTGTTTCTAATTGCAGTATCTGTTCATATAAAGCTCTGTAAAACTTCCCTTGAAGAACTATATTTGATTAACACTGACTAGAGGTCTGGCATCAGAAAGCCAAGTAGGGTTTAGTTTTGCATTAAGACAGTTTCAACATTGGTACAAAGAGGCTCCCTGCAGTGCCTGTCTGTCCCATCTGGCTATAGCCTGGGTTCTCTTAATCCTTCTCTTTGATTAATGCTAAAAGTCACCCAGTCTCTGCATGTTTGACTCAAACTGATTGTAGTAAGTCTAGCTGTATAAAACAGTGCTCATGTATATCTGCCTGATGCTGTTCTTAATTCAATTAAAATGAGGAGAAGATAAAACTGTGAACAGGGCAGACTGTGGCGAGTGGTGCCTTAGCCCGGGAGGGGATCAGTGTTAAAGCTCTGACTGCAGTTTATGCCTGATGCTAATTATTGATAGGCTATGGAACACTAGTGCAGAGCAAATGTGAAAAATGAAATAGTAACTAATCCTCTGCTCCTCAAATGGAAGGATTAGAAAATTCCCCTTGGGCTAGGAGTTAAAAAGCATGTACCTTTGCATATTTGCAGCGCTGTCCTCTGGCATCCAGCACCATCTGGTTCTATTTCTTTGTGCTGGGTGAAAGTTGGGAAGTAAGCAGGTGTTACTTTACCTGTAGTTATCCAGCTGCTAAAAAGCATCAGTTATAAACTCTTCTATTAGTGGTTTTGCTAGTGCAAGACTAATTTTTGTCAAATGTTTTTCTGTCTGTGTTCTTACTGATGCAGGTTTATTGTGCCTTCAGGCAAGTCATCAACCTGCTCTTTGTGTCCTTTCCTATACTTGTGCAGTAGAAGTAGTAGTCCCATTCCTTAAAATCAGTTTATTTGGCTGGCCTTTTAAAGTGATAGACAGTAACTGGTGAAGACATTAATATATGTGTTAGAGATGCATACAGATTGTGCTGCAGAAAATTATTTCAGAACCAAGCCATTGACTTGCATCATATACAAATTTCCAGGTTGCTTTTATACTGATGTACATCACCAACAAAAGAGATTTGAGGAACAGGCAAACAGAGATTGTTCCTTGTTCTGTTGTGCTACTCAGCTGCTACTAGTTTGGTGTATTACTTAAGCCTTCTGTGCATAAGAGTAATGTACTCCACTCCTAACTTTTGATCAAAACATCCACACTAAGCTGAGTTTTGCCTAACCTTGCTTAGAAACTGCTAAACCATGTGCTGTGTCCCTTCTAAGTGGTGGTGGGAAAGCTGTGTTAACAAAGACACAATTGCAACTAAAAAATGTTAGGATTATAAAGTTTCTTCAACTACTGGGAGAGTCTTGATCTTCAAAGTGGCTATGAGAGAAGGCATAACCTTTTCATGGGAAAGGTCAAGAATGCAAAATAGTATGATCTAGAAACTGATCCAGAGTCATTAGCACTTGGTGTTCCGTTGAACTTCAAGGAACTGTTCCCCACTTGGGGTACTGTGGCTGGATGATTTCTGGAAAGGTGTGAAGGAATTTAACAGGGAACAGTGGAATTAACCATTAATAGTTCTCCTTTAATAGGTACTAAATGAAAGGATGACTAATACATATAACTAATTCTGAATCCAAAGTCAAAGTACGGCTGAGGTGCTTTACATTTAAAAAAATCCCAAGTCTGTTTAATGACCTACTGGTTAGGATGCTAAATTTGGTTTTGTCTCCAAAAGATAGCTTCACATCCTGCTACTCCCAACCAGCAAAGGTGAGGGACAGTAGGGCTGCTTCTTTCCACCTGATGATCTGTTTTGATTGCTTTGCTGCACACTTCCCCAGAACAAGCTGGCAGAATGGAGGTCAACTCCAGAACCATGCTCTGGTTTTAGCCAGTACCTTGGGAGAAGATAATCTGGAAGTGCTTTCTCCCATGTGTGCTCTGAGATGAGAAGATAGGAGGGCTTCTTGGCTGCAGCCCTAGCTCTTGTGAGCAGGGGTAAAGAGATTCAGCCTCAGAATACAGGATTAGATCATTTGTCTTATTCCTGAAAAAGACACTGCAGATATTCTTGTCCTTAGGATTTACTGATTTGCTTTAGAAGCAGCATACATACTTCAAAGGAATTCACTGAACCCAGTGAATTAAATCAGCATTGTTTAGCAGTCTTTTTGGAGGAGGAAAAATCAACAGCCACCACAAAATGAAAAACATTTTAAAAAAAATAGGAACCCCACAAAGGACTCAACCCAACCAAAACACAGACTCCAACAAAAACAAAAAAAAAAGGGCCTGTAAAAAATCAGGCAACCCGTGTTTTATCCCTATTAGTCTGTAAAAAAAAAAAACACAACAAACCAAACAACACATCTCCTTTACTACTTTCCCAAAGAGAACTTCATTTCCCCAGTAAGTGTTTAAAAAAGAAAATGCTGGAATGAAAGCGTTCCCATCACTTAAAGAATGAGAAAAGGGAAGATCAATCCTCAAAATAGTAAATAGTGTTTATAGTATGTCAGAGAAAATACTGGCAAACCAAATAGGAACTTTGCACTATTCAAAATAGGGCTATGATCTGGATATTTCACAGCATGCTTCAGGAACGTGCCTCTCCCTATGATGGAAACTTTACCGTGCTTGTCTGATACCTCCCTGCTGAAAAGCTTTGTTGAAATAAAAAGTAGTGAGAGGGCTTTTTGTTTGGTTTGGGTACTTCTACTGCAACTCAGACAAAATCTGAAACTAATATAGGAAAGGTAGTAGCCTGTGTGACACAAGTTTTAAATAATGAAGAAGGAAAGAATTTGTTTAGGTGGTAGAAGTAGTCATTGATAAAGCTTTCTTTTACTGTCCATAACTAGATATCTTCTTATAATTCCTTATCCTTTTAGAGATTGCACATTGCATCTGTGGCTTAGTGGCTAAATCACTTAATTCTGTCAAATAATCTGGTGTTCAGTTCCAAGCAGCTGCTAGAACTCTGGATGGAAAGTTCAGGTGTGCAGGTAAGTGCAAGTTGAGGGGGCACTGCAGCAGGACGCAGACACCAGTTAGTTGTCTGCATAGCCCCTGTCAGCATGTGGGCCATGATACTAGTTCCTGTAGCTTTTGCAGTAAATCATTTACACAGTGATATACATTATACATGTGTCTTGGTTCTCATGGCATCGCAATGTAGATTTCATTTTGCTTGTATGATATGGCAAATACTGATTCTTTTTGTCCTGTGTCTTTTCTTTATTCATGAGCAGCTTAAAACATATTAATTTGTGGGGAAAATCATGACAGAAGTTTGCACTTTCTTTTTTTGTCATAGTGAGCCTGGCAGCTGATCCTGAAGGATCAGGAAGAGTTTCGTTGTACTTTACAGCAGCTGGCTGCAACAGGCCTGTTTCCAGGCAACTACACCCTGTGGTTACTGGCTGCTTGTATCTGCATTGCTGAGGATTCATTCACTTTAAGATTGGAAACATGGTGAATTATGGCTAGAGGAAAGGCAGGTTTATGATTGTTTATCAGATCCCTGATTATTTTTTAACTGAAGTACAAAATTTTAAAAATTGCTTTGTTTTTACTTTAAGTATAGCTGGGTTTTGCCAAGAAGTGATGTTCACACATAGTAGTTAGTTGACTGGGATGAGAGGAAGTCTAAGAAAAAATTGTCATCTGGGACTAAACAGCCTAATTTGAGTTTCAGTATAAATCAGAACAAGACTTCAGTGATAAAACAGACTAAAATTACTTACTTGACTTTTTCAGCAGTGGAGGATAAAAGCAACTTTCAAGTTTGTTTTTCATAGGTGTTCTTGTTGAGACAGATTGATCAAAAAGGGGTGGGGTGGAGAGGATGGATACAAACACTGAGTGAACAGCTATGGCCTTTGTCCTTAAATCCCTTATTAATTTTACCGTATCCCTTAAAATAAGAATGGTAATAAGTTTTGGTCTAAATTTGGCTAACTGAACTCAATCTGCAAGGAGGAAAACAATGAAAATAGCTAGGAAAAGCAAATTATGGGTCTAGAACAGAAAGACATTTAGAAATTCTCCACTGTTACTGAAAGGGAAGTGAGTGTATAAGTGTGAAAATAGTCACTACAAGGAAAAGGAAATGCAGATGGTCTTTGTATATTCACAAAAACTGAATTTTGGATATCAGCTACTTAACGCATCTCTAGAACTACCTGACTTTTCAGAGTCTGTGGTGTTGAATTTTACTAGTTTTTCTGGATGAAGAGTGTCAGTAAGCAAGCACTAGGCAGGAGTTGACATGCACTGTAACATAGTTTTCAAATAAGAGTGCCAACTAAAATGCATAGAACCCTTAAATCATAACTTGTCATCTAATGAAAATCTGATTTCTCAAAAGAGAAGAGCTACTATGACACATATAACTTCCATACTGTGACTCATGCTGTAAGTCCCAATTGATTGTTACTTTTTTTAAGCTTGAATTTTACTTTGAATGAGAGAAGTTTATAATGTTCTTCAAACTTACATTAAAGCTGTAACAGAACCAGGAAAGAGGCATGTTTCTTGATTGACTGTTGTCATTGAGGAATGCTGGATGCAAGTAAATGAAAGAAATATTTTTTTTTAATGGAAAACTAATGCTTTTTTTTTTTAAGTCTGTGATAGGTTTAGCAATGACTCATCAAGCTAAGATGTAAAAACACCATGAGTTGATCTATTTCTGGGTAAAACAAATCAAAGAGACTGTTTAGCCAGATTTTGGGTTGATTTGCGTACTCTCCCTACCCCATGAGTCCAATGAGATCAGAGTTTAAATCAGGTCAGCACTTGAACTACTTTTTTGGATTGTTCATCAGTTAAAGACCAGTCCTGTCAGCTATTATATGGTGCTGAGCCTTTTACATGCTCGTGAAAAAACTTAAAGGGCCTAATAACTTCTTAAGGCTGTTAGAACTGACTGGAGAGAACATCTGTAACATAAAAGGGTGAACACATATTCCACGCTATCCAAAGAGATGGCTGTATCCTGAACTCCTGTTTAATAGCACAAACTGGGAGGGTGTTTAATGAGTGCATTTAGATCAGAGATCTCACTGGAGTACTGGGAAATGGACAGTCTTCAAAGTAACAGTCACCATTAGTGTGTGATGGAGCTGATGACAAGGCTGTAATCTTAGTCCCAGAAGTGAGTGCTGAGTTCGAAGTGAGCGTTCTCAAGTTCTCCTCTTCAATAAATCTAGTCTGAAATCTTCATGGAAAACAAAGTCACATTTTTAATATAAAAACAACTTGACATTTTTCAGTTTACTTTTTAATGAGCATTGCTCTGAGCTATGTTATAATGAAATTTGCTTAAAAGTAGAACAGGCTGGTGATACTTGGCAGAATCATGTGGCATATGGTAAAACAGTTGTGATTTATTGGCAAGTGTTCTCGCTTTTTGTAAGAGTGGCTTTCAGCTCAGTGGACTGTATTTTGATATTCAGGGCTTTAAGAAAAAAAGCCAAATCCAAACCTGCTGAGCAGTACACATAAGTTACTTTAAAAAAGGTAAGGCCTTTCAATAAGGGTGGGATAAGTTTTCATTTTTATTCTTTGTTTTATATATGTGGTATATGACTTTTTGTCTAGCTTTTCACCCTATTTTCTCACCCTTTTTAGAAACATCAGAACACTCAGTAGCTTAAAATCATGTTAGCATTTTTAATTTGAACCAGGTGGGATTTCTGGGGCTGACAGATCCAGTTCTTTCACTGTAGCTGTCCATGTACTTGCATGTGGCTTTCTTATTCTTGACAATATCCTGCAAAAGCTACTGCTCAAGTTATGATTGTCATATGATTGCATCTCTGAATGACTCTGTAAATGAGTATAGAAGGAGTTACTAGGACTGTATGTTTTGGTTTTTTTTGGGAGAGGGGGTTGTTGTTGGGTTTTTGTCTCTTTTTTTTTTTTTTTTTTTTTCAACAGCATCCTGTCAGAATTCTAGTTGGATTTAGGATAGAGATTTAGCAATTGCTGGTGGTATATTATGCAATATCTTCTCACTCTTTTTCCAAAGAGCAGTTTTCTCTTGAGAGAGCCTGGTCTCAAGTTCCAGTGTTTCCCTTAATGAGTAAAGTGTGGCACCTGATGCCTTTGGACAGAAGGCTTCTTCGTAGCCATTCCTCTAGACTTGAGACAGAAGGCAAGCGGATGACATAACTATGCTTGATGATCCTCAAAGCGAAGACCCCGCAATCATTTTATAACCATTACGTACTACTGCTTTTCAGATTAAAATCTTCAAAGTACCCCATTAGCATCTTCTGATTTTGCTTATTTCTCATCTTCATATGATATTTTTCCTTGAATAGAAGGCCTTAAATTGTGTCTGTGTATCAACCTAGATACACACCTTAAAAATGGAGTAGTGAGGGTGCAAAACCTGAAGCGTAAAGTATTTCCTATCTTGTTTACAGTTTATTAGACTCCAAACTGAATGTTACCGTGTCAAGTATAATTTTTAATGCAAGACTGGGGGACACACACCTAAAATCAAATATGTCTATTTCTAAAGTTTTCCAAAAAGAAAACAATTACTTCAGGATTTCTCATGCTATTCATTTACTTATATATAGAAAACAGGACATGAATTGTTAAAAGCCCTGTTTTGGGTCCAGTTCAGCATGGATTGTTGTTCTTTGCATGTGCAGTCATAGGCAAAATTCCTGCCAGTAGCCTCAAAAGGATTGTGATGTGGCCACAGTTTCTTAGACACTTGAAGAAATAATCTGACCTAACTTCTTGGGGTGAGGGTGTCAGTTTTTATGTATGCGTATGCTTTAAGGACTCTTTGTTAGAATTGAGTGTTGTAATAACACATAGGATCTGGGAAAAGGATTATATAAAGCTATTGATTTTTATTTTTTTAAAGAGTATGGCAAAGCTGAAATGCCACATTACTCTCAGAGGAGAGGTCTGTCACTAGCGGCTCATGTTCCAGGTCACATGGGGAAGGGATGGAGCTACTATACAGGAGAAGTAGCAATTATTTTCACAGTTTGGTCAGATGTTAACCCATATTACAGATCTCTGGCTATGTCCCAGACTCATGGGTTCATGAGTTATTAGCCTATTTTTAAATTTTTTTTTAATGAAAGATTCTTGTCCTTGTGATTGCAGAGCATGAAAAAGACTGCTCTGAAGTGTAACTTAGAGGCAAAACTTCTGTGAGGCAAATGCCCTTTGAACTAGGGAGCATGGCTACAAGCTGGGTCAATTATACTGGCCTGTAATGAGGTGGGGGCTGGCAAAAGTCAAGGAAAAAGGTAGGGTCAAGTCTGAATTACCCTCACTTGAACTGGATGCTTTTTAACTCATTTATAACTCTGGACCAGGAGCTTTCAGTATCACATATTCAGTCCAACCTTCATTTTTTCCACAAAACTAAGAATGATTTGGTCTGAGTTTAGTACATGGTAACTTGGCAATATAAATATATTTTTTTGCTTTTAGGAATTATCTTGTATTATAGCGTACCAATTGCGCAACTAGTAAGATTTGCTAAATACCCTTAGTGCTACATTCTTCCAGGCTATCTTTGGTACCTATGCAACTTTTGCATTTCCTTAGAAATTAAAACAATTGCTAGCTCTTTTGCCGCATAAAGTCATTGTTTTATTATGTGTGTATGTTTATATAAATCACTGATCATTGGGTTGATTAGCTATATTTGTGCCCAAACGGTCAATTAATGATTGCCTTATTTTAGGGGGTTTTGACCAGAATGCTACAGCAAATGTTTAAACTTATTTTTTTCCCCCTTGAGTGTGGGCAGTGAGAGGGGTTTCCAATTAGTGAAATTTATAGGTTAGTTATGATTCATCTCCTGAAATCAGCTACGTGAATTTGAATCATTAGTACTGGATGCTTTCCACTAAAACCGTATGAAGTTCTTCTTAGTATTTTGGCAAGGCTATTGTATTTGTCTTCCAGATGCTGCTTTTTGGTGCTGGCACATAATGAAGACCCTAAACCTTGAATGTAAGGGATCAATTAGGACTTTACTTCCATTGACATATATACAAGACACGGAGTTGTATGGTTCTGCAAGTTAGATGATATTACAGCTAAAGTAGGGAGGGAAGATGTAACTTAATTGACAATGAAAAAGGCAGTAAAGTGTGTAGGGTGTTTTAAACATGGAGCAAGTGTTATTTGACATAGCTTGAATGGCATTACAGCATTTTATTACAAGTTTATCTGACTGTGCACGGGGGAAATGTGTACTCTATATGTTGAGCACTGCATGAGCAAGGGATGCCACATTCTAGTCTGTAGCAAGTCTCCTGGTCTGTTACTGATACTCAAAGTTAAATGCTAGTTCTGTTGGCAGTGGTAGTACTCAGGTGAATTTCAGTAACTGATGATTGACATTTTTTGATTAGTTGCCTTTAATTGGCTAAATAAGGTTACTAAAAGTTGGGGTTTTTTAGAACCACATCTAGATACTTTTTTCTTTTGCTATAGGGTTAATAGCTACTGTAATTTCTCTTCGTTCACTATATAAGAGCTCTCTGTATGCATAAGGCCCCTAGAAGGGAACAGTACAGAAAGTATCTAAAACTACTTCTCATCCAAGATGGTCAACTTTATGAGACTCTTGTCATGGGGTTAGTGGAAGTAGGAGCAACTTTTTAATTTTAAATTATCAATATAAAAGGTGAGATAAAACTTCATTTGTACTGTGAATAAGCCATGGGTTTGAGAAAGACTTATTGGTAAAAATTTTACCTGTACAGCATCGGTAAGGATCACTCTGGGTATAGCCGACACCATGTTGTACAAAATACATACATTTAAAGCAAGCTAACTTTTTAGCCAGTGCTGGCTGTGTTTGCAGGATTTTCCTCTGCCTCTGTTCTCCCAAAGCAGACTTATATGTGATAAGGCAGCTGCTAAAGGGAGGGCGCTGATGTCATTGAGTCTGTAGCAGAGAAGAGAATCAGGATGGGAAATCAAATTCCAGAAGAGAACAGGTGATTATTCCTAATGGGAAGAAATAAGCTAGAGCAGCTGTTTGTATTCCAAAGTATGGTCCTTTAGAGGAATGCAGCTTTATTACTGACTTGGACTATCAGAAAAAAATGACTGAACTGGAGGGACTGAAGGTACATTTTGAATAATTTGTGTAGAATATCACTTCTGTTGAATGGGGAATTTAATGGCTAGCTCACCATAATGCTGGTAGATAAATAGAGAGAAAATCTCTGAAGCCTAACATATGAAGAAAGAGCCAGTTTTGTTTAGACATTGTTCAGTTGTGGCAACTGAAATAGATAAAATTCTTGATACAGAAGGAACGATTTCTGTGGTACTAAAGTTTTGACCTCTGGAAATGAGGCTGCAACTATCCACTGTATAGAATCAGTACTGTATTTACATGTTTTCAATTTATCTGCCATCTATCTCAATGTATAACAAAGTAATTTTGGTGACTACATGACAAAAGTCTTCTCATCACTTGTTTAACGTTGGTCAAATGTTCTTGCAAATTCATTTCTCTTATCTTTGCATTAGAAGCATGCCCCACCATTATGCATGGTAAACCTCATGATCCTGCTGAGTGTCAGCAACTATAAATGTGAAGGAGCTTAGTTGTTAGAAAAGTATGTCTTTTGATCTGCTGAAGAACAAAATATTCTAGAGAGCCTGTTTTGGCTTAGGATCTATGCCTTGCTGTCTGATCTTCCTTTCCTACTGAAAGGACCAAAATGTCACTAAAAGTGAGGTACTTCGGTGTAATTGCATCATTATTTTGTGCATGCTTAACCATGATGCTCTTTGTAGCATGGAGAGGCAGCCTAATAAGAGAGGTTCTGATCTCTTATAAAAATAATAGAGCTTTCTGTATACAGGCTGAAATGTCAAATGCTTTTCTGAGGTTATACAATCCTCTTTTATTTATCTTTGTGGGTCTGGCTTTGAGTATTTAATATATGATAAAAAATATCTATGACTGTTTCTTGGTAGGTAGTCTATTGAACAAGAATGAACTGAGCTGGGAGAAGGTAATGGGTCAGGACAGTATGTGTAGAAAGACCATAGTCTTCCTGATGGGGTTTTTTTGTAGCTTTCAAAAAGCTGATACTAATAGATGTGACTGTACTGAGTATTTGTGCAGACTTCTCTTTCTTATGGATGAGACTGGATGTAACCTCTGGAGTTCATAGTCTTCACATGCTGTGCTCAAGCAGTCAACGAGAGATGGTTACCTAGAACTCTGTCCACATGGCTTTTGAGTATCTCCAAGGATGGAGGCTCTACAACCTTCCTGTGCAACCTATGCCAGTTGTTAGCCACCTTTACAGCAAAAGTGTTTCTTGGTGTTCAGGCAGCACTGCGCTGCCTGTGTTCCAGTTTATGCCTGTTGTCTTTAGTTCTGTCACTGGCGAACCCTGAAAAAACACTTTGTATCTTCCCTATGCCCATATACATTAATAAGGTCTTCCTCAAGTCTTTTCTATGCTGAACAGTCCCAGATCTCTCAGCCTTTCCTTGTATGAAAAATGTTCAAGCCTATTAATCATTTTAGTAGCTGTTTGACTCTAATAAGTAACTCCCAAGATGTTAAAGAGGACTGGACCCAGTGTTGACCCCAGGGTATGCTGCTAGCTCCTGGACTCTGCTTAGACTTTTGTATCACTGTTTAAACAACCTCTGGGCTCAGCTGTTGAGACAATCTTCAATCCACTCCCTGCTCATCCAGCCCATATATCAACAGCTTTTCTACAAGCATCTTATGGGAGATAGTGACAGAGGCCTTACTGAAGTCCAAGGGAGAATTATTCTTGCCTTGGATATTACTCACCTGATTCAGTTCCAGGTGGGCTTTGGCTCTTCTAACCACATCTCTACATGCACAGACAGGGTGTGTTCATTTGTCCACATCTTGTGTACTTCCCTCCCATGTTTGAGTCTTGAAACATTTGATTCTTGAGTATCTCTGGTGGGTATCTATTTTTATGTACTTATCTTTGTGGATATAGATAAGAGTATTCTGTGGTGCCAAATATGGATTTTGTGCTATCCAAAATTATGTATTTGGCTGTTCTGTTCCCTTTTCTAAAGGCAAGAAGCTGTGGCTAAAGTCTTAGCAGTCCCCTATTTCATTTGCACTAGCCTTACAGATGATGCAGATGTTATTCTCTATAAGGCTCATGAAGAAATTCTATAGGATAAATGATGGCTCCACATTCATACTTTCTTTTAACACTCTAGTTATTATATTTGTTCAATGGTTTTGTAACATTCAGAAATCTGTAAAACAAAAGGTAGAAATCAAGAGGTGTTAAGCATGTTTTCTTCCTGAATTAAAGCATGTTTTCCTCCTCCTAATAATCTTTTAAATTACATTTTGAATTAATGTAAAATATAGTCTAAATATCGGGAGGTAACCAAGCTTCCTAGTGATATAAAACCAGCAACTTATGACTTCATCAGACTCCAACTGTGGAACTTGCGGCTACAAGGCATTATGTAAACACTTAGGAAAATATATGCAAGTAAGTCACACTGAAAATACTGTTTTCTGCCCACTGCTGCATGATAGCAGTACGAAAGATTCATTGGTGGGTTAGTCTTGGAGTTGTTTTTAGGGCTGGATTGGTGACTTTGCCTCAGGAAGACCTTGCTTGTAGACCTGATCGACTTGTTAAAAGTTCAAATCCTTCCAGAGCTCCTGAATACTGTTCTGCATATACAGCTGGGGTTTTATGTTCCTCGCTTAGATTTTTCTTATTGAGCAGAAGCTTTAGTGTCAGAGGTCTTGGCATGATTTATAGGATTGCTACATTAGACGAGAACACTGTGTTTGAGATAAGTGCCGGTTATCAAGTGGTTATAAGAATATCGCAGCAATCACTTCAGTGTACAGAATTATGCTTCTCCAACTAGCTGACTTTTAAATACTTGTAGTAAATTTAGGCATGCTTTTTTCTTTATATTCTGTATAAAAATTACATTATTAATTAGAATAACTTCTTGGGGTTTTTTGTAAATACTTGTCTTCTGATGAGAAAAGCATTCTGCTGTGCTATGGTTTGTTGAAAAATAGGTTAATATATCTTGTGTTGTGCAGGTTCTATTTAATAACACATCTATATGGTGTAAGAATAAGTGCTAACTAGTCCTTTAGTAATGAGATGCACTGGTGGTGCTAGAAGATTTGATGGTATTACAGATTTTACCATGGCAAACACAATAGGAATGATACTATCCCTATATTATTTTTTCTTTTAAAATTAAACCTTCTAAAAGCTTCTAAATAACATAGAAAGTCTAAAAGCAGTAACACAAAATAGATCCAATAAAAAAAACCTCTATTTGCTGTTTACCAGTAACACAAAATAGATCCAATAAAAAAACCCTCTATTTGCTGTTTACATAGCGTGCTATTGCCTCTTACACTTATTTTGGTTACTGCAGTGACCAATAAATAAAACACTAGATTTAGTGGGGTTTTTTGTTTGTTTGTTCCTGTGTTTCTGCCAAACAGACATGGCTGTTTAGTTCACAAAAGCTGCTGCTGGGTGTTCAGGAAGAGAAGGTAGTTGAGAGGTACTGCTGTCAACTGAAAGGCATTACAGTAGAATTCACATATTCCTTCTGGATAATTTGTATATTGTGTTTGGGTGACAAGGTTTTGATAACAGGGGAATTACAGGGGTAGCTTCTTTGAGAAGTTGATGAACCTGTGTTTTGGTTCTGGCCGGGCCAGAGTCAACCTCCTCAAGCAGCCAGCAAAGGTGAGCTGAGTTTGCCTGGGCTGTTTTCCATACCCCCTGACATCACTTCCCCATAAAAATGGTTGGTTGGGGAGAGGCATGGGCTGGGTGCCTCCAGAGCAGTCTGGGTGGAGATGGTCAGTCCTTGTGGTGTGCAGTGCTCTGTGATCATCGAGTCAGTAAGCTACTCTGTGTTATCACTGGGTGTGAGTGTAATTGGCCGTTATTGTTCCACATTCATGGTGATTTTGTCGGTATAAATTGCCCTTATCTCAACCCATGGAAGCTCTATCTCCTTTTCCTCTGGTAGTGAGCGAGTGATGTGTGGTGCTCAGCCACTGGTTGGGGCTGAACCACCACAGCATGCCATTGGCTAAGGCCAAGCACACCAGCAGTGATGGTAGCACCTCTGGGATAACATAGTTAAGAAGGGGACAAGACTTGCAGCCAGGGAGAGAAGTGAGAATATGTAAGAACAACAACTCTCCAGCACGAAGTTTGGTGAAGAAAGGCAGGGAGCAGGTGCTCTAGGTTCCAGAGTAAAGATTCCCCTGATGTCCATAGAGCAGACCATGGTGAGTCAGGCTGGCCCCTGCAGTCCATGAAGGATGATGGTGGAGCAGACATTCCACTTGCAGCCCATGGAGGACCTCATGGCTGAGCAGGTAGAGACACCTGAAGGAAGCTGTGAGCCTGTGGAAAGCCTGTGCTGGAGCACGCTCCTGGCAGGGCTTTACTGTCAGGACTTGTGACCCCATTGGGGGACCCACACTGGGGCAGGGGAAGAGTGTGAGGAGTCCTTCCTGAGGAGAAAGGAGCAGCAGAGACATGTGATGAACTGACCACAGCTGCATTTCCCTGTCCTGCTGTGTCACTGGAGTGGAGAAGGAAGTAGAGAAATCAGGAGTGAAGTAAAGCCTGGGAAGAAGGGAGTGATAGGGGGGAAGTGTTGTTAAGGTTTGGTTTTATTTCTTGTTGTCCTACCCTGATTTGAACTGGTGACTGGTCTCTGCCTGTCCCTATCTGCCTGTGAGCCTGTCATTTTTCTGCCCAGTCAGTTGAGGAGGGGAGTGATACAGCAGCTTGGTGGGCACATGGCCTTCAATCTGGCATTTTCCCAAAATCACAGAATGGCAGTGGTTGGAAGGGACCTCTGGAGATCATCAGTCCACCCATCCCCACTAAAGCAGGTTTGCCTAGAGCAAGTTGCATAGGGTAGTGTCAGACTCCACAACCTCTCTGGGCAGCCTGTGCCAGTGCTGTCACATTTAGAGTAAAGGAGTTTTTTCCCCATGTTGAGGTGGAACATCCTGTGTTCCAGTTTGTGCCTGTTGCCCCTTGTCCTGTACCTGGGCACCATAAAAAGAGTCTGGCCACTATGACGAAGTGACTAAGTTTATCTGTAGGCTTTGTCAGCCTGTACCAGGAAAGAGGCTCCCTTTTATGAAATGCTATTTCTAATTGGAATAAATTAGATGCTATCCTTTACACAATAAATACTCGTTTATCTCAGAGGTATGAATCTAAATAACAAATCATTTTTATTACTAAGTATGCAGTAGTTTTTGCTTACAAAGCCTGTGGGTTTTGGAAAAAAAAACGTAAGGGATTGGTATTGGTTTTATGTTTCCCCCTTCCTTCTCCGAGGTAACGCTGTTAAAGGGAAATTAGTACCTGGTTCAAAGGCTGATGATACACACCTTGTAAAGGTTTGTATATAGATGCATAATTCTAGGAAAATTAGCCCCTGTGGTTTCATTTCAGTGGGCAAGGAAAAAAATAGCTGAAAAGCAGAAGGTCCTTGAAGGACCTCTTTATTGTCAGTCGATATTTGAAATAAACTCAGAGGCTTTAGAGCTTAGCATTAATATAGTTACTGGAACAGCAGAGAGGTTATGTATTAAAAACTGTAGTGTCCATGGTGAAGTTCAGTTTGTGGCAGAGTAATGCACATGGCATGCCATCTTCAGTGTTAGTCTTGGAGGATTCCTCCAAAAGTTGAACAAGTTGGGAGGAATTGTCAGCATTTTCTGCTTAAATTTCCTTTGGAGAGAAAGACCTCTACAGGATCAATAAAAGAAATTATGTGACTAGAAAAATAACACTTCCTCTCCATCACCCCGAAAAAAAGCTCTTCTCTTGATGTCCATAAAACCTTCTGGAGTTTTTTTTTTTTTTACTGTAAAATGTTAATGAACGTGTGCTTTGACATAATTTCAGCATAACTTTAATTATTCAGTGATACAAGTCTAAATTTTACGTATTATGTCCTAAATGTAATTTTTGCTATCCAACAAAAACAGATCATTGCCTTACTGATTTTACAGTCTGGACTTATGAGAAGTGGTAGTTTTATAACCATGCTAGCAGGAGCTGTTTCACTTTTGTGTGTGTGTCTCCAAGAGAAGATGGTAAAAAGCCTCTTGCAAAGGGTAGTGATGAGGAAAGAGAAACAAAGCAAAGGCATCCCAAGAGTTACAGGATCTGGACTTTGAATATGCTGAAATAAGGCCCTGAAGGAACAGTAAATCTAGGGGGAGGGAAAGGGACCTGCAGCAACAGTAGTAATAGATTCTAAATTAGATTTGACTAGCTGTAATGATAGGGCAGTATATAAAAGCAATTTTAAGAAGTGTTGCAGGAAGAAGAGGCTACTAATCTTTGTCACGGCTCTAGACATAAAATACTAAAGCTTTGATGCTTTTCAGGACATTATTTTACATATAAGAAAGACAGTGATTGTGGTTGTCCTACAGGTTATGAGGTAGCCTTTTGTTTATTGAACCTGGTAGGAAGCCTATAGGTTTCAGTGAATGATAATCTCCTCCAGCAGGATACCTTAACTGAGGAGCTGTCTCCACTCTGTGATTATACTACAGAAGCATAGCTAAGCTGGCTAATGCTCAAAGTTTAAATAAAACCTACCTATTCTCAGTACAAAGGAATCTTGGTATATCAAACATGGTATTGGTTACAAAGTGATTTGGATGAGTTGATTGCACTGCTGATTTACTTTGGAATTGATTTGTTGGTGTAACTTGCAACAAATTTATGTCTAGTTATTTTTGAATATCACTAATCTCTGCCAAAGGAGTAAGATAGGCTTTTCAAATGAAATATTTTAAATACCTGGTACTCACAAATGGGGGGGATGGGGGTGGAATTTCTTCACAGCTCATTTGCTTCACAATGGCTGTCACAAGTGAATTACAGAGCTTTCATCAATAGAGTGGGTTGGACCTTGTAACTGAGGAAGCTGGAGAACGTATGGGAGGTATTTTTTGCTGTGTTTTCAAGAAGCAAACAATGCTTTTGATTAAAACCAACAAACTTAAGTACCATATCTGTAAATTAATGCTGAACTAATTTATAACAGAATTCTCCTTAAATGTAATGAAGGCTTTAACTCACAAGTAGGAGATAAGCATAACTGTCTTTAAAATTCTCCAGAAACCTTTAAAGGCGGCTGAAATGGTGCCTTTGTAATGTTGGGTGAGACAGTAATATTGGGTGGCCTGGGAGTTGGGTTGCTATCCAGTTGTTATACTGTAAGAATGAAAGTGGAAAGAAACTTACAGGCTTTTGAGTCTGTTAGGCAGGCATAATGGTAGCAAGGGCCAAGTCCCTTAGCCACCTAATCATAGTGAGACCTTAGCTGAGTACTGTCTCCAGTTCTGAAGTCCCTAGCACCCTAGACATGGTGAGATTGAGTCCAGAGAAAGGCCATGAAAATTATCAGAAAGCTGGAACACCTTTCCTATGAAGAAAGTCTGAGAGAGTTGGGTGAAGGCTGGAAAAGAGAAGGCTCTGGGTAGGCATTCTTGCAGCATTTCAGTACCTAAAGGGGGCTTATGAGATGGAGAGAGGCTTTTTACCAGAGCCTATAGTGACAGGACAAGGGGTAATAGCTTTGAACTAAAAGAAGATAGATTTAGATTGGATGTAAGGAAGCAATTTTTTCATGAGTAGGGTGGTGAAGCACTGGAACAGGTTGACTTGAGACTATACAGATGCCCCATCATTAGAAGTGTGCAAGATTAGACTTCTGAGGAAGGTATGGGTTTTGAAAAACCTGCTGTAGCAGAAAGTATCCCTGTCTGTGGAAGGGATCTTGGACTATATCTTCAAAGAACCTTCCAATCCAACCATTCTTTGACTTACAGAAAGGATTAAGTATCAAAAGTGATGATGTCAAGTTGCCCACTACTGTGAGTGTAATCCTTTTTAAAAGCCTGTCTTGTCTCTCCCTCATGCCTCTGTACAGACGTTATTCCTGTTGAGATGATGTTGTCACCAGGTGCTTAGTATTTGATGCTTTTAGGTTTTTACCCACCGAATGGACTTCTTGGGCAGACTGGGATGTTGCCTTCATCTCACTTTGCCAACTGCACTGTCTTTATACAGCCTCATTAAAATTATGAGTCACTTTAAAAAGAGCTATGTTTTGTTGTTGTATTTAAATGGCAGGTTTGTAATGCCTTTATGAAATTAACCTGAGCATGGGTATAAAGTTATCTTCTAAGAAAACAGACACCAGAATAGCTTGTAAGGTAAATGAGGGATCACAGATTAATTGTTTGTCAAACTTAAATTGGAAAATGCTTAAATCCACAGGTAAGGGCAAAAACAAGCAGTCTCACAAAAAGTAGGATTTAATGATCAGCAGCGTGATGGACAGTGATCCATATCTCATTATTTTTATAAAATACCATTATATTCTTGAAATTGTAGGGCTTTCAATTCAAGGCTAGTTTTAGATGTCAAGTCTTTAACAGCTTTTTAATCTCTAACAGAGAGCATGTCTCCTTCCTTTGTTCCCTTTATGCCATTTGCAGCGTGCTCCTTTGGTTGAAGCTCTTACAAGAGCAGCAGAAGGTGGTTTTATAAGTGTATGGAAAAAGGGAAAGAAATTTCTTCAAGGTGATGGGTTTGTACTCACATCTGTAAAAATTATAATTGCTTTGGATACCAGTAGCTGGTTTTGGTGCACAAAATGCTTTATATGGCAGATCAATTTGTATTGCTGGGAGATTTGATTTTTCTCAGGTCAGTTCTAAGCTTCCCTGTTGATTTGAGTAGCTTTGTGTCTTTGCATCCTTTTATGATTCCTTACTGTATAAGCAACCTTTTTCCTGTGTCTTGGCATGCTTACATGTCAGAACAGAGTGTAGTAGGGATATGCTCTAACTAGTTATAATTGAGCCACCTCAGGTACCAAAAGCTTCTAGCTATGACAGCATGGATCTCTGCATGATTAATTTACTCCTACCCTCATAAGCTTTGCAATGCCGCAGTCAGCCTTGTCAGCAAGATGGTACATTTCTTCCTTTTGTACAATCTGGGGCTTACAATGCCACCTTCACTGTAGTAAGATGTGTTAGAAACAAGCAGCATGCAAAACAGAAAGCCTAAGTTTGAGGAGCTGACCTACTCTGAAGCTGTAATGACTCATCTGTTTGAAACTTGGTGATAAACAAGGGCTAAGACATCCTGTAGCTTCTCACTGTCCTACCCTGGACAGAGTAAGACAGGCAAACTGGTGTGACCAGCTTGTGTCACAGAACATGGAGTTCTCTTTCTGCATGCATCGTGGACATAATCTTCAGGGAAATGTGTTTTTGTTGAAATTTAAGAATCTTCTCAAATACCTGAATGTGATTTTTTAAAAACACTGTCAATTTTCAAACAGCTTCTTAGCCACACTGGAAAAAGTGAATGGCACTTCTTTTCCATCTTTTCGAACTTAGAGATGCATGATAAATCTTCTAATATATTTGTGAGACTCCTGTTCATGACTATTACTTAAGGAATCATAACAACATAAGTAGAAGAACAAAAATTCAGGGTATTGGAAAAAAAGCCTTTCAAAGTTCTGAATTCTGGACAGTTCAAGAAATCCTTAAGCTAAAATCCTGTTTTATATTCTTCCATTAGACACTATGTAAGTATTTATAGTTTAGTTGTATGCTCCTCTACTCTGCATGTGTGAAAGAAATAATTTTTTTGTGTACTTATTTTATTTTGCTAAGCAATATATGTTTGAGAAGATAGATTGAGCAAACTGGAAAGGAATGTAGTCATTTCTAGGGTTTTCTTAGGTATTTGATTCTTGGGAGCTATGTTCTCAACTATTTCTGTTAATTATTTTTAAAGGAAGGGATGAAACCATCTGTCTGCTACTGATTAAGCCTAATGCTTTCGATTTACATTTAAAAAAATCTTATTTCTCTCTTTGAAAGTGAAAAATCCCTGGAAAAAAAATGCACCTTCTGCAGTTCTGATGTAACAATGAGTGCTGCGTAGCTGGGCATCTGCCTTGTCATTCAGTTTTACTAAGGGCATTGGTAAGGCTGTTTCCTACAGATCTCAAAGGGGCAGCTTGCCAGAATATAATCTTAGAAATAAGATTTATTAATGATTAATGACGTTTCTTGGTATTCCTTTTACTTTATATATATAAAATGTTAATTCCATGGAGCTGTTCCTGTCATTGCAGAGAAAATACTAGTTTATTTATGCAGTCTGTATAGATTTGTTTTCTGATTATGTTTTGATTTTATGAAAGGAAAAAAATATTACCAAAACAAGCTTCCCAGTTGCTTGTTTCCCAAATTCACAAATTTAGCAGCTGTGCGCAGTATAAAAGCATATCTAGATCAGATGCTTCAAAAAAACCCCAACAAACCACCAAACCCAAAACTCCCTCCTAAAACCATGCTTGCATTGCAACAACAATGAATAACTTCTAAAAATTGTTCTAAACTACTGATATTTGCACAAGTGAAGTATGCCTAAAAGTTTTCTTATAATAAAGTACCAGAAGTTGAATTTGCCTGGCAACAAGCTCTGTATTACTTTTTTTTTAACTTTTTTTAGATGGTATGAAACTAAGCCAGCTTTTAAAATATTAGTACTTCGTCTTAAAACAGGATGAACTAGAAGAAACAGGATGAAGGGATATTCTGTTTTTAACCTCAACTAGAAAAGGGAATACTGATCTTAACTAGTTCAGTTATGGAGCTTTTCAAAGACAGCCTTTCTCAGGCCCTTAGTTGGTATGCTTACCATGTAGTTATGGGAAGTTTTCTTGAATAAAAGACTGTACTCTGCCGTGTTTTTAAATGACATGTTGGTTAATGACAGAATGTTGTGTTGGTTGATGGATTCTTATTGCATTCCCTCACACTTTTATGGGTAGCAGTAGATTATCGAAGGAAGGGTCTTGTTGCTTTTTAATCCCTGATTCACAGCTGCAGTGAGATGGAAATGTATGTATTGATGACCTTTTTTTTTAAACTAGTTGGCATTTGAATTTAAAACATTGTATTGACAAAAGAGTACCTTATTTTTTTAAAAATTAAATTCCTTTTACACTTCTTCATTAGTATTTATTTCAGGAAAACAGCTCCGAAAGTTTTCCATTATTAACATGAGAGGGGAAATCCAGAGCTGTTGTGTTGGTTTTCTTTGTTCTCTCTATAAAGCCAGGTAGGACACTGCAAATTATCATCTCTTTGAGTCTTTGGATAGACTCAGACTTACGGAGGTTTTAGTATTTCTGGTGGCATACTTCTGACTTCCCTACTGCACTTGATGTTTCCAAATCATGAACCTTAGAACTTGCAGGGGAAATGTTGGGAGGAAGATTTCAGTATTCTTGGTAGAAGTTTTTGGGAACGTGTTCCTTTTTTCTCCTCAAACAACGTAGAGTCCAGTTGCAACTTCATGCTCCTTTAGCTGCAAATCCATGAAAACTGAAGTTGATGCCAGAAATAATTAGCCACTGATGGCAGCCACGATGATTTTCTGTAGCTGCTGCTTTCTGACTGTTCTGTTGCAACATGAGTCAAGGTAAAAATAAGTGTAAGGTAATAATCAGATTGGAAGTTTATGCATGGCAGCATCATTTGGGGAAGCTTCCTCATCTTCTCTGTCAGCACTCTGTTACAGTGACTTGTAACAAAGGATGTACTATAATTAGTGATGTACAGAAAGAGGGGGTGTTGCAGTTTTAGCAAAAATGTTTGAGACAAGTAGTTAAGGGTAAACAAATTATAATCCTCTGCAATACCATGAGTTTGTTGTTCTAGTAGTGCTCATTATAGGACCCACTAACTGACTAACTAGCAATGAGCTAAACTAAATATTGCAGGTGATCGTAGGAAAGGGTATATTGTGAAGATGAAATTCTTACATTGTAGAGAGATTTTGTTGAGAGCTGCTCAAAGAGAAGATCACTTCAGCTCAACCTGTATGAAAACAGAAATCAAGCAGTAGAGGGAACTTTTCTGGCTGACAAGTGGAAGAGGTGGCATGGACTGTGAGAGCAAAGATGCTTGTACAAAATTCACCTTCAACAAATCTAAGAAGATAATAACAGTTCAGGCAGGAGAAGATTTAAGTACAGATTTTGACAGAAGAAACCTACAGATTACAGCTAGTGAATAGACTGCCCATGAGCTTCTATGGTAGGTCTTTTTCACTGGCTCTCAAGGTAACTGCAACAGACTAGGTGCTGCAAGTAAATATAGTTAATTGAAGAGTATTTGGAACATGTTGAACTCCCACATTCAGTGCAGTTTGTTGTGTAATTACAGTATTTTATGTTGACAAAACTCAAAACCAGTTTCCTGCGGTGGATGGCAAAACCATCTTCTCAAGTTTTTGGAGTTCAAACAGATAAAACCTATTTGTTTTATAGGTTTTGATGGATGGTGCAGAAGAAGTATGAACAAACTGTAGATAAAGGATTGTAAAATAGATCCAGTCATAGTATGGCTGATCGGTCTCAAGTTGACTGCTAATCATAGAATCACTAGGTTGAAAAGACCTTTGAGACCGAGTCCAACTGTACCTGTCTGCTACTAAACCATATCCCTAAGCACCTCATCTACCTGTCTTTTAATACATCCGGGGTCAGTGACTCAACCCCCTCCCTGGGCAGCCTGTGCCAGTGCATGATAACCTTTTCAGTGAAGAACTTTCTCCTAATGTCTAACCTGATCCTGCCCTGGTGAAGTTTGAAGCATGCTTACACCAGCCATACCTCAGGTAGAACCTGAATATTCTGAATTATCACTGAAACATCTGTAATGAGTTTTGAAGGCTTACAGCATGTGGAAATCACTCTTGTGCAGGTGGCTTTGATAGATTTTCTGAGTCATTACAGAATTAGCTTATTTTAGGGCCCTGGAAAAAATGCACATTTGATTTGCCCCCTCCCCTCTCTTTTTTTTTTTTTTTTTTTTTTTTTTCCTTTTAGAAATGCTTTATTCTGGGTTGCTAGCCTCTTTATAAATGAGCAGTCTGATTTTGGTGGTGGCTTTTTTTAATTGTTAAATATGAAAAGACACACGGAATTTTAGAAATATGAATGTCTTCATTAATTTTTTTCAAGAACATGAAATACATAACAGTTTATTCTCAGCTACTGAATACCAGAGATGAATGGCCAATATTCATTTTCCTAGTACCTGTAGTTGTATAGCTTTTAGAAGTAAAACTTACTTTTCAAAGACAAATTAATAAATAAACTCCTTTTTTTCTGTACTGGGAAAACTACTACTTAACTGTATTGCAAAGAACACAGAAAGTGCTGAAAACCTGTGCTAAACTAGCTTTGCTTATATCACTGTTCCTCTGTGAGATTCCGTAGTTGTGGTTCTCGTTTTACAACTGGTTCATTTGATTTCAGAGCAGTCATTTCTAATGATTCGTTTTTATAAGCCTTACCTTGGAGAAGCCTTTCAATAGGACAATGAGGACTTCCCAGGAAAAAATGTCATCTTAGAAACATGCAGATCAGTTACACTTGAATGAAAAGGTAATATTATGGAAGATAACTACTGTGTATGTAAAAAAAGTTTAATCTTTTGCATTGACAGCATGTTGGGGAATTCTCTTAGTGTACGATGCTCTTGGGAACCATTTTCCCTCTCTTGCTCAGTGTATTTAGAACACTGAAAATGATAAAAAGTAGCTGCACCTGACCTCACTGGGAAAGCAAATTATTGTTTGCTTTGAAAGATATTCCTATCTAATGCATTGTTGACTTAAATGTTACCAAGGCTACATGTGAAGCTATACTAACTTGCTCCAACTTATTTCCCAATATGCAGTAGAAATGCAACAAAATGTTGTTGAGGTGATGATTACCTGTGTGTGGGTGGGGAAAAATTTTTAAAAAAAGGGGTCAGATTCATTTCATGCCCTGCTTTTTCTGTGAAGTTGCCGCTCCCTTAGTGAAGTCAGTTTTCCATTTCTATATGCCAGTATTCATTCTTCCAGTGCAGAGGGAGAAACTTTTGATGCCCTTTATAGTTTAATTAAGCAGGACATTGAGGAACAGAAGGAAATACCATATCCATGTGAGGCACCAGGGACACCGTAAGTCTAGGACCTCTTTCAGATGATTCAAATGCAGACCTTGATGACACCGGGGCAGCTGTGCAGTGTACCAATTTGGACCAGTATCTAAAATCAGTGCTATGGGAGGGGATGCCTGTGGGAAAAGTACCATTAGAGGGCAATCCAGTGGTTCTTCCTTCTGTTTTATAAGCTTGGCCTGAAAATCTCCTGAGTGTGGAGGAACCAGAAGTCACTTCCCTCTTTCTCTTTTGTTGGCCTTAGCTTGAACATCTGTGCAAGAGAAATTAGACGGCCTACTATGCAAGGAGTACAGTGTCACATAGTACTTAGTGCCAAGGCATGGAATTTTTGAAGGAATGTATTTTATTGTGCAGCATGATCTTTTCTAATGCAAGGGATTTTGTAGTGATTTTATCGGATAAGATTAGTCGCTCTTACTGAAATACTGTCCATAATGGTTCATTTCTTGCAAGTCCTTAAATATTTGAATATAAACATCTGTGTCTAAATAAACATACATTTGTATATAGAAAGATAACATGGATAAAGCCTTTTATCTCAAATACAGATTTTTGTTATTAAAATGTATGTGGATCCTGGACTGAGTTTCAGGCTTTTGTTAAGTACAATGAGGAATAAAATTAACAATGCTTAGAACAAGAGTTATTAATCCTTGTCAAGGAGTAAAAACTCCAAATTCCTGCAACTCTTCTCACTTGCTGTCTTCAGAATAGTGCAGATAACACAAGATACTAACAGAAGCACTTTGCATGTCACTAATAGGAAAAGGTATGTGTTTGGAGGAGTTGGTGTTGGTTGAGTTAAAGCTCATTCTCACAATCTAAACTATACAGTGAGTTAATAATAAATCACTCCAAGGTCGCATTGAAGTCACTGAACACTGCTGTGTTTCCTTAGATTGGCAGATGGAAGTGTGGTAGGACTGTGGTATTTGGCAGAAGGCATGGGCCACTGTTCAGTTGTGGAGATGATGTGCTCCTTTAGAGCAAAACTATATCAAATGGTCAATATGGCTGAAATAGAAAAGCAACTCTGTAATTAGAGGCATACTTAAATTCTGTCTTGAAATGCAATCAATACTGGTGCAGTGTTTTAGCTGTGTAACTTTTCATTTGTCATGCTCTGCACATTTCTGACTTGGAGTATAGTAGTTTACATGACTTGCTGTTCTGATTTCTGACTGGCTTTGTAAAGGGAATACAATTTTTAGATTTCTTATAGATGTACTTGTAGTGATAGCAAAGCATTTACAAAGCTCCTCTGAGCATAGATACTAATGAATGAAAAAAACATTTTAATACCAGATATCACTGATGTCTGTTTGTTTCTCCTTGTTAGAAAAAAATACTGATTTTTCTGCCTCCTCCTGCCAAGTCCAGTAGGATTAAAGATATTTTTTCAGTGCGTCCACTCCAGCGTATATCAACTAATAACCTTGATTTAAAATCAAAAAGGGTAGACTATATTAATTGTTTTGCTCCTTCAGTGCTGTAGCTTGCAGTGTTTCAGTGTATTCAGGTATCGCTGACTGTGCAGTAATTTATCTGATGCTGTGGATTACTGTTGAAATCCAAATCCCTGTAGTTTAGCCTGTTGGAAAAACATTCCTTCTTATCAAGCAATCTTATAAAACTGATCAGAAAAGAGAGTAGAGGATAGAAAGATGCAATGTGGTGACAATGAGCTACCTGCACTACTCCATTGTGCTCATCAGCATCATAAATGATCTAAAGGGAAAGGAAAAATATTAAGACAGACAAACTTTGCTACTGCCACAAGTTGCCTCAAGTAGTGAAAGCAATAGATGAAACAGTACCTCAGTGCTTCATCACTGCATCCTGAAAAGGTAGTTGAAACTGTGTTCATAAATGAAAGATAATAAGAAAACAGATGGTGAGATGAGGCAATGAACGAATGAATTTGAAGTACACTTGATTCTGTAATTAGCTCCTGCATATTAGGAAAGGTAAATTTTATCTCCATAAACTTTCTTGGACCTGGAATTAAAGTTCAGCTGACAGGGAAGAAAAAAATAGTGTTATAGTAGCAATTGTGCAAGGAGTAAAGAACAAAGCACGAAACAGTCACATTGCAACTACATTAGTGCAGCGTAGTTTAATGTGTCTTCTGTTTCTTACAGAGACAGTAGTGAAAGGCATAAAAAGAAAACTGAGGTAAAAACTTGAAATAAAAGGTATTCTTTTTTCCAATAAGCATTGAAACTTGGTATCTTGCTTTGTTGTCCTGTGCCTACCAAAAATACAGATCAGCTTGTGAAGTGCTTAAATAAGTTCTTGAAGGAAGAGTTTATCTATGCTTATGAAAAGCAAGGGTATTAATGGCACCAGTCAAGAAAGACAGTTTTGAAATTAAGGGATGTCAAAAAAGTGTGGCTGTGGGAGAGTACTGCTCTGCAAGTGTTTGACTTTTTATATTTAAAATTTATCTATTTGAGTGTTGATATCTTCTGTGGTTGTTTAACAGCTATAAGAGATGTAATGTTGTGTTTCAGCACAAAGGCCTGACTCTCACTACTGCTGTTGGGCTCTGAACTGATTTGAGTGTGCTGGGTTTGTATCTGGGCTGCTGATTTATCTGATTTATCATCACAAATGTTTTCTGCTGTGCTTGATGGGAGCCTGAGGTGGGTTTTTCTGGAAACTGCTCACTGTAAGTCTTACAGTGTGTTAAATCCTTCAAAGAAAAGGACTCTTTCTCTTCTTACGTGGACAGATTGAATCCGAGAGAACCTGATCAAATCATCTTACATCTTCTGGAATGCTGCACTGTTGTGGGACGCTGCTGATTCCTTGTTTTGTGGTGTGCGTTTGTTACTTTTGCTGCTTTCTACCTCTCTGGTTTTACACTTTTGAACAATGTAATTATTCTGGTGATTCAGCAGAATACCTTCATTGGGAAAGTGAGAAATGGAGAGGGAAGAAGAAAATACTCTCCACAGACTTGTGAAAAGGAGAAGGCAAATGGTTGACTGGATATGGTAACTGATTGTTTTCAAACAGTCTATGCTGAAGGGGAAACATGAAAGGGAACCAATGTAGACTGCCTCTCGGGTGTCTTGTGGATCCCTGCATTTTAAATTTCAGAAAACAACTTCTTATATACAAAGAAATATGCTGTGGACCATAGTCTTTTTTTTTTTTTTTTTTTTTTTTTTTTTTATCAGAGAAATAGGAAAGGACACTTGAAAGTCCCTTTAAAAGGGATTTTTGTATGAATATAGAAGCAAGACAAACGACAAATATTTATGTGAAAATGACACCTCAGTTTCAGATGTTTTGATAATTTTGTATAGGATGAAGGGCTATTAATTTTGTGCATCTTTTATTATTTTAATGTAGGCATGTGCCTTATCTCTATTTGTATATATGCCAAAATATTTCTTGGAGTTTTTTGAAGTAGAGAATAAATAGCAACTTCATGGAATAGGAGCTTAGGAGTAACAGAAGAGTATGATCCCTGATCTAAGAAGAAAACTGATCAGAGCTGTTTATTTCGTAACTATTTATATATTTCAAACCTCATAATCTGGACATAATTTTTTGTCTACAGGTCCAAAATTTGTCTCCTGGGAATCATGATGGTGACAAAACAGTTGGTGTTTATTCCAGAGGTGTCTGTGGAAGTAAAACAGAGCTGTAACTGCAGATATGGCCTATGGAATCATTTTGAACACAAGTATCTTGGTTTTCAGGTAGAAACATTTAGAGGGGCCTAAATGAAGCTGTGCCTCTTGCCTTTGAAAAAAGCATTAGGGGTCAGACTTGACAGACGTGCCTTCCCTGTCAAAAGAAATGAGGTGATGTAGAAGGCGATGAGGGAAAGAAAGGATGAAAAGATGAAAAACTTTTCTTTCTTTAAAGGTCTCTATGGAGTGGGAAAATCATAACCACACAGATCTGAGCCATGTCATTGTTTACTGGGGGGATAAATCCTTTCTCTAATCTATTAATGTCAGTCTGAGTTGTTAAGAAATTAACTAAAATCTAGGTAAAGATAAACAGAGTGAGCTGGCTTCTTTCTTTGAGGAAGTATCCCATTTAGGCAGTTTCAGCCCTACTTTCAGTTCAATATATGTGTGGAGTTGCTTGGAGAGATGGCCTCAACATTGTAGGCAGTCACTACCAAGGTGTTATGACAACATCCTCTCCTTGATGCTTTATATCCCCTGTCCTTTAGAGTTGTTTATTTTATATGTCACACTAGTGAAACTTCTTCCATTAAGGTACATAAAGGACTCAGCAAATTTAATTTGCTTTCTCCTATACAGGTGGAGAATTTAACAGAAAGCTCCTCCACAGACTAGGCTTGCTTTGAAAAATTTAGGGAAGTTATGAACACTGTGAGTACGGGATGTTTGTCTTTATTAGCTTCTGGAGTTTACTGAGCCTAGGAATAAGGACCACAGGAATAGCTAGCAGCTTCTAGCAATCTAAACCATTTTTTTTCTTCAAAAAAAGTAGATATTGCATTTAATCTAGAGCAGTCTAAATAAAAGCAGAAAAAATCACTAGGCTCTGCATGTTTCCAAACCTGTTGTGATATACTTTCACGATAAACTGAAGAATAAATAATATATCCCTTTTCTTGTAACCAGCACAAAGACAGACTATGTGGACAGGAAAGCAAGGTAAAACTTTCTGAATGGTTACAGTAGTTTTCTTTTCCTTCTACTTATTTGAGTGTGTTTACGGTGAAATCTCCTGGCAAGGTGGTAAAATATGAATATTAGCTACATTTTTACCCAGATATAGCAACCATACCACAGCATTCCAAGACTGGAGGAGCTTGACTGAATCCAATATGTGTTTCTTAGAGATGTTATTAAAAATCCTGTCAAAGAGCACTTTTTTATATAGTTATCAAAATAAAGCTGTGAGGCCAAGATAACTCCCCCATTTCCTGTTGGAATTAAAGTAGGTGAAACAGAACCTCCTAAAGAGGTCTGGTGGTATGTGGCATTATGCAGTTTTACCAGCCTGGAGCCAGAACTGCACTTGCTTCTGAATTTGTTTATAACTAGTTGGAATTCACACAGTCCTGAAGTGAATTTTTAAATACTTCTTCTCATAAACAGGAGACTCCTGATGGTTCTCTAATACTTCTAAAAATGCTTGTGATGAATCACCTTTACAGTATAGCAGTGGAATTTATAGTCGTGCTAGAGTTTAATTAGTGTTTAACTAAACAGTAACATGAGAATAGCTACAGAGACATAGTAGATGCTGTGATATAACAAAAAAACAACAAAACAATGCAAAACAACTCAGCAAAAATGGAAATACCATTGGGCCAAGTTTTCCCAAAGAAATAGCATCACTTCCCAAGACATCATGGAAGTAAGAATGGTTTAAGGTTTAATATACTAATAAAAGCCTACATGACTCTTAATTATAAAGTGTTGACAATATCCAAGTGTTGACTAGTTATCAAAATACCAGACCTTCTTGGTAGTAAGATAAAAGTATTTAAAAACTTGAGCATGAAATAGAGGGAATAATGAACAGTTTATACTACAGACATGGCCGGCACACATTATTACATGCATGCTTTGAAGAAGAAAAGTGCTTCATTCTGAAACTATAAAATGAAAATAAAACCTAAGATGCATAAAGTCATGAATCTAGAATGATTAGAATTCATTTCAGAGAAAGGCTAATAGAGATTTAATTGTTATGTCAAAATTTTAGAGTGCATCATCTAAATTTCTGGGCATGTTTTGGAAATCTACAAATGGTAGTGGAGTGAACACAGCTTCAGAGGTAGGTGAGTGGAGTACAGGCCCTGTGCTTGCAGAAATTTAAAATTAAGTACTTAAAATAGTTAAATGAAGATACTGTGCTATCTAGTATAACACAAAAGTTGTGGCCTTTGATACTTCAGGCTCCAGCTGCTTCTTACTATTTGGTTTCTGGAAAACCCTGCCTCATGGAAGATATTCTTCCACTCTGTTTTTTGATAGTATCCTCTGCTTAGATCATGTGTGAGTTCTTGGCTTAGTTATGCCTTAAGTGCTCTGAATGTCCAAGGTTTGCCTTTGATACTCTGAACTAGTTCTTCAAATATTAGAAAATACTAATTCTGTTTTATTGCTAATAGTTACTGTACAACATTTCCTAAATTACTGTATGTATTGTATTTAGAACTGCTATGAGTATATGTGACACTGTAAGACTTTACTCATAAATTCAGTTATTCATGAATAAGTTTACATTTTCTCGATAAGCATGTATCAAAGTTTGTCTAGACTTGTGCTTTATTTTAGATTAAACATATGTACTGCATTATTTAAAACCTTCTATTGCCTTTTTTCTTAAAGGATTGTCCTTCAGTGCAGGTAGGTAATCTTCAGGTATGAATTCTGTGTGGCTAAGGCCAGGCCTTACAAGAGCTCTGTATTTTCACTAGATGTGTTTGAGTTCAGTGATGTTTGTTTCTCACATAGTTGGCAGGTTTTCTCTTAAAATTCTCAGTCCTACTATTAAGCTCCATTAGGTTTAGATCTCTCTAAGATGAGGCTCTTCCTTTGCAACTGTGCTTTTCCCTTTTATAGCTGTTTATTGAAAAATTTGATGATTCAGTTTGTGAAGCTGATTCCCCTCAGATTTCTTCCTGTTCTACAGCCAGTGTCACTTACTATTTTGATATGTGAGAGGGATCTATTACACATCCTCTACATATACTTTGGTATGCACCTTTTTTTAATCCCACAAACTAAAAGTTTTGTTCAGAGACCTGCAGCTTTGAAATACTTTGCATCTTTTCCTCCTCTTCTAATGTTCTATGAACTTTTTTTTTTCCCAATCACTTGTTACAATTCACTACAACAGGTCCTGTTTGTAGGTGCATAATGCTCTGGAAGTTTGCTACTCATTTAACACTATGACCATATTAACACAAAGCCAGTCCTGCTGTTGTATGAGTTACACAGGGCTGGTTGTGTGTCAGTGACTGCTGTCTCTGATAGCCCATTAGTTAGAGCAAGCTTGCTTCTGCCTGTCAGGTTTGTGTCTCTGTATTTTGTATAAATGTTACTGAAATAAATGTTCCCATGTACCTTTATCAATTAATGTGACTGACCAGGCTTTGTTTTCTTTTCTACTCACTTATTTTTACAACAGATTTCTGTCTAGTATCTTCTTGCTTATGGCATCCTCTTTCTCATTGCAGTTTGAATTGAAAAGGCCTTTCACAAAAAAAACATTATGAGTAGACACTCTTTTTCCACATACCCTTACATAATAATAATATCATAAATGAAATAGTTATGATTATGATTTGAGATAATTTAGCATTTGTAATACTGATAACACTTGTGTAACTCAAGCTGTAGACTGTGCTGTAAAGTGTGTGGGGTTTCTCTTTTTTTTTTTTTCTTGACAGAACTTGAATTGTGTCCTTGCAGATCTCAAGACTGATTTTTCTGGAAATGTTTTGATCCCCAAATTCATGCTTCCGCCTTAAACTGTTGAATAGCCAATAGAGTCTTTCCACTGCTTCTAAATAATATGTTCAAGAAGTTAGTTTTTAGTAAATCAAACAGTTGAAAGAGAAAGCTTACTCCTGCCCCACTGATCATAATTTTTTAAAGTGAGAATTAAAAAAGGTAAACTGAGAATTTAAATGTACTCTTGCAGGTACATTTGCAGTCCTGCTTCTGTGTACATAACAGATATTATCTCTGTTTTGTCTTTTTAGTAACCACTAAATATTTGTGTTGTGTGTGCACACATATACACGTGACCATCGTAATTATATGCAGCTTGATACATAATACTGCATTTGGGGGTGCTGTTCTAGTTCTAAAATTGCAGTTTAATAGCCTTTGATGTTCATTTGCTGACAATGTAAATGATTGTCGAGTGTATTGAATTGGTTATGTTCCTTTAATTGAAGAAGATCTGCTTAGAACAACATAAAATTATAACACATACTACACCCCCACCACACACACTAAATAGCACATGAACTGTACAGAAATCTTGAACTATAACAGATCCTAAGATTTTACCACAGGGGCCTGTTTCAACCTGGAATATAGTTATGATCTAAAAAAGACCTTTCAGTCTTTCTAAGCTTTAGTCTGTATCAAAGTTAACTTTTTTGGTCTGAGTATTTCAGTACTTTCTGTATTTTATAGTTATAGAAATATATTCTGGTACACATTACAGGATTGTGAATGTTTGTGTAAAGCTTACATGTTCTCCTAAAATTATAACAGAAACACATGTAATGAGATCGTGGAGCTTGTATACACAAAGCCTAACACTATAGGTATGCCTATTACGTGCAAGTGAGAGTGTATACTAGGTACATAAACTAGGAAGAGATGAACATTTCCCCCTGCAAGTTTGAGATTTGGAAAAATGAGCTAAACACCAGAGCTTCTATGGGAACGATAGGTTTCTATTTCACTCCCATTTGGAACTCATTCTGTCAACATCTTCTTTAATAGTGCAATTTTGCTTTATTTTTCTGATTTTTTTACTTTTAAAATACTCTGATTCTACTAGCATGAAGAATTCTCTGTAATAATGAAGAATATATGAATAGTATATTAATGAGGTTATTTAGCAGAGAAGACAGGGTCTTTTGTATCAGAAAGCACCATTCTTAAACTCTGTGTATTACATATTCCAAAACAAGCTAAATCTTTATCATATTTGGGTAGAACTGTATGTTAGTTGTTTCAGGAACTTGAATAATTATCTCTTTCAGGGGGTTGCAATGAAGATTGTTTATTTTTAAAGGGAAAAATAAATTCTAAGATTTTTTTTGTAAATTAAACCTTTATTTGCTAGTATGGTAGACCTGAAACTGCCCAAGTAGATCTCACTAAGTTGCTCTTATCAGAGAGAAGTCAATTTTCCTCCCCACCAGTGTTCCAACAATCTTCATATACATCTGCTTCTAACAAGTATTTTTTGACAGATGGGGGAGAGAAATGCCATTTTCTTGTGCATAATGTGGTATGTAATATTGCTCACAGACCTTTAAATTGTCTGTAAAGATTTATCTCTGATCACTGTGGTAAAATACCACCTTATTTACAATTAAATGAAAAACTCTATTTGTCAGACTCTTCCAGCCAAGTATTTTAAATGTCACAAACCAGTTTTTTTGCTTCAGATTCAATGGTTATCTGACTTAGTATCTTAGTGTTTGTAGAGGGGAAGCAGGGAGCATGGATGACAATGTGACACAATAGAGCAATGTTCAAGTACTGGGAAGTGCTGAGAACTTTAGTCTTCTACTAAAATCTAAAACTGATGGCACTGGGAGGAAAACTCTTTAAATTAGATAACATTTTAAATTAAAAAAAAAAAACATACAAAAACCCACCCAACTACCTAGTGTGATATTTTGGAATTCATTGTTCTCAAGTTACATATTGTAACTGAATAAATCAGCAAGATCTTAGATATTTTGGCATACACTCTTGAATGGCATCTAAACATCCTACTGGTTGTTAACTGAGTAAACAAGTTCTGCTTTTCTGAGTTTATAGGGTGAAAAAGTGAATTATGCTTTCTGTTCCCAAACACAAATGTAAATTTCACTGTTGATGTTGCAAGTTTGACATTTTTTTCCAGAATGGCAAGTTTTCTTGGCCTTCTTTTCAGTTGTTCAATTTTAATGACTTTATCAGAATATGGGGAAAAATCATTTTACAATTAAAGCTACACAAACATTGCTGGTGAGGTGACTGGCTCAGAGTACAAGTGGAATGGAGATGTATTTGGAAATTAGCTGACCAGACTTATGCTAAGAATATCATTAGATAACTTCTCCGCACTGATGCTAAGTCTTCCAATCTGGATTTTCTAGCTTGAGCAATGAAGCTCCCTTTAAATGTTCTGTTTAGCTTCAGAAGTATGCAATGCAGTAGCTCTTCAACCTGCTTTTAAATTTTCTTTGTAGTAGGCTTGTGTATATGAAGCCACGTAAGGTAATTAGCTTTAAAAGAACACAATGAGAACATTATGGATTATTCATTACTGAGGTGATAGCATTAACCAGATGGAAATTATATATTTGGGAAAAAAATGACCATTTTGTAAAGGAGCTTGCACATGGTTTTTGCTTAGTTCAGGTTGCTGCACACCTGTCTCTTCTGACTGGGGGGTAGTCAGCAAAGTCTGTCCTGAGGGCAGGTGCACCAATGCAGAGGACTCTAGTGCAATTGTAGCTCTCAGTAAAAGTGTGTGTCTGTATATAGGCATGTATATATGCATAAACTATGTTGCAATACATTTGTAAATGAAGTTGCAGGTTTTGTTGACTCTCTGAGCTTCAATATTTATAGCAACTCTGTAGGGAAAGGAGCTTTTGGGAGAAACCTGCAGTATTGTTGGCAAGGTAATGGTCATTTCTTTTTCCTCTGCCCAGACTTACTCCTGAGTAAGAAACACTTTGTCAAGCCTGTGCAGAGATCTGGGACTCAAATAGTCTGTGAGTCAAAAGAACATGCTACGATAGTTTACAAGTGTAGGAGAGTCCTGAACTGGTTTTGTTACTTATGTCAAAACAAATGATTGTCAGAATGCTACAAAAGAGCTATCTGGAAGGTATGCCTATATTTAAAGCTTACTTGAAAAGCAGATTCAGGAATCGTTCACTCTTGTGTAAATCTTACCCTAAAATTATTTTGACCTTGAATTTGATGAAGTTTAGCAGCTTTAATTTCTTGGGAGTACGTAAGGGAGATATTTAACTATTTTGAAGGTTAACTGGGACAAGATTTTTTGGTGTTTTTTTTTTTTTTAATATTAGAAAAAAAAGAAAAAAATCAACCCCCACAAAACATGCAACAAAAAGCCCCTTCTAATTTATGGCAGTTAACGAAAGTTATCTGCTGAAAGTTAAAACAGGGTTTACAGAACCATCCTGTTGGTAGCTACAGGGTCAACTTTACCTAGTGCTGATCTTGCTGGTCCTAAAGGAGTGCCGTGTTGCTGTTAAAAGGAGTGCTCATCTCTGAAGTGCTTGGTTGGGTCTGAGCCAGAATGTGCTTAGCACAACATAGAACAGTGTCTTAAAGTAGTTCTGTAAAGTGCTTGTGGTAAGAGCTGAGAGTACAGTTCGTGGTGTGTGTAACTTGAGGGGGCTACTTCAGAGCTGAGGAGAGCAGAATAAAAATACTAAAAGACAAATTAGGGAAAGAATCACCCAGGAAGTTACCACTCTTGTGGTTTACCAGTTCTCCCATGAAATGTTCTTGGAGAAGTAATGGTTCTGATGCCAAGCAAGTGGCAAAATAATGATTCTGATATCAAGCCTCATGCAGTTTTTATTAGAGGCCTGCTAAAATCCTTTCATGTCCATTGCATAACCTGAAGTCTACCATGTGCATCATTATCTAGCACTATTAAAGATTATAAGAATGAGGATATGAACTCCTGCTCAAAATCAGATAGTTACCAGCTAATGAGCATGTCTAGCTAAGAGAACATGTTGTGTCAGATGAATTCTGACTTAAAGTTTCCATGGATTTGAGGTTATGGCTTGATTTGCAATAAAATCTCTAATATTTAAAAGTTAATTATAGGAAAACAGTCTGCAGTAATCAGTGTAGCTGCCATATTAAGCATACAAGAGTTAATTTACTAACATCAAGAATTCACAAAGATAATCAGTAAAAAGTAATGTCCAGAATCTAAAAATTTAGCAAACAATAACATATTTTGTTTCTGAACAAGAGGTTGAGGTCAAATGCTGAAAGCAGTGTATAATGACAAGTGATATGTTTTTCCTAATAATGCCAATGTATTTTTCTCCTTTTATATGCACGGTAAGCTGCAGATGAGTCTTCCTGGTAGCTTTGCAAAAGCTGTAAGCAACGCCAAATATATGCCATAAAAAACTATATTCCAGTAGAAAAATCAGACTTGCAGCATCATGCCAGGACATGGATCCAGATAGAAAAAATGGTATATAAAAAAAAAAGATGTTCTGTCTGAGAAACAAAATTATAATAACTCTGGCCAACTCATATCAAGAAATTGTGCTCAGGAGCCCTTCTTATGCAGAGGTCTGGCTACTTTCTAAGGCCATGAAACGTAATCTGCTTATGCTTATTATTTAATTTTAGAGGTACATACCCCACTTTTAGAAATCTGCTCTATTTGTAAGTACATTTGAGTTTATTTTCTAGTGTTTGACATAATTCTTTAGCATTTTTGATGGAAATTATCCAAAACACTAGAAGGTGGATCATGACTTCTAACTGGGAAGGGGATTTCTCTTTCCAGAATAAAGAATAATCAGAACGTTGGGAAAGGGTTTTCTTAAGTGAGCAGTTGAGAGACGTGAGTGAAAGGTGTGTTTAAGTTGTTACCAGCTTTTACTGTTACTCCACAATTGGTTGAATTGTGACTGTCCAGCCAATTCCTTGTCCACCAAGTGGTCTGTCCATTAAATCCATGTGTCTCCAGTTTAGAGACAAGGTTGTCAGACGGGACAATGTCAGATGCTTTGCACATGTCCAGGTAGATAACATCAGTTACTCTTCCCTTATCCACCAACACTGTAACCCTGTTATACAAGGCCACCAAATTTGTCAGGCACAGTTTGCCCTTAGTGAAGCCATGTTGCATGTTGGCTGTCACCAATCACATCCTTATTTTTCATGTGTCTGAGCACAGTCTCTAGAAGGATCTGCTCCAGGCACAGAGGTGAGACTGGCCAGCCTGCAGTTCCTCAGGTCTTCCTTTTTTTCCCTTTTTAAAAATGAGGATTGTATTTGCCCTTTTCCAGTCAGTGATAACTCCTCCACAACACAGATATGGTGGAGTAGTTTAGCCACTTCATCTGCCAGTTCCTTCAGGACCTGCAGATACATCTCATCAGGTATCATGGACTTACGCATCTTCAGGTTCCTTACATGATCTCCCCTCATATAATTAGAAGGTAGCCAAAAATAGTGACACTTGCTAAGATAAATGTTGAACTGCTGCTAACTATTGTGAAACTTTTTTACTTTTGTTACAAAGGAAGAATGAGGACCTGGTAAAGCTTGTTCACATGCATCAGGCAATGGCTGAGAGGCCAATTGTGAAATCAGTGACTTGCTGTGAATTACTAATGTATATGTTGCTTACAATGAACAAAAATAGCTTCATTTTCTATGGATATAGTCTTATCTCTAAATGCTTTTAATGCAGAAGATATTTAAGAAGTTCTGTTGCTGTTTGTGAGTCTTAAATAAACCTTCTCATGCCAAACTTCCTGGGCAACTTTATATTTCTTTTTTTGTAGCAAATACAAATACTTACACTCAGTCTGCTTAAGGTGGATACTTTAGGGACTTCCTTGCAGTCATCTCTGTAACCAGCATATAGGCCCTTTTAAAAGGGCAAGGTAGTGTGTATATTGACTGTTCAGGACTAAACAGATTTGATTTGTGCACGATGAAGAGGGTGTATAATATCTTTTTCAAGAAATCTAATTTTGTTGGTGATGTGCTTGAAAGTGATGTAGCTACAGATGCCGCTGACCATTTTTCTATCCTTTCTTCTATATCTCTCTCAGCATTAAGTATAGAACAGATGCAAAGACTTGTTAAGAGTATTGACTTTTTTTAAACTTTAGACATCTAGGAATTGAAGTCGGATGATTTCAAGTATGATTCATCTTTATTGTGCAAAGTATGTTTTAAGCATTTAGTTACAGAGGAAAACATGATCTAAAAGCTTAGAAGTTTGAAATACAGATGACCACAAAGGTGCATGTACTTATTTTGGTAGTGTTAAAGACAATTTTGGGGTTTTGTGCAGTATAAAAAAAAAAAAAAAAAGGCATTTGGAAGCAACAGGGCTGTATGTTTGTTGTACTGGAGAACTTGTGCTGTTCAATCTCATACCAGTTTCAGTAGGTCCCTCCTAGCTCTAATGCTGTGAGATTTTACAAATAGCAATTCTGTTGTTAGTCTCATCTGCATCTGTTGTCTTGGCAGTTTTACAAACAGCAAAGACCTGTTTTGTCATGTAAAGACCTACATTACACACGGTTTTGCACCACAGTTACCCTAATTATTCCTTAAAATGACTATAACCCTTCTTTACCCCTCACCATGCTTCCTCCATACATGACCTTGCTGTGTGTACTTCAGTATTCCTGCATCCCCTGTCAGCTGGAAAAAGGGGACATAGTCTGTCCAGGACTGAGCTTATGTGACTCTGAGAAGGTTACCTGATGGACAAACCTCTGTGAAGGAAGACTGTATTCATGTTGTAGTGATACCTCCTGACTCTGCAGTTGATGTTTGCAGAGTTTATAAGAAACCAGTATCTTTGACCTCCGATCTCCAGCAAATTAATGTGAACTGGGTGACATGCTTTCAAAAATTTCTGAAATTAACTTGGCAGATATCTGTATAAATAGTGTAATCACACAGCTTCCTTTTTGGAGAAACCTGGAATAAAGTAACTGAATAAAATTGTTGTATATAGAAGCTGGCTGTGGTACTTAAACTTTTACAAATGCTAAATCCTCTGTAAATTTTGAAATTTTCTTATGCAGGTAAAGTTAATAATGTTAATAACAATGTCATATTGCTGCTGAAATGTTTTTTATTTGATATTAATCTCTTCTGCTGATTGAGAGGCAGGCCATCTGCCATGAAGTGTTCTGCACTTGTTTTTAGTGTGCCACCTGCAACTCTGAGATTTTTCAAGTGAGCTTCAGTCTGTCCCATCTTCTCACAAACTGCATTTCTTAAAAATGAAGTAGGTTGGAGTTTTTTTGGTTTTTTTTTTTTTATTATGCTTGTATGTTTGGCCACTCAAGACTTCTGCAGATGAACCTTCATTTGCTCAAAATGGTTGTATTTTCATACTGGTAGATTATCATGGGTTACATACTTTTTTGGTCAGAGAAACCATCCTGATCACTTGCTATGCTGGAGAAATGGGGATTAAAAGGGATAACAACAAATAAGTGTCACAAAGTTAAATAATCCTTGCTATTGATGGGTTTTACATTTATGTCTCTGGATTAGCTGAAGATACATAGATTGGAAATGTATTTGTGCAGGTAGGAAGATGAATTTTTGGTTGGAGAAATATGTCTATTCTGGTGCTTGAAATTAAAGACCAGCTCTTGCTTCTGATAAACCACACTCTAATCTGGTTGTATTGAATATGATAATATGAGAAATTAATATCTGTACCACACTAACATGTTTCCATTGCTGATTCCCTACCCATACTTGGCTTTTTTGAGCATATTATCAAGACCCTTGAATCAAACAGTAAATATAAGTTTAAGATAGCTTCTGAATAAAGGGGTCAAACAGCTCTTGCAAATGTGCAGTGTATATTTGGAGTGATCTGGTTGTGAGGGAGAGCTGAATGTGATAATTAGCAGGTTGTTCAGCACTTACTATGATATTCTGAAAGCGCATGCATGATCAGGAGCTTTATGAAAGGAAAAGTACAAGAAATGCCAGAATGTGGTTTGCAAAAAGGAAACATTGATTCTTAAGAAGCTAATGGAAATGGTATTGTGTATTTAGAGACTAGTCTCCCATATTTCCAAATTTGTTGGACTGTCAATTTTAACTAATTGAACTGGCACTCTTCTGACTTCCTTAGGTTATTAATAACAGTAGTTGCACCAAAAATTCATAGTGGCAAAGCACAATACTGAATTAAGTACAAGAAAGTTGTCTAGAATTACTACAAAGCAAGAAGTAGGCTGTGTGACACAGGAACAAATTGTAATGAGTAGTAGTTTAAAGTAAAACACTGAGTGGCTAGATCATAAAGCATAAATCTTGCTCTGTTTTCTTATCTTTGGTAGTTATTACTTGGCAAATCTAATGAGACTGATTGCAAAACTAACTTTCTGTGAATGGTTCATAAAATAAACAAGAACAAAATATTGTTAGATGGGTGAATTTTATTCAGTGTGTTAGATTGTGTTGGGATCTGGCTTTTCACAGTCTGATTAGAATTTTAAACATGCCTGGGAATTAAGAAGAAAGAAGAAATAGTTACATTCAGAAAAGGCTCCAGAGCAGCTTCTTAGAGAGAACATTTTGACCTTGAAAAACATTAAACCATAAGCAAGTGTAAAATAGAAAATAATCCTGCTATTAACACAAAATATTGTTCAAAAAGCAAAAACATACAGGTAGCAAAGAAGGCAATATTATATTCATAGTAATCAGGTGTGTAGATCTATGAAGAAGAAATTATAGTAGAATTAGTTTTAAGAAGGCAAATCTTTGTTCTGAATCTGTTATAAACTGCAACTAAAAATGAAGGTTTTAAGGGCCTGAAACAACTGGCAGTTGGAAACATGAAATATTTGCAAATATTTCTGTAACTATAGCTTTAGATTCCTAACTACTCCAATTCAGCATCTTGTTATATGTCTACTATATCACAGAAATACTTTTTACTGGCATTACTGCAATGAATGCAAGATTCCAAAATGAGGAGCAGATCTATTGCAGTAAACAGAAAGGAAACTGTCACAGCCCAAAATTTATTGTTACAATGAAGATTATTCCTATGCTTCTCTGTGAGCAAGCATATATTGATTTCATAGTCGTAAATAAGAAGAGTCCTTTCGGGTAAAATATTGATTGAAGCATACCTATTGATTTGGCTGTCAACATAGAATTAATATGTATGTATAGATTACCTTTTCTTTAAGTTTTAGTTCAGAGGGGGCTAAAAAAGTTCGTTTGGTTTATCATTTAGCATTTTCCTTCACAAACTCAGTTTAAATGGGAAGCAAATGCATTGAAAGAGCATCTTAATTTAAACACAATGATAAATACATCTGATCTCTTGCACCTGGTTAGTGGGCAAGATGGGAGTGGTACGTTGTGTAGCACATTCTTTGAGTTGTTCCTGTCTTAAAACTGCTAAACTCTTTCGTATACATGGTGTAGTCATAAAAACACTTTATCTGTTCTGAATCTTAACTATTTTGAATATTTGAATAAGAATTTTAGGCAGTACAGAATATACTGCTACAACAGGGTCCCTTCCAACTCAGGATAATCTATGATTCTATGAACTTGATACTTGGGATAATTATTCAAAGGTTGCATTTTTCCTTATGTGTGGGGACTGTCTTTGAAGAAACATCATGTAAAATAGGGAGGATGATTATGACCAGTGTAAAGATTGTATATGACCAGTTAAGATTATAGCATTTCTGCTGAGTGCATCAAATTCTCTAGGTACTTAAACTTAGTCACTTCTAACAGCTATAAAGAAAATATATATTTAGTAACAGTGGGATATTCTAGACTGTTCTCTTACTGCTTGCTTTTAACTACTCCCATACATACTTGTACAATCTTTGAAAACTATAAATAGTTTGACATAATTTTTGGTAAAAACATTGCTGAATTTATGCTACTAGTTATAACATTTCTTTAGGCACAGGTGAGAAGTGAAAGGTTGTTTAAAAAATTAGACAACTGCATGATATATTGCAATTAGTGTGGCTTATATCATCAGCTGATGTATACTTTGTAGTCTGTAATATCATCTTGTAGTCATAACAGTATTAAGTGACAAGGCAGCTATTTCTACAGTGGTTAAGCAACAGTTTTGTTCCAAGTACATTTCTCTACAGGGTTTTTCCCCTCTGTAGAATAAAATATTTCTTTTGAAGATCTAAAGGAGAGATAAGAGCTCAGTAAATGTTGTACATCTTTTATCATCAATATGTTTTACTAATAGGCTTTATTTGAAAATCTTTGTGTTGATAATGGAGGAGATATTGCAGAATGTCATTATTGGCTTTGAAGACTGAAGGTTTGAGCCGTCAGGTCTGGATTTACAGGGTTGGTTACAGTAGCTCTTGCACCTATTTCCAAATATCTCAAGCTGGTGCAGTGTGTGGTCCCATTCAACAGAATATTGTTGATATTGCACATATGAAAACCTACTCAGTTTTCTTATTTAGATCAGAATCACCAGTGGTGTCAGGTTTAAAGCAAACTTCTTTTTTTAGACAATCCAGTAGGCGAAGCCATGGTGTTACTTAGTTGGTTTTGTTCTTCAGGAAACCTCAGACTGGTAACATCTATAACATATGTGGTCAAAACAGGCAATATATAAGTCTCTCTACACATTAAATAAGAAAGGTCTGCAGCAATCCATTGATTCCTATGATGGATCCTCCAGAGTTTAATAATTTGTGGAATGATATATCAAGTTCTGAATTTTGATAAGTGATAACCATGAAAAGAGCCATAAACACAAAACCAGAAGCTGTAATGTGTGTGTTCTTTTTCAGAACATTGCTCAGCATAGAAGGTTAAAAAACTGCATAGATATGGGAAAACCCCATGTACAGCAACATACAATGCACTTGAAAATCCAATTTTTCCTTAAGCAGAAAATGTCTGATGCCAGGATCTCTGTTTCAAGCCGCAAAGTAGCTGTGAATCTCTAATGGGCAGAAAGCAAACTTGTCCATTTTATTCTGATTTTGAGAAACTTCCTTGCAGGTTTTTATAGTGTTTTTAATACTAAAGCCAAAGATAGAATTCTTTTGTAATGGTTAGTCTTAAAATACTTTAGCTATATGAAAGTAATAAAGCATCATGGAGACATAAACACAGAATACTTGCTTGCAAATGTGGGTGTTGAATAAATACCAAATTAGTTCTGGTGGTGAGTGTAAAAGTAAATATTCCTATTGCATAGTGAATACTCTGCCAAGAATTTTCTTCTTGCTGGAGGGCACTTTTCTATTGATTCTTCATGTTTTTCCTTGAAAATTTTAAATTCAAATCAGTAATTATTTTTGGCAATTTATCTTCATAATACCTCTTAAATAATTGTGAACCCTGTGTTTTTATCTTCAGAAGTCTCTTTCGAAAGAAAATTCTGTGCTTTTCCAAGCCTTGTTGTGTTCTGGTACAGCCTATATCCCATTTCTTGAGTTTACCCCCAAAGTTATGCTAAAAAAGGTGCAGCTTGTTTCTAAGAAAAAAGTGTTTAAGCATAATTTTCAGACTAAATATTAGGACTTAAGTCTTTTTCCCAGTGAATGGGATTTAGTAGTATTATGAAACTTGAATTAATGCAAAAAGTTGCTTCTGTTACGTCAAGTGGGACATTTCGTGGGATGTAGTGTTTTCAGGTAACCTCAAGTTGGAAATCAATTATATCGTCATTACTCAAACGTATTTCACAGCAGATTTACTCTTGAATGAGTTTGTAATGGGAAAGTTTTCCAGGTCAGCATGAGGCTGATGCTTTGTCGTGGTTTTGCCCCCAGCTGGGAGCTGAGCACCACCAAAGCTGCTCTATCGCTCCCCTTTCCGTCTGGAGAGGGGAAAAAAATATATATTGAGAGGCTTAGGAGTCGAGATAAGGACAGGGAGAGAAGACTCTGCAATCGGAGTCACAGGCACAACAGGCTCAACACAGAATAAAGGAAAGAAAACTCTCTAATTAATTACACTAGGCAGCACACACAGTGAAACCTGAGATACCAAGGAAGAGATGTCATAGGCCTGAGCTTTTACAGCTGGTCCCTCTCTTGCTCATTGGAATCTGACTGGAACGTGGGTAACATTAATAGCAAATCATGACGGCTATTGAGAATAGAGCGCTACTTGTTATTAAGGATACTAGAGTGATCTTACCTAAATACAATATTAAATATTGATGTGGGACACACGCTATGGTCCTGTACATGGCTTCACAAACAAGCAAGGATTCTTTTCTGCCATTTTGTATGCTGATAGAGATGCAATATCTGAGATGAACTGCTGTTTGCTATGAAGTCTTTTAAATTAGGTCATCGGTATGCTAAGAGTCGCTGAAAATTTAAAGGGAATGTCTTGTGGAACAAAGCTATATTTTTATTTTTTTTTCTGAAACGATAAGTGCAGCACAGCTCTGCACTATTTTTTCAACACTTGAGTACAACAGCAAGTTTTAGACTCCTGCATAAAACCTAGTCACAGTGTTAGCATGTTAATTGTAGTTATTTTTAAGTGTATTAAAGAGACTAATACCTTTTCCCCCCCTCTCATCATGCTAACATTTTGGATAAACATAGCAAGAGACTGTTCTTGATTACTTAAGTGTTCTTTCCTTTTCACCTCTGCTCATCTGTTTCATCTGGGTGATAGCTTTTTAGTGGTTAGAATTTACTGAACTCAGACTTCCATCTCTAAACTGCTGGTATAGAAATTGAGCAAATATGCTTAAACTTTCCTAGAAAGAAGGGAAGTCAGGTAGAATGTCTGAACTTGTCTTCTACAGGTGTAAGAATCACTTTGGTTTTACCAAGTTCCCAAAGGTAAACAGGCTTCACTAATCACCATTCCTGTCTGCTTACCTGAAGCTCAATAATCAAAAAGGATCACTTATTAAATATAGTGACTGAAGCATTTAATGTCACTGGGGATATATAGCATGCATGATTTTGCAATATTAGGAAAAATTAATAATAATTTGTATTATTAAATATAATGCAGAGTTTAGTTTGTGAGACAAAGACTTTTTACAACCTTAAGTAAAATGATTCATGGGCAAGAAACAGAAGCCAAAGAAGTAACTTGAATTTTGTTTTGCAAAATTTTATCTTGCTAAGTGAAGATGAAAGCGATTTCTTGGGTAGCATCTGTGTACCTGAAAAGGTAGGTTGCTGTATTGCACAGAAAACAATGGGCTATTGATTAAAATAAAGGCAGTGTTCATGTGCAACCTTCAGAGAATAAATTCTCAAATGGTGTTTAAATAGAAATTAAAAATAAGTAGCTCACACACAATAATAAAATACTCAGCATAACTTCAGGCAGCAGTCTGAGGAACTGTCAGTGCTAAAATACTTGCTCCTTTGCCAAATACTTACTAAGAACATTGTTTTCTTGCTAATTGGACTTATATCAATGAATGATTGCATGTGTATTTAAGTGAATAGAATATTTCTTCATCTTGTATATGCTAAAATTTTACTGACCTTGGTAAAGATATTATCCCAGTGATGAAAACCTGAATGCATCTACCACACCAGTGGTATTACATTCAGTCTGTTCTCATAGATCAACGTTTTCAAATTTCAGCATAATTATAGCGTATTTTCCTGATACAGGTAGTGTATCAATCTGTTTGACAGTAATATCTCTCTACGTTTTGCATTAAAATCTGAAAGCAGAAAGAAAAGAACAATCTTGGCTCTTCCTCCAGAGAACTTACAACTTGTGCATGATTGCTTCAGGATCCATTAGGAGCTGTTAAATGCTAATTCTTATATCTTAAAACACGAGAGAATTTGAAAAATAGTACTTCATTTATTCTCTTTCTCTAATTATCAGAGATGTTTGGTACCATCATGTAAAGAATACAAATCTATTTTTCTGTTAAATTGTAAAGAATAAATTGTGCTGTAGGCAGGTTTCTTTAGGTGTGCAGTGATTTCAGAGACTGACAACACATTCCATTTTCAAAAAAGATAATTTACTTTCACAGTTAACTCCTTAAAGACTAAATAGTTGGAACACACACATAGTAACATTGTTCATAACACCATAGAGGAAAAATATTGTTGTTGAAAAGGTTTTATGTACAAGAAATCTGAAAATGTAAATTTATCAGCCAGTATAGCATTTACCTTTATAGAATATCCAGGTACAGCACAAAATGGAAAATGTTTCTGATGGCTTCTAGGTTAACTGGAAAGCTTGCATGCATTAGCATCTCTGCACTTGCAACTTTTTTGCACTTAAAACAATGGTATTTAAGATCAGATCTCTTATAGCTTGTGAATCAATTTTAGAGAAGATGGATATCTAAAACTTTCTAGTTTTGCATACAATTTCCAATGCAAAGTCATCACTCTTTCACCTCAGGTTAGATAAGCACCCTAATAGAGGACTTAGGCAAAAGTACCAGCTTGGAAAATTGTCCCAAAAATTCATTAAAGCATAATTAGTAGGAACTCTTTGGTCATCTGCTACTTTGTTGCCTTTCCACAATAATACTGCTGAAAGTTCCTAAGGGTGACTATGACTGCATGTCTGTGACTATGTTAGTATTTGGTTTATTTTTTGAAAATAGCAGTTCTTATTTATGGAGTAGTTTCATATTTCCAATACAGAAATTCTTGGTTCAAATCCTTTGTTCCCTAATGTGTTGTTTCATTTGTGTAGTATGTAAAGCAATCATGAGGTGAAGAGATTTGGGGCATTGAAAATCAGAGCTTAAAGCTGAAGTTTCTGCAAGTGGAATACATGTAATTCTTTCAAAAGTGAAGAACTGCAAATAATAAAAAGACAACTAGGTAGGATTTTAATTTGGTCTGGAAATGTGGGCTTTTGTCTTAGCCGAACTCTTTATGCATTATGGAAACCATGAAATGAGATTGCTATTGCACACGGCAGGTAGAGGCAAAGAACTTGATATTGTGGAATTACACTAAGGTGTAACCTTCATGGTAATGGTCAGCTGAAATACGTGCACTTTGACTAGATTCTAAAAAAACACAATATTTTTGTGGTATTAAATCCTATTGTATTGACTTTTTCAAAGATTATTTAAAGAAAGACTTTTTCATATCTCAAAAAGAAAGGAAGTAAAAATTCTTCAATTTATGATTCTGTAATAACTCTATTACAGCTTTAAAATCGGTTGTTTGTTGGGGTTTATTTTCTTAATTGACACAAATGTGTGTTCTGAATTCAAACAGCCAAATAAATGCAGAAAATTGACTGTGTATTGTTGGCATAGGTCAAATTAAGGAGTACTGGGCAGAGCCTTCAAATGAAGCCATCTCAGTATTATGTGGTTTAACAAAAACCTGTCTAGATCAGACATATGTATGTTCTCTTCCTCCCAACCCTTCAAGAAAATAAATTCTCGTACACACAGATTTCCTTATGAAGCTGTTTCTGCATTAAGTAAATCACTTGCACTAGTGTTTCAATTCAAGAGATGTGACATGTGATCTTGCACCATGTCTCATCAGACCAGAGTAACTGGAAGCAATGGCAAGGGGAAGTGACAACTCCTGCCAGACCACAGAAATACTGTAGTGTTATAACCCAGTAACAAGGGCAATAATGTGTGTCATGCCTGTTAGTCTTTCTTTTATTTAAACTTTTTACCTCTGGTTTGATAGAGAGTAAAAGCAGTTATAAATGCTAACTGTGCCAGAGTAATGCCTGATTTTGATACAAGCTGAAGAAGGCTGATTTTCAGAATTAAGACCAATTCTGCCCTCAGGTTTTGTACTTGCTTTGTCATTGCTCTGGATTGGCACTGGTACTTAACAGGCCTAACGATACAACTCATTCTGGGAAGGGAAGACTGATATTATAGCACCCTGGGTCACAGCACCTTGTTAAAGTCACTGTGTTAGGATAAATGGGTGCTGCGTGCTCTTTGTGACTGTAAACCAATAAAATCAAGGCAAACTACTAAAAAAAATAAAAAATAAGCCTTGTGCTAATGTTTGCAGTTGGGGGGCAAAAACCCACACAAACTTGTTTCTTACAGTTTCAAGTAGCTAAGGTGGCCCTATTGCAAGTCAGCAGTACCTTCTTGTGTGAAAGACAGACTAGAGGGAAATGGGAGAAAGACAAAGTGAAGTACCCTTCTGTAATAGTACCTTGTGTTTCAATGAGGAACTTTGAAATCAAGTGCTGCAGGGTTATTGGATGGAAATTAAGAGCCTGCCAGCATCAGCCATACAGAGAATAAGATGTTTTATACTTAGCTTGGGATATTATGAAATCATGTCTTGATTTTGTGTCACTAATGTTGTTACTGTTTGTATTGTTGGAGTACCCAGAAATACTATTATTGGATTACAAATTCTTTTCCTGCCATGCAGAATTACAAGTTTCAACCTCTTTGGGATAGAGACTGCCTACTATTTTAAGTATGATAGATTTGCTCTTCTCATTTATTTGTCATCTTCTATCAGGATATGAGGCCCTAGTCTCAGTATCTGGCGTAGCTATTGTCAACTTTAGGTCTGATTTTGTAGATTATTTGCTTGGAATGCTATGAATATCTTGTGATGACAACAAAGATGGTAAAATAAGTTTCAGTAAACCTTGAATATGACCTGTCAGAACAGATTCTCATTTGCTCTCCTTTTAGAAAGTATTGATTTTTATTGTGTGTGTACACATTGCTGTAGAGGAGAATTATTTAAGGAGAACCAGAAGATGATGGCTATGCAAAGGTTCTCCTAGAGAGAAAATGGAGAATGTAAATGGGGTATTGCAAGCTGTTTAGAGAGCAGGTCAGGAATGGTAACCTCAAACAAAGGTATGGTTCATACCACAAGGGATTTCAACTCTGGGACCAAACAGCTGCTTTTTGAAGGTGTTTTTATAGTTACCAGAAAAATGTGGGCCAGGTGTTAGCCTTAGAGGAGAACCTTTTGGACATATGGATTTACTGTACATAGATGATGCTCATTAAACCTGTGAAAGGCGATCTGTGATTCAGAGATGATTTTGTGAAAGAAAAATTGTGTGAAGCTGAAAATCCTATAAATAGATTTGATGTAGAAGTATTTCCTGCTCATTCTTTGACAGATTTTCTTCTGTGGGTGGTGATAGTCCTTGAGATTGCTTTCCGAGTCTTGCAGCCTTCTCAATGTATTTGGAACAGAACAATTGTTTACCCATTTTCTGATTATATTGTAATTAGACCATACCCTGTCCACTGAATGTGCAGCTGAAAAGATGAAAAGATCCCATTCCAGTTGTGAATGCTTCTCTCTCTTTTTTTTTTTTTTTTTTTTTTTTGACTGTTTTGATTTTCCAAGCTCAGAAAGGTCAGGGTTATTCAGCTTCCACTTGGCCTCCTTCTCTGAACAAGTAATCCACATTTCAAACACATTACAAAGTCTGGCTCTGATAAGAGGCATTGAAGAGAACAACAGAATTCCAGCACATTACTCTGACTTGACTGCACCAATTACAGGACAGGCATGAACAAAAGGCAGTAATGCTCTTGGGAAGGAGGCTTCCCCATATGGATATGTGCTGTGGTTACTGCTTTGCTAACTTTACAGTCCTCTTTGAGTGACCAGGAACTGTTATGTTAAGGGAAAATTTAAAGAAAAATGATGTTACCACGTTTTTTTGTTGGGATTTAATTGCAAATCAATTCCAAAGGCTCTGCTAGACCTATAATATGTGAATGAGATCCCTAGCAGGAAAGGAATGGTTATGTTTCATGGTTTGAAGGTTAGAAGGGGTTATGAGCGGTTACAAGGGGCTGTAGTTGCAAGCTAGCTGTTAAGTGACTATAATTTTGTTCAAGAATACTAACTGGTTGTCAAAGACACAGCACTTTGAACAATCTGTTGCACATGAATTGGGTCAAGTCTGTGTGCAGTTTTAAGAACTTAACAGACTCATTTTTAACAAGGATTCTGAAATCCTGGGGTTTTAGTATGAATAGAGTGCATATAGTGACAAAGACTTACTATCTTAGAAATAGAGCTAACTTTTAACCAGCATCAGATGAGCAGAGAACAATGACATGGAATCTACTTGTGCAGAAAAAAGAAGAAAAGTCTCTAACCTACTTGAGCATACACAGTGAAAAGTGAGCATACACAGTGAGAAGTAAGCAACAGAGATTACAGTTAAATTAGAGTGTATCTGAATTTTTTTCCCATAATTTGTTAGGGTTTGCTTTTGGTAAATTTTTTAAACATGGAGTTACTGTTGGGCTCTGAGGAATTCATTCAGCTTTCTCTATTATTTAGTAATTTAATTAGTTATTAGAGCAAGTGTTTTTTAAATATTAATAGTTAAACTAAAAAAGCAATACCCTATAATAAAAATGTTATTTTTGTTAATTATAATATCTGAATTCTTTCAAGCGTGTTTAGCTCTTGTTTTACAGTTACAGTCCATACATTTTACTTTTAACTTGTTATATTAATTTTCTTTTAAAAGGGGATGAAACACCCCACAACCAAACTGAGTTTAGAATTGTTACAAAAGGAATTATCTTGGTAGATTTTATTATATATATATATTCTATATACACATATATATTATATCTAAAATATCCAATATCCTACATATATTTGTATATATTTTTAGTAGACACATGTTATTAGACTTCTACATTCTATATTATCAATTTCAAATACTGTTGCAGTTGTGTTTTTTTTTTTTTTTAAAGCACTCTACTGGACAAAATTCTGCTGCAATTTCAGATTAAGACATGTAGTCTGCAGATACTCATAAAAGTACAGATCAGTCTGTAGCCATTTGTGGAAGAAATGGTGCATGAACAATAGAAACTCACAGAGGACCTCTGTAGAGAAAATTACTTTCCTGCTGGAAAATGAAAGCAAGGGAGAAGAGGCATATGAGAACAAACCCTGCTCTTTAACATGCAGAATTTTGTCATTCTTTCTTAAGGATCTAAGAACTTACCAAAATTATTCCTTCGTTAGGGTGACAATCATTCTGCAACCCTCTTCACCCTGCCCCTCCCCAAGTCTGTGACCACCCCCAAGATGTGCCAATTAATTTTCCTGTAGTGTTTCAACTTTCAAAGGAATTGCAACTTTTACTCTTTTTGTGCTGTACATGGCCCTAGAATAATAATCAATAGATGAGATTTGTTTAAAACTATAGCTGCTGACACAAGGACTATAAAATCAGTGTTATGGTGCAATATTTCTTTCTTTTTCTCTCTCATTTTTTTTCCTCCCCCAAAAGATTTGGAACGCATTGGGGTCTTTGAGTCAGCTGAGACACAGATGGAGCCAGTCATACGTGAAGCATGGCCAGCATTCCCAAGAGTTACTTTCAGTCTATTTTCTAGTCAATAAGTTTCACAGGAAAAAAAAAAAAAAGATGATAGCACTGATGGTAGTGCCTTTCCTGCAGAAAGCAGAGAGGATGGAATATTACCATGGTGAATTAAAATGCACACATTGCTGAGCAATGAAAACGAATTAAGGCAAATTCAGTAACTTCATTTTAAAAGCAACTGTGAGCTTTAATTGTCATAAATTCAGAACTAATTAAAAACATGTTGACAAAAATTGGACCAACAGCTTGTAATTTTCAAATCTAAGTGAAATGCAAAGCACTGAGAATAAATTACCAGGTCTGAATTCAGTTCCTAAATTTAGTGCATTTGCTATGTGTAGGATATCGATGGATATTAAGGCTGGAATAAAAAAGAGAGTAGAACATATCAGAAAATATTCTTTCTTATGACTAATATTTTACCAATAAGCTCTGGATTTTGTGTCTGAAGTTTGAGGTCTGGAAAGCTTTCTCAGCGACTGTGTTTAGATGGATGATTCAGTCCTATCTTAATTCCATGCTGGGTGAGAACTAGGCATCTACCATCTCCTGTCCTCCCTCATAACATGTAAGGAGGAAATAAATCTGGGGACATGGACTGTAATGTGTAGCTCCAGGAGGTCCAGATGGGTCCCAAGTCTGGATTATTAAGGAAAGAGGACCAGAAGATGTGCTGTGGCGTGTAACTACTCCCTCACTATGTTCCGATCTGCTCTGATAAAAACTAGGTATAATGTAACATAAAAAGAAATACTTAAATCCCCAGAGATTAACTATTTCCAGATTGATAAATTGCCAAAACATAACTTCATACATTACTTAAATTAACTAAGTTCTTGAATGTAGGAATAGTGTTTTTCCAGGGAACCGAGTGGATAATTCTACTTTGTATCTTCAAAATATTAGCATATAAAAGTTCGTGTAAGGAAGGTTGTGCTGAAGTTTTCATGTAGCTGGAATGTCCTTGCAGTTTGCATTTCATACCTTTCTTATCAGTAAGAAGATAAATCCAGCTCTGATACCCAGAAGCAAACTCTGCATTGATGTGCGCATACTTAAAACATGACTTGGGTGCCACGGAGTGGGTGACTGCAGCATTCAGAACTGTGGTTAGGCCTTTTGCTGAGGTGAAGTGACTTGCTTTTGCGTTACTGTATGCTGCCAGCACTGGACATTTCTGGTATACAAATATTAAAAGATCTTCAAACTAGGGCCAAAATACCAAGGATTTTATGAAGTATAGGCTAAAATGAGCATCATTTAATCTTTACACAACTTCAGTAAAGGGCTTAGGGCAAATATCCTAGCTGTCTTTTAAAATACAATCCTGCTATAATTACCAGAGTGCTCTAGAGATCATCCTAATATAAGGTGTAAATTTGAAATCCCTGTATATGAAGTGCATTGACTGATAGGAAATAGCATAAAAGTATGTCCTTATTTTGCTCTTCTTAAAGGACTCAGTGACAGTCACACCAGTGTGGGATTATTTTCTCTGAACCAACTATATGTTTATAATAGTAATTTCCTAGCCCTAGGAGTGCCAATGAAATTTCAGGGTGTGTCTCTGGGAAGTATGTGAATGTAATACTGTCCAGTATAAATATTTGCAGTGGGTCATAGCTATCATAAAAATTTACTATACTCTAGTACACCTAGCATGATGAAATTAGAAACACGTATTGATGGTTTTGAGATAACAACACAGCTGAGAAAAGAATATATGATACAAAACTTATTCTTTGCTGCCAAAATGATTAATTTATTTTCGAACCTTAGTTTTGCTAAATGAAGTTTACTTTGCATTCTTCTTTGGTCTAGTCATTCTAGCTCTCTGATGGAAAAGTATTAACCTCATATCTACATAGCCTAATTTAAGCTTCTCTATTTTTTCAGAATCATATATAGTTATGTGATGGTTTACCTTCCTCAAGTACTGGTGGCTAATTATTATCTATGGAATCTGTGTATTGGGATACGTGCAACAACTTGGGCTGTATCTTCCCACACAATTAACACAGTAGCTGTTTCTTTGCTAACTTGCTGTTAGGGCAGGAACTGTAGCTGTTTCTTTGCTAACTTGCTGTTAGGGCAGGAACTGAATTGAGTAGCTTCACTTAGCAACATGTAAGTTAGAAATTTAACTTATCCTTAGCAACTTAAGTTGGAAATTTAAGTTAGTTAATTTACCTTTTTAATGACAAGATGCTTATCTGAGAAACATTAGTATAACAAGATTCATACAGTAACACCTTTTCGGTATTCTGTTATGCTTGTGTAACTTGAATTGACCTAAATGAGCCTCTCTGTGAGCTTTCAAGATGTATACTTTTAGCATTTGTTTGTAATAACACTGAATTTGCTAGTTTTGTATGTTTAAAATAATCATAATAGACAAACTAATACCTCTTGCTGGTTCTACTTTGTTCGGTATTGCAGTGGCCTTTGGGAGCGAGTCCTGAGTAACATTTTTCTTTATAGTTACCACAGCTACTTTAATTCTTTAACTGTGGAGAAAGCATAACTATTAAGAAAAAAGTGTGGGGGTTTTTTTGAGCCAGAAGAAAAAACAATCATAGGTTTTAAAAGGAGAACTTATAATGGATTAGCTTGTAAAGTCTAAAAAGCTATACACTGAGATGACAGAGCACTAGTACAGGCTGCCTAGAGAGATTGTGGGGTCTCCTCCTCTGGACACCATCCTGTGCAACGTGTTCTAGGTGATCCTGCTTTAGCAGGGGCTTAGATTAGATGATCTCCTGCCAATCCCTGCCATTTTGTGATTCTGTGAAAAATAGTAATTTGAAAATGCTATGGAATTTTTTTCTATTTAGTTATCTAAAAATATCCTGAAATGGAAGCAACTGACTTAATTAAAATGCATGAAGAAAATCTTCCCTGGTTATAAACCATATATATTCATATATATACACTAATGGGAATTACATTGCATTCATATAATAAATTAAACTCTTAAGGTTTACTAAATTACAAAGATTATTCTTGTAGTGTGATCCAATTCAGATCTTGAAGAATCTAAGAGGAAAGTAAAACAACCCTCCAGTTTTGTATTAGAGCTGATCATTATTTAATAAGCCTGTTTTCATGTGAGGGGTGTGCTGCCTCTGTCCTTGACAGGTTATTAAGTGTAAGACTTGAGTAGAGTAGAAGTATGTAAGAATCCTCTGAATGTGGTCTTGCTGTTGGGGAACTGTTAAAAGCAATGCAGGAAACAAATAGTCTTGTGACCATTTTGCTTAGATATAATTCAAAAGTATACCTAAGCTATCCATGATCTCTAATATCTTCTCATCTTGAAAGCTTTTAGCCTAATTTATTTACATCACCTTCAGAAATTGCTGATAAAAATTCCTTTGTAATTTTTTTTCTCTTCAGAACATAAGGATTTACATCTCCTAATTATGGAATTGTCTTTGTGATGGCTATCAAGGCAGTATGATAGTAAGCAATTAAAATATGTAATAAAAAATGAGCAGAGGACAAAGTCTCTGGCTTACTTGGCACTATAAGCCTGAAAGCTTGCATTAATTTCTGCTTGCCTTTATTATATTTAACTGGTTTTTTTAACTATCCCTTAATATAATTAGCAGCAATGTGACTTTCAGCACAGGTGCTTTTGTGATACTTTAATGGAAAACACTCTGATGATGCAAACCAAGGAAAACTAAAACTTGCATAGGCTACCTCCAGCTTCATTGCTTAAAAAAAAAATTACTGTAGTCAGCAAACTTCCACTGGTTTTCTGAATGCCTGAAAAGTTCACCCCATCAAGTTTCTTCACTTTTTTTTTTAAAAATATAGGTGAATGATACAAATCTGGGGCTACAAATTTGAGGTGAGGTGTAGTTGATCATATATGCTTGTACTGTCTATCAGGAAAAAGGTCAAACTTCAGTTTTCAGTGATTGATATTTCTTCCAGTGGTGGTCCTTCAAACCATCAAGACTTGGGAAATCTCTTTAATAAGAAGTCATCTGCATTCTAAATGCATTATTTTTAGAGTTGGGTTTTCTTGTTTTGGTCCCTAATGTAGTGTGGACAGTGCCCAGTCCTGTCATGTAGTGGAAAAAAAAAATAGTGTGTGTGTTTGTTTTTCCCAAATGTCATTCTGTAACAGTATATCTGCAAAAGATACAGAGTTCTGACAAGTATCTTTGTCTAATAAAAATCAGCCTTGCTTCAGAAGATGGGAATTGAGGATGATAATGTCTGGCCAAGACACAAGCTTTTGCTCCTACGGGCATCTATGTTTTCAGTATTTTTCTGAGGAACTACTCATCTATGTAAGGACAATGCTCCAGAATTAGGATTAGATTTTAAGACTATTTTATTTATTGCATAGCCATTAGTTCCTCTGCCTAAATATTTGTAGACAAAATACTTAGATGCAGCTAATGCCCACATTGTGCTTCAGAGTAGGTTGTATTAGCTTCTGGGATATAATAAATCCACTGGGCCCAATGCTTGAATTAACATAATAATTAAAGTTTCAGCACATTGTTGTAGGTCACTGTAAGAAAATGTTTAATCTTTCAACATTCATCTGTGTACATTCAAGGCATTGGGATGTCTACAGAGACTGAATTAAATTTAAGTGTATGAGAAATGAGCAGAGTGTTTTAAGAAAAATGTGGAAAAGATTTAGCTTTGTTGGGAGCTGTTCATAATTGGTTTTGTTCTAACAATAAAAGATACAGCAGAATTAGGTCACTACTCAAGTTACAGCTCATTTAATGAGAGAAAGCTGTAGGTGTATAGGAGCCAAGATACAGAATTATCCTGCATTTGCCCACTTAGGGATTTGAGGTTTCTTTGGTGCATAGTTCATCATCTATCATCAGATGTGAATACAGGAAAAAACATCCAAAGCACTGGAATGGAATGAACAAACACAGGATCTGGTAGGTGAAGTGAAAGCTACTCTGCTGTAGTAAATGCCACTACTGGAGCATTAACAGAACAAAAACATGCTTTTCCAAACATAATGCCAGACTTAATTATTGATGACATTAAGAGGACATCTTGCCTGAAACCCAGGCATGTTCAAAATTATCTTGTCCTAGCACTTCTCACTTGCCAGGGAAAAACATCTAGGTGCTGATTATTGCACCGTTAGAAATGATGATCAAGATCCAGTTTCTCTTGAAACTGCTTTGGAAATCCAGGGTAAATTCCTCAATTTCAATAGAATTTTAACAGTGTTTTTTCTTTCTTTTGAAACAGTTCTTTGGTGTTACAGAGGTAAATGTATTTAGTCATTCAATGGGTTATTTAATATGATAGGGATACACTTGCCAAAAAATAACCCCTACAATAATGAGTGAAGAATTCTCTGCTGTTTCTATTACAGTATTCTGAGGAGCAAGTGCAGGCTGTAGTGCTGTTGTGCTTGGGGTTGCACAAACAGGGTGAAAAAGTGGAAGATGAAGAAAGAAAATAGAAATGGGTAGACTAAGTTTGCCTAAATCAATCAGTCTGTATTCCTTTCATGGCAGCATGGAAAAGTTGCTTACTGCCACAGTGCAGTAGGGTAATAACTGAGAGGGACATAGCAAGACAAAAAAGAGCTGCATGAGTTGCTTGTAATTTTGTAGTTAGCAGATTAGTCAAAGCTGCCTGTTTTCACCCATGAAATGTCTCCATATTGTCTCATAGCCCCAGACTTATGTACAAACTAATAATCCCTGAGTAATAAAATAATTTAATTATCCTGGAATTAAACTTTGTTTTACCTCTAAATTTCAGTTTAGGCATCCAATGAAAATGAAAGTAAGTAGAAGAGCATTAGAAAAGAGTAGGTGGCTAGCCTGAAAATTTCCTGTTTAATTATAATTAAGAAATTTTAATGATGGTCATGGCTTTTATTTTAAACCATTTACAACTGCACAGCTGTTTCATCTAAGTACTGAGGTATAATATTACCTCAATAGTACTCTGAGGGGTGGGATACTAGTATAATTTAAACACAGCTTCCTATTAGTACCAAAACTGAAAGCTATAGGGATTGTTCTCTGAACTCTTAGTGAATCTGCAGGGAGTTGGAGCCTTGGGGAGAAATATAGGTAACAATTACAGATTATTTTTTTTCTTGATTGACAGACACAGTAATTCCCTTTCTTCCGTGGAAGTTCAGAAATGTTTAAATAATTTCATGGACATAATAACTGACCTGATGTTTCAGTGATGAGTACCAGTGTATTTTGTGAAGAACTCTTCAATTTTAATTAATTTGAAGGTATCCAGGGTAGTTATCAAATGGCTTTGGAAGTTCAATGACATGTACTGAGAAGCAAACGCCTTGTGTATTCTACATAAAGAGCTTTCCTCGTTTTCTCAGGGTGCTGTAAAATTGAGAGAGACTTTGGAAAAGCAAAACCTTGTTCAACAATCCCACAAAAAGACTAGGTTGTAGAACAGGTTTGAATTACTGGCTTATAGAACTCAGTGCAACGCTTTCTGAATGTATAGTGATCTTGTAACTCTGGCTGCTGCACCATGGTGTTTCCTAACTTAGTAAATGTAAGACCTAACTGGCCTTTGGGGCTGTATATCTAAACAGTGGAGTAGTAACTACAGGGGATCCATGAGGAGTAGGAGAAGGTGGAAGCAGCTAGTAAGACCTTTTCTGTTCAAATGACGATTTGAAGCAATTTTTTAGTTGTCTTATGCTATAGGAAAAAGCAAAAACTTGTTTCTTCTGGGGGAATGGAAGGTGTTTATTATACCTAGAGCTTGCATAGAGGATTTCCTACACTGCAGGGGTTTTTTTGTGTTCAACTAGTCAATCCAGTTATACTCCTTGCTCCTCACTCCTGTGCAGTTTTTGGGGGGACCAACAGTTGTGCTGAAGCTGTGCAGGAGGCACCAGCCTGTGACTCTGGATGCTGTTGACACATTGTCTTACATGTGTTTTCCTCATTGGTTAGAAGACAGAAATTTATAGAGAATAGATGTCAGTTGCCAAAACATTTAGAGCAAGGATACAGACTCCATTGCTCTTTACTTCCTCCAGAAGACTTTAGTGGAGTACCAGGAACTGTGGCGAGCCCAATCTTTGTGCCTTGATATGTAGAGAAATCTTAGACCCTGCATGCAACTGCCAACTCCTAAAGTTAAGTGCTATGTCTGCCAGTAGAGTATTTCACCTTCTCTCTTTTGATTACCCTTTGTAGGATACGTTAATTTTTTTTTCAGTGTGGATTTTTTATATAAATGTTCTTTGGATGATTACTTGGTGGTTGTTTGCTTTTTCTTCATATCCATAAGGCATGAGGCTGTAAATAATACTAAGCTCCTATGCAGTAATAATAAATATCAAAATATGTTAGGCAGTAATTTCTGACAGTTTCTCAAAGGAATGAATTTACTTATTAATATCTAATGTTTCAAAGATGAGTCAATGTTTCTGACAGTGTCACTCTATATTTTTTCCTACCCTTTTTGTTACCTGAGAAATGAGATCTTAAGTTTTATTAGAGGCATGTAATAATGCAAATATGTCAAATTAGCTAATAACACTCTAAGTTTTACACGCATTTATTGTATAAAGAATGGATAAAGTATCAGTGGTGCTGTCTTTAGTAGAATTCAGTAGCCCAGACATGACAGCAAATCTTTCCTCTAAAATGTAGCACTAGAGTCCAATTATTTTTATACTCCACTAATCTTTTCACTTTTACTGTGTTACTTCAGGCTTCAATAAAAAGACTACTAGGAATCTCAGTAGGGAGGCCTCCTTATCAAACAGTTTCGAAGACTTATGACTTCTGAAAAAGTAAAGATCAGTATGTAATACTGAATCCATGGAAAAAAGCTAGTCAGTCTTCAAAAAACAAATGCATAACATAATACTGATTCTGCCACTTGCGGAATTTCTCTTGGATTGTCTCAGATTTATTAATGAGACTTCGTAATAATTAGAGAATTTTTTTTGCAATGCATACCAAAAAGGTCCTTTAAAGATAAATTTAGAGATATCTCTTTCATATATTCATAGCTGAATATAAAACAGTGCATGTTACTAAATACAGTTTAAGAAACGTGTCCAGGCCAAGAAACCTACTTATCACTTTTTTAAAAGTCTCATTTTAAAAAAAAAAACCACAGCGGTATCAAGAATATGTCTTGAAAGCCTTATTTTTGATATAGGTTACTGGTTGTAAGTTAGAATATAATTAAACATTGTTAAAGAGTAAAAGATGTATTTTTAAATTCTGGCATGTATTTTGGGGAAGTGATAGAAGGAATTGTCTTCTAATGTTGGAAAACTTCCAATGGCTACTTGAAACTTCTTAATCAAGCTTCTTTAAATTGTCTCCTTTATCACTTTATGGCGGTGAACTTAAGACAGAAAAAGGTGTGAGGGAATGGTTCTAAGGGCTTTTGTATTGCACTAATCTCTTACTGTGCGTTTAAGCTGCTTTACAGGGTCAGGACCCCTGTAAGCAGCCTTGTTTCACAAAGTGGTTTTGTAGCAATAGTGGCTGCCCTCTGTAACAGCATTTGTTTCAGTAACACTAGTTGCCTAAAAATCATTGTTTTTTAGGTAGCTGCTGTTGTTGCTCCTCTATAGCTTAACGTAAATTTCACTGATAGTTACCTCCACTCATTAGCGTGGGGGTGGGGGGGAGGGCGGAAGCTTATGGTCTTTTACTTGGTGATTGGGTAAACCCAGATTTTGACACCACTCGTGAAATCACCATCTGAATATCTGTGGCTGGTTTTTGCACAAAACGCCTGTGTTATATGCTCCAGACGTAGGCCTTGGCTTACATCAACAGAGCTCTCTACCAAAATATCATGACCTAAATTTTGATTGAGGGCAGGGGTGGGAAGGATTGTGAAAAACAGTTATGTCTCGTCAAACTACGACAAAAAGAATTGCACTTCGGTTTGAGTGGGTTTTGTTTATTGCCGTGTTGGTTCAGCCCCAAGCAGGGGCTGAGCACCACACGCTGGTCCCTCAGTCCTGGAGGATAAACTGACCTGGTTTGGGATAAGGACAGTTTACTGACAACAGCACTATGAAAGGAGAACAGTAACAGCACGCAGCAAGTTTTGTTTGCACCTAGTGATAACAGAGTGCTGCATGACAACTGACCCAACACCCCGGCCACGCTCTAACTGACCTGGAGGCACCCAGCAGTGCCCCACCCCGACCAGCCCCTTTCATGGGGATGTGATGTCAGGAGGTGTGGAAACAGCCCGGGCTGACTCATCTCACCTGTGCTGGCGGCTTGGGGAGGTTACCTCTGGCCTGGCCAGAACCAGGACAGTTGTCCTGGGAGCTGAGTGTTCATTTACAATAATACACAATAATGTCAATACACTCACCAGTCTTCTGGAAAGTGGTAAAGTTAGAACAACTCCTAAATCCAGTAAAACCAGTCCAAGTATGCCAGGCAGAAAAAAAAAAAAAGAAATCTACAATACATCAGTATATAATATCATCTGTCAGCCCTCTGTAGATTTCTTCAGGCTTTGGTATCTTTTCCAAGATAAAACATATTCAATTACTTTGATTTCAGTTGGCCTTTTACCTATATTCTGAACGTGTCCTCACTTCTATTTTTGTTTTTATATCTGGCTGCTGCACACAGAATGGAAATAGAGCTTTTTCTGTTACTAAGGCATATTCTGATCTTCAGATGTGATTGGACATTTCCAGTGCCTGCTGATTAGCCAGAATGCTGAGCATCATACAGCTTAGCCCACCTTTGCGTCTCAACAGGAATTACAGGCATTAAAAATCATCTCTGAAGGAGAAAAGCTAAGATAGAGGAAAGAAAAGTAGAGGGCAGCATTGAAAGAACGGGAAAAAAAATTAGAAAAATTTAATTGGTCTAACTGTTTCTAGGAAGGAACATCACAGCCTTAAGATTTTATTGTAACAGCACTATCATAACCATCGAGGTCTAATGTATGTTGGGAAGCCATTTGAATGTTTTATGTGGATTTTGAAATAATAATTTCATGGTTATATACAAATGCTTTGGATTTGCCCTTGATGGTTTCTTAAAATACATATGCAGGTGGTTTCATGTCTGTGTAAATGTCTGTGGCCTTTTTTTCTCTGTAAAATACAGACTATTCAGCTGTCTTTATGGCTGTGACCTTGACAGGTGTCACTACTGTTATACAAATAGTCACTACTACTATTTTATTTGCCTCCACTCTAAATTGCATACTCTCTGTGTCTCTTTTTTTCCATGCAGACACATAGGTGATACTTCTTTTGATATATGAATGTTGTCCGTTCTTACCCCAAATCAAGTTGGGTCTGTACTGTGCTCAGTGCTTAAACGTTTGCATGCTATCCTTTGGTTTGTCTGCCAGCTGCATTCATAAAAGGAAATTTAAAACAGTCTTCTTAACTCAGTGTTGTGCTGGATGTTCAATTTAACATTTGGAGGAAGGTAACCTACATTTTTACAGAAGTTTATTAGATGTTAGGATTTAATACCAAATGCTGAAAAAACCCTATTTAAAATAGCAAGATTCTTTTGCTCACTAAATGAGATATTCTTCAACAGAAAAAAACTGTTTCTTAAAATCTTACAAATTATTTATAACTTTTTAGGGTTTAATAATGAAAAAAGGGAAAACAAACCAGTGTGTTCATTCACAAACCAGGTATTATTCCAAGATTTGTGTGCCATCCAAATCTAGATTCAATTTCTTTACAATTACAAGCTTTTTTAACTTGTAAAAACACTGCAAATTTCAAAGTTACTGCTAGGGTTAATAAAGTTACTGCTTTAGTGCAAATACTTGTGCTATATAGCCTGAAAATTAAGAGAAGGAGGAATCATAGAAATTTTTTTTTAGTCCATTTTTGGTGGTTTATTGACAGGATATATATGAATACATATTATGTATATTGTTTTATATAAGTAATGAAAGAGCGTTCTGATCATACAGCTCGCTTCAATACTTTTGATCTAGTTGCTGATGGTTGCTGAAGACAACTTAAGAACTAGATATGAAAAGAAATACTAAATACACCAGAGAGAGACATATTCTGTTGCTCCTTTTCATAGAAGGCCATATTTAAAAAAAATACTATTTTGGCTGATTCATTATCCATGTGACAATGAATCAAGATGATAAAGATCAATCAGCATTTTTGGCTTTGAAAAGGTTTGAGGTTCTTACATTGATCCAGAAATTAAGCTGTAAACAATAAAAAAGTCCTTTTAACATTTGCAACTGACATAATAGTTCCTTTAAAGAAAAACTATTCTAATGAAATATCAGGAATTGCTTGTTTAGATCAAAAGTTTCTAGCAGGTAGCAACAAGTGATAGGCACATATCTATGCTCATTAGCTTAAACAGCTGATTGCTTCAGATAACCTTTACAAGTATCTCTTTTGCTTTATGATAAATACATTCTGTGAAAGTATCCTATACTCAGTAACTTGAAAACATGTTTCTTTAACTATGAGAGAAACTCTGTTACCTGATAGTATCCTCAGCGGGCTAGAAAATGTGGGGTTTATATTTAATATCCTATGTTCATAGGAAGAATAAAGGTAGTACTTAGCTTCTTCCAAACACATTTTGAATCACAGAATCATAGGGGTTGGAAGGGACCTCGAGAGATCATCAGGTCCAACCCTCCTGCCAAAGCAGGCAAAGAAGACTAACAAAGAGATCCAACAGGCTTTTCCCAGTGTTTATATGTCAGCATTTCTTCAGTGATGCAATCTTCGGCACAGATTGAAAAACTGTGACAGTTGTGTTTAGTAGCCTCTAAAAGGTGTTTATTTTGGTTTCTCTTTTCCAGATCATTGCTGTGGCTCTTACTACAGAGACAAATGTTGCATATTTATATAATAACTCTCAGATACTACAGCAAAACCAGTTTTAGAAACTGGCTCATGATGTTTATAAAACCATTTAAGTGGCCCTCCTCATCTCTGAAAAGCATATAATTATGTGGGATTCTTTTAACAGAATTAGGACCAAAAAACTGTTTGTTGGTTTTGAGTTGTTTTGTTTGGGTTTTTTTCTCATCCAAACCCCAGGCATGCTGCCCTAATCCTGTACTGCTGTGTGGTACCCTAACAGAGGGGTTCAGCTGATATTTCAGAGGTTTCTTATTAGCTTTGGAAATGATTTTGTACTAGGTCATTTAAGCAGTTTTTATCATGTGTAGACAGACTTATTCATGTAATATATTAGTTTGGTACTATTTTCTTCCTTATTTTCACATTTGAAATGCACCTTAAATATATTGCCAACAAAGTCAGAGCAATCTTAAGTATTTCTTCCTCTACTAATGCATATTTTTACTCATGATAATGGAAAAATGAATAAAAGTCTTCTGGAAAATCCTCAACCAAGGCATGATGTAGTATTGCTTTTTCCAAGTGGTGGACCAGAAATTGGATTTTAATTTTTTTATCTGTGACACAGCCTGCTTTCAACTTGTGCAAGAAAAAAATGTGTGAGTTTTATTGTTTGTCGATTTAGTTTTGTTTGTTTGGGTGTTTTTCTGGTTGGTTGGTTTGATTTGGTTTTTTGTGTGCTTGTAAGACGCAAGCAGAAGAAAGCCAGCCCAGGATGGGGATCAACATTCCTGTGTCATCACCCAAACCAGATGCATTTTTAGAACTTGCATTTGCAGAAGCTTTATATTTACAGAGAGAAAAATTAAGAATATTATTTTTAATATTGCAATACCAGCTTTTCTACCAACTCTGCATTCTGCAAGCACTCTGGTATTGAAAGTCTCTGAGCTCCTACTCCTTTGAAAACTGAAAATTTGTAGTTTTCAGTTTAGCTGCAAAGACGTTAGGAGCCCTGAGGCCTGGAAAAAGCCTTTGGTAAGTTGTTCAGTGCAGTTTTTACATTGGGGGAGTAACTGAAGCTGGTATTTATTTTTTGGTAGCATACCAGCCTGGTTTTCCAACATCTAAACAAAATTCCTCATTGAGTTTTAAGGCAGCAGTAATGTTGGTTGAAAAGTTTTGTTTTGGGGTATTTTTTGTGGGTGTAGAAGTGTTCTATGTATTTAGCATTTCGCAGTTTCTTCTTAATTTAACAAGAATGCTTGGGGTTTTTGAGTAATTATATGAAAGACATTATCACTAGGATATAAACCTCAGCACTTTCTAATCTACTATTATACAATGTGACTGTAAGGGGAAAAAAATCCACTTATTTTCACCTTCTAGCAGTTTAATATTTAATGTACATGAAGATGGCATCATTCCTGCTCGCTTTACTTTCCCTCCCCAAATGCAAATTTGCTTTTGAAGCACATACTTTTTGGATTAAATAACTGAAAATTAGTGAGGAAATTGCATGGTCTAGCCATGTTAGAAATGAATTAAAGTTGCTGTTTAGGAAAATGGAGTAATTTATCACTTATCTACTGTTCCCTGTAAGTCATTTATCATGAGTGGCAACTATCATCTTTTTATTCTAACCTGAGAGGGCAGGGAGGGATCAGAGGCTTCCACTGTGGAAGTTCATACTTCTTGTAATTGGAAACCGATATAACGATTGTGTGTGAAATAGAACCAGGAAAGCTTTTCCAAGTTTCTCCTCTGCTACTGCAGCATGATGTTATATGTGACTTTATATTGCTTATGCAGTTAACTCCTTGTTGTTGAGTGACTTTGCACTTTAGTTTACTGATATATATATATAGAGAGAGAGAGACACGCACACACACACTGATTTTTACATGCAAGTAGTGCCCAGGATTTCAGGTATAGTGTCTTTCTGAGGAAAACTATGTACCAAGAGTGGACTTTCTGACATTATTAATTATTTCTCTTCCTTCTCCCCGTCCCCCCATTCCCACGGTGACACCGGGAAGAGGTATGGAATGGGGGAATAGGGGTTTCAATCAGTTCCTCACAAGTTGTTTTCCTTCTTAGCCAGGACTGGGCGGGGAGGGAGGCTCAGATTCTTCACACTCTTCCCCTTACTTAAGCATTGGGTCCCACCTGTGGCAGACAGTCCTCCACAAACTTCTCCAACATGAGTTCTTTGCCACAGGCTTCAGCTCTTCACCAGCTGCCCCAGCATGGGTCACTGCTATGGGGTGCAGGCACAAATCATAGAATATCTCAGTCTCTCAGACCGGGACTGCCCCAGCCAGGTCCCCCATGGAGTCAGAAGACCCCCACCCACCACCTCCCCCTTAACAAACCTGCTCCTGCATGAGTGTGTCATCTCTGTGTCTCGGTCTTTCTCTACTGGCTGCAAGCACTGGCAGGGGCTTGCTCCAACATGGGTCACAACATCTTCCATATGCCTCCTGCATGGGCCTTCTCCACAGGCTGCAGGTGGGGTCTCTGCCACATATCATCTTCTGTGGGCTGTAGGGGGACACCCTCTCCACCATGATTTTCACAGGCTGAAGTGGAATCTTTCTTTCCTGTGTCTGCAATACCTTCTCCCCCCTCTTCTTCACTGGCCTTGGTGTCTGCACAATTCCTTACATCATCTCACTCCCTTCTCTGGTGGCAAAAAACAGCTGCTTGCATTTTTATTTCTCCTAAATGTAATTCCTGGAGGCACTGTGACTGTTGCTGATGGGCTCAGCCTTGGTCAACAATGACTCTGGATGAGCCTGCACAGAGCTTCTACCTGCTTCTTGCAGAAGCCACCCCTGCAGCTCCCCACCTTCTCCACCAGAACCCTGCCCCTAAAAAAGCACAAAAAATGGCTAATCAAATTTTTATTTGCATTGTCATCTTTTTGAGTGCTGCATTTGCTCCTGGAGAGGGCTTGAAACAGTTCACCAGACTGAACAGACTTCTGCAAAAGGGAAATTTAAAATAAGATTTTTAAAAAAACCCAACCCTAAACCATTAAAATAATAAGAAAACATTAAGAAATGATTCCCGACTCCTTCAGAACAAGTTGCTCATTGTCTTAAGTGTTTTGTTCTCATGTTAGGATAGCCATGATTATCACATAATGGACTTACTCCGTAATAATAGAGGAAGAAGGTAGTGTAATGTGACCACTAAAATTGAAATTCATTTTATAATGATTTCTAGAGCTGGTAACTGCTGCTTTTGTGATACTGCATCTTCATCTTTCTGTAACAATGGTGGCTTTTCTCAGGCCAAAAGTTCCCATTCACAATATAGCTATTTGCTTTTAAAATCCTGTGACTACAACTTTTCCTTATTTGCTGATTTACATGTAATAAAGACTTACCTTGCTTCTTACTCAGTTTGCTTAAATATTACAACAGTAAATTGCACAATGCATTTCTGGGTATGCTGTCAAATAAAATTCTCAAGAAATGCAATTTTAGTTCCTACTGGAGAAGCTATTCCAGCATGCTGCATTCTTTGCAGCATACAGCATGTTAAGAGGGAAGGGAGACAGGGAATTCAGGAAATTGTATTTATATGATGTGGAGAAGAGAGGGGAAGGTGGTGGGGAAAGAAACAAGTGGATATTTCCTTGTTGTGGATTTGGAATCCTGACTCATTTTCTCCCAATATTTTTCCCTTGGATTTTCTGTGAAGACTTATTTAGAGGAAAAGGAAGAATAGTTGCTGGAAAGAAACCACAGAATGTGAGAAAGGGAGGAATGAATGGAAGATTCTTCTATTGAAGAAAATAAATTTAAAATCTGTGTGACTTAGGAACAAAAAGCTGATAGTGTAGAGCAACAAGAGTACTTTTTAAAAATAATTCAAACCTGTTGGATCACCTGTACTCCATTTGAATTAAGAATTTCTTAGGTGTCCTGATTTAGACCCAGCCAGCAGCTGAGCAAAACACAGCCACTTGGTTACACCACAGCATCCATCCTTCCTCCCTGACCTTTCTCCGGTAGGATGAAGAAAAGAATCAGAAGAGTAACAGTGAGAAAATTAGTGGGTTGAGATAAAGACAGTTTTATAGGTAAAGCAAAAGCTGTGCATGCAAGCAAAGCAAAACGAAGTATGAATTCCCTACTTCCCATTGGCAGGCAGGTGTTCAGTCATCCTCAGGTAATCAGGGCTCCATCACACATTATGAGTTATTTGGGAAGACAAAATGGCATCACACTCAAGGATCCCCCTTTCTTCTTCCCCCCCACCAGCTTGATATGCTGAGTATGACATGATATGGTATTGGATATCCCTTTGATCAGTTGTCCCATCCGATCTCCTTGCACACCCGCAGCCTGCTGGATAGAGAGACCTGTGAGGGGCAGGAAAGGCCTTTGCTCTGTGTAAGCCCTGCTTGATATTATCAATGCTGTTTTCAGCACAAATTCAAAATACAGTCCAATAGTAACTGCTTTGACGAAAATTAACTCTGTCCCAGCACCAACCAGCACATTAAACTTTATAATAATTCCATCTTTTTTTTGGTTTCATATGCAAGTCTTAAATTTAAGCAAACAATAGTTATTCGCTTTCTTATTTGAGTGTCTGCAAGACATGTCTATGTATGCAATCTAGTAAGCCTATTTTATGTAACTGGGGAAACGAATTAAGGTCAAATTGAGGTATGAATTTTGAAGGAATACTTTACATCTTTTCACATTTTAAGATCCATTGGCTTTCTAAAAGAACAGTATGCTAGGAAGCCTTGTGTATAAGTCTGGTATAAAAAAGACAGGGATCTCCTTGAGAGAGTCCAGAGAAGAGCTACGAAGATGATGAAGGGCCTGGAGCATCTATCCTGTGAGGAAAGGCTGAGAGAGCTGGGGCTGTTCAGCCTGGAGAAAAGAAGACTGAGGGGGGACCTAATCAGTGTTTATAAATATCTTAAGTATGGGGTGCAGGGGGAATTGGCCAGCCCTTTTTCTTTGGTCAGTGGAGACAGGACAAGGGGCAATGGCTGCAAATTGGAGCACAGGAAGTTCGGCACCAACATGCGGAGGAACTTTTCCCCAGTGAGGGTGAAGGAGCCCTGGGACAGGCTGCCCAGGGGGTGTGGAGTCTCCTTCTCTGGAGATACTCAAGACCCGTCTGGACGCCTATCTGTGCAGTATGAGCTGGGGAGCTGCTTTGGCAGTGGGGTTGGATCCTATGATCTCTGGAGGTCCCTTCCAACCCCTCCAACTCTGTGACTCTGTGATTCTGTGTGTGCGATGCATCCTGAGATGATCTAGGTTCAATGGTATACATCTTACGTAGACAGAATTTGCCTTGAACATAATGACCAGCCAGCATTTTGCTATCACTGCAAAGTTTTTGATTCTTGATGTTTACTGTTCAGGCTGTTTTGTTTTATTGTACCAGTCATCCCTGTTAATGGTTTTGTCTACATGTTGTTTTGGAGTAATTTTACCTGATTGTATTACTGTTTCTGCAAGACTTTTAAAAATAAGGTGATGGCATAATGGATAAATGTTTGAACTTTGAATTGCTATGAAACGGAGCACAAAATAGTATATCTGGTAACATCCTAGTCTCTGGTTTGGAATAATTTCTTTATTCAATCTGTATTTAAAGGCTTGAAGATTGTACAGGAAGAACCTGGCTCTCAGTGTGTCATTGGTGTCAGCTTATTGTCTCTTTGAAAATAATTCTTTTGATAGGTAGATGGATAAATAGACAGCACTCAACTTTTTTTTTTTTTTCCATAATAATAGAGGTCCTTGGAATTTAGTTAAATGAACTTATAAGGCTTTTGCTTTCTTCTGTAAAGAAACTTTGCAGTTATCAATAAATAGCTTTGGCTTTGTCCCTCTGGACAATTTTATTTCTCTAATCTATGATACCATTATTGTTATTATCTAATAAGAGCAGAGCAGCCAATCATATACATTTGATTTAAATAATGCACGGGCACATGATCAAATCATTATGGAATAAGCACGACCTATTTTATGATTTAAAACTGTCAGGGAGGAAGCTAGATAAGCCCTATACTAAGCTTTACAGCATATGTAGGAATGCAAAATCTGCTAAGGCCTGTGGAAGTACTATTTCTGGCCCTCTGATCAGACCCTAAGGACTTAAGTGAATTTCCAAATAAGTGAATATCAAAACTGTTGTTAACTTCAGTGGGTAAAAGGGCAAATTCTAAGAAAAAAGGAAAAACACCATTTCTGTCCTCTCGGGTGCTTTAAAAAGATGCTTCTGTCTTGAATCCATTTGGTGACACAAATAGATCATGTGTCTCTGTTTTCCTGCATAGCCCATTATTCAGGATTGTAACTGCAGTTACATACAGTAATTACAGTATTCAAAATTCAGAATAAAAACATGTTTAATTCAGTTATTGGTGTTTATATTATCTTGTGCTTTTCTATGCAGGTAATTACATTTTAGTCATTAAATGAAGTGCAACACTTCATACTGGCTGGAATGACTGCCATGCATTTTTAATGGTTTCTCTAAGTGTCATTAAATGATAATTTGAAAAAATAAACAAACAACCAGAGTATACACAATTGGTTACTTATGAAGCCTGTTTTTAATTCACATTTTAAATCAATGAAAGTTGCAGCCCAAAATGTAGCAATAGATTATAACAGCTTTCATTGTAAAACATTTGAATGTTTTATATACTTTTTTCAGTCTGCCCATTCTAAACATACACTTTCCTATCAAGAAAAGTATGTCTGCTTGGCATTAATGACTTGATACAGGGATAAGTAAGTCACCAATATATTACTACATGGCTTTTCTCTCCTGTGCCTAGTTGATGAAATACTTTGACTTGTATGTGGCTCCTGCTGTGTGTCTGCTATAAATGCCTCTGGGTTTCAATGGCAAAACACAATAAAGCATTGTAACCTGGTTGCCTGTTCTTGGGTTTTCTGAATCTTTGCTAGCCTACACTGAAACCATACCACAAAAGAGCTGTGACTAGTATATCCTCTACCTTCCCATTTCATAGCTGGGAATGGCAAAGCAGCATTGCAGTTGCGGTGTCTTATCATTTTCCAAATGTCAATGCCATATTGAGGGCAAAGATGTCTGAGGTGGCATCTAAGTGATCATGGGGAGGGACTATTTTTTTGTGATGAATGTGTTATTTCCAAAGGCTCGAGAAAGGTGGAGATAGTTTATCACTACCTTCCCTCCCTTCAAATAATTTTCTGTATTATGTGCAGTTTGGCCAAACTAGAATATTGCCAGGGTAAATATTATTTGAATTCATGCCGTGGATATCTCCAAATTATGAGGAAATACTTCATGTTGTTGAGATACTTCCTGTGAAAAGATACTATACCCTTAATCTTCCTTCAAATGCTTCTTGAAAGCAGCAGTTTCCAGGATTCATTCTTCTGTAATGCCAAGAAGTGTATTTTCAGTTGTCAGATGCCTGTGAGAAAAGTATTGTTGTTCTTAGCAGGCAGCACCTACTGGAAAATGAGGTGACACTGTAGTGGAGTATTCAGACTATCTCATTAGCTGCTCAGCGAAGCCCTGTGACCTTTTGTCTTTCAGACTTTTTTTTTTTTCCCTCTTGCAGTGGAGCTCATCAGAATCAAAGTTCTTTTAACTATTGATACCAGAAGTGAATTTCTTAGTACATCAAAATGTTGCTGAATCATTTCAACATTTTCAGCCTTAGCCTCCTAAAAGACATTTACATCAGAAATCTCAATTTAATGAGTTTTACTGAAAACATAGTAACTACTGAAAAAAAAAAGAAATTGTTGCTGTACCTGGAGCTTACCCGGAGGAGTTGTTGGTAAATTTTTATTTCTCTTCAGAAATGAGATTTTGAGATTGAGAGAATCACATCTGAGCTCTTAGCTGTCCCTGTGCTCCTCTGTGAGCTGGTCGTCCAGCAGCCTTTTAGGTGCTCATCATTACTAAAACCCTAAACGGCAAAGGAAATGGATGAAATCGAGCCAATCCAGATCAGGAATAATGCCATTCAATGACATCAGGGTGCCTATAGTTGCACAGCTAGAAGTTTGGAAGCTGATGTCTTGAATCCTACAGACGGGAGGATTCATCTCCTGATACTGCAGCCCATCAGTGTACTGTTGTCAGAGCAGAACTTCTCCCAGTTCTCTGAAGAATGGATGTGACCTACCTGATGAATTTAAGTGCTCTCATGCACTAGCATCTTACCCTAATGCAGCCCTGGTACAGGATCTGTATCCTAGTATTGCAATGAATTCCGAACACTGAATACTTGAAACTCAGTCCTACAATGTAAAAATAGCAAATAATGGACATTTTGAGTTTGGCAGGTGAGGAAAAAGAATAGTTGGCAGGAAAAGTAGGCAATTAAAGGTTTTATTCAGTGTTCAGTTTTTCAATAAAAATATTTTCCAAAGTAGAATGTTATACTCAGTTGTTGGGGTTCTTTTTCAGTTTAAGGTAAATTTTTTATCAAATGGGTACTAGTTTGATGGAAAGTAATTTGTTTAAAAATTAAACTCTTCAGCATAATGTAGAGAATCACTCAACTCCCAAAAATTCAGATTCAAACTTTCAGTAGACTTTTGTTGTGGAAATGAACAACCAAATTAAACCCCAGGTGCATTAATTCTTTCCAGAAATGCTCCAAATGGGTCTCTTCCATCAACTCGGGGAAGCCTTAAGCATATGTTGATTTTGATCAGCTCATTTGCCAGTAATAGGGAGGGAAGAGCTACAACTTCTCTAACATTTGTTTAGGTACCTTGTATGAAGATTATTAAAGTTCATACCAGTAATGATATTAATTCGTGGCATTGATGACTATCATAGATATTATTATTGAAGCAAAAAAGGAACAGGAAAGGGAAAATGAAAAGTGAATGCTGCAGAATGCATGGATAACATGGTTAAAGAAGGTCCTGCATAAGAGGAAGACAGAGCTTTTCATTACTGGCTTTCCCAAAGGGCCATCCACAGGGATCCACATGAAACAGATGTTTTTCTAGTCATAGTGATGCTGCCTTTATCTTTCTGATGACATCTGAAACTGTTTTTGTTTTTGTTGTTATTTTGTGTAGTTTTGCTTTTGTTCTCTCCAATGAAGAAGTGTAGGGTTGCTGATTTAGCCTCCTCCCTGGAGGAAAATGCAATTTAGTCAAAAAGTTCTAGCCTTGAATATTGCATTCATGGAGTGATGGACATAAAGATATTAGTCTTTATATTGGATGTCTGTGGCAAGGTATTGGGAGCTGTGGAGGGGCTGGGGCTGCCCATGGAGACCCCCACTGCAAGGTACAGCCATGCCCCTCAGCCAAGGGAGGCACCTAAGGGAAAATCTGGTTAAGAAAGAGCAAAACAGGAAAAAGTGTGAGCAGCAGCCCTGTGAGCACCAAGGTGAGAGGAGGAGTAGGGGGAGGAGGTGCTGCAGGCACCAAAGATTGCCCAGCAGCCTGTGGATAGGAGACCATGGGAGTGCAGGTATCTGTGCTGCAACCTGTGCAGGGCTACACACTAGGGAGATGAGGATTTCCTGATCTGTGTCCTGTGGAGAGCCTGTGGAGCAGGCTCATCCTGAAGGACCGGAGCTATGGGAAGGACCCATGCTGCAGCACAGGAAGAGTGTAAATAGGAAGGAGTGGCAGCTACTGCTGCTGGGGGGTGGAGAGAGGTAGAGGAGCTCTAATTAAAAGAGTGGCAAGAATGAAGTTGAGCCTAGGGAAAAGGTGGTGGTGGGAAAGTGTTTTCAATTTGGTTTCTCACCGTCCAAATCTATTGCAATAATTTTTTCCCCAACTTGGTTCTGGTTTGCATCTGATGGTAATTCCTAATTTATCATGGAATCGTTAAGGTTGGAAAAGACCTGTAAGATCATCTATCCAAACCATTATTTCCCTGCCTGTGTCATCACTTGTGAGCTTTTTCATCTTGTTTTCTCCCCTCTGTCCTGTTGAGAAGGGAGAGAGGGTGGCTAGGTGGACAGCTGGCCAAGGGCAACCTGACCCTAAAGGCTTTTTCAAGTTTTTGTAAATTGTGTCCCTCTCTATAGCTGAGGTTATAATTTTACCTGAATGAATGCTCCTTAGGCCCTTCCTTGGGAATAATTTTTAAAAATATATGCCTGCCATGCATTTTTATTTCTGTGTAAATGGTCTGGGTTTACAGAAGAAGCTTACAGTGCATAATATGTACATATAAATATTTTGCATGTTGATTCATTTATGTCCTTCATCTTTTTGTGTTATAGTCACTAAATATATAGGACAAAACTGCACATACAAAGTTGCTACATTTAAGTTTTATCATCTCCGTGTTGTAGCGATTCATGCTGTTTTAGTATGCATTTACAGTAAGCATCCATACCAAATAAATTTGCTCTTGAGCTTTTTATGATTTTATTAAACATTCATTAAATGAGATGCATGGTATTCATGCAGTTTGTTGCTTAGTGCATTGAAACCCGGGAAAATGCATTGTTTGTAAATTCTTTATGCAGAATGAGCCATTTTCCTCCCCTACCATGTTTGTCAGGGTCCAGGACACGTTGCTATCAGTGTGGTGTTGTTCTGCCTGCAGAACAGATTTGGAAGATTTAATTCCTGGAGAATGGGTACAGTAATTCCTGTGTCTCCTTAGTGCAATCTGCAGTGTCTCTTGACCTGCAAGGCTCCTGATAGGCTAGGAAGGGTAAACAGAATAGACATGTTGTCTTGCTTCTCTACTGGTAGTGTTAAAGGTGAAAAATATAGACTTTTGGATAGACTAAATAGACTAATTTTTTACCTCAGTTATGCACATAGAATCTATGTTCATATCTTGATCAGGTTCAACAGAGGGTGAAATTTATCCTAAGTATAACAAACTTATGCTGGATAAAAGTGATCTGATGAAAAAATACTAGATTTGGTTTTAAATGTTTTTTTTCCTCCATAGTAAGCGTTTGTTGGAACACCTTAAGAATACATTTTTTGTCCAGAATGGGATTCCATATTAAAAATAAAATAAAAAATCTTAAGACTTTTGTTCTGCTGAAACTGGGAAGGTGAGACACCGGTTATGTTGTAGCCTTTTTTACCATTCAACCCCTTGTACTCATAAGCCTCACTATCTATTTATGAGTTCCTCCCCAGAAAGGTCTTTGGCTTTATCCATGGAGGTTCCAGCTATCTAGATATTACAGCCCTACAGAAGTCTAGTTAGTATGTAGAACTTTTTGATGATACCTGTGCTCTTATGGCTTATTTATTGTGTGTGATGAATGGCCAATGTAAGAAGCAGTCTCTGTGCTGTGTGTGATCAACTGCTTGTTGTAATAGAGGAACATAGCTTAATCTGAAACTGGAGACTCGGGATTTTTGTTTGGTTTTGTTTGTGTTTTGTGAGAGGTGTTATCAGCAGATAGGAGGGAAAAGCATCCTTAAGGGTGTTCAGAGAGGTGATTTTTAAATTATTTATAAAGTGTTTATTTGCAAAATAGGCTTAGGCTGTGAAATCCAGCTGTGGATTTCCTATTACAAACTAATCTCTTTCATTTGTGGCAAGATACTGCTGAAGCCTGCTTTGAGCTGTATACAGAGCATATTAGATAAACAGTTGCTCTGTATCTTTTTATATAATAGAGTAGTATGATTTGGCTCCTGGCACACACACAAACAAAAGTAAAATCTACAGAATTCTGCATCAGATATGTGAGATAGAACTTCAAAATAAATACAGACACATAGTTTTAAATATTCTTATTAAAAAGCAAAGTGAAGCCAAAATGCAGTCACTGTCTGGAGATCTATCTGAAGTTACTTATCAGTACTACCTAAACTTAATGTGATCTCCTATCTGAAGAGAAACACTGAGAATATTTAGCATATATTGTTGATATACAGGCTACTGCAGGGGGCTGTAAGCAGATGATGTGGAACCACAGAAGGCAGATATGCCCAGGGACTTTTCAAAAATTGTGCTGTCACACACGCTTTTTGCATGCTCTGTCATTCACTGGTCTCTTAAATCCACACTGTTGTTGGTTCCTTTGTGTATTTATACATCTATTTGGGTTTTGTGCTAATAGTATCAGACTAATGTACACGGATGTGTTCTGGACACTGGGTTTATTCTTATGAATGATGAAATTTCATATCCTCAGGTTTTTATACCATTATCCCTACACTGCACCAACATGAGCAAGTTTCTGTTGAAATTTTGCTAGTGCTTGTTATTAGCTAAACAAATAAATCCTGAATTTATATAACTCTAAGTCCTGTACTTCTTAGTGTGAGGTCAGTGTACATGTTCATCTGTAGGACTTAAGGAGAAAATCATAATATCTGTATGTCTTGTACTTGTTTTTCCAATTAAACTGAAAGCTTAGATTCTGCTATGTGTGTTCCTTAGTCACCTTTGGGATAAACTAAGAGAATAAACTCTATGGCACGTAATGGCTAGTAAAAGTACATCAGGGAAAAGAACTATTTGTTTACTGATGCATGTTATCTTGCTCTCCAGCATGATGCTATGTGCAGGTTTGAATGAGGTAGAGTCTTAAATGTGTGGTTTATACTTTTAGTTTGTTCAAGACCTTAGGCCAAACCACTTGGAGATATGTAGGTTATTGATTCTTTTTGAGATGTCATGGTTTTACTGAGATTTGGGAAGGAAAAGATCTGTGTTTTCACTGGAATAATGCTTTGGCTTGCACATTTACTGAAATCTTATGTACTGCAGAGTGTTCCAGATCAGATCAAATCACTTAAATAACATTAACATGATTGCTGATGAAGTATATTTTCTAAGTTTAATCATACCCTTGAAAATTCTGTAAGAAAATAGTTTAAAATATGTTCAGTTAAATCTTACAGTTATCTTTTTTTCTTCATGGATTTTAAGTGTTTTAAATAAAGTTTTGATATAGTGCTTACAGAAATGCTGTTGAATTAGCCTTGAAAATAATTCATGCAAGTTGCTTTTAATTATGTGCCAGTGATTTATTTGTTTGTTTCTCTCCTTTTGTTTGCCAGGAAAAGAAGAGTATATTGCGACTTTCAAGGGATCAGAATACTTCTGCTATGATTTATCTCAGAATCCCATACAGAGTAGCAGTGATGAAATAACTCTGTCATTTAAAACACTTCAGAGGAATGGACTGATGCTTCACACAGGAAAATCAGCTGATTATGTCAATCTTGCATTGAAAAATGGAGCTGTCTCCTTGGTCATTAATTTGGGCTCAGGGGCCTTTGAAGCGCTGGTGGAACCTGTGAATGGGAAATTTAATGACAATGCCTGGCATGATGTGAAAGTAACCAGGAATCTGCGTCAGGTAACAGTACAATGGATACAAGAATAACTGACTTTGTTATGAGTAAATGCTTGATGATTTGAAATTGCATAGTGTGACATTGGATGTTTAGCAGGCATTTGATTAGCGTTTTATTTGCACAAGGAGGGATATTCCTGCCACACTTGAGCAGGGGCATATCTAGAAAGTAGTAGGGCAAGCAGCTGTCTGAGACAGATTCAGTTAGATGTTTTAAAGACTGTAGGTATCACCCAGGTGTTTCTCCAGTACAACTGTCTGCCCTTGTAGTCTTGCATATTAGTCAAGGCTGATAGCTTTCCACAGGACATGAGTTACCTTAACTCAATTGCAACTCTTTAATTAAAATAAAATGTTTTATCTATTTTTCTCTATTAAAAAGTGGGCTGTAAATTTGTTATCAAGTAAAGGTTATGCACTGTGTGGAGGCATCTTGCATGTCATGCCACGTTTTACTAAGTAAAAGCAGCAGTAAAAAAACCAGCTAGGAAATTGCATGCTTACTCTTGGTGATATGCTAGGAGGTTTGTAGTTCAACAGTTAAATTTGAGGTTGGGGTGGGAGGGATGAAGGTAAAGAAAATACCATGTATGTGTGTATACTGTATGTGCTAACTAAGTGTACAATATATGCACGTATGTGGCACTAAACTGTTATGTATATTAATTGTTCTAAAGTACTTTATTGGTAGTAACATGTAATTCTGTGAAGTGCTATATTTTTTTGCCCTAAATGTCTGTCTTAAGTAATATTCTTAACATATTTGTTGTTTCTCTAAACAGTTGCAGCTTGATTGGAATATCTTTCGTTTCCCTTTATTAAAACAGCTCTGTCTTATGGAGCTGTTAACTAATTCATCTAACCTCTTCTTTCCCTTTTCTTTTTAAACTGATTTAGCTATTATTTTTTAGTTTGTAATTTCTTTATAGTAATGAGCTGGATTGGACCTAGAACTATACTCTGATACTTTGGTTTTTTAAAAAAAAATATTTAAAGAAGAAAACCCAAAGTAACCCTTTAGATGGAAGAGTAGTTTGGGTTACTCTTGAATTAACACATTTTGTGTTTAAGTTTCTAAACAGCATATCTGCCAGAATATTTCTGCAAAGAGTATATATAACCTGTGTTCTGCTTTCTAATTACTGGTAACTACAAGATGAAAAGTCATTTGAAA